>JAEHOC010000012.1:0-1200000 GCA_016834605.1 Chlamydomonas incerta
CATGGACATCATACTAAGCATATGAGAGCAGTGGCATGATTTGTGGAGACCGGCAGGGCTCAGGGCGCAAAATGGGCTTATTTGGGGTGGCCTAGCACACGCACACATGCAAGTGCTGCCACAGACTGCTACTTGCCGACGCCAGCCTGCCGCAGCGCCAGGGCATCGAGGCACATCACAGAAGTGAGCTGAGCAAGGGAGAGGGGCGACATCAGGCGGCGGGGCAACTTGGCCCAGGGCCAGTTTGGGCAGGCTCCCCCCCTCCTCCCCCCGCCCCGCAGGGTGAGGGTCGGGATTTTGACCCAGCTAGTCACGTCAAATCGCCACCAAACTGTGCATGCTTCAAATGGACATCATACTAAGCATATGAGAGCAGTGGCATGATTTGTGGAGACCGGCAGGGCTCAGGGCCGCAAAATGGGCTTAGTTTGGGGTGGGCCTAGCACACGCACACATGCAAGTGCTGCCACAGACTGCTACTTGCCGACGCCAGCCTGCCGCAGCGCCAGGCATCGAGGCACATCACAGAAGTGAGCTGAGCAAGGGAGAGGGGCGACATCAGGCGGGCTGGGCAACTTGGCCCAGGGCCAGTTTGGGCAGGCTCCCCCCCCTCCTCCCCCCAGCCCGCAGGGTGAGGGTCGGGATTTTGACCCAGCTAGTCACGTCAAATCGCCACCAAACTGTGCATGCTTCAAATGGACATCATACTAAGCATATGAGAGCAGTGGCATGATTTGTGGAGACCGGCAGGGCTCAGGGCCGCAAAATGGGCTTAGTTGGGGTGGGCCTAGCACACGCACACATGCAAGTGCTGCCACAGACTGCTACTTGCCGACGCCAGCCTGCCGCAGCGCCAGGGCATCGAGGCACATCACAGAAGTGAGCTGAGCAAGGGAGAGGGGCGACATCAGGCGGGCGGGGCAACTTGGCCCAGGGCCAGTTTGGGCAGGCTCCCCCCCTCCTCCCCCCAGCCCGCAGGGTGAGGGTCGGGATTTTGACCCAGCTAGTCACGTCAAATCGCCACCAAACTGTGCATGCTTCAAATGGACATCATACTAAGCATATGAGAGCAGTGGCATGATTTGTGGAGACCGGCAGGGCTCAGGGCCGCAAAATGGGCTTAGTTGGGGTGGCCTAGCACACGCACACATGCAAGTGCTGCCACAGACTGCTACTTGCCGACGCCAGCCTGCCGCAGCGCCAGGGCATCGAGGCACATCACAGAAGTGAGCTGAGCAAGGGAGAGGGGCGACATCAGGCGGGCGGGGCAACTTGGCCCAGGCCAGTTTGGGCAGGCTCCCCCCCCCTCCTCCCCCCAGCCCCGCAGGGTGAGGGTCGGGATTTTGACCCAGCTAGTCACGTCAAATCGCCACACACTGTGCATGCTTCAAATGGACATCATACTAAGCATATGAGAGCAGTGGCATGATTTGTGGAGACCGGCAGGCTCAGGCCGCAAAATGGGCTTAGTTGGGGTGGGCCTAGCACACGCACACATGCAAGTGCTGCCACAGACGCTACTTGCCGACGCCAGCCTGCCGCAGCGCCAGGGCATCGAGGCACATCACAGAAGTGAGCTGAGCAGGGAGAGGGGCGACATCAGGCGGGCGGGGCAACTTGGCCCAGGGCCAGTTTGGGCAGGCTCCCCCCCCTCCTCCCCCAGCCCGCAGTGTGAGGGTCGGGATTTTGACCCAGCTAGTCACGTCAAATCGCCACCAAACTGTGCATGCTTCAAATGGACATCATACTAAGCATATGAGAGCAGTGGCATGATTTGTGGAGACCGGCAGGGCTCAGGGCCGCAAAATGGGCTTAGTTTGGGTGGGCCTAGCACACGCACACATGCAAGTGCTGCCACAGACTGCTACTTGCCGACGCCAGCCTGCCGCAGCGCCAGGGCATCGAGGCACATCACAGAAGTGAGCTGAGCAAGGGAGAGGGGCGACATCAGGCGGGCGGGGCAACTTGGCCCAGGGCCAGTTTGGGCAGGCTCCCCCCCCTCCTCCCCCCAGCCCCGCAGGGTGAGGGTCGGGATTTTGACCCCAGCTAGTCACGGGTCAAATCGCCACCAAACTGTGCATGCTTCAAATGGACATCATACTAAGCATATGAGAGCAGTGGCATGATTTGTGAGGACCGGCAGGGCTCAGGGCCGCAAATGGGCTTAGTTGGGGTGGGCCTAGCACCGCACACATGCAAGTGCTGCCACAGACTGCTACTTGCCGACAGCCAGCCTGCCGCAGCGGCCAGGGCATCGAGGCACATCACAGAAGTGAGCTGAGCAAGGAGAGGGGCGACATCAGCGGGGCGGGGCAAACTTGGCCACAGGGCCAGTTTGGGCATGCTCCCCCCCCTCCTCCCCCCAGCCCCGCAGGGTGAGGGTCGGGATTTTGACCCAGCTAGTCACGTCAAAATCGCCACCAAACTGTGCATGCTTCAATGGACATCATACTAAGCATATGAGAGCAGTGGCATGATTTTGGAGACCGGCAGGGCTCAGGGCCGCAAAATGGGACTTAGTTGGGGTGGGCCTAGCACACGCACACATGCAAGTGCTGCCACAGACTGCTACTTGCCGACGCCAGCCTGCCGCAGCGCCAGTGGCATCGAGGCACATTCACAGAAGTGAGCTGAGGCAAGGGAGAGGGGCGACATCAGCGGGCGGGGGCAACATTGGCCCAGGGCCAGTTTGGCGGCTCCCCCCCCTCTCCTCCCCCCAGCCCCGCAGGGTGAGGGTCGGGATTTTGACCCAGCTAGTCACGTCAAAATCGCCAACCAAACTGTGCATGCTTCGAAATGGACATCATACTAAAGCATATGAGGAGCAGTGGCATGATTTGTGGAGACCGGCATGGCTCCAGGGCCGCAAAATGGGCTTAGTTGGGGTGGGCCTAGCACACTCAGCACATGCAAGTGCTGCACAGACTGCTACTTTGCCGACGCCAGCCTGCCGAGCGCCAGGGCATCGAGGCACATCACAGAAGTGAGCTGAGCAGGGAGAGGGGACCGAACATCAGGCGGGCGGGGCAACTTGGCCCAGTGGCCAGTTTGGCAGGTCCCCCCCCTCCTCCCCCCAGCCCCGCAGGGTAGGGTCGGGATTTGACCCAGCTAGTCACGTCAATCGCCAACCAAACTGTGCCTGCTTCAAATGGACATCATACTAAGCATATGAGAGCAGTGGGCATGATTTGTGGAGACCGGCAGGGCTCAGGGCACGCAAAAAATGGGACTTAGTTGGGGTGGGCCTAGCACACGCACACATGCAAGTGCTGCCACAGACTGCTACTTGCCGACGCCAGCCTGCCGCCAGCGCCAGGGGCATCGAGGCACATCACAGAAGTGAGCTGAGCAAGGGAGAGGGGCGCGACATCATGCGGGCGGGGGGCAACTTGGCCCAGGGCCAGTTTGGGCAGGCCTCCCCCCCCTCCTCCCCCCCAGCCCCGCAGGTGAGGGTCGGGATTTTGACCCAGCTAGTCACGTCAAAATCGCCACCAAACTGTGCATGCTTCAAATGGACATCATACTAAGCATAGAGAGCAGTGGCATGATTTGTGGAGACCGGCAGTGCTCAGGGGCCGCAAAATGGGCTTAGTTGGGGTGGGCCTAGCACCGCACACATGAAAAGTGCTGCCACAGACTGCTACTGCCGACGCCAGCCTGCCGCAGCGCCAGGGCATCGAGGGCACATCACAGAAGTGAGCTGAGCAAGGGAGAGGGGCGACATCAGGCGGGGCGGGGCAACTTGGCCCAGGGCCAGTTTGGGCAGGCTCCCCCCCCTCCTCCCCCCAGCCCCCGAGGGTGAGGGTCGGGATTTGACCCAGCTAGTCACGTCAAATCGCCACCAAACGGTGCATGCTTCAAATGGACATCATACTAATGCATATGAGAGCAGTGGCAATGATTTGTGGAGACCGGCAGGGCTCAGGGCCGCAAAATGGGCTTAGGTTGTGGGTGGGGCCTAGCACACGCACCACATCAAGTGCTGCCACAGACTGCTACTTGCCGACGCCAGCCCTGCCGCAGCGCCCAGGGCATCGAGGCACATCACAGAAGTGAGCTGAGCAAGGGAGAGGGGGCGACATCAGGCGGGCGGGGCAACTTGGCCCAGGGCCAGTTTGGGCAGGCTCCCCCCCCTCCTCCCCCCAGCCCCGCAGGGTGAGGGTCGGGATTTTGACCCAGCTAGTCACGTCAAATCGCCACAAACTGTGCATGCTTCAAATGGACATCATAACTAAGCATATGAAGAGCAGTGGCATGATTTGTGGAGACCGGCAGGGCTCGGGCCCGCAAAATGGGCTTAGTTGGGGTGGGCCTAGCACACGCACACATCAAGTGCTGCCACAGACTAGCTACTTGCCGACGCCCAGCCTGCCGCAGCGCCAGGGCATCGAGGCACATCACAGAAGTGAGCTGAGCAAGGGAGAGGGGCGACATCAGGCGGGGGCGGGGCAACTTGGCCCAGGGCCAGTTTGGGCAGGCTCCCCCCCCTCCTCCCCCAGCCCTGCAGGGTGAGGGTCGGGATTTTGGACCCAGCTAGTCACGTCCAAATCGCCACCAAACTGTGGCATGCTTCAAATGGACATCATACTAAGCATATGAGAGCAGTGGCATGATTTGTGGAGACCGGCAGGGCTCAGGGCCGCAAAATGGGCTTAGTTGGGGTGGGCCTAGCACACGCACACATGCAAGTGCTGCCACAGACTGCTACTTGCCGACGCCAGCCTGCCGCAGCGCCAGGGCATCGAGGCACATCACAGAAGTGAGCTGAGCAAGGGAGAGGGGCGACATCAGGCGGGCGGGGCAACTTGGCCCAGGGCCAGTTTGGGCAGGCTCCCCCCCCTCCTCCCCCCAGCCCCTGCAGGGTGAGGGTCGGGATTTTGACCCAGCTAGTCACGTCAAATCGCCACCAAACTGTGCATGCTTCAAATGGACATCATACTAAGCATATGAGAGCAGTGGCATGATTTGTGGAGACCGGCAGGGCTCATGGCCGCAAAAATGGGCTTAGTTGGGGTGGGCCTAGCACACGCACACATGCAAGTGCTGCCACAGACTGCTACTTGCCGACGCCAGCCTGCCGCAGCGCCAGGGCATCGAGGCACATCACAGAAGTGAGCTGAGCAAGGGAGAGGGGCGACATCAGGCGGGCGGGGCAACTTGGCCCAGGGCCAGTTTGGGCAGGCTCCCCCCCCTCCTCCCCCCAGCCCCGGCAGGGTGAGGGTCGGGATTTTGACCCAGCTAGTCACGTCAAATCGCCACCAAACTGTGCATGCTTCAAATGGACATCATACTAAGCATATGAGAGCAGTGGCATGATTTGTGGAGACCGGCAGGGCTCAGGGCCGCAAAATGGGCTTAGTTGGGGTGGGCCTAGCACACGCACACATGCAAGTGCTGCCACAGACTGCTACTTGCCGACGCCAGCCTGCCGCAGCGCCAGGGCATCGAGGCACATCACAGAAGTGAGCTGAGCAAGGGAGAGGGGCGACATCAGGCGGGCGGGGGCAACTTGGCCCAGGGCCAGTTTGGGCAGGCTCCCCCCCCTCCTCCCCCCAGCCCCGCAGGGTGAGGGTCGGGATTTTGACCCAGCTAGTCACGTCAAAATCGCCACCAAACTGTGCATGCTTCAAATGGACATCATACTAAGCATATGAGAGCAGTGGCATGATTTGTGGAGACCGGCAGGGCTCAGGGCCGCAAAATGGGCTTAGTTGGGGTGGGCCTAGCACACGCACACATGCAAGTGCTGCCACAGACTGCTACTTGCCGACGCCAGCCTGCCGCAGCGCCAGGGCATCGAGGCACATCACAGAAGTGAGCTGAGCAAGGGAGAGGGGCGACATCAGGCGGGCGGGGCAACTTGGCCCAGGGCCAGTTTGGGCAGGCTCCCCCCCCCTCCTCCCCCCAGCCCCGCAGGGTGAGGGTCGGGATTTTGACCCAGCTAGTCACGTCAAATCGCCACCAAAACTGTGCATGCTTCAAATGGACATCATACTAAGCATATGAGAGCAGTGGCATGATTTGTGGAGACCGGCAGGGCTCAGGGCCGCAAAATGGGCTTAGTTGGGGTGGGCCTAGCACACGCACACATGCAAGTGCTGCCACAGACTGCTACTTGCCGACGCCAGCCTGCCGCAGCGCCAGGGCATCGAGGCACATCACAGAAGTGAGCTGAGCAAGGGAGAGGGGCGACATCAGGCGGGCGGGGCAACTTGGCCCAGGGCCAGTTTGGGCAGGCTCCCCCCCCTCCTCCCCCCAGCCCCGCAGGGTGAGGGTCGGGATTTTGACCCAGCTAGTCACGTCAAATCGCCACCAAACTGTGCATGCTTCAAATGGACATCATACTAAGCATATGAGAGCAGTGGCATGATTTGTGGAGACCGGCAGGGCTCAGGGCCGCAAAATGGGCTTAGTTGGGGTGGGCCTAGCACACGCACACATGCAAGTGCTGCCACAGACTGCTACTTGCCGACGCCAGCCTGCCGCAGCGCCAGGGCATCGAGGCACATCACAGAAGTGAGCTGAGCAAGGGAGAGGGGCGACATCAGGCGGGCGGGGCAACTTGGCCAGGGCCAGTTTGGGCAGGCTCCCCCCCCTCCTCCCCCCAGCCCCGCAGGGTGAGGGTCGGGATTTTGACCCAGCTAGTCACGTCAAATCGCCACCAAAACTGTGCATGCTTCAAATGGACATCATACTAAGCATATGAGAGCAGTGGCATGATTTGTGGAGACCGGCAGGGCTCAGGGCCGCAAAATGGGCTTAGTTGGGGTGGGCCTAGCACACGCACACATGCAAGTGCTGCCACAGACTGCTACTTGCCGACGCCAGCCTGCCGCAGCGCCAGGGCATCGAGGCACATCACAGAAGTGAGCTGAGCAAGGGAGAGGGGCGACATCAGGCGGGCGGGGCAACTTGGCCCAGGGCCAGTTTGGGCAGGCTCCCCCCCCTCCTCCCCCCAGCCCCGCAGGGTGAGGGTCGGGATTTTGACCCAGCTAGTCACGTCAAATCGCCACCAAACTGTGCATGCTTCAAATGGACATCATACTAAGCATATGAGAGCAGTGGCATGATTTGTGGAGACCGGCAGGGCTCAGGGCCGCAAAATGGGCTTAGTTGGGGTGGGCCTAGCACACGCACACATGCAAGTGCTGCCACAGACTGCTACTTGCCGACGCCAGCCTGCCGCAGCGCCAGGGCATCGAGGCACATCACAGAAGTGAGCTGAGCAAGGGAGAGGGGCGACATCAGGCGGGCGGGGCAACTTGGCCCAGGGCCAGTTTGGGCAGGCTCCCCCCCCTCCTCCCCCCAGCCCCGCAGGGTGAGGGTCGGGATTTTGACCCAGCTAGTCACGTCAAATCGCCACCAAACTGTGCATGCTTCAAATGGACATCATACTAAGCATATGAGAGCAGTGGCATGATTTGTGGAGACCGGCAGGGCTCAGGGCCGCAAAATGGGCTTAGTTGGGGTGGGCCTAGCACACGCACACATGCAAGTGCTGCCACAGACTGCTACTTGCCGACGCCAGCCTGCCGCAGCGCCAGGGCATCGAGGCACATCACAGAAGTGAGCTGAGCAAGGGAGAGGGGCGACATCAGGCGGGCGGGGCAACTTGGCCCAGGGCCAGTTTGGGCAGGCTCCCCCCCCTCCTCCCCCCAGCCCCGCAGGGTGAGGGTCGGGATTTTGACCCAGCTAGTCACGTCAAATCGCCACCAAACTGTGCATGCTTCAAATGGACATCATACTAAGCATATGAGAGCAGTGGCATGATTTGTGGAGACCGGCAGGGCTCAGGGCCGCAAAATGGGCTTAGTTGGGGTGGGCCTAGCACACGCACACATGCAAGTGCTGCCACAGACTGCTACTTGCCGACGCCAGCCTGCCGCAGCGCCAGGGCATCGAGGCACATCACAGAAGTGAGCTGAGCAAGGGAGAGGGGCGACATCAGGCGGGCGGGGCAACTTGGCCCAGGGCCAGTTTGGGCAGGCTCCCCCCCCTCCTCCCCCCAGCCCCGCAGGGTGAGGGTCGGGATTTTGACCCAGCTAGTCACGTCAAATCGCCACCAAACTGTGCATGCTTCAAATGGACATCATACTAAGCATATGAGAGCAGTGGCATGATTTGTGGAGACCGGCAGGGCTCAGGGCCGCAAAATGGGCTTAGTTGGGGTGGGCCTAGCACACGCACACATGCAAGTGCTGCCACAGACTGCTACTTGCCGACGCCAGCCTGCCGCAGCGCCAGGGCATCGAGGCACATCACAGAAGTGAGCTGAGCAAGGGAGAGGGGCGACATCAGGCGGGCGGGGCAACTTGGCCCAGGGCCAGTTTGGGCAGGCTCCCCCCCCTCCTCCCCCCAGCCCCGCAGGGTGAGGGTCGGGATTTTGACCCAGCTAGTCACGTCAAATCGCCACCAAACTGTGCATGCTTCAAATGGACATCATACTAAGCATATGAGAGCAGTGGCATGATTTGTGGAGACCGGCAGGGCTCAGGGCCGCAAAATGGGCTTAGTTGGGGTGGGCCTAGCACACGCACACATGCAAGTGCTGCCACAGACTGCTACTTGCCGACGCCAGCCTGCCGCAGCGCCAGGGCATCGAGGCACATCACAGAAGTGAGCTGAGCAAGGGAGAGGGGCGACATCAGGCGGGCGGGGCAACTTGGCCCAGGGCCAGTTTGGGCAGGCTCCCCCCCCTCCTCCCCCCAGCCCCGCAGGGTGAGGGTCGGGATTTTGACCCAGCTAGTCACGTCAAATCGCCACCAAACTGTGCATGCTTCAAATGGACATCATACTAAGCATATGAGAGCAGTGGCATGATTTGTGGAGACCGGCAGGGCTCAGGGCCGCAAAATGGGCTTAGTTGGGGTGGGCCTAGCACACGCACACATGCAAGTGCTGCCACAGACTGCTACTTGCCGACGCCAGCCTGCCGCAGCGCCAGGGCATCGAGGCACATCACAGAAGTGAGCTGAGCAAGGGAGAGGGGCGACATCAGGCGGGCGGGGCAACTTGGCCCAGGGCCAGTTTGGGCAGGCTCCCCCCCCTCCTCCCCCCAGCCCCGCAGGGTGAGGGTCGGGATTTTGACCCAGCTAGTCACGTCAAATCGCCACCAAACTGTGCATGCTTCAAATGGACATCATACTAAGCATATGAGAGCAGTGGCATGATTTGTGGAGACCGGCAGGGCTCAGGGCCGCAAAATGGGCTTAGTTGGGGTGGGCCTAGCACACGCACACATGCAAGTGCTGCCACAGACTGCTACTTGCCGACGCCAGCCTGCCGCAGCGCCAGGGCATCGAGGCACATCACAGAAGTGAGCTGAGCAAGGGAGAGGGGCGACATCAGGCGGGCGGGGCAACTTGGCCCAGGGCCAGTTTGGGCAGGCTCCCCCCCCTCCTCCCCCCAGCCCCGCAGGGTGAGGGTCGGGATTTTGACCCAGCTAGTCACGTCAAATCGCCACCAAACTGTGCATGCTTCAAATGGACATCATACTAAGCATATGAGAGCAGTGGCATGATTTGTGGAGACCGGCAGGGCTCAGGGCCGCAAAATGGGCTTAGTTGGGGTGGGCCTAGCACACGCACACATGCAAGTGCTGCCACAGACTGCTACTTGCCGACGCCAGCCTGCCGCAGCGCCAGGGCATCGAGGCACATCACAGAAGTGAGCTGAGCAAGGGAGAGGGGCGACATCAGGCGGGCGGGGCAACTTGGCCCAGGGCCAGTTTGGGCAGGCTCCCCCCCCTCCTCCCCCCAGCCCCGCAGGGTGAGGGTCGGGATTTTGACCCAGCTAGTCACGTCAAATCGCCACCAAACTGTGCATGCTTCAAATGGACATCATACTAAGCATATGAGAGCAGTGGCATGATTTGTGGAGACCGGCAGGGCTCAGGGCCGCAAAATGGGCTTAGTTGGGGTGGGCCTAGCACACGCACACATGCAAGTGCTGCCACAGACTGCTACTTGCCGACGCCAGCCTGCCGCAGCGCCAGGGCATCGAGGCACATCACAGAAGTGAGCTGAGCAAGGGAGAGGGGCGACATCAGGCGGGCGGGGCAACTTGGCCCAGGGCCAGTTTGGGCAGGCTCCCCCCCCTCCTCCCCCCAGCCCCGCAGGGTGAGGGTCGGGATTTTGACCCAGCTAGTCACGTCAAATCGCCACCAAACTGTGCATGCTTCAAATGGACATCATACTAAGCATATGAGAGCAGTGGCATGATTTGTGGAGACCGGCAGGGCTCAGGGCCGCAAAATGGGCTTAGTTGGGGTGGGCCTAGCACACGCACACATGCAAGTGCTGCCACAGACTGCTACTTGCCGACGCCAGCCTGCCGCAGCGCCAGGGCATCGAGGCACATCACAGAAGTGAGCTGAGCAAGGGAGAGGGGCGACATCAGGCGGGCGGGGCAACTTGGCCCAGGGCCAGTTTGGGCAGGCTCCCCCCCCTCCTCCCCCCAGCCCCGCAGGGTGAGGGTCGGGATTTTGACCCAGCTAGTCACGTCAAATCGCCACCAAACTGTGCATGCTTCAAATGGACATCATACTAAGCATATGAGAGCAGTGGCATGATTTGTGGAGACCGGCAGGGCTCAGGGCCGCAAAATGGGCTTAGTTGGGGTGGGCCTAGCACACGCACACATGCAAGTGCTGCCACAGACTGCTACTTGCCGACGCCAGCCTGCCGCAGCGCCAGGGCATCGAGGCACATCACAGAAGTGAGCTGAGCAAGGGAGAGGGGCGACATCAGGCGGGCGGGGCAACTTGGCCCAGGGCCAGTTTGGGCAGGCTCCCCCCCCTCCTCCCCCCAGCCCCGCAGGGTGAGGGTCGGGATTTTGACCCAGCTAGTCACGTCAAATCGCCACCAAACTGTGCATGCTTCAAATGGACATCATACTAAGCATATGAGAGCAGTGGCATGATTTGTGGAGACCGGCAGGGCTCAGGGCCGCAAAATGGGCTTAGTTGGGGTGGGCCTAGCACACGCACACATGCAAGTGCTGCCACAGACTGCTACTTGCCGACGCCAGCCTGCCGCAGCGCCAGGGCATCGAGGCACATCACAGAAGTGAGCTGAGCAAGGGAGAGGGGCGACATCAGGCGGGCGGGGCAACTTGGCCCAGGGCCAGTTTGGGCAGGCTCCCCCCCCTCCTCCCCCCAGCCCCGCAGGGTGAGGGTCGGGATTTTGACCCAGCTAGTCACGTCAAATCGCCACCAAACTGTGCATGCTTCAAATGGACATCATACTAAGCATATGAGAGCAGTGGCATGATTTGTGGAGACCGGCAGGGCTCAGGGCCGCAAAATGGGCTTAGTTGGGGTGGGCCTAGCACACGCACACATGCAAGTGCTGCCACAGACTGCTACTTGCCGACGCCAGCCTGCCGCAGCGCCAGGGCATCGAGGCACATCACAGAAGTGAGCTGAGCAAGGGAGAGGGGCGACATCAGGCGGGCGGGGCAACTTGGCCCAGGGCCAGTTTGGGCAGGCTCCCCCCCCTCCTCCCCCCAGCCCCGCAGGGTGAGGGTCGGGATTTTGACCCAGCTAGTCACGTCAAATCGCCACCAAACTGTGCATGCTTCAAATGGACATCATACTAAGCATATGAGAGCAGTGGCATGATTTGTGGAGACCGGCAGGGCTCAGGGCCGCAAAATGGGCTTAGTTGGGGTGGGCCTAGCACACGCACACATGCAAGTGCTGCCACAGACTGCTACTTGCCGACGCCAGCCTGCCGCAGCGCCAGGGCATCGAGGCACATCACAGAAGTGAGCTGAGCAAGGGAGAGGGGCGACATCAGGCGGGCGGGGCAACTTGGCCCAGGGCCAGTTTGGGCAGGCTCCCCCCCCTCCTCCCCCCAGCCCCGCAGGGTGAGGGTCGGGATTTTGACCCAGCTAGTCACGTCAAATCGCCACCAAACTGTGCATGCTTCAAATGGACATCATACTAAGCATATGAGAGCAGTGGCATGATTTGTGGAGACCGGCAGGGCTCAGGGCCGCAAAATGGGCTTAGTTGGGGTGGGCCTAGCACACGCACACATGCAAGTGCTGCCACAGACTGCTACTTGCCGACGCCAGCCTGCCGCAGCGCCAGGGCATCGAGGCACATCACAGAAGTGAGCTGAGCAAGGGAGAGGGGCGACATCAGGCGGGCGGGGCAACTTGGCCCAGGGCCAGTTTGGGCAGGCTCCCCCCCCTCCTCCCCCCAGCCCCGCAGGGTGAGGGTCGGGATTTTGACCCAGCTAGTCACGTCAAATCGCCACCAAACTGTGCATGCTTCAAATGGACATCATACTAAGCATATGAGAGCAGTGGCATGATTTGTGGAGACCGGCAGGGCTCAGGGCCGCAAAATGGGCTTAGTTGGGGTGGGCCTAGCACACGCACACATGCAAGTGCTGCCACAGACTGCTACTTGCCGACGCCAGCCTGCCGCAGCGCCAGGGCATCGAGGCACATCACAGAAGTGAGCTGAGCAAGGGAGAGGGGCGACATCAGGCGGGCGGGGCAACTTGGCCCAGGGCCAGTTTGGGCAGGCTCCCCCCCCTCCTCCCCCCAGCCCCGCAGGGTGAGGGTCGGGATTTTGACCCAGCTAGTCACGTCAAATCGCCACCAAACTGTGCATGCTTCAAATGGACATCATACTAAGCATATGAGAGCAGTGGCATGATTTGTGGAGACCGGCAGGGCTCAGGGCCGCAAAATGGGCTTAGTTGGGGTGGGCCTAGCACACGCACACATGCAAGTGCTGCCACAGACTGCTACTTGCCGACGCCAGCCTGCCGCAGCGCCAGGGCATCGAGGCACATCACAGAAGTGAGCTGAGCAAGGGAGAGGGGCGACATCAGGCGGGCGGGGCAACTTGGCCCAGGGCCAGTTTGGGCAGGCTCCCCCCCCTCCTCCCCCCAGCCCCGCAGGGTGAGGGTCGGGATTTTGACCCAGCTAGTCACGTCAAATCGCCACCAAACTGTGCATGCTTCAAATGGACATCATACTAAGCATATGAGAGCAGTGGCATGATTTGTGGAGACCGGCAGGGCTCAGGGCCGCAAAATGGGCTTAGTTGGGGTGGGCCTAGCACACGCACACATGCAAGTGCTGCCACAGACTGCTACTTGCCGACGCCAGCCTGCCGCAGCGCCAGGGCATCGAGGCACATCACAGAAGTGAGCTGAGCAAGGGAGAGGGGCGACATCAGGCGGGCGGGGCAACTTGGCCCAGGGCCAGTTTGGGCAGGCTCCCCCCCCTCCTCCCCCCAGCCCCGCAGGGTGAGGGTCGGGATTTTGACCCAGCTAGTCACGTCAAATCGCCACCAAACTGTGCATGCTTCAAATGGACATCATACTAAGCATATGAGAGCAGTGGCATGATTTGTGGAGACCGGCAGGGCTCAGGGCCGCAAAATGGGCTTAGTTGGGGTGGGCCTAGCACACGCACACATGCAAGTGCTGCCACAGACTGCTACTTGCCGACGCCAGCCTGCCGCAGCGCCAGGGCATCGAGGCACATCACAGAAGTGAGCTGAGCAAGGGAGAGGGGCGACATCAGGCGGGCGGGGCAACTTGGCCCAGGGCCAGTTTGGGCAGGCTCCCCCCCCTCCTCCCCCCAGCCCCGCAGGGTGAGGGTCGGGATTTTGACCCAGCTAGTCACGTCAAATCGCCACCAAACTGTGCATGCTTCAAATGGACATCATACTAAGCATATGAGAGCAGTGGCATGATTTGTGGAGACCGGCAGGGCTCAGGGCCGCAAAATGGGCTTAGTTGGGGTGGGCCTAGCACACGCACACATGCAAGTGCTGCCACAGACTGCTACTTGCCGACGCCAGCCTGCCGCAGCGCCAGGGCATCGAGGCACATCACAGAAGTGAGCTGAGCAAGGGAGAGGGGCGACATCAGGCGGGCGGGGCAACTTGGCCCAGGGCCAGTTTGGGCAGGCTCCCCCCCCTCCTCCCCCCAGCCCCGCAGGGTGAGGGTCGGGATTTTGACCCAGCTAGTCACGTCAAATCGCCACCAAACTGTGCATGCTTCAAATGGACATCATACTAAGCATATGAGAGCAGTGGCATGATTTGTGGAGACCGGCAGGGCTCAGGGCCGCAAAATGGGCTTAGTTGGGGTGGGCCTAGCACACGCACACATGCAAGTGCTGCCACAGACTGCTACTTGCCGACGCCAGCCTGCCGCAGCGCCAGGGCATCGAGGCACATCACAGAAGTGAGCTGAGCAAGGGAGAGGGGCGACATCAGGCGGGCGGGGCAACTTGGCCCAGGGCCAGTTTGGGCAGGCTCCCCCCCCTCCTCCCCCCAGCCCCGCAGGGTGAGGGTCGGGATTTTGACCCAGCTAGTCACGTCAAATCGCCACCAAACTGTGCATGCTTCAAATGGACATCATACTAAGCATATGAGAGCAGTGGCATGATTTGTGGAGACCGGCAGGGCTCAGGGCCGCAAAATGGGCTTAGTTGGGGTGGGCCTAGCACACGCACACATGCAAGTGCTGCCACAGACTGCTACTTGCCGACGCCAGCCTGCCGCAGCGCCAGGGCATCGAGGCACATCACAGAAGTGAGCTGAGCAAGGGAGAGGGGCGACATCAGGCGGGCGGGGCAACTTGGCCCAGGGCCAGTTTGGGCAGGCTCCCCCCCCTCCTCCCCCCAGCCCCGCAGGGTGAGGGTCGGGATTTTGACCCAGCTAGTCACGTCAAATCGCCACCAAACTGTGCATGCTTCAAATGGACATCATACTAAGCATATGAGAGCAGTGGCATGATTTGTGGAGACCGGCAGGGCTCAGGGCCGCAAAATGGGCTTAGTTGGGGTGGGCCTAGCACACGCACACATGCAAGTGCTGCCACAGACTGCTACTTGCCGACGCCAGCCTGCCGCAGCGCCAGGGCATCGAGGCACATCACAGAAGTGAGCTGAGCAAGGGAGAGGGGCGACATCAGGCGGGCGGGGCAACTTGGCCCAGGGCCAGTTTGGGCAGGCTCCCCCCCCTCCTCCCCCCAGCCCCGCAGGGTGAGGGTCGGGATTTTGACCCAGCTAGTCACGTCAAATCGCCACCAAACTGTGCATGCTTCAAATGGACATCATACTAAGCATATGAGAGCAGTGGCATGATTTGTGGAGACCGGCAGGGCTCAGGGCCGCAAAATGGGCTTAGTTGGGGTGGGCCTAGCACACGCACACATGCAAGTGCTGCCACAGACTGCTACTTGCCGACGCCAGCCTGCCGCAGCGCCAGGGCATCGAGGCACATCACAGAAGTGAGCTGAGCAAGGGAGAGGGGCGACATCAGGCGGGCGGGGCAACTTGGCCCAGGGCCAGTTTGGGCAGGCTCCCCCCCCTCCTCCCCCCAGCCCCGCAGGGTGAGGGTCGGGATTTTGACCCAGCTAGTCACGTCAAATCGCCACCAAACTGTGCATGCTTCAAATGGACATCATACTAAGCATATGAGAGCAGTGGCATGATTTGTGGAGACCGGCAGGGCTCAGGGCCGCAAAATGGGCTTAGTTGGGGTGGGCCTAGCACACGCACACATGCAAGTGCTGCCACAGACTGCTACTTGCCGACGCCAGCCTGCCGCAGCGCCAGGGCATCGAGGCACATCACAGAAGTGAGCTGAGCAAGGGAGAGGGGCGACATCAGGCGGGCGGGGCAACTTGGCCCAGGGCCAGTTTGGGCAGGCTCCCCCCCCTCCTCCCCCCAGCCCCGCAGGGTGAGGGTCGGGATTTTGACCCAGCTAGTCACGTCAAATCGCCACCAAACTGTGCATGCTTCAAATGGACATCATACTAAGCATATGAGAGCAGTGGCATGATTTGTGGAGACCGGCAGGGCTCAGGGCCGCAAAATGGGCTTAGTTGGGGTGGGCCTAGCACACGCACACATGCAAGTGCTGCCACAGACTGCTACTTGCCGACGCCAGCCTGCCGCAGCGCCAGGGCATCGAGGCACATCACAGAAGTGAGCTGAGCAAGGGAGAGGGGCGACATCAGGCGGGCGGGGCAACTTGGCCCAGGGCCAGTTTGGGCAGGCTCCCCCCCCTCCTCCCCCCAGCCCCGCAGGGTGAGGGTCGGGATTTTGACCCAGCTAGTCACGTCAAATCGCCACCAAACTGTGCATGCTTCAAATGGACATCATACTAAGCATATGAGAGCAGTGGCATGATTTGTGGAGACCGGCAGGGCTCAGGGCCGCAAAATGGGCTTAGTTGGGGTGGGCCTAGCACACGCACACATGCAAGTGCTGCCACAGACTGCTACTTGCCGACGCCAGCCTGCCGCAGCGCCAGGGCATCGAGGCACATCACAGAAGTGAGCTGAGCAAGGGAGAGGGGCGACATCAGGCGGGCGGGGCAACTTGGCCCAGGGCCAGTTTGGGCAGGCTCCCCCCCCTCCTCCCCCCAGCCCCGCAGGGTGAGGGTCGGGATTTTGACCCAGCTAGTCACGTCAAATCGCCACCAAACTGTGCATGCTTCAAATGGACATCATACTAAGCATATGAGAGCAGTGGCATGATTTGTGGAGACCGGCAGGGCTCAGGGCCGCAAAATGGGCTTAGTTGGGGTGGGCCTAGCACACGCACACATGCAAGTGCTGCCACAGACTGCTACTTGCCGACGCCAGCCTGCCGCAGCGCCAGGGCATCGAGGCACATCACAGAAGTGAGCTGAGCAAGGGAGAGGGGCGACATCAGGCGGGCGGGGCAACTTGGCCCAGGGCCAGTTTGGGCAGGCTCCCCCCCCTCCTCCCCCCAGCCCCGCAGGGTGAGGGTCGGGATTTTGACCCAGCTAGTCACGTCAAATCGCCACCAAACTGTGCATGCTTCAAATGGACATCATACTAAGCATATGAGAGCAGTGGCATGATTTGTGGAGACCGGCAGGGCTCAGGGCCGCAAAATGGGCTTAGTTGGGGTGGGCCTAGCACACGCACACATGCAAGTGCTGCCACAGACTGCTACTTGCCGACGCCAGCCTGCCGCAGCGCCAGGGCATCGAGGCACATCACAGAAGTGAGCTGAGCAAGGGAGAGGGGCGACATCAGGCGGGCGGGGCAACTTGGCCCAGGGCCAGTTTGGGCAGGCTCCCCCCCCTCCTCCCCCCAGCCCCGCAGGGTGAGGGTCGGGATTTTGACCCAGCTAGTCACGTCAAATCGCCACCAAACTGTGCATGCTTCAAATGGACATCATACTAAGCATATGAGAGCAGTGGCATGATTTGTGGAGACCGGCAGGGCTCAGGGCCGCAAAATGGGCTTAGTTGGGGTGGGCCTAGCACACGCACACATGCAAGTGCTGCCACAGACTGCTACTTGCCGACGCCAGCCTGCCGCAGCGCCAGGGCATCGAGGCACATCACAGAAGTGAGCTGAGCAAGGGAGAGGGGCGACATCAGGCGGGCGGGGCAACTTGGCCCAGGGCCAGTTTGGGCAGGCTCCCCCCCCTCCTCCCCCCAGCCCCGCAGGGTGAGGGTCGGGATTTTGACCCAGCTAGTCACGTCAAATCGCCACCAAACTGTGCATGCTTCAAATGGACATCATACTAAGCATATGAGAGCAGTGGCATGATTTGTGGAGACCGGCAGGGCTCAGGGCCGCAAAATGGGCTTAGTTGGGGTGGGCCTAGCACACGCACACATGCAAGTGCTGCCACAGACTGCTACTTGCCGACGCCAGCCTGCCGCAGCGCCAGGGCATCGAGGCACATCACAGAAGTGAGCTGAGCAAGGGAGAGGGGCGACATCAGGCGGGCGGGGCAACTTGGCCCAGGGCCAGTTTGGGCAGGCTCCCCCCCCTCCTCCCCCCAGCCCCGCAGGGTGAGGGTCGGGATTTTGACCCAGCTAGTCACGTCAAATCGCCACCAAACTGTGCATGCTTCAAATGGACATCATACTAAGCATATGAGAGCAGTGGCATGATTTGTGGAGACCGGCAGGGCTCAGGGCCGCAAAATGGGCTTAGTTGGGGTGGGCCTAGCACACGCACACATGCAAGTGCTGCCACAGACTGCTACTTGCCGACGCCAGCCTGCCGCAGCGCCAGGGCATCGAGGCACATCACAGAAGTGAGCTGAGCAAGGGAGAGGGGCGACATCAGGCGGGCGGGGCAACTTGGCCCAGGGCCAGTTTGGGCAGGCTCCCCCCCCTCCTCCCCCCAGCCCCGCAGGGTGAGGGTCGGGATTTTGACCCAGCTAGTCACGTCAAATCGCCACCAAACTGTGCATGCTTCAAATGGACATCATACTAAGCATATGAGAGCAGTGGCATGATTTGTGGAGACCGGCAGGGCTCAGGGCCGCAAAATGGGCTTAGTTGGGGTGGGCCTAGCACACGCACACATGCAAGTGCTGCCACAGACTGCTACTTGCCGACGCCAGCCTGCCGCAGCGCCAGGGCATCGAGGCACATCACAGAAGTGAGCTGAGCAAGGGAGAGGGGCGACATCAGGCGGGCGGGGTGCCTCACGCTGTGCGCAAAACTAGCATGCTCATGCTTTGATAATGGACTATAAGCTATCCATTACACTGAGAATTATAGCGCGCCGGCTTGTGAGGGCAAACGATGTGACTCGATTGGAGCCCATGCGCATCCTTTTGCTCTACAATCTGAATATATGGATATAAATTAGCAGGATAGCACATGTGAACTTTGAAGAGGTCTAGAAATTCGGTGCAAGCCGGTCTGGAAGCCGCTATTGGCTTCATCGCACGCGCAGGCGCTCCTACTGCTCTTCTTGACTACCCGATTATCATGCGTTGCTATCCTACTCAACTGGAAGCAATACATCGCATGCCATGGACTGTTGCTGGGGGTTTGCTTGGAGTGCTCACGATTCTTCTCTCATCGATACATCTTCAGACCTCGAGAGGTCTTTACTTAGTTCAACCATGTCACGCATGATGTACGCCTCCTTGTATTGTTAGGTTAAGGGTTAACACGGGGTTAGCTCGGGGCCTCGAGTCCCAGTCAATCATCTCATCTCTCGAGCTCGCCGAGGGGCCGTAAGGCTTCAGATACATGGTGAGCGCAAACGCGCAGTTAGATGGGGTGTTGTGTGCGCTGAGGGTTGAAGTGGTTGAGGCCGTGCAGACGACGTGTTGACCTGTCGTCGTGAGCTTTTGCAGTGGTGTGTCCCCGGCTGCATGCCGGCTCCGTGCACCCGTGGCCTCGACACAACGCCAGTCCGTGCATCAAGGGTTACGGTTCAGACCACTGGTTAAGCTCACGAACCGACCCGCTCCTGCAGCTATGGAGCCATTGCACCCAGGCTCCATCGTGGCAAGCAGCCCTCCCAGCCTAGCCCTGGCTCTCTGAAGCCCCAACCCTGATTTGTGGCCCTTGTTAAGTTGCTGTGATTTTGTGTTGTCCCGCGCTTGCTCAACACAGGCGGCTATGACTGTCATGGGGTATGAGCCGCTGGCAAGGAGGACCTCCCCCGAGTATGAGCGGCTATGGCATGGTGAGATAGGGGTGTGTGTGTTACGGAGGGGAACCCAAACCGGAGTTACGGAGGGGAACCCAAACCGGAGTTACGGAAGGGAACCTAAACTGCCGTGGAAGTTCTTTACGGCGCCCTGGTGCTGCCCTGGTAGAGTCATATTGCCTCTGAATGCCAGTACCCCATCAGGCAATTGGCAAGCGACCTTATCCCAACACGCACTCACGCTTAGCATCCTCGGTGTGCCAGAAGTGTTGACCTGGCACACCTATGCACTCTTGACCGCTATCCATAGCTAGTCTCGTACAGCCAACAATAGGAGACAGGTGCTTTGGGTGGACGGGCCGGAAAATGGCAAAGGAGACATGCACGGCAGCGTGCAGTAAGCTAGCAAGGCAGGCAGGCAACATGCAGCCGCCCGGCCCCCTGAAGAATTAGACTACTCATCTGAAATGTGAGCAGAGGCACCAGCTCCAACTGCCGGCTGCAGCGATGCTATCGGTGCAGTGTCAGGGAGTGCCAGCGGCAGCTCTGTGAGCGCCACTGCCTTTGACGTGCCGGTGGCTGTCTCCGGCACATGTGTGCACATCGCACCACGTCACCTCCTGCTCCACAACCCCCACTCCAGAGTGAGCCATGTACTCTGGGGTGATGGCCGCAGCAGCCCGGTCGTTCCGTGGGTTCTGCACTTCGACATCTCCCTGATGTCGGTGCATCCGCTCTGTGATGTCCTGCGGGGCAGCACCACCAGCAGCAGCAGTAGCGCGGCATGAGCGGCGGCGGCAGCAGCTCCAGCTCGCCGCTGCATAAAACCTGCACACCGTACGTTGTCTGTTGTCTGCTGCCACATCCGCGGTGGCAGGCGCCGGTGGTGGCAGCAGTAGCAGCATGGCCTCGGCTGCCGCACCAGCAGCTCAGCTATTTTGATGACGACACAGGCGATGAGCTGCCAGCTGGCGCCTCCCTCAACATATACAGCAACACAGCCACGGCTGGCGGCTGGAGAGCCGCGCGGCTACCGTGTTACAAGCCCATCAGTGGGCCTGGTGCTGCGGACTGGCGCACCGTCATGGAGGAGTCTCGATACCACAATGGCAATGGTTCTGCGGATGCAGCGGCCACAGGGTCTTGAGTCTGCCTGCGGTGGTGGCAGCAACAGCGGCACCAGTAGTCGAGCTGCCAGCAGTGGCTCAAGCCACCGCAGCCAGGATGCCGCCTGCTGAAGTCCATTGACAGACTGAAGCAGGCAATGCGTTGCTGGCAACGCCTGGAGCTGGGCAGGCTCGGCTTCACACCGGCCACTCCTTGCACGGCATGGCAGGCTCAGTCCATGTGCTGGGCCAAGGCATGTGGACGACATGCTACTTGCCACCGGTTTGCCCCGGCAGTCACGTCTGCCATTGGCTCTTGCTTCTAGATAGGTGCGCTACCGGGGCGGGGCTAGCACCTACCTGGGTATGGAGATCAGGCGGGACACCAGCATCGGGAATGGTCAGCTGCTGCCGGTGTTCTGCGAGTTGCTGCAGAGGCACCGTATGGCTGATGCCGCGCAGCCTGCCCCTGCCGCCGTGCATACGTTTGCTAGTGGGCTTTGGCAGTGCTGGCTCGGCGCCACTGGCTGCTCGGACTGCACCGCTAAGACTAACGAAACCCTGCAAAGCCGGCCTGCAGCAATGCTGGGTTAACTTCGCGATTAGCCCCCACAGGTTTGGGGTTCAGGTTCCAGGGCAGGGGCAGCCAGCAATTTGTCGGGTTGGACCCCAAACCTGCACCTAGTCCCCAAACCTGCACCGGCACCCCAAACCTGCACCCTGGATGCTTCCTTCACCCCGCCCATATGTCGCGGCCATCGCTGGCCCTGGTGCTCGCAGCTTGGCACCCAGGACTGTTTGCGTGTTTAGGTGAGTATCTTGCGTGCAACTAGAATTGCTTTACCTGTCTACAGTGCTAGTCTGTAGTGTGGTAGCGCGGCAGGCATGGGTAGCAATGCGACTATGCCGGTTAGCCCAACCATCCATGCATTCCCCCCGGTCTTAGATGGCGCCGGCGAGCAGGGGTTAGCGGATTTCCTGCTGGTTGGGTTGTCCTGTGCTTGCTACTTGGATGCGACTGGTGGGCGGTGCAAAACTACAAACTGGCCCTGGCTATAGGTGAATGTAACTAGGGCAGGTACAGATGAAATGTGTACAATGACGCCGCAATCAATGGCGTCTTCCATTTGCATTCACACCAGCAATCATTTCTCTGAACAGTGACGCCGAGGAATGAGGTAGTAGCAAAATGCGCCAAAATGAGGTAGTAGTTTCAAAACCTTCCGGGAGGTGAGGTAGACGGCTCGCCCCAGATTCGCTGCCAACCCATCTCAATGCTGCACACGGGCGCACTTGTACTGAAACGCTTAAATACGATTGGCCGTTCCATCGCGCCTTGTTCCGCAAATTGCCACACGCCGCGACACCGATGCAGCCTGCACAAATTGTTCATCTTCACAAGTGCAAACGGCCATTAGCTGTTTCTGACCTGCGCGGGCCTTTTGACTGGGCCCAGGCCGCTACTTGTCTGACACTACTCCACTACTCCAACCGCTCTTGTCCACTCCTGCCTCGGCCTCCTCCCTCCACTTCATCCGACCCGATTGCTTAGGCCTTGCCCCTTTGGGGCAAGCCAACGCTTAAAAGGCATTGCAGACGGCAGCGGAGGTTGTTCTCGCTTGCAAGCAGTGAACGCGGTCAGCAGAAGTGTTGAGTTGGAGCGAAGCCAAAACTTGCCCGTGGGACGCAGCTACGCTTGGTCCTTGGTGTCAGCAGCCACTGCTGCAAATGCACCATAATCATCCACCACTGGAGGCCGGTTGCCCCACTTGCTGCGGTGAGTTGTTGGTGCGGACAGTGCCAGTCCTGGTGACCCATCCATCCCACTTGCACCTCGACCTGGCGCCCAGGCAACGCTGCAGGGTCCTGTCCTGTCCAGCCTTGTCCTGTCCAGCCTTGTCCTCAAACTGGGTGTTTCTCAACACCGCAATACTTGTGGGTGATGTGGGGTGTCGGACGATGGCCCCCATGCAGCGGCAATCGACGGCAATCGACTCCTACTCCGCGGCAGCCCCAAATGCTGTCAAGGGTGGCCAAGGGCGTCAACATCGGCGACCCGAGCACGGTGGCGCACGCCAAAGGTGGGCGATGCAGGCCCGGCTAGCAATGCCCCCAGGGCCAAAGTGCTTTGCGTTGTGTTTCTGTGCGAGAGACATGGCAGCGTGGTGGTTTGCGCCAGCCATCCTCACGGGCGTTGTTGTGCGGGGCTGACTGACTGACTGCGCCGCGTGCTCTGATGCCACCGCAGGTGGCACCGCGGACAGCGGCGCGTTTGGTGCCGGCTTGGTGGCCAAGGGTGTGGACATTGGCAACCCGTGCGCGGTGGTGCACACCAGAGCTGCAGGAGGAGGTGTGTATTGGGAGCCGTTACGTTGGAAGTCCATCGCTGCCTCCATAAGCACTACCATCCCACAGCAAGATGGTAGACCAGTTGCATTCCGGTGTTCGGACGTCCCCATTCGAGCCTGACTACTGACGCTGGCACAGGCGTGGTTCGGGTGGCTCGACTCTGATTCCTGACTCTTGACTCTGATTCTTCACTCTGACTCTGATTCCAGACTCTTGACCCCGACTCTGATTCCAGACACTTGACCCCGACTCTTACACATCAGCCAGGCGCACTGACATCCCGACACTCCGCTTGCAGGGGGCGGCCAGGGCGGCCAAGGTGAACCATTTCAAATGCCAGGCGTGGATGTAGGCCGTCAATGACTGGCCCGACTGGCTAATTAGCGTACAAGGTCAAATAGCTCGAGACAAGACACCCTTGCTCGAGTGCATACTCATCAACATCAGAGGTCCCAATCACGAACGGGCCTCATTGCGGTCCATGAGCGTTACCTACGCCCGGTGGATCAGGGAGGTGTGTGGTTGCATGGCAATTGCGTTGTCAACCCTGCACTTGGGCGATTTGGCACTCAGGCAATTGGGACAGCTGACGCGCCCTGTGGCGCGTGCTGACCCTGACTCTGACTCTGAACCCTGAACCCTGACTCTGAACCCTGACCCTGACTCTGACTCTGAACCCTGACTCTGAACCCTGAACCCTGAACCAGGGTGTGTTTGACTGTTGCATTGCTTTTCGCAGAAGGAGAAGAAGGAGAGGGAGGAGCCGGAGAAGGACAAGAAGGAGAAGAAGGACCCATGCGTCTAGTAGGCGCAGGCGGAGGTGGTGCAGCTGCACGCAGTGGTGTACGGCACCCTGGCGGCACAGTTCACGTCTGCGGTTACGGTTACGGCTGCGGCTCTGGCTACGGCACGGCCAGCGCTGGTGCTGGCGAGGCTGTACTGCTGTTGCTGGCAATGGGCACGCACCTGGCGTGGGACATCAGTTGGATGAGGCCGGTGCCCCGGTTGTGCTAAGTTAGTTTGGTTGTTGTGGCGGCGCGCTAGCGACAAGGGGAGGACTCGTGTGGAGGGAGTAGGCACATGCTTTGTGTCGTCAGTGTAGGGGCCCGCAAGTTTGTTGATTCGCCCTCCGACTGGTCGCATCGCCGTGCTTGTGTGATTTTGGTGCAAACAAGGGAGCTGGCGTGTGGGGCGCGGGGCACTGAGGGGTGTTGCGCATGCATTCTGCA
Source organism: Chlamydomonas incerta (assembly GCA_016834605.1). Classification (NCBI taxonomy): domain Eukaryota; kingdom Viridiplantae; phylum Chlorophyta; class Chlorophyceae; order Chlamydomonadales; family Chlamydomonadaceae; genus Chlamydomonas; species Chlamydomonas incerta. Next base: position 24,109 of record JAEHOC010000012.1, read on the forward strand.
TGCAGCAAAGGAAGCCCCGGGGAGCTTTCCATCACCACTACATGTAAGGCTAATTGCACACAGCGTTCGGCTGCGTAGACCGCTCAAGAAGACGAGGCCGCTTCACGATTTTGCTGACGACTTTGCGCTGTGACACACCGAGCCCGCGTCTCGGACGAGATCAATTGGTATTGTTTTGAGGACATGTAGCGACCTGGACATCCCTAGGTTAAGACTCGCTCGGCACCGTGGTCGTTCTGCAAATTCAGGCAAGAAGGCCCGAAGCCACTTTGCGTAGGTCATGGCCGAATCCATGGCGCAGCTGAAGACACAAGCAGGTGAGGTTTTGATTGGAAGCCGAAAGACGTCTCGATCAAAGCGAATTCGGGCTTCGCCGCGCTTCACGCTGCGCTGTCGCATAATGCAAATGGTCCTTACCATATCAGCGACCATCTGGTCAACCCTAAGTCGATATCCCTGACTCGACCTCGACCGGGCCCTGTCCCTGACCCGACCACCTCCGCTCCCGGGTCCCGACCTCGGCCCTATCCCAGTCGGCGACTGGGAGGTTGTGGGCGACTGCTTCTTCGCACGGGAGACCCTCTACGAAAGCATATGGGATGGCTTCGAGGTGGAGGATAAGAGGTTCACATGCGCAGCGTACGGAGGCCCCGTTGCTGCGATACGTGACGAGCGGCGCATGGTGCTGGTCACGACGGGTTCATCGGCAACAGCAGCAAGCGGGGGCCTCAAACCTGTTCTCAGAACGTTCACGGCAGCTGGGGGAGCACTGGGAGCATCGGTGTGGGACGGAGGCCGCCTTGTGGACTGGGGCTGGACGGATGAGCAGCAGCTGGCCGCAGTGGAGTCCAATGGCAAGGTGAGCACACCTTTTTGGGAGACGGTATATGGGGCGAACCGGGTTTGGACGACGTACTCATCCCAGAATCATGCATATGACAGGTCAACTTGTACTCTACCCACGCCGAGAAAATCCGTGAATTCCGATTTGGAGCTGCGGTTGAGCGTGACACAGTGGCTGCCGCTGTCGTGTACGGCACTGGAGTGCTTGTAGTCACGGAAGCGCAGCTGCAGCCCGCAGCGCCAGGCTCCAGCACTCCTGCTGCGGCCTTGTCGCAACCTGGCGGCATTTGGGTGGTGGCAGACCTACGGGATCCCCGCCCGGTGCAGCTTGCCTCGCCTCCGGTCACGGCATTCAATTCAACAGGCACAGAGGATGTCCGCTCCGACCTGGGCGGCAATGGGCTGCTGAGTCTGGGCGGGCTTGGACGGCCGGGCCTGCCCTCATGCGTAGCAGTGCTGGACCCTCGCCACACACTGTCGACACGTGTGGAGGTGAGCTGGATTAGCGTGCTGGCTCTCCTGGCTGTGCGCCGAGTGCCTGCAGGGATGCCAGTGTGCTGATTTGTTGATATATGTCGCTTCGCTTTACCTTCCAGTAATGACTTCTCCTGTCAGGTACTCGCTGTGGTGGGCGGCGTTCTGTGGCAGTTGGATGAGGTGTCGGCCACCGACCACCACCCAGCTGCACTGCGGGCGGCAGGCGGTGCGGAGCACATTGCTGTGTCGCCAGATGGCGCCTTTGTGGCGCTGTACACACGTGACCACCGCCTGGTAGTGCTTGCTGCAGGTGGGCCCCCCATGTTTGTACCATGCTTTCTGTAAATGCTGCCCGAGAGTGACAGTACGGTAGTTGGCTACGTTGCATGCTCAGATGTGCATGAATGCTCATCCTTGGCCCTACCTGGCTCCGCGGCGCAGACCTCACAAAGCAGCTAACTGAGTTTGAGATGCGCGGGGCTGAGTGCGCACCTCAAGGCCTTCACTGGGTGGGCTCAGATGCCGTGTTACTGGTGTGGCCTGAAACGGCTGTGCTTGTGGGCCCCTACGGCGACAGCGTGCAGTGGAGCATGAGTGATGATGTGCTTGCGGTAAGGCCGAGTAGCGTGGGTAACAGCACACTTTGAAGGTTTTGTGTTGCTTGCACAGTACAACACACGTGGCTGAAGCCGGCGCGTGCCAGGGGAAGCCTTTCGCCGGGTGTCCTTGCAATGTAGTTACGCCCAGGGCAGTCCTGCCGAATGTGACTTCGTTGCCATTTGCCGAATTGCAGGTCGTACCGGAGGTGGATGGCTGCCGGCTTCTGCTCGGCAGCCGCGGCCGTCACGAACTGCTGCGGAAGGTGCCGGAGGCCTGTGCGCAGGTGTGAGGGGCAGAAGCAGAAGCTGCTGGATGACGGGGAGGGCTGCCCGCGTGCTTGGTGACCTGCGAAGCCGTGCCCTGCACCTACCGTATGTCCGTTGTAGCCCGCGGTCTGTCTTCATCCCACCGACCATGTCAGACGTCTTGGCTGGTGGTGCATTTTTCCAGGTGTTCCGGCCAGGCGCCACAGGGCCGGCGGCGCAGCTGTGGGATGCGCGAGCACTGTACGATGACCAAAATCCTCGCTGTGACCGCATTCTGCGGAACATCCAGGTGAGGCGATTAAGGGTCAACTCTTATACGATGACAGCGGGAACATGAGACAATCGCGCCTATAACCGTCGTGCTGCCGCTCAACCCGTTTTTGCAAGCAGGATGGTGGGCCCGCGACACTGGCCGCCGCCGTGGCCACGGCTATTACGGCCGCTGGGCACGACATGTCACCGTTGCGTCAGCGGTCACTGATGCGCGCGGCTGCATACGGCCGGCCCTTTTGCCCGCCTGACTTCCCACGCCAGCTCATGTACGGCACCGCCTGCCGGCTGCGGGTGCTGAACGCGGTCCGAGACGCGCGCGTGGGCCTGCCGCTCACCATGAGCCAGCTAGAGGCTCTAAGCCTGCCTGTGCTGGTGGCCAGGTGCGGGGGCCTGCACGCTGTATTAGCTTGTACGGCGCAGCTGGACAGGGGATAGACACACATGCGCAAGGGCTAGGGTATGCATCTGGCGTTTAGGGATAAGGTTCGTGTCTTCGTGAGTACCGTAGTTGCGCTCTGAAACTGACTGGTCGTGTGGTGCAGGCTCATGTCATACCGGCAATGGCTGCTGGCCTACCGGATAGCGGGCGTGCTGCGGAACGTCCCGGGAGCCCAGCAGCCGCCGCAAAGGCAAGGGGCCGGCGCACACACCGCTGTGAGCCATGCGGGACCACCCATGGGCCAGGACCAGGTGCTGATGCAGTGGGCGTGCGCCAAGATTTCCGCCGCGTCCAGCAGCGGCAGCCAAGTGGACGACGCGCAGCTCAAGGTGGGGCTCCACAATGGGCTTGGGGGACGCGGGGTTGCAAGGATGGATAGCGGGAGGTACAAGGATGGTTCGAAACGCGGTACATGGTAGAGCTACCAGCCGTTGCGGATTGCGTGATGTGCCCGTCACTGAATGCATGATTATGGATAGTATTCATAACTGCGGGAGTTTGCCTTTCATGCACATGCAGGACGCTATCGTGGCCAAGCTGAAAGGCTGTCCAAATGTGCGGTACGCTCCGCTGGCAGCGCATGCTCTGGTGAGTGGCTGTTGCATGCGTCCCACGTGATGTGGCATCAGCGCTGCCCTTTTTATACAACAATTGGGACGTTGCATGCCGACCAGCATTCAAGTTGTTGAGATGTGTGGACTAAGCTCTGCAACCCGCCCCGGTCCTTGTCAGTCTGTGGGGAGACGCCGCCTGGCGCTGCGGCTGCTGGATGAAGAGCGGTCACCAGCACAGCAGGCAAGACGGGGCACATAATGCAAGTATGCCGTACCGTACGCGTCTATTTGTCTACTCCGCTTGGACCTCACGCCTCGGTTAAGCCGCAACTGCCCTTTCGTGCAGGTCCCGCTGTTGCTGAGCTTGGCTGTGGGCAGTACCGGTGCACGGGCGGGAGCTGCGGGCTCTTCGGGCAGACCAGGTGAACGAACGCTCTGCCCATGCCAGGTTGTTATAGGGGCTGGGCTGTCGTTGGTCGCCCAACTACAAGACCAAACGGGCGCAGCACCGGAGATGGCTGCACTTGGCGCGACACTACAAGCCCGTGTACTACATACGTTGCTTGCAGGGCTGGATGCACGCGTAGCCGACGAGGAGGGCGACAGCAGTGACGAGGTGTTGCAGCGGGCTTTACGGAAGGCCATTGAAAGCGGCGACACTGACCTTGTGAGCATCGCCGGGGGGCGCAACGGCTGTTGGTGGGCGAGAGGATGGTGAAGGGTAACAGGTTCCACCTGGTCATCTCCCCGCACGCAACGCTGGACAGCCGCATTGGAAAAGGCTCCCGTGTCTAGTCCATCCCGTGTGACTTGGTACTGCACTAACCCTCGCATCCTGTAACGGTCGCGGACATTTACTTGGCAGGTGTATCTGGTACTGTTTGGGCTATATCGGGCCCGGTCGCTGCCTGAGTTCTGGTCTCTAGTGGCGGTACGGGCTCTAGCTCGGAACCTGTTCATCAAGTACTGCAAGGCCAAGGTTTGTATCCGTCACGAATCAACGGGTTGTCTCTCTCTCTTTCTGCACGTTGGGCGACATTTCATGTGCTGGGGGAACATTCCATCATCATTTCGTTTCGTGCATTTGTCTGACGTAACGGTTTTAATCCGTATGCAGGAGCCTGAGCTGCTCGAAACTATCTTGACGTCTGCAGCCACAACCAGCAGCTCCGTGGCAGGAGCAGGAATGGCGCAGATGTCTGCAGTAGCCGCTGCGGTGGCAGCTAGCTACCCTCCCGCGGTTGCGGCCGCAGAGCTCGCTGGCCTGCATTTCCGTGTTGCGTTGAGGGAGGAGGTCCGGATGTGCGAGCAGGCTGCAGTTGGAGCTGGCAGCGCCATGTCGCCGGCACAGGCAGAGGCCGCGGCGACTCGGCTGACAGTGGAGCTGGCTGACGTGGCGCACAAGTATGGCCAGGTGTGTGGGTTAGCGTACGCGGCCGGGCTCCTGAAACCTATAGAATGTCTCCCTGCCAAGTCAGCCAGCCTTGCGATGCCTTGGTTGCGCAGGCCGACGTACAGATGTAGGTAGCGGTCTAATTGGGGGCCAGGAAGGGCTCATGGGGCTAGCGGTGTGGTCAAGGAGCAGTAGCACCACACTGAGCGGCACGCAGCGTGGAAGCTAGGGGCATGGACCACGCCAATGCCAGTCACACGCAAGCTCGCGCACCGTTGCCCTAGATGGCAACAGGCGTTGCGCGTAGGGCGGGTGCTTCTGCATGGTGGGTCGTGGCAATGACCTCCCGGGCTGTGTCAGGCTGTTCCTGTGCTAATCAGCTGTCAGTGTAGTACTGTCAATGTGCGACCGCTGTCGAGTAACATTGGCATCTTGGTGGTGCCTGCCTGCAGAGCCGCGACTGTGCCTTCCAGTCCAAGGCCGTGTCGGAGATGGCGGCACTGCGGCGTGAGCAGGCGCGCCTGGAGCGGGAGACCGGGCAGCACCTATTCTATGGGCTGAGCTTGGTTGAGACGGTGCGCACAGCCATACGGTGAGTCAAAACAGGCGAATCCACAAACTATGTCACTGCAGCATGTCGCTGCACGCTACATTTCCGCTCCATGTGTGCGCGATCCAACAGGCTCGGACACCACCGCGCCGCGGCGGCTCTGAAGAAGCAGTTCGCGCTCAGCGACCGACGCTTCACCTGGATCAAGGTGTGCCACGTAGACGATGGCATCACACCGGATCGACAAATGCCTTCGTAATTGTTATCGATGGACTACCGTGCTCGTCCTTATGTATGTGGTGGCCGACTACAGGTCCGCACGCTGGCGGAGGCCCGGGACTGGGAGTCACTGGAGGTGAGTCAGTGCGTGGACACAGGCCTGACATATATTTAGGGGCCCAGGCGCATAGGTCCAGGCGATTGGTGCAGTGTCACTGCCATGTATTCGGCTTACGTTTCGCGGCTCTCGTGCTGGGCAAATGCAGGGATTCGCCACAGAGCTTCGACGCAGTTCCATTGGCTGGGAGCCCTTCATTGAGGTGTGGCTTATTAAAGGTCAACTTGTGTTTGAGGCTGGTTTTCATTCCATGTGACCTTGACTGCGGCACGTGCATGCTCACTGCAATCACATTGAAGACTCACTGATGAGCCGCTGCCGGCTGATTAATGCACGCAGGCCGCTAAGAAGTGGCAGGCGCCGTCGGAGTATCGTGCCAGGTGTGTCAGGGATAGACATTGGGGAAATCCTGTTACATTCCGGCGCCAGTTGAACATTTGGGTCAAAGGAGCAAGATAGGGTAATACGAAGCCGGCATCTGACTAGCCAACATGGGACGAACCCAATGGGCGCCTCCTAAACAGCAGGACTGCAGGCAGCTGCAAGGCCCCTGAGCCGAAGTTCATTTGCGTGAGCGTTGCCCCTTACATTGTTATCACAGGCTTGTTGCTCGGCTACCTGACAGCCCGGCCAAGGCTGAGGAGTTCTCAGCGCTGGGCCTTGCACGCGAAGCCGCGGAGGTGGCCGCCCGTATCAAGGTGGGCCAGGACGTTCGGGGCATTGACTGCGGGCGGTGAAGCAGTGGCTTCGTCCCTGTGGAGGATTGTGAGCACCAGCCAAGCTGAACCACGCCTAACTAGAGGGTCAACAGGCACATGCGGCAGAGGGGCACGTACACTTTGCCCAGCTGACTGACTGGATGCCTTGCAGGACACGGACCTGTTCGCACGCATCCAGTCGGCCGTGGCGGCCGGCAGCCCCGCGGCTCTGGCCATCGCGCAGATCAAGGAGCGCTTCCAGTTCCGGACTGCGTAAACACATGGCTGCCTCGCACAACCCCACCAGGCCGTGCAGGCAATTCTGTTTAGCTGTAGAGGCGTAGGGATGCAGGTTGAAGTGCTCATTTGGGTCGTGAAGCGTGGTATGGTGGAGCTGAGTTGTTTGGGAGTGATTCGTGTGCGGTCTGCCCGTGCAGCAGGCAAGCTCCCGACAGGCGCAGGAGCGGCTGCTGGGGCTGAACTCCTGCTGTAAAGATTAGCGCGTGGTATGGTGTAGCATGACAGTGGTAGCCGGGTTGGTTGTGTGGCTTGGTTCCCTGGCAGGAGGAACGACAGTAATAGCTCACACCGTAGTGCCATGATTATTGACAGTTGTCCACATTGTTCACGGATAGCTGCAAGGCATGTACATCCGGAGATCTGCGGCTCGTAGCCCGTAGGACGACAGCTGGGGCTTACACATACCGTAACGTGCTAGGTGACTCCTGGATATCCGATCCCGGGTGGCGAAATCCACCCTACTCCGCTCAGATCTTAGTTAATGACCAACCCATGCTTGCAAAGTCGAGCAAAGCGACTGTACAACTGCAAGATCGATGAGAGAAGATGCACACGCGTACACCGCCGCTTCACAGTACCGGCGTGTCAAGGTTAAGAAAGTCTGCAACAGTCCTAAGATCGGGCTCAAGGCCATAAGTGTAATCCAATGCCACAATTGTTGCCTGCAACGGCAGATGACACCAACGAATGAATACGGGTTAAATCCGTCAGCTTCAGCGTGCCCCTCCACCGAGGCTGCCTCACCACAGCCAGCCCTTTTTGCCGCCTGCCAGTGATGCTGGGCTCTTGCCGCCGTTCTTCTGGCGGCGGATGTCGGGATGGTCGGCGCCCACTGCGTCCGCCACATTCGTGAATCCGTCCCGCTGCAGGCACTCAGCCAGCTCCCGCTTGATGCGTGGGATGAGCGCGGGGCCCTCGTACGCGAACACCGTGTACAGCTGCACCAGGCTGGCACCTGTGGGGGCCCAGCGGCATCAACAAACGAATACGTAAACACTTCTACAGATGCAGCTGTTCCAACAGCCCGGGGGATGGAGGGAACAGTGCACCAAGGTCCGTATGGACTACGCCCAGCGCCCATACCTGCGCGGATCTTCTTGTACGCGTCCTCTCCGCTCGCTACACCACCGCAGCCCACCAGCGGCAGGCGGCCTCCAGTGAGGCGGTACATGTCGGAAAGCACGCCAGTGCTCATGGCGAACAGCGGTGGCCCGCTCAACCCGCCCGCCTCCTGGGCGGCTGGGTAACTAGCCACCTCACCTGCCAGCAGAGAGTGATGCACACAGCACAGTAGGCTGCAGCCAAGACACCTAGGCACCCAGACACCGTAGCAAGCCAAATGCTGGGCGTGTCCGTGTTGCAACGGCGGCGCTTGTTGCTCCCTGTCTGCAGGCCCCACTCCTCGGCCACCCTTACCGGGTCGCTGGATGGTGGTGTTGCTGATGATGAGCCCATCCACGCCACAAGCAAGTGCCACTGCCGCAATGTCGCGCTTGTCGGGCTCGCTCAGGTCGGGTGCCACCTTGATCAGCAGCGGGGGCGGGCCCGACTTGCCCCACACCATGCGGTCGCGGGTGCCCTTGACCTGCGCCGCGCACGCATTTGGCGGTAAGAGTGCATTCAGCAGCGCTGCGTCCGATCTACTGATGCTGCTCCCATCCATGGCCCTCTTTTCATCTACAATCTCCTCCGCAAGCATTGCTTGCCGTCCCCTTCGCGAGACACAGGTTGCACCGCTGCCGGCGCAACCAACGTGGCCCCCGTACAGTTACCGTATCGCGGCGCGCAGGTGTGTAAACTGTGCTTCAAGCAAGTTTATCCAATGGGCGGGGATGTATGCATGCAAACCTGGGAAGCCTGGGCTAAACATTGCTCGAGCATTTTGTGCACCACGCACCCTCCTCCCAGGCCCGGCTGCCAAAAAGACATTGGTTACTCATCCGAGCTAGGGTTATGAAGGATGAGTATCAGATACACGAGTATCGCCTGCGCTCTACTGTTTGTGAGTTGGCAATGGTTGCCTCTGGGTTGGGGATATGTGTTAAAATACAGCAGAATCCAGCCGACATCTCAACAGAATGAACGAACCCACTAACCTCACCCACAAATACACACAGCCTACCTGGTTCACCAGCGCCTCCAGCTCTTTGCGGCCCTGCAGCGCACGCAGCCCTGCACACAGCGGGGGTAGGACGCGTACACCGACTCAGGACCGCAAGTACCGCGCAAGCGGCCTACTGTTAGGACTGAAACATCTGTGATCAATTAAAATACGGGCATCAGTCATCATCGCGGCGTGGACTGCTTTTAGCCCCCACGAGCGCTCGAAAGCTTTCACCTCACCGGGCGTGTTGGGGCTGGACACGTTGACCACCAGATAGTCGGCGTGTGTGCCCAGCTTAGTGAGGCCGATGCAGTAGTCCAGCGCCGCGTCCTTGCTGTTCTTGTTTTTGCCCAGGTTCACACCCAGCGGCCCTGGGCACGTGGGCAGCCATACCGGTATATCTCAGCCTCGCACATTGAAAGCAAGCCAGGGGCAAGCCTACTCACGCGGAAACGACAGGCGCATGGTGCGCAACGCCCATCCCCCGCCAGCCCCACACTGCCCCGCCCCTAGACCCACCCCGCTTGAGGGATGGGTCCTTCTCTGACTCTGCCTCAAAGGCCAGCAGGTGGTCCTGCACTGCGTCCGCGCCCAGGTTATTGAAGCCGTATCGATTGATGGTGGCCCTGCAGCAACACAGACAGCGGGGCCCAAGCACCAGGTCAGGCGAGTGCCGCCTGTCCCACCAAGTCGAGTCGGCACGCTGAGCCGCGGACCAGCTACTGGCGGGTCCAGCGCATACCGCCATACAATGCTCCATGGTCCCGCTGCTGCCCCTTACTTAAGCTCGGGTATACGGAACACACGTGGCGTCGGGTTGCCAGGCTGAGGCTTCGGCGTGATCGAACCTGCAGCAGCCAGAAGAAATACTAGTCACGAAGCTGTAGCACATCACCGTAACAGCATGCTAGGGCGGATAAAGTCTGTCCTTGAGCAATTCAATCCGCCCTGCGTCACAGCTTCTCACGCTCAATACCCTTCCAATTGGCTCCATCCGGACACGCTATGAAAGATGGAGCCCGACAGCAGCAACACTACCCACGCACCAACTTCCACGAAACCGAAGCCTAGCCCCATAAGGCCGGCCACCGCCTCTGCGTTCTTGTCGAAGCCCGCAGCAAGGCCTGCAATGGGCAGGGCTTCAATCCTGGTAGCACGCACATTCCAAGCCTGGTGCGGCAACAGCAAAACAGTGCTATGAAATGATGAAACGCAGGTCCTCGCATGCCCCTGTAACCCTCACCAATCGGGTTGGGAAAGTCGAGGCCAAACACCTTGGTGGAGAGTGCGGGAGGGTCAGGCCGTGTGTCCCGCGGCAGGAGCCGCCGAGCTGCCGCCTGTAATCACGCAGATACCACATCACCAAGTCACAAGCCTGGCGTTCATGCGGAATCAGTCTGACCCCGAATGAGTGCGGCCAGCCCAAACGTAAGTGGCGGTCAGCCCTCATCTGTCCCAACTCCTGGACACCCTGCACTCCGCACTGCGTTCTCTGTGCACGCGCGTTATAATCTAGCTGATCTTGTTGTAAGCTAGCGGGGCTAACAGGAGCGTAAGGTTCTCACCTGTATCCCGACGACGTGGCTGAGCTCGGGGTCCAGCATACGCACCAAGGGCCCCGTCGCGCTGGCCATCTCCATTTGCGTGTCAATATCTGCCGTGTAATAGTACGCAGCGGCACCTCCAGCAGCAGCCGCGCCAAGGAGTACAAACCGCTGCAAGATACGAAGCAGAGGCAGGGTGGGTCACGCACAAGCACACAAGCACGGCGCCCCCCCGCACCCACACCCCACCACACGGTGCACAGAACAGAGTCCACGCTTGAAGACATAAGCTGCAGCACCGCAGTCACATATAGCTATGCTGAAGCTGCGCTGCCCCCGAGCGGCGCTCTGCCGACACCGACCTTCAGCATCTGTCTTCACGCGTTTAATGTGCACGTTGTTACGAGGCAATGTATGCTGTATTTGTCCAGCAACAACAGCCCCCGTCGGCAGGAGCGGTAGAACGGACGTGAAAAAGGAATGGATTGGCGGGCCCAGCACGCAAAGCTGCCGTAATGAACGATAAAGATAATCCACAATGCCGGATGCGTAAAATGACTCTATAAGCCGCTTCTGGTTCAGAGCGACTCCAATCAACACTGCATCAGCGATGGGTTGCGCATGCGAGCGGGCGGGGCCTTGCGCGAGCACTTTAAGCGAATGAAACACACTGCGTTAACAGCGTTTTGCATTTCGTGGTTCTCCCCGGTCGCAGCCCTCGCATGCGTGCGTGCGACCTGCGCGTCAGGGGAGCACGCAGGGAGGACCTCCGTGACCGCCAAGCGATCCATGGGGCGTGTCCAAGGGACGGCCAGGGCCGGGCGACATGTGAGCAAGCAGGAAAGGGGCACGGACGCACGGTGCATGCGTGCATGAAAGGCGGGCACATGGGCGAATGCATAGGAGGGCTGCGCGGACCTCCCCTGGCGCGGACTGCAGTGCACGTATTACACGCCGTGTAGCGTTCACAATCAGGAGAACCCGTGTGCACAATGCAGTTGGCTGGGTTGCGTGGCGTCAAGTTGGTCCCTTGGTAGTATCAGATGGCTGTCCTGGCGTCCTTGCACGCCGTCCCCTCATTGTAGCCGTCGCAGTTTCCCCACAGCTCACGCCTTGCCTTCGAATCTACAAGCAAGCACTGAGGTACGTATGTGAGGGCAGCCGAGAAGTCACTTCCGGCAATCAGGGAACTCCCACTGCTGGTGAGTGGTAGATAAGAATTCGCACACCCAACTGTGGCAGATGATATCCCATACCCAGCAATCAGGGAACTCCCACAGCTGGCCATTGGTGGGTGATTGCAACTGTACACCTGCTGAACAAAGAGTCAAGGACTTCTTACGGCGTATCGCGCCTTGATAATGGTGTCTCGAGCGCCCCTAACCTCGAGCACCTGATATGAAACGCAGGAGCTACGAAAGGGCGTGGCGTGTCAGCGGCCTTCACCGGCTTACACATCATGCACGTGGTGCAACCTTTGACCGCCGGCTGAAGCAGCCTTCCCGTAGCCGCCCTCCTCTCACCAGCTACTGCCGTGGCCCTATGTATCCTCCTTTCTTCCGTCTCTGCAATCTATTATCTCATACGACGCATCCATGCGCTCCCGGCTCCGCACTCAGTATCCGCCGCGTCGTGCTATCCACTCGCATCAATCTCTCGTGTCTGGGGCGCAACATGCATGCGAGACCCCCCGAAGATCGTCTTCTCTGGTCAATCACTGTTCTTTGGTCAACGGGTCAGATGTCATGATTTGGTTATACCCTATGAGCGCGTCTTTGCAGCGTCCCACGGAAGCCAAGAATGCGGCAGCATTTTTAGTTTCCTGTCACGTCTGGCCCACCTGCTCCACGACGACGAACACACAACACGCCGCAACAACAGTCACCACACCACTGGTCACGCAAGTTAAACACGATGCACCCTAGCGCATCAGCTCAGCTGCTTACTGGTCAGCAGCCTCCGACGGCCGCCGCACGCCGTCCCAGGTAGCGTTCCACTGCTTGTCGTAGAAAGTGGCCTCGTCGATCAGGCCCTTGTACTTGTCAAGGTCCGTGGTGGTACGCACAAGCAGGATGGCGAACACGCACACGTGCAGGGCCAGCTTGCCCAGGAACGACTCCTGCTGCTCAATCAGGCCGGCGCCCGACAGAGAGTCCACGAACAGGGCCAGCACGTAGCCCATCATGGCGGCACGGCCGTTCAGCTTCTCAGCCTGCGGCGGCAAGAGAGCAGGCCGGCTGCATCAGTCTCGGTCGAAGGTCAATGCGTGAAACGTGCGCTGACGTGCCCTCACATGTCTCTGACGTGACTCAATGTGTGAACCGTTCGCTGACGTGCCCTGACATGTCAAGCTATCATTTTTCGGCCAGGCAGTGTCTTGTGACTGCTCTTACCTCGGGCAGGTGGAAGCGCTTGACCCAGGCCCACCAGGGGATCTCGCTGGTGTCGAAGTTGACGGGCTCCTCGTTGATAGAGGGGATGGGGTGGTCCTCCAGCAGCTTGCGGCGGGCCACCTCGGCGTCAATCACCTGTAACACGGTTGCACGGCAGGCAAGGGCGGTTAGTCGAGTATTCGGAGTGATCTGCGCAGCATGATAGGTAGGGTGTGTGGGGCACAGCTCTCGTCCTGTCCCAGATGAGGACGCCCAAGTCCGGTCAACGCGGTGCAGTAGCACAGCCGCAAGCAAGCAACTCGCGGCCACCTAACCCCCTTGAGCAGAAGAGCTGGCTGGGGAAATGCTCGCTACGATAGCAGAGGACAATTGCTGCTCAGACGACACGCAAGCCTGGGGAGCGCCTGCCCGGACGTGGTCTCCCAGGCGAGTCGCTTCAACAGCTGCAGGCTGTAAAACTATAGGACCTTAGTGTCGCGCGTGCAACACAGACGCACGCCAACTCTGCCGACGCCTACAGCGAGTCGCGTCCAAGTTTGCTGCATGCCAAGTTCGGCTGCTCGCCGCTGCTTAGATCTTTAGATCTTCTTACCAGGTCCCAGTCAACCTCGCCAGTCTTGGCGCTCTTGAACTGGCTCAGGTCCCAGCGGCCATCGATCCAGCGGTCGTCGCGGAAGCGGCCGTCGACAATCTGGAGGATCGTCACAGGCTTCACGGTGACACCGGTCGCCATAGCGCGAGCCTTCTCACCAGCATCCTACGTAGCACAAAACACAGGGTCCGGGTCAGGACTGGGGATTCGTCTCACCGGTGTATGCAACATTCACTCTGCAAGCGGGTCCGCAAACCCGCGCAAAGCCCACACCCAGATCCACAACAAGCTCATTTGGTGTTTTCATAGAGAAAATTTTACTTGGAACTTGCCTTGCCGGCAGCGGCGTCACCGGACAGAGTGCCACCGCGCTCCAGAGGGCCCAGCTTGCGCTCCTGCGGACGGACGCCCCAGCAAATTAGCCCAAGCACTTCAATTACAAAAAGATCTACGGAAGGCGCCCGAAAATCTGGACTTGCCTTCTTGTCGACGACGGGCGCCTCAGCGGTCGCGCGGACGACCACCGACGACCTGCCAGCACAAAGCCACGCAGCGGTGCGGATCAGAGGACGCCATCTTTGCAGCCTTGCACCAATGATTAGCCAGCAACCGAAGAATCCTTACCGGCTGGAGCCGGTGGGGCGCGAAGCCCGAATGGCAGAGCGAGTGGAGGACGCGAGCATCTGCATTTTGACTGTACTGGGGTCGACTACACGGGTCCACAAAGTGTTTCAGCCGCGGCGAGCGAGTGTAAGAGGGCTCGCTGAGCCCGATCGCCCGATCGGCCCATCGCAAGACGCGTACGACGCCGGGCCGTCTGGGCACGGCGTTGCGTGGCGTGGCTGTGGGATGCTTTCATAGACCTGTGCATGCTTGTTGGCATTCAAAGCGACCGTCCTCTACCCAACCGTCCAAAGCTCCTCGCGCATGCACAAACCGCGGACGCGCCGGCTCGTGACTGGCCAAGAAATTACAACACAACATTTATGATTTGATGCATGTTTGGTACCACGAGTTAGGCCATCGGCGCACTGCGAGAGGTCCTTTCGGGCGGCACTGCCCCAGGTGGAGCCACACGGGCACGCGCGGAGCCCGGGCTGCCCCGCTGCTGGATCTTGTGTGACGCTGAGTGTCGCACGCGGCTACATGGATGCTGGCGTGTTGACCAGACCGGGATGTCATGAATGCTGGTCGTGGTGCTTCGATTGCTTGAGTGAACAGCTCCGACTTCGGTGTAGAACTGGGCGGACGGGGAGTCTCTGGGAGTCTTGCGAATAAGGGGAGTCGCTTGGGAGTCGGAGAGTATCCGTGGCGTGCATGGGGGGGGGGCAATACCACCGGATTGCATGCCGCCCATACTTCAATGCCGTGATTGCGCGAGGGTGGACGGTAAGTGGGTAGCGTGGCTCGCTGGAGCGCGCCCGCGTCTCAATTGCTGTTGGGCACCTGGGTGTGTATACCCGTGCCATGCCCCACCTTGTGAGGCAACTCTGCTGTTTGGGTGGGGTAGAGTGCGGTGGGGGGTGGATGCGCTCGTGTCATCGTTTTATGTGCGGTAGTTGGTGGCCGCAGCGCATTGGGTACATGTGGCATGTGCACACCGGCTCGCCGCAGGATCTTCTCAGGGACTGAGGGCATGTACGGCGCTGTGGACGCGTGTGGGCGCGCTGCGTTCGGGTGTTCAAATTGGTGCTGTTGAGGGAGCCCGGCACAGGGGAATTTAGGGCTTGCACGTTCTTATGCATGTTTCGTGAAGAAACCACCCCCAAAATTAGCATATGAAAGACGTTGCAAGCAGCTTGAGGTACATGGCTTGAACCGAAGGGGGGTCCCACCGGCCGCAAGCCCCACTCCCCGTCCGCATACTGATATACAGTTTTGCTTGGCCTCGGTGGCGGCGCTGGCGGCTGCCGCCTGCCGGGTGGGTGGGTACCGCGCGTGCCGCCTGGCAGGCCTCAGGGCTGCCCCGCCGGGGCGCAGAAATGTTCGGTGGTTCGTTACATCTGGCCATGCATGCGGACGCGCTGGCGGCCGGCTCTCCATGAGACAAATTCTGTGCGTTGTATTACTACGGTAGTAACCGTAGCGCTGACTAATGTATGAAGCTGGATTGGCGGCGTGAATGCTGGTGCATTTACCCACTGAATTGCAACCACAGCCGCATTTGTGGTTTAGACATAGATAGGGTGTATGTCGTGTGATGAGGCTGTGGAATTTGGTCATTGGTACCTACTTACGTTTTCTTTTTAACATTGCTGGGGGTGAGTACAATAGCTGGTCATGTTAATCCGTGTTCAGGATGCAAGTGAGGCATGCGCGTGAGAGCGTCATTGAGTGGTTGCGGACAAGGATTCTCGATTCTGTGCTGTGTGCCCCTGCTCACGTGGGTCGGGTTCTTGGGGACAGCGGCGAGCCGGCGACAGTTCATAGCTGGGGCATGGTTGCTAGCTGGCCTATCCCCGTTATGGGAGGTGGGGCACCCGGATTGGTGAGGCGATGTTTGATGTGCATGTCTGATAATGGTGGGGCGGCATGTGCTTGGGTGGGGGCCCTGGAGGGCGATGCCGTCCCCGTTCATGGGGCCTCCATCGCCCCTGCAGGCTGCGGACCGCTCTGTGACGGCGGCGGTCGCGCAGCTCGCGCTGCTCCGCAACGGCTGGGAGGAGGAGGAGGAGGCGCGGGCTGCCCGGCTGGCTCCTGGGCGTGCCACTTCCATGCCGCTTCGGCTGGCGACCTGCAACGGGCGGCGGCGGGGACCCTCACGCAAGTGGCCCGGGGTTTGGGGTGGGTGCAGGACACGCGCGGTTCAAGGTACCCCCCAACTTGAAGTGGGGTCCCCCCTCTTGCTTCCAGAGTACACGGTGGAGGCGGGGGCGGTGATGCACTGATGCAAATGGCACCGCACCTGGCCGCATTGCGCGCGAAGCACCTACTGTGTGATACGGGTTGGCTGCCTTATACGCTGGTCTCCTGGCAGCATCAGATGGTCCTGGCGTCTCGCACGCTTCGGATTGTCCCCTCTTGTAAGCTCGCATTCTTATACGCTGCTATATCATTGCAACGTGGACTGAGTCCAACGTCAGTACAACCCTTCCTACCCCTGCTGCTGGGCCCGGCGTTTGATTCCGTGGCTTTGTTAGCGAAGTGCTTTCGAAACGCGAACGCGAATATGCGTAATTGGGATGCTTCCATAGCCTTGTGGATGCGGCCGTCCCTCTGCACGGTTCGGGCAACAATCGCGAATGCGCACGTGTGCGCACCTGGGCCGGGGCACGGGGGCATGGGGGGCTACGAGCAGTGCCCGTATCATGTAGATGGCTTTGGGCCCCCGGCGTCTACACAGCGTAGGTGACCCCTGCCGCGCCATCTACACCTCGAAAATTTTTCTTAGGGGCACCCCCCCCCCCCAATCCCCCAAACCATCTACGCTCCCTGTCTAAAAGACCGCCAAACCCGCCCAAACCGTCTACGCTCTGTAGATGCCGAAACCCAAACCCAAAAATTTTCTCCGCCTTCGGCGGATTTGGGGCAAATTTCTACAGCGTAGATGGAAGATACGAGCACTGGCTACGTGCTGCCTGCGCGCCTGGGTGGCGGGCGACCGTGACACGGCTGCCTTGTCCTGCCCAGCCTGGTCCTGTCCGCGAACGGTTTGGCATGAGTTTGAATGAATCACATTGGTCCGCTGGCGCGGGAAGCCCAAGGGTTGCAGCCACGTCGCGGGGGCGTGCATAGGGGGGGTGGGAGGGGGAAAATCGTGGCGTGGGGCTGTGGCGCTCATCTGCCTTCGGTGCTCCCTGCACTGCTCCCCGCATCTGCCCTCCCTCCTGCTTTATACCTTGTCCATACACTGCACACCGCTACATTCACAATCGGGGCGCGACGGCCAAGCGGGGACTTTCCGCGAGTCGGATCTCTTGATACAACTTCTTGCCTAACGACGATAGGGGGATATAAGCGTCACAAGCGAACGTAGGACCGTGCAGAAATGCCCCCTCGGTAAGCCAGGGACCCGCGACGAAAGATTCGGCGCGCCCGGACTCCATAGGCTGAGTTTCAATGCGGCCCGCGAGCCATGGCGTCAGCTCTTTAATACAGCAGAAGCTGCGTGTGCTTATCGCGCTGCGGAGGCTCCAGTTTCTTGGTCTGCTCGCGAATGCTTCGGCGGCCACCAGGAGCAGAGCCGGCGAGCCAGGCAGCGCAACTCTAATTGCTACATTAATTTGAAAGCATGGCGCGTGTGGTCACCTGGGTCCGCAGGGCTCAGGACATGGAGGAGGATGAGGAGGTCAAGTTTGAGACCTCCAAGGGCGTCAAGGTGTACAACACCTTTGATGCCATGGGTCTGAAGGAGGAGCTGCTTCGCGGTCTGTATGCCTACGGGTTCGAGAAGCCATCCGCCATCCAGCAGCGCGCGGTGCTGCCCATCGTGCAAGGCCGCGACGTGATTGCGCAGGCTCAGTCGGGCACGGGTAAATCATCCATGATTTCCGTATCGACGTGCCAGCTGGTGGACATCCAGCAACGCGAGTGAGTGGTTGCCACAGCCGGGGGGGCTCGGGCCGCGGGAGTTGCAGTCAGGGGGCGTGTGTGGGAGGCCGGCACGCGGCATGCTTGCATTTGCTTTGTAAGATGAATGACCACAAGTTGCTTTTGGGTGCGTGTAGATGTGAAACTGCTTCACGTGTGGGGTATCGCCGTTAAAGGGCCATTTCGTGCGGTCTTGCAGGTGCCAGGTCCTGATTCTGTCGCCAACTCGTGAGCTGGCGCAGCAGACCGAGAAGGTCATCCTGGCGGTGGGCGACTTCATGAACATCCAGGCGCACGCCTGCGTCGGCGGAAAGAGTCTGGGTAGGTTGCTTGTGAGGTTGTTTGTGAGAACGGGAACGCTGGTGCAGGTGATGGTGGTTCACGCGCCGTGCGTGGTCGATGTTACGAATCGTGGCCTATTCCGCGGGCCTGCACATACGATGGCTTGCAGGTGAGGACATTCGCAAGCTGGAGAACGGCGTCCACGTGGTGTCCGGCACGCCCGGCCGTGTGTTCGACATGATCCAGCGCCGCAACCTGCGCACTCGCCACATCAAGACGCTGATCCTGGACGAGGCGGACGAGATGCTGGCCAAGAACTTCAAGGACCAGATTTACGACATCTACCGGTGCGTGCCTGCCTGCGTCCATCATCAGCCTTCAGATGGCAGCAGCCAGTCTGTAGCTTTTCAGGCGGCGGGCTGGGAGGCGTTTTCGATGCTGTCGATTGGTGGACTACCGCTCCGTTGCCTGGTACTGCCGCCTAAAAGCTCATAAGCGCGGGTATCGGGTTGCTCTTATATATGGTGTTGGCACTGCCTTCCGGTAGGTACCTGCCGCCCGAGACCCAGGTGGTGCTAGTGAGCGCCACGCTGCCGGCTGAAGTGCTGGAGATGACCAATAAGTTCATGACGGATCCCGTGCGTGTGCTCGTCAAGCGTGATGAGCTGACGCTCGAGGTGAGGAACCTTTTTAAAAATGTTGCACATTGGTACTGCACATTATCAGCTGCGTTTGCCAGGCAGCGGATTTTGCACACTTGGTCGTCTGTAGTACGCCTCCCGTCAAAGGTGCTGCGGCCGGCTGAGTCCGACTCATTCATGTACTGCGACTCATTCATGTACTGCGACTCATTCATGTACTGGTTGCACACTCACAGGGCATCAAGCAGTTTTTCGTGGCGGTGGAGCGCGAGGAGTGGAAGTTCGACACGCTGTGCGACCTGTACGACACGCTCACCATCACCCAGGTAGGGCGCGGGTACTCACTGCCGTATACGGTCCACGTCCGCTGTCGGAAAGGAGATATGGAAAGCTTATTGTGGGTGGGCGGGAAGGGGCACATAGCGGTGTTCCTACATTTTCGGCCTGGAGCTTGTCTGTTCACAAACGTTGCATTGACTCCCCCCTTGGGTTCGAGGCTTGGGCTGGTGACCACTGACATCATGTACCGCTTGTCCAGCCATCATCGCATTCCCCCCTGCCGCCCTACCCACCCGCGCGCCCACTCCCGCCACCCTGTCAGGCGGTCATCTTCTGCAACACCAAGCGGAAGGTGGACTGGCTGACGGAGAAGATGCGGCAAAACAACTTCACGGTGGCGTCCATGCACGGCGACATGGTGCAGAAGGAGCGCGAAGCCATCATGGGCGAGTTCCGCTCCGGCGCCGCGCGTGTGCTCATCACCACCGACGTGTGGGCTCGCGGCCTGGACGTGCAGCAGGTGTCGCTGGTCATCAACTACGACCTGCCCAACAACCGTGAGCTCTACATCCACCGCATCGGCCGCTCCGGACGGTTCGGGCGCAAGGGTGTTGCCATCAACTTCGTGCGCAACGACGACATCCGCATCCTGCGTGACATCGAGCAGTATTACTCCACACAGATTGACGAAATGCCCATGAACGTGGCTGAGCTCATCTGAGCAAGTGATTGGTGCATAACTCTGACGATTTTGACTTGAGGCGTGGCATTGATGCTTGTTGGGCATACGATTTGTACGTGACTGGCGCAGCGTGTAAGCCCCAGGGTGGTTGAGCGGCCAACGAGCAGCGGCAGTTGCACACAGGTCTAGAGCGCTCCGTCATACGCTGACCTACTGGATTGACCGGACGCAAATATGCATGGTGGTCGTGGAGGAGCTCAAGGAGGACTGGTCCCTGTATGGCTTCTGTAAGATGACAGTATGGCCAAGGGGCAAACTACACGTGGGTCATGCGGACATCGAGCAGCTTGACTCTGCAGTTGCACACAGTTGAAATACTCTACACCGCCTTCACCCGTCAGCAACTGAACCTCAGCAGACACCAAGCAGGGGGTGGCAAGGATGTAAGGGACTGGTAGTGGTGTCGTGTTCGTCTCGACCAGTACGCTAGGTTCAGACGGGATCGTGACCGAGCGACGTGACTGGGGCGCATGCATGCCGCCACTGCCCCGGTCGGCTGGTCCAGACTGGGGCGCCAGGTCCAAACTCTTTGCATCCCCCTTTACAACTTTGCACCGCCGGGTCGCAGTGACCGAGGAACGCGACGTCAACTTTGCAATCAGTACGATATGCAGAGCACACAACATACCGCCTGCGGCACTGCGCCCTGGCTGCGGCGGCGGCCGTGGTGGCGCAGGACGCAGCAGCGGGGGCAGTAGCAGGCGCTCTGGACCCTGCAGTGGCGGCAGCGCCCAGATTGCATTGGTTACAGGACTACAGGAGGGGGCTGCTGGGTCCAGCAGCGGCGGCGACAGCGGCCCTGGGCCCACTTGTGGCGGCGTGCATGTGTGTATTCGATGGTACAAAGTGAACTGGGCAAGTTGGCGACGTCCCCTGGTGTGCGGCGGATTCCCAGACCCCAACAGTCAAGAAATAGCATGCAACTGCATGCAAGAGCGCGCGGCATGCATTTGTGGAGCAGACGGCAAGCCACGTGGAAGAGGAGAGCGCGGCGCCACCCAAGAAACGGCGGCGCCGCACATGTTGAGACCAGCTGGTCTGCTGGTGTCCGGTTACCGGTTGATGACCCCCCTCCCCCTGCGGCTGTTCCGTGTTCAGCGGCCCTGGGCCCTGCAGGTCCAGATTGCATTGGTTACAGGACTACAGGACTACAGGACTACAGGACTACAGGACTACAGGACTACAGGACCAGCTGACCTTACATTGCCGCGGCCTTTTCAGGTTCTCCAGGTCTCGGGGTTAGCGGGGCCCTTGGGCCCCCCGCCCCCGCAGTCCAGGCGCCGCACCCCGCCCGCACGGAGCGGCCACCATCCAGCGACGGGACCGCCTTCGCCTTATGCCTTTGGGGGCTATCGGCGGCCGAAGCAAAAAGGAAAGAATGGCCGCCGGCGCGCGCTTAAGAAGGGGCCGCATGGGCAGATAGAGACGGATGAGCAATCAAACACACGGCCCGTGGCGCAGACCTTACTTTTCCTGCGCCCGCGGCGCGGCCTCAATGACTGCTGATTGACGTC
This sequence comes from Chlamydomonas incerta, assembly GCA_016834605.1. Lineage (NCBI taxonomy): Eukaryota > Viridiplantae > Chlorophyta > Chlorophyceae > Chlamydomonadales > Chlamydomonadaceae > Chlamydomonas > Chlamydomonas incerta. The sequence continues at coordinate 45,460 of JAEHOC010000012.1, forward strand.
CTGTCCATGGGATTTGGATTCGGTGTTACACGACAAACAGGGGGCAGCAGCTGAACCTCAAGTCCCGAGAAAACAAGTTACCCAACCCAGGCGCAACCAAACGCAGGACCCGTGCGCCGACAAGCTCCCTTTCACGTTACCAATATCACGTTACCATAGATCCAGAGCGGCTGTGGAACGCTGATCGAGCGCGAGAGGCTGTGAACTGAGCTGGTCGGTGGCGAGCTGCAAAGCTGTATGCGCGCTGGGATCGCCATGGGATTTGGAGAGAGCAAAACCCAAAACGCTCAAACCCTAAGTCGGTACATAGGTTGGGGCATGACGCACCTCGTGATGCAAGGTACGTTGCCAAGCCTACTTGAGTTGTCCGCCCGGAGCAACTGAGTGATTGCAGCAGAAGCACGCAGGCCGTGCAAAATTTCGTCACCGAATACCGTACACATGAGTGCATAATCCCTACACACATCTTTCCACTGCACACCGTTTGACAAAACTGCTGAGGCTTTGTGCAGACCTTGCTGCGACAATCGAATCCAGGTGTGAGAAGTTCCTCACACAAACGCAGTGGCACCATCTCTGCCCATTTGATACCGTAAGCGTCCTTTGGCCGCACAAACCCCATGCTTACCCATCCCCACTTCCAGCCTACCCCTACCCGTCGTACTCAACACCTTGAGCAGCAGTCAGCCGTCGCATTGACAGCCCCCATGTGCACGTCCTCCCGCTGGCGAGCCCCGGGCTAGTGTACAGACATTGGCCTGTCTTGCTCGCACACGAACGGACAGTACCCAGAACCCCGCAATCAAGAACATTCGTGCGCAGCGCACTCGACACCATTCTTCTTTCCATCCCGACAGGCTGCCTGCACCTCCGCGCTGCCCCCAACCGCCCACGCAAACAGTAATGCAGAAGACGCCATTTGCTGACGACATATTTTCTCACAAACAACAGACACACCGCGCCTGTCAACCTGTCAACCGCTCATAGCTTCTCGTGGATGTCGGGGTACTGCCAGGGGCAGAAGCCCTTCCCGTTGATTTCGTCGGCCTTGGCTTCCGCGCCCTCGGACTGCTGCAGGTAGTCGCCCGTGAACTCCCAGAACGGCACCTTCTCGATCTCCAGCTCACCTGCACGCAGGGAGAACAGGGAGACAGGAACATACCGTACGGCGCTGCGGTCATTGCGCAGCACGAGACTTGACTGCGCCCCTATCCCCCTGGTCCAACCACCAGACAGCTAACGCGCACAATTTACACCCAGAAAGTGCTAACTCGGTGCCTGTCTCTGGGCACTCACCGTCGTAGAGCTTGGGCTGCTCCACCTTACGGAACCAGCGCGGCACCCACGAGTCTGACCGCTTGTCGCGCTCGCGGCGCTCAGCGCGCTGCATCTCCTCCAGCCGCATCTTGTCACTGCCAGCCGCAGCCATCTGCCCGGCAGCCAGGTTGGCGCGGTCTGGGCGGCGCCTGTAAGGGTCAAAATCCCAGTCAGATTGTAACAGCGTGCGGGCGCTCAATTTAACTGCACAACGGTGACTTCCTTGCACGGATTGCACATGTTTAGGCTTAAATGCACCGCAACACAAACAGTCCCCACCACCACCATGCCGCGCATCTACCTGCTATCGCTGGGCAGGGGCGCGCGGATGCCCTCGCTGCTGTTGAGCTTGTGCGCGAAGGTGGTGAAGGAGTAGTAGTCCCCTGCGGGCTTGGCAGTGCACGTCCACAGCCGCTTCACGGGCTCGTCCGGCAGCGGGACGCCCTCCGGGTCGCAGCGCACCGCGTCCGCGTACTGGCTCCACTTGCCCGTCAGCTTGACCCGCTTCACGCCGTCTGCAAGGTCAGCGCGACACATCAGAGGGGCCGGGTGCGTGGGTGCGGCGCTGGCGTGCATGAATGCCTCCTGCCGGCCTCCCGCCCTGCTGTGCTGTATGGGAGCTCAGTACAAGCCCTCCGGCACCCATCCGGGCCTGGAACACAATCCAGCTGGTCGGATCTTGCTGACTCACCCTTGTCGTACACGAAGCCCTCGAACTCGTAGCGGCCGTACCCGAACCAGCCGCAGGGCTTGAAGTCCAGGCGGCACTTGGCGCCGGTGGTGTGGCAGTTGATGGTCATGGGGCCGTAGGCGTCCACCCAGGTGCGCCCAATCACAATGTTGTGCACCATGGCGTTGGGCGGCACCAGCGTGTACACCTCGTTGGTGCGGACCAGCGTGATGCGGGTGCGGCCTGTGCAGCCAGGTAGACACCCGACACACGGACGGCCTGGTCAGCGGCACGCTGACAGCAAACATTTGAGTGTCACCTACCGCGACTTGGATGCACATCGGAGCATGCACGCTGCAATAAGCAAACCACGCCCATGCTGCCTCGTCCCCACTCCCTCCCCAGCCGCAAGCCCGCATCGTCGCCTCGCCGTGCCTCCCGCGTCCTCACCGTAGGGATACACCTCCAGGCTGTTGCCCAGGAAGCGGGTGGTGGGGGCTGACACCAGGTCGTAGCGGAAGTGGGAGTTCTGGGCGTGCGCGGCGCAGATGGGCGGGTGGTGGCTGACCTGCTCGGCCAGGTAGCGCACTCCGCTGCCCACTGCCAGCTCAAACGTCTCACCCAGGATGGGGTTGAACGGCTTCCAGGCGCGCTCAGCGGCGCCGAACGGCGACACGCAATACGCCGCCACCAGCGCAAACCTGGGCAGCATGCAGCATTGGGATGCTGAACAATACGGCAACAACCATGCAATGCCGACCAAGGCGCTGTCACGCATCAGCAGGATCGTTGTGCCCCCACCTCGCCCTGACTCTCGAAGCCCTAGCATAAATGCTTGGCCTTCAATGCCTCCCCTGAGGTGCCCTGCCTGAGCAGGGCTATGCCACACGCACCGGTCGAACTCGTCCTCGGTGGTGTCCGCCGCGTCCAGCAGCTCTGTGTACTCCATGATCTCCGCCGCCTTCTGCAGGATGGTGAACGGCTCCATAATCCACACCGGCACGCTCAACAGGCTGGTCACATCCGCGCCGATGTACTGCTGGAACTGCTTGGTGCCCCAAGCCTGCTTGCGCTCCTGTTGATTGCAGCATCAGGACACGCGAGGTAAGCACCGAACACGACGACGAAGGGGGCCGAAAAGGGTGGGGCAAGCAGGGTTTCGGGGCCAGGTCGTCTGGATTATGAACCGAGCAAGTGAGCGACGCGCACATGAAGGTGCCTAACATGTTGTGTTGCGACTGCGTACTCGCAAACGCGCGAGGCGGGTCGGGTCACAGGTGTGATGTAACTTGGGCAGACGTGTGGAGCTGACGCAGGCGTTTCATTTATCACAGTGAACGCCCCCAGCTATTTATGTCTGATGCATATGTGTATGGCAAACCCACCTGCTCCAGAACGCCGGTCGCTGTGGCGTCCTGGCCTTTGCTGGCTTTCTCAGCCTCAGGGTCCACCACCTCCAGGTCCTCCCAACCCATAATGCTGCACACGCGTGCAAGAGATCCGGGCGGGTGTCAGCGCGAGTTGAGTCAGATGGCGCGGCATGGAGGCTGGGGCGCGGGAACTCTGCACAAGCTTCCACCTTCACCGGCCACGCCCTGTCTCACCTATTAAGCTGTTGCTGGGCATACGTCACCATGCTGCCGCCCCAGTTGTACCAGCTCTGCAATAGCGTTGGCTGCGACGCATCTCCAGCGCCAGCTGCGCCGGCTGCGCCGGCGTCCGCCATTTTGGTTCGATCTATTGACCGTATGTATGACTAGCGCGATGAGAGGCGGGGTAAACAGTTAAAGGGTGCGACTATGAATGGGGCTTTCGCGCCCAGGCCGTCGTCGGCACGCGCGCCTGAGCTGTTGCTGTGGCGTTAGGTGTGATTTACTATATTATGTCTATGCGCACAACTGACAGAGATACGTGGGCAGTCAAGCCTTCAAACGGTTTTGAATGGCACGCCCATGGCTCACCCCATGCAGCGGCAGGTGCCTGACCCTGACCCTGAACCCTGACTCTCAACCCTGCCTGCAACGAAACCCCAAACTCGGAATCAGGCTCCCTCCGCGCACCCTGTCCAGCGCATCCTTATCTGTCCACCCCAAAATCGGAATAAGCCGCCCACCGCCCCCCAAATCAGTCGGTGGCGGTGGCCCCCAAAATCAGGTGTCCGCGAAAGAAGTACAGCGAGTGGCCTGCAGAAAACGGGCGGTCGGGGCCCCCAGCGACTAGCGAGAACGGGACCGAAAGGTCACAGCCACGCGCTGACCTTCCTGATAATATTGTAGATATTGTAAATGTTGTGACTCGAGCAGGTGAGCCGGGACGCGAGCAGGTGAGCGACGGCTACACAGGCAGCCGCGGGCAGTACGACCAGGCTTGCTCCCATGCTAGGAGATCTGCTTGGTTTGAATGTACCGTAAAGCTGTACATCCGGGGCCTGCGGCCCTGTGTGAGCGCAAATGCATCCGATAGCGGTGAGCGGTGAGCTGTCACGCCCATCTGCCGGCTTTAGCCTGGCTCGTCACCAGCCACACCACTTCCCCCCACAACCGAAACAGATGAAAGCTTGAGTCTGGAGGTTGGCGACTGACGTGTGACCGCCTCCACCCAAGTCCACAACGAAAGGGCTGCTCTTCCGTTACTTGGTCAGGCTGACGAGGGAGCCGCCCAGCACGCCAGGACGCAACCAGCCGCGGGTGGCCCTGTCCACATGCGAGGGACAGGCCCGACGGCTGCCGACGCGTGGCTGCTCTGTCCTCCACCTGAATGCTGTCCAAGAGTTGCAGTGTGGGATAGCGAAGCGTGGGGCTGGACTAAAGGGACGTTGCTATGCGCCTGCGCGCCTAGACTTGGCATGCTCTCCGAAGACGCCCCCAACAACAGAAAGAGAATGCTCCCGGGAATCCAGTGACAGGTCCACTAGAGTTCGTTGCAGCATATGTCGTCTGTTCTGTGTTGGCTAGGGAGTAACGGAAGAGCAGCGCCGGACGAGGCCGGCGCTGCGCTCTTGTAGCTACGAGCGTCCCCATGGCACAGCCTCATGGCACAGCACGATCCAACCGTGACACCATCCCCTGAGTGAGTGAGTATTACAGGTGGTCCCTTCTCGGGTTCTCGAGTCACTCCCCTGACCATCACACCTGGCAAAGTTTGTTAGCCGTACGCATGTCACTGAGCGCAGAGATGTGTTTCATAGGCCGGTTGCGTGCCCGTGTCTGTGTTGCTGTGCTTTTCCCCTATTTACATGCAATAGGCATTGACACATCCTAATACGTAGCAGTCGCGGTTTGCGCCAGTATGCTATGTTTTGCCGACGCAGCCACGCACGCACGCACGCACGCACGCACGCACGCACGCACGCACGCACGCACGCACGCACGCACGCACGCACGCACGGACAGGGTTGTTCCTGGGGGGCTTCGCCCCCCCTGGAACGCTTCGCTGGGGGGGCTCAGCCCCAAAAAAAGGTTCGATGGCCCTCAGAAAGAAAAAAAGGTTCGATGGCCCTGGGCCCGGCAGCGGCGGCGGCGGCGGCGAGCATGTACGGTGCAGAGTGGGCGGGAAAGGCCACGTGGAGGAGGAAAGCGCGGCGCCGCCCAAGAAGCGGCGCAGGCGCGCAGGTTGCGACTGGCCGGTGTCTGGTTAGCCGTTTTGGCTGGCGAGCATAACACGGTATGCGGCGATAGGCCGCAGCAGCTAGCGGAGTGTTGCGGCTACAGGACGTCGTGTTGCTGTGCTTGTGCTTGAATAGCTGAACGCGGCGGCCGGGCACATGGCTGGCGGTGCCTGCACCAACCGACCCCGGCTATATGCGAGATGAGGTAGTGTCGCAACCCCTTCGGCCTCAGACGGGAGACGTGACGGGGACTCAGCCCCCTTTTCCAGCCGCGCTGGAAAGACACCTCTTCTTGTTCTTGACTGTTGGGGTATGGAAATACGGTACGCCGCACCCCACGGGACTCCCCCAACTAGCCCCGTTCACGCTGTGCCATCGTCCCGTCGAGCCCATTCCCAACGCTCGACTTCCCCCTCTGGCCGCAAGCGTGGAGCAAGCAGCGGCGCCTTCCATTTGCATTCACACGCGCAATCAGTTCTCTAAGCCTGCAACTGTCGGTGCCCTCGGCCCGATTTGAACACCCAGTGCAGCTATGCCACCACACTGTTATTTACATATGACTTGGGGGCCGCCTGCTGCTTGGCACTGCTCAGCCTCCGGTAATCATGTGAAGTCACACGAACTCTTGCCTCTTGTCCCTTGCCACGAACTCCTTGGAATTTGGGCTCTGCTGGGCAGCTGCGCAGCCGTAGCCTGCCCGCCCGTGCTAGAGTACCATAACATGTCCTCCCGGCTGCTAGCCTCCAGGGTACACTAACGTATAGGCGTACGCCCGACACAAAGGGAAGGGTGCCTCCCACACACATACAAATACTGGTTCCCTGTGTTTGTCCAACACATACAAATTGTCACTTCTAACACACACATAAAAATGCTCGTTGTCCACCACTAGTCCTGCAGGGCCTCCGTGAGTAGCTCAGCCTCTGCCGATGTGAACAAGTCCGCCGCTGGCGCCGCCACTGGGCCGCTGTCCGTGACTTCCTCGTCGTCCTCCGCACCACCGCCATGCGCGAGGCCGCCCGCAAGGGACACGGCCTCAACCATGGCGTGTGCTGTTGCGCTGGGCGCCCGCACCAGCCCTGGCCCTTGCGATATCGCATGCGAGCCTGAGTCTAACCCGAGTGTGCTGCCGTCGTTGCTGCCCACGCTGCCCAGCCGCCGCCCGCTGCTGGTGCGGCTGACCTGGCTCAGGGGTGAGCGGCCCAGGTTGGTGCTGCCAGGGCGCTGACCTGCCGGCGGAAGGCCCGGCGGCCGCCCCGCGCTAGAACTGCTTCCTGCACCCGCGGCTTCCCGAACGCCCCCGCCCCCGCCGCCGCCAGCGCCGCTTCCGCTGCTGGCTGCCCCCGCGCTCTGCTGGCGGGACGGGGGCTGCGGGCCGGAACCGCTGCCGGGCCGTGCTGGCTGGCTACTGCTTGATGGCGGCGGCACGAGAGCCGTGTAGGCGGAGGTAGTGCCGGGCCCATCGCCGATGGGCCCATGCCGTGAGCCCGGCCGGCTGTTGGGGAGGGATGTGGGCGGGCTGAGCATCGTGTTGGAGGGCCGCCGCTGTGCGGGCCCCGTGCCGTGTGGTGGGCGGTGTGGGCTTGTGCCGGTGCTAGGGGGCCGGCTGCCCTCGTCCGATAGTATCTCGTGTGCCTGCGCCAGGAGCTGCTGCGTAAGGCGCTCGGCGGCGCTGTAGGCCTCGTTCAACTCCCGCAGTGTGCGCATGTCGTCATTCGACAGCAGCGCCTGCGTGCTGGTGCTGCGTCGGCTGGCCACACTGACGGAGGAGGCCATGGTGCTGTTGAGGCTGCCACCGCCGCCGCCGAAGGCCGGCAGCTCGCCGCTCTCGCTCAGGCTGCGGTGGGCCACAGCCGTCGAGCCCGAGTACGGGTACGGCATCTGGCGCCGGCTGGGGCCGCTGGCGCCAGGGGCGGGCGGCCGGTCCGAGCCGCCGCGGGCGGGCGGCCGCATACGCGGCACGGAATGCGACCCCGAGCCGCGGGTGGGCGGCGGGTACACGTCCGCGTCGCCCAGCCCCGCACGTGGGTCCCCGGCGCGGGTGGGCGGCGGCGCAGTGGCGCCCTCCTCGTGGATTGTCTGCAGCGTGAGCAGGCCGGCGGAGCGAGGCGGCGACATGCGAGTGTTGGGCGCGGAAGACGAGCCCCCGCCCGGCGAGCCGCCGTTGCCGTTAGCGTGGCTATGGTGGTGGTGAGGGTGGTAGGTCTGCCCGCTCCCGCCGCTGGCCTGCAACGGTGTGCCGTTGGGCGATGTGGGCTCTGAGAGGGAAGGGTTGGAGCCAATCTCGGTGGCGTCGCTGCACGTGGACATGCGCATCATGGCCGAGCGCCGGCTGTTGCCCGAAGCGGGCACAGGCGCAGTACGGAAGGGGCTCGCGCCGCCGCCATTCGCCCATGCCTGCGGGGCGGCGCCGTCTGCGCCGGCTGCGGCAGTACCCTGGCCCATGCCTGCACCGCCAGACCCGGCCGACGCTGCGGGTGGCCCCCCAACGCTCATGCCAGGCGCCATGTGCGCGTTGGACAAGCCCCCGGCGTTGGCCGGGGAGCCGAAAGCGGACGGCAGCCCAACCGCCTGCCCCTCGCCCTGCGGCTGCGCCGCCGCTTGCTGGAGCACCTCGTACGGCAGCGCCGCCGCCGCCGCCGCTGCCTCCGCCGCCTGCTCGGGCGTGGGGCCGTACACCTGCAGCAAGGCTGAGCCGGGCCGGCCCGCCCCGGCGCCCTTGTCCCGCGGCACCAGCATGCTGGGTAGGCCTTGGCTCTGACCGACGCCGCGGGCCGCGACTCCCCCGCCGTAGGAGCCCGCCGCGGCCACACTGCCGCTGGAGCCGTAGCGCGAGGGCGCGGCCGTGTGGGCCCGTGGACGCGAGGCCTGACTCAGACCCAGCGGGTCCACAAAGCCGCCGCCATTGCCCGCGTGCAGCCGCGCCGCCAGCGCCGTTGAGGCAGACTTGCTGCGCATGACCGGCCCCTTGCCGCCGCCGGCAGCGGACTGATGCTGCCGCGACGGCGGCCGCGCCTGCTGCGACGGAGCAGGCGGTGGCGGCGGCAGCATCGCCGCCAGTGCCGTGGTCGGTCGCGGGCGGCCTGTCCCCGCCAGCCCGGCCCCAAACCCGCCTGCTTGAGACGTGGAGCCCTGACCCGTGCGCGCCGCCACCAGGCGCCCCAGCGGTTGCGCACCGCTGATCGGCAGTGCGTGCGTGAGGCCCACCCCCGACATGGCGGCCACCGCTGCGGCTGTGGTGCCCGGCCTGCCCGCCATGGTGCGCTGCAGCTCCTCCAGCGCCGTGCCCGTCAGCTGCCCCGCCGCGTCCGCACACACCGGCGCGGTGCGGTACAGGAAGTTGGGCTGAGAGCGCACGCGCAGGTACCACTCGCGCGTGAGTGAGGGGTTGGCGCGGCGGATGGCCAGCGGGATGGTGTCCATGGCCCGGAGCCGGTCGCCCTCGTTGGGCAGCTGGGAGGCCAGGCTGAACCAGTGCTGCAGCAGCTGCTTGTACGTCACGTCGCAGCGCGCCGATGCGGGGTACATCTCGCCGGTCAGCACGCACAGGAAGCGCCCGCTGCTGCTGGCGCCATCCTCGTCCTCGTCATCCCGCGCAGCCGCGCGGGCGGAGGCGAAGGCTGGCGAGGGTGCGGGCAGGTCCAGCCCCGCGCCCGGCTCGCCGCCGCGCATCCCGCCGTCCATCGCCCGCAGGTGCAGTGGTTGCTGGTGATGAGCGGCGTGGTGGTGCCCCGCGCCGCCCCCCGAGCCATGCTGCCGCTGCGAGTTGCCGCGCGCCAGGCCCGCCAGCACCGCCTCCTCCCGCGGCCGCTGTGTGCGCAGCGTGCTGGCGTGTGTGAGCCAGATGCGGTTGGCCTCGTCCACCGCGAAGTACAGCACCATGCGCAGCGCCCGCACCTCGCCCTTGCTCACGTCCGCCAGGTGCGCCGCGATGTTGTCGCACATGCGGCTAACGGTGCCCTGCAGCACACTGCCCGTGATGACGGTGTGGTCGGACAACCACACCGGGCTGTCAAAGCCCGCCAGGCGCTCCGACAGCGGCACTCGCGGGTCGTTGATTTTGGACTTGGCGGTGCGCCGCTCCACAACACAGGCCTGCACAACCCAAGCGGCAACAGCGCACGGAGCGTCAGCCAAGGAACGCAAAAGGCCTGCCCTCACACGAGCGCTGGCAAGCAATCTGGGACGGACGTGCGCCCCACTATGCAGTAACAAAAGTTTTCACCCACTGGGCCGCTGTGCCCTGCCCCCCTTCCCCGTGGATTAGCTTGGGCTGGTAACCGCGACCCCCGCGCTTCACTCACGTTGGGCGACCACGTGGCCCGCAGCGAGAAGTAGTGCTGCCCCCGCGGCTGCACGAACTTCTGCAGCACGCCCTCGTGCAGCGCCGCCACGCCGTGCACCACCACCGCCCCCGGCGGCACCACCTCGCGCAGCGTCTCCCGGCTGAACCACTCCTTCGCCTCGTCCACCAGCTCCACCGTGATCCCCTGCACGCAACGAACGGAGCCGGCCCGTCAGCGCGGTCAGCGCACACAAGTTGCGCAGGCGGCGATGATGGCGCACACAGTGCCCGAGCCATCACGCGTTAAACACATGCAAAGCGGAAACATAGCATGCAAACCGAGTTAAGGATTCCTGTGTGCAGCTCTAACTAGTATATGCGGCCCTTACTGACTGCTGGTGGCACTTACCCCCTTCTTCCTGCGGTTCGGCGAGCCGGGCCTGACGTGGTGGTTGCTGTTGGCGTTGGCGTTGTGCGGCAGCGTCATGGAGCCCTGGAAGCGAGCCACCACGCCGTGATGCGGCCAGGGCCCCAGGCCGGCGCCGGTGCTGCTGCCGTCCATGGGCCGCCCGTTGCCTGGCCCTGCAGCCCCCGCCGTTTGGCTCAGGGCACCCCGGTCAGACTTCTGACCACCCGTGCCCACAGGCGCCGTCGCGTTGAACCCACCCAAGCCCCCGCCGCCGGCGTTGTTGTTGTGGCTGGCCTCGCCGCCATAGCCCTCTGTGTTGGCTTTAGGTGGCGGCGCGAATGCGTCATTGATGGCGGGGTTGCTGATTGTGGACTTGTGCTTGCGCTTTATGCAGCGGTCCTTCCCGCTGGTGAAGTACCACACCACGGGGCGGCCATTCGCATATATGATCTGTGCCAGACAAAGGTGTCGTGTCAGGACAGCCGTGAGCAGTCCTGGACTGGGGCCCTCCTGCAAAGCACAGATTGGTCGTGCACCCTAGCCCGTGCGCCTTACCGTGTGAGGGACGTTGACCTCAGGGCAAGGCCGCCCTTTCCCGTCCTTGAGCCACAGGAAGTGGTATAGCCCAATCACGATGCCGTCTTCCACGTCTACCAGGAGCTCATTCTGCAGGGGTTGCGGCACATCAACGTGCTCCTTTGGTTCCGTGTGTGCATACCGCCGCGGTGGCACGCTTATAGACCGCGGGTCTACAGGGCCTTGCGGTTACACGCCCAACACGATGGATATGCTTTATCACTGGATATGCTTAATCACACGCTCACGAACTCAAGTATGGCGTGCCATGGCATTTGCCTGAACGCGCCAGGCTACATAGCCATCATGGTTCAATCCGCCATTTAACCCGGCTGATACTCACCACGGGAATCTCCTCGTCCGCCATTTTGCTTTGCCCGGCAACAAATGTGCCTCTCAGAACGCGGCCTGAGCTAACTTGACGCCAGCACTCCCATATATTTTGATATTAACATTGGCTTCATGAAGCAGCTTTAAAAGTGAGCTCCTGTAAGCGCAGTGCTAGGTGACGTCTGAATCGCCTGAAACGTCCAAGTTTCCAAGTCTTACTTGAGCTATTTGAAGCGATTTAAACCATAGTGTGCATCTGCTAGCGTAGGCGCAAGGCGTTGGCGTTTGGGGACTCATCCTCTAAGAATGAAAGAAAGAGCGGCCCAATGAACCATGAACCGGCACGCTCAACTTGCGGCACGCTCCTATCATCGTGAAATGTAATTCACCAGTCCTGCAGAGAGCTCGTAAGCCAAAGGGGTGATACGCGTGTTTGGTCGGCACGGTCGGGTCCGGCGCCGCCAACCGCGCGCGGTCGCCAGCGAAGACTCGTTTACTGTCCCCTCTTGTAAGCTCGCATTCTTGTTGACACGCGGGTCCGAGGAGCCTTGCCATCACTTCGATAAATTACAAATCCAACCGCCAAAGTTCGGCACCACTGCATCCGCACGGCATTGCCGCGTCCGAACAGCCCCATCACCTAGTACGAGCTTACTGAAGCCCACAACGTCGTGTTGCCGTTGGACCCATTCTGTCTTAACCTGTACCCATCGTGCGTTGTCGCCCCCAGAGCTCCAGAGCGCGGCAACGTGCCGTCACTACGCACGTCGCACGACCAGCCCGCTCTACGCACACCACTGGACCCAACCCGGCGCGTGCCGGCCAGGATCACAATCGAAACGCCCTACAGCGCCTGCAACCATGCATTCATAGTGCACATGCACCGTCTCCAGGTCCAATGCCTCACTCGTGGATCGGACGGAGAAGATGACGTGGACAGCTAATGTTGAAACCCCTCCGTCTCCCAAACGCCGGTGTTACTGAGGGAGAGTGCACGGCGTAGGCGAACAACAGCAAGTTAACGTCATGCCATTGCAAGGCAGCGGCGTGACAAGCACAGCACCATTTCCCTCCCAACACTCCCTACACACAATGATACTCACCAAGAAGTAGTCTGGTGTCGTGCCGCCCGCCCGGAAGGCCGTCTGCAGAGTGATCAGGATCATATGGTTGGCGCGTCGTCGTGCAAAACGGCAATTCTTACGTGGCTTCATCCCAGCAACTGGGAGCCCCTAGCAACCACAAACCTACAAGCGCAGCTCATCTCTCAAGCTTCTATGTCAGTCAACACAGTTACAACGCAGCCGGCCAATATGCACCCCTGCCCCCTCCCACGCCAGCCCCCCTGTACGCGCTGAGCCACGGTATTTCGGGGCTTGAGTGGTGCGAAAAAACGGTCACCCAGACGGCCCTTCCCCCTATCCATATGAAAAGGCATGCGCGGTGCTCACCTCGGGCTCTCCTCGTCGCGGCGCCGGCTCGAACTTCTGGAAGGTCCGGCTCATGTCGTCGCTGACCTCCATGATGGCCGCCAGGTTGCCTGACGGCGGGCGGGTGGGGGAGCAACAGGAGCAGCGTGTGGGCAGGCTTGCCAAGAGACAGGTTAGTACCGAGCCAGCGGCACACAGCCAATGCAACCATGAAGCCCCAGGCACGTCCACCAGCGCCTGGCCCGCCGCCCTGCAATCGCTCAACCCCCGAGCCCTCACCACATCGGTAGCAGTAGTTTGGCGCGGAGAAGATGGTGACCACCGCCTGCTCGTGGCTCCAGTTGTAGCCCTCCATCACCAGCTGGTGCGCGCGGGAAATCAGGTCCAGCCCGTTGGAGTGGTTGTAGGCGGCGCTGATGTCGGCACCGAACGTGTAGCCGGCGCCGCGGGGGGAGATGCCCCAGCCGCCGCGGTCGTCGGGGTCGGACCACAACAGGTCGCACATAGGGCCCTCGTGCGGCACCTGTGAGCGGCGTGCAGGCGGTTCGCAGTGCACAGCTCTAACTGCTGTAGGCCATGCGACAGAGCGTCTCCGTCGCTGATCGCTTGTCAAATCACCTGAAACCCCACCGCAAACACTGTTATATACGGTATGCCCAGACCTCCACAAGCCAACCAGCCGGGCCGGGATCGTCCTGACGCCTGACGCAAGGAGCAAAACTGACGCATGCACACTCGGGGCCAAGGGCTGCACAATTCCCATGTCACAGCCTCCCGCCCACGAACAGGGCCCCTGGAGCATGGCAAAACCGTTCCCTGCGAGCCCCGGCAGTCCCTCCGGTCCCACCTCCTGGATGCGGTCCAGTGCGCGGATGTGGTCCAGCGCCTCCAGTGTGGGCGACAATCCGCCGTGCAGGCAGAAGATCTGGGGTGTGTGTTTGTGGGGGTTTGCAACGAGTAAGGCGTTAAAGAAAACGAAACGGGCGCGGGCGGGGCAGGGTACCGTAGCGGGTGAAAGAATGAACGTCGCCACATGCGCAGCATTGACTACCTCGGTGCGGCCTCCGCGCTGCTGCCACAGGCTTTGGTTGCAACCCACCGCCACTACGGCCCCATGGGCCGTATCCTGTTATTCGGCTTCCTCCAATACCACCCCTGCACCCGCCCGATCCAGTATCCCACCCCCCACACACCCCACACACCGTGCCCACACACCTTGTTCTCCACCAGGCCGGTGAGCGGCAGGTAGTCGAACAGGTCCGTGAAGGCCTTCCACACGTCCGCGCTGCCGTACTTGCGCAGGCACTCGTCGTAGAAGCCGTACCTGCGCGGCCGCGTGAAAGAGTGCGAGAGGATGTTCGTTGCATGCAGGTTCCAACGGGTGCCGGGAGAGGGCAGCAGAACACCCCAAAGATGCAGCCAGGTAAGCGCTGGGCCAGCAGATCAGGACAAGCCCTATCCCGCCTTACACTTGCGTAATTTGCCGGCTTTCGTGGTTTCCTCTCAAAATGGTAATGCGGTCCCGGAAGCGGACTTTCAACGCCACCAGTAGGGATACCGTCTCCACGCTGTGGTAACCTACAGCGCCATGGCAGCAACACGCAACCGCACACGCCCCGGGTCAGGAAGCCGCGTTGCGGGCGCACATTCCTTGCATGAGAGAGACGCTCCACCAGCTTGCGTAGCTCCACTGGGGCCTATGCTTAAGGCATTCCGGCCCAGCCACGGCTGGTGTGCGCCACCTGACACGCGGCCGCTAGGCGTACCCCGACCAATTTGTCGCCCCTTTGCTGGCCTCACGCGCCCCCAACACATCATTCGCACCTCGGTCCACGTAGTCGCCCATGAACAGGTAGTTCTGCGGGGAGCCGTGCAGAGCGAACGTCAGAGCGGGGTCACGCGTCCGCTTGTGCGGCGTGGACCTGCCCGGCCCCGCGCGCCAGCCAAGCCGCTCACCGTGTTGGGACTGTCACCACCGATGCGGAACAGCTCCAGCAGGTCGTTGAATTGCCCGTGGATGTCTCCGCCTGTGTATACCGCCAGGCAGCATGTCCCGCGCCGAGGCGATCAGTTAGCCGCAGCGACACCGCACGCCCTCAGTTTGCAAATTCTGCTTGGCAAGCAGATGCCCAACCAAAGCAGCCAGCCATGCAGGTAGCGCGCCCTGGGGATGCCCGCCAAGTGCGCCCTGCACTCACAGACGGTGACAGGGCACCGCACAGGCTGCACATTGGACTCCTCCGCAAGGATCTCTTTAGCCTTTTCGCACAGAGCCTTCACGTCGGCCTCCGGAAGCGGCTCGCAGCGGAGCAGCTGTTCTATGTGCTTGTCCAGGTGCTCGAAAGGGTTTTCATGGCCTGTCATTTTGCTAGTCCTGATATCCCCGGGGCCCGGGGCCCGGGAGAAAGGAAAAGCAGGGTTCTGTGCACAAGAACTAGTTCAGCGATAGGGAGGACGGCGATGCTTTTTTGATATCCTGTATTTGACAAAGTAACTCTGCCCACAAGCATCAGAAACTCGAAGAAGGCAATGGACGAGGCTCGGGGACAGCTCGGGGAAGAGACCCCGCGCCGGATGGGCGGCTCTTCACAGTTCCAGTTTGCGTTCTCGCATTTGACAGGAACCATCGTCATAAAAATAAGGATTGCCATAGTGTCTGACGCACGGCAAGGCTGTCCACACTCGTCTACTTGCGCAATTGCAGCGCGGCCGACTGCGAGCCGCTGTTCCTGTCACGCAAGCTGGTCCCAATTTCACGCAAAGCTTCCCTGCATCTTGTCGAACGAATGTGGGCCACCCAGTGTTGCATTGACGCTTCGGCCGCTCTGCTCAGCAGTCCCTAAGGTCACTAGACCTTTGTGCGCCACACAACCTTGCCTGAGGTCTCATTGCAAGAAGTGCGGGCAGCGCCGTGCACGGCGCCGCGCGACCTAGCCATAGTTTCACCGGCCACGCGGGTGGGTCTCGCTGCGGGCGCCGCCATCAATAGCTGCCCCGCCAGAGGCTATGCGGTCAGCCGCTTGGCGGCGAGTGCAGCCCGCCGCTGGCCACAGGGCTCCCTGGCGTCCCTCGGCCCCAGGGAGGACGGTCACAAGGCCAGCGGCCTTGGCTACAGCCGAGAGCAGCAGCAGCGAGCAACCCCAGAATAATGGCCAGCGGCCTCCTTCATTGGCTGAGCGGCCGCGGCCTCCGCCCTCAACGGCCGGCCCGCGCCGGCTGGTTCCTCGAATCCTGCCGGTGCCTGGCGAGCAGAAAGCTGGCGGTGGGGCGCCGGCGCATGTGGAGGTGGCGGCGCCGGCCGGGGACGCGTTGGCTCCAGCCGAGGAGGACGGTGCCCAGCGGCTGATGCGACTTGCCGCAGGGGCGGAAGCGGACGCCCGCCAGCACACCGCTGGCGCCTCTGGCAACTCCGCGGGGCCCAGCAGTAGCGGGATGGCGCCGTCGGAGCGGCCGCGGCACCCGGTGCCGGCCCCCCGGCGCCGCGCGGTGCCGGTGTTCAGTGACGTGGACGCGCAGGTGTCCGCCGCGTATGACGGGCTGCAGGTGACGGTCACGGGCCGCGACTCGCCCGCGCCCCTGGCCTCCTACAATGAGCTGGCGGGGCCCAAGGCGCGCTACAAGGTGGCGCCCCTGCTGCTGCGCAACGCCGCGGCCGCCTACCGCCTGGCCCGACCCACACCCGTGCAGGCGCACGTGCTGCCCGCAGTCATGGAGGGTGGGTAGCGTTAGGCGGAGGGGGCCGGGCCATGTGGGCAGACCTGATCCCAGTGTGCCGTGCTGTACCATGTCACTGCAACCCTGAGGCTGGCAGCGGGCCCCAATCCCTATCTGCTGCCGACTGAGCTAGCGGCGTCCCCACCTCGCGCCCGCCTGTCCCCCCATTCCATGCTGGACAACTTTGCAACCCTGCAACCTCGTGCCCCCGCCCCCCCCCTGCCTCGCTCAGGCCGCGACGTGCTGGCCTTGTCCGTGACCGGCAGCGGCAAGACGCTGAGCTACCTGCTGCCCTGCCTGGCCCAGCTCATGAGCGGCCGGCCGCGGCCCGGCACCAAGAACAGCGCCAGCCCGGACGCCCTGGTGCTGGTGCCCACTCGCGAGCTGGCGGAGCAG
Source organism: Chlamydomonas incerta (assembly GCA_016834605.1). Lineage (NCBI taxonomy): Eukaryota > Viridiplantae > Chlorophyta > Chlorophyceae > Chlamydomonadales > Chlamydomonadaceae > Chlamydomonas > Chlamydomonas incerta. The sequence goes on from JAEHOC010000012.1 coordinate 62,194, forward strand.
GCGAGTGGACCAGGGGGCCGGCACTTGTCCTGGCCCGAGGCACGCGTCAGCTGTGCTGCGTCCCGCCTGCCGACCGGTATCCGCCTCCGCCTTCCACGCCCTGAGTCCGCCCACAACCGCTGTGCGCCGCCGCAGGTGTACGCGGACGCCCAGCTGCTCCTGCGCGGCAGCCACCTCAAGGCGCTGGCCGTGCACGGCGGCGTGTCGGTGGCGGAGCAGGTGCTGGCGGTGCGGGGCAGGTGAGGACCGGGGAGGACGTTCGTGACGGGAGCGTGCGGGTTTGGAGCACTGGAGCACGCGAACATGCCGCAGTCTGGCCAGCCTCGCCTTCCAAGTCTCGCTCCGACCCTGCCTGCCTCCTGTCCAGGCTGCGGCGCAGTGGCGGCGGCGTGGACCTGCTGGTGGCCACCCCCGGCCGCCTGGCGCAGCTGGTGGAGCGGCGGGTGGTGCGGCTGGGGCGGCTGAGCTGCCTGGTGCTGGACGAGGCGGACCGGCTGCTGGACCTGGGGCTGTGGCCCGACCTGCGCGTGCTGGTGAGGCGGGCGGGGGGGGGGATGCAGTTCATTCCAATTCCCAAATCAACAATTTGGGGGGTTGTGAGACCAGCCCAAGCTAAATCAAGGGGGCGGGCCCAAGGCATCCGTGGCGGATGGGGACATGGGTGATTGGTACTGAGTGCGATGGCCCGGGTTGTTGGGCCGGAGGGCTTGCAATCACAAGCGCCCCGCTGGCGACGCCACGGACTACGGACTGAACCACTCCGCCCATGCCCCACGCCCCACGTTCGCCCCACCTGCGTCACCTGGCCGGGTCCGCAGCTGAGCCACAAGGACCTGCCCACGGCGCGTCAGACGGTGCTGACGTGTGCGGCGCTGCCCAGCGAGGAGCAGGGCGGGCGGGCGGCGCTGGAGGGACTGCTGCGGGACGCGGTGTGTGTGTGTGTGGGCGAGCACCGCCTGGGCGAGCGGTTGGACGGCGCGGCGGCCAGCAGCAGCGGCGGCCTGGTGAGCCCCGTGGTGCGGCAGGTGGTGGAGCTGATTGACGGCGGGCGCGGGGCGGACGTGGACGCGCTCAAACACGCCCGCCTGCTGCAGCTGCTGTCGCCCGTGACCAATGAGGGCGTGGCGGCGGGCGTGGACGCGGCGGGCGGCGGGCCGGCGGTGGTGTTCACTCGCAGCCTGCAGCGCGCGGAGGAGGTGGCGCGGCAGCTCGCGGCCCGCGGCGTCAGTGTGGCGCTCATGCACCGCGACCTGACGCAGGTGCGGGCGCAAGGGTGCAAGGGTGCGGGTGTCGATGGGGTGTGGGGCTGCGACACGTATGCGCCTCTGCATCTGGTGCCGGAATCCTCGCTCTGCCAGAGCGCCTCGTGTACGCTGCCGACTCCTCGCTAACCCGAGCACTGGCTTGCGCCGCCCGCAGGACCAGCGCGACGAGGCGCTGCAGTGCTTCCGCTTCGGCGTCACCGGTGTGCTGGTGGCCACCGGGCTGGCCTCGCGCGGCCTGAACTTCCCGGACGTGGGCCACGTCATCAACTACGACGTGCCGCTGTCGCTGTCCGGCTACGTGCACCAGGTGGGCCGCACCGGCCGCGGCGGGCGGCCCGGGCTGGCCACCACGCTGTTCACGCCCCGCGACCGGCCCCAGGCGGCGGCCTGGCTGGTGGACTGCCTGCGGTCGGCCCCGGGCGGCCAGGTGCCAGCCTGGCTGCAGCGGCTGGCGGCGGAGGCGGCCATGAAGGCGGCGGCAGAGGAGGAGGAGGGGGCGCCGGAGCCGGCGCCGGGGTCAGAGTCAGGGTCAGGCGGCGGCAACGGAAGGCGGGGAGACCGGATCACTGTGCGGCCACGTGGGCCGGGGCAGGGCGTGCTGCAAGCCACCCAGGCGGCCGGCAGCGGGGCAGCGGGCTCCACCCCGCGCCCACGGGGTTGGGCGCGCCGGGTGCTTGAGCTGAGCGGTGACGCGCTGGCGGGTGGGCAGGAGGCGGCCGGGGCGGCAGCAGCGCAGTCCAGCACGGTCGCAGAGCAGGAGGCGGCCAGCAGCCGCACCCATCCTTTGGGCGAGCTGGGGCGAGGTATTGGCGGCGACAGCGGCGCGGCCGCGGACGGCCGCTTCGGCGTATTCCTGCCGCCCCGGCCTGGGCGCCGCCAGGGACCTGCAGCGGCTGGCAACGGCGGCAACGGCGGCCCGGCACTGGCTGTTGGTGAGGCTGGGCCTGGGCCGCTCGCTGCTGCAGAACTATTGGGCAGCGGCGCTGCCTCGGCATATGCGCCGCCGGGCAGCGGCGGGAGCGGCGGCGCTGGCCTCAACGGCGGCGTTGGTGTGGTGGATCGACGCCACGACGCGGAAGCCTGGCAGGTGGGCGGTGTTGGCACGTGCTGTCTGACTACGCAGATTGTGGGCGGTCCGCAGGGTGGCGAAGACCCTCCGGATCATTGGTGTGGCAAGTGGGCACATGGCGTGCATGACGCACCTGCCGTTGGTCTGTACACGTGTCGCCTTGTCCGTTGTGCTGCGCAGGCCGTCTTTGACTTGGCACTACAGCCCCTGCAGCCACCCAAGCGGCAGCAGCAGCAAGCAGTGGCGGGCGAGGCAGCAGCAGGTGTTGGGAAGGGCTCGCGGAGGCGCCGGGCGGACTTAGAGCCGCGGCAAGAGGCTGCAGCTGGGCTCGAGCTGGATTCTGCAGGCGAGGAGCGCATGGCGAGCGGGGTAGGGCAGCAGGGCGGAGGGCGCGGGGGCCTGTTGTTTGCGGATGGCTCGGTGCTGGTGGAGGCGCGGCCCGAGGCCGGCGTGAGCGTGGAGTCCAAGCAGCACCGCCGGGCGGGGAGGCGGGCGAGCGGCTAAGGCAGCCGCCCGTCAGCCTAAGCTGAGTTTTGATCGGCGTTGTTAGGATAGCTGCGTGAGTGGTAGCGTCAGTTACAGGAGGGTGGTGGGTCTGTCGGTAGTCAGCGCGTGGGAATGCATCGCAGTTTCCGACTTTCCGGGACGCAGCTAAGTGTGGGGGTTACGTACTGCAGTGCAGGAAGCAGCGGCACGGTCCGGCCATCCCACCTGCACTGTAGAACTGTAGTAGGGCTTCGCTGGTGCGCATCGATGAAGTGTTTGGGCCGCATGGTCTTTTGGACGATGTGGTCCTCGCACCATCTGGGTGCGTATGTTCAGTACCATGCTCAACGTCAGTCCAGTGCTGAACCCCTGATGTTGGGCCTGTTGGGCTCGGTAGCCCACCCTGGACCAGGAGCGTTCCCGGCTGTTGCCGCCCTCACGCCATGGCAGCAATTAGTACAGCACTACAGCCATTCCTACGCTACCGGTGCCCTGTGGTACCAGTGCACCACGCGTCCTGAGCCCCTGCCCAGATTGCAAAGTTGGCTGCGTTGGCAATACGGTTGAATGGGAGCTCACAAGCGGGGAGCGTCCACAGCCCTGGGGCACGCACCTGCATGCACACGGCAACCCTCACGGATGGCAAAATGGGATGGGCACAGGAACTGGGCGCGGCGTCACAGGTGTGAAAGTACTGCCCTGTTGTTCATGGCAACTTTATCAAGATGATGGCAAACATATACAGCCAGCCCGGCTTCGGGCGGAATTGTCGCGCCGGCCCGAGGCGTGCACATACATTAATTTCGCCAATTCTCCGCATACATCGCTCAGCAAATCTACTACTAATACAATGTTGTGCTCGAGGTAGCAGCGCGCGTGAGGGCCCCGAGGGAGGCCCCGAGGAGGGAGCTCGCCGGCCCGCCGCGCCCCCACCCCTCTCCTCGCGCCACTACCTCAACATTAACAACGACTCCCTAGGTCCCGCGGCAGCAGCGGCAGCAGCAAAGTGAGTTTGTGGGAGTTGTGCTGAGCTAAAGATTGTGGGCGTAACGTGCGTTTGGCGCCGTTGAGGGAACGGCAAGGAACGGCGTATGCCAGAATGCACACCCCACCCTGATGCGTGCCTCTCTAACTGCACGCCGTTCTTTGCCGCGCCTACACACATGTACAGTCTACCACCGGCCATATCTCCAGCGGCAAAAAGGGCGCAGAGGCACGCTGCCTTAGCGCAGACGCTGGTCCAGGTGCGTCAGGAGGACAGGTGGGAGAAGGCGTGGCACGCCCGTCGCCCCGCACATGAGCGGCGCCCCAAACTGCGACCAGCTTGGGGAGCGCATGTCCAAGGCAGGGAGAGGAGCTGACTTGTATGCGACGCCGCAGTGCTGTTGTTTGTATGTAAGGCCGCGTGATGCACTCTCCATCCGCTGTCTTTGCCGATGGAAACGCAGTTTGTGGCGCGCTTGCCGCCGCCCTCTCCCGGCTCGCCTGCGGAGGCGCTGCGCACGCGGCTGGGGGCGCGGCTGGGCGTGCCGGCGCTGGGTGAGTGGATTGGCGACTTCACGGCGGTCCTCGCGGCGGACGCAGCAGGGCAAGCAGCCGCAGCAGGGAGACCCGATGCGGACCTGCCGGACCAGCCGCTGGAGGAGCTGGAGCATGCGGTGGAGCGGCTGCTGTCATCCCAGCCACAGCTGCTGGCGCATGACTCAGCAGTGCTGGTGGCCCGGTTGCGGGGGCTGGCGGGGCTGCTGGAGCTGCAGGTGCTGCAGCGAGGGTGGGCGCCTGGGCAGGGCCCGAGCGGCGGCGGCCCAGGGGGTCCAGCGGGCCCCACCGCCCTGGACCTGGCCCTGCAGCGGCCCGCGCTGCTGCTGGCAGACCTGCCCACACTGGAGCGGCGCCTGGCAGCTCTGCAGGCCGCTCTCCGGCTACCGGACAGGGCGGCTGCGGTGGCGGCGGCAGTGCAGCAGCCCGTGTGGCTGTACACGGACTTGCCCTCGCCTTCGCCCCCGCCCATATGAGGCTACGCAGCTGTGAGTTGGGTTGGCAGCCAAGCGGGGGTTGCGGTTTGCTGCGTTCTTCGGAATGGTGGCTTCCCTCGTAGCCGTGATGGTGTTTACACTGTCCCCTTCTTGTAACCTCGCAATCATATGAGGGCCTGAAGCGTGTGCCGCTGCAGCGCCTCGGAGCTGAGCCGGGCAACGCAGGGCAGTATTGGCAACGTCCATGCGTGTCAGAATGCTCGAGGACAGTGTTTGTGCACTGCTGCGGTGTTGTGACTCCTGAGCCGCCACACGCCGGTCGCCGGGGTGCTCTGTTGGTACTGTATTCCTGGGATGTCCGACACGATGTTGCTTTACCTAGAATACTGGGTGTCATGGATGGCGCAGCGGTCCGCGTACCGTACCTCCGCGCTTAGCACACTCGGCCGCAGTGTCGGTGGCGGCTCCAGCTTTTGCTGTAAATCGAGACAGTATCCGCACGCCTTACGCACGATGCGTGATCACGGGTCCATAAGAGGTGGGCAGGCCCACCAGAGATCAACTGCCGTGTGCTTGTGCGCATGTTGCAAGGTAGCGGCGCCCGCGAGGTCGACTCGATGCGGGGCGAACCACCGGGGCCGGCACGCGTGACGTCGAGCCGCGAAATTCGCGCGTACCGTACTTGTGCTCACCAATCCGCCGAGACTGCATACCCACAATAGTACTCACAAGGCATCTTTCTTGATTGGAAATGTGCAATGACTTGGGTTCCGCGCGTCGGCCGACAGCCGGGTTGCGGATTGACTTATCGTGCTCGGACGACGGCCCTAGTTTCCAGCATGCACTGGTTTCCAGCATGCGCAGTTGCAGCTTCAAAATGCAGCGAGTGACTTGATTGGCGTACTCTGGTGTGGCGTTTATGCATCGGGTACTTGCGCGCGATTGCGTGACTATCAACTGCCGCCGGCCCACCTCAGACTCAGTGTTTGCAGCATTAGAAGTATATATGAAGCGTATACATAAACTACATAGACACCACCGGCACTGTCGCTGTCAATGTTTGAAGGTTTATGTCTGGAGCCGCAGTCGAATGGAGAAAAAACCTGGACTAAGAACGCAACTCTGATACGAGATATGGCTGCCTGATGCGGGCCCAGCGAATGAGAAGCAAGGCTCAACTGTCCTCAGTGATTGCACAGCGCCATGTTTCGCTGCTTCAGGGGCTTGAGGCTCTGTGCGGATAGAGAGACAGAATATGAGGAGGCAAAAGCTGGACCTTCTGAAGCTAGCGACAGTGCGCGGCACTTGCCGCAATCAGCGCAACAGTGGAGCTATGAGGGTATCGCTGAGGTAATTGATGTCCTGTGAAATACATAATGAAAAACGACATCATCTGGCTCTATTACGGCGCCGAACCTGCAGAAAGTGGCCGCGTTGGAAGTGGCCCTCTTCAGTGACGACGACCGCAATTGCGTCAGGGCTGCAAGTCATCTGCTTCAAACTACGCGCTCAAGGCTCGGCGCGGAGCAAGCTCAGTGAGTGATGAACAGTTCGTTTCCCTTTTCGATTTGCGCAGCCCGAATGAGATGCGCCCGATGCGCATGTTACTCAAATCCAGTCATTATAATAGATAGGCCTGTGTCTGGGACGTTTTATTCAATACGCGACTCAGCGCCACGGTCACGACATGGCGCGCGGCCAGTCGATGGCCCGCCATAGCAGGACGCAGTCTATGGTCTCCCACGCCATCACGCGTGATGCAAAGAGGCGTTCATCACGGGCAAGGGTGTAGTGAAGTAGGCGAAGCGGCCCTCCTTGCCCCAGCCAGGCTTGCTGTGCACGCGTTGCCCCTCAATCCGGCTCCTATATACCTGCCCTCACGCTACTGCATGTTCCCCCGGCCCTACCCAACCGCAGTCTGGCCATCTTCAGCAGCGGTGGATACGCCTACCTCATAAGTGGCGGAGCCAGCTGTGAGCAACGACACGGCACGGGCGCCGCCGGCTGGGCGGCGTCCACGCAATGGGGGCCGCCCGGTGCGGCTGCCCTCGCCCAGCTGCACGACCCGCACGCGCCGCCGCAGCAGGAGGAGCTGCAGGACTCGGGGTCGCTGTTCGCCAGCCTCACACAGGCGGCCAGCAGCTGCCCCGTGCTGCTCAGTGTGCAGGTGAGGTCGGAGGTGCAGAGGATGGGGACCGGTGGGAGTGTTGCGAGGCCCGGGGGCGAAACCTTCCGTTCGCTTCTAACGTTTGAGCACCCCGCAACCGCTAATGCCTTCACCTGACCCCGTGTTCCCCCTGACGCGGCCAGGGGGAAGCGCGGCCGCTGACGCAGCTGCAGGGCCTCGACAGGGGCCCGCCGCTGGGCGGTGGGGGCGCGGCTGCTGCTGCTGCGGCGGCGGCGCCTGTGTGCATCCACCGCGGCGACCTGCTGGCGCTGCCCTGCGTCATCCGCGGCCGCCTGGTGGGCGCGCTGCTACTGGGCTGGGCCGCACCCGCCAGCCCGCAGCCGCAGCTGCAGCCGGCTGCTGGGCCGCAGCCGCGGCTGTTGGGCCCCGGCGACCTGGCGGCGCTGCAGCGACTGGCGCGGCTGGTGCTGGTGGGGCTGTTCGCGTCGCCACAGGAGGACAGAGCCTGGGCGCAGGTGAGGCCAAAGGCAGGGGTGGTAAGTGGGTGGGTGTTGTGTCTTTTGCCCCAGGGGGCCATGCCGAGTGCCCAATGCCTGTTGAACCCGCCCTCCCCGGCCCGGGCCCGCCGCCACACACGCACCCGCAGGTGGCCGACGCGCTGGTGCCGCTGCCGCGCGCCTCCACGGTGCAGCAGCTGTTCGGCGCGGCGCTGGCGGCGGTGCGCGACCTGCTGCGCGGCCGCACCGGCGGCCTGGAGCTGTTCCCCGTGCTGGTGGTGGCGCACGGGCCCGGCGGCGGCGGGGTGGGCGCAGACGGCGCCGGCGGTCCAGGCGCCGGCGCCGGCGACAAGCCGGGCCACCCAGCGACCCTGTTTGCGCTGCGGCACGCGGTGCAGGTGCAGGCCCCGGTGCCCGTTGAGCCGGGTGCGCAGTACTGGGGCGGGGGCAGCGGCTACGGCCGCACCAACAGCACCGGCGCCAGCACGCCCGCCGGCACCTCCACCGGCTACTGGCTGGGCCCCACCACTGAGCAGCACGCAGTCCGGGCCACGTCGCTGCCGCTGCCGCACACGCTGCTGCGAGAGTCCCTGGCGAGACAGGCGGCAGAGCAGCAAGCGGCTTCTGCGTACGCTGCGACGGGGCCTGTGGGGTCGGGTGCCAGCACGGGACCCTTCGTGCGGCCCAGCTCCGCACACGATGGAGCGGTGGCACCCATGGACCTGACCGCCGTCGCCGCCGCCGTGGCCGCTGCCGGTCAGCCGCAGTCGCCATTCACCACTCCCTGTGCTGACGGCGGCCTCGTAATGCATCCCGGCCAGGGTCCCCCACCCCCGCAGCCGCAACCCAACCCGCCGCGCAGCAGCCCCGCAACCAACCCGCAGCGCCCTGCTGCGCCCTTCATGTCCGCGCCCACCGCCGCCGGCGCCTCCTACTCCCGCACCACTGCGCCGCTGGACGCCGCCTGGCCCGCTGCCGCCGCCGCCAGCTCCACCACGGTGCTGCCGGACGCCTCGGCGCTGCTGCTGCACGACGGCTCCTCCGCCTCGCCCTCCGGCGGCTACGGCGACGTGCAGCTCATCGGGCGGCTGGCGGCGGCGGGCTGGGCGGCGGCGGGCTGGGCGGTGCAGCAGCGGCCCTCGCCTGTGGGCTCGTTGTGCCTGTGCCTGGAGCCGCCGCCGCCACAGACCCAGGCTACGCAGCAGGCGGGGTCTGATGCCCACGGCGGCGGTGGCGGCGGCGGCGGTGGCGGCGGCACCAGCCGGTCGACCCAGGTGCCGCGTGTGCGTGTGGGGCCCGGCGGCGTCAGCAGCGGCCTACACCTAATGGCAACCAGCAACGCGGGCTCCGAGGCCACCGGCTCCTTGGCGCTCCCGGCCATAGCGGCTGGTGCTGAGCCGCCGACCCCCGCAGCTGCGTACTCCCAGTCACACGGGGCCGCCGCTGCCGCCGCCGCGCACATGACGCAGCAGCAGCCCGGCACCGCGGCCCCGCAGGCCGCCGGCTCTGCGGCGGTGGTGCCGGCGGCGCAGTTGGGCATCTACCTGGCCAGCGCCGACTGCCTGCCCATGGGGCTGCTGCAGGTGAGGCGCGCGGCGGTCCTGGTCCGTGCCCCCCAACACACTGTCAGCCGTGCTTCACCGTGCTCCACACGCCCAAGCGCGCGCCCACTGACCATGCCCCCGCCCCACTTCACGTGCTCATGCGCTGCCCACAGACGGTTGCCGCGGAGCTGCAGACGGTGTGTGAGCTGGTGCTGCCGTCCGTGCGGCGGCAGCTGGCGGGCCGCCTGCGGGCGGAGTGGGAGTCCCTGCGCGCCCAGCTGCTGTCCGCCAACACGGCGGCCGGCCTCCCCGCCGCGACAGGAAGCAACACGGCTGCGGCGGCGACGATGGCGGGTCCAGACGAAGCCGGCAGAATGCTGTCCTCCGTCCGAGTGAGCCTCAGCACGGCTGCGGCGGCGGCAGGGGCCGGGCAGGGGCAGCAGCCGGGGTCCTTCCACCGGGCCGTGGCACCCAACATGTCCGCGGCAGCGACGGCTGCGGCGGCGGCTGCCTACGCGGGCCAGTCGGCCAGTGCGCTGCATCCGCTGCATCCCTTGCACCCGCACGGCACCCCCGCGTCCAGCGGCATGGGTTCGGGCGGCGTGCGGCCGGTGTTCCGCAGTGTGCTGGGCGCCGCAATGTCGTCACTGCTGGGCCTGGGGGCCGGCGGCGTCAGCACCGGCGGCGGCACCGGCACGATCCTGTCGCACCCGGCTGGCGGCTCGCATGAAGCGCTGGCGGGCGGCGGCGGGACGGTGGCAGCGCTGGGCGTGGGCGGCAGCAGCCGGGTGCTGGGGTCCGGGTCGGCGACTGGCATGGCGCATGGAGACGAGTCGATGGCCATGGGGCCCGCGGTCGGCGGCGGCGGGGGCGGGGCGCTGCTGTGGGAGGCGGCGCCCTCGCTGCTGGACACCGTGGCCAGCACCTCGGGCGTGGCGGTGCTGGAGGAGCCGCAGCAGCCGTCGCGGGGTGAGTGGACTCGGCGTGGTACGCAGGTGGCCAAAGCCGGTGGCACCCGCCGGCGCTTGCAACCGACTGCCCGGATAGCCCGCCGGCCCTGGCTGCGCCGCACTCATCTCTGTGCCGCCCCCCCCCTTCCCCACCCCACCCCACACACACACAGACCTGGTGCCGGTGCCCAAGCTGCTCCGCGGCAACTCGCAGCCCATCACCAACACGCGGCCCAGCCTCGTGCTGGAGGTGAGCGGCCGCCCCGTTGCCACCCCACCCCAACACCCATACCCCTGTGACCCATGCGCGATACGTGCTGCTGCCACCCGGCCCGCCCCACCTGCTTCTTCGTGCCACCACCTTTGCACCCCCGCCCCGCCCCGCCCCGCCCCAGGAGCTGCCCGGACCCAGCCACATGGCGCTGCTGGTGGACTCGCTGCGGCACGCGCTGCAGCAGGCGGCGGCCGGCGTGGCGTCGGCATCAGCCGCTGTTCACCCACCCGCCAATGCGCCTTCTCCGTCGTTCGCCGGCGCCGGCACCGGCACTGGCACTGGCACCATCACCCTGCCGCAACCGAGCCCGCAGCAGCCACCCGGCAGCGCAGGCAGCAGCACCTACGGGCTTTTGGCCGCAGGCGCTGCCGGGGCGTCATTTGACAACAGGTGCGGGTGTCAGGTTGCGGCCCGGCAGTGCATATTGTGTTCGTCCTGTACGCCGCGCACTCGTGCCGTGCTCAGCTGACCGTGTGGCACTGCGCTGCGCTGCGCCGCCTGCTGTCCCGCCCGCCTGCAGGCTGTGGGGCGCCCAAGCGCCGCCGGCGTCGCTGTACCAGCTGGCAGGGGGCTCGGGACCTATAGGCGGCCACACAGCCGCGGCCGGCGCGCCCGTTTCCCCAGGCGGCCAATCCGCCGCGGCGGCGGCCGCAGCGGTGGCGGCTGTGGCTGTGCTGCACCACTCTGCCGCGGACTTGCAGGCTCTACAGGTGGGGTACAGGGGCGCATGCCGTGGTACCGTATGTGAGCTTGTGTCGCCGCACCCACTTCCACGTTGCCGGGTCCGTGTTGCTGGCACCTGGATCCCTGACTCCCCTGCCGCCCCCAACCCAACCCGACCCCATGACTGGCGCCGCCCCGCCCCCCGCACAGCTGTACGAGGCGCTGGGCCGCGGCGGGCAGGGGGTGGTGCTGCGCGGCAGCTGGGGCGGACTGGAGACCGCAGTCAAGTGCATCGCGCAGCAGCCCACACCGGCCAGCAACGCACCCACCAGCAGTAACAACAACAATGCAGCCGCTGGATCGGCAGCCGCGGTGGCTGGCGGCCGTGGAGTGCCGGCGGGTTCAGACGCCGGCGGGGCTGCCGCGGCTGGCGGTGGCGTTGGCTCTCGCGAGCTTGAGGAAAAGGTGTGTGCGTGCGTACCGGTATGTGTGTGTCTTCCGAGCTGGAGAAGCTCAGCGGTGCCGGGTGCGCAATGATCCATGCGTGCCGTCCCTATTCCCCGACTCCCTGACCTCTTACCCACCTTCCTACCGCACTACCGCCCCACCTGCCCGCCCCAGGCCAAGCGGCGGCTGCTGCGCGGCGCCATGGAGCTGGCGGTGACGGGGCACCTGAACCACCCCTGCGTGGTGCAGGTGGGGCCGCGGGCGGTGGGGCAGGGTGGTTGTGCTGGTGATGGTTGTAATGGCGGTGGCTGGGGGTGCAAGGAACGGATGCGGGCGGCTGGGGCCACAGCACGAGATGAGAGGTGTGGACGGGGCCTGTTGGCACCTGGGGCGTGTGTGGCACACATGCTGCGGGCCCAGCCCCCCGCACACGAGCGCCACACGACACGACACCTCTCTCTGCTCACCTCGCCCTGACGCTTCCCTCCCCTGCCTCCCTCCCATGCCTCCCTCCCCCGCCATGCTGCCCTCCCTCCCGCTGCGGCTGCATGGCTGCTGCGGCTGCAGGTGTACGCGGTGTTCACGGACGTGGCCATTGTGCGAGTGCGCGAGGGGTGGGCCGGCGTGCGGCGGCCGTGCCGTGCCTTGACTTGCAATGCCGTGCCTTGCCGTACATTTGCCGTGTCAACAGTGCGGGCGGTGATTTATTGAACATATTCACGCACAGTCTGACATGCACCAAACGCAAACGCACAGGCACTTCCCTGGCTCATCTTCGTCCGGCTCCGCCACGGCCTCGGCCTCCAACTCGTCGTCCTCCCAGCAGCCGCAGCAGCCGCTGTCCGGCGCCTCCCACCTGCGCCTGCTGCACAAGGACGACCCGCTGCTGCTGCAGACGCTGGCGGCCACTGCGGCAGCCGGCGGCGGCCCGGACCAGACGCCGCCCAGTGAGTGGGGCGGCGCTGCAGCATGGGGGGCCGTCATACGGTCCTGTCTATACGGTAGCAGTTGTTCCCCAAGTGCTGGGGTGTTGGTATGGTGACACGCTCCCCCGGCCCAGTGCTGAACCTGTCGGCATACCCTCCCCTTTGCCCCGCCCTGCCATGCACGGCTGCCGCAGAACCGCCGCTTTACAGCGCACTGTGTCTGGAGGTGAGAGATGAGTACAGTCCGTGTGCGTGTGCAACGTGCTGGACTGGACTGGACGGCTTGAATGTCGCTCACGCATGCCGCCGCCTGCAACAGCGCCTCTCCCCAGGGCCGCCATCCAGCCCCCCACCCACCCCAACTGAGTATCCTGAACCGCTTTTCCAACCACCTTGGCAGCTCCCAGCCCCTCTCATACACAACTGTCGGTACCTGCCGCCGCCACACTGACGCTCTTCTCTGCACCCACCCACGCACGCACCTACCCCACCCAATCGCCGCCCTGCAGTTCTGTGACGCCGGCACGCTGCTGGCGGCCTCACGCGGCGGCGTCTTCCGCCTGCCGCTGCCCGCCTTCAGCCCGCCTGCCACAGCGGCGGCGGCAGGCGGCGGCACGGGGCCGGCGGACGGCACCGAGGCCGGCCTGCTGCCCACCAGCGGCTCGGGCGGCGTCGGCGCCGGCGGGCCGCACAGCCCTAACGTGGCGGCGGTGGGCGCGGCGCGGCCGGCGCTGGTGCCGCTGTACACCAGCCTGCTGGAGGTGGCGCTGGCGCTGCGGCACATGCACAGCCGCCGGGTGCTGCACGGAGACCTGGTGGGTGGGCGGGCGCGTGGGCGGGCGGGTGGGGTGGCAGGAAGGGATGCGCTGCATGCTGACGCGAGGATGCGAGGAAGAGCACAGAACCCGCAAGGAGGGGCTCAAGCAGCCTGTGATGTGCGCATGACTGGCCCTGCCGCTCCCTGGCTGACTTGCCTCCTCGATCGCTCGTCCGCATGTGCTAATCGTCACCACCGCCCCTGAGCGCAGAAGCCCGCCAACGTGCTCCTGCGCGGTAGCAGCCGCGACCCGCGAGGCTGGGTGTGCAAGGTGGGGAGGGGAAGGGTGGGCTTTCCCGGCGTTGCCTGTGCGGGCTGTCTCTGGCTGCCGGGCAGTGCCTGGCCCCGCCACGTCATCAGCTGCCCCAACCTGCCCCACCCGCATGCCGCCGCCCTCCCGCCCCGCCCGCAGCTGAGCGACTTCGGCTGCTCCCGGCTGCTCAGCGAGGCGGAGGTGGCTGCGGGCGGCCTGAAGCAGCCAAGCCCCACCGGCACCCTTGTTTACATGGCGCCCGGTGAGTGCGGTTGCGTGCGTGGGCGTGTGTGTGCAGGCGTGCGTCGCTGTGATGTCGCCTGCGCTCGCCTTCGCTGCACGCACACGGTTGCGTTTCCTCTTTGTGTCCTCTAACACATGCCACACTCACCTACCCACTCTGCACACACCCGGCCCCATTCCTCTGCCGGCTACAGAGCTGCTGACCCAGGGCGGCCTCCAGGGCTTCCCAAGCGACAGTGAGTATGGCGTGTTTGTGGGTGTTGGTGTTGCGGTGGCCATGCATTTGCTTACGTGCCTGCAGTGCCCACCTTTCTTGCTGCTACTGCCACTTACCGGTGTTTGCCTTTGCCGCCGGCGCCACCTGCCACTCACGAACTGCTCACCGCCGGCCCTCACCTCCTCTGCCCGCCGTCATCACGACAGTCTACTCATTCGGGATCTTGATGTGAGGACTTTAGGAGTTGCGCACTGGGGCGACGCTGTACGCTTTGCATGGCGCTGTCCTGCCTGTGCTACATGTGGGGCGTATTCCGCCAGTTGCCCTGCCACTGCCATATCTGCTTCTTGTTGCCCCCGCCCGCCCGCACTCGCGGCTGCGGGCTGTGGCAACTTCCTCATCCTTCATCCCCCTTCCAACTGACACGCGCCACCGCCCTCCCCCGCCCTTCCCCGGCACTCCCGCCCTGCTGCCTCAGGTGGGAGCTGCTGTCCGGCTCCACGCCCCACTCGCGGCTGGACCCGGCCCAGCTGCCGCGGCTGGTGGTGCGGCAGGGGCTGCGGCCGTCCTTCCACCCGCTGGCGCCCGCCGACTACGTGTGAGTGCAGTGCGGGGCGGGGGGGGGGGGTTGTGAATACCAAGCTAAACCAAGCTGAACTAGACAAGGGATAGGCAAGTGCAGTTTGCGGCAATACAGGGTAACGGTATACTCTTTTGTTTCGGGGCGGAGAGTGTAGACGGGGCGAGGTCGGCGCGCCGTCGACGAAATGCCACCCAGGCTCGGCTCGCGCACAGCAGAAACAGACACGCAAACACGCAAATGCAAAACACATGACTTACCTGGCGACCAGGAAGGTGACCCCGGCGCCAGGCAGCAAGCGCCGGGCCAGAAGAGCGACATGCGGTTCAGGGGAAAGGCAAGGTTCGAAAGGGCGGGGCACAGTGAAAGGGCCGAGGCGCATCGGCGGAAGGTAAAGGGTATGGACAGCACAAAGTATATCACCCCCGCGCGGGGGGGCGGGGGGGGGGGGGGGGGGGGTCAGTGCGGTGCGTGCAGTGCGCGTGTGTGCGGCGGGCGCACGGCGCAACCGGCATCGTAGTGCCGCAAGCACACAAATGCACGCCCTGGCATGCACGTCAGGCGGAGACGGGGGTTATGCCGCACACCCACACGCTCACTGGTGGGCGGGTTTGTCTTCCGTGTGTTGTCCAATACACGCTCACACACACGCCTCTCCAACCCCCCACCCCAGGGCTCTGGCCGCCCACTGCTGGTCCCGCCAGCCCACCGCGCGCCCCTCCGCGGGACAGCTGGTGGAGCGGCTGCAGGTGCGCGGGGCCGGAGCGGCTGACGGACTGTCGGACTGGCTGACCGACCGCCTGACTAACGCGGGAGCTGTTGCCGAACCTACCTTAGCTAGTCCGTGCATTTCCCGCAGCGCCGGCCTCTTGTCCCGCATCCCCCCATCGCGCCCCTTGCCTCGTTGCCGCACGCGCAAATTTACGCACACAGGCGTTGCTGGAGCGAGCGAAGCACGAGGCGGAGGCGGGCCGGCTGCGGCGCCAGCAGCTGCAACAGCTCATCCGCCAGCCGCCGCCGCCCGCTGGCCCCCTCCACCCCCGACAGCACCAGCTGCAGCCGCTGCCGCTGCAGCACCAGCAGCTGCCGCAAGCGGCCGCCTACAACCGGACCTCCACGCCCCGTCAGGCGCTCTCCCCTGTGGCGGCCGCCGCGGCGGCGGGACCTGGGCCGGCGGCGGGGCGCCCCGGCTCCGCGGACGTGTCACTGCCCATCTACATGCAGCCTGCTGCCGGCGGGAGTTACGCGGCGGCGGTTGCGGGTGGTGCCGGCGGCGGATTGGTGGCTGCTGCTGCTGCTGCTGCTGCTGCTGCTGGGCAGGTGCTGGCAGGTGGCGGGGATGTGCTTGGTTACAACATGCCTCTGCCGCCCCAACGCGGCCACCAGCAGCACCCGCCCCAGGCGCTGCCGCCCCCGGGCGCCGCGTATGACGACCCCACCCAGCCCCCCCTGCCCCTGCCCCTGCCCCAGTCGGGGGGAGCGGTTGTGGGGCCTGCTGCCGCCGCCGCGCTGGCCGCCGCCCGCCTGCAGCAGCAGCAGCAGCAGCAGCAGCAGCAGCAGCAGCAGCCCCTGGGCTACAACTGGCAGCCCCAGGCTCAGCCGGGTCCGCCGCCCTACGCGCAGCTGCACCGCCAGCAGCAGCACCTGCAGCTGCAGGCGCTGCTGCACGTGCAGGCGCGGATGACGGCGCAGCAGGCGCACCTGGCGCGGCCCCCGGTGCGGCGCAGCATGAGCGGCGGGCCCACCCTGATGGCCTCCGCCGCCTCCTCCGCCTCCACCTCCACCGCCGCCTCCTCGCTGCTGGCGGGCGCACTGGGACCCGCACCGCCGTCCGGCGCACTGGACGCGCGCGCGCGGGCTGGCCTGGGGCCACCGCAGCCGGACGGCACCCTCCGCCGCCGCCAGGTGCAGTCGCCGTCCAGCAGCCGGCCCTCGTCCTCGCAATCACCCTCGCCCTCCCCGTCTCCGCCCCCGCTGTCGCCACGGCTGGTGGCGCCAGCTCACCCTGCCGCTGGCCCCGCTGGCGGGCCCCCAGCAGCTGCGGCCGCCACCGCGATGGCTCCCACGGCTGCTGCTACTGCAGCTCCGGCCGCGCCCCTGCAGCCCCACCTCCAGCCCCCGTCGCAGCTGCTGGGGCTCCATGCCACGGCTGATGGCGGCAGTCGGGGCGAGCTGCCGGTGGAGCCCGCGCCGGCCCTTGCCGCTGCTGCCGACAGCGCTGCCGCAGCGTCATCGCGCCACTCAGGCGCCCTCGCCAACGCCGGCCTCAGCGACGCGCGTGCGGGACGGCGGCGCAGTAGTGCCACCGGCGGCGGCGCCTCGGGCGATGGCGGAGAGCCGGCCGCAGCGGCGTCCGGCGGCGGCGGTGGCGGCGGCAGCCAGCAGGGCTCCTCGGGCGGCAGGCTGGCGGGCCAGGCCGTGTCGGTGGCGGCTGCGGTGGCGGCGGGGCGGCCGCTGCTGCTGCCCGCTGCGGCCACGGCACCTGCGGCCTTGCCACCCGCTGGCCTCAGGGCCACGACTCCGACGGCAGCAGCTGCAGCTGCAGCAGCTGCCATCCCTGCTGACGCTTATGCCACAGCCGCATCACCCACACACTTTGCGCCAGCTGCTGCAGCCACCGCCGCCGCCGGAGCCCACTCGCAGCTCGCCGCAGTAGCCCCAACAGGCCACATGGCCGTGATACCGGTGGCCGAGGCCGTGGGCACGGTGCGGGGTGCGCCTGGGGCTGGGGCGGGGGCTGCCGCGCTTGCAGACCCCGCCTCCTTCACCCTGTCAGCTGCGGGAGTGCCGGCCGCCGGCGGCAGCGCAGCCAGCGCCTCACCCGTGGCCAGCGGCAGCGGCAGCGCCCTGATGCTGCCGCCGGCGCCACCCGCCGCCGCAGTGCCCGCTCGCGGCGGCGAGCTGGGCCATGAGCCGCAGCCGCGGCGGCCGACAGCCGACCATCACGCGCTTGCTGCTGTCTCCTCAATTGCGGCAGCTGCGGTTGCTGGAGCGCAGCAAGCGCAGGTGCAAGTGCACGTGCAGCCGACGTCCCACCGGCGGCGCAGCCTGCGGACCGCCGCTGCCTTACTGACCAGCAGCGCCTCTCAGCAGCCGCACCCGCAGCCGCACCCGCGCCTGCAGCAGCAGCAGCAGCAGCCGTACCAGTACCTGCCCTCTCAGCGCTTCGCCGTGTCGCCGCTCATCAGCGTGGCCCGCTCGCTGTCCGCCTCCTCCGCCGACAGCGCCTCGGTGGCCTCCACACGGCGGGCGGCCGGCCAGCAGCAGCACAGCCCCTCGAGGGCGGCCGCGGCTGCGGCAGCGGAAGCAGCCGGTGGTGGCGGAGGCGCAGGCGGCGCCGCCCGGCAGCCGCAGCAGGAGCTCCAGGCGCTGCAGGCGCTCGACGTGTCCGCCACCGGCTCCGGCTCAAGCCCCGCCACCGACTCCGCCGCAGGCGCCGCGGCCGCCGCCGACGCCGCCCTCAGCCCGGCGGCCGGCGCGAACTCGCCGCCGTCGCTGCTGGCGCTGCGAGGCGCGCCCCTGCCGGGAGCCATCCACGGCTCGCTGCTGCTCGAGACCGCCGGCACCGGCACCGCCACTGGGGTCCTGGCTGACGGGGCCGGCTCCGCCACCTCCGGCTGCTACGCGGGCACCGCAGCCCCCGCCGCAGCTTTCACGCGCAGCGCCCGTGTGCTGAGGCCGCTGATGGGTGGCGGCGGCGGAGGCGGTGGGAGCGGCGGGAGCGGCGGCAGCGGCGGTAGTGGCGGAGCGCCTGCAGCGCTGCCAGCGTCCCTGGGTCGCCTGTGGGCTGCGGCGGTTGGCGTGGGCACTGGCACCGGCACCGGCACCGGCGGCACTGGGCCGGGCAGCCTGCTGGCACGCTCACTGAGTGAGAGCGCCACCGCCTCCGCCGCCTCCGCCGCCATGACGCCGCTGCCCATGCTGCTGCTGTCGGATGGCGACCTGGGCGGCGCGGCGGCGGCGGCCAGCGGCAGCGGGCCGCGCGCAGGCCTGGCAGCCACCTCGGTTCTGGGGCTGGCGGCGGCGGCGGGCGGCGGCGGGCGGGATGTTGGCGATCACGTGGCGGAGGCGTGGGGACAGCATGCGGCCGGGGGTGGACTGTAGCTCGGTGCCGTCGTGTGGCAGGTCTGGCCAGGTGCTTGGCATTTGCTTCTCAACCAGGGCTAATGTTAACGCATTGGGCATATGGGCGTGCGTCATCATTGTTGATGCCGTCAAATAGGGGCAGCATGACTCTAAGCTCCTGCCCCGCGTTGCTAGCTCCCGATGTACCCGCTGGTTGTTTTGGGTCAAGCCAACAGGTGATGGTACGGTGTACGTGTGGCCATTGAAGCGCTTGTTTGGAGGAAAGCGACGGAGAAAGCTGACGGTATGCCGCGAACAAGCACTGGAAATGTACAAACTGATTGTTTGGTTTGGGAAGAGGCGTCAATCGAACGTATGGTGTATGTATCCGGGGTGCGCGCGGGGACGGCCACTCCCTTGCTTCTGGAAGATGCATGCTCCACTGCAACCGCCGCTGAATGGGGGGGTTAACGCTCCATGGGCAGTAGCTTAGGTGCCGCCGCACGGAATAGATGGCGCCGGTAAGAGAGCACAAGGGAAAAAACGCGAAGACCGTGTGTGTGTTTTGTCGACGGGCAATCCAACATGCATGAGCCCCCGGCGATTGAGCTCGGGCGGCAGCGGTGGCTGAGGCGAGGTGCCGTCCTGGAAGATTGTTTTTGTAGTGCCAACTCTTAGGCCAATGTTGAGCATGTGATTACTTCTCTTCCCACACGGCGCCTGCGTACTTTATGCAGTTTTTGCTGCTGTGGCCAGGGTCCAGTGATTTTGTGTTCATTTGGACTCTTCTGGGTATGGGTGCGCGCGCACCTGCAGTGCTGCTGGAAGAATTTGAAGGACGGCGAAAAGGCTGGTATGGCTGGTTAAAAGCCCTGCGCATGAAGCATCCCATGGTCAGACTGACGGTTGTTTCTGATGTGCGCACCTGATGACAAGGCGCCCCTACGCATGCGTATTCTTTGCTTGAAGATTGCACTGCTGCGTGAAGTAAGCGTACTTGAATAACGTGAACATGTTTATCTGGGGTGGGATGGGGTGGGGGGTGGCGAGGCAGGCAGGGTGTGAAGTGGTCGGGCGTGAGAGTGCTGTGTTGTGTCGTGTTGGGCATGTCGCCCATATATCCAGTTGCAAGTGACTGAAGTGAGCTCAGCGGTCTCGTGTGTTGCTCGAGGGAGTTTCGGTCTGCACGCATGGCGTGGGCCGTGTGCATGGAGTGTGTGGTGGGGGTGGTACGTCCTGTGTGGTACGGCGGGAACCAAACCCGCACGCAGCTGTTCGACCGGCGGCTTGTTGCGGGTGCGGGTGCGGGTGGTTGAAGCCCGCCGAGGGCCAACGCAAGGTGGCATGTGGCTCAGTGCCAATGGGTGTCCTGCATCATTTTTGCCATGGGCAGACCCAGATTTCCGCCAGGGCCTTATGTGAGGCCAATCAAAGGCCTTGCTGCAGCACGCGGCGCAAGATCCAGGTGCATACAGGTTGTGCATGCAATTTACTCATGGTGTGCGTGTGTGTGGGACACGGCGTGTGGTGGGTTGGGTGGTATTGGCCGGGGGATTGTGTTCGGTCGGGGGCGGGGAGGAGCGGCGCCAGGCCTTCAGGCGCCGACGAGACTTTAAATGAATAATGGACTGGGCTGAAATGAAGTACCGTACTGTGGGTGCGCTAGCCGCGTACAGCACAAAGGCGCAGGCGTGGGCCTTTTTGTCAGCACTGATCTTCATCAGGATTCAGTCTGGCAAGTGCCCGTTGATGCGGGTCGCCAAAATAGGGTAGGCGTAGCAATGCTGAGGAGTCACAAGCTGCAGCGGGCCCACACTCTCTGCCCGTCTGCCGTCAGGCGTTGAGTTCATGGAGGTTGTGGGTCCCACGCGGCAGGAGCTTTACGACGGCAATGACTGGATGTCAAGCACATTAATAACATAAGGCATGCGCTTACATTGTTCAAGAAGCCCCATGGCGAGGCAGCAATGGATCGGCAGCATCTGGTCGGAAAGGCGCGACGGGCTTGGGGCTGCGTGCGTGCGTGGACGGGTAGGTGGATGCGCGGATGATTATCAGGACGGAGAAGTGGCAAGCAGGCTGCCGGCCGTACAGGCCCGCGCGTCTCTTTTACACCACGTACACGTTTGTCGGGTGAGCTGGATTCCGGCGCAAAGCTGATGTATATAATCCGGGCGTGAAGCTGCATCACGTGTTGGATTGATGTCGGGGTGCGGCTTATAAGTGTCACCGTATCGCAAGCTGTGTACGGTAGGGGGTGTCGGGACTCGTGTGCGGCGGAGGCAGGTGCTCCATGCGCACCTCTCTTGCTCCCCGCGCCTGAACACACCACGTAGCGCGCGGCCTGAGGATCGCAGTACGGACTACCTTCAAAATTGACTGACGCGATTGCGTCACAAGCAATTCCCTTCATTTTGTTATCGCATGCTATGGGCACACTGAGAAGAGGCGGACATACCTCCTCTGATGTTGAGAGCTCCATTGTTACAGGCCGTTCAGGCATGTTCACGCACCTGCTGCTGCACCGGGAACCGGATGCTTGCCAGCGGTGCAGAGTTGCTTGGCACGATTGCGTTAGAAAGGTAGGCGCTGCCTGCTGCTGAAGCAGTGCATGCCGACACATATGCTTTATTAGGAGGCGACGCACACGCCAATAATCTGTGTTCGATTCGGGTGTCCCTCGTGGGTGTTCCTGGCGTCAGTCATCACCTTTCGTTACATCTCAACGCGTCGCCTCCTCTTGCCGGATGCCTTCCTCTTGGATCATTAGGCCCTCTTCCCGGGCATGTTTGTGTGATGTGATCGAGACGGTTAATCAATTGAATCATTGCAACGTGGAAAGAAGCTAGGGTTGTTGTTTCTGCGTTGGACAGCTACGACGGCCCATCCGCTACAGTTGGGCCTACTGGGCCGCAGTTGGGCCTCTATCTGGCGGGTGGATTCGAGGGACCGGGAGCGGGGAGCCATTTGAGCATAACACTAGTGGCAAAGCAAGATTCCGCACTGCAACCTGGCGGGCCGGCGTGTAACCATGTATGATTGCATGCCATCATCTGTCCGCAGTCCACGCCAGCCTGCTTCTGGTGCCCAGAGGCGGCGTGCACCGCCCTCGCTTGCTTAGTACGGCTCCATACGAAGTCCCGTCCCCCCACAGGACTACGCTCTCACTTCTCGCCCAACCGCACAAGCCTGTCCATGCCAGTTCACTTGCTGCATGCAGCTTGCTAGAATCCGACGCACCGCCATCGAATGAATGCGCTCGCCCGAGTAATAGGACGTATTCTAGTACGGGTACGCATGCCTGCTTCGAATGACGCACGGGCACGCACGCATGCACGGGCTTTTGAATTCGCCTGCCGTACGTGCAACACCTATCACCTATTTGGATCGTAAGGCATGGTACATACATCTTAAGTCCACCCCTGGAATGATCACGAAAACGGAAAAGCATCACTGGTGACATGAACACGAAAACGGAAAGAATCATTTGGATCACACATTCTTCCCAGCAGTGTAAGGAAGCCCGCCACAGCCCAGCCTGCAGGGCGCCACCGCTGCATGCGACAACGCACTCGCACGCTGTCAGCACGCTGCAGCCGGCAGCACCTGGCTAGCCTAGCTTCGCGCACGTCGCTCAGCACGCCCACACGTTTGCAGCGGCGCACTGCTCCGCCTGCTGCTTCTGGGCCTGCTGCTGCTCCATCAGCAGCGACTCCTCGTACTCGTACGCGTACACCTGCAGC
The DNA here is from genome assembly GCA_016834605.1 of Chlamydomonas incerta. Classification (NCBI taxonomy): domain Eukaryota; kingdom Viridiplantae; phylum Chlorophyta; class Chlorophyceae; order Chlamydomonadales; family Chlamydomonadaceae; genus Chlamydomonas; species Chlamydomonas incerta. Next base: position 84,337 of record JAEHOC010000012.1, read on the forward strand.
CGCAGCCGCACCCGCTCGCCGCCCGCTGCTGGTGCGGCTGCTGCCTGCCGCCCTGCAAGCGCCGCCCGCTTCTGGCCGCCGGTGTTGGCAGTGTTGACGGCGACAGGGCCGCCCAGCAGGCTCCGGGCTGCTGACCCAGCAGCGGCGCCGCCGGCGGCCTCGGTTCCGCCATCAACTCGTCCCTTGCTCACGGCGGACGTGCCGGCCACCTGCTTCCAGCTCGCCTGTGGCAGGAAGGTACGCACGCATGCGGCGGTGGGGCCATGGCATGTCAGAATGTCATCCCATAGAAAACACCGCCGCGGAGGTGCGTGCGCGAACATTACGGTAGCAACACGCGCGCGTGCATGCCCCCTGCCCCGCCCCCCACCTCACCGTGCTCCACGCCCCTGGTCCCTGTAGCCCCCGCCGCCGCCCCCGTCCCCCCATCCACACATCATGCGTGATTCAACACACACCTGTTCCACGAGGCGAGAAACCAGCGGCAGCAGCAGCTCACACACTCCATTCGTTGGCGCAACTCCCGGCGGCGTGCTTCGAGCAGCTGCGGGCACCGGGTACGCGCCGTAGCCAACGAAGGCAGTCGCAGCAGCAGCCGGAGCTGCTGGCAGGGCCTCCGACGTCTCTGCTGTGAGAGCGACAGTAGTAATGGTGCCCCAGCTGTTGACTACGCGGACTTGCGCGCCTGTGTCACTGGCGCCTCGGCTGCCGCTGGACACAACCGCCGTGATCTCACCGTTGCTGCTGCCACCGCCGCCGGTGCTCCTGCTGGCGCGCCTGAAGCCGGCCAGCAGGGGCGAGGGCACGGACAGCGCCCGGCACAGAGAGGGCAGCAGCCCCTGCGCCAGCGCCACTGGACGCCTGCAGCCGGGCTCGGTGATGCTGCGGCCTCCCACGGCGCCATTGCTGACCCCAAGCAGCCCAGCAGACGCAGCCGGGAAGCGTGTCGCCGTGAGCGGTCGGCTTGAGGATACCGGGGGCGCGATGGAGGCGTCAGCGGGTGGTGCGGGCGCCACCGAAGAGGAAGAGAACCACCTGGCCAGGCCCTGAGGCCGCCGCGGCTGTGAGTACTGCTGCTGGACGCTGCTGCTGCCGCCGAGCTCCGCCACGTCCCCACCGTTGCGCAAGAGGTGGCCCAGCGCAGTGGCGCCTGCCGGGTAGCATGCCGGGGTAGCTGCTGGCGGCGGCGGCATGGGATAGGGCGCCGCCGCGGTGAACGCCGCCGCCACCGCAGCAGCGGGCCGGCGCTCCGCTGTCACCAGCTCCTCGGTGGCCGCCGCCAGCTGCTGGCTGCTGACGGTGACGCTCCAGCCGCAAAGCAGCAGCAGCTGCAGCTGGTTCGCCACCATCCTCCGCCGCCACCAGCGCGCGGGGCGGCCCCACACCACCTCCAGTGATTGCGGCAGCGGTGCTGGCGGTGAGCGCACGCGGCGCACCGTGCAGCTGCCATCATACTCGGTGTCGCTGTCGTCGTCGCTGTGCGCGCCGGGCCCCTGGTCATCCTCATCGCTGCTGCTGCTGCCGTCGCCTTCGCGCTCGCTCTGCTGGCGGCAGGCCGGCGGCGAGCCGCCGCCGCCGGCTGCTGGCGCCGCCGCCGCCATGGCCTCCAGGTAGCTGGGCAGCACCTCGGCGGCCAGCTGGCAGCGGTACTGGCTGCTCACCGACTCCACCACCCACAGCTGCGAGCGGCCAGGCAGGCAGCACAGCCAGCAACATGTAGGGTGGGGCGGGGCGGGGCGGGGCGGCTGTGAGTGGCAGCGGCAGCTCATCCAGTAGGCGAAACGAGGGGGTGCAGTGGTGCTGTAGCACTCACAGCACGTGCGGCAGCAGGCCGCAACAGCACACTGCTGCTGGCTGCGCCCACCTGCTGCAAGTGCTGTGCTGTGGTAAAGAAGCAGCATCCACCCAGTTCACCCGTTGTGTGCAACAACGTTCACAACTCACCAGCGTCAGCATCCAGTCAGGGTCGCGCAGGCGCGCCGCCACGTCCAAGCCGCGCGCGTCAGCCGCCGCCGCTCCTGCCGCTGCTGCGGCTGCGGGGGCCGCCGCGCCGGCCGCGCCCTCCGCCGCCCGCCTGCACAGCAGGTACATGTGCGCCAGGGTGCCCACCAGGTCACCTGCGGGCCACACGTACGGTACACGGGGTTGGGGGCAAAGTTGCAGCTGGTCAGAACTAAAGCAGGTAACCTACAGCACAGGTGTCCATCTACGCTGTTGAATGGCAGGCGCTGACGTGCGCACGACAAGAGTTGCGTCTGCTGACAACGGCCGGCACTTGCAGTGCAACATGTGCAGCAGCCAACAGGGGAGGGCCGGGACCACGTCTCACCAGGGACAGGCAGAAGGCGGCGCCGCAGCAGCCATGCCAGCACTCCAAGCAGCTGCGGGCAGTTGGCAACCGCACCCAGGAACGACACCGCAGACACGGGAGCAGGCGGCGGGCTGCCCACGCCCGCCGTGGGAGTGAGCGCGGCGCTGCTGGCCGGCGCCTGCTGCCGCTGGCGCTGCGCGTCATCGCCGCACCCTGCGCCGGCGGAGGTGATGGGCGGCAGCCAGGTGGATGACGGCCGCGGCGCCAGGCCGCTGCTGTAGGGCTGGCGGCTGCTGAAGGGAGCCGCCGATTGCTGCTGCTGCTGCTGTTGCTGATGTGGGTCGGCCGCTGTCAGCCGCTGCTGCATGGCGGTGTGGTGCCGTGGCGGTGCTTCCGCCCGGTCAGCCCACGGCACACTGCCAGGCTCGTCCCCGTTGCGCGGCCGTAGCGGCGCACGGCCCTCGGCCGCCGCGCCACCAAGCGAGTGCCGCCCGGAGGCCGCGGTGGGCGCCGTGCCTAGCCTGCTGTCAGTGGCACCGCTGCCGTCTGCGCGCTGGAAGAAGACCATGTCAGCACTGCCGCAGTCTCCGGTGCCATTGCTGCTGTCTTCCAGCGGCCGCTTAAAGGGCACTGCGCCGCCGCCGCCGCCGCCCTGAGTCGTGCCGCCTGCTGTGGCCCTGCTGCCCAGACTGCCGCCGCGTGTGGCCAGCGACGGGAGGCGAGGCACCTGGGAGGCATCCCGACCAGCGGGCTGCTGCTGCTGCTGCTGCTGTTGTTGTTGCAGATGAAGGTGGCAAGGTTGCGGCGCCTGCTGCTGGCAGTGCGGGTACTCCCAGTCCATGCATTGTTCGCCTCGCTCGGCCACGCGCATGACGCCGGCGTAGGAGGCCGCCAGGGCCGCGGCGTCGTGCGGTGGCGGCATGGTGATGCAGCTGATGAGATTGGGCACACGGGGCGGCAAGGCAAGCGTGTGTCAGATGACGGGCCAGGCGGGCTACGCGCGCGCCAGGGCCGCAGCCGCATTACAGAGCTGGAAAGGACACACCAAAACAGCGAAACCAATGCAACCCACATCCACCGCCCGGCCGCCCAATGCACGGGGCTGCTCACCTGACACTGTTCCGTGCACAGCCGTCAAAGTAGGCATGTCCGTCGTGCAACGGCATGATGTTGATGTTCTCTTGCGACGGCGGGGCGTTCGTCTCACCTGTTTCGGTTGGTAGCGGCAGCCGGCGGGCAGACAGAACGTTAGCCGGATCCGGGTGATGTGGGTTGGGCGGTTATGCAAATCCCTGAGCTGAGGTATGCAATATAAGCGACTAGCATGTGTCTGTGAGGGCTGGGACAGAGCTTGTGGCGGGTGCCTCCTTGTGTAACATCTCGATTGCGTCTCGATGGCCGAACCCAAAAGGTGCGTGCCGTGCGCTTTACCAAAACCCGACAGCAGCTCACCGGTAAAGCATCCAGTGCCAAGTGCCGTGGCGTCGCTATCAAAGGGTATGCAAGAGTTTTGTCGAGTGGTGAATGCACGATGCAAGACTGGTCCGTCAACGCCGGAAGTGGAGTTGCTGGGCTCCTCCTCCACGCGCCTTCTTTTATGTGTCGAGAGACCATACGACAGCAGGTGTGCAAACGACGAGGCAAACGACCTCATCCCGGTGCTACCGCGCTACCGCGCGGAGGGGGCGGAAGGCAGGCCAAAGGACGCGAGCGGCGAGCTATCGGTGAAAGGGTTCCGTATAGTTGTTACACACATGCAACCATCTGTATTGTGTATCATGACTTATCCTGGCCAATTAAAGGCTGCGTGCAGCGAAAACGCGTGCGATGAGACTCGGCACGATTTCACTCTTGCAGCTGGGCCGAGCCAACGCGTTAACTTTGGCCCTTGCTTGCTGCTTTGGGCTACCACTGATACTGGCAAATTTCCGAAAAACTGTGGAGGGCTCTTTAGAATTTGCAAGTTTGCAACATCTTTGGTCCACAACCCTCTTGAGGCTGCCAGACAATTGGACTTGACTTGGGATCTGTAAAGGATGTCTGCGTTACTCCTCCTGCCGCTCGGGCAGGGAGCCCTGCGCCGCCTTCTCGGGCCACAAGCGGACGTCCCGACCCAGGTGCCTTGGCCTGTCGATTGGCATGCACATTGCACTGGAGACGCATTCAGTGTATGTAATTCATGTCCGCAGCTTATTCTGACTCCGGCTAGCACAGGGCTAAAGTATTGCCGCAATTCTCGCATTCGGTGCTGCGAAACGGTTCGCGCAGGCGCCAGCAAGGTCGGGCGTGATATGCAATGGTCGCAACGATGGGGCGTCAGGCGGGAAACGTCGCAACATCAGTGGCGGCAAGACCCGACGGGTGGACTTCCAGGGCCCCACCGTTGACGACGCGCTGTGGTATGAAGCGGCCCCCGCTGCGCCCGCCGCGCCCTCCACCTCGTCAACGTCCTCCCGGCGGCCCCCGAGCGGTCCATCTCGCTCGCCTCCCTCCTCATCCGCGCCCTCTGGCTCCCAGCAGCGCGGCGGCAGCCAGCGCGGCGGCGCGCGGCGGGGCCGCGGCTCGCGGGACGAGGACGACGAGGACGAGGGCGACGTGCGGGGCTGGTGGGAGAAGCCCGAGGAGCGCAACCTGCAGGTGGGTGGGTAGCGCCGCAAGGCGCGGCACTGACAACAATGACATGGTGGAGGGGCTGCTTGGAAGCGCCGGGGCTTAGTGACCCACATGGTGGGCAAGCCCTGTTGGCGCGTGCGGTCGCCTTTATGTGCCCCTGACGTCCCGCACCGCCTCGTGCTGCCCCGACACTGGCTCTTGCAACCACCGCGCGTCTGGTCGTGCAGTCCTTCGCGCCACGAGCTCTAGAGCAGTGGCAGGAGGAGCGGCTGCAGCTGGCGTACTCGACAGGCCGGCGGAAGGCCAACGTGAGAAGCGGGAGGGGAGGGCGGGCGCGGGGGCGCGCAGGCGGGTCGTGTGTCTGTTTGCGAGGAAGCAGGGCCGCGGGGTGGGGATGGCCAAACGAAACTGGGTGAGCTAGTGCAGAGCGCTTGGTGCGCCATGGGCTGGGCTTGGCACCCACAGCACTGGCGCGCGAAGGACTCTCGGCAGCGAGGCGGGTGAGGCCCTGGAACACGCCCCCCCATACACCCCACCGCGCGCTCGCCGCACACACCCCGGACCTTTCAACTGCACCCACAGATCATGGAGCTGGCCCGGGAGGTGGACCTGGACCGGGCGGTGGTCCTGGCCTGGTTCAAGGAGTTCAGTCTGAGGCCGGCCGGGTGGGTGGGGGGGCCGGAGGCCGGAGGCCGGGGTGGTGGTGGTGGTTGGCGGTGGTGAATACCAGCCCAAGCTGAACCATGGGGGGAGAGCCATCCATGCAACAGTTCATGTTAATGGCCGGGGGCGAGGGGAGGGGAGGATCGCTACGAGATGCCCTGACTGCCGCGGCACCTCTCGACGCCCTCCCCCCGTCACAACTGCCGCCGCCCCCGGCAGTGAGCGGGAGGCCATCCTCACCAGCCGGCGCGGCGAGGACGCGGCGCGCAAGGCGGACCAGGCCAGCCGGGACGCGGCGGAGGCGGCCACGGGGCAGGCCAAGGCGGACGCGCGGATTGCGGAGGCGGCCACCGGGGCGGCCGGGGCGGCGGGGACAGGCTTCATCCCCTATTTCAGTGAGTGCGGGAAGCGGACACAGGGGCGGGCGAGGCGCTCCGCGGTGAGGTCTCGCAATGGGGTGCACCGAGGCACCGAGGAGCTGGGGCTGGGGAGCTGGGGCCCGACGGTCCACCTATCCCATCCTGCGCCCACCTCTCTGCAGCGCGCAGTGTGTGCACCCCGTATGGTGTCGCCTCCCCCTGCCCTGCTGCACCGCCGGCTGCAGCGCCCTGGCCGCCCCACATCCGCCCAGCAACCCCCGAACCCTGCTTGTCCCGCCCCCGCCTGGCCCCCCGGTCCCGGCCGCAGCCCGCAAGCAGCTGGGCGCTGAGAAGACCAAGCGCATCAGCGGCGAGGCGCTGCGCACGTTGGAGTCCATCTACGACCGCACGCCCTTCCCCTCCGGCGACGTCGTCCGGTGAGGCGGGGCCGCGCCCTCGGCCGCACACGGCGCGTGCATGGGGCGACAGCCACAGCAGTGCGGCCGCCAAACACCCAGCACATGCCTCGACCCACTCTAGCCACTGGCGCCCCACCTCGTCAACGCCATCCTAGCTAAACCCCAGCATCCCAATCCCACACCCCACCCCAACCCTGCCCCCAACCCGCAACCCCCTGCAGCGGCCTGTACGAGCTGCACCGGCTGTCGCGGGACGTGGTGAACGAGTGGTTCGCGGCGCGGCGGGCGGCGGACGGCATCACCAGCTCCACACAGAAGCGCACCGCGCGGCCCAGCCTTCGGGAGCGGGACCGGGACGTGGAGGTGGGCGGGGGCCGCGTGTGTGGGTACGGAGGGCGGGAGTGCGGGGGCGGCATGCGAGGCAGGCAGGCTGCCTGCTCGCGCTCCAAGGGGGCTCGATGGGCCCCGCTTGGAGGACCTTCGCGGGGTCGGGGGGACCTCAAGGTCATGGAAGGTGGCGGAGAGCACAATGGGCTCCATGAACTTGACCAAACCTGCTCGTGGTCTTCCCGCAAACCCTGGCAGGGCGCGTTCTCGGGTCCGGAGGAGCCGGCCGCGGGGCCGCAGGAGTCGGCGAGCCTGCTGTCCATGTTGGGCGGCAACAACATGACGCCGGCGGCTGCGGCGGCGGCGGGGCCGGTGGCGCCGCAGAAGCCGGCGGAGCCCGTGGTGCGTGCGGGCGGGATGCCGGGCTTGCGGTTTGAGCCTGAATGCAAGGCTTCTGCATCGCATGCTCAAAATGATCGCATGCTCAAAATGCCCCTCTGGCAAGGCCGCCCTACCCAGGCACCCAAAGGCAACACCACGACACATGTGCCCCCCCCCACCCCACCCCCACACACACCGCTGCAGGTGGTGACGCTGTCCAAGCGCGAGATGGCGGCGCTGCGCTCCTCGCTGCCCAGCCCCAACAAGTACAAGGGGCGCCAGCTGGCGGAGAAGATGGGCATCAAGTCGTCAGGTGGGCGGGGGCGCAGTGTCCGTAATGGGTCCAGTCGGGGTCCATGGCAATGCAGCACCTTGTGCCCATGCCGGCGCTAGTGCTGCCCACCGTCCTCGGCATGATCCTCAAGGGCCTGTAGCCGCGTGTCTCACCCGGTACCCCGCTAGGCCCCTCCCGCCCTCCTTCGGTGACCCCCCACATCCCGCTTGCCCGCCCCCCGGCCACAGACTCGGGCCGCTCCGGCACCCCCCAGGTCCAGATCCAGGACGTGCAGTACGTGCAGGAGCCCGAGGCGGCGCCCGAGGCCGTCAAGCAGCGGCTCAAGGCGAGCTGGAGGTACCGCGCCTCGGCGGGCGCTGGCGGCGGCGGCGGTGGCGGAGGCGGAGGCGGCGCGGGGCCGGCAGCGGGCGCGGCGGGCGGCCGGCTGCGGCTACGCACTCGGGGTGGCGGCAGCGGAGGCGGAGGCGGCAGTGGCAGCGGCTCAGACGAGTAGCAGGGGGGCAGCCGGGTGGTGGCGGAGTATGATGGCTGTGGGGGTTGGTGCTGACTGTGGAATCAGGACAGGGGAGGAGTGACTAATGCGAGGCGGTAGCGAGCTGGCGTGGGATACTGGATGGCTCGAGACAAGGTGAATTTGCATCCATACCTCATTCCGGTGAAGGTGGCACACGGAAGGCCGGTTGACCGAGGCCTGCCTTACACAGCTTAGTCATGAAGCTGTTTTTGCGTTGCGTATAAGCTGCAACACGCATTTCGACGTCACAACCCACAAGCATGCCCGTGCCAGCAGCAGCAGTGCAGCCATGCATCATCAGTGCCCTCACACGTGCCCATCAGCGTGTCACAGCCGACAGCGCCAAGCCATGATAAGCCATGATCACCCGGCCCCAGCAGCAACAAAGGGTATGCCCCACCCTGCAGTTCCCCGCGACACACGCACTGCGCGGCGCCGCACCGCCTGCAGCGACCGGCCGTGTGCGCCAGACGCGCGGGAACGCCCCAAGTGCCTCGCACGCGGCCTGTGCGACCGGTGCCGCCTGACGCGAAGGCGCGGAGCCATCCCAGCCGTGCTCGTGGCAGTCCCCGCTGGTCCCCATGACAACCGACAGATGCAGGCACGGTCATATCCATGCGCCGACCACCAACGGCCACCATCACCTGCTCCAGCGCGCAGCGCTCACACCGCGCTGCGACTGCAAGTACTCGACCGCAACGAGCCAAACGACAACAATTTAACAACAAACAACGGTTTGGTTCAGTTGGTAGTATAGCTTAATATAACAGGGCCGTAGGCCCACCCCGGCATTGATAGCAACTTCACGGCTCCATACGCCCCCGCCACCCCAGCCGCATGAATGCACGCTGCACACAGTGCGGCCGGGACACTCGCTGCGCGCACATGGACATCGCCTGTCTCGCCAACCCACACCATCACCACACCACCAGGCAGTACCCGCACCAGGGGAGGTGCCTCCCCTGACCTGCAGTCAGCTCCATGCCGCCCCGCATACCCCCAATCTCTTCCTTCCCACGCTCACCACGACTCATACGCCCAACGCCTTCACTTCTTCGCCTTGTCCTGCTGCTGCTGCTGCTGCGCCTGCGCCGCCGCCGCCTGCTTGGCGGTGTGCTCGCCCGCCACCACCAGCAGCCAGGCCAGCACGGCGTCGTAGGCGGCGAAGGTGATGGCGGCGGAGGGGGCGGCCTGCGGGCGCGGCAGGCGGGCAGGTGTGTGTGTGTGTGTGTGTTGTGAATACCAGGGGGGGGCATGGACGGCCCAAAGGGCTGAGTGGAGAACGTGCCAGATGCAACTTTCTTGTCAGGTCGCCGCACGTGGGTTGCGTGCTGGAGGACGGAGATGGGGGCCGGAGGTGGGCAGCAGCGCGCTGCTACGGACTTGCTACTCCGGCTGTAGTTGACCCCTCTCCTCGCCCCCCTGCATCCTGTACCGCTTTCTCAACCATCCCTGCAACCCCCCCCCCCTGGAACGCGGCCGCCCGGACGGCCGCTCGCTTCGGTAACGTACCAAACCGAACTTCAAGACGCAGTCTTCAGTGCATCCTGTACCGCTTTTCCATATCCTTGCAACCCCCTCGTCCCCCGGCCCCCCGGCCCGCACCTTGATGATGGACGGCACGCTGCCCTTCCACAGCCCCAGCACCCCCTCGGTGCGGTAGATGTCCACCAGGCTCTGCGCCAGGGAGCGCATCGCAAAGCCCGCCTCCACCCGAGCGCCGTACCTGCGGGCCGGGCGGGCGGGCAGGCGGGCAGCGGTCACAGGGGGGCTGCAAGGTTGGGGAGATGTCAAGGTGGGCGTAGCCGTCCATGTTGCACATTGTGAAGGGAGGGGCTCGAGGCCAGGCCGCTGCGCTTGCGTATGGACGCCAGGACAGGTGTAGATGCCATGCACATGCGCGCCGTGCCAGTGTGCACACTGCCAGCGGCCTCCTGCCGCCTTCCCGCCTTCCCGCCCCGACCCGCCCCCGCCCCGGGCCGCCTCACTTGAGGCTCCGCTGCAGGCCCGCCACCTGGTACCGCTTCTTGGCCACATCCAGCGGGTGCGTCACCAGCTTGGCAACCAGCCCCGCAACCAGGCCGCACGCAAACGCCTGCAGCCGACTCGTCTGCAGCCCGCTGGCAGAGCGCTCCGCCGCCGCCGCCGCCTCGTCCGCCGCCGCCCGCATCGCCCGCCCGTCGCCCGCCTCGCCGCCGCTGCGGGTGCGCGCCTGCCGCCCCCGCTTGTCCCCGCCCGTCGAGTGGTGCCCGCCCGCCTCCGCGTCCGCCGCCGCGTCCGCCGCCGCCGCCTGCTCGCGCACGTGCCGCGCCCGCGCCTCGTTGACGGCGGCGTTGAGGGCATCGTACAGCCCGAACTGCAGCGCCGCGTACGGCATGATCTCCACAAGTGTGACCCCCAGCCCGCTGTACAGGCCGGCGGGGCCGCGCTGCGACACGATGCCGCGCGCCGCGTCCCACAGCGTCCGGTACACCTGTGTGGTGTGTGTGCGGCATCGCCATGATCACCAAGTAACTTGAACTACCGCCGGCATCAAGTGCGCGCACAGCGACAAGCGCACAAGCATGCGAGCACTGCCGGCACCCAGAGTGAACGAGAGAATTCAGAGCAGCACTACCCCTGCCGCGGCTCGGCGCCCTGTGCCGGCCCGCCCCTCACCCGCCGTCCCCCTCCCCCTGCGCATCCTCGCACCTTGGGCTCGCCCTGCGCCGCCAGAGTGGTCCGCAGCAGGTCGAAGGGGTATGAGGCCACGGTGGCGGCCGCGCCCGCCAGCGCGCCGCTGGCCAGCGACACCAGCGGCGCCGTGCCGGGGTTCGCTGCGCAGGAGGAGGGGCACAGGAGGGGCGCAGGAGGGGTGAGGGGTGCAGGAGGGGTGAGGGGTGCAGGAGGGGTGAGGGGTGCAGGAAGGGCAAACGCCAAGTTGACACATTCAGCTGGGTGGGGAGCGGCGCCCATGCCCAACCAGCACCTCGCACCGCCAATCCTGTTCGTGCGCTGCACGGCCACCTACAGGCCCCCACCGGCACCGACACGCAGCGTCACCACTCGCTGACAACACATGCACCTGCGCGCGCGGCGGGTTCCCATTCCCAGCCCAGCCCAGCCCGGACACCCTCACGTGAGGGTGTGCGCCCGTCAACGCCCCGGCCCCCCCTCGGCCCCCATTGCCCCCCCTGGCCTCTTCCCCCCCCCCCGTGCGCGCACCTGTGAAGCCGTAGTCGGCGGCCGCCTGCCGCACCTGCTGCAGCGCCACGAACTGCACCGCGGTGTACGGCACCGTCAGCAGCAGGCCCGGCACCGTGCCGCGCCACAGGCCCTGCGCGCGTGCCATAGGGGAAAGGGGGAGGCAGCCAGGCGGTGAGACGCGGCTGGGGCAGATAGGGGCACGCCACAACAGCAACGGTAGCAATAGACCACGTCGGTCCCTTCAAACCGTATGCAAATGCAACCCACACTGCCCGCAAACTTGGCCACGCATGCTTCCCTCGGGAAGCGTGCGTGCCTAGCGTGCTTGCGCCCTTTCCCCCCGCTTTCCCCCCTCCCCCCTGCTGATCCGCCCTCTGCCCCACCTGTATGCCCTCCTCCCGCACAATGGTGGTGAGCGCCTGGGTGAAGCCAGTGTACTTGGAGCGCCGCAGCGCGTCCGCGGGGACACCCACGATGGGCTCCAGCTGGACTTGGAAGCGGATTTTCACAACGTCGAACGGCCCCGTCAGGAACCTTGCTATGCATCCTGCTATGGCCCCCGCCGTGGCGTCAACGACCATGCGGCCCTTGGCTTTCTTCTCCGTGCCTGCATCCCCGACCGCGACGCCCATTGCTCCAGGCTGCTGTCACGAGCAGCGATGCTAGATTGTGATATATGTGATGTTTTAGGATTGTGGGATCGGTCTAAGCCGCCCAAATTTGGGTCGAGCCGTCGACGCAGTACTCCGCCACCTCGGCGCCGGCCGCGCTAGACAAGGATTGCGATTTATTTTGTGCGTGGAGTTATGAGTTGCTACGGATAGCGCACGTCAATGTATGCAAGCGCGAGTTTGAAAGAGTTTCGAGCGGCGCAGACGCCCGCGTGGCCCATTCAAGTGTTGTCATACATTAGCAAGCATGCATACACAGTAAGTGACATAGGGGACCGGGAAAACGCCTTGTCAGCGGCAAATGGTCGAACCCTAATGGCACCATCAGGCCCCCCCAATGGCATCGACCTCACGCGGCGAAGGGCTGCGGGCAAAGGCATCACGGCCTTGCTGGTGGCTGTCACAGGGGATCGGTCGGGTTGGTGATCGGCGTTGAGTCGGCGCGGATGCTTCCCCGCAGGGTGGTGCGCAACTGTCCGCGTTCGCTTACGTCAGCCCCTTCGTTGGCTGTGTGGTGACTGATGCAAGTGGCAGGGCCGCAAGGGGGATTAAAGAGGGCGAAACGCTGCTCAGGGCGGTGAGGTTGGCAGACGCACCTCGTTCATGCGGCGACTAGCGTTCGGCACGCCACGCCCACACAGACCAATGCAGCAGCGCCCTCCCACTTATTACTGCTGCTGAATGATGTGTTTTATTGAGGCAATATCGCGCTGCTTATCGGAACTCTTCTTTTCCTGAAATAGGGCGGTGCAAGCTTGGCGTGCAAGTCACTTGCTTTAGGAACAGCCTTTAATACCGCCAGAGCGTATATCGTCTGTATACAGAAGCCAATAGAACGATCTCAGTGTTGCCAAGCAAAAAGCCGAGGCTTGACGTCAAAGACAAGGCTGCAAATGACTTCCATGTTGCGCGCGCTGGGGAGGAGAGCAGCAGGTAGGTCTGGACTGAGCCCAGGAACCCGAACGCACCATTGTGGCTGCTCATAGATGCGCCAGGGCAATTCGGGTTGTTCCCGAGTAGGGGAGCCCCCGGCCAGCGACGGGGCGCCGCTAGTGTCCTGCGGCGGCGCATGCAGAGCCACCCTCTGGATTGAATGGAGCGCCCCTGGTTCCGGGGCCTGAGCGAGGGGGCGAGGGGGCAAGAGGGGGGTGGAGAAAGGGTTGCGCACTCTCACCTGCGCGCCGTGCCCATGTCCACGCCCGCGACAGCGGCGCCGCTGGGCCGCTCTGCGCCAGGGGGCTCGGCTCTGTCCGCCGGACCCGCCGCCGTGTCGCCCGCACTGGGGCCGGCGCCCGCAGCTGCGGCCTCGGCGGCCCTACCTCGCCGGCTCTGCTGCCCCATCGGCGCTGAAGCCAGCAGCGCCGGCGCCAGCACCAGCGCCAGCACCAGCGGTTTCCACGGCGCGGCTAGCGGCTGGGAGGCGCCGCCGGCAGCCGCCTGCCCCAGCCGCCGCAGCAGCGGGCGGCGGTCGCGGTCGCTGCTGGCGGCGCCGCCTCGCTCCACCGGCAATGGCCAGGTCGGGCCGCCGCCGCACCGCAAGGGGGCGGCTGCGGGCTCGGGTGCGGGCGCCGCCGCCGCCGCCGCCCCTGCCGCCGCGCCCGCCGCTGTGGCTGCGGCTGTGGAGGAGCTGGTGGAGGAGGAGGAGGAGCTGCTGATGGATGAGGACGAGGCGGGGCAGCAGCTGGTGGGTTGGGTGGGGGTGGGTGTTGCAGGAGGCGGGGGCAGGGGACCGGGGCAGGGGGCGATGTCAGGGCGCATGCGGGCTGGGAGGACGGCCGTGGGCTGCGGGCACCTGGCGCTGAAGCTGCGGGCCCGGCACCCGGGGGCGAGGTTGAGCTGGGGACACGAGGGAAAGTGAGGGGTAGGGAGGGGTCTAGGCGTGGGGTCCAAGGGCAGGGGCTCGGGCCGCCAGCGCCGGCGGGGGCTCCGGCGGTGACTCTCGTTACCTGGGGCGGCGCTGGTGGGCCCTGACCCGCACGTGCGGCGCACCCCTGGCTTGCAACGGGTGTCTGTATGTGTGTGTGAGTGTGCACTGGCCACGCCGCCGGCCACACGCCACCGCACCCTCGCCACACCTCAACACGCCGCGCCCTCACGCCACCGCGCCCTCGCCGCACCCGCAGGCTCCCTTCATGGACGCGGTGGTCAAGGTGAGCAGGCGTGGGAAGGGGCCCGAATAAATGTGTGGGAGAAAACAAACGGAACAAAGTCCCCCCTGCCAACAAACGCGCAGATACTCGTTCTGATACCCACCTCCCCCCCCCCCCCCACCTCCCCGCCTCAGGTGCACTGCATGCACACCGAGCCCAACTACTCCCTGCCCTGGCAGCGCAAGCGGCAGTACAGCAGCAGCAGCAGCGGCTTCGTGGTGGCGCACGGCGGCCGCGCCTGGCTGCTCACCAACGCCCACTCGGTGGACTACCACACGCAGGTGTGTGGGCGGGCAGCCGGGCGGATGTAGGGGGGGCAGGGGGGAGGGTGGGGGGTGGGTGGGTGGGTGGGTGGGGGTGCGGGTGGGGGTTCGGCCGGTTGCCCCGTGCCCCGCGGGAGGCTGTGCGGGGTGGCGAGTGGGCCCATTGCGCGCTGCCCCTTGCGGTGTATGGGTGTTGTCTGAGCGCGGCGGCGGCGGGAAGCGGGGAAAGGACCGCATGCCCACATCCCCCCGAACCGCTCACACGCACGTCCACGAATCCCCGCACCGATTCCTCCTGCCCACCCACCTCCCCACCTCACCCACCCTCCCCGCCCACCCGCACCCGCCAAACCCACCCTCCCGCAGGTCAAGGTGAAGCGGCGCGGCGACGACCGCAAGTTCCTGGCGCGGGTGGTGAGTGTGGGCGTGGACTGCGACATCGCGGCGCTGGAGGTGGACGACCCCGACTTCTGGGCGCCGCAGGTGGGGAGGGGGGCTGGGGGGGCGGCGGATGGGGGAGGGGGCGGATGGGGGGGGGTTGCATGCATGATTGGTTGAGACGAGATGACGTTGACAGGTTGTTACAGCAGATCCGTCTTGGCGTGGGGAAGGGGGAGGGGGCTGTGCGATGCGGGTGCAGCGGGCGAGACTGGGCACAGCAACAGCACATCGGGGGGAGCTTTGCGGGGGACATCGGGGGATTGGGATGTGTGGCAGGTCCACTGCCCAGCAACTGCGTGTGGTGGCCGGTGTGTCGGCACCCACAGCTGAGCTGGCGCCGGCCGCACTGCTGCGTCGTGCCCTGACGGCTGCCCCTCTCTCCCCCGGCCCCCGCCGCAACCCCCTGCAGTCCCCGGGCGCGCCGCCGCCGCCGGTGCTGGAGCTTGGCCCGCTGCCGCGGCTGCAAGACGGCGTGGCGGTGGTGGGCTACCCCATCGGCGGCGACACCATCAGCGTCACCGCGGGTGAGGGAGCGGGCGGCAGGAGGGCTCAGGGCTTCTTGAGGCCGGCGGCACGTGTCGTTCCGTGTCGTTCCGTGTCGTTCCGTGTCGTGCCGTGCCCCACCCGGTCGGGACCTCCCTTGTGGCGGTCCCAACAACGCCACCTCACAGGACAAATCCACCCAGTCACCCACCCAGTCACCCACCCCGCCGCGCCTCTTCCCCGCCCCCTCTCCCCCCACTCCCTCCCACATCCCTCCCCCCTCCCCGCTCTCACAGGCGTGGTGAGCCGCATCGAGGTGACCGACTACAGCCACGGCAGCACCGACCTGCTGGCCATACAGATCGACGCCGCCATCAACGGCGGCAACAGCGGCGGGCCCGTGTTCAACCGCCAGTGCCAGTGCGTGGGCATTGCCTTCCAGGTGCGGGGGGGGGGGGGAGGGGCGGGGGAGGGGGGAAGAGTGCGTGTGTGTAGAGTGTGTGGTTGGGGTTTGGGATGCAAAGATGGTTGGAAAAGCGGTACAGGATGCGCTGCAGACCAGCAGCAGACGAATTCGTCACCGAATGAGCGTTCGCCATTGTGTGCGCATCACCGGGGGTCACCGGGGCGCGGGGCAGCTCGGGCGGCTCGCACGCGCACCCGCAACCCATCTCCCCACTCCCTAACCCCCCCCACCCTCCCTCACCTGCTGCCCGCAGGCGCTGGTGGGCAGCGACGTGGAGAACGTGGGCTACGTCATCCCCACCCCCGTGGTGGCGCACTTCCTGGACGACTACGCGCGCACGGGGGGCTTCAGCGGCTTCCCCGCGCTGGGCGTGCAGTGGCAGCGCATGGAGAGCGAGGCGCTGAGGCGCGCGTACGGCATGGCGGCGGCGGCGGCTGGCGCGGAGGGGGCAGCTGCGGCGGAGGGGGCGGCGGCGGGGCCGTCGGCAGGGGCACTGGGCCACAAGGGCGTGCTGGTGCGCGGCGTGAACCCCACCTCGGCGGCGGCGGCGGTGCTGCGGCCGGACGACGTGCTGCTGTCCTTTGACGGCACCGCCATCAGCAACGACGGTGAGGGGGGAAGCGGTATGGGGGGAGAGGTATTGATTGGCGGCAGGAGGGGTGCGCGGCTCGCAGCTTGTGCGGTCCAGACAGGGTGTGTCGATTGGCGGGCGCAGTGCGCGGTCCGCTAGCCCTCCTGCGCTGCAACCCAGCTCACCGCCCTCCTAACCACCCCACACCAATGCCCCTCATACATTCATGCACGCCCACCTGGCCCGCCTCGCCCCCACTGACCGCCCCCACTGCCCCTCCCCCACCGCCCCACTGTCCCCCCCCCTTGCCGCCTGCAGGCACGGTCCCCTTCCGCACCGGCGAGCGCATCTCCTTCTCCTACCTGGTCACAAACAAGTTCGTGGGCGACACCGCGCGCCTGGAGCTGCTGCGCGCGGGGCAGCGGATGGAGGTGGAGGTCGCGTGAGTGGTCGCAAAGGGGGGAGGGGCAGGGGGCTGAGGGGGCTGGGTGGGTGAAAGGGGAAGAGGCGCAGCGCGAGTGCCCCGCGCCTGTACGCGTGCTGCCCACCCTGCTACGCTCATCTGTTACCATCCTTGCAACCCCCATCCATCCACCCACCCACCCGCCCCCAGCCTGTCCAAGCCCTCCGCGCTGGTGCCGCCGCACCTGGCCAACCGCGACCCCTCCTACCTGCTGGTGGGCGGCCTGGTGTTCACCGCCGCCTCCGAGCCCTACCTGCAGTCCGAGTACGGCGCCGACTACGGCAGCGACGCGCCCGTCAAGCTGCTGGACCGCCTCTACCACGGCTTCCCGGCGGCGGCGGGCGAGGAGGTGGTGGTGCTCAGCCAGGTGGTCGGGGGGGCTGGGGGCGGGGGGTGCAGAGGGGATTGGGGCCGGGCGGCGGCATACGGGCTCGGGGGAGCCGTCCATGCGGACGGTGTTCGTTTGGCGGGGCGTTGCTGCGGAGAGCGTCGAAAGATGCGCTGGACTGCCGGGGGCTGTGGATGGCGGGGCTGCCGGGCGCGGATTGCCATCCGCACACGCATACACGCATACACACCAAACCCAACCGCCCTCCCTGCTGCCCCCTCAACCCCTGCTCCTCCACCCGTGCCCCCGTTTCTGTTACCCCACGAGATTGCTTCACAGTTAACCGCCTCCCCCCCTGCCCCTCCTGCCGCCCTCAGGTGCTGGCCTGCGACGCCACGCTGGGCTACGAGGAGGTGTACAACGTGCAGCTGCTGCGCCTCAACGGCACGCCCGTCACCCACCTGCGCCAGCTGGCGGGCCTGGTGGCGGCGGCGCTGGAGGCGGAGCGGGCCGTCCCCGGGTCGGGCGGCTTCCTGCGCTTCGACCTCGAGTACAACGAGGTGGTGGTGGTGGAGGCGCGAGGTGAGGGGGTGGGGGAAAAAAGGGTGCGCGGGGACAGCTGCTGAAACTATTTCTGTTGCTTGCCCGCTTTGGGGCTGGCGCCTGGGTGGGCTGTGTGCTGCCTTCACAGCTGTGGCGCGGCTTGCCTCCCTCCCTCCCCGAAACACACACGCGCATGTCACCCACGCCCGCCCCCGCCCCGCCCCCGCCTGCCCGCCAGATGTGCTGGAGGCCACGGCGCAGGTGATGCGCTCGCACTCCATCCCCCACACCATGTCCGCCGACCTGCGCGCCGACCTGCAGCCCGGCGCCGGCGCGGCAGGCGCAGAGGGAGCAGCAGCCGGCGGCGCGCAGCCCACGCAGCAGGCGTGAGGAGGTGGCGGCCCTGCTGGCTGGTGGCCGCTGTTGGATGGGCGGTTGAAGATGTGTTGTGTGGGATTGATTTGCGGTCGTGGCTCGGGCTGTGGCTGCCTGCCTGAAGGCGCTGCAAAGGGCAGGAGGGGCGGTCACAGCGGCGGGTGCATGGGGCCCAGGCCGGTGTGGCGGGCGGTGCCATGAGGAGGTGCTACTGCTGGCGGTGGCGGTGGCGGTGGTGGTGGTGGTGGCGGTGGTGGCGGTGGCGGTGGCTGGGGCGGGGCATTAACACCCCGGGCAGTCAGCGCGCGGTCCAGGTTGTGCTGCTGTACATGCGTGCGGGGCGGAGGCCATGAGGGTTGAGGAAGGGTTTCACAGATGCTCTGACACATGTGCAACATATAAAATGGCAAGCATGCACTGCTAGTCGGTTTAAGTGCTGCTGCTATCTACATTTGCAGCGAGCCCTGCTCGCGCGAAAGGTATCATCGTGTTTCCGTTAAAGGCTCAGCCCGCGAAGGGACGTGAATCCAATGGCAGCACATTGTTGACCTCATTCGAGCTTCGGAATAGCTGAGACCAACCCGGCGACTCTGTGGGAGCACATTTGTGCAACATGCTTTCCGGAGCACGCGCGCTGCCTCGCCGATGGCCTCGCCGGTGGACCGAAACGCTCTTCAACAATCTGGTGGCGTCTGTCGTGCTGCTGCTAGCACTCGCGGCATTGGCGACAGGTGCAGGGGGGGCGCCGTGAGGGTCGACGGTTGGCGCGGCGGTGTGTGCACGCAACCGACCCCACGCAGCCCGCCCCCACTACTACAATCCTAGCTCGCATCCACACACCCTCCCTACAGATGCCTGCACATACACGCACGCATATGCATGCAAACACATGAACGAGTGCTTCCGATGTCCCAACCGTCTGCTTTTGTGACGGCTGCAGAATCCGCGCCGCTGACGACGGCGGTGGGGCGCGGCGGGGCATCACTGGGCCTGCGTGCCGGCGGCCTCGGCGCGGGCCGGCACCCTCAGCACCAGCACCGCCACCAGCAACAGCACCCTCATCCGCATCCGCAGCCGAAACAGGAGGCAGAGGAGGCTGCAGGCGCTGCGGCCGGCGGGGACCCGGCTGCTGATGACGGCATGTTGTCCGCCTGCTCGGCGGCGGCGGAGGGGCTGCTGGGGCGCATGAGTCTGGAAGACAAGGTGCGTGGGAGGTGGTGGCTGGGTGCGGGGAGTGCAGGGTTAGGGTGCGGGGGGTCGTCGAGGTGCCGGGGCCGGTGGCTGCGGTGGAGCTGGAATGGGGTGGGGTGGGGTGGGGCTGGCTGGGCTGTGCGCTACATCAATTGTGGGCTTGTGCCCGGCCCCACCTCCAGACAGGGACACCACCAGAATATGGCTTCCCCTGTCTGCCCGCTCCGCCCCCATGTTCCTTCCCCTCCCCCCTACCCCCACCCACCCACTCCTCCGCGACCTCGCCCCACCCCCCGCAGGCCTCGCAGCTCAGCAACGAGAGCCCCGCGCTGGAGCACGTGGGCCTGCCGCCCTTCAACTGGTGGGGGGGTCGGGGGTGGCGGGTGTAGTGGGGGGGGAATCGGGAGGGGGCGGCACTGCGACAGGGGCGCGTGTGTGTATGGAGAGAGGGCAAGGGCGCGCAGGCGCGGCTGGCGGGGCGGGGTATGGCGGTGCTGCTGGGCACCGTGTGGGCCTCGTGGCGACTTCTTGGCGTTCGGGGGTGGCGGCGGCGCACTCATTGCCGCACGCATACACGCACACACACGCTCGGTGCTTCGTTCCGCTTTGTTCTGTTTCTTCAACCCTCTCTATGGGCGGGCT
This sequence comes from Chlamydomonas incerta, assembly GCA_016834605.1. NCBI lineage: Eukaryota > Viridiplantae > Chlorophyta > Chlorophyceae > Chlamydomonadales > Chlamydomonadaceae > Chlamydomonas > Chlamydomonas incerta. The sequence goes on from JAEHOC010000012.1 coordinate 103,992, forward strand.
TCGTTTCCTTTTGTTACATGCACACACACGCACACGCACGTGCTCTGACACCCCACCCCCCCAATGGTTGATTTGGGAATTGGAGAAAACTACCCCCCCCCCTTTCTGTGCAGGTGGACGGAGTGCCTTCACGGCTTCTACACCAGCGGCGCCGACGGGTCGCCGCCCGCCACCCACTTCCCCATGCCGCTGGCCCTGGCAGCCAGCTTCAACACGGGTGGGTGGGTGGGTGGCTGGGTGTGGGGGCCTGGGGCCCGCTGGTTGGCGGTGGCGCCGCATTGGCTACTGCTCATGGCGACGACTGCTCAAGGGTGCTCGCCGCGCTCACCGGTGGAGGCAGAGCTCCCAGCCCGGTGCACGCGTGCATACACAAATGCACGCGGCCCTCCCACCCTGTGCCCCCCCTGCTGCCCCCAGACCTGGTGCAGCGGGTGTACGGCGCCATTGCGGATGAGGCCAAGGCGCACAACGAGGCGCAGGTGTGTGTGTGGGGGTGGGTGGGTGTTTCGGTGTGGCGGACGCCGCCCACCGCCGCCGTTTCCCTCTCGGCACCTGGTGTCCCCCGCCTCCCCCGCTTCCCCCGCTTCCCAACCTGCATGACTGTCTGTCTTAGTTCCCAACCCGGCCGCCTGCGCCCACCCGCCCCCAGGTGGCGGCCGGCCGGCCGCCCTCCGCGCTCAACTGCTTCACGCCCAACATCAACCTGCTGCGGGACCCGCGCTGGGGCCGCGCGTCAGAGGTGGGCGCCGGGGTCTAGAGCGGGGGCGCTAGAGGGGGTAGCGGGGGTTGCGGGGGAGGGGGCCAGGCGCCGGCAGCTGGCCGCGGGAGCTGCCCGGGGGCGAGGGCGGTGCGGCGGAGCAGCCGGTGGTGGTGGAGGTGGTGGTGGTGGTGGTGGTGGAGGTGGTGGTGAACAGACGCGCCGCCTGCGGTCACTGCTTGTGTCGTGTGTGTTTCATGCCCCTGCCCCCCGGCCGCAGGTGTACGGCGAGGACCCGCACCTGACCGGCCGCATGGCTGTGGCGGCGGTGCGCGGGCTGCAGGGCGACCACCCCTTCGCGGTCAAGGTGTGTCTGTTGGGGGGGCAGTGGGGGTGGGCGCAGTGGTGGTGATGGGGGTCTCCCGGGGCCCGGGCCTCGTGGCTGGCCGGGGCTCTGCCCGGCCTGTGGCCTGACCCGTGACCTGGCCTGTGACCTGACCCATGCATACGAAACCCGACTGCCCACCAGCCACCACTCCCTGCCTCCCTACCTACCTCCCACACACACACGCACTCGCCGGCCGGCCGCAGGTGGGCGCCACCTGCAAGCACTTTGCGGCGCACAGCCTGGAGGTGTCGGGCGGCGTGACGCGGCACACCTGGGACGCGGTGGTGGACAGCCGGTGAGGGGCGGGGGGCGGGGTGTTGGGTGAGGGGTGTGGAGTAGAGTGACGGCAGAGGTTTGAGCCGGCGTCCACAGCTCCACCTCCGGTGCTGCACTTCTGTCCCTCCCTCATTCCGTTCACGCCATTCCCCACTCACCGTCATACCGTGATCAATCATTGGACCCCCCACCCCCCACCCCTTTCCGCACGCCCCGCCAGCGACCTGCGCGAGAGCTACCTGCCCGCCTTCCGCGCCTGTGTGGCGGAGGGCCGCGCACACTCCGTCATGTGCGCATACAACAAGTGAGCCGGCGGCGGTGGCGGCGGGGGCGGCTTGTGAGGGGGCTGCGGGCGGGGCGGGGCGGGCGGGGCGGCGGTAGTGGATTCAGCTTGTGGGACGGAGGGGGAGGGGAGCCAGCCTCGGAGAATGATTTCTCTTTGCAGTACACAGTACTCGGCGTGCATGCATGCGTGTGCGTGTCTGGCCGCGCAAGAACACCTGCGCCCGCCGCCCCCAACCCCTTACCCCGGCAGGGTGAACGGCGTGCCCGCCTGCGCGCACCCCTACCTGCTGCGCACCACACTCAACGACGCCTGGGGCTTCGGAGCCGACCCAGCCAACTTCGTGGTGCGGGGGGGGTTGCAAAGATGGTACAAAGAAGTGTAGTGGCGTAGACAGCAGGCGTGGCGGCGTCCGTACCGATGACCGTCGGTGCTTCCTCTTGTCCGGCGCCAGAGCCCGCCGCGGTGTCCCTCTTGGTGTTGGCTATATCTAAATCTACTTGGTATAAAACGCAGTGAGAAAGTAGTAGGCGCGTGTGCGCGTAGGCAGCAGTCTTTGTTGTTTGTTGTGTGTCCGAAAGTCTCGTGCTTGTGCCGCGAACGTTTGAGGCTGCACGCCTTTCCTAAACCCGGGAGGACTCACCTACGCGCACAGGCGCGCAGACGCCACGCAGGGACCGGCCGCACATGCAAAGCAATGCGAGGAAGCAGGCGCGGTTAGGCGTGGCGCGCATAGGAACAAAGACCCCATACAACACCCCATGCATAGTGCTCCTAATAGTATGGCTAATAAAGCAGGTTAAGGGCTGGCCGGACGCGGTCGCAGGGTACTAAGGGCACGGCGATGCATGGGCACACGAATGCACAGGGGATGGGGTGGGGTGGGGGGGGGCGGGTGGGGTGGGGGGGGGGCGGGTGGGGGGGGGGGGGCGGGTGGGGGGGGGCGGGTGGGGGGGGGCGGGGCGGGTGGGGTGGGGGGGTGGGGAGGGGGTGGGAGGAGGAGGAACTGGGGAGGCTAGCGGGTGGGGTGGGGGGGGGGCGGGGGGGGTTGTGAACACCAGCCCAATCTAAACGGGGGGGGTGGGGGGGGGTGGGGGGGGGGTGGGGGGGTGGGGGGTGGGGGGGGGTGGGGGGGGGCGGGTGGGGTGGGGGGGTGGGGAGGGGGTGGGAGGAGGAGGAACTGGGGAGGCTAGCGGCTGGCGTGGGGCTGGCGTGTCGCATGACTTCACCACACGCCGCCTGTCCTCCCCTGTCCCCCTCGACCCGGTATCCTCCCTCCCCGCTCCCACCCGGTCCCTGCAGGTGAGCGACTGCGGCGCGGTGTCGGACATCGCCCTGACGCACCACTGGAACGACTCGCTGCCGGCGGCGGCGGCGGAGGCGCTGACGGCGGGCGGGCTGTCGCTGTTCTGCGACAATGGTGGGGCGGTGGCAGGGGTGGGGGGCAGGGAGGGGCGCCAAAGGGATGCGGGGGGGGGGCAGAAGCGGTGCGGGAGGGGCAAGAGGGGGCCTGCCTGCTGCTGCGGACGGCCGTAACAGTATGTTGTGCCTCCCCAGCGATTCCCAGCATTCCATTTTTGTCAACTTCTAAATCTGGCAACCCCACCCCCTGCCCCCACCTCCTACCCCTATACCTGCCCGCCGCCCAGCCGCGGCCGCCGCTGTGCCGCAGGCGGTGCGCTCGGGGCTGCTGGCGGCGGCGGTGGTGGAGGGCGCGGCGCGGCGCATGCTGATGGCCCGGTGCCGGCTGGGCATCCTGGGGGCGGCGCAGCCTAACGCCACCACCAACTCCACCGACTACAGCTCTGGGGCTGATACTGATACTGCCGCTAGTGGCACAGCCGGTGGCAGCAGCAGCGGCAGCAGCGCTGGCGGGACGCTGACACGGGATGAGGACGCTGTGATTAGGAATGATGGCGGCAGCGGCGCCAGCGCCGGCGCCAGCGCCAGCGGCGCGGGTGCCGCCGCGTCGGAGCCGCCTCACCACGGCCGCGCCCACGCCCGCCTGGCCTACGAGGCCGCACTGCGCTCAATCACCCTGTTGGTCAACAGGCCGCCGCCGGGGGCCGCGCCCGGCAGCCGGCCGGTGCTGCCGCTGCAGCTGCCGCCGCCCGGCAACACCACCCGCTCGGGGCCGGCGCCGCCGCTGCTGGCGGTGCTGGGGCCGCACGCGGACGGGGCGCTGTACTACCTGGGCACCTACTACGGCACCCCCTCGCGTGAGCCGGGCAGGGGGTGGGTGGGAAGCGGCGCAGGGCGGGAGGGGCGGCCATGGGCGTGGGGTGCGCGGTCTAATCGCCGACTGTGCGCCCTGTCGTGGGCCTGCGGCAGTGGGCAGTGGGCGGTGCCGTACTGTGGGCGGTCGTGCGAGGCAGGCAGGCACTGGCGTGCAGGCCCGCCCTGCCCTCCTCCTTCCCGACCCTGCCCCCCGATTCCCCCCCCCCCCCTGCTCTCCCCACGCCCCCGCCCCCTGTCCCCGCCCACCCAGACCCGGTGGTGACTCCGCTGGCGGCGCTGCGCGAGGCGCTGGGCGGCGAGGCGGTGAGCCACACGCCCTGCCTCACCGGGGTGGGCGCCGAGCCCAGCGACGGCCTGCACACCTGCACCGCGGCGGCGGCGGCGGCGGCGGTGGCGGCGGTGGTGTTTGTGGGCGGCTCCTCGCGCAACTTCGCGTGCGGCGACCAGCAGTGCGTGAGTGCCTCGCGTGCGTGTGGGTGGGGCGCTGGTGTGTGTGCATTAGAAATCACAAGGGAAAACGACAACAAGAGACTGTGCGTGCGTGCGTGTGTGTATGTTGGGGGAGGGAGCGTCTACGAGCTCCGCCACCGCCGTCGTATGCCGTACACGCTCATCCCGCCCCCCCCTCCCACCACCCCCGCGCCCGCCCTTGGTCGATTCGCTTCGGTTTCTGGAATGAACTACCCACCCCACCCTCACACCCCCACCCCCCAGACCACCATCACGCCTGTGTCGGAGAGCGAGGGGCTGGACCGCGGCTCGCTGCGGCTGCCGGGCATGCAGGTGGGAGGGCTGTAAACACAAGCCCAATCTAAACCAAGCTAAACTAGACAAGGGACAGGCAGGTGCAGGTTGCGGCAATACAGGGTAACGGTAGTTCATTCCAGAACCCAAAGCAAGGGGAGGGGGTGAAGGGGGGGGGCGAAGCCGTCCATCAACGGGTTTTTGGGCACCGAGACGCCTTTGTTACATGTTCCCGGCGTCACCACACATGGCAGGCTCCTCGTGTCACCCAAAATCCAATCCACTCCCACGCTCAAGCCGCCGCCCCCGCCCCTCGCGGCGCCGCCTGGCCTGCCCTCCCCCCCTCTTCCCCCGCAGGAGGAACTGGTGCGGGCGGTGGCTCGGTCGGGAGTGCCGGTGGTGGTGGTGGCGGTGGCGGGCGGGCCTCTGGACCTAAGCCCGCTGCTGCGGCTGGAGGGAGTGGCGGCGGTGCTGGCGGCGCCGTACGGGGGGCAGCAGGTGTGTGTGTGGGGGGGGGGCGGTGTGTGTGTGTGTTTGTGTGTGGACACCAGCCCAATCTACACCAAGCTAAACTAGACAAGGGGGGCTGGACGGCGGCACTGCACGCGCCTGCGAATGCCCTTGATTGGAAGGGACCCTGCGTCTGCAGCCGTCACCTCTTTGGTTGCTTCAACACACCCACACACCCACACGCTCACACGCTCTCACACACGCACCCACGCTCACACCCCCACCCCCATCCCCAGGCCGGCTACGCGCTGGCCAGTGTGCTGCTGGGCACCTCCTCCCCCAGCGGCCGCCTGCCCGCCACCTGGCTGTACGACTGGTGCGTGGCGGGGGGGGCGGGCGGGCGTGTGGGCGGCTGCCGGCGTGTTTGTAGTGTATTGGTGTATACGGAGGGGGGGCGGATGTGGTGGGGTGTTGGGTGGGGTCAGCCTGGAACGAGCACCTCACCGCCCCTCGCGCGTCGCGTTCAATGGGGGCTAAGAAGGACGAGCCCAACCTTTCCTTCCTCCCCTGATGCACACACACGCCCCCCCCTCCCCCCACGTGCCGTCCCCCAGGTACACCGGCCTGGCCGACCCCACCTCCATGGCCATGCGCCCCTGGCCCGGCCGCACCTACCGCTACCTGCAGGTGTGGGGGGCGGGGCGGGTGTTGGGTGGCTGTGCGTGTGGGTGTGGGACGGGGGGGGGGAAGGGCGTGGGAGGAGGGTACCGGTAATTCAACCCAATTCCCAGGTCTACCATCTCGGCATCTGGGCGGCGGGCGCGAGATGTGACTCAAAGGGCACACAAGTAGAGTATGGAACCGCATGATGAGCCCCCACCCTCGCCCCTGCCCCCACCGACGCCCCTGCCTCCCGCCCCCTGCCCCCGCCCGCCCCTAGGTGCCGGTGCTGTTCCCCTTCGGCTTCGGGCTGTCGTACACGCGCTTCGCCACCACCGACATGCGCGTCAGCGACTGCGGCACAGGACCCACGGGCACCACCGCCGCCACCGCTGCTGCTTCGGCGGCCCGCGGCCGGCAGGCGGCGGGCCCCCATGGCGGCGGCGGCGGCGGCGATGCGGAGCTGTGCTTCCGGTGAGGGCTCCGACGTCTGTGCACGGCTGCGTGTTTGTGCGGCAACGTGTGTGCGGCGGCGTGTGTGTGAGTGATCCCCCCACCCCCCTCCCAACCTCACCACACTCCCACCCCAACGCCGCCCTGCAGTGTGGAGCTGGACATACTCAATGTGGGCCGCCGCGCCTCCGGACACAGCGTGCTGCTGCTGCTGCGCCGCGCGCCCTCGCCGCCGCCGCCGCCGCCGCCTGGCGGGCGGCTGGCAGGAGGCACATCCGCAGCAGCGGCAGCTGCCGGTGGGGAGGAGCCCGGCGCAGAGCCAGCGGCGCGCGGCGGGTGTCGGCCGTGTGCCGCCGCGCAGCAGCGGCAGCAGCCGGGGCGGGCGCAGCAGCAGCGCCGCAGGGATCTGGCCCAGGGGCCGGGGCCGGGGCGGGGGAGTGCGGGTTCTGACGGCGCGGGTGCGGGCAGTGGAGCGGGTGCGAGTGGGTGGGGCGATGACGAGGCGGCAGAGGCGGACGTGGAGGCGGCAGGGGATGAGTTTGCGGAGTGGGGTGGGGAGCGGTACGGCCACCCAGACACGCTGGCCGCACACGCCACCGCCTACCACCGCCTCATGGCCGACCGGCTGGCAGGCGGCGGCGGGAGCGGGGCAGGCGGCGGCGGCGCCGCAGAGGGCCCTGGCCAAGGCGAGGGCGCTGGAGGCGGCGACGACGACGACGACCCGCCGCCGCTGCGGCAGCTGGTGGCGTTCGGGCGGCTTGAGGACGTGTCGCCGGGGGAGAGCCGCACGCTGGTGCTGGAGGCCCGGGTGCCGGCGGAGGACTGGCAGGAGCAGGAGCAGGAGGAGGGGGGGCAGGAGGAGGCGGCGGGGGGTAAAGGTGGTGGCGGCGCCCGCCGGGGGTCACGCCACCGCTACGAGGCACACCTGCAGGTGGGTGCGGGTGCGGGTGCGGGTGCGGGTGCGGGTGCGGGTGCGGGTGCGGGTGCGGGTGCGGGTGCGGGTGCGGGTGCGGGTGCGGGTGCGGGTGCGGGTGCGGGTGCGGGTGCGGGTGCGGGTGCGGGTGCGGGTGCGGGTGCGGGTGCGGGTGCGGGTGCGGGTGCGGCAGCTGCAGGGTGTCCTCGTGGTGTGTATGGCACAGTAGGTGTGGCGCCGGCTGGGAAGCCAGCTTGGCAGCGTGTGTTGCCGCCACATCTGCATTCACCCGGTCTCACCTAGTCACCTGTGCCCGCGGCCCTGCTTGACCGCATGCAGGCCGGCGCCTTGTGCTGCCCGCTGCCGCGTCCGGCGGTGTCAGGGGTGTGAGGGCCCCGGCGGCACCTGCTGCCGCTTCAGGCTCCCTACGAGGGGGCGGCGGCGGCGGCTGCAAAGGCGGTGGTGGCGGCGGCGGTGGCGGTGGTGTGCATACTGGTGTTGGCCGGGGGTGGCGCAGTGGGGGCAGGGGCGGACCGGCGCAGGGCAGTGTGGTGTCTGCGTGTGTGGGAGGGAGGGCAGCGGCGAAGGCGAACGCCTGCCGACGCCGGATGGTGCTGGGTGAGGCAGGTCGCAGGCAGACGAGACGGGTTTGTGCTGGCCTTATGGGTGTGTGCACGCAGCGACTTGTGCGCAGTGCGCGGGCATCGCACACCGCTGTGCAATGCAGGGCTATGCTGCTAACACACTGTGAGGGGACTCGGGGAGGGAGCTGTTGACGGAATTCCCGTGCTCCGGGGCCGCAGCGCTGACAGCGAGCTCTGACCCGTCGCATGCGTGTGGGTGCAGGGGTATGGGTGCGTCTGCCGTCTGGGTACATCCATCCCCTGCCCTGTTCCTCCAACCGCCGGCCGCACTGCCGCCTGTATGCCAGTGGGTGCAGCCAGTGCTATCAGCAGGCGCCGTAGGCTGCCGTAGGCGGCCTTGGGCCGCTGGGGTCTGTTGTAGACTGGCGTGCCTTGAAACGTACAGTGGATGTAACACCATTTACACCAGCAGCCAGCAGGGGATCCCATCCCATCCCCTGCCAGCCCCGAGGCCCTGAAGCAACAGCCCACCAGCAGCAGGCCCGAGCGGCCCACCAGCCAGCCCCGAGCCCGCCGAGCGGCTGCACGAGCATGCGCTGACCCCTACCCGGCCCAGCAAGCTCCACTAGCTCCGCACTCCACATTCTGACGTCATTTTGCATCCCCTCGCATAAATCAGCTGATCTGCACCCAATGTAAGAATGCACTCATCAGTTGCGACAGCTGCTGCCTCACTGCCTGTGCCCACCCCTGCCCGCCCCGACACCGCCGCGTGCGTTGACGCGGGTCAAGCGTATGTGTGCGTATGTGGCATGTGTGTGGCATGTGTGTGTATGTTTGTGTGTGCAGCCTGAGCTGTGGGCCACACACCGCGGCCGCGCAACACGCACGTCATCAATAATAACCCGTCCAAACCAATCCGTCCCATGCAGCAGTTCGATTGCCCGCGCGCGCACCTGCAGCACACGCCCTCACATCTACCTGTTTCACCTCCACGCACACACGCGCACACCTCGCGGTCAGCTGCTGCTGCAGTCAGCTGCTGCAGCGCATGCAAGGAAGTGCCACTGCCACTGCTACTGCTAATGGGGGCGAACAAGGCGCCTCGCTCGGGGGGGGGGCACCCATCACGAGGCCGAGGCCCGCGCGCATCCGCCCAGCCAGCACGCTCATCATCCGTTGCAAGGGCGCACACACGCACCTGCCGCCTACCGCGGCGGCGCACACGCAACCAGGTGCGTACATGCATGTGGCAGTGCTGGTCGGGTGCGTTTGAGCTAGCCGGCCACACACACGCCTTCCCGCCCGCCAATGCGGTTGCTGCGACCGGCCGCAAGTGCAGCCCGCCCCCCCCCGCAAAATGAATTGCGTTGACCTCCTCGCCGCGCAAGCGCCCGCCCAGCCCCAGGTAAGCCCACCTCAACCTCCCAGCAACCGGCACACCACGTGACAAGCTGCCCGCCACCGCTGCCTCTCGCGCATGCTTGCGCGAATGCAGCGGCTGGTCGGACTACCTACCCGCCCACCATCAATCCACCAGCAGCTAGCGCCCCTGGCGCCCGCCACCACCACCAATCCGCCACGCACCCAATGCACAGATGCAATCCCACACGCGGCATTCGTCAATCGTCATTCGTCAGCAGCGGCATCACCACCGCGGCACCGCCGCACACGCCCTCCCGTTCCGCCGCATGCGCCGCACGTCGCCGGCGTCGGACCAGACCCCAGCAACGGCGTAGCATGTCGGGGTCATAATGTGTAACATCTCAATTTGCTTCAAATAATCAGCTAGCTCCTTTTATGTACCAGTGGCCAATCAATCATTCATGGCACCTATCTACGCAAACGTGCACAGCAGGATCATTCCCGCCGCCTTCTTCAGCAGGCAGGCAGGCATCGAGCTCCGTGCGCTCCTTGTCCTCCTCCTCATCAACATCATGTACGGGTTGGATACAGGTCCCCCCAGTCAAGCGACGGCGTCCAGCGCCACCACGCATATGCCACTTGCTTGAGTTACATGCTACTACCTCAGGTGCATGCGTGTATGTGCTGCCGAGCCGCGGCTCGCCATGGTTGCGCCAGCAGCAGCCGGCAATGCGACACCGCCGCCACCACCGTCGAGGCCGAGGGGGCTGCTGGCGCAGCACGCACCTGCTGTTAGCCAAAGTGCACATGCATGCAAAGTTGCATGCGTATGCATGCATCACGTCTACGGCCCCGCACATGCAAAGCATGCAGCTGGACATTGCTGATGCTAGCTGCACTCGCGGCGCGCGCGTGCGTGTGCCATCAGCAGCACGCCAAGTGCTGCTGGGTGGTGCCCGCCGCATGGTGCGCAAGTAAGCCGCCGCCAGATAGACGCGCCGTCAGACGACGAACGCCATCCAGCAGCCAGGTAAGCCAGGCCCACCAGGCGCCCACCGGCGCCCGCTGGCGGCTACCGGTGCCGGTGCTACGGGTGCTACCGGTGCCGGTCCAGACCGTACGCCTCGCTCCACTCGGTCGGCGGCGGGCTGATACGGCCCTCCCGCCCCCACCGCACCAGCCGCGCGACGTGCGGCGCGTAGAACTCGGCCAGGGCCGCCACCGCCCGCGCGAACGGGCTGCTGGCGGCGCCTCCTGTAGCGCCGCCTCCGCTGGCGGCAATGGTGCTGCTGCCGGCTTCAGAGAAGCCGCCCGCCGCGGCGGCGCGCTCGGCTCCTGACAGCGGCCTCTGCTCGCTCTTCAGCGCGCAGTGCCAGCCCTGCACGCATGCAATACCAGCAGCGCCAGCATGGTTGGCAGCAGTGGTGACAGCAGTGGTGACAGCAGTGTTGGCAACGTGAAGGGAGTGGCGGCTGTTTCGCAACGCCAACCACTATGTGCGCTGGACTAGATGCACCCACCACGCAAGACTCCATTCCGGCAGGCCCCAGCCCTGAACCTCAGCCACGCCCAGTCCCATGCCCCCCAGCCAGCCATCCGCCTCGCTCACCAGGCATTCCCGCATGCTGTTGCTGCTCTTGGCCGCCATGTTTGCCGCCACAGCCCCCAGCCGGGTGTAGTTGCCGGGCGGCGCGCCCAGGTGCGCCTCCAGCCGCGCCATGACAGCTGCGGGCTGCGCGGCCAGCTGGCTGGCGTACAGCACCAGCAGCTGGCGCGGCGGGAAGTGGGCCAGGTAGTTGGACAGGAAGACGTCGTAAGCGGACCAGCCCAGAAGGTCTGGGTGGAGGGGGAGCAGGTGGGGGGAAAGGGGGGTAGGGAGGGGAGAAAGGGGGTCAGGGCCCAGCAGATACGTAGCAACGCGAGCCACACCATCATGGCAGGTGCACACACAGGCCACACATGTACGCACGCGCGGGTTCGCCTTGGCTCATTGCTTTCAAACTCTTACACAGGCACCCCTTCACCTCTGCCTAACACACCAACACCCTTCTCCCCGCCCGCCCACCTCGCCTCGCCCCCTGCAGTCTCCACACCACCACGGCAGCACTCACGGCTTTGGGCGTAGCACTGCGCCTCCATCCACTCGCTCAGATCCATGCCGCCGCCCCAGCCGTGGGGCACCGCGTCCGAGATCGCCCCGCCGCTCGAGGCGCCGCCAGCAGCGCCACCCGCACCCGCCTGCTGCCCGTGCTGCCGCCGTGCGAACTCGGCTAGCTCAGACGTCGCAGTGCTGGCGCCGCTGCCGCCCAGCACCGCGCTGCCACTGTCACTGCCGTCGCCAGCAGCTGACAATGACCTGCCAGCAGTGGCGGCGGCAGCGCCCTCCTGGTAGTAGTGCTGCTGCTGCTGCACCCCGCCGGCCTCCGCCGCCAGCAGCCGCGCCCGCTCGGCGGCTGCGTTGCCGGCGATGGCGGCGACTGTCTGGGCGCTGTTGCGGAAGCGGCGCGCCACGTCCACGCAGCGCCGCACCGAGGCCAGCTCGTGGTCCACGTACGAGGCTGCGAGGGGAGCGGAGTGGATTGGCGAGGTGGGTATGTATGTACGGGCAGGTGAGGCGGTGGGGGGCCAGGCGGCGGCGCGTCAAGCGCGGGCAGGGTCAGGAGGGTGTGTTAGTGAGCACAAGGGAAAATGACAACAAGCGACCGGCCGCGGGCATGTGTGTGTGGGGGGGGCCAGGCAGCAGCGCGATCCAACGCGACGCGACAGGCAGTGCACTGGCCGGCGCGGTGACTCACCCAGCGTGTGGTTCTTGGTCTACGTACGATGACAGGCCGTGCATGTGGATGGGCGGGGCAGGCGGGAGGCAGGCGGGCTAAGTAGAGGGCGCAGGAATGGGAATGTGCATCGGACGGCAGTTGCCTCCGAAGGGCTCCACGGGGATTGGAGCCCCGGAAGAGGCTGCGCCGACCGCGACCAGCAGGCCGCCTCACACGCACCCCCAGCCGCACTAAATCGGCTGTCAGTATGCACGCACCCCAGCGTGATTTTTTTGCACGCACCCCAGACCAGACCCATCCGATCCTCAGCTGTGAGTACCACTCCCCACTCCCCACACTACCCGCCGCCGCCCACTCACCCACTCACCCACTCACACCTGCCCACCCGCCCACTCACCCACTCGTTCCACCAGGTGCCCGTCGCCCTCTTGGCTGTCAGGAACACGGACAGCGCCCGCTGCACCGGGTCCCGCAGCACCACCACCAGCTGTTTCGAGGGGGGGGGGCGTGTGTGTGAGGAGGCGGGGGCGGTGGGTCAGCTAGCTGTGCCACAGCCGCCAGAGCAACAAATAGCGGTCGCATGCTGCGTGCCCCGCCGCCGCAGTCACCAGCCGGGTAAGCACCAGCTACCGGCAGTTGTACGGTAGTAGGGCCCGGAAGAGCCCCTGCCGCCACCACCACCACGCCCTCCAGAACAAACAAGATCATTCACGCGGCAGCCGGGGACAGCTGCTGGCCCGGTCCCAGCAGTACTGTACTGCTGCACTGCACCGCACGGGTGCTGCGGGGCTGGACTCGGCCTTACCCTGTGGTTGTGGGGGAGGGCGCAGCAGGCACACGGACGGGCGGCGTCAGGGTGAGGACACATGCGTGCACCTTGAGGCAGGGCTGCTGGCGTGGCAACGTACGTGCGGCCTCGCCACTACGGTACTGCTGGCAACCCCGCCCCCCGGCCCCCGGCCCCCGGCGATACCCCCCCCCCCCGCCCCGCCCTTCCCTTGCTCAAAAGTCTGTAACCACACACAACAAAAGTCCGCCCCCATTCACGCGGCCCTGCTCACTTGAGGTCTGGGTTGATGGTCTTGAGGCTGACGGGGCAGCACAGGCACTGCAGGTTGGCGGAGGCCCAGTCGCCCACGAGCACGTCGTGGCCCGGCCGCTGCTTCAGCGCCTACGGTTGTGGCGGTTGTGGCGGTTGTGGGGATGCGTGGAAAACCATCCAGGGCACTGCAACGGTCCGCCGCCCAGCCCGGCCCCTCCGCCCTGCAGCCTGGTCGCCCCACCCGCCAGCAGCCAGCTGCAGTAGCGAACGTCACGACCGCACCGCCCAACATGCCATCTGCACATCAGGCCCAAGTGGACTGCCCTCTGGCTGCCCGCGGGGTCGGGTGTGGGCCCCCGACACCCCAGCGGCACGCAGCAGTGCACCTAGTGCACCCCCGCCCCCAGTTCCAAGCGGCTGCCGGTCCACTCGCTCGCTCACCACTCGGCGCTGTGTGGCGGCCAGGGTCAGGTAGTCCTGCGGGCGGGCGGGCGGGCGGGCCGTATGGGCGTACGCACGATCAGTGTCATACATGCAGGGTGGTAGGGTGCGTGCGTGCGTGCGCGCCATGCAATGCAGGGATAAGCTGGACGCTGTCGCCCAGGCAGGCGGCAGGCAGGTAGTTGGCGGCTCGACACAGCAGGTGCCAGGTATACAGTGTAGTAGGTGTACGCGTGCAGGTCTTTGTTTGCCGGACACGGCGCCACTGGAGCCAACACCCCTAGGTTTAGGTCTAGGTTTGCCGGACATGGCGCCACTTGCTTACTCGCAACCCCTCGCTCCCCGCCGGCCCCGCACCCGCCGAGCCGCACCCCCACCCCAGCCCAGCGCCTCACGCACCTCGATGACGTTGTCGCACAACGAGCTCTTGCCGATCTGGTTGGCCCAGTACTCGTTCTCCTGGGTGGGGTGGGGTGAGTGGGCTGGGGGCTGTGAGTACCAGCCCAAGCTCAATGGGGCGGGGGTGGAGGCGGGCGGGCGCGCTGCGGCTGTTGCGCTGCTGGCTGGAGGGGGGGGGCGGTCCATGCCGCACAGCGCACGCCGAGCGCACGCTGGACACAAGCAACTCACTCCTGCTGCGGACTGTGCTGACCCGCCCCGCCACCACCCATCCGTCCCCTCCCCTCCCCTCCCGCCGCACCTACCTTGAACACCCCCACCCAAGCCAGGGAGGGGTTCGACGTCGAATACTTCCTGCGGGCCACAGGGCGGGCGGGCGGGCGTGCGCGTGACCAAACATGCCGCAGCCACGCTGTTAAAGCGGCAAGCACGTGCTCCCCGCAACGGTATACACATATAGCAGTCCTTGCCGCCGCCGTCGCGTCATGAGTCGTGTCAAGGGAGGGGCGACCCACAGCCGAACCCATCCAGACCCAGCCGCACTGGGCACTCGCTCACCACAGTGCAGAGGTGCCGCACTGCACACAGGATGAGGACAGAGCACCAGGAGGGGAGGGCATGCGTCACGGCAGGGCCAGGGAGTAGCGGTGCACGCACGCGTGCGGCAGTTGGGCCAGGTGACGTCGATCAAGCACGGCCGCGAAGCTTGCGCCTGGCGAGTGCGCGCGCGCTACCGCCCTGCTCGAACCGCCCTCAGACCCAGTGGCTCCCTTAGACGCTGATGAAGGGCATATAAGGGAGCCTAGACCCCAGCAGGCGCGCGCGGCCGTCTGCCAATGCGCACGCGCTGGTTTCCATGGAAGCGCAACTGCGCTCGCATCGTCGCCGCGGTACCCCAGAGCTGTTATAACTGAGGCCTAGCGCATCAGCTAATTGCACAATGAACCGTGTACAGAAACTGAGGCCGGAGCGAGCCGGAGCGGCCAGCCGTCCAATTGTTCTCGACGCCAAACCCTTCGGCTCACCTTATTGCCGCCCAGAACAGCAAAATCAATGGGTGGTGACATACGGATGCCATCAAATGTTCCACGCTCCACAGCCACGGCGTCCACGGCCCAACGATGAGAGTTTAGACTGCCGCAGCTAAGAGCGATGGCGACCAGTGCTAATCGAAGCCATGAATTCGTCATTTGTGCTAGGTAGAGGTCAGCGGTGCCCGAGACTAGTCGGCAGAGCTTGACCGGCGCCAGCAGCGATAAGTTTGCCCAGCATTCACGACGACCGCGTGCTCGTAAGGTGTTAAGAAAGACAGACGTTAGTGGAACAAATGCAAGAAGCAGAGTTCGTAATCCATTGAGAGCAGGGCCGGATGTCGCATCATGTACACTGTCGCAAAGCTTTCCTGTCAGACCCGTGCGAGACACTACTCTGCCGGGTCTGAAAATGATAATTGTTAGGCTTTAGTGGCGAAATGCTATTTGCAACTCATCCACACACCTCGCTGTACTACTCCGTTTCGCACGACGCGAGAACCGTTTGCAACTGCTGCTCGCCCTCGCGTCTGCGGATGGGCAGTTTTCCACATTAACGTGAAAAGGAGCTTCTGCATCATCATACCAGTAATGCTCGCCTATCGTCCAGTGTTGCATTCGCCACGCCACGCCGGTTTCGGCGGGCTGCGGCGGCTCGGCCAGGCTCGCCAGGGCATCCCATCGCGAGTAAGTCCAACCGCCGCTGTCGATCCACGCATACCGGCGGACGCGTTCTGTTGCGGGATCGGCAGGCACCTTGCAGGCAAGCCTCAGCTGCGCCCCGTGCGACGGCTGTTGCGATCTGGCGTCATGAGAGGGCTCAACAGTGCTCAAAGAGGATGTGCATGGGCTGCAGCCTGCTGCAGCAGACCGCGGTCGTCTGTGTACGTGTCTGCATGGAGTTGTGCTTCACCGAGCACAAAACTTGCCGCAATCCCTATGCTGATCATAGACCGCACGTGGGCTCCCACCACCATAGATAGGCGCATGCACCAGCAGGCCAAGCCAGGGGAGCCAGCCTCCCCCGCCGGGCCAAGCAGAGCTACGTCTGGCGGCAGCAGCGCGCTTTTGCCGACCGCTCACCCAACCACCTACTGCGCCTGCCTGAAGTCCTGTCGTCATCGTCATACCACCTCTGAAAGCCTTAAGGCCCAGAGCCCCAGACAGAGTTCGTCCCGGCAAAACCGGCTGAGCAGATGCTGTACTAGGCCGAATCTTTGCTGGAGGATCCACACTGGATCCTGATTTCCTATAACGCGCGGGTGCGAACCCCCGATGGGCGGGCGGCGCCCCCCAGCCTCGGTAGCCTCTGAGACTGCACCACGCGCAGCCGCATCAATCCAACACCACATGCAGCCCAGGCAGCCAGAGGCATCCATGCCATACGTACGCACCCCGCACGTCCAGCTGGGGGTTGGCCTGGTCGGCTGCACAGGGTGCATGGTGGCGACCCCGCCCAGGGCAGGCAGCCAAGCCCAAGCGCATCCCCAAGGGCTCACGCCGTTGCCCCGCCGCGCAGGCAGGTCCGCTCAGGCAAGCCCCCACCCCAAGCCGAGGCAGCCACACTAGCCGCACACTAATTGCCGCCAGTGGCAGCGGCAGCGGCATGTCACACGTGCGCACACATACACACGTACGTGTTAACACACATGCAGTGATGCTTCAACGCAAGCAATTCACAATTAGTCACATCACACACGCACGGCTAAAACCCTGTACGCCGCGAGGCTACAGCACTGAACGCACACGCGCACTGAATGAATCATCTTGCCAGCAGAGCCTACGAGCCTCCTCCCGACTTTGTCCCTCTGTGCGTGAAGCCATCTGCGTCATCCACCACCCCGCAAGCATTTGATGAATGGTCGTAAAATAAGCCATGTATGGCAGTGTTGTTGAAGCACAACACCAAAATGGCATGTATGTATGATTTATGCAGCGCTTCGCCCAGCAGTGGCTCGCAGCGCACGCCCCCAATGTGATTCATCGCGTTCACTCTGCCTCATTGCCGCGTACGTGTTTGTGGCCAGGGGTGCAAGATCTGTTAAACCCCGCCCCGCCCCGGCAGCCCGAGCTTCGCATGCGCACAGCCGAATTCAGCTCCACCTTCCCCCGCGCTTGTCGCCGCACGCATTGTCGTATTACCCTGGACGCGTATTACCCTTGACCGCCCTTGACCGCACACTTGCTACGATACAGTAGATAGGCCATCCTTACTCACGTGTCGGCTGCATGCGCCTGTCGCATGCGGCTGCCTGCTGCTCGCTCGTTGCCTGCCGCCGCCCCCCCCCCGCCGCGCCCTTCACCGCCGGTCCAGCCCGTACGCCTCGCTCCACTCGGCCGGCGGCGGGCTGATGCGGCCCTCCTGTCCCCACCGCACCAGCCGCGCGACGTGTGGCGCGTAAAACTGCGCCAGGGCCGCCACCGCCCGCGCGAAGGGGCTGGCGGGGTCCACAGCAACGCCCGCCGCCGCGGTGGCGTTGGCCCCCGCACCCGCGCTTGCTGCGTCGATCCCTGCTACTGCCGCCGCGCCTGCCGACCGCGGCGGCTGCTCGCCGGGCGCCAGGCCCGCCAGCAGCTGGGCTGCCGAGGTCTGCAGGCAGCGCACGCCCTGCAACCCCACAAACCGTAAGGCGCAGGGAACAGGAGCACAACGGGGGTGAGCGAATTGATGTGTGCGGGTAGTCGGCAGGTGGTGCGGTGTCTTGGCGCCCCAGCCACCACCCACACCCGCGGCCACACCCGCCAGCAGCCGGCGTTTCCTGCATCCCCCATCCCCACCTCCCGCCCCAGGGCACTGCTATGCCAGGAGCGGACTACCCCTCTCCCACGCGCACATACCCCACCCTTGCCCCCCTCGCTAGTAGTAGTCATGCATAGCCGTGCTCCCGCCACGCCACGCCACGCCCCGCCACGCCCCGCCACGCCACGCACGTTGCACTCGCCGACGTCGGTCAGCACCGCGGGCGGCAGCTTGACGCCGTCGTAGCGCTCGCGGGCGGGCGGCGCGCCCAGGTGCGCCTCCAGCCGCGCCATGACGGCCGCGGGCTGCGCGGCCAGCTGGCTGGCGTACAGCACCAGCAGCTGGCGCGGCGGGAAGTGGGCCAGGTAGTTGGACAGGAAGACGTCGTAGGCGGACCAGCCCAGAAGGTCTGGGTGGAGGGGGTTTGAAAAGATGGTGCATAGGGGGGGAGGAGGGAGGGAGAAGGCGGGTCAGGGCCCAGCGGGTACGTAGCGGCGCGAGCGCGCCTTCAGTCACCCATGTCCCACTGTCTGGATTGTCTCCTCTGTCACCCCGAACGCGCACGACACCCCCCCCTTGACGTTCCAAGCCGACGGCGGCGCCCCCACCCGAGCTAGCGCATCACACCATCATAGCAGGTGCACACACAGGTCACGCGTACACACGCCTTACATGACTCCCTAGCTATGCATTTACCCTCGTACCTTACGCACCCCTTCACCTCCACCATACAACATCCCTCTCCCCGCCGGCCCACCTCCCCCGCCCGCCCCGCCGCCACACCACCACGGCAGTACTCACGGCTCTGGGCGTAGCACTGTGCCTCCATCCACTCGCTCAGATCCATGCCGCCGCCCCAGCCGTGGGGCACCGCGCCGTCCGCCAGCTGCTGCTGCTGCTGGCCCCCTGTGGTGCTGCTACTGCTACTGCTACTGCTACTGCTGCTGCTGCTGCTATTCCTGCTGCTGCCGAAGCGCCGTGCCCGCGCGAAGCAGGCGCTCAGCGACGCCAGCTCATGTTCCACGTAGCCGGCTGCGCGCGTGGGGGAGAAGGCGGGTGGGGTTGGGGGGCAGGCAATCAGGCGGTGTGTACGACACAAGGACGCGGCACGACGAGGATGCACTGGCGCCCACACGGCTGGGCACCTGCTGCTGGCGACAACCCCCATCTCCTGGGGCCGGCGTCAGGCGGCCGCGGCCCACTCCACCCCACTCCGCCCCGTCCGCCTACCTGTCCCTCCGGGCACCCCTCACCGCCCCGCCAGTGACAAAGACACGGAGGCAAGCCGAATCACCAGCAACTCACCGAATGTGTAATTCCGTGTCTGCGCAGGCAACGAACAAGAGCAGCAGGAGCAGCAGGAGGCACCAGCGGCATGAGCAGCAGCATAGTCAGCGTATGGCAGTGGCGGTACCACTGGCCCCGGCCCCGGGGAGCAGGGCCGGGGGGCAACGCTCATACACTGCACGGCACTCGGGCCAACAGCCACAAAGCAACACATGACGGCACGATGTGCATGACAGCGCGTGAAAGTGCGTCAGCCCGCCCACCCACCCATTCGTTCCACAAGTGCATGCGCAGCCGCCGCGCCGCCAGAAACGCCGACATCACACGTTGCACCGGGTCCCGCAGCAGCAGCACCACCTGTTTTGTAAAGGCCCAGTGCGGGGGACGCGCCGTGTGTCAGCGTGGTTGCGTGAGCGTGTGTCGGTCACACGGTCGCGCCAGCGACTCATCGCGCCACCACCCGCTCCCGCCTGCCCCTTCCTGCCCGCCGCCTGTCACTGCCTCCCCATCCCCATCCCCATCCCCATCCCCATCCCCTGCGAGCCCCGCGCCACCCCCCCCGCCACCCCTTCCCCCACTCGCCTTGAGCTCCGGGTTGATCATGCGCAGGCTGGCGGGGCAGCACAGGCAGTGCAGGTTCATGGCGCCCCAATCGCCTACCAGCAGGTCGGAGCGGTTGCGCTGCGTGTGCGTGCGAAATGTGATTACGTGCTTTACATAACGATTGAACACCAAGACTTGCAGACTTCCCAAACCCACACGCCGACATGGGACATTGCCGCCGGCCACCCCGCACGCCGCCCTGGCACCACCACACACGCCGCCCCCCAGCCACCAGACCACTCACCCCCCGCAGCTGCGTGGTGACCAGGTCAAGGTAGTCCTGCAGGGGTGGGGGTGTGAGGCCGAGGGCCGGAGGCCGCGGCCGGCAGGCAGCGTGACGTCATCGTGCCGCACACCGGCGCCAGCTCCCCTCCCCTCCCCTCCCCGTCATGTTTAAGGCCCTGACTCCTTGCGCCCCAGCCGGGTGACGGGGGCCAGCCATCCCGACCCGGTCGCCCCAGCGCCCCACCCTGAAGACCCGCACGTGTGTACATGCCTGGCCGCCCCCCCCGCCCCGCCCCGCCCCGCCCCGCCCCGCCCCGCCCCGCCCCGCCCCGCCCCGCCCCGCCCCGCCCCGCCCCGCCCCACCTCTATGCTGTTATCGCACAACGCCGCCTTGCCCGGCATGTTCGCGAAGTGCTCGTTGCGGAAGTGGCCCACAAAGGTCAGCGCCGTGTTCAGCCGCCCGTACGACCTGGGCGTGGGTGGGTGTGGGTGTGGGTGTAGGTGTGTGGGTGTGGATGTGGGTGGGTTGGGGTGCGGGGGGCGGTGAGGGTGTGTATACCAGCCCAAGCTAGACAGGGGACAGTGGGGGCCGCCGGGCGCAAGCAGCAGGCAGCAGCACTCGCAGCAATGGCAATGTTGTCAGGAGCAGGGGCGGCAGGAGCGGGTGGCGACCTCCGCTTGCGCCACTAGCTGCGTCGCCCTGTGCCGCCCGGTGCCCCGTGACCCCCACTACCATCACAGCCCCCCGCCCCGGCAGCACACTGCTCTCGTGTAGCCGCGGACGCGAGCCGCCGCGGCTGGGCCCAGCACGCCCCCACGGCGGGCCCCGCGGTCAAGCCCAGGCCGACACGGCCGTGCGTGGGGCCGACATCCGCATGTGCTGCCAGGCTGGCGCGTGCGCACAGCGGGCACACGCCACGTGGGCGCGTGCGCCTCCGGCTGCGCAAGGCAGGATGTGACAACCGTGCCTCGCCCTCGCATCCGTACGCCCACTCACCACAGCACTGACGTGCCGCACTGAGGGGATGCCACCAGGTACAGGGCCAGGTTCGCGTCCAGGTGCAGGGGCGGTGCAGTCATGGAGGCAAGGCGCAGAGGGGGGGAGTAGCCATTACAAGGGAGGAGGGTGGTGTGGGGAGGGGCACTCTGGGCAGGCACATGTGAGGTGAGCACATTGCATCCACCACCACAAGAGGGACGACAGGGATTCTGACCCTCCGCGCCCAGCACTAACACTGGAGAGGCCCTCCGCGCCCCTTGTAGCCCCGCGCCGCCCGTCTTCGCCCCTCGGTCCACCCTCCGCCGCCTCCTCCGTTGACAGTGTCCCTTTCCCTGCCCGCGCGCATGCCCCCCCCCCCCGCAGCCGCAAGACGCGGCGAATTCCCTTCGGTCGGCAAGCCAAAAACTTAGGTTTTCCTTGGTTTCTGCTGGAAGTCTAAATAGGATTATGGGGACTGGCAATAAGCGGGGCAGAGCAGGCGTGGCCGGACTTCATGCTCAGTGTCTAAACCTGCATCGCGGCCCGAACCCTAAATCGCAAGATGGGCAGCATCTCAATTGAGCTGTGATTACCTGGTGCCCGCCGACAACTGCGTAGTGGATAGGCGGGCCGGCGGGGAGCGCAGAGCCCTTCCACGAAAGCGAGCCCGAAACCATCACCGGCCATTCTAGAACCTTTAGGAGCAGTACACAACTTAGACCAAGCCACAAGCGTTGCGTGGGCAAAATCATTTCGTCGACGCAAAGACAGCCAGAAGCGGCAACTGACGCAGGTAGAGAAAGTCTCGAGCCATTCTGTGTAAAATGTAAGTAACAAACCCGGAAAATTGTTGTGTTCTCAGGGCAGGACGCACTGTCAGACGGCCAGGCTAGTACTGGTCTGACCAACAGAAAAATGCACTACGATTTAGGCCACAGGGAGGCAAACGTTGGCGCCCGCTGGCCATACAACCAGTAGGAGCATTAAGATTACAGTATAATGGTAAACAAGCACAGTAACTACGAACTTTGAGTATCGCCCCATGATCACAATCAGGTACTGAGCGCGCGACTCGCTGCTCGCGTCAGTCAGCCCACTCGTCACTGAAAGTCAGCCCCCTCACCGCCCGCTTCCTCCAGCCTTGCCTCCGGCCGCCTTACCCTTGCCCTTCCCTCCGGCAGCCGCTTGCCCCGCCGCCGCCTTGCCGCCGCCGCCAGCGGCGCCCTTGCCGCCTCCTGCCGCCGCCCCCTTGGCGCCCTGTCTCCCGGCCGCCGGCCCCGCCTCCTGCTTCTTCGCCTGCCCCTGCTTGCCCGCCGCCACGCCCTGCTGCCCCTGCTTCGCGCCTGCCGCCGCCGCCCCTGCCGCCGCCGCCGCCGCGGGGTCGGTCATGGGGTTGCCCACCACCAGGTCCATCATGGCGCGCGCCTCCGCCACGCGGCCCGCCTCCACGCACATGACGCAGCGCAGCGGCCGCAGGTCGCCCTTGGCCACCGGCCGCGAGGTGACGGGGAAGGTGTAGCTCCAGGCGCACACCTGGCGGCCGGACACGGAGGTGGGGGAGGTGAGGGCGGGGATGGGGATAGGGTAAGCATGCATTTGGGCACACGCAGCCGCCTGGCGCGCGGCCCGCCGGGGAAGGGCAAGGCGGGCCAGGTCGGCGCCCGGGTGCGCAGCTGCGGGTGCCCTCCGCCTGGGCCGCCCCCAGCCTGGCGTGTCCTCTGGCACAGCGGCACCACCGCTGGGCCGGCGCACAGCCCACTCCTCCCCATAGCCGCTCATTGCAAACCCTCCCACCCCAACACGCACACGCACACGCGCACGCACACACGTGGTCACCTGGTGCAGGTACTCGTCCTCCGGCCGCACGTACACGATCACGGGCTGGGCGGCGGCGGCCTGCTGGCAGCCACACGCACACACACACACAGGCGGGGCGGGGCGGGGGATTGGGGCGGGGCGGCGATGTGCGTGAGCGGCAAGCGCCCAGATCCAGACCCAACACAGCTCTCGTCGCAGCAAGACCTCCGCCTCCCTGCCGCGCCGGACGTCGTCCCTCCCTCCCCTCTCGTAAGTCTGCGCCAGTTCCCACCTTGCCCTTGCTGCTGCCGGCGGCTGCGCTGCCGCCTGCGGTTTTGGGCTTCTTGGGCGGCGGCGGGCCCATGGAGCCACTTGGCCCTGGCCCGGCCTGGGTGGCGGCAGGTGGCGGGGGTGGCGAGGGTGCGTCACGATGTGCTAATCCCGGGAGTAGGGAGGCACCGGCAGCCGGTGGCCCACATGATCACACGTGCGGCGGCGCGGTAGCGGCACAGCCGCCGCCCCTGGACCACTCCACTCCACGTCGACCCACGCCACCTGTACCGCTTTTCCAAACATCCTTGCAACCCCAACCCCCGCACACCCCGCATTGCCCCCGCCCCAGCCACCGCGCACCTACCTCGCCGCCCTCCTCGCCCTCGCCCTCCTCCTCCTCCTGCGGGTCGCAGTACACGCGGCTGAAGTGCAGGTAGCGGGCGAAGGCGAACTCGGAGCGCTCCGCCGCCGGGTAGTCGGGGTCAGTGGCGGCGCCCTCGATCTCCTGCGGGGGGGGCGGGGGGGGGGGGGCAGGCCGCGGGGGATTGTGGATACCAGATTACCAGCCCAAGCGGGGGGCGGGGGTGGATGGGGTGGATGGCGTGGCCGCCAGGCGGCGGGCAGGTGCCATGTGCAATGTGTGTCTTGGGAGGCGCTGCGCCAGCCGGTGCATGCCGCTGTTACAATGCGCGCAGCAGGCGGCCGCGGCGGGCAGCTGCCAAGCCTCGCGAGGCCAGCCCCGCCCCCGCCCCCGCCTGAGCGTCGCCCCCGCAGGAGTTCGAAGGCTGCCCACCCAGTCCCCCCCCGCCCCTCAGTCCTCCCCTCCCCCCTCGGCCCCCCGCACCTCCATGAGGAAGTGCAGCAGCGGCGGCGCCAGCTGCGGCGGGCAGTTGATGAGGCGCTCGCTCACCAGCAGCCCGGTGCCGGGGCCGGACCAGGCCTGGCAGGGGGAGGGGGGGAGGAGGCGGGAGGCGGCGGGAGGCGGGGTGAAGGGCGTGCAGTGGGTGGGTTAGGTGGCGGAGGGGAAGGGCGGAGCAAGGGTGGGGCAAGAGCGGGCGCTCCGAGCTCCTCCACCTGACATCGCAAGCAGGTGCTGCTTGCTGTGTCAGGTGGTCCATGCTGCTAACCCCTAGATGCCACGCCTTCACCATCCCCTCACACCCACAACCTCGCACCCTTGCATCCTCGCGCCCTCGCACCCTGGCACCCTGGCACCCTGGCACATTCGCACCCCGCGCTCCCGCCCACCTTGTCCAGCTTCGCCCGCGCCGCGGCGTCGGGGCAGCCGGCCGCCAGGTAGGCCTTGAGCTCGCCCAGCCAGGCGTCGCCCGTGTGGCGGCCGGCGGCGGTGTTGAAGGCGGTCAGCAGCGCAAAGGGGTCGTCCTCGGGGCTGCTCTTCACCACCGTGCCCACCGCGCTCTGGCCAATCACGGCGTTGCACAGCCCCGACAGGTCGAAGGCGGCGCCGTCCAGGTAGGTGCCCAGCAGCGCGCGCAGGCCGTGGTAGTCGCGCTCCTGCGGGTCGAAGAACTCGAACGCGCAGTCGATCTCCTTGTAGGCCTCGCCGTCCTCGTCGTCCTCCGACTCCGCCTCGTCGGAGGAGGCGGAGGGGAAGGAGTCCTCGCTGTCGCCGCTGGACTCCTCGTCGTCGTCGTCGTCGCCCTCGCCCTCCTCCGAGTCGTCGTCGGAGTCGCCCGACTCGCCCTCGCCGCCCTCGTCGCTGCCACCCTCTCCCTGGTAGTCATCGTCGTCTTCGCTGTCGTCCTCGTCGCCTCCGCCAGCAGTTTGCTTCTGCGGTTCATCTTCCGGCTCCTCGTCCTTCTTCTTCAGCGCGGCAGCGGCCTTACGTTTCGGCATGGCTGCTATAAGTGCTTATGAAAGATGATGGTACGTCAGGCGTTGCAGAATGCACGCGCGCGAGCCTGGCAGTTTTCGGTGGCGGCTGTTTCGGCGAGGGATTGACGCTCGGTCAAATCCGTTGTTATAATGGCATATACAAAACGCGATATAGGTGCCGAATTTAAGTTTTGGGGCTTAGGAAGGTGCACATGCAAATTGCAATCCCGAATCCTCGGAAGACCTGAGTGGTGGCGCTGAAGCATGCCGTGGCTGTTGTTTTTAGATGTTGCAGAAATGAATGCGCGCATTACAGTCGCGAGCGCACACTAAGGCCCAGGCACGAACTCGTTTTGCGTTTTACCCTAGACGCCAACGCGCACTGAGCAGATGCTGAGCTGCATTTGACGCTCACGTATGGAAGCAGCCCGTGGCGCGCCCGCCGGGCTCGGCGCGTGGCCTACTAGGCAGCGGGCCGGCCTGCGGAGCAGCAGCAGCCCCGCCGGGTTCCTGGCGTGCTGGCTGCCCACGTCGGCCGCCCGCCCCAGCCTGAGCGGCCCTGCACTGGTGCGGACGCCCACTGCCTCGCCCAGCAGCGCCGGCTGTGTGCCGCCCGAAGGCCACCGCCCCGGCAGCCGCATGACATGCGCCTGCGCCACGTGCGGGCCGCGCAGTGGGGGCAGCAGCGCCGTCGTGCACTCGGCTGTAGCACTGCCCGGCCCCCTTGCGAGCGGCTCGGGCCGCGGCCGCGGCTGCAGCTGTAGCAGCAGCGCCTCCGGCTTCATGGCGGCTGCGGGGGCGGCTCCAGGTACGTCTGCGCGCCTCAGGGCCGCCGCCGCCAGCAGCCGCGGGGCAGCCGGCAGTGGTGGCAGTAGCACCCGCAGCTGGCACGGCAGCGGCAGTAGCACCCGTGCGGGTCCTGCGCCACCGCCACCTCCCAGCCCGACGGGCACTGGTGGGGAGCTGCCAAACACGGCGCATGGGGGAGGCGGCGCCGCTGCAGCGGAGGCGCCGCAAGGGCGGCCGGGCCAGCCGCAGTCGCCGGCGGTCAGCAGGGCCGCGCTGCTGCGGCCGGGCTGGTCGCCGGCGCTGCGCGCCGCCACCGTCCGCGGGCGGGGGCGGGGCCGGGGGCGGGGGCGCGGTAGCGGGCGAGGTGAAGGGCGAGAGGAGGGCAGCGCTGCGGAGGAGACGCCGTGGAGCGCAGCAGGGCACAGGAGCAGCAGGAGCAGGAGCCGGCGGGGAGCAGCGGCCCTGGACCTGGCCCTGCTGCCCACAGACCCCTGGCGCGCCCAGCCGCCGCCGGCCCGGGCGCCAGCTGCTGACGAGGCAGGGGCGCAGGAGGGGGGCGGCGCGGGGGAGGACGAAGAAGGGGAGGATGAGGCCGAGGAGGGGTGGGTCGCCGCAGTGGGAGCGGGCTACGGCAGCAGTGCCCCCACCAACAGTAGCAGGGGCAGGGGCAGCGGCGATTCGGCTGGGGCGGCGGATGACAGCACCTGGCTGGCGGAGGAGCAGCAGCAGCCGCTGAGGCCGCTGAGGCCGCTGCGGCCGCTGCCGCGGCGGGCGCCCACCGCCCCCGGCCTGGAGGCGCTCGCGCTGCAGGCGCTGCGGCTGCGGTGCGCTCGAGGCGTGGGCGCCAGCAGCGGCAGCATGGGCTTGCAGGCCGGTGGGGGCGCAGAGGCGGCGCGGCAGGAGCAGCAGCTGTTGGGGCGAGTGGCGGCCGCTGCCAGTCCGGAGGTGGGGTGGGGTGGGGTCCACGGGTTGGGCCTCATGGGGGGGTAGCCGTCCATGGGGGGGGGGGGCATTGTAAACACCAGCCCAATCTAAACCAAGCTAAACTAGGGGAGGGGGAGGGAGGGGGCGGGAGGAGTAGCCGTCCGTACAAATGGTTCCTCGTGAATGGACAAGCGGCAACATCCCGTGGCACAGCGGCGGGAGGGGGAATACCCATTTGCATGCTCACAGCGGTAAAGGCGCTTGACAGCAGCTTTTCGTGCGTGTGCGTGTGTGGTTTGCGAGCCGCAGGAGGTGGCGGCGTGTCTGCGCCTGTGGGAGGAGGAGGATCAAATGCGGCAACGGGCAGCGCCCTCCGCCACCGCAGCGCCAGCAGGTGCAGGCCGGCAGCCTCCCGCGCGCAGCTGGCGGGCCCGGTCCCTCCCCGGCACATCAGTGACACCACAGTCATCTGGCGCCGCGGCGCCTCCGCCTGCCCCCACGGCCGCCTCCGCACCTGACGCGCCGCTGTGCAGCGCGCAGCTGCTCCTGGCGGCGGCAGAGCGGCTGGCGGCACTGCAGCAGCAGGGGCAGTTGGGGCAGGGGCAGGGGCGGCAGCAGCCGGGGCAGGGGCAGGCAGGGGCAGCGGCGGGGTCAGGGCCGGCGGGGCCGGAGCCGCCGCCGGCGTTGGCGCGGCTGTGTGGCGCCATCCGCCGGTCCGCGGCTGCGGGGGCCCTCACCTGGCCGCCGCCGCCGCAGCAGCAGCAGCAGCGGCAGCAGCAGTCAACGGGCGGGGAGGCTGGCAGCAGCCCCACCGCTCCAAAGGCCGGTGTTGCTGGTGGTAGTGATGGCGATGGCGATGGTGGCGGTACGGCGGAGGTGTACGGACGGTTGGCGGCGCTGCTGTGGAGGGGCCCGGAGCTGGAGCCGGGCCCGGAGCCGGAGCCAGGGGGCCGCGCCAGCGGAGGGACTGGAGGAGATGGCAGGGCAGCAGGCGGCACCGCACTGCCCGCGGCCCGGAGGCACACAGACGAGAGGGCGGCGGCGGCGGTGGCGGAGGCCCCGGGCCTGCGGCTGCGGCTCCGGGCGGGCCTGCTGCGGCCCTGGCGGCGCAGCGGCACGGCGGCGGCGTTCTGGCCGCAGCTGCTGACGTGTGCGGTGCGGCAGGCGGGAGCCTCGCTGCGGCCGGCGGAGGTGAGGGCTCCCCCGCACCAACCGCATGTAACGTGTAACGGTTACGTGTGCTTGTGCACCGCCTCAGTTACAACCGTACCCCGGGTTGCCCTCGCGAGCCCGGTCACTGCATGTGTACTGTCATGTGCTGGCTCTACGGAATCCACCATCGCCGCGTCCCAGACCCCTGCCTGCCTGCTGCGGCCTGCCTGCTACGGCCGGCCGACCCGTGACCGACGTCACTGCCACTGCTACTGCCCCCTCGTGCAACCAACCCCCCAGCTGGCGGACCTGCTCGAGGCCACGGCGGCGGCGGCGGCTCGCGGCGGGTCCGGAGGGGAGCAGGCGGGCGACAGGGAGGAGGAGGAGGAGGATGAAAGCGGCGGAGGGTGGGAGGGCAGTGGCGATGCAGGTGCAGGTGCAGGTGCCGGTGCCGATGACCTCCCGCCGCCGGGCTGGGACCCGCTGCTGCTACCGCGGAGTGTGCTAGTGGCGGCGGAGGAGCGGCTGCTGGCGGCCGGGCCGCACGACATAGGTGCGTGTGTACGCGTGTGTAGGTGGGGAGGGGGTGCCGGTGGGCACTGCACCAAGTGGCCCGCCCTGGCCATGGTCGCCCTGTGGGCCAGTGCAGGCGTGGACCGGCGCCGTGGGTGCTGTTTTATACGCGCACTCGCTCAGTTCACCTTTGGCAACCCCCATCCACCCACCCACCCACCCACCCGCCCGCCCGCCCACACGCAGCCCCCGCGGACGCGGTGCGGCTGCTGGCGGCGCTGGCGGCGCTGGGCCACTCGCCGCGGCCCGCCACCGCCCGCCTGCTGACGGCGGCGGCCGGGGCGGCCTTCCGCGGCTGGCGCTGGCGGCAGCCGGCGGCGCTGCAGCTGCGGCTGGTGCTGACGCCGCATCAGGCGGCGCCCGCAGCTGGGCGCGAGGCGGGGGCTGCCGGCGAGGCTGAGGCGGCGGCGGCGAAGGTGGTGGCGGCCGAGGCGGCGGCGGTGATGCCACTGGGCGAGCCGGAGCTGCGGTCGCTGCTGCGGGTAGGGGTAGGGGTGGCGGGGCGCTGTGGGCACTAACTTCCTCCCGGTGTGGCCGTGTGGGTGTGGTAAGCATTGATTCGCTTATGCTACTCCCTGCCTCTCCCCACGTCAACCCCACCTCGTCCCCAACCCCACCCACCCTCCCAGGCCGTGTGCCGGCTGGACGGCGCCTACGCGGCGGCAGGCGGAGAGCCCTGGCTGGCGGACTGGGCGGCGGCCTACTGGGGCCACCTGGGCCAGGCGGGCGGGGCGGGCGGGGCAGCTGCGCCCACCGCCGCCGGCGCTATTGCTACGCCCACTGCCGCCGCGGAGGTCCTGTATCTGCTGGCAACACTACAGGTGGGGCGGGCCCTGCGTGTGGAGGTGGAGGTGAAGGACGGGGGCGGGGGTGTCGACCGCTCTGCAACCCTTCCCCTTCCGCCCGTTTCCCTTCGCGTTTTCTCGCCTGCCCGGGGCTCGCCTGCTCCTGCCCCCACCTCTGCCTCCTGCCTGCTCCCTGCCGCCCGCAGTTCGTGCCGCCCTGGGAGGGCTGGGAGGCGGCGGCGCTGGCGGCGGCACAGCCCGGCCTGGCGCCCTGGCTGCGGCTGCTGGCGCGCCGGCCGCGGCAGCAGCCGCGACATCGCCGGCGCGCAGGCCAGGCACCCGGTGACCTGGCGGCGGCTACACCCAGTGTGGAGGCGGCGGCGACACTGGACTGCTGGCTATCTCCCCCGAGTGTCCCGGCGGCGCCGGTCTCGTCACGGAGCGAGCAGCCGCCGCCGCCACCCGACGAGCCGCCACCAGACCAGCCGCCGCTGTCGCCCCTGGCCCTGGTGCACCTGGCCTGGGCGGTGGGCGCACACGCCGCCGCCTGCGCCATGCCGGCCCCTCCCCTCCCTCCGCCGGCTCCGCCCGCGGAATGCGGCGGCGGCGACAGCGGCAGCTCCGCGGGCATGGGCGTGGGGGTGGGGCCGGGCGGCGGCGGCGGCGGCCCGGCGTGCGAGCTGACGCCGCGGCAGCGCCAGCGGCTGGGCGCCCACCGCCACCGCCTGCGGGTATTTGGGGCGGCGCTGGCGGCCCTGGCGGCCTGGGCGGAGGCGGGGTCAGCGGCGGGCGCCGCAGCAGCGGCAGCGGCCGCCGGAGGGGCCGCGGGCGGAACTCAGCATCCAGGTGCCTTTGGGCAGCCTGATAGCGGCGGTGAGGGCGGCAGCGGTGGTGGTAGTGCTGGCGGTGCTGGCGGTGGCGGTGCAGGGGCCGTGGCTCACACGGAGCCTGCTGCTGTGTGTCCGGCGGATGCGACGGATGGCGGCCGCGGGCAGGCGGCCGCGTGGGCGGCGTGTGTGCGGGACGTGGCCTGGGGCGCGGCTGCTGCCGGCCTGGATGCAGCCTGGGTGCGGCCCGCCGCGGCAGGAGTGCAGCTGGAGCGGCTGCAGCAGCTACAGCCGCACCAGCCGGGGCATAGAGATGGCGCTGGAGGCGGAGGTGGAGGCGGAGGTGGCGTTGGGCGCGGTGATGGCGGCGCTCGGGGTGGAGGTGGGGGCGGTGGGGGCCTGTGGGAGCGCATGCTCCGTACGGCTGCAGCACGGGGGTGGCTGCAGTGACGCGGGGTCCCACGCCGCTTGGGTTTGCCTTGACACGATGCCGCACAGAGGCGATGCAGGGGCGATGTGAGTGGTAGAGGCTCCGAATGCCTGGGTGGAGAGGTTTTGCTCCGGCGCGACCGGCAAGGCGGCGGGGCGCGGAGGAGGTAATGGGTTTCCGCGGCAGTCATCAAGAAAGTGGGCCCCGGCTCATTCGGACGCGGGTTTTGCAAGCGTTTCTCGCTTTTTCAGATCCTTCATACCAATTTTAATACAGCGTAGTCCAGAATGTGCCCACAGACAGAGCAAGACGACGGTCGTGAATCTTGGCACGATGTCGACGCAGGAGCGCAAGTTCTGGCTCCCGAGCCCGTTATGACGGTCGAGGACTTCTTCCTAGAGTATCCTCACCTGTTCGACTTGTTAGACAAGAAAACAACGCTTCTTCTCAGGACGACATCAAAGACACTTTCCGTCGCGCATGCCCACTGGAACTTGGGCCTCTGCATCAACACCCTTCGTTGCGACCCCAAGATGCTCACCGCATACAAGCCAAAGCATAGCCATTCCTCGGGCGGGCGTCGCGACTGCTTGGGCGCTTCGGGCGCTGACGCCGGGGCGCACACGCGCGGCGCCCGCGGCCCCAAAGCCAGCAAGACCGGCAGCAGCCCCGTCCCCCTCCCCGCCGGCAGTGAGCGAGGCGCCGGCTCCACCACAGCTCCGCCTCCCAGTGCTGCCAAGTCGGCGGCGACCACCGTGGGCGGCGTGAGCGGCTGCCGCGAGGGCGAGGCGCCCATTGCCACGGCGCTGAGCCGCATGCGCGCGCGCGGCGCCTGCCCCCGCGGCGTGACCCTGGTGTGCGAGCCCGACCTGCCCGCCGCCGTGCTGTGAGTGCCGCCAGCGCAGTTCAGTGCCGGTGCAGTGCCGGTGCAGTGCAGTGCAGCGCAGTGCGTATAGGCCTGAGTTCTGGCTCCTCAAACTCTCTCCCATGAAAACTCGTTTGGCTCAATGGCTCCAACCCCCCCCCCCCGCCGCACACAAGCACGCGCAGCCCCACCCAACCACCCACCCCACCCCTCTGCCCCCCCCTCCCCGCAGCTCCCAGCTGGTGCAGTCGGCGCTGTCGCCCGCGCTGGCGGCCCTGGCGCTGCACGGCCATCCGCGCCTGGGCAGGCAGCTGGCGGACACGCTGGGGGACGCCGTCCGGGCGGCGGGGACGGCGGCGGCAGTAGCAGCAGTAGCAGCACCGGCGGCGTCTGCAGAGGCAACCGGCAGCGGGGAGGCCGCCAGCCAGCGCCCAGCAAGCGGTGGCAGTAGCAGCAGCAGGGCCGTGGGAGGGCGGCGAGCACCGCTGCGTGCCGCGCTGCCGCTGGCCGCGGCGCCGCACCTGACGCGGCTGTGCCTGTGTGTGCGCGACTGGGAGGCGGCCGAGGGCTGCGCGCTGCTGCTGGCGCAGGGCGCGCTGGCGGCGCAGCTGAGGGCGCTGGACTTGCGGCTGGCGGCGCCGGTGCTACTGCCTGCGGCGGAGCTGGGCGGCTGTAGCGGGCTGCGGGAGCTGCGGCTGGAGCTGGGGGCGGCCAAGGCGGTGGGTGCGGGGTGGGCGGGGCGGGCGGGTGTAATAGGTGGTTTATTGAAAGGAACGGAGTGGAAATGCCCAGATGCTCTGAGACGCAATCCGCACATACGGTATGCACACACATACACAGGTGGGCGGCCCAGGGCGCGTGGATCTCGGCCCCTTCCGCACCGGCCGCAACGACAGGGCCCGACGAAGGGCGCGGGAGCGGGCAGGTGGGTGTGTCAGCGTGTGTGCCGGCGCGTGGTTCGCCACAGGAGATTGCATTGGTTACAGGAGGTACCTGCTGACGCAGCTCACGAGCCAGCGAGCACGTACTACATAGGAGGAGAGAGGAGGGGAGGCGCGACGTGTAAGGACAGGAGAGCGGCAGGGTGTGTGCAGAGCAGACACCGTGTTCACACACATTTGCTGCGGTTGCCGCCACTCGCACACCACCCGCCACCCGCACACCCGGCCCACACTCTGTGCCTCCCAACTGCCCGCCCCTCCCCCTGCCGCAGAGCCCGCCCCCGCCGTGGCCGCCCTGTGCCGCCTGGTGGGTCTGACCCGCCTGGAGCTGTGCGGCGCCGCCATGGGCCGCATCCTGGGTGAGCGGGCGGGCTGCGAGCGAGTTGCGAGGGAGCGAGCGACCCAGCTCCCGCTACCGCACTTGCCTGGCCTCTGTCTGTTTAGTTTGGTTAGGCTTGGGTTGGCAACCACACACACGCACACCCTCCTGCTGCTGCATGCCTTGCAGCCGACCCCCACCGGCTGGCGCCACTGGGACGCAGCCTCACCGCCCTCACCAGCCTCCGCCTGGCCACCGGCCCAGCCGCCGACGGCGACGACATCACCATCGGCGGCGGCGGCGGCGGCGGCGGGGCTGCAGGATCCGGCGCTCCGGGGCCCTCGTCCTCACAGCCTTGCTCGGCAGCCCCCCGGCGCGCTGGCACACCGGCCTCCAGTGCCGGCACCAGCAACAGCAACAGCACCGCCGCCTCCAAGGCCACCGCCGCCACCGCCGCCGCCGCCGTGCTGCTGTGCGCCGGCAGCTGGCGGGTGGCGCCGCTGCTACAGCAGCCGCTGCAGGCGCCGCCTGCCGCTGGCCCCGGCCCCGGCTCCGGCGGCCGGCTCATGTGCCTGACGTGTCTGGACTTGGGTGACCACTACCGCCTCACGCTGGTGAGGCTTTCGTGTGTACCGGTATGTGTGCCTGCACGTGAATGCATGCCACCCGCATTGGCTGGTCGTGGTGGTGGCGGGAGATGACGCCGTGTGAGGGGCTCCTGTGTTTCACGTCTACTGCAAGTGCCTGACTGACCCACCGCACCCCGCTTAATGTTTCGCGTCGTGTCATCGCCAGTGGTCGGGAGACGTGCAGGCGCTGGCGGCGGCGCCCGCCCTCCGCCGGCTGCGGCTGGGGCAGTTGGAGCTCGGGCCGCCGCAGGAGCTGGTGGCGGCGGCAGCGGCCTGGGCGGCGCAGCAGGACGCGGCAGCGGCGGACGCGGCGGCGGGGCTGTCGCCGGCGCTGCAGCGGCGGCCGCCCGGAGAGACCTTTTTGGGCCTCCCCACCGGAGGGGCTGCGGCTATCCACGCCTCTCGGGGCGCGTCGGCGGCGGCGAGGGCCGACCGGCCGCTCCTCCTGCCCAGCCTCGAGGCATTGCAGGTGTGTGTGCGGGCGGGCTGGGTCGGGGGTGTTGACAGACGGACACGCCAGCCCCGGCTCCTGTCGCTCCGTGGGCTCCAGCAGCGCAGCAGCTAGCTCCCTGTGGCCCACCACACCTTCCTGCTACTCAACGAATGAAGGGGCGACCCTACATGCCCCCCCCCGCCCCCCCCCCCCCACCACCACCCCTCCGCCGCCTGCAGACCGCCTACCCGCTGAGTGTGCCCACCCTGGCGACCCTGGCGGGCGAGGCGCCGCGGCTGGCCCGCTGGGAGTGGAGCAGCAGCGGCGGCGGCGGCGGCTCCAGCAATGCGGTGCGTGGGTGCGCCAGGACGGAATTTTACGTGTGTTCTCGTGAAAGGTGTGCTCACTCGTGCAGCGGTGCGACACCCCACCCCACACCAACCTTCACCTAACACACCCGCAGCACCCAACGCCCACAAATGCTCACTCCTGACGGCCCCGCCCCACGTGCTGCGTCGTTTCGCCTGCTGTCGCTCCACTTCCCCCACCCGCAACCCCCATCCCCGCCCCCCACGCGCAGTTCGCGCCGTTGTGGCTGGCATGGGCCGCCACCCCCGACCACCGCGGCTACAGCTGGGACCACAGCCACTGGAGGCAGTGCTGCGCCGCCGGCGAGCTACTGCCGCTGGTGCTACTGCCGCTGGCGCTGCCGGCCGAGTGCGCCACATCGGGCGCGGCGCCGCCCAAGGCCGTGGCGGATCGCAGGCGGCAGCAGCAGCAGAAGCAGAAGCAGAAGCAAAGACCATCACAACAACAGCAGCAGCAACAACAACAACAGCAGCAGCAGCAGCAGCGGCATCGACAGCGGCAGCGCCGCCGTTCGCAGGAGCTGCCGGGCGATGAGCAGGAGCAGGAGGAGGCGGCTGGCGGCGGCGGCGGCGCTGAGGACGCCGACGCGGCCGCGCAGCGGGAGGCTCGCCGCCGGGCAGCGGCCGCCTCCTGCCAGCCGCAACCCTACCCCTACAGGATGGCTGACCCCTGGCTGCCCGAGGCGGTGCGGCGCGCGGCCGAGCTGCTGCCGCGGTTGCTGCCTTGGCCGGCGCGCCAAATGAGGTGAGGCGGGGTGGGGTGGGTCGGCGTGGTGCGGTGTGAGTCGCCGCTCATCGTGATTGGCAGTTTGTCCTCCGAGGCCCCTCAGGCAGCGTGTCGTGTCGTGCCGTGCCGGCCGCGGTATCCGGTGTACCAGTGCCGGGAGATAGAACTCCGGAGTCATGGCGTAGGCACGATTACAGATTTTTGTGCGTGCGTGTGTAGACGTGTTTAGACGCGCGGCGTACACCACCTGTTGGCGCCCTCCATGCCCACCCCCGCGCCCTCCATCCCGGCCCTCACTGGTCACGACACGCGCGCAGGAACATCGCGGTGCTGACGGCCCGGCCCGACCCCGGCGCCGAGGGCGGCCGTGACGCCAGCACCGCCGCCGCCGCCGCCGCCCCCGACAGCAGTGGCGGCGGGCCGCACTCGGACTGGCTGGCGGCGCTATCCGGTCTGCAGCCACAGGTGGCGGCGGCGGCGGCGGGCCAGTGCAGCGATACATGTTACGGCGCCGGCCCGCAGCGGCTGCTGCTGGGCGGGCTGGTGTTTGACGGGGTGGAGCAGGCGGCGCTGCTGCGGGCGGCACTGCCGTCAGTGCGGGTGCGTGGGGGCTTGGGCGGGGGGCGAGGGAGCGAGGACCGGGGCGGGTGGGGGCAGTGCGGCACCGGGGGTGGGGGCTGGTGGGCGTGCGCCATCAATCGCCATCAATTGATGCTGCGCAGTGACAGCGCACACGAACACGTGCGCACATGCATGCACACGCAAGCCCGTGTCACACTGTGTGTACGCATATGTCTGCCCCCCCCCCCCGCCATCGCTACGCCGGCGCATCAGATGTCTTCGCATGCCCGACCTCGCGTGCCGCCTCGGTGCGTGCGCATTCCCCTACT
This sequence comes from Chlamydomonas incerta, assembly GCA_016834605.1. NCBI lineage: Eukaryota > Viridiplantae > Chlorophyta > Chlorophyceae > Chlamydomonadales > Chlamydomonadaceae > Chlamydomonas > Chlamydomonas incerta. The sequence goes on from JAEHOC010000012.1 coordinate 139,125, forward strand.
AATTCCCCCGCCCCCGCCTCCCCCCCGCCCTGCCCCCCAACAGCAACACGACTTCCGCGACTGCGCCGTGCGGTGCGCCGACGGCCGGACGCGGCCCGTGCAGCGGCTCCGAGTGGAGGAGGAGGAGCGGGGGCAGACGGCGGCGGCGTGGGGGCAGGGGCAGGGCGGCGGCGGCGGCGGCGCGGCTCCGTCGGTGTTCGAGGTGTGAGGTGTGACATGGCTGCCCGCCGGCGCAGGGAGGAGGGTCGGGCCGTCCATGCGGAGTAGGAAGGATGTGGGGCTGACAGCCAGCCGGCCGGTGCGCATGGATCATGACTTTGTAGGGGCCCCGGGTGCCCCGTGCGAGGTCGGGCTCAGTGGCATGCCACACTGCGCGGTGGTCTCGTGCGTGCACCGGGGCACCCGCGGCACATCCACGGCCCATGAGCACTGGCGTGACCGGCTGGTGTGGTGGTGCCGGAGGGTGGTGTGAGGGTGGGGGGTCGCGGCGCTGACGGGCAGCGGCTGGGCGGACGGCGTGGGGCTGGGGAATGAGGAGCATGCATGCGGGGGTGCGGGGGTGCGGGGGTGCGGGCCAGCACGACACGCAAGCCACTCCAGACCTGGCTGCTGCTTGGCATGGCTGATGATGAGTTGGTGTGTGCACGACTGTAGCTCGTCAGATCACGGGTGCAGCATCCGGCGTGCATTCCTGCCCCCGCTGAAACCGGGGCCCGGGCCGGGGTGCCCCTTTATGCGCAGCTAGGGTGCTGGCTGTGCAGCTGAGCCCGGCCCCATATGCATCCCACGAGGGCGAGTTCCTCTCAGACCAGAAACGGCGTATCCGACATCCGACGCCGTGTCACGGCCTGCCGCGCGTGGGGCCACCGCCTGGCGCCAGGTCCACCCCCACACGCGCCCACAGCTTCCATTGCCACTGCCAGCACCACCACCACTGCCCAACAGCACGCTCATTCCAGCACTGCGCCCGCGCTTGCACATGACAGCAGTGGCCTTTCACAGCCGAGCGCCGCCCACCCGCCTACCTGCTACCGCCTGCCTGCTACTGCCTGCCTGACCTGGGCACGCCGGCCAACGAGTGCCTACAGCAGCAGGTGCCCCCTGTGCGGCCCCACCCCCGCCCGGCCCCACCCCCGCTACAGGCTACAGCCTGCAGGCTACATGCTACAGCCTACCGCCTGCCGGCTACAGCCTACAGGATGCAGGCTACAGCCTACAGGATGCCGCTGGGGTCCCAGCAGTACTTGTGGCCGTCCTCCATTGCGCCCAGCGCCGCCATCTGCACACCACACAGTCAGGCAGCGGCAGTGGCAGCAGCAATTACGAATTAAGGGACAACAATAGCAGTGTGGCAAAGTATCGCGCGGGGCCCCGCCGCCCCCCCCCACTCCCACACACACGCACCTGCTCGCCGCTGAGCCCCCAGTCCGCGCCCAGCAGCTGCGGCTCGGTCCACTCCGCCAGCCGCTCCGGGCGCACCGACTTGGGGATGACGGCGCAGCCCTCCTGGGGGGGGGGGGGGGCCCATGCGGGGAGACACACACGTGTGTTTTCGTTGTTGGTCTTCGTTGTTGGTGGTTCCTGGCTTGTATCTAACACGTGTGTTTGTGTGCCTGTCTGTAGTGGTGGCTTGGTGGTGGTGCTATGCGCGGCCCCGTGCTGCGCGACGCCACCTCTTCACCCCCTCCCATGGGTCTGGGCTGGCACTGGTTGGAACTTGAAACCGCTACCCCCCCCCTATCCGGGCCCCCTGCCGGCGCGCACCTGCAGCGCCCAGCGCAGCAGCACCTGCGCCGGGCTGCGCCCCACCGCCGCCGCCACCGCCTGCACGGGCGGCGCCGTGAGCAGGTCGCCGCAGCCCAACGAGGCGTAGGCCACCACCGCGATGCCTGCGTGTGCGTGCGTGAGAGTGCGTGTGTGAGTGCATGTGCGTCCGTGCGTGTGTGAGCGTGTTGACGGGGCGCATGTGTTTTTAGTACCCCTACACAGCAATATTGTGGATGCCTTCTTCACCTGCTCCCCACCCCCACCCCCAGTACCCAGCCCCGCACTCGCCCTCCTGCTTGCACAGCTGGCGCAGCTCCCGCCGCGGCCGCCGGGGGTGCACCTCGAACTGGTTCACCTGCGTGTGTGTGCGAGTGTGCGTGTGTGTGAAGAGAGCACACGCGCTCCGGCGCCACGCCTGGTCGTAGTCGACCCCGCCACCCTGCGCTTGCTCGCCTGCCTCTCCCAGCACCCTGCGGACCCGCCCACCCAACCCGCACACGCCTCCAAGCCCCACACGGCCGTTGGGTTTACCTTGGGCTGGTAACTCCCGCCACTCCTCCCACGCACGCCCTACCCCACCCCCAACCCCCCACCCGCCGCCCCCCTCACCATGGGCTTCACCTCCGCGCCCGGGTCCGCCATCAGCTCCGCCACGTGGCGCTCCTCGTAGTTGGACACGCCGATGGCGCGCACACGGCCCTTGAGGCGGCAGGGGGGGGAGGGGGGAGGGTGCGAGGGTGGGTGCGTGAGTGGGTGGGTGCGGGCGGGAGGGTAAGTGGGTGCGGGGAGGTCGAGATTGGGCACGGAAGCAACAGCTCTTGCACAAGCACAAAGCACATGCACGCACGTAGACACTACCTCTTTCCCTCCATTTCCGTGTGCTCTGCTCTCTCTATACTGGTACCTGCCACCTCCCCCCCGCCCCCCCCCCCCCCCCCCGCCGCCCCCCCGCCCCACCTCCCGGTACAGCTGCTGCAGGTCGCGCCACGTGGCGGCGCGCTGCTGCGCGTTGGCGGCGCTATCGGGCGGCGTGCGCGCCACCCCCGGCCAGTGCACCAGCACCAGGTCCTGCGCGGTGTAGGGCCGCGGTGTGGGTGGCGTGTGTGTGCGGGTGGCGTGTGTGTGCGGGTGGCGTGTGTGCGGGTGACGTGTGTGCGGGTGACGTGTGTGCGGGTGACGTGTGTGCGGGTGCGGGTGGGAAGACAGGGCGTGCGGAGGCAGGCAGCTGTAGGCAGTAGCATGCCGTCAGCAGCACGCGCAATCGAACTACAGGCCAAGTGTTACCAGCCGTAGCCCCAGCTACAGCCCCGGTGTGGCACTGTGCAGGCGCTTGTGTCCGGGCTGTTGGGCCCACGGCACCCAGCCCTCACACCCACCCCCTCACACCCCTTACACACTCCTGCAACCCAGCCCCCTCACCCCCTTCCACACCCAATCCCCGGCCCCCCAAACCCCTCTCCCACCTCCCCCGCCAGCGCCCCTCACCACGTAGTCGGTCCCCAGCCGCGCCAGCAGCGCCTCCACCGCCGCCCGCGCCCGCCCGCCGCCCTGCTCGTACGGCGACACCTTGCTGGTCAGGAACACCTGGCCGCGCGGCAGCCCCGACGCCGCCAGCGCCTCGCGGATGGGCGCCTCGTTCTGGGGGTGGGGTGGGGGTGCGGGGGGAGAGTGGGTGGGTGGGTTGTAAACACCAGCCCAATCTAAACCCAAGCGAAACTAGACGAGGGACAGGCAGGTGCAGTTTGCGACAATACAGGGTAACGGTATACTCTTGCGTGGGGTGGGTGCGCGGGTGGTTGGGTGCGGGCGTTGGGTGCGTGAAGGGGAGTTGAGAGGGCCCCAGCCCTCAGCCCTGCCAGGCCCCCCACAGCCCCCACACGGGCGGCCGGCCCGCAAGCCCGCCCACCTTGTAGATGGTGGCGGTGTCGATGTGCCGTATGCCCGCCCGCAGCGCCGCCAGCACCGCGCCCCGCGCCTCGTCCCCGCCCGCCTTGAACGTGCCCAGACCCACAGCCTGCAGGCGGCAGGGAGGGGGCGAGAGTAGTGGCGGGGTGAGGCAGCCGTGTGGTGTTCGGGACCCCACGCAGCTTGCAGCCCCTCCTCCGGCACGTGCACACTGTGTCAGCCGCCCATTCCCACCCCCCCTCTGTTCGCCCTCCATCCCCCTCTCCGCCTCCCAACACACCCAGCAGCTCCCACCGGCAGCTCCACGCCATTGCGCAGGGTGATGGTCCGCGGCAGCGCCAGCGGCCGACCGGCGCCCTGGCTCGCCATGGCCGCGGCCGCCATGTCAGCCAGGTCCTGCTGCGCAGTGGTAGACAACGAAGCCGGCTTCACCCTTCCTTAAGTACGACAGCTAGGCTTGATGCGGTGTTGCAGAAGTGTCAAGAATCGCAATAACAATTGTGCGGGGGCTTAACCGGACATGTTTCCTTTATAATTCTCAATTCAATTGTACACTTGCACATCATAACGGCACATGCCCAAGTAAAGCATCACAGTCTACTGCGCCAGAACGCAAACGACAGTTGCGCCATGCGAATTGGATCCAATCGACTGGAAACTCTGACTCTTTTGTTCTGTAACACTATTATATGTAGTACCGTGCAAACCTTGATGCCCGGATACTGGGGTCGGTGTCAATGCGTGGCGCCTTGCAAAGCCCGTCGTCCATAGGCAGAGCACACCACTGTCTTCTAATAAAACCTAACATCTGCATCACTAGAGTACTTGCCAGGGCATCAACCAGCTCGCCAGAGCACAAGCGGCAGGAGGAGCGCACTCGCGGTCGCCAGGAATCGCGTGGCAAGAGCGACAGCAAAAGTGGGTCTGACTCACAAGGGATTGGCTAGAGCGGGGATGCGGGTAGAGGAGACGACACGAGGCGGGGTTCGGTCGACGAGGCTGGGGCGGGGGAGGGGAGACTTGCGACCTGGCGGCCTGGTGGCTCGGCAACGGGTCCCGCCGCGGGGTGCGTGCCGAACCCTCTTTGCGTTACCACTCACGCTCCCCTTGCCTCTCAATGGCTCGTCCTGCCTTCCCCGCAGTGGCCGCCGCCGGCAAGCTGAAGCTGCTATGCCTGCACGGCTACATGCAGAACGCCGAGGTGGGCGGCTGTGGGCTGGGCGCACGGGGCCTGGAGCCGGGAGGGCGCGTGTGCGGCCCGGGCCGGGGGTCAGGGGGTGGGGCGGAGGTTTAGTGCGTTCGAAACCCGAACCGTGACCATGGCGAACTCAGAGGCAAGAGAGCCAAGCCGCGAGGGCAATCGCACTGTTGTTTATGGTGGCATGCAGTCTTGCTCATCTGGGGGTCGATCCTAGTAATGGACGACTGGGGGCTACGGGGGCTGCGGCGGCTGCGGTCGGGCGGCGGCCATTGGGGCGCTCAGCACCACAGCCAGTACCAGCAGGGGCCTGGTCCGGGGACAGGGCCAGCGCGGGGCTCCCCACGGCTGCAGGGTCTTCAGTGACCTCGATTAAGGGGGGGGGGTGCTGTCAGGCAGCCGATGCAAGCGGAGCCGTGCGGCATCAGGGCCTCACTTTCGAACCACAACCACACCACCACGGGCCTCGCCGCGCGCCAACCTCCCCGCCCTTCCCTCCCCTCCCCACACCCGCCCGCCCGCCCGGCCGCAAACGCGCCTCCAGATATTCCGCAGCCGGCTGGGCAGCATGCGCAAGGCGCTGAAGAGCCGCGTGGAGTTCGTGTTCGTGGACGCGCCCTTCGAGGCGCAGGTGGGCGGGCGGGTGGCGTGAGGAGCGGGGTGAGGGGTGGGGGAGGGTGGGGGCGTGGAGGCCACACACGGTGCTGCTGAGCCGCCGCTGAGCCTCTCGCCCCGCGCCACCGTAACCGCCTCCCGCCATCTCCCCCAGGGCCTTCCGGGCAGCGAGGACCCGGAGGAGGTGCAGGGCGGGCGCGACGGCCGCTCCTGGTGGCAGGTAGGTGGGCGGCGCGGTGGGGGCGGGCGCTTGAGAGCTACACGTGTCAGGGGTCAGTGGTGCCGCTGGAGACCAGAGCTCATGGGCCCTGGTGCTTGGCAGGCGCGCTATACGCGCTCACCCCTTACGGCGGCGTAAAAGGGACACTCGGGCTTACCCACAGCTCACATGCAGCCAGGCAACCCGGCTCCAGCCGGCACCATCTAGGGACAGACCCTGCGGGCGGTGTGGGCGATGTGGGCGGCGGCGGCAACGTACCGCGGCGCTGCGCTGCTGGTCGTGCTGGGTGCTTTATGGGCGTTGTATGCGGCCACAGCACCACCGGGCCTAGGCCGCCGCCACCGCTGTGCAGCAGTGGTGGACTGCGATGCGCGTGGCACGCAACCCCCTGCCCCCTCCCCCCGAAAATCTGCCCCCTTGCCCCGCCGCCCGCAGTGGACGGACAGCGGCCCCTCGGGGCGGCCCTCCAAGGCAGCCAACTACACGGGTGGGCGCGGGTTCTGGAACAGGGCACGGGAGCACGGGATGGGATTTGGCATTCCCCTGCGAGGTGTGGTGTGGTGTGCTGCGGAAAGCGTCCGCTGAAGTCCGGGCGCCGCGCGGCTCACTGCCAGACCTTCATGCGCCCCCTTCTTCTACCCCCTCTGCCTGCCCTGCCAGGCTGGGAGGTGTCTCAGGCGGCGCTGGTGGCGGCGATCAAGGAGCACTCGCCGGACGGTGGGTGTGCGGGTGTGAGGGTGCGCGGGTGTGGGGTCTGGGCGTGCGGGTCGACACGCAGGCAGGATAGAGGTCAGGTAGGAATGGAGCAGGAGAGAGACGGAGCGCAAGAATGGGGTTGGGCACATTAGGGGGTGGGCCTTAACACGCGCACAAGCGCACATGTGCATGCGCATGCCGGCATGCGAACATGCAACCCGTCACATGGACGGCTAGCCCACTCCACACGCCCCCCCCCCACCCCACGCACACACACAGGCCTGTTGGGCTTCAGCCAGGGCGCTACGGCGGCGGCGCTGCTGCTGGCGCACTTGGCGGCGCCGGGCGGCGCGGCGGCGGCGGAGCAGCAGCAGCGGCTCAAGTGCGCGGTGCTGGTGCGTGCGGGGCGTGTGTATGGGAGGTCTGCGGGTGTCGGGTGCTGGGTGGAGGTGGGGTGCAGGGGGGATAGGCGGGCTGGGAGGCGTGGTGTCAAAGACAAGTCAGGGTCAGGCAGGGTCAGGGTCAGGGTCAGGGTCAGGGGGAGGGGCACACCCTTTTCATGCTCACAATTGCGGCCCGTACCCCTTGCCCCGCCAGGTCGCCGGCTTCCTGCCCCGCGACCCGGCTGTGGCGGCGCTGGTGCAGGCGGAGGGGCCCGGCGTGCGGCTGCCACTGCTGTTCGTGAGCGGCACGTCGGACTCGCTGGTGCGGCGGCGGCGGGAGGGGGGGCCACATTCATGATTAGTGAAGGAAGTGGTAGGGGGGCCTCAAGGATGGCTGGGGGGTGGCTGTGTACTCCCGTACCCAAGAGGAGGGCTGGTGGGGGCGGTTGCTGGGCGGGGTCAGGGGCGGCGTGAGGCGGTCGCAGTGGTGCGCGTGTGCACATGGCGGCCGGGGCGTGTGCCGCGGCATACCTGCCTTCCACCCCACCGCAGTACTCCGCTGCTGCCGCCTGCGCGAAACCTATGCTGACCCGCCCACACCCGCCCGCACCCGATCCCCTCACCCTCCCGCCAGGTGCCGCCCGAGCGCACCGCCGAGCTCCGCGCCTGCTTCCCGCCGGCCGTGGGCTCCACCTTCACACACGGCGGCGCACACCTGGTGCCCACGTGCAGGTGGGGGGTGGGGGCCGCGTGTGTGCTTGTGTGTGCATGTGCATGCGCGTTTGTGTGTCTTTGTGCGTGCGTGTGTGGCCCTGGGGCGCCTGGGCGCTGTGCGCACACGAGCACGCGTTCTTTCTGCCTTACCCAACCCACACGTATACACACAAGTCTTTGTGGCGTTTCCCCTCGAGCTCTTTTCGGTGTCCTTAGCACACACGTGTGCACTCCACCACTCCACGCCCCACAGCGGCGAGTTCAAGTCCTCGCTGGTGGGCTTCCTGGACGCCGCGGCGGCGGCGGCGGCGGCGGGCGGCCCCGCGCCGGCGCCGCTGCACCGAGTGGCCAGCGCCGCCAACACGTCTGCGGCGTCGGCGTCTGCGGGCGGGGTGGCGGGGCCGGCGGCGGGCGGGGCGGCGGGTCTGTCCGAGTCGGCGTCGGCGGCCAGCCTGGCCTCGGCGTCGGCGTCGGACCAGCAGCAGCCGGCACTGAGCGAGCCCGAGGCGGTAGCAGAAGGACTGGCAGCGCTGGCGGTTCAGGAGGAGCCGGTGGCGGTGGCGGTGGCGGCTGCGGGGAGATAGGGCATTGAGGCGGTGGCGGTGGGCGCCGGGAGCGGAGTGTAGTGTAGTGTAGTGTAGTGGAGTGGAGTGGAGCGAAGCGGAGAGAAGGAGAGGGTCATGGGGGTGCGGTGGAGTTGCTCAGGCGGCATGGGGGTACCTGGGCCAGCGGCTGGCAATGCCTCTCCGCATGCATACCGGTATCGGAAGACGGTTCGAGTGTGGGCCGAGTGGCCTGATGTCGCCTGGGGACAGCGTTTGTGTGCAGGTCTGGGACGGCGTGCTGCTCCTGCTCGCGGTGTGCCGTCTGGTCATGCTGCTGTGTGAGGGGCTGTGTGAGGGGCGAGTGCCTCAGCATATGGTGCGAGAGAGTGAGAGACCGCAGCAAAACTGAGTCGAGGCTGGAAGCCGAGCTGACTGTAGTGCGCATGTGAGTATTGGGGAAGGAAAGAGAGGGGGGAGAATGTGCCACGGGCATACGGGCATCGGGGCATGCCAGTGTGGTTGCTGCGTTCACTCCGACAGTGATTGCCTGCGACGGCGTCCGACACATGGGTGGGTGGGTGTAAGTCTTCGGGTCGATATCCCCTGCAGTCCTGATTATTGTCCTGTATCCATCTGCTCCTCGCTCCGCCGGCGCAGAGCCCATCAACCTGGGTCTGGTGGTTACAGGGCTCAGTGGCACGTGCCAATCGTGTTTGCCCCTGCGCGTATCCCGCGTCCAGACCACTCAGGGCTGCGCAGCCACGCCAGCCAGCCAGCCAGCCGCGCAACCGCACGTGATGTGCAGTGCACGACCGGCTTGCGCCTCTCTCCCCCGTGAGTTCGTGTGCCTGCAGTGTTCCTGGATCCCAAAGCAACGGTCCCTTCCGTGTGTCCGAAGATAAAGTAGCTGACAAATAAACTTCAGCATGCCTCATAACCGTACCGTATGTACTCCACCCGCCACCCGCCCACTGTAATAACACCACCCGCCACCACCTGCCTTCACAGCCAGGTGCCAAGCCAGCGATGGCGCTGCAGATGAATGTGCTGCTAGCTACTACCACTACTACACCCGCACAGCACGCACCGCCCAGACACGCAAATGCCATGCACGCAAACACGCGCACACGGAACTGTGCGCTCCATCATCTGCGGCCGCATGTGTATGAGATGCGCCGGACGTGTCGAAGTGCATCGAGTGCGGGGGGAACAATTATGCGTCTCGACTGCGCCCGTTCGTCTCCCGGGCCCCTCGTGTCCGCGGCCGACCGCACAGGCACAGCCACACACGCACGTACATGAGCTGGGGCCAGGCGCACACAGACGCACACTGCCCCCACGTGTGAAGTTGTATGTATGTGACGTGATATGTCGTGGGCGCCGGCTTCCCGCCGTCCTCGTCTCCTTATTGATATGTACAGCGGCGGCGCGGATACACCACACCGTGAGCGTGCGCAAATGGCCTAGTAAAGTTGAAAGCCCTGGGCGTCTCTCTTATATGTCCTAGCCGTGGCGTGAAGGTGATGAAGGAGTTTCTAAAAGAGATGGCTACTGATTTATTGGTGCTGCGGCGCCGGGCACTTCTTCCGTGCCACTACGGCTCCCACGCACGCACGCGCTCCTGCTGCGGCCGTCTGCACCCACGCCACGCACATGAGCGGCCATGTCCAGGCATGGGCACCAACCCCATAAACACCGGTCATCTGTCCGGTCGGTAAGCTCCTGTCTCAATAATGCCGCCGCGTGCATCCATTGCCCTCCACTGCTGCGGCCTCAAAGCAAACACGCACGCACGCACGCACACGCACGCGCACGCACAAGCACGGCGGACGCGACATGCGGCGGCGCGATCTGCTGTTGTGGTGGAGTCATATCAGTGGGCTGATAGCTGCTGCCGCGGCGCCACAGCCCCGGCTGGCCGCCTAGGGGTTGCGGCGGGGCTTGTGCTGCGGCGGCGGCGACTTGCGGTGCGGCGGCGGCGACTTGCGGTGCGGCGGCGGCGAGCGGCGGCGGGGCGGCGGGGCGCGCACTGCAGCACGAAATGGGGACGGCGATGGCGGGCGGGCGCGGTGAGGGGGAAGCCACTCAAGGGATGCCGCGAACCGTGTTCAGGAGCAACGATTCACTTGGGGTGGCAGCAGCACTAGACGTCACAGCGGCAGGAACAATGAGCGGGCGAGCGGGCGCACAGCACACGTGCCCAACAACAAGTGCCGGGCGTGTAAGCTTCTCAACACACGTGTGACTTGACAACCACCAGCCCGCCTAGCTGCATCCCGCCCGGCGCACACACCTGGGGGGCTCTCAAAGATGGGCGGCAGCGGCGGCGCGCGCTCTCCGGGCTTGGGCTTCTGGCCCTTGGGCGGCGGCGAGGGGGTGGGCGGGCGCGGCGAGGGCGGCGGCGGCGGCCTGGGCGAGGGCGGCGGCGGGGGCGGGCTGGGTGGCGGCGGGGGAGGCGGGGGCGGTGAAGGCGGGAAGGGAGCGCCGGGCGGCGGCGGCGGCGGCGACGGCGGCTTGGGAGGAGGAGAGGGGCGGGGCGGCGGCGGCGGGTTCTTGGGCGTGTTGGCCAGGACGTTGGTGAGCGTGTCGCACTCGGTGTCGGCGGTGGCGAAGCGGCAGATGTAGACGGGCACGAACTCGCTGCTGGCGCCGAACTGGGCGCCCACGTACAGCACCAGGTTGTAGGCCACCCCCAGGGAGGGCGAGCTGAGCACGGTGCGGGTGCTGGGGCCCACGTTGACCATGTAGTTGGATCGCGGGTCGGAGGAGCGGTAGGTGGCCAGGTCGTTGTCCATGTACGACATGATCTCGTGCACCACCACCTGCGTGCGTGTACGTGCACGTGCGCCGTACACCACACACAGCCGTGCATCGGTCGGGCGAAGCACACACACAGATGCATTCGGTACGGCGGTAGTGTGGGGTATGGAGCTCGCGCCCACGCCCAGTCGCCCACGCGCCCATCCGCCCGCGCCCACACCCACCGACCCATCTGCCCCACGCCCACGCTGCCGCGCGCCCACCTTGTTGACGTACAGGGCGTCGATGTTGCCGTCGCCCAGCTTGGCCTGCCGGAACTCAAAGTACAGGTTCATGCCGTAGTTGGCGGTGTTGTACCAGCTGGTCCACGTGGGCTTCACGCGCACGTGGTTGCCCAGGCCTGCCGGCAGGAGCGTGTTGTGTGTTGTGGTCGTGTCAGCGTGGCATGGTGTGTGGTGTGGTGGGGTGCGTGCGGTGGCAGCGGAGTCGCGTCGCAGCATCAGACACGTTTGGCGATGGGGATCAGCGCCAGGGCAGGAAGGGGGAAAGTGCGGGGACTGGAGCAGGGATGCTACGTGTTGAGCCCCCTGCATGCGCCTGAACTGCAGCGGACCGACACGACCCCCTGGCGGGGAACGGCATGCGTGCTGCTGAACCTGCCGACACGACCCGGGCCGGGCCCGACACGCGCGCAGCTGATCGGAAGCGGGCCTTCGCCGCCGGCCGCCTCATTGCCCCACCCGCACCCACCCGTGGTCCAGGACGCGGGCAGGTTGAAGGGCCCCAGCGCGGTGCCGGTGGGCAGCGCGGCGGCGTCCAGGCCGTCGCCGCCGGTGATGGGCGAGGCCCAGCCCAGCCAGCGCTGCGCGCACGTACGTAAGTGTGTGTGGGCGTGTGGCGCGTGTGAGCGCAAGGGCCGGCTGGCAACAGGTCACTCGAAGCGGGAAGTCATAATTGGTGGCAGAGGGACACCCAGGGTGCCTGTCCACGTGCGTGCATGGGGCGTGCTCATGCAGCCGTGCGAGTGATGGCGACGGGGCAAGGGAGCACCCTGCAGAGGCAGGGCCCGGCACGCACGCACCGCATGCAACACCCCTGCTCGTCCCCACCTTCTCAGTGACGGAGGGGCAGGCCAGGCCGGTGCCCATGAACGTGGTCTTGTCCTGGTACTCGATGCCGCTGGAGAAGCCGTGGTACAGCACAAAGTTGTGAATGGACTCCTGCAGCGGGACCTGGAAGGTGCCGAAGGTCTGGGTCCAGGTGTTGGTGTTGAGCCACACCTGGCCGCCGCCGTCCACGCCGCCGCCGAGGGTGGCCAGGCCGGCCCAGGAGCAGGCGGACGGCACACCCATGACCAGGTGGAAATGGGTGAAGGTGGCGTAGGCCGTGGCGCCCAGTTTGGCCTGGGCCGCGGCGTTGGCGGCGTTGGCCATCGCCCAGGCGTCGCAGGAGGAGGTGGGCCTGCACCGCACACACGAGGGGGCGGTACACGCGTTAGTGATACCGGTATGGTGGGCGTAGGCAGTCGCACGTGTGTCAGGACGGGCCGGCGGTCAAGCCGTGGGGCATCAGTCAGATTGTAGGCATGGTCGTCACACACCCACCCCCACACACGCACACGCACGCCCACACAGTTCTCTGTTTAAAGGTTCCGTCCTTTTTCGCCCTAACATGACGGCACAGCGCGCGGGCGCCACCAGCTACGCCAGCCGCCAGCCCCAAATCACGCACGCGCACGCACCAGGTGCAGGCGGGCGTGACGGTGACGAACTGGGTCAGGCCGCTGGTGGGCGGCTCCCACACCACCTCGCCGTAGCTGTGTGGGTGGGGTTGGAGCGTGGGTGAGGGGTTGTGAATATCAGCCCACGGGGTTGCAACATTAAGCGGTTGTCAGGGGTTCGCTGTACGACCTTCCTGGCATTCCATCTACCGCCAAGCACTGCCAGCACTGCCCGCAGCCCAGCCCGCACCCCCGCGCACCTGCACGTCTCCAGCCGGTCCGCCCAGCCGGCCTTGCCGTCCGAGTTGGGCCCAAAGTACAGCGATGCCAGGTTGCTGGGCGTGGCGCCGCTGGCCGCCCCCGCGCCGCACCCGGGCGCGTCCATGATCACCACCAGCAGCCGCTCGCGCACGTTGGTGGCGGGCGGGATGAAGGCGGGCTTGAGGATGGCGACGTCAGTGGCGTCGATGAAGGAGCACTGGCCGGTGGTGGGGTCCACGGTGCAGCCCTGTGTGCGCGGCGGGGAGCAGGTGCAGCAGCGGGCGCAGGCGCAGGCAGGGGTGTCCGTGTCAAATGGCAGGAGCGGGCGAAAGCGTGAGGGAGTGTTGAAGTACATCAGTGTGAGAGAGCACTCAGAGCTCAGCACGCCACGAAGACCGCCCTACACACGTGTACGTTGCCTGGCGCCTATCAGGCAGTCACGCACGACCCGTCCATCCGCCACAGCTGTGCGCGGCAGCCCGTCCTCAGTAACCTGGTCTGTCATGCAGTGCTAATACCGGCAGTGTGCGCACCCATACATGCACTCGCGCGTCACTCACGATGGTCATGTACTGGCCCGGCTCCAGGTCCTTGCCGTTCTTGTCCTTCTTGGGCGGCTTCTTGCCCTTGCCCAGAGGCTCGAACTTCCGCCCGTTGCTCTTATCCAGCAGAGCCCAGTCGCCCGTGCCGTCATGGTAGTCGATGTAGGTTAGCTCGCCTGCAGGTAGAGTCAAGACGTTGGCGGGGTCAAGGGTTGGGAGGAGCGAGGTTGCGGCACTGAGACTTGCTTGCGGTGTGTGCAAAAGGACGTGCGGCATGGCGCGGTCAGCTTTTCAGCATTCATTCCGGACTACTCGCGGCGGCTCAGTGGCTGTGGGGACTGGGGGAGGTGGGGGGTGTAGCGGGTGCCTCGCGCCGTAGTGCTGCTAGCCGCCGACCGCCGGCGCCCACGCACGCACGTATGAGGCGTGCGTACGCAGCGCCATCATGGTCGGCGGGACAGTAGTCTTGTTGCGATCTAATGCGAGTGCGTGCGGCCGCTTGGAGAGCGTCCGGAGGCACCCACGGATAATTGCCCGGCTGACTGTGCACCAGAGTGACTGTCCGATGTTCACCGCCCGCCTGGCGATGCCCACGCGGGCTGCTGACTACAAAGCTGGATCGGCTGTGCTGCGGCTCGGCTCCTGCGTGCCCTTTCCGCACGCACTCACCCTCGAAGTTCTTCTTGTCCTGCCCAGGAGTCTGTGCGAACACATGGCCTGCACCCAGTAGTCGAGTGACGCCGTCAGCGCGCCGTCGATGACATCGTCTGCCAGCTGTCCAGCTTACCTTGCAGACAAAGAATGACGGCTAAACTAAGAGCGGCGAAGGCGCCACAAGCGCCGGGCTGGGCCATTTCACTAAAGCTGCGGCAGGGCAAAAACGGGCCCAGAGCAGCTCGGTAAAACTCTGTCTATGTGACTAGTTACTGAGTTATGTGCCAAATATTCTTCGAGGGACGTTCTTGGATTGTGCGCAGCGTCTTCATCCCGTAATCGTGTGGCACTCGAGCGCAAGGTTAAGGCTTGCAACACGATTTGGCCCAGCAAAAGAACGAGGCTTGTGCTATCATTTTCCAGCGCTAGAGTTGAAAGTTTCTTCTCACAGTCTCACAGGGGACCGTTGGACTTCTCTCGCGACGGTTGGGGCCGGTTGGACTTTTACCTCACAAGGTCCTCGCGCCAAAGCATCTAATCCTACTTCACAGCTAGGATGTAATTGGGGCACTGCTGGATAACCGGAGTCTGACCTGGACTCGCCCCTCGGCGCACGGGCCGTTTGTGGGCGTCACGGAGGAGTGACGCAGGTGAACGCTAGGGTGAACGCGCCACGTGGACCGCACTGCTGGTCCGCACGCCCCCGCACGCGAGGGCTCGAGGGGCTGGGCTCAGGATGTTGCTGGGCAGCCCATTACCCCAAAGCCTTGCAAGTACAGTCGGCGGTTTGGGCGCCGTCTGGCACAGCAGTGCACATAAATGCCACGCATGACGCGCGACTCGAGTGCTGGCTCCCGACACCAGCCCCATAGCCCCCCCTGCCAGTTAATGCCAGCAGCCTGTCTGCCTATGGCTGGCATTTAACGCCCATGTACACTCCGGCCATCCACAACTGCGTTGCCGGCCGGCGCCATGCCAAGGCGACTGGCTCAATCGGTCGTGCCCGCCCACTCGCCCACTCGCCCAGAGGCACCCCGCCCTCGCCCATTCTGTGCCTGCCTACCCGCCATGCAAGAAGTAAGCCGTGTGACGACACGTCGACACGCACCCACATAATCCGCCTGCCGCACGTCCTTGCAAGTGCTCGTTATTCAAGGTCACAAGCGGCCAGGAATCCAGGATACCCCTGGTGGCATCGATCACTCGCTGCACGCCCCTCTCGCTCTCGTGTCCATCAGTCGGGGGCCGCCACACACATCGCCACGTCCCGCCGCCCGCGCGCCCGACGCGCCCGACGCGCACGCAGATGCAGATGGGGAAGCCCCCGCTTCGCTTGCCCCACGAGTCCACGACATAAAGTCACTTGTTTCGCCATGCATGCGCCCTCGCAGCACTAACCCGCAGTTAGGCCCACTGCGGGGAAGGGATGGGCGCAGGGATCACACATACATACAACGATAATGTGCGAGAGATAAATGAACACGCCAGGACCCACAGCCCCTGCCGCCAGCCGTCTAGGGCCGCATCACCGGAGCGCAGTCCCCGGCTGACACGCCATGGCGCGCACGGACACGCATGAATGAGGAAAGGCGCTCCTGTGGTGGCGCGCCCCGCTCCGCTCCCCTCCGCTCCCCTCCGCTCCGCAAGGATCCACCCATCAATACAGTAGCGTAAGGCAGCGCACACGCACGCATTTCCAGCTAGCTAGCGACTCCTCCTGCCGTACGTACCAGCGACATGCACACACACACACACACACACACACACACACACACACACACACACACACACACACACACACACACACACACACACACACACACACACACACACACACACACACACACACACACACACACACACACACGTGAATCCCTTGTGCTCTGTAACACACGCATCAAGTCCTTCACAGGGCCCTGCAGCCAACCATGCACCACGCGCGCATACGGCAAGGCCATGAACACAGTCTGACTTGCTACCCGCTCGATGGAGTGCATTCGGCGGTTGGACCGCACGCAAACAAAACTTGCTATCCGGCGTGCCTCCATGTGCCAGCAAACAAGCTGGACGCAGGAGGCAAAGGTGGGGTACGTACGTATGGATGGCACATGGGCGGAACACATGTGTGATGCCCCCGCCCGTTCAGGGGGAGGGGAAGCCCAATGGCGAAGAAAGTGCCAAAAGCGCCAAAGCGCCTGTCCGGCGGGTGCGTGCCGCGCGACCCGTCCAGCTCGCCCGCTGCACCAGCTGACGGCCGCTCCTGTGCGCCGTCGGCCCTGCATAGCGCGCTCACAGCCTCCGGCCGCCTCGCCCGTATGCTGATGCTTGATGAGGGGAAAGGCGTGCACAAGGCCACCCAACAGCTCGCGCATCGGGCCCCATCCCCCTACATGGGGCGACCGCCGCCACCGCCGCCGTCAGCAGCCACAGCGCGCGTGCGCGGGCGGCGATTAGGCGGCGGCGAGCGGCGGCTACGGCCGTGGGGCGGGGGCCGGCGGGCGGCCGAGCTCTCCACCTCTGCGGCGCGGGGCGGTGGCAATCAGGGAGCGGCGCGACAGCGCGACATTAGATTGGGCCCGTCAGCGAGCGGCATCGACTCCACGGCGGGGGGGGGGGATTTCGTATTCAGGAGCGGTGGCGGTGTGTGTGTTGGAAAGCACGAAGGAAAGAAGACTACGTGTGTGTGAATGTGTGTTGTGTGTGTGCGGAGTGTGTGCAGCGCACGTGGTGATGTGGGTGCGCACGCACCCGGGGGCGTAGGCGACAGAGGCGGCACGGGTGGCGCGCGCTGGCCGGGCTTGGCCTTGCCGCCCTTGGGCGGCGGCGAGGGGTTGGGCGGGCGAGGTGAGGGCGGTGCCGGCGACGGCGGCAAGGGCGGCGGCGGGGGCGGGCTGGGCGGCGGCGAGGGCGGCGGCGGCGGACTGGGCGCGGGCGAGGGCGGCACCGGCGACGGTGCAGGGGAGGGGGGCTGGGGCGGGCGGGGCGGCGGCGGCGGCGGGCTGGCCACCGCGGCCAGGGCGTTGGCCAGGGTGGGACACTCGGAGTCGGCGGCCAGGAAGCGGCACAGCAGCACGGGGATGACGTCCCTGCCGGCGCCCGTGACGCCGCCCACGTACAGCACCAGGCCGTACGGTGACGCGCCCGCCGCGGCGGAGGCGGGCAGCAGCGTGCGGCTGTTGGGCGCCGCGGCGGCGAGGTAGCTGGAGCGCGGGTCGGAGGAGCGGTAGGTGGGCAGGTCGTTGTCCATGTAGGCCAGGATCTCGTGCATCACCACCTGCGTGCGTGTGTGCGCACGTGCGTGCGTGCACGAACATTAGCCTGCCACCGTGATCACTGCAGCAATGACTGTCACGAATTGGGCCCTCCGCCGAGCGAGCTGCCCATCCCCGCCCCCTACACCCTCCCGTGGGCCTGCCCCTTCGCCCCCCCCCCCCTACCCCCCCCCCCCACACACCTTGTTGGCGAGCAGCGGGTCCAGCGCCGAGTCGCCCACAGCCGCCTGCCGGAACTCAAAGTACAGGTTCATGCCGGCGGTGGTGCTGGTGTAGCTGCTGCTCCAGGTGGGCTGCACACGGATGTGGTTGCCCAGGCCTGTGCGTGTGTATGGGTTGGTGGTGGTGGTGGTGGTGGTGGTGGTGGTGGTGGTGGTGGTGGTGGTGGTAGTGGTGGGCAGATATTCCCGTGCGTGGGGCGCACGGGTAGGTGTGAGGGGCACGGGCAGGTGCAGCGGTCACGGCACGGGGTCACGGGCAGGAGGGCGTCAGCCAAGGCTGCGTGCGTGGCACCCACCGGTGGCCCAGGAGCCGGGCAGGTTGAAGGGACCCAGCGCCACCCCCGGCGTCAGGGCGCTTGAGTTCAGGTTGTCGGCGCCGGCGATGGGCGAGGCCCAGCCCAGCCAGCGCTGTGGCCGGCGGCGGCGCGTGACGAGGTGGCGGGGGCGGTGGCGGCAAGGGCGCACAATGGGTTCAGGAGGCGCGGTGTGCTGACGGTCGGACAGTGTCAACAATAATGATCCCACAGGACATTCCGGCGCAGCAGCGTAGCAGCTGGCATTGCACGGCATGACGATACTACTGCCACACACGCGCACGACTAGTTGCATGCAGTTGGACAGTGCGCCACCGTATCCCCACCTTCTCGGTGACGGCGGGGCAGGCGGTGCCGGAGCCCATGAATGTGGTCTTGTCCTGGTACTCGGCGCCTCCGGACCAGCCATGGTACAGCACAAAGTTGTGAATGGACTCCTGGAGAGGCACCTGTGTTGGAGGCACAAGGGAAAACGATAAGCAAGCAAGAGACCGTGAGAAACCTGTGTGTGTGTGTGTGTGTGTGTGCATGTGTGTGCGTGTGGCAGCCAGGGGCAGGACGCGGCTTTGGCCCTTACATGATCAGCATGCGTACTGGTCGGGATGGTGCGGCAGGAATGCCACCAGGTCAACCCAAGACCAAAGCCCAACCAGCCCGCGTTCGTGGGTTGCTTATTAGTGACGACTTGGACAGACGACTGACCTGGAAGCTGCCAAAGGTCTGGGTCCAGGCGTTGGTGTTGAGCCACACCTGGCCGCCGCCACCCACGCCGCCACCCAGGGTGGCCAGGCCGGCCCAGCCGCAGGTGCTGGGCGCCGCCACGATGAGGTGGAAATGGGTAAAGGCGGCGTAGGCCGTGGCGCCCAGCTTGGCTTTGGCGGCGGCGTTGGCGGCGTTAGCCATACCCCAGTTGTCGCAGGTTGAGGTGGACCTGCGGCGTGGGGATCAGGGTGATGGCACGGTGGGGTAATGGGGCACGGGGCAGGGCGAGGTAACGTACACAGGCAGTCAAGTAGACGCGAAGACATTAATGGGCTGGCAGCAGCACACGGCCCATTTGGCGACCCACGTCCCAGCTCGGGGTGGCCCAGGACAGGTGTGGCCCAGGACAGGTGTGGCCCAATCCCGCTTCCTTGATTGGCGAGCCCCGGGCGGGAGCCCGTCCACCACACCCATGCCGCAAGCCAGTCACGAGCCAGGCGGGCAGCTCCAAACCATGCACGCGCACGCACCAGGTGCAGGCGGGCGTGACGGTGACGAACTGGGTCAGGCCGCTGGTGCGCGGCTCCCACACCACCTCGCCGTAGCTGTGTGCGGGTAGGATGGGTGGATGGACGCGGGTGGGTGCAGGTGCAGATGCTGGTACCATGATAAGTGGCGCAATCGATGCCGGAGGCGGCGGCACAAGCGGTACGTGCGGATGCGGCGTCATGTCCTCGGTGTGCGCGTGCGCATGTCGCCGCACACGCACACGGCTGCGCGCGCCGGTGCCCAACCCTCCTGAGAGTCCTGCGTACGGCCACTTTCCCCGCCCCTTCCCCATTCAGCAACCACGACCACGACCACGACCACGACCACGACCACGACCGCACACGCCACGCAGCCACCTGCCTGCAGTTCTCCAGGCGGGCCGCCCAGCCGCCGGTGCCATCACCTGCAGGCAGCAGGCGGGTGCGTGTCGGCGCGGCTGCCAGAAGTCCGCCGGGGCCACAGCAAGCGCAACCAACAGGTGCTGCTGGGGAGTCCTGGTTCCACAACCTCCGCTGCGGACTGGCAATGGGTCGGCAGGACGCCAACACCCGACCGGTGAAAGATCCGAAAGTGCATGCGATGGATGATGCGGGCAGATGCTCAATGCCATTTCTTGATCCAGCTCTGAATGACTAGAATGACAGCCAGAATCCCCATCCTTGCGCCGCACGAGGCAAAGCGCTACGGGCTGATCTGCCCACCAACACTCCCGGCGGGGGCCATTTCCCAAGCCACCCGAGAGCGAGGACACACGACACACACACCAGCACGCCCCCTCCGCCGACCACACGCATTCGGGAAAACGAACCTGATGGCCCGAAGTAGAGCTTTGTGAGGTTGGCGATGTTGGCGCCGCTCGCAGCCGGGTAGCCGCAGGCGGGCGCGTCCATGACCACCACCAGCAGCCGCTCGCGCACGTTGGTGGCGGGCGGGATGAAGGCGGGCTTGAGGATGGCCACGTCGGTGGCGTCGATGAAGGAGCACTGGCCGCTGGAGGGGTCCACGGTGCAGCCCTGTGTGCGCGGCGGGGAGCAGGCGCAGCAGCGGGCGAGCGACGGGCGCAACAGGTGCGGTAAAAGGCAGCGAGCCGGTGTTTGAAGCTGGAGGTGCGTGTTACTAGGAGCATTGACAGCTTACACTAGCAGCGGCGTAGGCGAGGCAGCGGTCACGCCGAGCGGGGTGGTACAGGGTCGGAACGCCGCCCTCCCGCCCGACCCACCCGCAGCCCCGGCCTTTCAGACACATGTCACATGCCCCTGACTCCCGGCCCGTAACGCCCGGACTGGCCTGCAGCAGCCTCCCCACCGCCCCATACACGCATCCGGTACAATACCGCTGGGACCTCTCCGCCCACCCTCAGTCCATCACCCGGTACATAACGCCGCCCGTGGCGGGCGGGGGGCAACACGCGCCGTGGGGCATCACTCCCAGTGACCCAGTCCCGCCACCACGCTGGTCACTCACGATGGTCATGTACTGGCCCGGCTCCAGGTCCTTGCCGTTCTTGTCCTTCTTGGGCGGCTTCTTGCCCTTGCCCAGCGGCTCGAACCTGCCGTTGCTCTTATCCAGCAGAGCATAGTCCTGCGTGCCTGCGTGGCCGTTACACAGCCGTTACACACGTCACACATGTTACACACCGCCGCGCGCGGCAGTAGGGTACGGCAAGCGGCGGCGGCGGGTGAGAGGCGCGAGACGCGCACATGCATGTGGGCACCGAAGGAGGTGCTGTCAGGGCAGTGCTAGCAGGCACCGGGGAAGGGATTCGGGGGGAGGTGGACGGAGGGCAGCGCGGCCCCACGTCCGCCCACATCAGGGGTCGTGAGCGTATGGGGGTGACCAGCAACGCGCCCTGACCAACCAACCATCAGAGCTCACCATCGTGGAAGTCAATGAGCGTGAGCTCGCCTGCGCGAGTGAGGGACGCGCGGATGTAGGCGGGGCGGGGGGCGGGCGCGCATCAGTGGCTCGCGCTGGGCGCGGGACCGAAACGCACTGGCTGCGGCAAGAGGCTCGCGGCTAACATACGAGGGAACGAACCGGCTCGCCGCGTACATTTTCTGCTGCATTGTATTCTGAATACGCCGCAAGTGCAAGCAAGCCGCAATCCTACCCCCGCCGGGTACCCAGCCACAGCACGGGCATACCGCCCGCAGCGACCACATACTAGGTGCCACTACTTGATCAGCGCGGTCTGATACAGTACTGAAAGAGGCTAGCTCGGCGCAGAAAAGGCCGGAGCTGTCGACGCAACGTTACGGCCGGTAACCGTCTGCACCTCCGAGCACAGTATGCAAACCTAATTGTGTTCTCGAACGCTTGCATAACGACCCACCCTCGAAGTTCTTCTTGTCCTGTCCAGGCTGAGCCAGCGAACTTGAAACTGCGGGAAAAACCAGAACCAGCAGCGGCTAAGCCAAGCAGACTAAACGTTGAGCACGAATGAGCGTACTAACGGCTTTTTTGCTAGTTCATACCTTGGAGCGAGAGGATGCAGGCTGCAATAGCCAGCAGCGGGCGCTGCGGCACGCCTCGTACAGTCATTTGTCTGGCCTTTTAAGTAGCGATCAAGGTATGCGATAATACACGTATCCTCGATTTTGCTTGAAATTTGCTGCTGTGGCCGGCTTTATTTGGCCGAATGGAGGACGGTTATCGGTGATTGGCCAAGCGTTTTATGTGAAGTACACGCATCCAAAGGACTATAAAGTCAATACTGGTCATACCTCTATGGCCACTAAAGCGCAGTCTGCACATCATCTAGCGTTGCCCGCTGGGCGCCTGACCACTGCCCGCGCCAAGGTTAGGACCTGTCCCCGCGCCCTCGTGCCGCACTCCCCTTGTGGTAAGGCGCCTGCGTCACCACATCTCCCCGCGTAACCAGCAGCTGCTAAAACGCATGCAAAGCGCTCATCATTGGCATTCAGGCTGTAAAGGTTATCAAGCGGGTTTCTATCAGTTTTGGACCGTAACGGCGCGACGGCCCCAACCACGGGGTCTGTGCATCTGCGGCATCGCTCGCCGCCCCGCCATTCCCTGCCGCCCCGCCATGCCCGGACTCAGCGACATACCATACGCGTATCATGCCCACGTCTCACAGCAGTAGTGCCGCAGCGACAAGAACGGCGCATGCCAGACAGGCGCGGATGCGAAACACACAGCGCCACAGCACTCCTGGCCGCAAGGCTGATGAGCGGCCACAATCCGACCACCCTACCACACCCCACCTCAATTCCACCCCTCCCAGGCCACACCTCCGCGCTCCTCTGGACAGTGCTGCCTTATCACGGGTCTGCATGCCTGGCTGGATGTCTGGATGCAGGTGCTGGGCTAGACCTACTGACTTCCCACCCACCCAGCACACACGCACCCATCCGATGTCACCCGGCAGCCACGGGGCAGCCACTCGGCAATCGCCCGGCACGCCTACCCGGGCAGCAGCCGCCCGACCCCCCCCCCGGCCGCACCTGCAGTATGTCGTGTGCACGCCTCCAGCAGCTGCCGCGCGGGGCAGCAGCGCCGTGGGCGGGCGCGGCCGCCGCCGCTGATGCCGCGCACCTGCTGGTGGCTGGGTCGTCACACGCGGCGGCGGCGGTGCGTGGTGACGGTGGCGGGGTGTCGCACGTGTGTTGCAGTGCTCGTGCGACACGCATTGCGCGCGGGCGTTCAAATTTCAAAGTCACATGCATTCACAGCAGCGTATGCGGTGCCCCACTGCAGCGGCGACACAAAGCCTGCCTGCTTCGCACGGCAAGCCAGCGTCGTACGCTGTAGTGTCCCCGCGCCGGCCTCCAGTCGCCCATTCATCCCCGTGCCGGCCCCGCCCCCACCATCACCTGCACGTCGGCCTTGAGCGCGTCCGTCCAGCTGCTGCTGCTGCTGCTGCTGCTACTGCTGCTGCTATTGCTACTGCTCCCTTGGCCTCGTTGCCGCAGCCCGTGCCCGCCCGCCCGCGCCCGCCGCCACCACCGGCGCCGCCGCGCCCGGGATGGCGGCACGCCCTCCACCCAGTAGTCGTCCGCGCCGGCGCCGGTCAGACCGGCCCAGC
This sequence comes from Chlamydomonas incerta, assembly GCA_016834605.1. NCBI lineage: Eukaryota > Viridiplantae > Chlorophyta > Chlorophyceae > Chlamydomonadales > Chlamydomonadaceae > Chlamydomonas > Chlamydomonas incerta. The sequence goes on from JAEHOC010000012.1 coordinate 162,208, forward strand.
AGCGGCTGCAGAAGCGCCTGGTGCCCCGGGGCGACAGGCGTGGGTGTGTGAAAACGTGGTGTGTGTGTGGGCGTGAAGATCGAGGGCGGTAACGCGAAGAATGAGGATCCCGCAACCCGGCTCCTTCACCACGCCCGCTTCCTTTCCCCCTCCCTGTGCCTTTCCTCTAATGACCCCAGCCCCAGCCCTGCCTTGCCCCTGGCGCTCGGTTGGCCCAATTACCCAGCTGCCCTTGCCCTTCTTAGCGCGTGGATTGTCGGGTGGCTTGGTGGGAGACGATCTGGAGTTTCGGGACGTTCCGGGTGTATCCTCCGCCGTCGCGTCAAAGGAGGCCACGCTCTCCACCTCGCTTTGAATATATTGAGTTTGGTCTAGCTTGGGCCGGTGTTCACATCCCCCCACCTCGCGGCGTCAAGTCCTCCAGCGCCGCCACCAGCTGCCGCAACGTCAATTCGTGTGCCGGCGGCAGGCTGTCGGTCCACGCTGACCGCCGCCGCGTGTGCCACCGACGCCGGGTCCGGGATGTCTGCGGCCGCCAACACCCGCACCGACATCGCTGCCGCTGCTGCAGCTGCTGCAGCAGCGCTGCTGCTGCTGGTGATGGCGGTGGCGGTGTTGGCGCCGTCGGTGATGCCGTGATGGCGCAGCGGTGCACAGGGCGGTCGCCAGCGCCGCGGCGGTGACGCGGGCTACGCGGGCCGGCTGGCAGTCGTCGAAGTGGTCAAAGGCGTACGACACCTGGGGGTGGTTATGGTGGAAAGGTGCGAAATTCAATACCGCATGAGGGAGTGCGTGGTCGTGCGGCACAAAGGGTGAAGTGCGAGGTGGTGTCGTGGGCCTGGACGCATGCGGCATGACCAGCGTTCCTTACGTTTTGGCACTCGTCCTCCACCGCATGCCTGCCGTACCCTGGCACCCGCCCGCCCGCCCGCCCGCCCAGTACCCTGGCACCCGCCCGCCCGCCCGCCCAGTACCCTGGCACCCACAAGTTGCGCCAGGTAGGCCGCCCACGCCGATGCCAAAGCGGTCCGCCCCCGCGGCCACGCCCGTGCTGCCGCCGCCAGCCGCCAGCCGCCAGCCGCCGCTGCCCGGCACCCATCAGCCGCCGCCAGACGAGGTCGGCGCCAGAGCCAGCAGGGCCGGTACAGCGCCGGCGCCAACGATGCCAGCGGTCCCCTCGCTCGCCGCCGCCGCCGCCACTGCTGCTGCTGCTGCTGCTGCTGCTGCTGCTGCTGCTGCTACTAAGGGCTGCGGGGCAGAGTCCAGTGCTCTAGATCCAGCCACCGAGACGGCCATGGTGCGGCTCGGCAGCCTCCCGCCGCCCCCCGCGGCCCTTCTGTGGCACCGCCACCGACGCCCTGCTACTCCTACTGATGGTGCTGTTGTCGGTGCGGCTGCTGCTGCCGTTGCTCTGGTTGCTGCTGCTGCTGCTGCTGCTGCTACTGCCTGCCGGCACGTCCTCCGAGGTCGCAGAGAGGCCGGTGCCGCTGCCACCGGCGGGGCCGCAGCCGCACGCGACACCGCTTGCAGGCGACCGCCAGTCGGCGCGCAGCCAGAGGAGCCGCAGCCAGTGCAGGCACAGGCGCACCGCTGCTGGCTCGTCCGAGGAGGCTTGGCGGCATCGCTGGCCTGGCCGCACGCAGTGCGCCGTTGCTGCTGGTGCGGCTGCGACTGCCGCCGCGCGCCGCTGGAGGCTGCATGGGGCTGGATCGGGCGCGAGCCTGGCTGGCTGGCTCCGGCCAAAAGGTCGGCCCAGAAGCCGCACCCACGGCATGCCTGCGCGAGGGGCTGTGGACTGCAAGACTATGCCGTGAGTCCTCATTTATGTTGGTGCGGCGATTCGCGTGACAGCGGGCAGAGCTCGGCGCGACGGAGTCCAGCCTACCAGCAAGAGCCTGGTATCCCTTAGAACGCTCTGTACAGTATAGACAGTTTCCCCACACTGCAGGGCTCGCAAAATAAATGTCCAGGATCCACGATTTCAAACGCGCAAAAGATCTTGTCGCATTCCAGAACACTCGCACGCTGTGGCGCGGTAATTACTCAAGCAACTACTCCTTTGACATCGATTGCAGTACAGCTCTTCCGTGCTGGCTCATCGCATTCACTCTTGCTTGTTTGTGAATACAATAGCCCGCTATTTTACGCAACGCTCTAGATATACGTCATCATGCTAATAATCAGGCTCTTGAGCCTATTCTTTCTGCCTTTGGCCATTACCATTTGCGCCCAAGCCGTCGAGCGCAGCACAGGCCTGGAGTATCCCCTCACAAACAAGCTTCTTGCTTGGAGCCATGCTTCGCAGCGCAGGTGGGGTGTGCGCGGCGGCCAGGGAAGCGCGCGCGCGGTCGAATCGACGAAACGTCACGTGGTACTCGCAGGTACTCGACGGTGGAACCTCCTGACACGGTAGACTGGAGAACGCAATCAAATGCGATCAGCGGGCCCAAGGACCAGGGCGCGGTGAGTGGATGGCTCCGTCACAGCGACGAGTAAGCGTGTGCCCTAGTCCGCCATAACTGCGCAGTGTCACACAATAAACGGCGTCGTCACGGAATTCACATACGTCTGACGTATGTGTAAACTCCGGCCAATCCACAAATTTCGGGTGACACACCCGAGGGACTAATAAGATAGAGTGACGCCTTTCGCCCGTGCACGCTCTCTGCAGTGCGGCGCCTGCTACGCCTACGCGGTGGTCCATGCCATTGCGGCGCTGCACTCCATCCGTGGCGGCACCAGCAGCGCTCGGGTGGAGCTGGCAGAGCTGCAGGCCGCGCTGTGCAATGCGGACAAGACGACTCCTGGGTGCCGGGGAGGGTGGGTGGCAGAGACGTACCAGTACGCCATGAAGTCGGGCATCCTGGAGGCGGATGCATGGGGCGCCATGGTAGCCGGTGAGTGTTGGGTGTGTGTGTGTGTATGGCTTGTACGGATCGATATCGGGTTATTATTCACACACGTGCACACGCACGCACGCACGCCTCCGCTTCATCGACAGCTCATCACACCACGCAGGCGTAGATGCCGAGCAGTGCCCCAGGTCCGCTGTCGAAAGCGAGCTTGCAAAGCTGCTAAGCAATGCGACACGCGAGTACGCTAAAGCCAGACAGGTGCTCGGTTGGGAGACCGCTGCCCGTACCGAGTTCGCGATCAGACAGGTGCGTGTCCCACCCACCCAGCAGCAACAGGAGAAGGGCCGCCCGCGCGCGCTGGCCCCACTACTGGCCTCCCTGCCGGTTTCTTGTCCCTGCTGCATGCTGGGTGTACGTGTTTATACATGTGCGCGCGTGCTTCAGTTAAATACCACGTGCGTGTTGCGCATCAAATAAAAGGTGATGAAGCGGAAGTCCCAGGCGTGCTTGCGCGCTTTGGATTGATGGTCTCGCCTTCAAGCAAGCAACCCCACAATCAAAAATAGGTCACCCGTGATGAGCAGCTCGCGCTAACGGCATTCCTGTACGGCGTGCGTACGTGCGTGCACAGGTGGTCGCTAACCAGCCCGTGGTAGCAGTCGTGCACGCCCCGTCAGACTGGCGGTCATACCAAGGCGGCATTTACAACGGAGACTGCAGTTCAGACCCCCGTCAATCCAACCACGCGGTTCTGATTGTTGGGTACTCAGGTGCGCAATTGCAATCCTAGCCGGGTACCAAATGCAACCCTGGCTGGCTACATTTTCTACTGGCCACCTTTACTATCTCGTTCTACCAAACTTGACGCATTGGGTTATCACCCTGCTGCCGCCCGCGCCTACTTCAGATGACGCGTGGATCATCCAGAACTCCTGGGGCACGGACTGGGGCGAGGGCGGCTACATGCGGCTGCCACGTGACGACACGCTGCTGGGGCGCAACCCGTGTGGGCTGCTCAATTCCGCCACGTACCCCGTCGTGGACAAGGGTGAGATCGGTGCGTGGCGGGGGAGGCCTAGATACGAGGCCTACCTACTGCACTCACCGCCGCCGCACGCATTTACTTGGTGCTGCATTTCCCCCGCCCTACCCTACCTTGCGCACAGTGACCCCCGAGCGGCTCGGAGACGTGGTTCAAGGCGCGTTCTGTTCGGGCATGGGGCTGGTGTCGTCAAGCGGCGGCGGCGGCCGTACCGTACGGCAGCTGGTGGAGTACCATGGCGTGCCATTGAACGACTTCCTGCGCATCAACACTCACATCCCGGTGCGTACGTGACATACCGTACGTACGCATGCATGCATGCGCCGTAGATAGTACGTACTACTGCAGCATCCATTGGCAGCTGCAGTAAGAAATATACGTGCTGCCGTGTGTATGTATGCTTGCTTGCGGGATAGAATATTAGCATCCCTCCTGCAACAGCCACCAGCCGGCAGCAGCACACACGCACGCACAAATAGGGCCACCAATCCACCTATCCACCAATAGGGCAACCTATCCACCATAGGCTGTAACTAACCCCGCCACCACGTACGCCACCTATCTACTCGCATGCACGCATGCACGCACAGGCCGACCCCGACGCGGCGCTGGAGGTGAACACCGCCTTCTACCTGCCGCCCTGCACGCGCAACGTGCCCAAGCCACCCCTGCCCCTGTAAGCTGGCTGGCTGGGGTGGTGTGCGTTGAGATAGCTGAGAAACACAGATCGAGCGCGCTGATAGATGGGAGATGTAGACAGATTGCCTTGGGAGGGTCTCAGGGTGTCGTGCCCTGGTAGCTAGGGAGGCCGGGGCCCTAGCCGAAACTTTCATCCCACCACCGGCGGTTGCGTCTGCGAAGCTTGGACGACTTGCTTGGGCGCCTCCCCTGCCTCCCCCTCCTCTGAGCCCGTCTGCACGGTGACTTGACTCACTAGTCACTGTATCCTGACTCAGTGCGTGTCTCGCGTGCCTCTCATGCCTGCTGGTTGCAGGCTTGAGTGCGGCACCACCTACCACATCTCGGTTGATGCCGCCACCGGGGGCGCGACCAGCACCTATGATGACCAGGGTGCCGTGGCGGGTTCGGGCAGGCTGCTGAGAGAACAACACGCCAGCATGACACGGCGCCAGCCCTTGGGTCGCCATGGCCAGGCTATCTCAATAGCTGAGCTTCGGTCCCTGCAACAGAGTTTTCAGGTAGCAGTCTCCGCACAAAGACGTCAACTACTAACGTCCGGTGCGTCGCCTCCGTCCCCAGCGCCCGACGCCCCTGCGCCGCCGTCGCCTCCGTCCCCAGCGCCCCAAGCGTCTGCACCGCCGCCGTCACCTCCGTCTCCTGCGCCCGACGCCTCTGCACGGCGTCCGTCGCCTCCGTCCCCTGCGCCTGACGCCTCTGCACAGCTGTCTCCTCCCTCCCCTGCGCCCGACGCCCCTGCGCCGCCGTCTCCTCCCTCCCCTGCGGCCGGCACCTCTGCGCCGTCGTCGCCTCCCTCCCCTGCGCCCGACGCCCCTGCACCGCCGTCTCCTCCGTCCCCTGCGCCCAACGCGTCTGCACCGCCGCCGTCGCCTCCATGCCCTGCGCCCGACGCCCCTGCGCCGCCGTCGCCTCTGTCCCCTGCCCCCCGCACTCCTGCACCTCCGTCTCCTCCGTCCCCTGCGCCCGACGCTCCTGCACCGCCGTCCCCTCCTTATCCTGCGCCCGACGCCTCAGCACTGCCGTCGCCGCCGTCCCCCGCGCCCGACGCTCCTGCACCGCCGTCACCTCCATCCCCTGCGCCCGACGCCCCTGCGCCGCCGTCGCCTCTTTCCCCTGCCCCCCGCACTCCTGCACCTCCGTCTCCTCCGTCCCCTGCGCCCGACGCCCCTGCGCCGCCGTCGCCTCCGTCCCCTGCGCCCGACGCTCCTGCACCGCCGTCTCCTCCGTCCCCTGCGCCCGACGCTCCTGCACCGCCGTCGCCTCCTTCTCCTGCGCCCGACGCCCCTGCGCCGCCGTCGCCTCCTTCTCCTGCGCCCGACGCTCCTGCACCGCCGTCGCCTCCTTCTCCTGCGCCCGAAGCTCCTGCACCGCCGTCTCCTCCGTCCCCTGCGCCCGACGCCCCTGCGCCGCCGTCGCCTCCTTCTCCTGCGCCCGACGCTCCTGCGCCGCCGCCGGCACCTCCGGCACCGCCAGGCGTGCCACCCATGTTCAGTGAGTAGATAGTGTGTTCACGCGGGTTTGTTACTAATGTTGCGAACTGAAACCAACCCATCCATGTTGCGCTCACAGTGTTCTGTGATCCGGTTACTATCAACGGATTCGAGCAGCTATACGATCATTGTGATGACACGTCCGTGTCACCAGGGAACGACGACCTGGTATGGACTCCTGAAATGGGCAGCTTTGACGACTGGCCCTTGCAACCCAACATCAGTTCTATGGAGGCTGCAGGCGCGGCGTGTTTGTCATTCTCCGGGTGTGCAGGCTTCGTTGTCCGCGGCATATTCGAGCGTTATGATAGTGAGCCAGCCTTTGTTTTTCATTTCAAGCCAAACACCACCACATACATCAAAAACACTGAATCGTGCTGTGTATACAAGCGCGCCCAGCAGGAGCCACTACTCCCCCCTTCGCCCCCCGGGCAACCGTACCGTAAGTTATATACTTGGGCCACCGTCACCGTGCGTCACCTCTGCATGTGTGGTAGCAAGAATCTAACATACGAAACGATGTGCCGGCAGGTGTGCCTGCTGCTGCTGACACCTGGCGCGCGATCTCTGACATGCGCGGGGCGCTTTTGACGGCATCAGGCTCCCAGGCCGGCGCGTCGACCCATTTTATTGGAGCAGTGGGGCCAGATGGTGGGCCTAGTGACCTGCAGCTATGGTTTATTGTGGAAGGAGAGCCGCGGATCAGTTCCGATTCCACAGAATCAAGGTAGGTGATGATTGGCGTGGTGCTGATGCAAGAAAGCATCACGCAAACGCGGCGTGCGTGCGATTTACGTGTGCGTAGGTTCATGTTAGCGCTGGTGGCGTCCACAACCAGGATATCCGAGTCATCTCATCTCTTGAGCAGCGCCCTGTGCTACTCTGTTCTAGCGACCCTGGCGCCATGCGATGCCAGCGATGACAGACAGCTTTTTGATGTCATGCTGTTTAAAAATGAGGAGTTCTTCATGGGAGTTGCCAGGCCGCCGCCGGTGAGTTTAGATGATGCCGGCTAGCTGATGTCTGTCTGTGATGTGCTGGGCTTGGGCTGGGCATGTCTGACATCTGACAGTCTAGACAGTCGTCCTCGCTCCTAGATAGCTTGCCGACTAAAACACAATTATGCACGCATGCACGCAGATAGCAGACTTTGACGAAGTCGAGGTACGTGCCTTTCCTCTGTGTGTGGGTCGGTGTGGAGGTGTGTGGATGGGGTTGGTTGAGGGTGGGGTTGGTTGGGTGTGTGTGTGTGGGTGGGTGGGGGTGCGTGGGGGTTGCTTGGGTGGATGTATGTGTGTGTGTGTGTGGGTGGGTGGGTGGGTGGGTGGGTGTGGGTGTGGGTGTGGGTGTAACTACGGTTTCCACGGTTGACTGATCGTGTGTGTGTGTGGGTGGGTGGGTGGGTGTGGGTGTGGGTGTGGGTGTGGGTGTGGGTGTGGGTGCGGGTGTGGGTGTGGGTGTGGGTGTGGGTGTGGGTGTGGGTGTGGGTGTGGGTGTGGGTGTGGGTGTGGGTGTGGGTGTGGGTGTGGGTGTGGGTGTGGGTGTGGGTGTGGGTGTGGGTGTGTGGGTGTGTAGATGGGTGTAGAGCCTTGCTGTCGCCGCCTAACACGTCGCTGTCCCACTCGATATGTCGTTATTGCAGTTTGCAAGTGCCAATGATACTGCAGTCACACCACGCGGCCTGCTAAAAGTACGGTGGCAGCAGCGGGATGTGTCCTCTCGCAGATACTGTTTGGGTGCAGATGGAGTGGGTCCTGCGTACATGAAAGCTGGGGGTAGTCCTGCCCTCGATGTTCCAAAGCCCGCGTACTTCATGGAGTGTTCAGATATTGAACTTAGGACTGCGCTGTACGCCCTTGGTAAGTGGATGGCATTTGCCGCTTTTCCGTCCGCCGCCTTTTCGCCCGCCCCTCTGCCCATACTCCCACACCGCGCACAGACCCTCCTGCGGCGGAATCGCTTCAGCGGATTAGCTTTCGAACGCCGTGGACGTTTGATGGCTTCGGGCTTCCCACCGTTGAAAGCACTTGTCGCACACCGGCACACGTAGTTGGATTCCGGGGCGTAGCATTTGCGGCCCAACGGCGACTTCCAGGTTGTTTATGGGAAGCCCTTTCACAGCCAGGATTCGATAGGAAGGCGGTCTTGAATCGCCTTGCCTGGAGTGCCGCAACCGAGCGTGGCCTGTTGACGGTAAGTCCTTGCACACCATTAATTAGCGCACGCGCGCACACTGACAAGCTAGCTACTGATGACCCATTTGCTTGCCACGCACAGACACGGTACCTCATCTGCAGCGACGGGGCGCATGTCCCTCTCGATTTGCCTTTGCAAGCGTACAGCACTGCTGGTGCAAATGCTACAGATGACCGCTACATTTCATGGACTGATGAGGGGGCCTGTCCGGGTGGATATGATCTGGTTCGTGCGCGGCAGAATAATCCTGATGAGCGACACCCCGATCTGTTCTTCCGCTGTCGGTCTAGCGGGGAATGGACTTCGTATACCGGGGGTGTGGGTATCGCTGGGTTGGAGGGCGTGGATCCAGCACCGCCTGATGGGTACGACATGTTTGCGCCCGTGGACCCAGCCTTCGTAGCGGCTGTCAATGCGTCATGCGGCCGCACAGACTTACGTGATATTTACTATATGGACGACTATGTACCGCCAACCCCAGCACAGAAGGAAGCTATTGGGACTGGTAAGGTCCTGTCAGGGGATGACTTTGTGGCACGACGCTCCCGCGACCATCTGAAGCTGTTTGCTATGGCTGCGGAGCTCGAGAAAATGCCCGCCTCAGCCGAATGTCCCCCTGGCCAGGTCCGAACCAGAGTTGTGCGCACTGCGTACTACGGACAATCGCCATAACGGGATGCATGCACATTGCAGGTGCTGGCAGGATTCGTGCTGAATAGAGAGCTGCTGCCAACGCGGGGCACTCGTGGCATGCGTGCGGGAGTAAGCCCAGTGCTGGCGTTCCAATATCCGGAGTCAGCGGCCATCAATGTGCACCTTGAGGATATAGATGAGATTGTAGAAGACAGCTTTCTTTCAATTGGGCAGTTAGTTGGCGCTATCTGCCGTACCGTGGTTTCATCGTCAATATCTGGCGGGTTGGACATGTTGACACCCAGCGCGCTCAGCAATCACCCTAATCCACCACCAGGTTAGTTTTTAGCCATGCATGCATTGCATGTGATTGATAATGTCCCCTGGCATGCCACCTGCTGTCACAAACATAAATTAACTCGATCGTGTGCGGATTATATTTGCAGTTACTGACGGCGGCATTTATCTCGGCTCTGCGTCACCGCCATCTGCTGGCGCCAGCTCACCGGCAGAGGGCAGCTCTCAGGAGCCCCAAGAGCTGCGCTGCCCAGACAACGCCTACGTCACATCCGTTTTCAGTGCGGGAGATCGGGTATGTGCGGCCTATCTAGCATATTGTGTGGGGGTGCGTGTGTGTACCATCCACGGGTGCCGAGCGTACGTACGCGCTCAGCAGGTAGGGGAACCCCTGCTAAGAACCCCTGCTAAGAACCCCTGCTAAGAACCCCTGCTAAGAACCCCTGGATGGATGGTGCTCAGCAGCCAATGAATCATAAAAAGCGTGGCACTGGACTGCTGTGAGGGTTTGCCTTCATTGCCCATACATTGTGCGTGCACGTACGCGCGCGCAGGAGCACCTGAACCTGCTGGGCCTTCGCTGCTCCGACGGCTCAACAGCATCTGTGGGACGTGTGAAGTCGCCACTGCAAGTTGGAGAGCTTGCTGACGGCAAAAACAGCTTTAGCACGGAGTTTCGATGCCCCGACGGGTTCAACGCGCTGCAAGCGCGCGGCGAAGAGTGAGTTCCCATCCACTAGCTACTCTGGCTAGGCCTGCCCGACAAACAAGCTAGCGTACGGATGACATGTTTTCGCTGCAGGTCGTGGCTTCAGGTGCCCTCGCCTGGGATAACAGCGTTTGCACTGCACTGCGACGCAACTAGTGCAGTCAAGACCGATTCCATGGCAAGGGGTGCCTTCGAGGGGACCGTCGGGGGCGACGGCGCTTGGGTGCAAGTGGGCTATCCGCTTGTGGTTCGGGCCGCGGCGACCAGCAGCGTTGGGGGCATGAGCGGCCGGGCGTATACCGGGTCGGAGGCCACTTTCTTGCAAGGCACCATCGCCCGCTGTGACAACGGCTCCTTCATTTCCAGCATGGTAGTTGAGACATTCAAACCCTCGGAGAGCAGCCCAGCGGTGGTTGTCCGTGCCGTACATGTGTACTGCCGCCCAAAGCCACCGCCAAGCAAGGACCATTCCTTCTATGACATTGCCATCAGGTGGGTAGGTGTGATGCGGCGGCGTTGGATTATTGCCAAGATTGTGAGGAGCGGGTACACTTATTATGCAGGTACGGCATCACGCGCCATGAGCTGCTTGCCGCCAACCCCGTCATCGACGGAAGCCTCGGCCTGGCGGCATACAACGACACGGTGCTGCAAGTGCCGCAACGCTGTGCGGCCACAGCCGTGCAACCACCTGTGGCAACGATTGCTGCGACGGTGAGTCATCCCGCAATCATTCCACCATCTACCACTTTCATCCATCCCGTCATCACCATGCATGAGGACACAATTTAACCACACACGTACGCTGCTGTTGTGCAGTGCTCCCGGCGCTGGCCAGGCGGCAACATCACTGTCACTGGAGCGGAGACTTGCGGCAGCATTGCAATGTCCCACGGCCTTAGCCTCAGGTACGTACGTGAAGGGCAGATTGCGGCGGCGGAAGGCGCGCGGAGGACCAGCAGGCTGTGTAGCCAATAGAGGGCGGGAGCGCGAGCGAGGCCGGAAGCGGGGGGCCGGGAGCGAGAGTGAGGGTGGGAGATAGAGGTAGGTAGGGCCGCCGGAGCGAGAGGGCGGCGGGAGGTTGAGGAAGCAAGAGGAAGGCGGGAAAGGGGGTGGGGGGGGGTTGTAAACACCAGCCCAAGTTAAACCAACTAGGCGGCGGGGTAGGGCGGCGGGACGTCTGGTGAGTGGGAAGCGGAACTGGAAGCGCTGCAACGGACACCTTGTGCTTGTGTGCCACGAGGCAGGTACCTTAACGAGATCAACCAGGGGCTGTGCCCGGCTGCGAACACGCGGATCGACAGGGCGATGCGGCTATGCATCCAACCGCCGGCGGCCATAATGTCTTCCGGGGGCGGCGGGGTGGGCCACCGCCGGCGCCGCCGCCTGGAAGTGCTGGCCGCTCAGATTCCGGGCACTGACTGGGGAGCGTCAGCAGTGCGGAGGACGTTGATAGAAGACGTCATGGCGAGTCAATGCGCGTCGTGGCGGTGGGCGGCCGAAGGCATGACGTGCGACAGCATCGCTGCTGCACACCGGCTGCAAGGAGACCAGCTGCTCAACCTGCCGGGCAATGAAGGTAAGCAAGCATGGGGCCCATCTAGAATCGAGCGTGCATCAAGCAAGCACTCATGTGCTATTTATCCCCGCGGTGAGCTGACCGTGCGTTGGCATCTACCGTATGTTTGTTTGTGCTTTCATTGGCAGGCCTGCAATGCGGCTTCCTTGTTGTTGGCGCGCGCATCTGCGTCAAGGACTCGAAGGGCCGTGGCTCCCCATCACCTTACGAGATATCTGGGGACATGGAAGTCGCTGGGTCGTCTGACACGGACAGCCAGAGCTCTTCTTCAGTGCCAACCCCGCCTTCGCCAGCCCCACCCTCGCCACCTCCTGCCTCGCCACCCCCTTCCTCGCCAATGCCACCGTCGCCACCTTCCCCCTCGCCAATGCCGCTGTCGCCACCTCCCCCCTCGCCAATCCCGCCGTCGCGACCTCCCCCCTCGCCGATGCCGCTGTCGCCACCTCCCCCCTCGCCACTCCGACCGTCACCACCTCCCCAATCTACTCCGCCTCCACCTGCTCTCGAGCCGCCCTCGCTCTCACCCGCCGTCACGACGACCACTTCGCCGACTTCGCTGCCGCCCTCGCTGCCGCCCCCACGACCGTCGCCCGTTTCACCCCAGCAGGCCACGCCACCCCGACGCCCTGCCGTGGTCCTTCCTCCGACACCTTCTGACACCAGCAGCAACAGGCCCGGGCCCATGCCGCCTTCCATGCCAGCAGCGCTGAACTCGCAGAGCCGCGACGCGCCATCACCAGTGCTCGCGCCGGCCCCGCTGCTCCCCAGCAGCCCATCGCCGGCGGGCGCAACTCCCTCTGCTGCTGGGAGCGGCGTGACGCTGGCCCCATCACCACCACCAGCAGCACCACCAGCCGCACCGCCACGAACACCAAATCCCGCACAGTCACCTGCGCTGGCGGCGGCCCCGCCAAGCCCGCGAGGCAAGTACCGCAAGAGCCAACAGTTGGCTCCTCCGTCCCCTGCCGCTGCGCCTCGTCCACCCCCCGGCCACCCTGCTACCGCCAGCAGCCCACCCGCCGGGCGCCGCTCCCGGCGCCCTCCACCCCCTGCTGACCGCCCGCCTGCTGGCGTGGACGAACCCCCGAACCCACCTCCACCGCTGTCACCTCCACCCCCTCTTACAAACCCGCGGCCACTGCGAAAGCGCAAGCCACCCCCACCAACGCTTCAAGCCAAGCCACCGTCCCCGCCGGCCAAGGTATCCCGCCCCCGAGGGCGGCAGCGGACGCTCAGTTAGGTAGCGCGCAGATGGGTAGCAGGCTAGCATGGAAGGCGGTAGGTGCGTCGTCATTGATTTCGGCAGCAGCGACGTAGCTGGTGAAGACGGCTAGTTGAAGATTTGAGCCCTTGGTGTGGAGACCAAACATAGAATCCGGTTACCGTTGGAGCAGTAGGGTGAGTGATGATAGATGAGCGATGGCACCAGTAGCCACGCCAGCAGCCGACATGCCCTGGCATGTGGTGCTCGGGTGCCTGCCGCCCAGTGCTAGACTGGTAAATGGACATTACAGTACCGCGTGTGCTGTTAGGGCTGTTCACGGCGTTGTTCACGGCTCAGTGACACACATCAGTGACACGCATCAGTGACCTGGGGCTGCTCTTGCTCTCTGGCAGTCCCAGCAAACCCACGCCATCTACGCACCCAGCTTAAACGCGCTCCCGCCCACCTTGATGTCCACGGCCTTCGCCACCGCATCAGCTTGCCCCGCGCCCACTGCGCCCCGCCACGCACCCACCTTCACAAGCGTCTAATGCCTGAGTGGCATAGCAGTGGTTTCCTCCATCACACTCACATGCGCAGAGGAGCGGTGGCCAACCAGCGGCCTGAGCCACCCACCTGCCCGGCTAGCTAGGTAGCCAGATGCGGCTACAGCCACAGCGGCGCCTGCGCCAGCCAGCCCTCCAGCCCGAACAGCCAGAACGGCGCCGCCACGACCGCCGCGAACCAGTAGTTGGCGGCGCTCAGGCCCAGGCACACGCCCGGCGCCAGCCCCCAGCCCAGCGCGCTGTCCACCGCCGCCGCCAGCCCGCCGCCGCTGCGCAGCCCGCCGCCCAGCCCCGCCGCCTCCGTCATCGCCACCACCAGCAGCAGCCCTGTCAGCGGCGACGCCACCAGCCACATGCCGGAGCCCAGCGCCCATGCCGCCGCGCCCGCGCAGCGCCCCAGCAGGGACCGCCTCCTCCGCCCTGGGCCGCGGGCAGCTGCCTCCTGGCCGCCTCGCCCAGGCGCCGCCGCCTCCTGATTCCCATGGTCCGGCGCCTGCGGCTGCGGCCGGGGCTGCTCCTGCAGCCGCAGGCGGGCGCCGCCGCAGCCGCCGCCCGCCGCCGCCGCCAGCCCCTGCATCAGCGCCAGCTTGGCCAGGTGGAACCCTGCCACCGCCGCCGCCGCCCAGTTGAGGCACACCAGCGCCGCCAGCGCCGCCGCCGCCGCCGTCACCACCAGCACCCGCTCCGCGTGCCAGCGCAGGCTGGCGGCGGCGGCGGCGGCGGCGATGCTGCTGGCGGCCGCCGCGTCCGCACCCGAGGCCCCGAGCGGCGCCCCGTCGAGTGCGCCTGCAGCTGTCACGCCTGCAGCAGACGCGCTGGCGGCCCCCGCAAGCGAGCGAGCACCGGCGCCACTGCCACTGGACGCCCGGCGGCCGCGGCCACGGCGGTTCGCTGCACCCGCACCCGCCACCTCAGCCGCAGCAGCCGCCAGGCGGCCGGCCGCTGCCGCCGCGCCGGCGGCGAGAGCTGACGTCAGCAGCACCACAGCGGCGGCGGCTGCGGCGCCCTCAGGACTGGACAGCGGCGCGACCAGGGCGGCCTGCAGCGCCGCCAGCGCCTGCGCCGGCGCCAGCTGCAGCAGGCGGGCGGCCAGGAGCCGGGCGGCCTCGGGGCCGTCACCGCACGCCAGCACGCGCAGCGCCGCCGCCGCGGCGGCGCACGCGGCCGTGCGCGCGGCGGCCCGGGCCGCGGCCACGCCCCACAGCGCGGGCCCCGCGCCACCGCTGCCGCCGCTGCCAGCCCCAACCGCCGCCGCCGCGACGCCGGTCAGGCGCACGACCCGCATGGACCAGGCCGCCTGCGGCAGAGAGGGCGCGGAGGGGGTTTAGCTGGCTTAGGCGGCGGATAAGTTGGATTGCATAAACCATGCTTGTGGAGCGACAGGACCCACGTGACGTCACGCGGCGGCTCACTGCTGCTTGCGCCTTCGTCCGACTCGCCGGAAGCCGTGCTCCCCACTGTACAGCTCCCCCTTCCCGCCTCGCCCCCCCCCCTCCCGCATCGTCCCACCCCCTGTCCCTTGTCTAGTTCAGCTTGGTTTAGCTTGGGATGATATTCACACACACACACACACACACACACACACACACACACACACACACACACACACACACACACACACACACACACATACACACACACACACAGCCCCCCCTCCCCCGGCGGCCCCCCACCCGCGCACCTGCAGCTGCACCGCCAGCGCCAGTGCGGCGGCGGGGCCCACGTAGCGCTCCACGGACACGTACCTGCGCGCGCGTGCGGGTGGGAAGGGTGCGGGTTTGAACGTGCGCGAGCGCGTGCGTGTGTACGCGCTTGTTCCCCGCTGCACGTGTTTGTTTCGTTTCGTTGGACTTGATCTCAGCTTGGGCTGGTGACCGCACACACACCCCAGCTCCCTTCAGCCGTGCGGCACCAGCCCCAGCCCCAGCCCCCAGCCCCCATCCTCCCCAGAACCCCAACCGCCCCCACCCCCCAGCCCCGCCCGCCCCCCCAGCCCCAGCCCCGTGCCCCCCCCCCCTCTCCCCACCCACACCCCCGCCGCCCACCTGTCCAGCCCCGCCAGCAGGTACAGGAAGGAGGAGTGATGCACGCGCTCCACCAGGTTGTTGAGCGAGCGCAGGGTGAGCTCCAGGCCGGAGGCCAGGGACAGCGCCCGCTCCTCCAGCGCGGCAGCGGAGGAGGCGGCGGCGGCAGGGGAGGCAGAGGCTGCTGCAGACGAGGAGGAGGGGTCGGACGCCTGCGGGGCGCAGAGGCGCAACAGACGTGCCAAGGAGAAACTGAAACAGCAGGAATCAGGCGAGACGGCCTCAAAGGCAGCACACACAGCAAATGGGGGGTCCCACGCCCCTCCTCTGCCACGTACACTGACCCGTATGGGGCGGCCGGCGCCGGTCCAGGGGTCGTGCCGCCCCGGCACCAGCCGCAGCCCCGCCGCGTCCACGCCCGCCTCCTTGAAGGCCGCGTGCGCGCCCGCCGGCCGCCCCACCGCCTGCTGCCAGGCGAACTGCAGCGCGTGCAGCAGCCGCGAGGCGAAGCCGGCGGCGGCCTGCGCGCGGGGGGGCGGGGAGGGGGAAAGGGGCGCAGTTTGCGGGGTGGGGTCAATAGGGTGAGGATGCCCGACACTCCCAATGCATTGGTGAAGCTGTCGGCGGCGGTGGAGTGCGGAGGCGGCGGCGCAGGAGGTGATCCTGCTGCTGCTGCTACTGCTACTGCTGCTGCTACTGCTACCCGCCAGCCCCTGCAGCCCGCGCTACTGCGACTCACCCCCGCGGAGCCGCCGGTCAGCTGCCGCCACGCCGCCGCCACCGCCGCCTGCGCGCCCTCCAGTCGGCCGTCGTCCCGCCACAGCACGGGGGTCGTCTGTCGGGGTGTGGGGGTGGGTGGCAAGAAAGACGTGGGGAGGTTGGGAAGCGTGTCGCAGTGGGCGGTCGCAGTGGCGCACAACGCAACGCAACAGCCAACGCAACGCATGCCACACAACAGCCCACACTGCACACGACGCGACGCGAGGCAGAGGCCACACAGCGCAACTACCCGAGAGCACATCAGGGCAATGCCCCCACCCCGACCTCATCTTCTCTCTATGACTACACCACCCCCACGCCGCCCACCCCCCGCCCACCGGCCAGCCGAACATGTAGCGCAGCAGCCACATCATGTCCAGCTTGGGCAGCAGCCCGCCGCTGCCCACCACCAGCAGCTCCGCCGCCTGGCCGCCGCCGCCGCCGCCCGCCAGCGCCTCCAGCACCACCGCCTGCTGGATGACGCCGCCGCGCAGCACCACCTCCGTCTCACCCTCGCCGTCTTCGGCGTCTTCGGCGTCCGCGACGGCCGCCTCACACGGCTCCCGCCGACCCCCAGCATCAACACCCGCGTCAGCGCCCTCGCTGCGGCTGCGCCGCCGCCGGCCTCCTCCACCACTACCAGCGGCCCCTTGCCCACCGCCGCCGCCGCCGCCGCCGCCTGTGTAGCTGTCCACCCAGGCCGCCAGGCAGGCGCTGACGCCGCAGCTGAGGTCGGGCACCACCCACAGCACGTCCCGAGCCAGCCAGCGCCCGCCGCCGCCCGCCGCCTCCGCCGGCGCCGCCAGGTGCAGCGCCAGCGCGGCGCCCGCCGCCAGGCCCAGCTCGGCGCCGGCGGCGGTCTGCGCGCGCCCGTCCAACGAGGGGTCGGCGGGCCAGGCGGGCGCCCCTGACGGCGGCGGCGAGAAGGCAACCGGCGTCACCACCGCCAGCGCCTCCAGACCGTCGCCGCGGCGGGCGCGGATCAGCGTGTGTACGTTGGCGCAGCGGCAGAGCAGCGGTGACGACGACTGCCCGGAGTGCAGGCCCGAGCCTGTGCCGGAGCCGGGGGGCGGCAGCAGTGGCCGCGGCAGGCGCACCAGCGGCCGCGTGAGCTGCGTGTCGTTGAGTCCCGCCGCCGCCAGCGCCGCCGCCAGCGCCGCGGGCGCGCCGGGCGACTGGAAGGCGGCAACGGTGCGGCCCCGGGAGGTGGTGGCGGTGGCGGCGGCGGTGGCGGAGCGCGCGATGCGGCGGGCGGCGCGCATCAGCTGCCCGCCGGCCGCGGCTTGCCTGGGTTGGGGGTGGGGGAGGCGGCGGCCGCGGCGGGTTGAGGCGCATGGCAGGCAGGAAGGCGACAGAGGAGGCAGGCAGTCGCGCTCTCTGCGCAATCCACTCGGAACCCAGCCGCATCCGCACGCCCGAACCCCTGTCTCGCTTCCCAACCCACCCACCCACCCACCCTCCCTTCCCCTCCCACCACCCACTCACCCAATGGTGGGCGCCGCCAGCCCCGCCAGCAGCCCCTTCTCGTCGAAGCCCACGCTGCGGTCCAGCAGCGGCAGCGCCAGCAGCCCGCACAGCGCGGCCAGCAGCAGCAGCAGCCCCAGCGCGTGCGCGCGGGCTGCCACCAGCGCCAACAGCCGCAGCAGCGGCTTCTCGCGGCTCCGGCTCGGCAATGAGGAGGACGGTCCAGGAGCTGGGCCCGGCGCTGCTGCCGCCTTGGCGGGGGCATGGTCAGCAGCGCCATGTCCACCACCGTCGGCTGCTGCGCCCTCGGCGCCTGGACCTCCCACCGGCTCCCCGGCGTCGTCGCGGCTCATCTTAATGCTCCATGGAAGCAATTAGGGTGGCAGCGTGATGTCGGAAGCGCGAAGCTAAGGAAAATAGCGTCCCAGCTGAAAGTCCCGGCAACAGCTGTCAAGAGTTTTGTGGAGCGAGCAACACTGCTGTATGAAGAAAATGCAATACGTATTTTGTGTGTTCGCTGGCGTCAGCGAACGCAGGGTGCCGATGCAAGCTGTTTGGATCGCGCTGCGCAAACTGGGAAGAATTCATCGTCATTGCCTGTTTGTTATATATACGGAAACTTGCATAAGTTGGCCTCGCACTCAGGCTTCGGCAACGTGCCGCCTAAACCCGAGCGGCTGCTCGAGCACGTTCTGATACATTTCAAAGCCTGAATTGTTACATCTATTGCATTTGATCTTTGAATCGCTTACCGGCGCCTCATATAGATAGAGGTGGACGCGCGAGGAGGGCCGATCGCTGCGGTCACTATAGCGCACGTTGGGCTGGGCGAAGACACGCAATCAGGAGTATCATCGTCGAAAATGGATTACCAATCAGAGCAGGACATGGAGCTGGAGGCGCTCGAGGCCATCCTTATGGACGACTTGATAGAGTATGAAGGCAACCTGCCGTCGGGCTGGGTCGCGGCGGGCAAATCCTACAAGGTCATTATTGCGCCAGAGGACGAGGATGGCGGCGAGAGCGGCGACTACCCGCTGAAGGCGGAGCTGCTATTTGCGCACACGCCCAAATACCCGGAGGAGCCGCCCAGCTACAAGCTCCGCTCCGTGACCGGCCTCAGTGATGCCGACCTCGCGGAGGCGACGGCAGTGCTGGAGGAGCAGGTGGGGGCAGAACCACGAAGTGAAGTGGGGAGGGGCGGGGGGGGCGGGCGCAGGCAGGGCGTGGGGGGCCGGGAGGCGCCGGGGCGGGGAGGCGCCGGGCAGAGTCCAGCGCACCCACGAGTGTGGCGCAAGGTCGCGGGGTCCGGGATATTGGAGGCGGCAGAGAGTAATATGCGCATTTGGGGCTGGGGCCTCGGCATGTGCCTTAGCTTCAAGGCGGCACCTGCGTCGGGACAGAAGTCAGGCGGGTGAGCACGTGGGGCGGCGCGGTCGGCTGCAACCGGGAGGGCCGGCTGCCGGCCTGCCGCTTACCCGCCTGCGTCGGGTTAAAGCGTGGTTTATGCGCGGATGCTGGCAGAGGCGGCGGCGAGCGCCGGCGGCGTGGCCCTGCGCGCTGCGGCCCCAGCCCCGGATCGCGCCTGCCCCTGATACTGCCTGCACCCACCTTCGCCGCCCGCCGCCTGCACCCACCGCCTCCGCCTCCGCCGCCACATGTGTTCAAACAACACAATCATGTGTACATGTGCGCACACAGGTCGCCTCCAATCTGGGCATGGCCATGATCTACACGCTCATCGGGGCGGCCAAGGAGTGGCTGCAGGGTGGGTGCGGGGTGGGATGGGGGGGAGCGCACTGGCGCGGGGGCGTGTCTGGGGGGGCTGTGTACGGCAGAAGGGGACAGGGGGAGGGGACAGGAGGAGGGGAGGCTGTGCACGGCGACGAAGTGGGGGTCCCGGCGGCTGGCACACAGGGGCCGCACGGAGAGGGGTGCCGGGGCCGGGCCGGACTGGCACAATGGTCGGGGCACAGGGGCAGGTTATTGTTCTGCCGGCACCCGGCACCTGGCAACCTCCCCCCGTTCGCCTCACCCTCCGCATCCGCCTCACCCTCCGCATGCTCCTCACCCGGCCCCTCCACAGCCCGGGTGAGCAGCGGGCCAGCGGAGGACCCCGACCTGGAGCGGAGAAAGGTGCGCGCGTGCAGGGGGTCGTTGGTGGGGGTGGGGTGGGGAGGGGAGGGGTGGGGTGGGTGGATGGTGGCAGTTCATTCCAATCCCTGGGGGCGCTGGCAGCGGGTCGGGGCGCGGCTGGTGGGGGGCGGGCCGTGTAGGCGGAGTGTCGGGGTTTGGCAGGCGGCAGCGGTGGTGTACCGCCGGAGCTGGAGGGACAGGGACAGGGACAGGGACAGGGACAGGGACAGGGACAGGGACAGGGACAGGGACAGGGACAGGGACAGGGACAGGGACAGACACCCCGGCCACGCACCACCACTGCTGCCCCATTCTTCGGGCCTGTCGCACCCCCACCAAACACGGACTCACTCACGCACACAGGCGGACGAGGCGGCGGAGAAGAAGCGCGCAGAGGCCCGTGCGCACGGCCACCCCGTGACGCCGGAGGCCTTCCAGGAGTGGAAGGTGGGTATAGGCAGATATGGGCGTGTGTGGATGTGTGGGCGACCGGGTGTGTGGGCGTGTGTGGGACGGGCGGGGGCCATCATCGGTCGGGGTCGTGGCGTGAGTGGCCGCGGGGGCAGTGGTCGCGGGGGCGGGGAGAAAGGCGTCAGCTGGCGTCGTGGCTGGAGGAGTGGGTGGGTGGGTGGTTTGGTGGGTGGGGGCGATCGGCCGGCCTCAGGACGACACCCGGGACAGGGTCGCCGGCGGCCGGCGGGGGCCGCCATTCACCCACCCAACCAGGCACGGGACTGTAACCCTAGAATGCCCTGGAAACCCTCCGCCTCCGTATAGTCAGTTTGTTTTGCTTTAGCTTGGGATGGCAGTCACGACTCGTCCCGATCCCTCCCCACTGCCCTCCCCCCTGTCTACGCTGCTACACTTCGCTGTACGCACCTTGCAATCCCCCCTCTGACCCCTCCCCTGACCCCCACCCGACCCCGCAGCTCAAGTTCGATGCGGAGATGGCCGCCGCCAAGGCGCGGGCGCTGGAGGGCCTGAAGGACGACGACAAGGCCAAGCGCCTCAGCGGCAAGGCCTGGTTCCTGAAGCAGGCGGCGGCGGGGCTGGAGCTGGAGGCGCTGGAGGGCGTGGACCCGCTGAGCGAGGACGACGAGGAGGACTTCGACGTGAGCCGGCGGGAGGGGCGGCGGGGGAGAGCTGGGGGCTGGGTGGGGGGCTGGGGGTCGCAGGAGGGACCGGCTGGGGGCGGAGGACTGCGGGCGGAGGATTAAGGGGGCGAAGGGCCAACGAGGCGGAGGAGCGGCGCTCCGGGTGGGGCTCCGGTTGGAGCTGACGGCTGACCTCACCCCGTGCTGCCCGCCTGCCCCCGCTGCTGTCCGCCCCGCTACTGCGCCTGACACACGTGCGCCTGCGCCCGCGCCCACACATACACCTGCCACCGCGCACACACGCCTCGCCTGCTTTGTCCGTCCTGCTGTTGCTGTCAGTAACACACGCACCTGCACACCGCAGGCGCTGGCCGAGGAGGAGGAGGGCGAGGGCGAGGAGGGCGAGGGCGAGGAGGGCGACGACATCGACTACGAGGACGACGACGACGAGGGCATGCTGGACGAGCTATGAGCGCTAGGAGCTGGGACTGAGCTGTGCGACCGCGCGCTGGGACAGAGCTGGGACAGAGCTATGAAGCCATGAGCGGAAGGGGGAGCCGTGGCAGCACAGGAGGAGGGGCGAGCAGGGAAGGAGGCGAGCAGGGAGGGGGTGCAGGGAGGGGGTTGCAAAGATGGTACAAAGAAGTGTAGTGGCGTAGACAGCAGGCGTGGAGGCGTCCGTACCGATGACCGTCGGTGCTTCCTCTTGTCCGGCGCCAGAGCCCGCCGCGGTGTCCCTCTTGGTGTTGGCTATATCTAAATCTACTTGGTATAAAACGCAGTGAGAAAGTAGTAGGCGCGTGTGCGCGTAGGCGGCAGTCTTTGTTGTTTGTTGTGTGTCCGAAAGTCTCGTGCTTGTGCCGCGAACGTTTGAGGCTGCACGCCTTTCCTAAACCCGGGAGGACTCACCTACGCGCACAGGCGCGCAGACGCCACGCAGGGACCGGCCGCACATGCAAAGCAATGCGAGGAAGCAGGCGCGGTTAGGCGTGGCGCGCATAGGAACAAAGACCCCATACAACACCCCATGCATAGTGCTCCTAATAGTATGGCTAATAAAGCAGGTTAAGGGCTGGCCGGACGCGGTCGCAGGGTACTAAGGGCACGGCGATGCATGGGCACACGAGTGCAGGGAGGGGGGGGGCAGCGCCAGCGTGCTGCGTTAATTGTGTGACGGCGGGCTTGGGAGCAGCGCGCTGCGTACAGCGGCCGCGGGTGGGCCGCGGGTGGTCCGGGCTGCGGGAGGAACGCGCATGGTGTGATGTGGGTACGTGCGGCGCGGGCGGAGGCGGCGCGAAGGCGGGCGGGTGGGCCTGCAGGCCCCGGCAGGGCGGATGGACCGGGCCGGGCCGGGGTCTGTAAGCGAGGGGGTGATCGGAGCGGGCAAGGAGGCGAGCGGAACGCCGTGCGCGCCATGCGGGACGGCACTGGCGTGTAGTGTGACGTGGAGGCCCTCCAGGTGCTGCGGAGGTGGCGGTGTGGCCGTGTGGCGGTGTGGCGGGCAGCGCTGGGCGTTACAGGCGCAGGAGCAGGCGCAGGTCGGGAGGACGCCGGGCGGCGCTGGTCAGGCTGTGGCCAAGCAGCGTGCGCGGGTAATGTCCGTGCCCTTCCCCTCCTTTTTCCCCGGGTGTCCGCGACAAGACCGGATGTGGTCCGGACAGCGCGCGCCCTATGCTGTGCGCCGCAGGCAGCCCCCTCACAGACTGGGCTCACGACTGGGCATGAAATGATGAAGGTGTGACGATTGTAGGTGTGGCGGTGTGCCCGCGTGGCGGTGTGGCGGGCCTGCGCGGGCCGCGGGGTGTTACAGGAGCAGGGGCAGGGCAGGTGGACGCAGGGCCGGCTGTGGGCAGGCGCGCGGGTAATGTTCGTGGCCTTCCCCCTCCCCTTTCCCCCGGTGTCCGCGACACAGACTGGACGTGAAGCGGTGAAAGTGAGACCCGTGTGCTGCGCAGGGCGCCACTCCGGGCCGGGCGACCTCCGCAGATCCACCCGTGCACGCTGTCCGCCGTCGCTGGCCGACCCGCGTCGTAATCTGAGTGGATCAGCGTGTCGACGAAGCGGCCGCTCCGCGTGTGCCTCCCAGCGCGCGCCCGCGCATGCCCAGGACGCTGGAGGCACACGTGGAGCGCCGCTTTGTCGACATGCTGATCCACTCCGATTACGACGCATGTCACGTCACGTCTAGCGTCAGGCTGAGCCACCTCTGGCCACCTTTTTTTCTGGCAGAGGAGAATGAAGAGGTTTGAAGGGTTTCGCTCCGCTTGTTCCTTCGCGGCCCCGTTAAGCGACCCGGCAGCGACCCGGCAACCGGTGGGATTGGCGCTCGGCCGGGAGGTTATGTCCCGCGGGCCGGCATCGCGGTGCAGCGCCACGATTGCGGGGACGCTGCGTGTGGGCGAGAGCCACGGATGGCCCTAGTACCGTGGGGGCATGCGCACCCGTGGAGCGCACTGTAAAAGCACGCACCGGCCTCGCTCGCCGCTCTTCATAGCGGCGTTCCCGCCCACAACCCCCTTCAAACTGCTCGTCCCTAGTGCCCACCCCACCGGCGGGCGGCCCAGCTAACTACCTGCTGCGAATCACACCCATGAATCCCCATCCCCGGCGGCGGGAGAGAGGGGAGGGCAACCCTTCCCCCTTGCATCCCGCGGACTACACAACACGCCTGCCATTGCTCAGGGGAGGCCCCTCCCCTGCACTTGCTACCAAGTAGCTGGGCTCAGGGGCCAAGTATACATTGGTTTGGACGCAACCCCCCCGACCGTAGCCTGGGCTGGTGTAGTGGTATTCATAACCCGTCCCCCCTACAGTCTGCCCTCAGGCAGTGCCGTCACTCCGGCAGTCGTGCGGTACGTAGATTGCATGGTTACAAGAAGGACCTGGTGACCCGGGTCGCGAGCGATCTGCTCTGGACTTCAGGGGCACGCCTGCGCCAGCGTCTCCACCGCACGTCGCGCATGCGCTCCATCCGCTTTGTGGCGTATCCGTACCCGGCCGGCTCCAGCATCATCGCCATTGTGCACATCCCGCCGCACACTGCCGGGGCGTGCTGCCGTACACATATACACACACACACACACACACACACACACACACACACACACACACACACACACACACACACACACACACACACACACACACACACACACACACACACACACACACACACACACACACACACACACACACAACACACACACACACACACACAACACACACCGACAGCCGTGTCGCGCACATCAGCCCCCTGGTCAGCCCCCTGGTCAGCCGCCGGGTTTACGTGACTGCACCATCGACGCCGCCCCCACACCTAGGCGCCCATGGCGCACGCACACACATGCACACTCCAGGCAGCTCCGGATGCCGTCGCACCGCATCACATACGCAGTCTTCGTTGTTCCCTCCCTTTTGCTAATTGTAGTTACCCGGCTACACACGCACATACATGCACACACCATGCACACACCTGTAAGAACCCCCGTGTGGTCACGTCGCATGCATGTCCGCATTTGGTGCCCCACACCTCACGCCCGTTGTCAAACGGGCTTGCCCGCACCTTGCACGGCTCCGACAAAATGTGCACCAGCCCAGCAGCAGGCGCCGGCGGCACGCGAAGGCCGTGTCCGCGTGCCGTGTCCGTCTCTTGCGATGAAGACGCCCCTTATTACTTTACCTTGATCACTTTACTATATACCGTAACCTGATCATCGACCTTATTACCGACCTGAGCGGTGCGGTGTGTGTATGCGTTGCATGCCGCTGTGTCCATTGTCACGCGGTGTGGTGTGATATGGTGTGTGACATGTGCAGGTACTTGAGCCCCGGGAGCGCCGGCCACCACACGCGGCCACGCACACACATGCACACGCACACCATGGCAAAACAGTCCGTATCCCTAAACTTGAGGCAAAGCAAATAACAGCATCTGCAAAAGCAGCATCCGGCTCCAAGGGCTCAAGCCTCAGCATATCATGCACGGCATGCACGTAACAACGCTGTCGCGCGGCAATCTTTGCCTTGTGTGTGTCAAACCTCGTCCGTTTCGTAGCCCAAGCCAAAGCTCAAGCCAAGGCAGCATCTCAGCTCTATAGCGGTGTGCTGCGGGCCGCAAGCAGCCGGTTGGCGTAGAAGCCGCCTCGCAGCCGCTCGCCTATCCGGGACGCCAGCTCGCACACCGCCGCCAGGTCCAAGCCGGCGGTGGCGGCGGCGGCGGCGGCGGCGGCACCGCCTGCCGCTGCAGCTGCTGCGGCTCCCGCCGCCGACTGCCTCGGGCGGTGGGCGTGGCCGTGCGGCGGCGCGGCCAGCACCCCAATCTGCACAGCCAGCCGCTCGCGCGTCTGCGAGGTGGTTGTGGGTGGTGGGCATTTGTGAGTTTGTGTGTGCGCTTGATTGAGAGCACAATATAAAACACAAAATGGTGTATACGACGCAGCGCGGCAGAATCTGGACATGTGTCGATGCAGGGGGAGTGTGAGAATGCAAATGCACAGGTCTGCTGCGGCGTGGGCCAGACCTGGGCCCGGTCAGCACCCACCACCTCCACCCTCCAACGCCCATCGCCCTCCAACTCCATCTCCACCCACCATGCGGCGCACGTCCTCGCAGTCCAACAGCGAGTGCAGCGCTGTCAGCACCGCCACCACCAGCTGCGGGCTGGGCCCAACGCCGCTACCTCCACCTCCACCTCCACCGCCGCCTCCACCGCCACCGCCGCCGCCGCCGCCGCCGCCGCCCGCCTCCGGCCCGCCCTCCGCCGGCTGCCAGCTGTCGGCGGCGCGGCGCACCACCGCCATCAGCGCCGCCGGCAGCTCGGTGGCCGCCAGGCGGCCGTGCAGGTCGGGGTCGGCGCACAGCCGCTCCAGCGCCCGCGCCGCCAGCAGCTGCAGCCGCGCCGTCGTCACGACGCCGCTGCCACCGGCGCCGCCGCTGCTGTCCTCGTCTGGCGGGCAGGGCGTGCCGGCGGCGGTGATGGCGGCCGCGGAGCGCAGCTGCAGGTGCGTCACCAGGCCCGCGACGGCGTCGCAGTCCCACACGCTCTCGTGCGCGTCCCGCCGCGCCGCCAGCGCGCCCAGCAGGCCCAGCGCCGCCGCCGCCACGGCGGGCGCGGCGCTGTGCAGCAGGTCCACGAACAGCTCCACGGCGGGCAGCGTGGCCATGGCCTGCGCGGGGTGGGGGGTGCGATGTGCGATTGTGGCTTGAGCGCCGCAAATGAGTGCGTGCAGGGTGGCAGGATGGTGGCGAGGGGCAATGCGCCAGCGCCTAGCACAACACGCACGCGCACACACACAGACACACACCCGCACGGTGCCTCTACGCTGCCCCCGCTGCTCACCCTCGCCGCCTCCACATCGCTGTCCGCCAGCAGCGTCAGCAGCTGCGTCAGGTGCACCGCCGCCGCCGCCGCAGCCGCTGCCGCCGGGCCCAGGCGCAGGCCGGAGGCGGCGCCGCCAGCCGCCAGCGACCCCGCGCCGCCGCCCCCGGCGCCCGCCATGGCTCCGGGTGGCGCCATCACACGTGTGCCGCGCCGCTGCACGGGGGTCGGCGGGAGAGAGGTACGACCATCACGCCAGGTCCATGACACACAAGACTGATGCACAAAGACATGATGCAAATGCAGGTTGAAGCTGCGGCGCTTTACCCACCCACCCAACCAACCGCCCGCCCACTCACCATCGGCTTCCGGCGCGAGCGCTGCTGCTGCAGGCCGCCGTGCGCCGACTCGTCGCCGCCCGCACTGCTGCGCCGCTTGCTCCGCACCCGGCCGCCCAGGCCGCCCAGGCCGCCGCCGCCGGCGTGCCACTCGTCGTCGTCGCTGTCGGCGCCGCTGCCCGCGCCGCCGCCGCCGCCCGACGGCTCTCCAAACAGCGCGTCCACCAGCTTGGCGATGCGGTCGCTGCCGCCGCCGCCGCCGCCGTTGGCCGCGACGGCGCCGTCGGCGGCAGCTGCCGCCGCCGCCGCCGCGGCCGCGGCCTCCAGCGGCGGCGCGAAGGTGACGGAGAGCCCCACCTGCGTCACGGGCGCCGAGGGCGGCTGCAGGCGCAGCGGTGTGGTGGCGCGGCTGAGCACCGACGGCGGCGGCGGGCCGCCCTCCCGCCAGCGGTGGCTGCCGTCCCGCTGCAGCGCGCCGCTGTTGACGCGCTGCGGTCCTGTCGGCGGCGGCTCGGGCTGCCAGGTGGGCGGCCGGGGGCTGGCGAAGCCGGCGGGCGGCGCCGCCGCCGCCGCCGTAACTTTGGCGGCGCCGCCGCTGTTCTCCGCGGCAATGGCCTCCGCCGCCAGCTCCAGCACCTTGAGCGCCGCCGCCGGCGCCGCCGGCGAGGGCGCCCAGGCGCCGGCGTCCGTGGCGCCCGCCGCCATCTGCACCGACACGCGCGTGGTGACGGTGTGCGGCGAGTCCACCTGCCCGCCGCCCGCCGCGCCGCTCAGGCTCACGCCGCCTCCGCCCAGCCCGCCGCCGCCCAGGCCGGACGCGAGCGCGCTCGCGCCCGACCGCATCACGTGACTCAGCCCGCTGTGCATCAGCGCCGGCGGCGGCGTGGCGGCGCGCCCGCCAGCGCTGCCGCCAGTCGTCATGGAGCGGTGCATCGCCGCCGCGGCCGACGCGGCGGCGGCGCCGCCGGTGCCGCCACCCGCGCCGCCGGCGGCGCCCGAGAAGGAGATGCCGCTGCCGGTGGCGGCGTGGCGCTTGCTGCCCCCCACCATTGCGGCCTCGGCGGCGCCCACCACCTGCAGCGGCGGCGGCCGGTGCGCCGCCATCAGCGGCGGCGGCGCCGCGCCTGAGCCGCTGACGGCGGGGTGGCTGCGGCCCGAGGGCGCGGGTAGCAGCGCCGGCGGCGCCAGGGCGGTGCCGGGGCCCAGCGCGTGCCCGTGCACCGCCCACAGCGCCGACAGCACCCCCACCAGGCCGCCCACAGCGCCGGGCGCCTTGAGCACCTGGCGCGCGGAGGGCACGTGCTCGCCCAGCCGCAGCAGCAGCTTGGCCGCGGCGTTGCGCAGCCGCCGCGCCGACTCGTCGCCGGCCGCCTCGGCGCCCGCGCCGCCGGCGGCCGCCACGGCCGCCGCCGCCGCCCCTGAAGCCAGCGACATGGCGCGGGTCAGCGATATGGTCGGCGGCTGCTCCGCCGCCGCCGTCGCCGCCGCCAGCGCCGCCAGGACCTCCGCCGCCAGCACGCTGCCGGCGGCGCCGCCCTGCACGCGCGCCGCCACCTCGGGCAGCGGCACCAGCTCAGACAGGCTGCTCATCGCCAGCGCCCGCCCGCGCAGCAGCAGCGGCGCCGCCGCGGCCGCGCCCGCGTACTGCTGCTGCAGCGCCGCGGCCCCCATGGCGGCGGCGCCGTGGTCGAGAAAATGGTAGCGCGCCGCGGCGGCGGGTATGCCGGCCGGCGGCGGCGGCAGCGCGCCGCCGGCGGGCCCCTCCGCCGCCACCGCCGCAGCCAGGCTGGCGGCCAGGCGGCCCTCGCCCGCCACCAGCTCCGCAAGCGCCGTCACGATGGGCGCCGCCGTCAGCGCGCGCCGCCCCGCGCCCGCCGTGTCTAGCTGCAGCCGCCAGCCGCCGCCGCCGCCGCCGCCGCCGCCGCCGCCGCCGCCGCCCGCCACCGCCACCTCCATGGCCTCCAGCAGCGCCAGCTGGTCCCGCGGGTCGGCCGGGCCCGCTGCGCCCGCCGTCCCCCGCGCCTGAGGCGGCGGCGTGGTGCCCGAGCGCCGGCGGCTGCGGTTGCGCCGCCTCCTGGCCCGCTCCGCATCGCTGTCACTATCGCTGTCGCTGTCGCCGCCGTGCCGGCCGCCGCGCGGCCGCCCGCCCCCGTCGCTATCGCTCTCGCCGCCGCTGTCGCCGCCGCCGGCCAGGCTGCGGCTGATGGCGCCCAGCAGCTGCCCCCAGCCGCCCGCCACCAGGCCGCACCGCGCCACCGGCTCCAGCCGCGACAGCTGCACCAGCACCAGCGCCGCCGCCGCGCGGCAGTCCGGCCGCGGCAGCAGCGCCTGCAGGTGGCTCACCAGGCACAGCAGCGGCGGCGCCAGCTCGGCCGCGGGCACGGCGCTCAGAAGCGGCGCCGCTGCGCCCCTGGGCGCCGACGCGCCGGCGCTGCCGTCGGAGAGGCCCGACAGCTGCAGCTGCAGCGGCGCCGGCGGCGTGCCTGGCAGCGGCTGCGTGGCAGAAGCCGGCGCCGCCGGCGGCTCCCCGGCGCTCAGTGTCCGCACCGCCACCGGCACCGCCGCGTCGGTGTGAGCCGCACTGTCAACTGCTGTTGTTGGGTCGGGCGCGGGCGAGGCGCCCGTGAGCGCCCCCGGCCCAGGCCACACCTCGGGCAATGCATCCACCAGGCTGGGCGGCCGCGGCCCCAGCCGCCGGCGGCTGGCCTCTCCTGCTGCGGCCGGCGTGGCGGCGCCGTCCGGCGACACAGGCAGCGAGGGCAGCGGCAGAGCCGTCAGCAGCAGCAGGGCGCCGCCCGATTCCGACGCTGCGGCCCTGGGGCCGCCCGCATCCTGCGGCTCGTCCTCGTCTGGAAGTGCCCCCGGCAGCGGCGGCGGCTTGGGCGACTGCGGCACACTGCCAGCGGCGGCGGCGCCCGGCGGCGGCGCGTGCGTGCGCCCCGCCGCCAGCGAGCTGGCTGGCCGGCTGCCGGGCCGGCTGCTCGGCGTCGACGGCGACGTCAGCGCCTCCTCGCCCCCGCCGGCCGTCAGGTAGCCGCCGGCATCGTCCGCCGCCGGCGAGGAGAACACCGCCCGGTGCGGCGCCAGGTCTGTGCCGTGCTGGTGGCTTTGGGCGGCGCCGGCGCCGGCCCCACCAGCGCTCCCAGCGCCCCCAGCGGCAGCAGCGGGCGCGCCCTCGCCGCCGCTGGCGCTGGCGCTGTCGCTTCCGCCGCCCCCGCCTCTACCGCCGGGTGCTGCGCCCGCGCCTGCGCCTGTGCCTGCGCTGCCCGGCCGGCGGTGGCTGCTGCTGCCGCGGCGGGACATGGACATGGCCAGCGAGTGGCCGGACGCGGCGTGAGGCAGCGCCGGCGGCGGCCGCTGCGGCGAGCCCGGCGTCCCGGGGGCGCCGGCGGCGGCCGCGCTGACCACCACGCAATTGGGCTGCTGCAGCGGCGCTATCGTGGGCGGCGGCGCGCCCGGCGGCGGCAGCGGAGTGCCGGGCAGCAGCGGCCCCGTCCACACCGGCACCTGCAGCTGCTGCTGCTGCGCCCCCGGGGCGGAGCTGGAGACGGGCGCTGACGCGTACGCGTACGCGCCGCCGAGGTGTTCGCTGGGCGGCCGGGGCAGCGGCGGCCGGGCCGGGTAGGCGGCGGAGCGCTCGCGCTCGAACGAGGCGCGCTCCAGCGAGGCCCGCGGCGAGGGCCGGTCCAGAGAGGCGCGCGGCGAGCCCCGCGGCGAGGCGGCGGCAGCGGCGGCGGCCTGCAGCTGCGGCAGTAGCAGGTCACCGCGCAGGTGGCCTGGCGCGGCGGTGGTGCCGCCGCCGCCGCCGCCGGCCCCGCTGGCCGGTCCGCTGGCGCCTCCTCCTCCTCCACCCAGCCGCGGCAGGTGGGGGTGCTGGTCCAGCTCCGACCCCACATCGCTGGAGCGGCGTCGGCTGCGCTCCAGCGACTGGCGCCGCGAGCCGCCCGCGGGCGAGGGGGCGCCCGGGCCGCCGCCGCCGCCGAAGCCGGACAGCTGCGAGCCCGAGGCGGCGCTGTGCTCCACGAACAGCACCTGGCCGCCCGACATGCGCAGCACCGCCGACGGCGCCGTCAGCCGGCTGCTGCCGCCGCCGCCGGGCCCCGCCCCCGCCGTGGCCTGCCACGGCGCCTCGGCGCCCGCGGCGCCCGCGGTCGCCGCCGCGGCCGCCGCCGGCGACAGCTGCCCCAGCCCCACCAGCAGCGCCTGCGCCACGGCCGGGTCGGCGGCGGCGCCGCCGGGTGCCGCCAGCGGCGCGGTGATCAGCCGCCACGCCGCCAGCGTCGCGCGCAGCCGCGCGGCGGAGGCGGTGACGGCGGGGTGCGCCAGCGCCGCCGACAGCGCCGTCAGCAGCCCCGCGCGCCGCGCCACGCGCCGCTGCAGCCCGCCGTTGCCCGCCATCAGCGCACACAGCGCGCCCAGGCTCAGGCAGTAGGCGTCCCCCAGGCCGCCGCCCGCGCCCGGCGCCGCCGCCGCGGCCTGCGCCACCTCCGCCACCGCCTCCAGCGCCCCCGCCGCCGCCAGCGCCGCCTGCATGGCCGGCCGCGGCGCCGTCTGCCGCGCGTCCGCCGCCGCCGCCGTCACCAGGCGCAGCGCCGCGGCGGCGCGCCACGGCAGCGGCTGCGGCTGCGGCGGCGGCGGGCCCTGCGGCTCGCCCGACGGCCCCAGCCGCAACAGCTCTGAGGCCTTGCCGGCGCCGCCGCCACCACTGGCAGCTGCGGCGCTAGCGGCAGCGGGCGCCCCGGCGGCGGCAGAGCCAGCGGCGGGTGCGGCCGAGGCGATGCACCGCACCAGCAGCGCCGGCGCGCCCGCCGCCAGCAGCCCGGTGTGGCCGCGCGGCGCGTCCAGCGCCAGATTCAGCAGCAGCTCCAGCAGCGGCCGCCGCAGCAGGCCCGCCGCCGCATCCGCCGCCGCCGCCGCGCCGCCGTCACCAGCTGCACCACCCGCAGCACCACCCGCGCCGCCGCCGCCGCCGCCGCCGCCGCCCGGCGCCGCGCCGTCGCGCCCCTCCTGCGCCTCCAGCAGCGCCAGCAGGTGCGCCAGCAGGGGCGCCATGCCGCTGCTGCCCAGGCCGCCGCGCACGCCCGGCAGCGCCGACAGCGCCAGCAGCACACCCAGGCAGCGCACGAAGTGCCGCCGCGACGGCGCCTGGTAGCCACTGCCCCCGCACGCGTCCATGCCAGCGCCGCCGCCGCTATAGCCCAGCAGCAGCGCCGCCAGCTCCGCGCCCGGCCCCGCCAGCGCGCCGCCCCCTCCTGCTCCTGCTGGCCCCACCGGCGGCCCCACCGGCGGCGGCGGCCACAGCATGACCGCCTCCAGCAGCGGGCTCAGCACGCCCGCCCGCACCAGCGCCTCGCGCACCAGCAGCGGCCCGCGCGACAGCGCCTCCAGCACACCCACCGCGCACCGGTACGACGCCAGGTCCGGCCGCCCCCGGCCCAGCAGCGCGCACACCGCCGCCTCAAGCCCGCCACCGCCGCCACCCCGGCTGCCGCTGCCGCTGCCGCTGCTGCCCTCGCCCCACTCGCCCTGCGCCGCGGCCGCGCGCTCCGCCCCCGCCTCCGCCTCCGCCTCCGCCGCCTCCAGCTCCGCGACCTCCTCGCCGCCCAGCGGCGCCAGCAGCTGCGTCAGCGCCACGCACTGCGCCGCGCAGCCCGCCACCGCCGCGCCGCGCACCACCGGCCACTCCCACGGCTCGCCCGCCACGTCCGACAGCAGCGCCGCCAGCAGCCGCAGCGCCGTGAGCTGCAGCTCCCCCAGCGGCCCGCCGCCGCCGCCGCCGCCGCCAAACCCGCCCGCCCCCAGCGAGTCCCGCAGCGCCGTACAGCACGCCTCCAGCGCCCCCGCCGCCACCAGCCCGTCCCGCACCGCGCCCGGGCCAGGGCTGCGCCCGCCCGGCGGCGGCGGGGCGGCGGTGCCGCGCAGCGCCGGCGGCGGCGGGGCGGGCGCCGAGGTGGCCACCAGCAGCAGCAGCCGCGCCGCCGCCAGGCGGCAGCTGGCGGGCACCTGCTCTTGCTGTTGCCGCTGCTGCTGATAATGATTCTGGTGCGGATGGTAATGATGATGTTGCTGCTGCTGGTGTTGATGCGTGAACCAGCCCGCACCGCCGCCGCCGCCCGCCGCCGGTGTGGTGGCCGCCGCCATGTACAGCTGCAGCGTGCTGCTCACCACCCCGCTGGCCAGCGCCGCCGCGCCCGCGCCGCCATCGCCGCCACCACCACCACCGCCTCCGGCCATGAGCCGAACCGCCGCCGGAAGCACCAGAGCCGCCGCCACGTCCTCCTGCAGCGGCAGACCCGCCAGACCCAGCAGCGCCATCAGCACGCCCGCGGCCCGCTCCGCAGTGTCCGCCGCGCCCCCGCCCGCGCCCCCGCCACCGCCACCGCTCCAGCCCGCCAGGCCACCTCCGGCGCCTGCGCCACCGCCGCCGCCACAGCAGCCGCGCGCGGCGTCTGCAAACACGCGCGCCACCAGCGGCACCGGCTGCAGCGCCGCCAGCGCCGCGGCGCCGCCGGCGCTGGCGGCCGCCAGGTGCTGCAGCCGCGCCAGGGCGGCCGCGGTGGCGGCGGGCGAGTTGAAGGTGAGCGCCAGCAGGCAGCGCCGCAGCTCCCGTACATCGGGCGGCGCGGCGGCGCTACTGCTGCTGCCGCCGCCGCCGGCCGGACCGGGGCTGTAGCTGTAGCTGGCGCCGGCGCTGTAGCCGGTGATGGCGCCGGCGCCGGACGGGCCGCCGCTGGCGGAGGCCCGGGCGCCTGGCGGCGGCTGCGGCGAGGGCGCGGCGGCTGACGGCGGCAGCCGGAGCCGCTCGGTGGCGCCGCCGCCGGCCTGGGGCGGCAGCGCGAGGGTGGCCACGAGGCCCTGCGCCGGCGGCATGGGCAGCTGCAGGTAGAACTGCAGTACGGCCCCGCCCCCGCCCCCGCCACCCGCACCCAGGCTCGCACCCAGACCCAGGCCGCCAGTGGGCGCGCCCGTGGCTGACACGCGCGCCGAGTGCGCGTGGCGGGAGCCCGACTGCGCCGAGTGCGGGGCGGCCTGGCCGCGGGGCGAGGACGCGGGCACCGCGGGCGCCGCGCCCGTCGCGCCATCAGCCGCTGGCGCTGCCGGCAGCAGCAGGGCCTCGATGGAGGCCAGGCCCTCCATCATCCAAGCAGCGCTGCAAAAACAGAGCGCGCAGGAACCAGAAGTTCGTTCAGAATGAACTTTGGCCGTGCACGGCCAAGGCATGGGGATAGCTGCCAACAGATCGATTCATCAAATCGATTCCTTCTCATACGTCCGCACCTGCTGTGGTTGGCCGTTCGGCCTTACTGCTTGCAGCGCCTTTGAGCTGCGTCCCTTCGCTGTGATGGCTTCATTTCCTTGTAGATACGAGCCAGAATTAGTGACTTAATTATTTTCGACGCAAAAACAACAGGTCATCGTTTTGGGTCCACCGTCCAAGCGTCTCTGCGGCCGTTTCTGCAAAACGCTCCTGATATGAAAAGTACAAATTTATCAAAGTGTTTGCATTAGAATGCAGATTACGCTGAGGGCTTGCCCGCAAAACTTCGTTTGCATGGGCCGAATGGGCTTGTTCACGCCTTCTTCTTCTCGGCCGCTTTAACCCGCCCTGCGTGAGCCGACTGCATAGTCGACAATTGACTTGTTACTCTAGTGCAGGCCAATTGCCCACACGACCGTCTCGAACCTCAAAGCCGTGCCTAAAGCCCTTGCTTCACGTTTTCCACCGGCGCGCGCGTCGCAGCACCCGTTCCCACACGTCGCAAAGCTCACCAGCTTGACACCATGCAGTCGCTATCAATGAAGCCCGCATGCGCGCAGACGCAGCGGCGCGGTGTCGGAGCGGTCGGCCGCCGCGTGGTCGTCATTCGCGCTCAGGCCGCGCCTTCCGCGCCTTCCTCGTGAGTTATAAGGGACTGTTGCTCACAATCGACCGCTTTGAGCGCGTCTGGGGGGGCTAAAAGACTGCCGTCGCGCCACATCCACGGCCATCCCCCGACAGCACCGGCCCGCCCGGAGTCACGCAACACGTGAAGGCGTGCCCGCACGACCCTGACACCCACACCGCCACATCCACACGTCCCACTGCCCCCAGCGCACCTGCAGCTTCATGAACTCATCCTTGTCACCCTACAGCCATGCACGTTAGCTCAGGGCATCCTTCGCCTCATAAAGGAGACTGCGACTGTTGCACCAACCGCTGCGGTTGGGTTGGGTCCCGACCACACGCCCAACCCCGCACGCCGCTCACCTGTGGCCCGCTCGGCCCACACCTTAACACCCCCCCAAGAGGCTGCTGATGCGCCTACCCTGAATCACGTCCCACTGCTCGCACTGAGGGCCGCAACACCACAACACCACACGCCATCACACCGCGCCCCTGCTGCCGCGCGCGTGCAGGTCCGTCGAGTCCATCAGCGGCGTGCGGCAGGAGGTGGTGGACGCCATTGCCAAGGTGGGGGGGGGGAGATGGGGGGACGTGCTTGTGTGTGTATGAGAGAGAGGGGGCGCGGGCGTGAAGGGCGGGTGTGTGAGGGCGGGGCGCGGTTGGGAATACCGTACTCGGCCCGACCGCACCCCCGAGGCCGGGCACGTGGGCGCGGGAGTCGGGAGGCGGAGGCAGCAACGCAGCCCTGGCAACATCCGGCTGTGTGGGCGGGGGGCCTGGGGGTGGGGGGGCGGGGGCGGGGGGTTGGGCTGGAGGTGGAGGCATGCGGGGTGTCGCGCTGTAGGGGCGGGGGCTGTGGGGCAGGGCGGCTGACCGCGACGCGAGGAGGGCCTGGGCGAGGAGTGCAGGGGTTGGAGGAGGCAGCTTGGTTGCGCCCCTGGTGCCGCCAGTGGCGGTAGCGATGGCCGCTACGTGGAAGGGAGTGGCGGAGGCAGGGCGGAGAGGGGGCACTGGGAGCGGCGTGCGGCTGACGGGCGGCTTTTCGATAACCTTGAACGCCTCCAGCCTCCAGCCCTCAGTGCAATTGCGACCTCCCCCATCCCTGTCTACCAGCTACACGTCTCTTACCATCTTTGCAAACCCCCGCCCGCAACCAAACACACACGCAGGCGCGCCACAACTGCCTGACCGCCACCAACCTGCCGCTGCCCAACCGCCGCCAGGTGCGGGCGAGGCCGCGTGTGTGAGGTGTCTTATGTGCGTGTCTTTTGGACTGGTGTGTCGCAGCGGCGTGTGCGACCGGCAGAATAGGGCGGGCTGTCAGCGGCAGCGGTGGGGGCAGGCATGGATGAGAATGGGTCGATGGTGGTCGGGGGCAGTGCGGCGGTGAGCGCAGACACCATTGCCGTTGCCGTGATGGGGTGTGTGCCACGTGGGCGTGCGCGGGCATGGGCAGGCCGGGCGTCGGGCACACGCGGGCGAGCGAACGGCCCCAACCACGCGCCTGCCCAGCACAACCCCCCCGCCCCCCACGTAGCACAACACAACACACAACGCCCAACGCCCCACACCCCACATCGGACACCACACCACAACTCATCAAACACACACACCCCAAACACCAAACACACACCCCAACACCCCTCACCCCTCACCCCCCCCCTCAGGGCAAGGTGCGCGACACGTACGACCTGGGCGACACCGTGGTCATCGTGACCACCGACCGCCAGTCCGCCTTCGACCGCCTGCTGGCGTCGGTGCCCTTCAAGGGCCAGGTGCTCAACCAGACCGCCGCCTGGTGGCTGGGCGCCACGGCCCACATCGCGCCCTCCGCGCTGCTGTCCTGCCCCGACCCCAATGTGGCGGTCATGAAGAAGTGCGCCGTGTTCCCGGTGGAGTTCGTGTGCCGCGGCTTCATGACCGGTGCGTGGGAGGGCGCTGGGGTGGGCGGGTGGGGGGTGGGGGGTGGGTTGGTGGGTGGGGGTCGGGATGGGGCCGGGCGGGTGGGGTGAAGGTGTGGGACAGGGCGGCGGCGGAGGTTGGGGCGCCTGGTAAGGGGCTCGCCGCTGAGGCGGCGGCACGGGTGGCGGCGCCCCGTGTCTACCACGTGAGGGGTTGGGACTGACCCACCCACACACGGACGGCTGGCACCAACATCCCTCCGCCCCACCCCACCCCCCGCAGGCTCCACCGACACCTCGCTGTGGACGCACTACAAGGCCGGCTCGCGCAACTACTGCGGCAACGCCTTCCCGGACGGCATGCGCAAGAACGACCGGCTGGCCAAGAACGTGATCACGCCCACCACCAAGGCCGAGGACCACGACGTGCCCATCAGCCCCGCCGACATCGTGGCGCAGGGCCTCATGACGCAGGCGGAGTGGGACACGGTGAGGGGGGGGGCAGGCGGCGGCGGTGCAGCGGCGGAGAGAGGGGGGCGGCAGGGGGGGGCGGAAAGGGGGCGGCGAGGGGGGGCGGAAAGAGGAGGCGGAGAGGGCGCGAGGGGGGGGCGGTGAGGGGGCGGAAAGGGGGCGGAGCGCAAGGGTGGGAGGCCGCGGCTGGGGCAGGAGGGTTGGGCGGTGCGGTTGGGCAGCAGGCGCTTGTTCCTGCGGCCTCCACCCCGCCGGCCCGATGTGCCGCCTGCTGAACCCCGCCCCCTTCGCACCCGCACACCCGACGCAGGTGAGCTCCGCCGCGCTGCGCATCTTTGAGTTCGGCCAGGTGGAGGCGGCCAAGCGCGGTCTGCTGCTGGTGGACACCAAGTACGAGTTCGGCAAGGTGTGGAGGCGGGCGGGCGGTCGGGGGGTGGGGTTGTGAACACCAGCCCAATCTAAACCCAAGCGAAACTAGACAAGGGACAGGCAGGTGCACCCCTTGGTGGGGGTGAGGCGGTGGGGCAAGCTGGGAGCGTGCACGGCGCCGAGCACGGCTCTGGAGCTCTGAAGCGCCCGGCGACTGCGGCCGAAGGGTCCGGAGGCCGGAGCCCGCCGGCCCGCCTGGCGGGTGGCGGAGCACAGCAGCAGCTCTTTTGCCAGCTGGCCGGCAGGGCGGGCACCGGACGTGCCACGTGCCGCGTGCCACGACACACACGCGCCCACACGCCCAACCAACACACTGCTCCCCCCTGCAGGACGCGGACGGCGTGATCCACATCATCGACGAGGTGCACACGCCCGACTCCTCGCGCTACTGGCTGGCCGACACCTACGAGGCGCGCCACGCCGCCGGCCAGGAGCCGCAGAACATCGACAAGGAGTTCCTGCGCCTG
The DNA here is from genome assembly GCA_016834605.1 of Chlamydomonas incerta. Classification (NCBI taxonomy): domain Eukaryota; kingdom Viridiplantae; phylum Chlorophyta; class Chlorophyceae; order Chlamydomonadales; family Chlamydomonadaceae; genus Chlamydomonas; species Chlamydomonas incerta. Next base: position 199,763 of record JAEHOC010000012.1, read on the forward strand.
TGGTTCCGCGAGCGGTGAGCAGCGCGGGGCGCTGAGCAGCGGGGGGTGCGGAGCAGCAGTGGCGAGCAGCAGGGGCGCTGGGCGATGGGGCGGCAACTGCTGCGTCTATACCACCCACAGGCTTGCTCTGCCTGCACACTGCGCTGGCCATGGCATTGCTCTAGACGCGTACCTCGCGCACGCACCCGGAGCCCCGCCCCGACCCCTGTGCGTGTCTTTGTGTCTGCCGCTGATGCCTCCTTCCGCCGTCCCCCCGCCCGCCCACCGCCGCACCACTGCCGCACCGCCGCGCCGCAGCTGCGACCCCTACGCGGACGCGGTGCTGCCCGAGGCGCCCGCCGAGCTGGTGTGCGAGCTGTCCAAGCGCTACGTGTACCTGTACGAGAAGATCACGGGCCAGCCCTTCGCGGTGCCCGACCTGGCGGTGCCCGTGAACGAGCGCATCATCGCCAACCTGAAGAAGGCCGGCATCTGCAAGTAGAGGGGGGGGCGTGTGTGGATTGGATGTGTGTGGAGGTGTCGATGGATGGTTGTCGTTGTGGAATGGATGTGGATGGCTGAGCGGCGCTGGGTCGCGTGGATAGGGCCGCCGGCGGGCTGGGAGGTTGGATTGAGGTGAGGTGATGGAATAACAAATGTGTTTGGTGCAGCTGCGCTCGGCGCAGTGCAGCGCGGTGTGGCTAGCATTGCTTGGAGCGATGCCTGGGGGGTCTGACAGCAGTGGGGCGGTTCGGCGACGGCGGCCTTCGGGGGCCCCCGCTGCTGCGGACACTGAGTGAGCACGGGTGGCGGTGGCGTTCGGGACGATGTGCTCGCGCCCGTGAGTGGGGTGGGGGAGCCGTGGGCGAGCGGGATTCCGCTGAGCGGGATGCGCACGGCAAGCACTGCAGGCGGGCGGCCCCACGTGGACTGCACAACCTGGGGTACCGGTACGTAAGAGTCTGGTCGAGTTGCAATTATGAACATGTTAGGCTTGCTCGGCCGTCGGTGTGGCCGGTGGGATGCCTGCCTCCCTACCAGAGCTACTACATGCTTTGATTCTGCGCCGGTGCCGGATGGCGGCCCCGGCCAGTTAGTTGATTGTGAAGCTCTTGATTTCTAAGACTCGCGGTGAGGCGTGGACGGACAGTGGCAGGGCGCTAACGCCAACGTTAGCGTGTGTGTATGTGCCTATGTGTGGAGCCACGCGTGCGATACCTTGCTCCCGCTCGATCGGGTTTCGTCGTACACAGTACACACGTTGCAATAGGGTGCGAGGCGGGCGGTGCTGGTGGTGGGGTGCGGCAGGTCGGTGCGTGCCAGGTGAGGCACCAAGAACGGAACGGTGCGCAGTGGTGGCCGGTGTTGTACACCGTCGTCATACCGTAGTTAGGGCGGGCACCCCTGCCAGTGGATGGGATGGGCTGCAATGCCCGTATGGGCGCATGCATGCGCGCTGCGGCAGCTTGCGGACGGCGGGATGGAAGAGGACACAATGGTGTAATCTTGACACTTCTGTTACTGGATGCGTGATGCGTTAGACAGGACGAACAGGACACCAGCTGGTGCCTGCGAGGCTGCGACCCATCACTGACGTAGTAGAGCGTACGAGCGCTCCGTGCCCCATCCACAACAATCAATCAAAGTAAGCACGCGTGATCGGTGGGTCAACCAGCAGTCATCAGCGTCCATTCCTTGTGCATGTTGTCCACCGCTAGCAGTCGCACAGCCATGACTTCTCTCTTATTCCCGCACGGGGCTCGATGGGTGCAGCCTTTCATCCGTCATTCGTCCGCTGGGGCCTGCCAACCCGCGTCCCTTGCCCTGGTCCTACCAACACCGCTAGCAGCAGTGCTAGCAGCGCTCACTCGCTCAGCCCACTCGCTCCATGCCTGCCACGTGTGCATGCATCGCCACCTGCATCCTGCGACCTCGCTCCGTTCCTCGCTCCCCTCTTACTCTCGCCACACGCGTTCAGGTGGGGGTCACGCTGCTTGACGGGGTGCCGGTCGACCCCGCCCCTTACCCATCAAATGTTAAGCGTTAAGGAGGCGCTGTAAAGTAATCATGTGAGTCAGAAAGTGAACCCGCTCTGCTGAGGACTAAGTAGCAGTGGGCGGGAAGCTCGGTACCTTGGCCCCCTCGCACCGCGCGCGGTCGTAGCCGGTGCCGACGCCGCAGGTGTTGTAGGCGTCGGTGAGGGGCCGGTCGAAGCGCGAGGGATACATCAGGCTGTAGTAGTAGTTCGGGAACACCGAGCACTGTTGGACGGCGTTGGGGATAAGATAGGCGGGGTGTCTGAGCGTTGCGAACAGCATGTCAGCGGCCGCGCGTGGGCGGGGGGTGGCGGCGAAGACGGTGCCGTACCCGACACGGACCGTACACGGACGCATGTGGGCGCGCGGCGGCATCCCCAGGCACCCAACTGACAACCCCATACGTATGCGTGTGTGTACGGACCTGGTAGTAGTTGTCCGTGTTGTTGGCGCCACGTGCGCGGGTCTTGAATCCGTCTATCCAAGAAAGGTAGCTGCAACGGGAGGGTAGACAGCAGGGCGGTCCGCGGGCGGCCCGGGGAGCAATAAGCGGCATGCACAAGCAGTTCACGGAGCGAGGCGGTGAGTGGGTTTGCTCGGCCGCGCCTTCACCCCGCGCCCCCCCTAGCTAGATAGACAGGCGGGGGCGTGCCTGCAGAAGGCCAAGCAAGCCCTAGGCGCTGCGCTAGCGACACGCCCGCCGCCACTACTACTCCCCGCCCGCCACGGCGTGTGCATGGACAGCCACGCACTACTACGGTATGTACGCACCAGCCCGCCGCAATGCAGCTGCGGGTGGCGTTGTAGTCGGCGGGGTCGATGTACGTGCCGCCTGTGTGTGGGGCCGTGTGTGTGGGCGTGTTAGCAGTAAGGCGGGTGGAGGCGGCGGGAGTCATGCAGTGTGAATGGCACGGGTGCCGGTAGTCGTGCGCGCGTGTGCGTGGGGGGTGGCGGGAGGTAGGGCGGAGCCGGACTTATAACAGGTCATCATGCGGGGCAGGCGCAGTGTAGGACAGCAGGTGAGAGTGTGTGCAACCCGATGCAAGGGGTGACGGCTGTGAGGAGTGACGTACACACGCCCGCTGCTGGCAATGTAACAATGTGCATGCGTATACAGGCTAGTTGGCCAGGTAGCCAGGTGGCAGCGGCTGATGTGCAAAGCAGCCGCAGCCGGTTCAGCCACTTCGGCCAGCCTAGCCAGCCACTCGTTCTGGGGAAACGCCAAGCTGCACACGCACCCGTGGGGAACATCAGGTTGTTGACGGCGCTGCAGCTCTGCACACACGTACATTGGCGGTGCGAAGCAGCAGCCAGGTTGGTGCGTGAGGGCGTTATACATTTAACGCCTCATGCAACTGCTGGAAGGACCAGCAGAGCACACACGCACACGCACACGCACACGCGCACACAGACTTTTTCCCCTTGGTCACTTCAAACACACACACACACACACACACACACACACACACACACACACACACACACACACACACACACACACAGACGGGGTTTGGCGGTAGCAGCAGCAGGGGACGCCCGTACCTGCGAGTACTTGCGGCCGGCGCGAACATTGTTCGCGTAGGTGCAGTTCCCGACCTTGGCGAGCCAGTCTACACACACACACACACACACACACACACACGCACAATTGCAGGCCGCAATGACAGGATAGCAAGTAAGCGCCCAGCAGGACACAGCAGGGCACACCAGTCGACACAGGAGCTGCCCGGGCATTAGCGCCTTTATGCGTGCGGGTGTGCGGCCGCGACCTCACTACTCCATCCGCCAGCTCACGACTACCCCGGCACGCGCCCACCGGCATCATCGTCGGGGTTGCCCGTTGCGATCTTGCTGGCCCTGCATGCACATGCACACGCACACATGCAGTCGTCGGTTGTGGCCAGCCACATGTATGCATGCATGGATATATCGCCCCGCCCCGCCGCCATGTACGTTCCCGATCACCGGCGGGCACGTCGCCCCGCACGCCGCGCCATTCACCACTCCGCGCGCGCAGTCGTGTTGAGGGTGGTCTCGTTGATCATGACATAGTTCAGCTGCACGCATCATCGAGCTAGTAAGTCATTGAAGCGCGTCCTTGGCAGCTAGCGGGAATGCTTGGGCAACTTGGCCCGGTTCACACCCACCCAGGTATGCATGGCACGCAAGAAAGCTGCTGACTAAGCTGACCAGGCAAACAAGCTGTAGTATTGCTCGTGTGCACATACATCCGGGCCCTGCAGCTAGCGGGCACTTTAGCTAGGCCCTAGTACAATACAGTGCAGCGCTAAGTCAGTGCAGTGCGGTAGCAGACGCTGTGCGGCACTACTACTACTGATGACAGGACAGGACTAGCTACTCACATACTCCTTGGAGCGGCACATGATCCAGTTGATCGGGCCGCCGGCGTTGGCCTCGGCAACGGGGGTAAAGCGGTCGCGCGCGGCGCCGCCGCCAAAGTATGCGACATCGCCCCTGCGTGCGTGCGTAAGCAAGTGCATCAGGACCTTGAGCACCAGCAAGCCACGCATGCGCACTAATCAAACGGCCGCGTGAAGATGCGGGCAGCAGCTTACTCCTCGCAGAGTTTACCATGACCCATTCTCCAACCCATCTAGCTATCACGCCAGCGGAGTACCGACAATCACGCCAACCATCTACTTCCTGCGCCTTCCAGAAGCAGGGCGTTGCGCACTCCATAATTCTCACCAGCCGCAGTTGGGGTCCTGGATGCACTCGTCCTTGAACTGTATGTGGTGGGCGCGTGCGGCGGGCGGGCGGCGATGCTCAACAAACAGCGCAATGCCATACGCACAGGACCATATCACGCAGGCACACGCACTCAATCACGCACGCATTGAATTACGGACAAGTGCAATGCGCGGCTGCCCCTGCTGCTACGTACTGACCACGATAAGCGAGTGCACATGCGCATGCGGTATGCCCAGGTTCTGGCTAGCCACTCTCGGCACCTCCCACCACCCACCCACCCAGCCCATACCTTGACGTAGCACTGCTGGTCGCGGTAGGCGGGGGTGCCTGCACGCAGGCATGCATGCGCGTGTGATTGTGAATGTTTAGTGCGTGTGCGTGTGCGTGTGCGTGTGCGTGTGCGTGTGCGTGTGCGTGTGCGTGTGCGTGTGCGTGTGCGTGTGCGTGTGCGTGTGCGTGTGCGTGTGCGTGTGCGTGTGCGTGTGCGTGTGCGTGTGCGTGTGCGTGTGCGTGTGCGTGTGCGTGTGCGTGTGCGTGTGCGTGTGCGTGTGCGTGTGCGTGTGCGTGTGGCGTGTGCGTGTGCGTGTGCGTGTGCGTGTGCGTGTGCGTGTGCGTGTGCGTGTGCGTGTGCGTGTGCGTGTGCGTGTGCGTGTGCGTGTGCGTGTGCGTGTGCGTGTGCGTGTGCGTGTGCGTGTGCGTTGTGCGTGTGCGTGTGCGTGTGCGTGTGCGTGTGCGTGTGCGTGTGCGTGTGCGTGTGCGTGTGCGTGTGCGTGTGCGTGTGCGTGTGCGTGTGCGTGTGCGTGTGCGTGTGCGTGTGCGTGTGCGTGTGCGTGTGCGTGTGCGTGTGCGTGTGACAGGAAAGAGCACAAGGTAGAGTCCTCAGAGAAGCCCGCCGCCGGCCCAGCCGGCTGGCAGGCACCTAGCTGTACGCGTCTACGCACCGGGGCACACCATGTTGTCGAGAAGCAGCTGCGCGCCCCAGGACGAGGTGCAGGTGCGGCCGGTGTTGGGGACCACGTAGCAGCGGTTGGCGGTGTCGGCCCTGTCATGCGCGAGTAGTGAGCGAGCGCGAGTAAAAACGTGACGTGTCCAGACACAGCCGCCACACATGCATGCATGCGCACGCACTCACGCATCCGCCTGCATCTGCACGCACGCACGCACCTGCACGCGGCCTTGCCCTCGGGGGAGGTCATGTTGAGGGCCTGGTACTTCTCGCACTGCGCGTTGTAGTAAGCGCTCATGACGTCGAACCTGTGGGCGGGTGCGTGCGTGCGACACGTGGGCAAGTGAGCCAGCGGCATGGTCATCAGCCTACTTGCCATAGAATGCGAACTGTGGCAAGTGCGGAGCGTGTATGTAGCAGCCAGCCTCCCACCCTGCCGCCCATTCGCTGCCTCATCCCGAGACTTGTTGCCACTAGCGGGGTGTTGGCAGCTGCTGCGCACTGGACAAGTGCAGGCACCGTTATGGGGCCCCGTACATACAAAGGGTAGGTCATGCGTGCCGCACTACGCACGCACGCACGCACGCACGCACGCACGCACGCACGCACGCACGCACGCACGCACGCACGCACTTGGCGCTGGGCGAGCCGTTGGCGGCCACGTCATCCAGGGAGGCCACGTAGGTGGGGCTTGTGGTACAGCCGGGCTGGGGGCGCGGGGTGGGTGGGATGGGTGGGGTGAGTTGAGGGGGTAGAGATAGGGCGGGCGGGGGCGGGCGGGCGGGCGGGCGGGCGGGCGGGCGGGCGGGCGGGCGGGCGGGCGGGCGTGGGGTGCGTGGGATGACTGCGTGGGTGGGGCCTGCTGTGGCCGCGGGTGCAACCCCTAGCAAGGCTGCCGCCGACGGAGGCAGGCACCGTAGCCCTCATCACGGACACTAGCAAGCGGGTAAGATAGCTAGCAAGCTGGGCGCGTGTCGTCGTGCGGGCCTAGCTATTGAGCCGTAGTGGTTATCGCAATGAGTACCCAGGGCCTTGCTCACCGACGCCAACGGGGTCTCGGGCTGATAACGGCAGGGCGGCACAACGGGCTTGGGAGGCGCAGGCGAAGGAGGGGGCGGCGAAGGGGGAGGCGGCGAAGGAGGGGGAGGAGAGGGGGGAGGAGAAGGCGGAGGAGAGGGCGGAGGAGAGGGCGGGGGCGACGGTGGGGGAGAAGGGGGAGGGGGGGAGGGAGGCGGGGGCGACGGAGGCGGGGGCACGCCCCTCCGGCCTCGCTTCGGCCTCGTCGTCGTCTGCCTGCGCGGTGGAGGGAGTGCGGCGACGTGCGGGGGCAGCAGCAGGTCAGTCACTTGTCGGCTAAGCGGCATCTGAGCGCTTTGCGAGTTGAAGTTTGACGAGAGCCGGTATTTGATTGAAGGCCATGCGCCCGCGCAGAGATCACGACTCTGGAGCCGCTGCCAACTATGCCAACGCGATGTCTGGACACAGGATGCACGGGCGCGCAGCCCGCCGACCGCTGGGCCGTCACGACCGCACGCAGCCAGTAACACTGCAGCCAACATTTCAACTCCTTCATGCTGTTCAAGCCCACGGCCCACAAGAGGGTTGACGCTGCTGCGCGCGGCGTGCGATTGATGGCGATTCTACAACCGCTCCGCCGCTCCGCTCCGCCGAACTTCGATGCATGAAAGAACTGTGAGCACAGCTCACTTACCCACTCGCCGTCGTTGCCACCAGAGCGAAGATCGCAAGCGCGAGCAGCGCCTGCTTTACGCGCGCCATTTTTGTGCACTTCAAGACGACCGGCGAGCGACGCGGCTGCTTGTCACTTGTGTGAGAGAGAACTTTGTTTAACCGCAATTTATCGCACCAGAGGGTGTACGGGCTACCGGCCCACCGATCAATCAAGGTGTGATTGTTGCACCCAACGTCGCAGTGATCCCGCGTGGTATATATTGGAAGCGAAAGGCTTGCGCTTTATTCTAAGCTGCAGCTAGCAGCTTATTGTGCAATGACAGCTCCCTACTTCAGGGCGAAAGAAGGTGAATGGGGTCTGGAAACGTCGAACTAATAAAGTCTGATTGCCATTTATTCATAGAATATCAAGTGGCTAGCTAAGGACCAGAACCACCGACCAAACTTTGGCGCCCTCCAAACACCTGCATTGCCGTTGCATGCGCCCTGATAAAATAAAACATTGATACGGCTTACGACGTTTAATGCCGTGTAAACGGGGGGCTAAAGTTCCTCAATGCCCATGCCCGTTCCCAGTTGGCCAACCGCCGTGGTCGCCCTGTTTTGCCCAGTGGTTTTGCCGGTTGGCTGGGTGCTGTCAACAAACGCGGCGCATGCAGGAGCTCACATTCAACGTGCGTGCAATGCCTCGTGCCGTGATGGGGCCGCCGGCTGTTTATTAGGGCAGGGCTTGGGGCAGGGGAGATACCCCAGTCGGTGTGGCCAACCGCCGTGGCGACCCCGCGCTGCGCACGCACCTTGGGCCCCCCCATCCGTTGCCTCATCTCCCACACACCACACACCACACACCACACACGCGCTCACCGGCGCCGACGCGCTTGCATGGCAGCGCCCCTAACGCACCCACCCACCTGTCGGATGTGCGGGCAGCGGCACCATCTGGGGCCCCGCCGCGTCCAGATCGTCCGCCGACCTCGAAGACACCGCGGACTACCGCCCGCCCGGCCACTGCTGCAGCGGCCCCATGGCCAGCCCGCCCTGCCGGTATGGGGACGTAGCCGGCGGCTTGCTCATGGCGCGACACACGCCCGTGTAATAAAGAAGGCCCCCATGAGTGAGGCGGTGTCATAGCGGGGCGGCCGCCGCGGCACGGTAAGCTCAGCGGGCGCCGCTTTCCGCGTGCGTGAGCTACCACCGTACCGTACCGTACTGCATGGCGTCGCACCGCATCCATGCACGCCATTAATCCTCCGACAGATGGCGCGTAAAAGCATTCGCATAATCGCATTTTAAAAGCATCTCAGTGACACGTATCACCATCCTGCCAAGCCAGCAGTCCGCAGTCAGTGGAAACGTACCGGAGCTGCATTACACGAGGGGGGGGGGTGACAAGTAGCGCAACCCCCAAACGTCTGGTTTTGCGTTCATCACCATATGTGCCAAAGCAATGACGCACTCACGCACACACGCACACGTACGTATGGCCACATCACACTAAGGGACCACAATGCGTGGTGGACGCCAGCCGTTCCCATGAATCCCCATCACAAGGTGGCGGCCGCCCGCCCACTCAAGTCAAGTAAAGTCAAGTAAAGTAAAGCAATCATGTGAGTCAGAAAGTGAACCCGCTCTCCTAAGCACTAAGCAGCAGTGGGCGGGAAGCCCTGCAGCCTGGCCCCCTCGCATCGCGCGCGGTCGTAGCCGGTCCCCAGGCCGCAGGTGTTGTAGGCGTCGGTGAGGGGCCGGTCGAATCTTGAGGGGTACCTCAGGTTGTAGTAGTAGTTCGGGGATACCGAGCACTGTTCGACGGCGTTGGGGGGCCAGGGAGGGTGGCGGGGGTGGTGCAAAGATGGTATATAGAAGTGTAGGGGGGTGGAGGACGGAGGGATGCGGGCAGCATGTCAGGGGCCGTGCGTGGGCGGGGAGGGATGGAGGGAGGGAGGGAGGGAGGGAGCGAGGGAGGGAGGGAGGGAGGGAGGGGCGAGGGGCATGCCGTCCTCGTTCCTAGGTGCAGCACGCGGCACGCGGCGGCATCCCGTGGCCATGCCCGCTACCCACCCACCCAGCCAGCCACACATGCATGCATGCATGTGGGTGCGCGCACCTGGTAGAAGACGTCCGTAACGTTGCCTCCACGTGCGCGGGTCTTGACTCCGTCCAACCAGTTGAGAAAGCTGCACAGGCAAGGAACACCGCCGCACGCCCGTTGGGTAATGCTTGACGAAGTAGTCGTAAGGCCGGACGGGGGGGGGGGGGCGCCGTGGCACTGCCACCCGCCTTCGACACCCACGCGTCTATCTGTGGCCCCCGCGCCATGTGCCGAGCTGCTGGCGGGCATTGATGTGTGTATGCGCAGGTAGGTAGGGGTGCACCCGCCAAGGGCGGGGGGGGGCACGCCTGCCATGTGCCCTGCTAGCTAGCCAGCTAGTGCCCCGCACCTCCCGCCACTACTACCCGCCACGCACGCACGCACGCACCAGCCTGCCGCAATGCAGCTGCGGGTGGAGTTGTAGTCGGCGGGGTCGATGTACGTAGTGCCTGTATGCGTGGGCGTGTATGTGTGCGTGTGTGTTTGGTGAGGCCAGGTGAGGCGGGTGGAGGCGGCGGGCGTCATGCATGGTGAGTGGCGCGCACGGGCGCCGGTAGTCGTGCGCGCGCGCGTGTGTGTGTTGGACAACACACGGAAACCAAACCCGTGCGTGTGTGTGTGTGTGTGTGTGTGGGTTGGTGGGAGGCAGGGCGGAGTGTGCCTCGCAGCAGGTCATCATACATACATGCGGGGCAGGCGCAGGGGGGGGGAGTGTGCGGAGGCTGAGGTGGAGGGGGGCTGCTTCGATCCCGACATGCTTGCGTCACGCACCTGAGGGGGACACCAAGTTGTTGGCGGCGCTGCACGCCTGAAAGGTCAGTCCGCCGCCGTTGACAGCGAGATGCGAAGCAGCAGCAGCAGCGAGCAGTGGTTGCGTCAGAAGAGCAGCAGAGAGCGAGAGACACCAGAGCACACACACAGACCAGGGATTTTCTTGTGATCTCTAAAAAACAGACCAGGGGCCCGGGGGCCGCTAATGCGAGTGATGCGACACCCCATCACTGCTGCGATGTATGCCGAGCGAGCGCACACCGTGGACGCCCGTACCTGCGAGTACTTGCGGCCAGCGCGAGACGTGATCGCGTAGGTGCAGTTCCCGACCTTGGCGAGCCAGTCTGCACACGCGCACACACACACACACACACACACACATGCATGCGACAATAGCCACAATGAGGATAAGAAGTAAGCGCACAGCAGGGCACAAGGCACACCGGTCAGCACCGGAGCTGCCCGGGCATTGGTGCCGTTTTTGTGAGTGCGCGTGCGCGGCTGCGACCTCACTACTCCATCCGCCAGAACCAGACTGCCCCGACGACACGAACCTACCGGCATCATCGTCGGGGTTGCCCGTCGCGATCTTGGTGCCCCTGCATGCACACAGGCACAAATGCAGCCGTCGGTTGTGGCCATATGCCTGGATAGATGCTACTACGCCCGCGCCCGCGCCCGCGCCCGCGCCCTCACCACTCTGTGCGCGCAGTCGCGTTGATGGAGGTTCCATTCACCATGATGAAGTCCAGCTGCATTCAATAATTGCATGTGCATGTGCACCGGGGGCATCAAGGTAAAGGCATCATGACATGCTTCGGCCACGCAGGCATGGACGCTGGACTAACTCGAAAGCTGATGACCGAGCAATTGAGCTGCTGCTGACGGTGTGCACATCCGGGCCCGCTCTGCAGCAGGCACTTAGCCAGGCAGTACAATGCAGTGCAGCGCTAGATATAGTGCAGTGCGGCAGCAGACGCTGTGCGGCACAACTGCTACTGGTGACAGGGCAAGACAAAACTCACATACTCCTTGGAGCGGCACATGATCCAGGTGATCGGGCCGCCGGCGGCGGCTTCGGCAACGGGGGTCAAGCGGTCGCGCTGGGCGACGCCACCAAAGTATGCGATATCGCCCCTGCGTGCGTAAATGATCAAGTGCGTGTTTAGCAAATAGGCCGCGCATCACGCAGTGGACGCGCGATGCGTGCAGCCAGGGGAGCCACGTACACCTCCCCTGCGTGCAGCTTGTTACTCCTCGCAGAGTCCCCCATGCCCCAGTCTCCAACCCATCACGCCAGCGGACTGCCGTCCCAAAAGCCACGCCAACCAGCCATTTACGGCTCGCTTGCGCCTTTAAGACACGGCGGAAGTGGAAGCATTTCACCATTCTCACCAGCCGCAGTTGGGGTCCTGGACGCACTCGTCCTTGAGCTGTGGTGGGCGCGTGCGGCTCAATCACGCCTTCTTTACCGTACACAGTGCAATGCGCGCCTGCCCTTGCTGCTGCTGCTGCTGCTGCTGCTGCTGCTGCGAGCTGACCGTATTGCAAGCACCCACCCACCCAGCCCATACCTTGACGTAGCACTGCTGGTCGCGGTAGGCCGCTGTGCCTGCAGGCATGCATGCGCGTGTGATTGTGAATGTTTAGTGCGTGTGCGTGTGCGTGAAATAGAGGTGAGAATATTTAGTTAGCATCAGAGCATCCAGTGATTGAAGCCCGCCGGCCCAACGGCTAGCTGGCACCTAGCTAGCTGTACACGCGGTCGTCTGCTCACCGGGGCACAGCAGGTTGTCGAGCGCCAGCTGCGCGCCCCAGGACGAGGTGCAGGTGCGGCCGGTGTTGGGGACCACGTAGCAGCGGTTGGCGGTGTCGGCCCTGCCATGCATGTGCGAGCGGTGAGCACCCATGCAATCAAGCAAGTAAGTCGTGGACTCGTGGTGTGCGTGTGTGGACCATCCAGCATGCAGTGGAAATGCGACAGGCATGGCCAGACACAGCCGCCACACATGCATGCTTGCGCACGCACCCGCGCGCACGCCTGCATCTATCGCACGCACACACGCACGCACCTGCACGCGGCCTTGCCCTCGGGGGAGGTCATGTTGAGGGCCTCGTACTTCCCGCACTGTGCGTTGTAGTAGGCGGCCATCACCTCGAACCTGTGTATGTGGGCGGGCGCGTGCGTGCGACACGTGCGTGGGGAAGTGACCACCTACGGTATCCCAGCGACCGCGCCGACTCCATTCCAGATTCCAAGCACCCATGCAGGCCAGCCACCGCACGGGAACCACCGCGCGCGCACCACCAAATGCGGGCAAACCGCCACCAACACGCTGCAGACCCTGTCCCGGGCTCCTCACAGCGGTCCGGGCCGCCTCCGGGGCACAGCCGCACAGCCGCACAGCCGCAAACTGACTAAATAAACCGACCACCACGCACTCGCGCCGATCCAATCCGGCCGCGCTTGACAACAAAAGAAAGAAATTTGCCGCACACGCGCACTACGCGCACGCACGCACGCACGCACTTGGCGTTGGGCGAGCCGTTGGCGGCCACATCATCCAGGGAGGCCACGTAGGCGGGGTTGGAGGCACAGCCGGGCTGGGGGTGGGGCGGAGGGTGGGCGGGGTGGGGTGGGTTGAGGGGGTAGAGATAGGGCGGGCGGGCGGGCGTGGGATGACTGCGTGGGTGGGGCCTGCTGTGGCCGCGGGTGAAACCCCTAGCAAGGCTGCTGCCGACGGAGGCAGGCACCGTAGCCCTCATCACGGACACTACGGTGGCAAGCGGGTAAGATAGCTAGCAAGCAAGTTGCTGGGCGCGTGTCGTCGTGCGGGCCTAGCTACCGCTATTGAGCCGTAGTGGTTATCGCAATGAGTACCGCTTTCAGTGGACGGCCACATCAGCATACAGGGCCTTGCTCACCGGCACCAACGAGGTCTCGGGCAGGTAGCGGCAGAGCGGCACGTCGGGCTTGGGAGGAGCAGGCGAAGGAGGGGGCGGAGAGGGGGGAGGGGAGGGCGGCGGAGAGGGCGGGGGAGAGGGGGGGAGGGGAGGGGGGCGGAGAGGGCGGGGGAGAAGGGGGAGGGGAGGGGGGCGGAGATGGGGGTCCGGGGGAGGGAGGCGGGGGCGACGGAGGCGGGGGCACGCCCTTCCGGCCTCGCTTTGGCCTCGTCGTCGTCTGCCTGCGCAGAGGGAGTGCGGCAACGTGCGGCGGCAGCAGGTCAGTCACTTGTCGGCTGCTGAGCGGCATCTGAGCGCTTTGCGAGTAGAAGTTTGGTGAGAGCCGGTATTTGATCCAAGGCCACGCGACTCTGGGGCCGCTGCCAACTCGCGGTCCCGGTCGCTGTGATGCACACGCGGCCGCGCGGCGGGCGACCGGCCGGGCCGCCGTGAGAGGTGCATGACCTCACGCAGTTGATGAGAGATCCACATCTTAGACTAGTTCCACGTTGAAGCCCAGGCCCAGCTAAGCGCAACAACACGCGCGCCGGCGGTGATGTATTGCATCTGCCCGCTGCGCGCGGCGCGTATTTGAAGACTCGTCGTTATCGAAACTAACCACTTACCCATCCGCTGTCATCACCGCCAGAGCGAAGATCGCAAGCGCGACGAGCGCTTGTTTTGAGCGCGCCATCGTTATCGGCACGGTTCACGTGCACTTGCTCCCAGTTTTTGACAACCCCAGAGCGCCACGACGTAAAGTTCAACTTTGCTGCAGCACAGACTGTTGACCGCGCTGCTTTATACTCAAGCCAGGCGTACGGTCTCTCGGGATGTATGTGTGAGCAAATCCAATGAGATTTCTCGGCTGGTGTGCCTAGCATCCATATGAGAATGTATCAAGCTGCAAACTTCAATGCTGCACTGCGGCTGGCAGCACTTTCGGTGCCTTAGCTAAAACGAGACGTCTGTATGTCAGGCCGCGGTGACGCGAAGTATCGCGTTGGTCAAAATGGTCACAACGGTTCAACGCGACGACCAGAACCAGAGAGATGGCCCGGGACGGCCAAAGTTTGGCGCCCGCCATTCTCTCCGCCACCCGCCGTAAATGTTCGCCGACCCTGCCTGCAAACGCGCACGGGGCGCACAAAGAACTCAGTTTTTCCCTCATAAATAGCTCGCCCGTCCCCACCAGTGTTAACCGAAATCGACCGAGATCGCAGCGTGCAAGTATACCCCTGCCCGCGCAGCGAGCTTCGAGTTGCAGACCGGTGCCCGCTCTCACAGCACCCACGGTACACTTAAGCAGCGGGGCAGGCGGCCCGCTGGCGTGCGCCCATCCCATCTCAGCCCGCATGCAGCATCGCAGGGACGTGGCCAGTGCGTGGCGGCGCGGTGACGGCACCGCTACGGTGGGCCGAGCCCACATGCATGCGCGCCATGTCACATCGGCATTCGCAGCCAGACCTCCTCCGCCACCTCTTCCGCCACCTCGTCCGCCACCTCCTCCGCCACCTCCTGCCGCGCGGTGGTATGCCCGGCGCGCCCCCAGCAATGGCCCATCCATGGGGCGCACGCGCGGCGGGTGTGGCCCGACCCCCGCTGGCGCACCGCCGGTGCGTGTGTGGCGCTGCATTGCCCACAACGTTGGGCAATCAACGCAGCGCCACCCGGTCCACGCACCATCGGCACGCACGCACGCACGCAGGTACGTGCGTGACTGCCGCCGGCGGGTACACATGCTCGCCGAACCAATGCATTGCAACTCACGGAGATGCCGAGGCATTACTTTGAGATACGCTCCTTGCCTAGCAATCGATTGTCCGTATGCACGACCGCCGGTCCGCACCCCATCGGCACTGCTGCGCAATGAGGGGGCGCGCAAACTCGTCAAAACTCCGTCAAAACTCGTCAGCCCCCGCCCCCTCCCCCCCCCGCTGCTACATCTGCCCGAACGCCTCGGGCCCCAGCTGCCCACGCTTGAGGCCGTCATAGTCGTTCACCTCCGCCGCCGGCCCGCCGCCGGCGCCGGGCGCCGGCGCCTCCGCCAGCGACAGGCCGCCCATCAGGTCCCTAACCGCCACCACCTGCGGCGCCAGTAGACATGCGTGCGTGTGTGTGTGTGTGTGTGTGTGTGTGTGTGTGTGTGTGTGTGTGTGTGTGTGTGTGTGTGTGTGTGTGTGTGTGTGTGTGTGTGTGTGTGTGTGTGTGTGTGTGTGTGTGTGTGTGTGTGTGTGTGTGTGTTAGAGAGCACAAGGGAAAACGACAAGCAAGCAAGAGACTGTGCGTGCGGTGCGACGTTCGCGGATTACCTGGAGCGCATACTTCACCAATGGCGACCGACCTGCCGAGCCGATATCGCGCTTACCCGCGAACCTGTGACGCCCATCTACCTATCCTTGGGGGGGGTTTAGTGACCACACGCTCCCAAGGGTGCAACCCTATGCGAGTGGCCTACAACGGTCCCAGGCACTCCTAATCCCGGTCGCCCGCCCGCTGATCGTAGCCAGAACTCACCTACAAACAGCGGGTGAAATGGTGAGGCACAGGCGCACAGGGGCACAGGTCAGCGTCAGGAGCGAGCGAGGTAGGATGGCGACGACGGCAAAAGCAGCGCAGGAGCGAGAACACGCGACCCAGCCCAGCCCAACCCCCAACGAAAAGGGAAGTGTTAGTGGCGGAAAGGGAAAGGGCCAGGGGCAAGCGAACGAGAAGACAGAGGCGGCATGAGCGGGATGGGCTGCATGGGGCGGGGGAGGCTGACGGGCGCGGCTGAGGTAGCCGGGGTATGCTGGGTATGAACGGGACCGATACCGTAGGCTGGCGGGTGCTGCAACCCGCTCCCCACTCTACGGTACGGCGAAGGCGGGAACGCGTACGCAGTCGGCGCCGGCGCCGCCACGGAGGGACCGAGACGGGGCAGGCGGCCAACCACGTAACGCGGTACAGCGGAGGCGGCGGAGCCTCACCACACAGCCACACACCCGACGCACGGCCTGGAACCCGCCGTGGCACAACCACGCGCAAAGAGCGCAGAACACTAACCGACAAACGAACAACCCGCCCGACGCGCCAAGGAACCCACCCAAAAAACCGGAAACCCCACCCACAGACGAGCCCCCCGCCCACGCGCGCGCGCACACGCAGACGAACCCCCATCCAACCCGAAGACCGCGCAGCCAACGCACCAAACAACGCACCAACGCACGAGCCAACCGAACCCCAGAGCCCAAGCCGGGAGACGAGGCACCCGCCACACAGACGCTCACGCACACGGACACACAGAGACAACACGCGAGGGACTCCCCTGGAGACGCGATGGACGGTAGCGAGGAAGCGGGCGGCCAATCATGGCCGCATCACGGTGCCGTTGCGGCGACGCGGGAGCGCCACGGCGTGGGGGCTAGGCGGCGCCGTGTTGAGGTAGCGGATGGGGAGGTCGAAGAGGGACGACGGCGGTGGGAGGGCGGAGGGCGCCGCGGGTTGGGCGGCGGTAGCAGGGCGGGTAGACGAGACGAACGCACGATGGGCGGCGGCCAGCGCGCGGCGGTCGTGGTAGTACAACTGGGGAAAGCGTTCAAGCAAGCCGATACGGGCGTCGTGGCCGGCGTCGGCGTCGGCTGTGTCCATCCCGCCCGCCCGCCCACACCTCTAGCCCAGCCCATAGGAGGAACGCAAGGTTGGGAATGTGTTACGTTAATACAGGCAATTAATGACAGGCAAAAAACGGAGGCCCAGTAAGCCGGCGGAGCTCACAACCCGTACCCCCATCCCCGCGAAAAAGGGGCCCCAGGCCTAGCGCCCGAAACTCCACCACGATCGTGACTTTCGGTAGCATCGCTCGGACGAGACAACACACGGCACTGCACTGGAGAGAGCGCCGAAAGTCACCCTTCTAAACACGAGCCCCTAAGAGGCCCCGGAACGCCCGCGGGCAATTAACCGGCTCGCGCACTTGTGTTAGAGAGCACAAGGGAAAACGACAAGCAAGCAAGAGACTGTGTGTGTGTGTGTGTGTGTGTGTGTGTGTGTGTGTGCGTGTGTGTGTGTGTTAAACACAAAACCACACCATACGGAACAAAAGCCGCCTTCACGCGCACGCAGTTACGTACAAATACCTACGCCGGTTACCGAGCTCCGCGGTTGTCGATGTAGCCCCAGTTGTCACTTGAGTATACTCACCCGCGTTTGTTGCCTGGAACCCCCTACCCGGGCGTTTGGCATTCAGCCGCGTCTCCGAGGTGCACCCGCATGCGCTGCCATGCTCCGTGTGTGTGTGTGTGTGTGTGTGTGTGTAAAGCGTGGATGCCATGTGCCACAGGCCAGACAGACCATGGACGTCGTGCTCACCACCCTGTAACCACACAACAGACCCGGAATGCGCCCATGACGCCGACGGCTAGCCGCATACTACCGCATGCGTGTCGCTCCCAACACCCCGCAACACCCAGCTCCTGGTCCGGCCCCCCTCCCTGGTCTGCAATGGACCACACAGACACAGCCGCAATCCCCACAACAGCCACATTGTGCCTGTCACCTGTCTCGTTAGGTTTGGTTTAGCTTGGGCTGGTATCCACGACCCCGCACACACAACCCCTGCCCACCTGCTTGTTGGTGACGATCTGTCGGTGCGCCGCCCAGGGGTGATCGCAGTTGCACACCCAGGGGCTGTCGAACTTGCTGCAGCCGCAGCCGGCCTTGGCGCAGCCGCGGGCGGGGTGCGCGGGGTTGTGCTCCGTGTGCTTGTGTTTGCACCTGCGGCAGCGGCACGGCCGTGCAGGTGCACATGTAAGGGGCGCGAGCGCTCCGCGGCTGGGTGCCCGACTCAGCGTGAGAGGGCGCACGCGCCCAGTGCCCAGTGTGTGCGCGGCTGCGCTGTGCTGTGCTGTGCTGCCGCCGCCAGTGTCGCCCCATCCTGCCTCATCGCACCCACCCCACCTGCACAACCCCTCCTCCCCTTGCACCCCTCGCACCCCTCCCCATCCCCAGCCCATCCCCAGCCTCCCACCAGCCGCCCGCCAGCCGCCCCACCAACCGCCACCCCACCACCAGCCCCGCCCCACCCCCCGAGGGCCCCACCTGCACCTCAGCACCCAGGCGCCCTCCGCCACCACGTAGAAGAAGCCCGCGCAGCCGCACTTGGCGGCCCGGCACCGCGACGGCGCCGCGCCGCTGGCCGGCCCGTGTTCGCGCAGCCGGTGGCCGCACAGGCAGCGCGACTCGCTGCGCACCGGCACGCACTCGCGCTCGCACAGCCCGCACACCCAGGCGAACGCCTCCACCGTGCGCATGGGCAGAGGCTCGTCCTCCCCCGGCGGCGGCTGGGGCGGCCCGCCGGCCGCGGCGCTGCTGCCACCGCTTCTAAGCCCTCCGCCGCCACCACCACCGCCGCTGCTGCTGCTGCTGGCCGCGACATCCCCGGCTCGCGATGCCGCGCTAGATCCGAGCCCACTGCTACCGCTTGGGAGGGCGCTGGCGTCGGCGCTGCTGCTGCTTTTGCTGCTGCTGCTGGGTGCGCGCGCATGCGCGCCGGCCGCACGCGTGGGCGCAGCTGAGCGCGGTCCGGGCCCTGCCACTGCCGCAGGGTCTGATGTTGGTGCTACTGCCGGAGGTGCCGCGGCGCTGTAGGTGCCTGGGGGGCGTGCGCGTTGGTGTCATCGCTTTCAGCGGTGCGCAAGCGGTCATGTAGGCCTGGCGCCCGGCAGCACGCGCAGCCCGCCCGGGCCCAACTTCGGGTCGCTCAACCCTGGGACAGATGCTATCATCGACTGTGTACAATACACATACAAAAAGACCTCGACTTGCCTGCCGCGGCGCCCGCCGTGGGAACAATGGGGCTTGCCGCGGCCGCGGCCCCGCCCCCGGCGCTGCTGGTCGCTGCCTGCTGTCTTCGGGCTTTTAGTGCTGCAAGGGCAGATAGCTTATCCGGCGTGCTCATCGCGCGATAATTGCAGCTGGCTTGCAAAGCGGGAAAAGTGCGATACAGTCGACGCCCAAAGGCGCCCCCCACGGCGCCAAAGCAGTATGCCAAGGAGTTTAATTGTGCAAGTAACACAGGAATAGGAGAACGGAGCAACACATTACGCACGCTTGGCTGATCTGCCGCTCAAAAGTTCGATTCCCTCTTTCGGACCCCACACGAGCGCTATCACAGTAATGTATGCTCACGGTTGCGGCTTCAACATCCCGCTTGCACTGTGCATAACAAACCCGGGTGTTGCAGAGTCCGGGCACTGAGCTAGCGCTAAACTCTCGACCGAGAAACACTTGGTGATGTTCTGATGCTGATAATTCAAGTCATGGCAGCGAATTGTTGAAGACGTCGCTGACGAGGCCTAGCCCGGCAACAATGTCCCTCCACAAGTCAAGCCGGCTTCACACGGCTGCACATGCCAGTTCAGCAGAACCGCTGGCACCAGCTGTGTTTACATGCTGGAGCGCATGTCCTCGCGGTCTCTCTGGCGGTCGCCTGCCGCCTCCAGGGCTTCGGCGGCACAGTGCCGGCGTGGCACCTGCGAGCTGCGCGGCCCGGACCGCTGCTCTGTCACCTCCCACCCCCGCGCCCGCGTCCTCGTTCCCGTCCTGCTCACGCGCCGCGGCTAGCCGGCGCCGGCCGCACGTGGCCGCGAGGTCGGCCGCGCAGGGGCCGGGCAGCGGCGACGGCGCATTCCCAGGCGGCTCGGAAGGCAGCGGCCGGGGTGGCGGCACCCCAGGCCAGCCACCCACGCCGCCTGGGGCGCCGCCGCAGCCCCGCCTGCACTTCCGCCCAGTGCCGGGGCCGCTGCCGCCGCTGCACCACCCCGGCACGTTCGAGGAGGTGGAGTGGAGCCGCGGCAGCATGGACGCCGCTGAGCTGGCCGGCAGCAGCAGTAGCAGTAGCAGGGGCAGTAGCGGCAGTGGCAGTCCGGGTGCTGGCAGCGGCGGCGGCGCCGGTGACGCCAACACCCTGCGCACTTCCTGGGACCCCAGCACCGGCCCCGCCTCATGGGCCCCCGCGGGCCCGGGCCCGGCCAGTGCCGGCAGTAGCTCCAGCTGGCCGCCCGCCGCCACCGCTACAGCCTCCGCCAGCACCACCTCCTGGGCGACGCGGGACTCCTGGGACGACGGCGCGACCGACCCGGGCGGCGGCGGCCGCGTGGCGCCCGACGGTGGCGGCGGCGGCGGCGTGCCGCCGCTGGCGGCGCTGGCGGGCGCGGTGGTGCTGGAGTTTATGGTGACGGGTGAGGCGGCGGGAGGGGTGGGAGGGGTGGGAGGGGTGGGAGCGTGAGGCTGTAGGGGGTGCGGTGGGGTGCGGGGGGCGGCAGGGCCAAGCTTGCAGCAGCGCAGGCGGTGCCGGGGGCGGGCTGGCCGCCCCCCTGGCCCGCCGCTACCGGTCCCTCCTGTGCCGCTGTTGGTTGTGCTGCATGCCCAGTGCTGGTTTGCGTGGGTGGATGCATGGGTGGGTGGGTGTGTATGCTTGCGGGAGGGAGGGGGCCTGTGACGCTGACTCATTTGCCGGTTGGCCCCGTGTGGGGCAGGCGCGCTGGTGTGGACGCCGCTGGGCGCGGCGGCGCTGGCGCTGCTGGCGGTCCCGGCGGCGCGCGCGGCGGCGTCGGCCTCGGCATCCGCTCGCGAGGCGGAGGTGGCTCGGCGCGTGGAGGCGCGGGTGCGCGCGGAGATGGCGGCGCGGGTGCCGGTGACGCCGCCCGAGAGCGCGGAGTGGATGTGGCGGCTGATGGGCGAGCTGTGGGCGCCCTTCGTGGAACCGCTGCTGCTCAAGGAGAACCTGGGCAACTGGTGGGAGTGCGTCTGTGGGGCGGGTGTGTGTGTGGGAGGGAAGGGGGAGGGGCTACATGGATGGCAAGGACAAGGGGGGGGCGCAGTGTCGGAGCGAGTGCTTTCGGGAGGGGTGGGGTGGGGTGGGGTGGGGTGGGGTGGGGGTGCATACCGCCCGACCTCGCCGTCCTCGCCGCCCCACCCGCCCCCTCTCCCCCACCCCACCCACCCGCCCACGCACAGGTCGGAGAAGGTGCGCCGCGCCGCGCCGCCCGGCTGGGAGCTGGAGCTGGTGGGCTGCAGCATGGGCACACAGGCGCCGCGCATGAGCAACTACCAGGTGCGGGGTGGGGGGGGGTGGGGGGGTGGGGGTGGGTGGGGCCGGGGGTGGGGGGTGGTCGGGGTGGGGGCGCCGGGGCGGGGCGGGCGAGCCGCCCCGTGGGCGTGTCTGGAGGCTGGGGCCTGGAGTTCGGGGCGCGTGTGTGTTGATGCCTCAACCCAGGCCCGAAGCCGCCCTCCCCTAAACCACGCCTCCCCTAAACCACCCCTAAACCACCCCACGTTGATCTGCTGCAACAGCCTGTCACAATGCGGCCCCCGCGGGATTGGTTCAGAATTAACCCCCACGGCCGCTCATGCGGTAATCACTCCAACCATCCTTGCGATCCCCACCCCCAGGTCCTGGCCGACCCCGCCAGCGGCCGGCTGCGCGCCATCCACTGCGACATGGACTTCGCCAGCACCAGCCTGCGCGCCGTGGTGCGCGGCCGCGGGCCCGTGGGCCGCTTCACGGTCACCATATGCGGCATCAACATGACGGGTGAGGGGGGGGGTCAGAGGGCGGGGGTGGGGGCGGGGGCCTGAGTGAAGGTGGGTGAGGGGGTGCGAGGGAGGCGCCGCTGCGCCGCTGCCGCTTGCTGACAGGTGGGGCTCGCTGCCGCGCGCTCACACACACGCCCACCCACACACGCCCACCACACGCGGGCCCCCCAACATTCCGCCGATACGCCTCGGCCCTTTCACTGTGCCCCGCCCTTTCGAACCTCGCCTTTCCCCTTAACCGCATGTCGCTCGTCTGGCCCGGCGCTTGCTGCCTGGCGCCGGGGTCATCTTCCTGGTCGCCAGGTAAGTCGTGTGTTTTGCATTTGCGTGGTTGCGTGTCCGTCTCTGCTGTGCGCGAGCCGAGCCTGGGTGGCAGTTCGTCGACGGCGCGCCGACCTCGCCCCGTCTACACTCTCCGCCCCGAAACGCAAGAGTATACCGTTACCCTGTATTGCCGCAAACTGCACCTGCCTGTCCCTTGTCTAGTTTCGCTTGGGTTTAGATTGGGCTGGTGTTCACAACCCCTCCCCCCATGTACCATCCTTGCAACCCCCCACCCACCCACCCCCCCGCCCCCCAGGCCGCATGCAGCTGCTGCCGCTGCCGCACCTTCGCGCCATCCTCATGTCCTTCCGCGAGGCGCCCGACATGGACGTGCAGCTCAGCATACAGGTGGGGGGTTGGGGTGTGTGTGTGTGTGTGTGTAGGGGGGCGGTTGTGAGTCTGGTGGCCCAGCGTTTCCAGTGATCTTGGGCTGGGACTACACATCCTCTCTGCTCCACACGCGTCCTCCGCTCCATGTGCGCCCTCCGCTCCCCCCTCTCCCCACCCCTCCCTCCCCTCTCTCCCCTCTCTCCCCGCTCCCACCCCACTCCCGCCCCCAGGGCCCTGTGATCGGCCAGCGCGACATGTCCACCGCCCCCTTCGCCTCCTTCATCCGCCCCGCGCTGGCCGCCGCGCTGGCCGACTGCCTGGTGGAGCCGCGCCGCGCCGCGGCCAGCCTGGACCCGGAGCCGTGCGTGGGGCTGGTGAGCCGTCGGGAGGGTGGGGGATGTGGGGGCGAGGGGCCGCGGAGGGGGTGGCGGTGGCAGCTGCCTGCTGCCAGCTCAGCGCCAACTTACCGCTGGCCGCATTTGCGCTGAGCTGAGCTTTGCTCTCAGTCATTCTCGCGCTCTGCATTTTTATGTCGGCAACGCACATCACACCTGCACGCACGCATGCACGCACCGCTGACGCCTCTCCTGCTCACACGCGCACGCCTGACACACACGCCCCCGCAGCCGCTGGACACCACGTTCAACATCTACGTGGAGTCGGTGCAGGGACTCAACATAGCGCCCGACGGCTCCCTCGTCAGCGCCGCCAGCAGTAGCAGCAGTAGCAGCAGCGGCAGCGGTGGCAGTAGCAGTAGCAGCGGCAGTGGCAGTGCCGGCAACGGCCTAGGCAGCGCAAGCGGCAAGGACGGGGCGGGCGGCGGCACGGCAGCGGACGCTAACTGGCGGAGGCAGCAGGCTCAGGCGGCAACCAGCTCCGCGGCGGCTGCGCAGCAGGGCGGTGGCGGCGGCGGCGGCGCTTCCGCCTCCGGCGGGGCCGCAGGAGCAGCAGCAGGCGCAGGCGCAGCAGCCGCACCGGACGGCGCGGCGGCTGACGCCAAGGCGGTGGTCCACGCCGCCACGCAGGCGGCGGCGGCCGCGGGCGAGGCGGTGGCGGGCGGCGCGGGCGCGCTGGCCAGCCTGGTGAGCGGCACGGCGGCGGCGGACGCGGCGCGACGGCGGCGGCGGCGGCTGCAGGTGCGGCATCTGGCGGTGCGGCGTGGCGGTGGGGTTGGAGGTGGCCTCCGGTAGCCCTTAGCGCAGCTTGTCAGCTGTGAAAGGGGAAGGGGTCCAGCTCTGTCGCAAGCACACTGGGGGCCCTTTTTTCCCGTGTGCTCTCCAAAACACACACACACACACACACACACACACACACACACACACACACACACACACACACACACACACACACACACACACACACACACACACACACACACACACTGAACTTGTCGTTTCTCCTTGTGCTCTCTAACACACTGAACTTGCCCGCCCGCTCGCACCTCCGCACAGGTGATCGCTATCAACCTAGACAACAAGCTCACGCGCGCCACACGCCCCGTGCACTACACGCCGCCCGCACCGCCGCCGCCGCCGCCCGGCGCCGGCGGCGCCGGCGCAGCCGCAAAGTCCAAACGGGCCAGCGGCAGCGGCGCAACCGCCGCGTCCGCCGGGGCCGCATCCTCGCGCTACGCGCCGCCGCCGCCGCCGCCGCCCAGCGTCATCCCCATCATGCAGCTGCTTCGACTCAACGTCGGCCACAAGGACGGCATATTCCGGTTGCTGGTGCGCGACGTCGGCCGCGTGGGCGGCGGCAACCGCGCCGCCGGCACCGGCGCCGCCTCCGGCGCCGCCGGCGCCGGCGCCAAGGCCGCCGCAGGCGGCGCGGCGGGCGGCGGCTCCGCCACCGCCGCAGGCGGCAGCGGCGCCGCCGGAGGCGGCGCGGCGGACGCCGCTGCCGCGGCGGCGGCGGGCTCGGGGTCTTCTGCGGCGCTGGGCGGCAGCACGTGGGGTCCGCTGCTGGGGCTGGTGAACCTGCACATGGCGGCGGCGGCGGACGGCAGCACGCTCATCTGGGCGGTGCGGGAGGGCGGCGAGCCGGTGGCGGTGCGCTGGAGGTGAGGCTGTGGGGGCGGGGGCGGGGGCAACTGGAGGCGGCGGTCGGGGCCGCGGTGGGGGCACGCGGCCGCTGTGGCAACGATGACGATGCCCCGGGCGGTGTCCGTCCCTGGATCCACACGCCTACCCACACACACACGCCCCACACGCCGCCGCTGTGCGCCTCAGGCCCTCCGACGGCCCCTGGCGGGTGACGCTCCCGCTGGAGGACCCCGTGTACGGCCCGCCGCCGCCCGCGCCGCCGCGCCAGCCGCCGCCAGCCGCCGACTTCGCAGCCGGCGGCGGCGGCGGCGGGTCGGACGCCGCCGGTTTCGGCACCAGCATCCGCGGGTTTACCGCAACGCGCGGCAGCAGCGGCAACGGCAACGGCAACGGCAGTAGCAGCGGCAGTAGCAGTAGCGGCCCGGTGGTGTACACCGTTAGTAATCCGCCGCCGCCGGCGGGCGCCAGCATCACGCTACTGCTCAGCGCGGACCCCTGGATCTACAAGGATGCCAGCCCGCCCGGCAGCGTGGCGGCTGCAGCAGGCGGCAGTAGCGGCAGTAGCAGCAGCAGCAACACCAGCGCCCTGGGCGGCCTGGTGGACAGCAGCAGCGGCGGCGGCGGCAGTAGCGGCGGCGGGCGCCAGCCGCAGCCGCAGCGCTCGCTGGTGGTGCAGGTGATGGAGGCACGTGACCTGGCGGCGCGGGACTGGGCTGGCACGTGCGACCCGTACGTGCGGCTCAGCTACGACGGCCGGTCGGGCTACCGCACCCGCACGCTGTACAACTGTAGCCACGCGCCCGTGTGGCAGCAGTCGTTCGTGCTGCCCGACAACCCCTCGCTGCTCACACGGTGGGTGGGCGCGGTTGCCTGGGTGCGTGCCTTTGTGCGTGGGTCGGTGGGTGTCCCAAGCCCAGAATCGGTCCAACCCCAGCAAGCGTGATTGGCACGGTTTGGCACGTGGGCAAGTTGGACCCGCCCCTTCTCCTGTGTTTTTACCGCTGTCCCATGCCCTCCACTACCGTAATCCCACCCACTCGAACCCAAACCCCCACTCCCTAACCCCACCCGCGCAGGCGCATGCGCGTGTCGGTGTACGACAGCGGCGTGTCGCGTGACGACCACATGGGCACCGCCTGGGTCAACCTGGACATGGCGCCGGAGGAGTACGGCATGCTGGTGCGTGGGGCGTGTGTGGGGGCGGGGGCGTGTGTGGGCGTGTGTGTCGTTGTGGGCGGGCGTGGGCGTGGGCGTGGGCGTGGGCGTGGGCGCGGGCGTGGGCATGGGCGTGGGCGTGGGCGTGGGCGTGGGCGTGGGCGTGGGCGTGGGCGTGGGCGTGGGCGTGGGCGTGGGTGTGGGCGTGGGTGGGTGTGGGCGTGGGCGTGGGCGTGGGCGTGGGCGTGGGCGTGGGCGTGGGCCTGGGCCTGGGCCTGGGCGTGGGTGGGTGTGGGCGTGGGTGGAGCGAGAGGGAGGAGGTGGCGCGAGGGGGAGAGCAGGAGGGCGCAGGGGAGGCAGGATGGTCGGCGGCGCCGGGCGTTCGGAGCGGGTGCCCTGGAGCCAGGGGCCACCAGGTTCCTAATCTTGCAATTCGCACACCACCCACCCCGGCGCCCACCCACCCGCCCACCCACCCGCCCACCCACCCGCCCGGCACCCCAGGACCGCTGGTTCCCGCTGGAGGGCGTGGAGCGCGGCTGGCTGCGGCTGCGGCTGGCGGCAGTGCCGGAGCCGCCCGACAGCGCGCCCGTGCGGCGGCTGGTGGAGGCGCTGGAGGGCTTCGCCGGGCCCAGCGCCTCGCCCTCGCCCGCCTCCTCCTCCTCGGCCCCTGCGTCCGCGTCATCCCGGGCCTCGCCAGCCTACGCCTACGCCGCCGCCCAGCTGCTGTCCGGCGGCGGCGGCGTGCTGGCTGGCTCCGCGGCGGCGGCGGCGGCGGCGGCGGCGGGCGGCGGCCAGGCGCTGGTGGGGCGCGGCGCCAGCTGGCCGCTGCTGCAGGTGGTGGTGCTGGGCGCGCGCGCGCTGAGCCCGCGGCCGGCGGACCAGCTGCTGGGCATGCGCGACTCCTACTGCAACATCATCTACAGCGGCGAGCGCCAGGTGCAAGTGCTGTGGGGAAGGGGACGACACGGCAGCGAGCGTGTGCATGTGCATGCGTATACATATGGGGCTGCGGTCGTGCCGCTGTGTGTCTGTGGCTGTGGGGCTGTGGGGCTTGTGGCTGGATGGCTGGTTCGTGTGTGGCTGTGGGGCTGTCGGTCTAACCACAACCCCACCCACCCACCCAACCCCTCTTCGCCCCTGGACACGCCCCCGCAGGTGACGCAGGTGGCCAAGCAGAGCCAGAACCCGCAGTGGCGCTTCGTGGCGCTCTTCACGCTGGCGCCCGACGACTGGGACGACGACGGCAGCAGCAGCAGTGGCGATGACAGCGACGCCGAGGACAGCGGACCGCTGGCAGCAAACATGGCGGCGGCGGCGGCGGCGCAGTCCGCCGCCAAGGCCGCCGGCGCCGCCGCAACGACGGGCGCGGCAGGCGCGGCGGGCGCTGGCGCGCCGCCGCGGCCCGGCACGGCGGCAGCCGCTGCGGCGGCCTCTGCCGCCTCCTCAGCCGCCGCCGCTGCTGTGGCTGCGGCGCCGCCCGGCGCCGACCCCGCCGCCTCCACCTTTTACGCCAGTGTGGACCCAGACGGCATCACCTCAGCCACCGACTCGTGGTGGGACACAGAGACGCCGCCGCCGCCGCCACCCCCGGCTCCAGCAGCCGCAGCGGCGGCGGGCTCCGCCGCCGTGCCCGCCTCCAGCAGCGGCGGCGGCGGCGGCAGCGGCGCGGCGGGCGCCAGGAACGGCGGTGGCGCTTTCACGGCGGCAGCCAAGCCCGGCGCCGCGTCCTCCTCCTCGCCGCTGCTGCCCTACCCCGCCGTGCCGGGCCAGGCCGCGGGCGGCGGCGGCGGCGGCGCGGCCGCGGCGGTGGGCCCCGGCGCCACGCCCGCCAAGCTGCGGCGCGCGCGGAGCAGCCGCTCGCGCACGCGCTCTTCCCTGCGGCGGCCCCAGGTGCGTGCGTGGGCCAGTGGGGAATGGGGATGCAGACCAGACCAGTCTAAACCAACCTAACTAGGGCATCGGACAGGTGGGACAGGTGGGTGCGTGTGCGCGGGCTCGCCCGGAGCCGGGAGGCCGATGTGCGTGCTTTAAATAGCAGCAGCAGCACACGGCAGCATAAACAAACGCCTCCAGCCACATATGCCGAACCTACCCGCCCGCCCCCTGCTCCTCCTACCCCTTTTCCTCCTACCTCTCCTCGTCCCACGCCTCCTCGTACGCCTGCTCCTACTCCCCTGCCCCCCGCCCCCCAGATGCTGCGGCTGGAGGTGAAGGACGTGAGCGCGGTGCCGCCGGATGAGGAGCTGGGCTTCGCGGAGCTGGACCTGCGGCCGGTGCGGCTTTTTGGGGGGGGTATTGGGCAGGTGGGGTGGATGCCGGCACTGCCAGCACCGGACTCTGGCGGGGGCCGGGGCTCAAGCCCCAAGTATCGTACCGTGCCGTACCATTGGACCGCATGGACAGCTACCCGCCTTGCGCGGTCCACCCGCAACCCCAACTGACGACTTACCCTTGCACCCCATCCACCCACCCTCCCATTCACCCCTTCAGGTGCTGCCGCGGCGCGGGGACACGTGGCAGGGCTGGCTGCCGCTGCGGCGCGGCTTCGGCGCCGAGGTGCACTTGCGCGTGTGCCGCGTGGAGCCCATCCCGCTGGGCGAGTGCGAGCTCATCCGGCTGCGGCAGCAGCAGCAGGAGCAGGCGGCGGCGGCGGCGGCGCGGTGGGGCGGCGGCGCCGGCGGCGCCGCCATCGCGGTGCCCGGCGGCGCGGCGGCGGCGGCGGCGGCGAACGCGGCGGCGCAGGAGGCCGCGGCGGCGGCAGCGGCAGCGGCCGGCGGCGGGTCGGGCTCGGCCGGTGGTGGCGGCGGCGGCGGCGGCAACCCGCTGCAGCGCTTCTACATGGTGGAGAACTTCGCGGACCAGGTGGGCGCGGGGAGCGGGGCGAGGGGTTTGGGCGCGGCGGGGGAGCGCGGCCAGACGGAGGGGGGCCCTGATGGAGCGGGGGCGGTGTGGGATGGGAAAGTAGCACACGCGCTCACACTAACCCGCCCTCCCGCCACACACGCAATACGCCACGCACCACGCCGCCGCAGGTGCGCGCCGCCAACCGCAGCGCCAGCGCCTACGGCGAGGAGATGCGCGTGCGGCTGGGCCAGGACCTCATCCCCAAGCTGCAGGACTGGTGGGGCGGCGCGCTCAAGCGCACCATCAACTCCATAGAGCCGCAGGTGGGGCGGGGCGGCCGGGGTGCGGCAGTGGGCGTTGAAGTGCTCGGGGCTGGGCGGGGGCGCTGGGGACTGGGTGGCGGGGAACTGCACAGTGCGCGCGGGGCCGCGGGGCCTGGGGTTTGCTTATCACACACACACACACACACACACACACACACACACACACACACACACACACACACACACACACACACAACATACTCCCTGCGCCATCCCTGCAACCCGCCCTGGACCCCACCCCCGTTCCCACCCACCCGCCCGCCCCCGCAGGCCGCCGGCCTGAGCGACCAGCTCAACGGCTGGCTGCAGGACACTGGCATCACCGGACTGTGGACCACCAGCGGGCCCGGCGCAGCGGCGGCGGCGGCGGCGGCCGCGGCCAAGAAGACGGCGCAGGGGCCACCGGCGCCAGGCGGCAAGCAGCCGAAGCCGCAGGCGGCGGCTGCTGCTGCAGCGGCCGGGGCGGCGACGGGCGCGGAGCCAGCTGCGGCCGCCGGCGGTGCAGCGGGCGGTGCAGCGGGCGCTGCGGCAGCAGCTGCAACGCCGGCGGCTGATGCTACAGGTCAACACGACAAGTCAAAGGCGGCGCCGGCTGCTCCAGCTGCTGCGCCGCTGGCTGGCGGTGGCGGCTTCTGGTTCTGGGGCAGCAGTCCGTCCAAGGCGCCAGCCGCGCCGCCAGCGGCCGCGGGCGCGGAGGTAGGAGGCACGGACAGCAAGGCCGCGGCTGCGGAGGCGCCTGTTGGCGGCAGCGGCGCAGCGCCCGAGAGCGGCGGCGGCGGCAGCAACCCGGCTGCTGCGGCTCCTGCCGCCGCCGGCAAGGGCGTAGGCGCGCTGCTGGTGTCCAAGGGCGGCGTCAAGGGGGTGGGCAGCGGCGTGAGCGGCGCGGTGGCGGGCCCGGCGGGTGACCGCGGCGGCGACATGGGTCGGGCCATGGTGCGCTGGTGGGACTCGTTGTTCGGGCCGCCACCCTTCGCGCAGGAGAAGCAGCTGGATGACAAGAAGGAGGCGGAGGCGGAGGCAGCGGAGGCGGCGAGCCAGGCGCAGGGCAAGGAGGTAGTTGAGGCGACGGAGGCGCAAGGGAAGGCGGCGCAGGGCCCCGGGGAGGCGGGAGGGGCGAAGGCGGAGAAGGGGCAGGTGGGCGCGCCGCCGCCGCCGCCGCATGCGGGGGAGCAGCCGGGCGGGGAGGGGCCGGGGCAGCAGCCGGACAAGCCACCGCATGTGGGTGGCAAGTAATACGATATTTGTGTGTGATGTGATTTCTGTATGTCGGGCTGTGCATCGCATGAATCAATGGGTTGATTTCACATGCACTGCACCGGGGGCATTGCGGAACGCTGCACTGTGGGCCCAAGTCTTGTCCTCTCTGGTAGCTCTGTATTGTTACGTATGGTTCTTTGCCCGGGCTGTTGATTCACGTGTGCGCACTGCGATATACCTTGGGTGCAGATGGGTGGCATAGCCGCATAGGTGAATGTTCGCACGGGCAAGGCCGCACACCTGCACATGACATGGGAACGCACGGCCACGCAGCGTGCTTTGCGGCTGACATGGGTTGGGCTTGGCGCGGTCGCTGTGTGCCGCCGTGTGGGCCACGCGCTGCCGCACCGGCCGTACCCACGCGTGCCCAACCCCCCAGTGCGCAGCAGGTAGCCAGGCGATCGATCAGTCAGTAATACGGCAGTCCCAACGTGGACTGCAGGGCCACAGGGCCGGATTGCACCCCGCATGTGCGTGAGTGATGTATGAAGTTATTGTGCGCCGTTGGGCGTTGGGCTGCTGCGTGGTGGGCCCTCTTGCAACAGGCCCGCAGGAGCCGATTATTGCGGCAGTGATGGGGGTGGCCAGGAGAAGGTTCTGCAGCGGGGAGCGGGTCGCCGGCAGTCCCGTGCCACCAGTGGTCGAGCCGTTATTGTGCAGCGCCTGCCCAGGATGGCCGGAGTGAGATGAGGTTTGCAGCTGGTCCGCACACGCCTGCGGCGCATTGGAATCACTTGCTCGTGCTTGGCCTGTTGGCCGCTGTGAGCTGGAGTGCGGTTGGCTGTCCAGGTCCTCAATGGGGCCACGTCACAAACGCGGCGCCCTCTGTGCCGTTGCAGTCTCCGAGCAGCGGCACGAGACAAGCCTAGTGTGTTACATCAAAGTCAGGCAACTATCCCGCGTCGTACTGCCCAGGGGGCAAACTTAGACCGTGATTGCTTTGATTCACCTTGCGGTCGGCCACCAATTCACTCGCCGTGTCTGCAACCTCTCCGTACCATCACAGCTCCCCCGCCGCATCACGATCCACCCAGGGAGGATCACCGCCCCTGATTCCACTGGCCGGGCCGTACCCACATGTTTACATCCCATCAGGCCGCTCCAGCCGGCGGCTCTCACGGCGGCAACATCGCAACGGACCACCGGGACACCCACCCAATTACACATGCGCATACCGGGGGCGGCCCGGCGTGCACACCGCCGGGCGGGCAGCGGGCGGCCGACACACGAGAGCCAATCTACCCGTCTGCCTCACAAGCCCTCTGTAACCCCGTCCCCGTGACAGCCACCCCACTACGACATAACCACTGGCACCGCCCTAGCCATGTACTGCCTGCCTCTAGTGCTCATGTGTCGCCCACTGGACCAGACTGGCCTGGGCAACCGGTCATGCAGCCGCGTCGGTAATCCACGGTGTGTCCCCCACTATCACGTCCACAGGCACTGCCAGCTTCAGCTTAAGCTTCAGCTGCGCGGCGTGGCTCCATATACCCCATTCATGTGTTGGTGCTTGCTGTAATGCGGACGAGCCGCCAGCACTCATCTGTGTATATCGTGTCCATGATGTCGGCGCATGTGCACACTGACGTGTCGGGACCTGTACTGCAACTGGTGCACACACCACCACGCAACGCACCACGTCCTAAATTAGAATACCCTGCCGCACCGCAGGAGGCTGCAGGCGGGGCCGCGTCATTTAGACGCCGTGCCGACGGTGCCGTGCACCAGCTTATTTCGACTGCTACTAGTATGCCCAAGAAGGAAGTAAGAATAGGTCTATGTTATGGAAAAGGCTAGAAAGAAATCCCCGAAGGACCAGAAGGAAGAGAGTGCCGTCACGACAAGGTCGAAGGACTTGCCAATGGTTCAAACGGTCAGTCAAGCGCACGCAGTCTGAATCAAGACGCGGCAGCCAAGTCGCTCGCATTACCGTATGCACGTGCACGAGCTGCGAGACCATGCACGCACTGCCCTCACTTCTGCCACGAGCCCACGCCCAGCTCCGCAGCCAGGTCCTGCAGCGAGGAGCCGCCCGCGCTCGGCCGCTCCTGGCCCTGCGGCTGCTGCTGCTGCTGCTGGCCCTGCGGCTGCTGCTGCAGCGCCGCCAGCTCCTTGTCGCTGTCGGTGAGCGCCACCGCGGTCAGCGCCGCCATGTCGCGCAGCTCCGCCTCCAGCAGCGCGAACCGCGCCACCTCCTCGTCCAGCGCCGCCTCGCCCGAGCCCACGCCGCCCGCGCCAGCCGCACTGCCCGCGCCCGCGCCGCCCTCCGCGCCCTCGCCCTCCTGCTCCCACAGCAGCTGCTCCTGCATCTCCGCCGCGTGCTCCGCCGCCAGCCGCAGGTCCACCAGCCGCTGCTGCAGGTCCTGGCGCCGCGCGTGCACCGCCTCCTCCGCGCCCGCGGCGCCACCCTCGCCACCCGCCGCCGCCGCGATGCCCGCTGCCGCCGCCGCGAAGCCACCACTGCGGCCGTTGGCGCTGGCGTTGACACTGCTGCGCATGGCCGCCGCCTTGAGCGCGCGGCCGCTGGCGGCGCGGCTGCTGGCGTTGAGCTGCGGCTGGAAGGTGCAGCCCGCCAGGCCGGCCTCCTCCTTCTCGCGCCGCAGCGCCTCCAGCCGCTCCGCGTTCTGCGCCGCCACGCGGTGCAGCAGCTCAAAGGTGGAGGCGGCGTCGGGCCGCGACTTGGCGGCCATGGCGCGCGAGCGCGGGTTGATGGCGGGCCGGAAGCTGTGCTGCGGCGCCTGCTTGGCGGAGGGCGAGGGCACCAGGTAGGCGCGCGGGCCGCGGCGCAGGCGCAGCGCCTCCTCCATGCAGCTCATGAACATGTCCAGGCTCAGCGGCGGGCAGGGGCCGCACAGCAGCCCGCCGCCGCCCGCACCGCCCGCAACCGCGCCGCCCGCCTTCGACTTGGCCGGGCTGGCGGCGGCGCCCTCGCGCGGGCTGGCCGCCGCCGCCTTGGCCGCGTGCTGCTCCTCCGGGCTGAGCAGCACGCCGTTGGCGCGCGCCCACACGTCCGCCGCCGCCTCCACGTCCATCAGCACCTCGTTGTCCAGGTTGTCGGCGCGCGGGCTGCGCGCCGCGGGCGCGGCGCCCTCGGGCGTGCCGTAGGCGGGCGCGCGGCCCAGCACCGCCAGCAGGTCCAGCAGGCCGGAGCCGGGGCTGCCGGCGGCCTCGCCCTCCTCGTCCAGGTACTCGTAGATCTGGCGAAAGCGCTTCAGCTTGAGCTCCGTGAACATGCGCTGGCTCACGTGCGTGGTGCGCGGCCGGCCCGCCTCCTCCGCCGCGGCGCGGCGCTCCGCCTCCTCCGCCGCGGCGCGCTTGGCGGCCTGCTCCTGCGCGGCGGCGTACAGGTGGTCGCCGATGGAGGTGCCGGCGGGGCGCGCCACGCGGCCGCCCGCCACGTGGCGCGGGCCGCGGCAGATCTCGGGCTGGAAGAGCGGCTTGTGCGTGACGGGGTCCACCGGGCCGTGCAGCAGCTGCCGGGTGGCCTCCAGCTTGGCCTGAGGCGGCACGCGGCGACAGGGGGTGGGAGGTTGGAGTGAATACAAGCCTAACCTAACCAAGCTTCGCCCTACGCAGGGCGCCAATGCCGGGCCACCCCCTAATCTCGGGCGCGGCGTTCCTCCGCCCCAGCCAGCCGCACAGTCTTGCAGCCAGCCGGCCACCCAGTCGCCCACGCACGCACCTGCTTGCGCTCATACTCGGCGTACAGGCGCTCCACCACCGACGGCACACCGCTGCTGGCGCCCGCGCTGCCGGCCGCGGTGCCGCTGCTCGCGGCGGGGCCACCGGGGCTGGCGGCGGAAGTGGCACCGCTGGCCGCCGGCACCTGCCGCGAGCTGCGCTCGTAGCTGCGGCGCAGGTACTCCTGCGCGCGCGGGTCCTTGTTGACGGCGGGCTGGAAGGTGACGCCGTCGGGGTACCAGCTCTGCAGCTCCTGCAGCCTGTGGGAGCCGCGCGAGGGAGGAGCGACCGGTCGGCGAACAGCCGGCCCCGACCATGTCGCAGAGGCAAAGGTGGGGCACCACGACAACGGCGAGGGTGTCTGTCGCCACGTGGAGTCGAGCTAGGCGAGTACTACAACAAGCAGCGCACGGCCAAAACTCACTTGGCCTGGCGGCGCAGCGAGTCCGCATACAGCTGCTCGTGATGCGAGATGTTGAGCACCTGCCCGGGCGCGGAAACGGAAGGGCGGCGGGCAAAGTCAAGCCATGTGCCACTGGTGCCCAGTGCTCTCGACCAGTGCACAAGTCCCGCCCACGCCCTGCCTTTCCCGCGTTTCCCTTTCCGCTCCACCCCTCCTTCCCCGGCGGCTCGCCTTGAGCGTCTCCGCGCGCTCGCTCATGAGCTGGTCGCTGGCCCTGTTGATGCGCGGCCGGAAGGTGCACTCCGCCACCTCTGCCGCCTCGCGCTGCTGCCGCAGCGACTCCAGCCGCTCCAGCGTGCTCTTACGCATGCCGCGGCCGTGCAGCCGCGCCCATTTCTCCGCCTCCTCCGCCGCCGCCGCGCCCGCGCCGCCCAGCAGCGCGCCGTCCAGCGACAGGCCGGCGGCGCCGCCGCCCAGCATCATCAGCTGCGACAGGCTGGAGCGCTCGCGCTGCTTGAGCTCCCAGGCCTTCTTGGTGATGGCGGGCGTGAAGGTGACGCCCTCCAGCTCCTTGTCCTCGCGCGCGCGCCGCTCCAGCTCCGCGCGCTTCAGCCGCGTCATCAGGCTCTCCACGCCCTCCTTGTACAGCATCTCGCCGTAGTTGTCGTACAGCCCGCCCGAGCCGCGGCCCCGCATCATCTCCGCGCTGATCCAGCTGATGCTGTTGCGCCCCGCCGCCAGCGCCGCCACCTGCTCCGCGTCCGCCATGCGCCGCCGCTCCACGTGCCGCGCCTGCCGCTCCTGCGCCGTGGCGTACAGGCGCAGGTGCACGCTGTCGCGCGGGCTGGGGTCGGCCTTGCCGCCGCCGGGGCCGCCGTACCCGGACGAGCTGCGCTTGCTGGGCGCGCTGCTGGGCGGGCCGCCGGCGGCGCCGGGCGCGCCGCCCGTGAAGGCCTCGCTGGCGCTGACCCAGTTGCCGCGGCCGCGCGCCGACTGCGCCTGCGACTCGTCCATGAGCTTGTTGGACAGCTGCTGGTACAGCTGCTCGTCGTAGCCGGCGCCGAAGCTGTACTGCGGCTTGGAGGCGGAGGCCGAGGCTGAACCCGTGGAGCCGCCGGTGGCGTTCAGGCCGGGCGCGGGGGCGGGTGCAAAGGCGGGCGGCTGGGCGGCATAGGCCGCCGCTGGCGGCTTGGGCGACTCGGCGGGCTGCGGCGCGGCCAGGCCGCCTGAGGCGCGGCCGTCCAGCGACTGCGCCCGCCAGGGGTGTCCAGAGAGGGGGGGTGCAGGGGTGCAGGCAGAGTCAGGATGGAGCGTCCAGACAGTGGCCAGAGCGGTGCGAGGCATTGGACACTGCTCCAGCTGCAATGATGCACGGCCCCCTGCTGCCGATCATGACCGACCACCACCATCAACAGCCTCACTGCATTTCGTGCTTGCACGCCGCGCCTCCCTCCGCTGCCCAGCAACCCCGCCGGCCAGCCCCCCGCGGCCGGCGTGAACCCGAGCCCGGGTGGCAGATCTGGTCGACGGCGCGCTGGCTGCGCCCCGTCAGCGCCCCCGGCCCCAACCTCACAGTACCGGAGGATGATGCGTTGCATTGCCGTTGTTGCTTTTGCCTGGCCCCCGTCTAGTTAGGTCGGCTTCGCTTGGGCTGGTGCTCAGAGAGCTTTACCAATTGTTGGTAAGACTTGACTAGCCTTAAAATTCACTACCCCCGCCCTCTTGCTCACCTTGCCGCTGTCGCCGCCGCCCGGCAGCAGGCCGCGCGCCCTCGCCGCCTTCTTCAGGTTCTCCTCCAGGTGCGCCGCCAGCGGCCCCACGATGGCGTCCGGCAGCCCGTGCCGGCCGCAGAACGCGCGCGCCACGTCCTCCGCGTCCTCGCCGTGCCGCACCTCGATGCGCTCGCTGGCGCCGCCGCCGATGTCCACAGTGGTCACCAGCAGCACCCGCGGCTCCGCCCCGGGGGCAGCCCCCTTCTTGGCCGCCAGGTCGTCTGCGGGGTCGCCCACGGGTGAGTTGTGGTTCGGCGAGAGCCTGGAGCGCAGGCTCCTCCACTGCGTTCGCGCAGCCGCAGCCCCCAGCAACACGGCACACGTGCGCACAATGCACGGCCCATGGCCCGCCCGCTGGGCTCCGCCAGTCCCCCGCTGTGGCACCGCGCCAGTCCCCCGCCCACAGGGCACAACGACTGTGCACGGTTCCTGGGCCGGAGGGCCCACCCCTGGCTGTGCTCGCCGCCCCTTTGCCACTCAAACCACAGCTCACCATATGCCCCGCCTGTCGCAGCCGCGAGCTGTCTCATGACGTCCGCGGACATTCTTCACTATTTGCCCGCACGTCCTGCGCGCAACACAGAGACACACACATGCGCCAGCGAGTGTTGTTAAATAAGCTTTTGCCATGCTGGGAGCCCCAGAAATCGCAAAGTCTGGCGCGCGACAGGTGGACCGCTTTCACTTCGTCTCGCTGACCCCTCATTGTCCAGGAAACTATCACGAAGTCTCACTGCTTCAAGCAAGGCCCAGTGTGGGCAGATTGGGCGCAGCGGCCAGGCAGGTCACCAATTTGACCGTCAAGACAAAACCCAGAGAGACTGTTTATCGAGTTAGCACCAATTAGACGACTTGAGTATGTCCTTACCCTACTAAGTAAGTTGCCAGCGGCTAGCGACGTGTTCCAAGCTTTGCTACCCCCTTCTCGGTCCGTGTCACGCGCACGAAGGCCGGTCTGAGCACCCGCCCCACCCGCCCAGTTCCCGGTCTCACCACTGTTGTCAGCGACGATTATTGCAGCGGTCAAGCCTACGGTGGAGGCTCCTCTGCTAATTTCACGATGTCCTCCGCTGCTAATCGCGAGTTCCTTGGTAGCAATGGAGTCCAGATTTGACCTAAGCAAAATTTGCTGCTGCCACAAAGCACAGCGCGGTGTTTAGTGCTGTGGCGTCTGAGGTCGCCACTGATGCCGGAGCCTGTAGCGATTCTCACTAAACCCTTCCACGCGATGGAGGAGCGTGAGCGTAAATATATAGGACGTCAAGGTTAAGTTTGGGTTTGACCAAAAAGGCGCTTTGCTAAAGCGAAGGCCGGGTGGCGCCCGATGTCTGGGACTACTGGGTTTCGCCGTACGTGCGCCGATGCGCTTTCATAACATTCCCCTTCTTGTAACCTCGCAATCATAACATTGTGCGGATGCCCCCGGCACCGACCCAATTGCGCATGCCACAGGCGTAATTCGAGTGAAAATGCGTTTGGTGTGCCAGCGACGGTCAGGGGCAGTCCACCAACTGCCGGCCGCACACAGGAGTTGGTGCAGGTTGATGCACCGCCGCATGCACTGTGCTTAGCAGCTGCGCCTTTGATTGTCAATGCCTCTCCGCGGGGGGCTCTGCGGGGCTCGTGCAACTACTTATTCGGTACCTGCATTCGCTCCTTGGTAACGTTGGCCACAAGCGTGCACCCCCACTGTGCAGCCCTTTGTGCGGTCTGGCAGGGACCTGTGTCACCTGTCATCTTTTTTCAGGCCGCAACTCAGTGCCCGTATCATGTAGATGGCTTTTGGACCCCGACGTCTACACAGCGTAGATGACCCCTCCCGCGCCATCTACACCCGGAAAAATTTTCCTAGGGGCACGCCCCCCAAACCCCCAAACCATCTACGCTCCCTGTCTAAAATACCGCCAAATCCGCCAAAACCGTCTACGCTCCGTAGATGCGCGGCCCCAAACCCCAAAAATTTTTCTCCGCCTTCGGCGGATTTGGGGCAAATTTCTACAGCGTAGATGGAAGATACGGGCACTGCCGCAACTGAACTCGTGTTGCGTTACGGCAGTGCGCAGTCATTTCTGGTCATGCCCGGGCTACCCCTAATGTCCCCACGACCCCATATGTCTTCGGAAGTCCGTCACCGCGTCGACGTCACGTCCACGACAACAGTGCAGCTGCTATCCCACAGCGGCACAGCCGCACACCAGGACTGCCGGCCAACGTGCCAAACCGAGTCAGCTCAACCCATCTTACATCCGCACCGCTGCTCCGCGTCCGTCACACGCAGCACGCGGCCGCTGCTGCGCACAAACCTCTGTCCCCCGTGCTTCAAGGGTCCGGTGATGGTGGTCGCGGCATTACGGTACTATGCCCTAGCCCCAGCCCTCACCCTTAGCTCACCACAGCATGTCAGCTCGTGATGTATGCTGCCCATCGTAGCCTCTCAGGCTCCCACAACCCCGGCGCCCTGACCGGTGCTCCAATCCGCGCCAGCCAACACCACGGTATGCTGCCCGTTGCAAGCCTTCCACCAGCCCGCCAGCAGCCCTCCGCGTGCGCTAACCAGCGCCAGCGCCGCGCCCGCGCACGCCGCGCGTGGCTGGCGGCACGGCGGGCGCCGCCTTGCGTGTCGGCACCAGCGGCGGCGGCACCGCCGATCGCTGCCACCTGCGCCAGCGGCCCCTGCCCACCACGTCCAGCCGCCCATGGCTCGAAACTTGATACGGTACACACTTGATGTTGTACACATCGACCAGTACAATCGCAACACTGCCAAACCCAGTGCTGCGGCTCCTCCTCCTCCTCCCCCCCCCGCATGCGCCGCCAGTCCAACACGCGCGTGTGGCGTGTCTGCCACAGGGGCCCTCCTGCGTAAAATGGCCCGTCCGCTCATGCCCTGCTCTTCATGCCGGCGCCGCAGCTGCTATTGCTGCGTGTTGCCAGCAGCCTCCAGACTGCCGCAACTCGTCCTGTCCTGTCAGCGAGCGCGGCGGCTGCATGCTCCACCAGACCTCGTCCCCTCCCACCCTCCACGCCCCCGGCCATCACGGCCGCGTTGGTCCGGAACCCCCCACTGCGGCCACGCCCGGCTGCTGCCACAGCGCCCCTGCCCCGGCCGGGCTAGCCAGTACCAGCTGTAGCACACGGCGGCAGCAGCAGCACTACTGCACTACTGCCTGCCGGGGTGTGCCAGCGCAGTGGCGCCACTAGATGGCCACTAGTAGGGGCGCATCAGCTCCGCCAGGTCCACGCCCATGGCGCCCATCACCTTGCGCAGCAGGATGGCGCCGATGCCCACGTACAGCGCCCACATGAGCGCCGTCAGCACGTGGTCCGCGCCCGTGCTGCCGCCGCCGGCCTGGCCCGCGGCGGCGGCGGCGGCGGCGGCCGCCATGTCCTGTGCCCCCGCGGCCCCGTACCCCCCGCCCGGAATGTAGGCCGCGGCGGGCGGCGCTGGTCGGTACTCGGCGGCTGGTGCGGCGGCCGGCGCGGCCGGCTTGGGCGCTGGGCTGGCCGCGCTGGCGGCGGCTTGGGCTGACGCCGCGGCGTCGCCCGCTGAGCTGGTCCGTGTTGCCGTGGCGGCGGTCACCACCGGGGCGGCGGCTGACGAGCCCGCCGCCGCCTCGCCGCCCGCCGCCTTCGCCGCCCCCTGCTCGCCGCCCGCCGGCGCCCCCTGCTGCTCGATGGACGCCCGCGGCGTCTGCTGCGCAGGCGCCGACCCTGACCCGGATGGCCCAGCATTGCTGCCGCCCGCCTGTACAAGGCAGACACGCGAACACGTTCTGTACCGAAGGCGGCAAGGCAGCCCGCTCAAGCAATCCGGGAGCACACACGCCCTCCCGTGCGATCTGAGGGTGGCTCTTCCCCCCCCCCACACACACACAACCCGCCCATCCCACCAACTAGTGAGTGTTGACCCCAGCGCCCCCCCGTCACTGCCCGCACCTGCGCCGCCGCGCGCTCCGCCTCCTTGTCCGCCTCCACCGCCAGCATGCGGGCGTGCATGTCGTCGATCACACGCTGCCGCTCCGCGCTGCCGAAGCGCGGCAGCTCCGTGCGGCTGCGCGCGGCCAGGATGCGTCGCTCGTCCTTGGTGAAGTCCTGTACGGCAGGGGGGGAGGTACCGGTAGGGATGAAACTGTTGTTAGAGGTGCAGGCGATGAGGGGACCCGTCCGGTCATGTTCAAAGGGCTCAGGCCGTACACCCACCCTGCCCCGCCCCGCCCCGCCCCGGCCGGCGGCGGGCCCCCATGGTGCGGGAACAGCCAAACGTGCGGCACTCACAATGGCGCCCAGCGCGCCGTTGCCGGGCGAGGGCATGAAGGCGATGAGCGCCATGAGCGCCGTGCGCACGGACCAGGACGGCTGCCAGTGCTCCGGGTGGTGCGAGGAGATGGACAGGCAGATTTTCATGTTGGTCTCGAAGCGGCCGTTGGGCGTCAGCATCATGAACGAGGGCGGCTTGAAGGGGTACTCCGCGGGCAGCAGGATGCGGCCGTGGTAGATGCCGCCCTGACGGGAAGGGGCGCCGGCGGGTGCGAGCGAGTTGGCCTGGGTGAGCGGCGTGGCCAAGAAAGCGAGGTAACCCTGCCACCAGCAACCCAGCTCGCCCTCCCGGCGCCCACCAAGCCCGCACGGCACTCGGGTGCAGCGGTACCGCCGCGCTCACCTCAAACTCGGTCTCTCGGGGTCCCCGGATGACGAAGTGCCATTCGAAGATATCGCTCTGCACAGCGCGTGGGGTGAGCCATGCGAACCCTTATCCCTCCAGCTCCACGCTGGCTCAACGGGAACCCGGTTTGCTTCTCACGGCCCGCTCGGGACACCTCGACGGCATCTTCTCGCAAAATGCACTCACCTCGAGCGCCTCCGCTAAGAAGTCCCCAGAAGTGTCTGCCCTAATCTCTTTTATCTCCTGCGGTTTAAAGAAGTGGCGTTGCGGTTGCCAAGCCCGTTCTTCGTATGGCACGAGACCCTAGGCCGCTGTTTGCCTGGCTTTGGCCAGCCCACCTGCATAATACGCTTGACCGCAGGATTCCGCAGGTTGAACTTGGGTGCTTCCGCCATTTTGGGCGAAACTTGTTTCCAGACGCTCGCCCTTTCTGGTGGGCACCAAGAAACGCTGTGTGCTGCCCTACGTCACCACTAAAATGCTAAGTATTTCTGATACGCTAATTGTGGTTCAGACTCAGAGCAGTTGGCAGCTCTGGGTCTCTCGATCGGGCACGCAGATTGCGTGGAAGTCGGGTAACGTCGGCCCCAACCCCCTTGACGTCCTCAGGGAGCACGGAATCGCGACGCCGAACACCGCCTTCCAAAGTTACATATCTGGCCAGGCCCCACACGCAAGCCAACAGCGCCGCTCCAGGCTACTGCTGCTGCTTTGGGTGCTGTTGCTGTTGCTGCTGCTGCTCCGACACGCTCGCCTCCAGGCGGTCCAGGCGGGCCGCCTGCGCCTGTGAGTGTTTGACAGGCAGATGTGGGCGGCGTGTGTAAGAATACATTAAGAGTACCCTGCCAACCCCGCCTCCGCCCCATTTAGTACCACCTCACCCCCGCACGCATACGAGCTGGGCTCGGTCCGACCAGGGCCGCTCATGCAACACCCATGCGCTCAGCGCAAAGCCCCCAGCGCTGCCCCCATGTCCGCTCCGCCTCTCACCTGCAGGCTGCCTGCTAGCTCGTCCAACCGGCTGTCCACGTGCCGCCGCAGCCCGCCCAGCAGCTCCGCCAGCTGGCCCACCACCGCCGCAGCCACCGCGTCGGCGTCGGCGGCACGAGGAGCAGGAGGAGCAGGAGGGGCAGGAGGGGCCGCTGCCGCGGGTACGGACGCCGCCTGAGGCGGTAGCGACAAGGTTGCGACCGGCTGCGGCGGAGCGGCAGGCGGCGGCGGGGCGGCGTGCGCGGCCAGCTGCGGCGGCAGCGTGTGCACAGCCGCCAGCAGCGGCGCCAGGCGCAC
Source organism: Chlamydomonas incerta (assembly GCA_016834605.1). Taxonomy (NCBI): domain Eukaryota; kingdom Viridiplantae; phylum Chlorophyta; class Chlorophyceae; order Chlamydomonadales; family Chlamydomonadaceae; genus Chlamydomonas; species Chlamydomonas incerta. Next base: position 241,589 of record JAEHOC010000012.1, read on the forward strand.
CGGCGGCGCACCCGCGCCCGGCGCCTTGCCAAATCCAACAATGCCCGCGCCCGCCGCCGCCGGCTCCGCTTCGCCCATCACCGCCACCAGAGCCACGCCCCCACCCGCACCCGCGCTGCCACCGCCAGCCGGTGCCGCCGGCGCCAGCGCCAGTCCGCGCAGGCGGCACCGGGCGGGGTCCAGGGCGCCGGGCGGCAGCGCCAGCGCCAGCGTCATGAGCGCCGCCAGGCCGCCGCGCGGCGTCAGGCCGAACGCCGCCACCAGCGGAGGGCCCATGCTGCTGCCCACCAGCACCAGGCTGCCGCCGCCGCTACTGCCGCCACTGCTACTGCTGCCGTGGCTGCTGCTGCCGCCGCTGCATGCTGCGATCAGGTCGGGTCGCGGTATGGACAGCGGCGCTAGCGCGCGGAAGGCGTCCAGCGGTTTGTGGCTGTTACTGCTACTGCTGTTGTTGTTGTTGCTACTGCTTGCGGCCGAGGAGGAGGCAGCGGCAGTGGTGGAAAGCGAGGCGAGGCGCCCCGGCCACACGACACAAAGCGCTGCCGGCGGCGCCGCGGCCACCGCGTCCCCCAGCAGGAACCGCCCCGGCACCGCGCCCGCGCCCGCGCCCAGGCTGGTGCTGCTGCCAGACGTCTCCCGCGCCCGGCCGCCAGCGGCGGTGGCGCCGCCGCCGAGAATGCCCAGCGGCCGCCGCGCAATTGCCGCGGCACCTCCGCCTCCTCCCGCCTCCGCCTCCTCCGCGGCCAAGCTGGAGATGTTGAACAGGCCTGCCAGGGTCGGCCCCACCTCGGCGCCGCCGCCGCCGCAATCCATAGGCCCGCCGCCACCCATCAGCCCGCCGCCGCTCGCCAGTCGCCCTCTCAGGTCTAGCACTTCGGCCGGCGCCGGTGCCCCCGCTGCTGCTGCCGCCACTCCGTCCTCCAGATTGCTGCCGCCACGGCCCTGCTCCACAGCCCCCGCGTCGCCGTCTGCAGGCTCAGGCGCCTGCGGCTCGCCCGGGGCTGTTGTGAGCGCTAGCGCCAAGGTGGCAGCGGTGGTAGCGACCACGGAGCCCCACGGCCCCGGCGCCACCGCACTCAGCGGCCCGGGCACGCCCAGCAGCAGCGTGCGGCGGCTGGCGGGCGGCGGCAGCGGCGCGCTGGCGGCGCCGCCGGCCCCCGCGGCCGCCGCCCACAAGTCCGTGAGCGCCCAGCCGACCACCTCGATGTCCGCACCCCAGGCAGCCACCAGCGTCACCACCGCGCCGGGGCGTGCATGAGGGGAGCCGCCGCCGCCGCCGCCGCCGCCGCCGCCGCCGCCGCCGCTGCCACCGCTGCGCCCGTAATCTTCGGTGGCGCTAGCGCAGTCTCCCACCCATGCCACGTGGCATAGCGAGGAGCGACAAACCGTGGGCGCCGCATCCCTGCCACTGCCGGCCCCCGACGCGCGCTGCTGCGGCGGCAGCAGCTGCCCCACAGTGCGAAGACCGCCGTGTGAGACCGATGCCGAGGTGGAGGTGGAGGTGGAGGTGGCGCCACACGGCGCCGTGCTCGCGTCCGGTGCTGGGGTTGCAGACGCCGCTGCCGCTGGCACTGCGCTGATTGCTGGCGGGGGTGCGGCGGCCGCAGCGGGGTCGCACAACACCACCCGCAGCTCGGCCTGCAGAGCCGCAGCGGCAGTGGCATGTTGTCAAGTCCGCAGTGACAGTGGCCACCACTACCTGTGCAGTGCTGTGAGACCACCTGCCCGCCCAGGCGCCCACCAGCCCCATCCATGCACCCACCTGGCACACGGCAGCCAGAAGGCACACGGCCGCCTGCGCCGCTGCCTGTGCTTGCCCGGTGACCTGGCCGGCGGCGCTGGCGGCATGGTGGCCGCTGGCCCCGCCCCCACTCCTGCAGCTGTTGCCACCGCCGCCACCACCGCCGCCAGGCACTGACAGCCAGGAGACGTTCAGCCAGGCGTAGGGCTGCGGTGCCGCCAGCACACCCAGGCTCCCGCAGGCCCCAGCCCTGGGGCCCGCGGCCGCTGCCGCTAGCCCCTGGCTGTCCTGCGACTGGTTGGCGGGCCGTGGACTGGCGCCCAGTGACACAATGCGCAGCTGGCTGCCAGTCGAGACGGCTGCCAGGTGGCTGGGGGGCAGCGAGGAGCTGGATGCGTCTAGGCTGGGCGAGAGGCTGATGAACTGCACCGGGGCTGGCGGCCTTGCTGCGGCCTTGCTGTTGCCATGACTCGTCTGGGTCGACGGCACTGGCGCCTGTGTGCATACGACGTGCTCCTGCCAGCTCGCGATGCTCGCAGCGTTGTCAAGGTAGGCCGTCCTCGCGCCATCTGTGAGCAGGAGGCCCGTCGCCCCGCCCGCTGCCAGTCGCGCAGTTCTGGGACATAGGATCTCTTCACACAAATGAATGACAGTGCTTGCCGATATCGAGACCGTCGTGGTCATGGGCAAACGGCGCAAATTCAGCTTGATTATGCACCGATTGACGTAAGCAGGCCACAGCAAGCTCTGTGTGTCACAAAGGGAACGACCTATACATGGTACATAATGCTAGAGACATTTGGATTTACTTGGGAGACTACTGAAAGAAGTGCCCATGCAATCGGCGCCGTGGCGTGCCGACTCCACAGGGATTCCCCGGACACGCCCTGACTCTGCACGACTTTGGCGGGCGGGCTCAAGCGTGGATACCAGGGGAGCCCAGCCCGCTGCCATAACGCGTGCGCCGCAGCCCGCGGAGCCGCACTTGCAACGCGTACCGGTTTACAACTCCTTGTGCGCAACTCTTCGATGCCTTCCGGCCTTCTCAGGCGCGCCCATCCTGCAACTGTTGGGTTCAATTTGTACGAGCCAGCCACACTCGCCAGGCTCCCGCTCCCGGCGGCTGTCATTCGAGCTATTCTACGCCTACACAGTGTCTGGCACAGCTGTCCGTAGTAGTAGTATGCAGACGTCCCGTCAAAACGTGCTGGCAAGGCCAAAACACAGGCCAGTCGGCATGTGCAAATGCACTGCCCGGCCCTGCGGCGCACAGACAGCGCCATAAGCTCCGCAACCACACAAACGTGCGCCTAGCCTACTCTTCAAAACAGCGTCTGGCACATGCCCCACCCTTCCGGGCGCCCCCTCCGCCGTGCAGCCCTCAGGCTCCTGGACCCTTGTCAAGCCTTCCGCCGCCTCAGGTGGCGCCGCGGTGGTTCACTTCTTCGCCTGCGCTCTTCGCCGCTCAAGTCTCAGCCCCGCACGGCAGACACACACGCGCGGGGCAATTGGCCCTGTCGTTCTCACCTCTCGCAGACCTCTTGTTAATTGCACTCGCCGCTCCTAACCGCTCGAACCTCTCCCTCCTCCAGTTCCTCAGCTAGTGCCATTTCGGTTGCGGGTTCCAACCGGTGCCTGCGCCAACTGCCGCGCCGCCCCGCCATCGACACCGCGGCATTGCTCATTGCAGACTCCGAATACTCATGCAGCCATATCCATGCGAACCCCAACGAACGGACAAGGCAACCTCACTCGCGTGGAGCGAGACTTGCCGCAATACTCTCAACCCCATAACTTTATGACGGCAGGGCCATCGTGTTGTTTATGTGAACGCCTCCGCAGGAAAATTAGGGGTACCCATATACTGCTCATCGGGGGAAACGTGCGTGCACAGCTGCAGGGGGGATCTTGGCCTCGGTTGCGGCCAGCGCCCCAAGTTCATAGCATGCGTCCTTCACAGGAAAGCAAACCGCTCCCTGAAACACGGTGGTAAGCAACAAACCAAAAACCCTTGTTTAACGTTACCCGACAATAAACTCAGACAAGGCACACCAAAAAAACACCGGGCACCCAGCTCTACCAACACACCATGGCACCCATAGGACGCGCTTGCGCGCCGTCATCAGTGCCACCTGTAGCGGGCCGCCACACGGCCCGCCTGCGCACCAGCTACCGCTGCGGACCGCCGCGGCCGCCGCGCCGCTGTTCCATGTACGTTCCGAGTCAGGCCGAGCCGGACCGGGCCTGCCCCAGCCCCCGCCAACCCACCCACCCAGCGCGGCAGCAGCCGCTGAAGCCGCCGCCGCCGCCAGCGGCTCCGTCTACGCGCGGCCGCTGCCGCCGCCGGTGCCCGTGAGGCGGCGCTCGCGCTTGAGCACCGCGGTGTGCATGTGCCAGTAGTCCACCGCGTTGACCGCCAGCGCCGCAATGGCGGGCGCCGCCAGGTTGTGGGTGCCGTACCACAGCCCGCCCTGCGCCATCACGTCGGCGGCGGTGATGGCGCCCGCCAGCAGCGCCGCCTCGCCGCGCGTCTGCAGCCAGGCGGCGGCCACGAAGCGGAACGCCTCGGCGGCGCGCGCGGCCTCGGCGGGGCTGGTGTGCACGTCGGCGGCCATGGTGCGGTAGTACCTGGGCAGGGGCGGGTGGGAGACGGTACGGTCAATGGGGAGCGGGGAGTGCAGGAGAGGGCGCCGTCCACCCACGCCGAGACTCCCCGCAGCCGCCGCGCTTCACACGCACCCCCTCCTCCCCCCGGACTTCTTAACATTGCAGCCCCCATTGGGCTGCCATCGGTCATCGGTATGTGCACGCCCACGCCTGTTGTCTACACTGCTACACAGCTATGTACCATCTGTGTAACCCCCCCCTTCCCCCCTGCAGCGCTTCTGTTTCCTCTCGGGAATGGTTCACAGTAACCCCCCTCCCCCCCGCCGCCCCCCACCCCCTTCCTACTTCTATGTACCATCTTTGCAACCCCCCCCCTCCACACACACACACACACACACACACACACACACACACACACACACACACACACACACACACACACACACACACACACACACACACGCACGCACGCACGCACGCACGCACGCACGCACGCACGCACGCACGCACGCACACACGCACACACACACACACACACACACACACACACACACACACACACACACACACACACACACACACACACACACCTGTCCGCGTTCTTGCTGGCTGTGGCCACCAGGTCGTACTCCTCCGCGCTGACCGACAGGTCCAGGCTGCGGCCCACGCCGCAGCCCAGCGCCGTCAGCACCAGCGCCAGCGCCGCCAGGTAGGTGTCCTGCCCCTCCAGGCCCGCGCCGCTCAGCAGCTGCGGCGGCAGGGCGGACGGGTTCAGCCACGATGCTGCTGCCACACGACGTACGCCTGAACCAACTACCGCCTCTGGCCCCTTCCTCTCCCCCTTCCCCCTGCCCCTGTCCAGCGTCTGCTTGCCTCCCCCATTCGCCACACGCACAACCTCTACCCCTCCAGCCCCTCTCCCTCCCGCCCGCCGCCTCACCTGCCCGTACATGCCCACCGCCGCCATGATGCCCGCCTGCCCCGCCGGGAACAGCAGCAGCGTGAGCGGCAGCACCTCCAGCGCCAGCATCACGCCCACCTGCGGCCGGCTCATGCTGCTCAGCCAGGGCCGCTGCAGCTCCAGCTGGCCGTCGTGCACGTCCTGGACAGCACACACGGACGGAGGTCGAGGGAGGGAGGGACGGGGATTCCACACATGTTTGACTTTGACGAGATGATGCGAGGGAGGGAGGCGGAGGAGGAGGAGGAGTTGCGGGATGGCGTCAACGAAGGCGCTGGGAGGGATGGACACTCCGCTCAGGACCGGGAACGCAGCATAGTGCCGCTGCTGGGCCCGCATCCTATGCCATGATACAGGTGATATCGACTTCAGACGCACTCCCACTCCTAGTCCGCCGTTTCCCGCGGCACGCACACTCGGTACTATGCCCACTACCCCCCACGTGACGCCCGCTGCCGGCCGACGCCGCACCTGCAGCGCCGGCACCGCCTGCGCGGCTGCGGGCGTCCAGCTCCACATGCGCAGCGCGGCCAGCGGCAGCGCCGCCGCCAGGCCGGTGCCCACGGCGGCCAGCGTCGCGGCGTTCAGCCCGGCGCCGCCCCAGGGGTCCTTGCCTAGCAGCGAGGTCACGATGACCGCGCCGACCGTCACCACGCCGCCAATCACCACGCTGGTCTGCAGCTTAGACTCGGGCGCCTCCGCCTCCACCAGCGAATCCAGCAGCTCGTCCTCGCCGTCGCTGCGCGGGACGAGGGGTGTCAGGGGACGGGGGGTTGGCGGGGTGTAGCGGAGCGTGGGAGGGCGACGTCGCGATGGATTGGGCGAGGCTTCCGAAAGTTCGAGACCCTGGGTCCGTGCGATGGCAAACGTAAAACAATAGCCCCGGAATGCGCGTGTGGACTGTTGCAAGGAGTGCGAGGATGCGCTGCTGAGGCGAAATGTCTCCAACCCGAAAACCCTGCCACCGAGACGCTGAAACGAGCCCGCTGGTCTTACCCGACGCGAGAAAGCAGTGTTTGAAGCCGACGACCAGCCGCAGTGAATGGGTCCACCGAGGGCGCTGGGCTGGGGCACGATGTTGCGTCGCTCTCCAGAAGCGCCGCGCACGCAGAGCCGGCGCGGCTCAGTGGTAAGGGTTTGCTTCCCCGACGCTGCAGGCGCGGGCAGGGAGCGGCGGGCTGCAGGCTGCCACTGCCAGCGCGAGAAATCCCGGCCGAGCCGGCACGCTGCAGGCACGCCATTCTGACGACTCCGAGCTGTTGACTAAAGGTAACAATATATGGTGCAGAGCAGGTCCGCTGCACTAGGGACGCCGCTACGCCCTGAAGATGCAAGCCGCTCACGCCCCACTCGCAGAGAAAGCACCCCCTAAGGTAAAGTGCGCGTACGTCCCCAGGTTGTTTATAAGTATGCTCAACGTTCTTGATATACAGCCGTCTGGAGCTGAGCCGCAGATTTGGCTCGCGACCTTCCCGGATTCGGTCGCGGGCTGTGATGTCAGAGCGACTGTCATCGATGGCGCAACCCCCTGCCCCTGCCGCGGGAGAAACTTGTTACTGCGAGGTGTGCAGCGCGTGCACAGGCCCAAGGGAAAGTGCAGGCCGCTCGAGCTCGCGAGACGCTCGCGGTCGAGAGCGACGTGGTCTTGGGGGTGTTGCACATTTCCGCGGGCGTGCCTGCCCCACGCAGGGCGCAAGCCCCCCGCACCAATCTGTGACATGTAACGTGTTTGTAGACGTAGAGAGCGGGGCCTTGCTGCGGTAGGCCGGTGCCGGACGCGGGTGGGATGTCGCACACGACGATGCACACACCACGGTCGCCGTGGCTTGCGCCGGCCCACAAGCTAGGTGCATGCAACTTCCGCACAAGTGCAGGCGTGCCTCGTGAGGAAACCGAGGGATTTTGGGTGACGGCGGGGCCTGAGGCAGGGCGTGAGCCAGCGGGGCGTGTCGTGTGCGGTGTAGCGTGCGGTGTCGTGCGCTTTTGCACTGGCAGCGTCAGGTAATCAGGTGCGCCACTAGCTTTAGCTGAGGCTGCCGACTTGCCCAGACTGCCAAGACAGCAGAACCACAGATGCGCTTTATTTCCAACATTACACGTGGCCTGGGTCACAAGTGTACTCGCGCGTTGCGATGTTACGCCCTACCCTTGCCGCCCCTCCAGTCCGAACCAACCGTATAGTCGCGCAGCTTGCGCCCCAGAGTGCGCCCCCGCCCGCCAACCCCCCCCCCGCGCTTGGAACGTGTGCGCCCAGCTATAATTGTGTAATGTCCTGGTCATCGCCCCACTCCCCGGTGCCCATTGCCCTTCCCCAAACCCGCCATGACGCCATCGGCATCCCCTGCCTCGCGTGCTCAGCGAATGCCCAGCACAACAACATTAAAACGCCGCTGACCGGGCTCATTGTCAGCTTGCTGGGTTTCACACACCCAGCAGCCGCATGCACGCGTGCCCACTCCAAGAATGATTTTACCGTGCCGCGCAACACACAGCCGCACATTAGCTGTTGCTGGACTGCCGCATTCACTTGCTTTCACTGCATTCTACCCCTGTTCAGTGGCTTGCTAGCTCACAAATGGTGCGTGTGCAGCCATAACAACGTAGAGGCTGTTGACCCCGTCAAATGCGTCATCAATCGGCGCATTGCCTGCCTGTCTACACGAACGTCTACACGCCCGAAATGCGGCGGATGCGCAGCGGCACGCTGCCCGCCGGCTGCCCGTCCTCCAGCACGAACACCGTGCCCGGCGAGCCGCGCGTGATGCGGCCCGGCCGCCCCATGGGCTGACCCAGGGCCGGGCCGTCCTGAGCCATGAGGGAGCAGAGGAAGGACCGCCGCGCCAGCCCACCGCTGCTACTGCCCGCACCGCTGTTACTGCCGCCGTCGTAGCCCGCCACCACGGCGCTGGCGCCGCTGGCGGGGTCCACTCGCCGCAGCTGGCAGCGCTTGCGGTCGGCCATGTACAGGTACACGGGCGGAGGCGCGGAGGCTGCGGCAGCGACGGCGGCGGCGGCGGAGGAGGAGGAGGCGGAGGAGGAGGGGTCGTGGCGGCGGTTGAGCGCGAGGGTGGGCACTTCTGCCAGGCCGCCAGGGAACCAGGCGCTGCCAGGAAAAAAAAGGCACCAGGGCAAACTTGGTACCTTTGGGTGAACTCCACCTGCAGAACGGACTGCTCGCGGGCCTGCTGACGCTGTGTCTGCTGCTCACGCAGCACGTAGTGTGCGTAGCACAGGTTATTGGCGAAGGGCTGCTGCGCCAGGGCGCCGCTGTGCTGGACGCCGCCGGCGCCGCGGGGGTCGCACGCGTCCACCGACACCGGCGCGTTGTCGGCGTAAAGCAGGTAGGCGGCGACCTGCTGGGGGCTGTCTTCAGCGCCACTGGAGGCGTTGGTCCGCCCGGGCTGCTGCTGGCGGGGCACGTCGTCGTAGGCGATGCTGAGCAGGGGCGTGCCCAGCCCCAGCGGCGCGGCGGTGCAGGCGCCGGTGGCCAGCTCCACGCGGAGGGCGATGGGCGCGATGTGACCAGCGGTCGCCGGCGGCGCTGAATACCAATCGAGCGAGTAAAAGGCTGCGGTTTCCGGTGTGTAGCGTGGGAACAGGAGCACCGAGTCGCCGCGGCCTGCTGCTCCGGCTGTTGTTGCTACGGCCGGGTCAAACACCATGTCCACAAAGCCCGCCGCCGCCCACTGCTGGCTGGGGCCGCCGCCCGCCGCGAAGCCCAGGCTGGTGAGCCACTCGCTGGTCACGTTGGCGCTGAGCACGATGCGGGCGGCCCCGCTGGCGAGGTCGATCTGCCGGACGAGCAGCGTGGACCGGGCGGCACCCGCCGGGTACGGGGCATTCCCGTATCCCACATTGACGACGCTGGCCCACACAAGCTGCGTTCCAGCCGCATCAACCGCAGCCACAGCGCCGCGCCTTACACCGAGGTTGCTGTACTTGGTGAAGAAGGTCCAGGCGTGAGGGGGGTCAGCGGGGTTGTGGTCGCTGACGATGCACACCGGGTCGCCCAAGTAGCCCATCGTGTTGTTGTAGCTCCAGCTCAGGGGCATGGTATCGTTGATGGTCTGAAGCACTGCACCGGTAGAGCTGTCTACCTTTACGAAGGTGGCTGACACGCTGCAGTTCGTGTCCACGGCCATAATGCTGGCACCCGCTATACTGCACTGGAATGTATGACGTGAGAGAGCTTGCTCCGCCGGTGGTCGGCGCGGTCGGCACGTACAGTCTGCACACAGTCGCAGTGGTTGGTTGCGGCTGCAATTAAGACGAAGGTATGCCGTGCACACAAACAAGCGCATAAGCACTATGCCCATGCTATCTCAGCTGCATTTACCCGCAATCACCTGTCTTCCGTGTCGGTGAGGAACCGCCGCAGGTCCGCTGCCGCGGGAAGAGCAGCCGCAGCCAAGGCAACAGTGGAAATGTTTGCCACATTCGTAGTCACGACCGGCATCGCCGCAGGTTTGGGCGACCGCCCAGCTGGGGGCGTCCTCGCTGCGCCGCTGCCGGGCAGGAGGACGCACGCGAGGATGGCCAGGGCCCGTAGCATTGCGTCTTGTCTAGCCAGGTTAAGGCCCCGGTTCGGTAACTGTGCTATCGTGTGACAGCTGGACCTATTGATACAGCGTCGCTGCTAAGAATGCTAGAAACGAGCCACGAAGCGTGGGAACATGTGAAGAAATTTGGTTTGCTAACACGTTGATGCTATGGCACCTATTTACGTATTAATAGTAGTAGTACGCTTTGTGTTATCTATCTGGCGTTGCCGCATGGAAGCGGCCAAGCGATTGTGGAGCCCGTTGCACACGCGCCACTCAGCAGAAGCTGCCTGTCTTGACAGGACGCTGGAGTTGCCTGTCTGGAGAGGGCCATAGCACGTGGTAAAAATATGGATGAAATAGGCCAAGCCCGAGCTTCCCAGGGCAGGAGTCGGCTGGATCCAGGGCGACGCGCAGCACGCCTCGCAGCATGGCTTGCACCCACCCGGCCCACCCCGCCTGCATCGCCCCGGCGCGCTCAATAAACCGCAATCGTTATAGCTATACGTCCATATAGCCTGCGGTTCCGGCACATCGACGCTGACTGAGTTTGACGAAGTTTTGGCATTTGTGTTGGCCTTGGTTCCGTCCTGTGCATTTCTTGCATGCCATTATTTATCAAGTCATACTTGTGCAGGTGCAATTGCACCTGAGAGCCGCTTCTTCTCCTTCTTCTTCAGTTGCACGGGTCTGAAGCCAGCTTTTGCGGGCGAGCTCTGTGACGAGAGCTATGGTTGCAGCTGGAGTGCTGTGGAGGTATGCATCGCACGCTCGCTCTCGGGAGCCCCAGAACATCCCCAATTTTGCCGCCAAAGCTGTTCATCGGCATGCCGCGGTCGCGCGCGCGTTGGCTTGAGCTCTTGAATGAATGTATATTTACGTAGAACCCGGGGCAAGCATAACTTGCCAGGTCTGCCACAGTGGCGACAGAATTGGACCACACTCCCCCCCCCCCCCCATCCCACCCCTCAGGTCGTAGAGCGCCTGCGGGCCTGGGGCAGCCGCCCTGTGCCGTTGTCACATATGGACGTGCACACGCCGCAGCTATCAAGTGGTGGCGGGGGGCCGCCCCATACCGCCACCGCGCAGGCGGCAGCGCCCGCTGCTGACGGCAATGGCGGTGGTGCGGCTGGCGCCGCGGCCGTCACGCTGGCCGCTACGTGGGGCGACGAGTACCTAGCAACACAGGTGCGTAGTCCAACTCTGTGCAGGGAGCCTGGGCGCAGGTCTCAGGTGTGGGGCCAGCGGACGGCTGGAGGCAGGTAAGAGGAGCCTGGCAGGGCGCAACCCCACGCGTCACTCCAAACCCTGTTGCTCGCAGATCCTGGACCCTTGGTTGTCGGCTGCTACACAGAAGCCGGCGCCACACTCGGCGCCCGGCAAAGGCTCACACCTGGTGTTGCCGGTGGCAGCCCCGCCGGCGGCCACGACAGAACCCGGCGAGGCGCTGCAGCTGCACCCGGTTCAGCAGGAGGTGCCGCAGCCGGTTGCGGTAGAGGGCGCGGACGTGGTGGTGCTGGTGGCCACCACCGCAACTGCTGCTACTGCTACGGCTGCTACTGCTGCGCCCAGTCCTGCCTTGACGGGCACTGCTGCATTCGATGTACATGCAAGCGCGGGACAAGGCCAGGGGACTGGGCCTGAGCCTGGTGCGGCTGACGCGGGTGGCACGGCCATCGCCGCCTGTGCAACGGAGGGGCGAGAGGCAGATGCAGCGGCGGCAGCACTGCCTCACCAGCCTCAGCCTGCACCTGGGGCTGACGCAGGCGCTGTAATGGCACCGGGGGCAACAACTGAGGCTGAGGTTGAGGCTGGGGATGGTGGTCTTGGAACACCAAGCGCTGGTGAGCGCGCCGCACAGCAGCTGGGGCAGGGGCAGGGGACGGGGCAGGGCGTGGCGGACGCCACTGCCGGCGCCGCCACTGACGCCCCTGGGCTTGCAGCGGCTGGCTCCACGGGCGTCGCCACCGTGTCGCCCCCGCCGCCGCCCGCCGCTGTCATCCACGAGGGGAGTGCTCCAGGCGCGCCCGATGGGCTCTCAGGCGAGGACAGGCGGCAGCTGCAGGCAGGGGCGGCACCTGGCGCTGAAGCCGCCGCGGGTGACACGGGCGCGGGCGGCAATGACGATTCCGCGACGCCGAACCTGTCGCTGCGGCTCGGCCCGGACGCAGCGCCGCCGGCGGCGTTGCGGCCCGCAGCGTGCCAGGAGGCGGCGGCTGAGCATGCAGGGCCGGGTGCGAGCGGTGATGCGGCCGTCACAACCGATGCAGCTGCCGCTGGTGTGGCTGCTGATCGCCCCGGGGGCAGATCAGGGGGGCCAGGTGGCGGGTCGCCGGGGCTACCTGCAGACAGCCAGAGCGGAGTACAGGGCACGGCGGACCAGGCGGGCTGCCTGCAGCAGGTGGAGCCAGAGCCGGAGCCGGAGCCGGAACCGGAGCCGGAGCCGGAGCCGGAGCCGGAGCCGGAGCCGGAGCCGGAGCCAGAGCCGCACTCGCTCGCTGGGCCCAGCCTGCAGCTTGAGCTGGGCTGTGAGGCCGGGGCGGGGGCTGCGGCCGGTGTTGCTGCTGGCGGGGAGCTTGCGCCGCCAGTCGTCAAGGGCGAGGAACTGGAGCCAACCGCCGCCGCTGGGCATGCAGCTGCGCTGTGTGCTGAGGCCGGCCCTGCTGACTCCCAGGGGAGAGCTGCCGCAAGCGCGGGCGCAATAGGCTTTGGCGCGGCTGATGATGTGGACATGGCGGATGTGGCGGAGGCGCTGGCGCCGCAGGACACTGAGGCGGAGGTGCGCGCTGCTGCGACGGCCATGGATGCAGACGAGCCGGCGCCGCCGCAGCTGCCGCAGCAGGAGCAGGAGCAGCAGGCTGTGCAGCTGGCGGCTGTAAGTGCAGGCGTGCTGGCGGAGGCACCCGCCGGGGCTGTGGACGGCAGCGAGGGCGGTCCCTCCACCCCCATGGAGCTCGACGCCGCGCATGACGCGGGGCGGCAGGCAGCCGCCGCGGCTGCGGCCGGCAGCAAGGGGGCTGACGACCAGCTGGGCTCGCCGGTGGGGGGCACGGCGGCAGCGGCGGCGGCCGCCGCCGCCGCCGCGCTGACTGTGAGCCGCCTGGCGGCCGCCCTGAACCCCTTCGACGCCTCGCAGTCCCAGTCGCAGCACCCCTCCCTGCACATCCCGCTGCTACTGCCCGAGCTCACGCCGCGGCCTTCATCCCAGCCGCCGCAGCTGCAGCGCCCGCCGAAGCCGCCGCAGCAGCAGGCCCAGGTCCTGGAGGCGCCCGAGGCGCAACAGCAGGTGCAGCCCGGCCATCCGGCGGCACCTGCTGCCAGCCCCGCAGGTCGCGGGCAAGAGCAAGGGCATGGGCATGGGCATGCGGCTGACGATGCAGCGGCAACCGCAGTGGCGGCCGCGGCGGCCGCGACGGCGCAACCACCCCATGAGGGCGGTGGGACTCAGTCGCAAGGTGACAGCGGCGCCGAGGCGGGCGACCGAAGCTTGGCCGCCGCACCAGGCGCCGTCGAGGAGCAGGAGCAGGCGCAAGCGCAGGTGCAGGCACAGCAGATGCTGCCGCTGCAGGAGCCGCTCCCGCAGCAGCAGGAGGAGCCAACCAAGGAGCAGCAGGGCGAGGCTATTGCGGCTGAGGGCGCCATGCAGCAGCCGGCGGCCGCAGAGGCTGCAGGGCCTCGGGGCCAGGCGGACACGGATGCTGTGTCGGTGCAGCCGGCAGCGGGCGGCCAGGTGCAAGGAGAAGCGGGAGGTGGGGCGCAGCCGGGCGCAGCCACAGCTGATGCCGCTGACGCCGCCGCCACAGCTGACGCCGCCGCCACAGCCGCCGCCGTAGAGCTCGCCGCCTGGCAGCAGCAGCAACAGCAACAGCTGCTGGATGGGGCGACAGCAGGCCGGGAGGCCGCTGACGCAGCTGTGGCCGGGGTGGTCGCGGAGACGCCAGTGCCTGCGCCCGCGCCTGCACCTGCGCCTGCAGGTGCTGCAGGTGCCGATGCAGGGGCTGGCGGTGGTGATGCTGCTGTTGGCGCCGGTGCAGCCGGGCCTTCACCTTCGCGGGCGGTCGCCGCAGCCCCAGCTCCTCTGGCGCCGGCGCCCCCAGCCGGAAGCCCAGTGACCCCAGTCAGTGGCACAGGCGCGCGGAGCCGGCTGCCAGGGGCCAGCGCCGGCGACGCCGACGCCGACGGCGGCCGTGGCAAAGGCGCAGCAGGGCCCAGCAGCGCCGGCCGTGACGCTGCCGGGGCGCGCAGCGCGCCCAGCCCCACCGGCACCGGCACCACCACCGCCTCGCTGCTTGCCACGCCCACGCCCACGCTGACCGGCAGCGGCGACGGCACGCCGCTGACGTGCACCGCCGGCACCGCCACCACGTGCGGCGGCGCCAGCAGCGCGGGCAGCCCCAGCTGCAGCCTGGGGCTGGGCGGCAGCCTGGCGGCGGCGGCGGACGAGCTGTCGCGCGTGCACAAAGGTGGGCGCTGTCAGGGTTGCGCTGTCAGGGTTGCGCTTGCACGCGGGCAGCAGGGTATTGTCAGCCTGGCTGACGCTGGTAGGGGGTAATGCGAGTTGTGTTGAACGTGGGCGGTCCAAAAGAACTGTTTTGTGCCCCCTGCCCCCCTCCGCCCCCGCCGCCCCCGCCCCCGCCGCCGCCGCCGCCAGGCCTGCTGTCCGGCGACTGTGACCGCTGCCTGGCCAGCGTGGTGGTGACGGAGGAGCTCAAGACCGCCATGGCGGCGGCGGGCGTGCGCACCAGCCTGCGCGGCGTGGCGGCGGACAAGGAGCACCAGAAGGTGAGAGGGTGGGGTGGGGGTGCGGGCGGTGCGGGTGATGGGGTGGCGGGTGGTGGGGTGGTGATGGGGTGGTGGGTGGCGGGTGGGGGGTTGGTACTTGGTAGGGTCCCGGGGAGGACGCACAGCGCGTGCGCTGCTGTTTGGTGCGAAGGTGGATGGTGCCGGCGGCGCATTAGGCGCTGCAAATGATGTGGGCGTCAGGTCACCCGGGCCACCAGCTCACCGGCCATATCGCACCGCGCCGCAACCTTCCCCCTGCCTGCTCACTCACGGCCTTGCCCTCCTCTCCCGCTATTCGCATGGACGGCTATCCCCTGTCTCGCGCGCGTGCACACATGCACGCAACAGTGCCTGAACCGCTGGGAGGTGCTGCTGATGCGCGCGCGGCAGCAGCAGGGCCTGTGGGACGAGCTTACCACCACCTCCACCACCACCCTAAGTGGCGGAGCCGGAGCCGGCAGCGCCGCGGGCGCCAGCCGGAGGCGCCGGCACGCACCCGGTCGCAGTGGCGACCGCGGCGACGCCGATGGCCCGCGCGCCGCCGACGTTGCCGGCCGGGGTGACGGGGCGGCGGAGGCGGCGGCTGGCGTGGCGGCGGAGGCGCAGGGCCCCGGGGTGGACGTGGTGGACGTCGGGGGCGCCGGGCCCGACAGCGACGAGGAGCTGTCGGACTTTGGTCCGGACGAGGAGTGGCTGCGGGTGAGCGGCTGGGCGGGGCTGGAGGTGGCGGCTGGGCTGGAGGAGGTGGTGGAGGCGGGGGGTCAGGGGACGGCTGTGGCCAGCGCGGGGTCGGTGCAGCGGCCCGTCTCAATTGTTGTGTCTCTTAGTCACGCGTGCCCTCCACCTTCACATCACGCAGACCGAGGCCTTCGTGACACCCCCGCCGCCTTCCAGCCGGAGCAAGCCCGCAGCAGCGGCCGCAGCAGCAGCAGCAGCGCCAGATGCAGCGGCAGGGGCAGCGGGAGAAGCAGCGGCGGCGCAAGGACGGGTGGACGGCGCCGGAGGTGGCGGCGAGGCGGAGGCGATGGACGTGGACGTGGTCGCCGCCACCGCGCTCACCGCCGTCACCGCCGCCACCACCGCTTCTGGCGGCGGCGACCGCGGCAGCGGCGGCGTGGACGGCCGCCCTGCAGCCGCGGCGGCGGCGGACGCCGCCGCAGCACGTCCGGCCGCGTCCGCGCCTGCTGCTGACGGCGCCGAGGGCGCGCATGCGGAGGGCGCAGCGGCGCTGGAGCCGCGCCCGCAGCAGTTGCCGCAGGGGCAGGCGGGGCTTCAGCCGCTGCCACAGGCCAGCGAGGACGAGACGCAGCCGCCCAGCCTGGGGCTGCCGCCGCCCCCTGTCGCCACCGCGGCCGCTGCTACGGCTACTGCTGCTGCCGTTCCGGCCAGTCCCGCCGCACCCCCGCAGCAGCCACCGCCTGTGGCCGCTGGCGCGACTGCGGCGGGCGCAGAGGAGCGGGAGGAGGAGGCGGTCGCGACTGCCGCCCACGTTGGCTCTGTGGGCACCCCCAGCGCCGGCCACGCGGCCGCACCTGCAACTGCGGCGGCGGCGGCTGTCGTGGCCGCAGCAGCAGCCGGGCCGCACGGCGGGACAGCGGTCACGGCAGCCGCCGACGCGGCGGCCGCCAACGCCGCCTCCGCCACCAAGCCCCGCGCTACCTTCCGCGGCCTAGCCTCCGTCGCGGCGGCCACCGGCCTGAACGGCGGTGGCGGCGGCGCCGCCCGTGCAGGGCCCGGCGCGCACGTGCCGCCGTCTCCCGGCCGCCTGGACGGATCCGAGGAGGGCAGCACTGTCACCGTCGCCGCCGCCGCCGCCGTTGCCGCCGCCGCTGCTGCAGCAGCTGCTACTGGCGGCGTCGAGGGCCAGGGGGCGCCGCAGCAGCAACAGCAGCCGGCGCTCCAGGCGCGGCCGCCGCCGACCGGCGTGCGGGGCCTGTTCCAACAGCAGCTGCTGCAGCTGCAGCCGCAGCCGCAGCGGCTGGAGCCGGCGGCGGGGGCGGTGGCAGGCACAACCACGGCGCCTGCCCCGGGCGAGACTGCCAGGGCCGTGGCCGCGGCTGCCGAACCTGTGGATATGGAAAGGGCTGCGCCCGAGGCGGCGCTGGCGGCGCCTGAGGCCCTGACCGGTGGCGCGGGCCCCGGTGGTGAGTTGGACCTGTCGGGTGGCGCGGGCGCGGGCGGTGACGGCGGGTGCGACAGCCAGATGGTATTTGAGCTGAACCTCAGCCTGGGCCTCGGGTTCAGCGGCGGCGGCGGTGGCCGTGAGGGCGGCGGGCCCAGCCTGCAGCAGCAGGAGCAGCCTCAGGCCATGGAGGCGGAGGCCGGAGGCGCGGGCAGAAACGACGGCAGCGGCGGCGCAGGCGCCGGCCGCAGCGATGGTGATGGTGGGGGCGGTGGCGGCGACGGCGACGACTTCCCGCTGGCCATGACCTTTGGCGGCACCCTGGCCTCCCCGCCCTCCTCGCCCCCGCTTGAGCCGGGTGAGCCGGGCGCCACGGCGGGCCAAGAGGGGGAGGAGGGCGAGGACGTGCTGGGTTCCATTATGGTTCCCGCCACCCTCGCCACCCTGCCCTCGCCCGGGCGGGAGGACGGCGGCGCAGGCGCAGCGGCGGCGGCCGTGGCCACGACCACCACGGCTCCGGGGCTGGACGGCAGCGAGGCGGACGGCAGCGGCGCCGGCGCCTCGCACGCCATCTCGCTGTCCTTTGGCTTCGTGCAGATGCCGCCGCCGCCGCCCCGGATGCCTGGGACCAGCATGGCTGCTACTGCGGCTACTGCCGCCGCGGTCGCTGCGGCTGCCGGCGGCGGTCGTGCAGGGGCCCTGCTGCAGGGCTCGCAGCAGGGCGGCGCGGCGCCGTCCTCCTCCGCGGTGGTGGTGGGCTCGCTGGCCTGCTACGCCGGCAGTGGCACCCTGCCGCCGTGCACGCAGACGCAGACGGACCCGGAGACGCTGCCGCGCAGCGGCGGGGCGGGAGGCGGCGGCGCCGGAGGCGGCAGAGGCGGCGGCGCAGCCGCTGGCAGCGACGGCGCAGGCGCCCTGCCCGCCTCGCTCTCGGGCGGTGCCGCTGCTTCAACGCGTTCGAATTTCAGCTTTGGGCGCGGCGCGGGTGGGCACGCCGGCGGCGGCGGCAGTTGCGGGGAGGAGGACGCGTCTGGGACGCCGACCATTGCTGGCGGCGGCGTTGGGCCTTTCGGGGCGGCGGCGGGGGCGGCCGCCCAGGAGGAGGGCGAGGAGGGCGAGGAAGGCGAGGAAGGCGAGGAGGAGGCAGAGCGGGAAGTGGATGAGGATGCAGCTGACCTGGACGCTGACGCTGATGCGGAGGGCGCTGAGGAGGAGGAGGAGGAGGCGGAGGCGGAGGAGGCGGAAGACGAGGTGGAACTGCTGCCGCCCACCGAGGACCAGCAACAGCTGCAGCGACGGGAGCAGCGGGCGCAGGCACAGGCGCCGCTGCAGCAGCAACAGCAGCAGCAGCAGCAGCAGGGGAAGCCGCCAGCCGGCGCGGGCAAGGGCCCGGGCGGTGCGGCGGCGGCGGCGGCGGCCGGCGGGTCTCGGAAGCCCGTGTTGCAGGGTGCGGCCCGGGGGGCCGCAGCTGCAGCTGCGGCGCGCTGTGGCAGCATCGGCAGCTCCAGCACCGGCGCCCGCCGGGCGGCGGCGGGGGCTGCGGCGGCGGCGCCGGTGCCGCTGGTGCGGCGGCTCAACTCGCAGGAGCGCCGCGCGGAGCGGCTGGCGGCGTCGCGGCGGCAGCAGCTGCAGCTGGCGGCGTTGGAGCGGAAGACGACCGCGGGCGCCGCCGCGGCGACGGCGGCGGCGGGGCCGGCCAAACCGGCCGCCGCAGGCGCAGGGGCGGCGCCCGGCCGGCCGTTGTCTCCCTCCGTGCGGCCGCCGCAGCCACCTGCTAACGGGGCCGCTCGCTCGCCGTCACCGTCGCCCATCCCGGCGGCGAAGGCGCATCCTCAGCAGCAGCAGTCGCGGCAGCAGGCTACGCCGCCGCCAGCGCAGGCGCCGGCAAACAAGGGGCAGCCGCAGCAACAGCAACAGCAGCCGCAACACCAGCCGCAACACCAGCCGCAACAGCAGCAGAGGCCGACGGCGCCGGGGGCGCTGCAGCGTCGCGCCCTCGCCAGCAGCGCCGGCGTCAAGACGGAGCCATCCCCGCAGCCGCACCCGCAGCGCACACCGCCGCCTGCTCCGCGCCCCTCACCCAAGGGGCAGGCCGCAGCCGCCACAGCCGCCAAGAGCGCGCAGCACCAGCAGCACCAGCAGCACCAGCAGCACCAGCAGCACCAACAGAAGCAGCACTCGGGCGCTGGCGGAGGCGACGGCAATGGTGGCGGCGGCGGCGCCGCGTCGCCGCCCGCGGACCCGTCGGACCCCTACTACCTGCCCTCGCTGCCCTCGCCCGGCGACGGAAACGAGGAGGAGGAGGACGCGCGGTGGGCCCGAGTCCGCGCGCTCGGCGAGGATGCGGCGCAGGAGGAGGAGGCAGCATGGCAGCGCTCACACCAGGCGCACAAGCGGCAGCGGCTGGATGGGCCTGCGGCCGCGGCGGCTGCAGCTACTGCTGCCACTGCTACGGCTGCTACGGCTGGCGCAGTCCGCGGCGGCGGCTCGCCCAGGCCTCTGGGCGGGCTGGCCAGCCGCCGACCCCTGGCTGCCGCTGCTACTGCCACTGCCACCCCGAGGGCAGCAGCGGCAGCTGCAGCTGCAGCCGCGCCGCAGTCGCCCTCCTCCCCCACCCGCCGAAGTCCGCGCATTAACTCGGACGCCGCGGTGCCGCAGCCGCAGCCGCAGCAGCAGCCGCGGCCCTCGCCGCTGGGACCCGGCGCCGCGGCGGCTGCCTCCAAGGCGGCGACAGCGGCGGCGCCTCAGGGCTCTGCCGCCCGGGGTGTGGTGCACCGGCGGCGGGTGGTGTTCACGCAGCCGGACAGTCAGGATGAGGAGGACCTGACCTTGGCGGCGGCCGCGGCTGCAGAAGCTACGGGTGCTGATGGGGACGCCGGCTCAGGCCGCTGGCTGGGCCGGCAGCGTGCCTCCGACGGGCCGGCCACAGCAGCGCCGGCACAGGCGCCGGCGCCAGCACAGGCGCGGCAGCAGCGCACGCCATCGCCGTTGGGCGCGCGGCCCCCGCTGCCGCCGGCGTCGGCGAAGGCCGGCCAGGCGCCGGGCCGCGGCGCACCCGCTCCCCGGCCCAGCCCCGCCGCGGCCGCCGCCGTCGCCGCCGCCGCCGCCGCCCCGGTGGACACCCTGGGTCTGCCGGCCGGCCCGGCCCACCTGTTCTCACGGGCGGGGCCCAGCCTGGCGGCCGGCGGCGCCGAAGGCGCAGGCGCGGGCGCAGGCGCGGCCGCGGGCGCAGACGTAGCTGCAGCCGGCGGCAGCCCGGGGCTGGGCATCCGGTGGGGCCGCCGCGCCAGCCGCCGCAGCTCCGCCAGCACCGCCGCCACGCCCGCCGCCACGCCGATCGCGGCGTCGGCCTCGACGGCCCGTCGAAGGTTAGGCGCCGGCGGC
The DNA here is from genome assembly GCA_016834605.1 of Chlamydomonas incerta. Taxonomy (NCBI): domain Eukaryota; kingdom Viridiplantae; phylum Chlorophyta; class Chlorophyceae; order Chlamydomonadales; family Chlamydomonadaceae; genus Chlamydomonas; species Chlamydomonas incerta. The sequence goes on from JAEHOC010000012.1 coordinate 261,727, forward strand.
GGCGGCGCAGCCGGCGGGGAGGGCGAGGTGGTGGAGCTGGCGACGGCGTCTGAGGACGAGGGCGAGGGCGAGCAGCGGCAGGGGCGGGAGCAGCGGCAGGGGCGGCAGGGGCCGCACAGGGAGCGCCGGCGCAGCAGCGCCGCGGCGACGCCCGCTGCGGGCCGGCGTGTGTCGGCCGCTGGTGATGACGTGGACAGCGGCGCGGAGGCCGGCGGCAGCGCGGACGAGGGCGGCGAGGAGGATGCGGGCGCTGCGTTTGGGGAGGCGGTGGATGGGGCCGCCGCCGCCGCCGGCGCGCGGGCCGATCTGGGCGGGCCGCGGCCGCACAAGCGCTTCCGGAGCCTGCACGACATTGTCGCTGGCGCTGAGGGACAAGAGGCGGCGGCGGCCGCAGCGCCCGGCACCCGGCCGGCCGCCGGCGGCAAGCCCACGGTCGCCCGAGCTGCCGCCAGCTCCGCCGCAGCGCCGCTCCGGCGCAGCTCCCGGCTCGGCAGCGGCGCCGGCGCAGCCACCGAGTCGCAGGCTGGCGGCTCCCGCCGCCGCTCTCAGCCGTCCACCGCGCCCTTTCCCGCCAACAACACCACTGGCGCCGCCGCCGGCGCCGCCGCCGGCGCCGCCGCCGGCACGCCACCGCTTCCGCTGCTGTCCCAGCCCAGCTCCTCGGACCCGGGCACGCCTGACGGCGGCCGCCTGCGCAAGCGCGGCCCGCCCGCCGGCGCCTCGGGAATGGAGTCGCTCCTGCGCCGCACCAAGCGCCAGCGCTGCTCGGCCTTTGGCGGCATCACCTTTATCATCACCGGATTCACGCGCAACCCAGGCGCCAGCGACGGCGGCGCGGCGGCCGCCGACGGAGACGGCGGCGCCGGCGGCGGCGCCGCCGGCGCGGCACCGAGCGGCGCCAGCCGCATGTCCCGGCGCGAGATTGTGAACCTGATCGTGCGCAACGGCGGCACCATAATGGACGACCTGCCGCAGCCCGTCATGGCAGCGCCGGCGGCGGCGGGTGGCGGAGCCGGCGCGTCTTCCTCGCCGGGCCGGGCAGCGGCGGCTGCCGCCGCGGCGACGGCGGCGGCCGCCGCCGCCGCGCCGTGCCCGGTGCGGCAGCTGCCGGATGTGGTGCTGGCGGACTGCGCGGAGCGGCGCACCTGCAAGCTGCTGGGGCCGCTGGGGCGCGGCGTGCCGGTGCTGTCGGCGCGCTGGCTGCGAGACAGCGCGGCGGCGGCGCGCTTCCTGGACCCCTTCGCGCCGCCGCCGCCCGGGCTGGGCGGCGGCGGAGGCGGAGGCGGAGGCGGAGGTGGAGGTGGAGGCGCGGGGCAGGCGGCGGCGGCGGCGGTGCAGGACTATGTGCTGCATGCGCCGCGGCCGCACCTGCAGCAGGCCGGCGTCTTCGCAGGTGGGTGGGTGGCCGCCTTGCCAACATCCACCCCTGTGCCTACATGTGCGCCACCTTTGTAGTTAGGTTGGTTTAGCTTGGGCTGGTATTCACACCCAACCCCGCCTCCCCACACACCCGCCCCCGCCCCCGCCCCGACGCAGGCGTGCGGCTGTACCTGGCGGGCGACTCCGCCTTCCGCGCCACCTTCGGCCGCGTGCTGTCCTGCGCGGGCGCGCTGCTCATGGAGCAGTGGGAGGCGGCGGTGCCGGCCGCGCCCGGGGTGAGCGCCCGAGGCTGCTGCATGGGGCTGCGTCATGCGCATCATGTGTGTCGGCGCCGCGTTTGCTGATGTTCATGACCCCCCCTGACCCGCCCCCCCCCCCCAGGCACTGGGCTCCTACGTGATGGAGGCCGCGGTGGACCTGGTGGTGGCCGACGGCCCGCCCGCACCCGGCGGCAGCGGCAGCGGAAGTGGCGGCGGTGCGGCGGCGGCAGCGGCAGCAGCCAATGGTGGCGCCGGCTGCAGCCCGGCGGCGGCGGCGGCGGGGGCGGCGCTGCCTGACGCGGCGGCGGCGGCGCGGCTGCTGGCGGGCAACGCGCCGCTGCGGCGGGCGGTGCGGTCGCTGGGCATACCCGTGGTGGACAAGGAGTGGGCGGTGGGCGTGCTGCTGCGCGGCGCGCTGCCGCCCGGGTTCAGGCCGGCGGCTGCTACGGCTGCTGCGACTGCTGCTGCTACGGGTGCGGCTGCTCCTGCTGCTGGCCGCAAGGAACAGGCGGCGGTGGCGGCGGCGGCGGCGGCGGCTACGCGCAGCCCACTGCCTCCGGCCTCTGCGGCGGTGGCTGCGAGGCAGTCGCCTGAGCTGCAGAAACAGCAGCCGCAGGCGCAGGCGCAGCCCCGCCAACAACAGCAACAGCCGCAGCGCACACCGCCGCCTGCAGCACACGCACACAAGCAGCAGCAGCAGCAGCAGCAGCCCGCGCGTGCGGCGGTAGCCGCTCAAGGCGGCGGCACCGCAGGCGCACGCGCGGCCGCGCCGGCTGCTGCAGGCGCCGCGCCGCACTCGGGCTGTGCGCACAGCTGCGCCAGCAGCAGCAGCGGCGACAGCGACCGCACGGTGCCGGCCCGCGGGCGCGCCACCCACGGCCACGCCGCCGCCGCGGTGGACGGGCCCGCTGGAGCAGGGCTTGGGGCCGGCGGCCAGGACACAGCTGACGACGTTACCGGGGGCGGCGGTGCGGACGATGCGGAGGAAGAAGCGCGCGAGACGCCCACACACGCCGTGCCCCGCGGCGCCGCGGGCAAGGCCACAGCCGCAGCGGCCTCAGTCCCAGCTCGCCGCCGGCAGCAGTCCCGCTCGCCGCCCAAGGCCTCTGCCGCCGCCGCCGCCGCCGCGGCCTCGCCGGACCCGTACCACCACAAGCCGGCGCCGCCGCCATCCGGCCACAAGGCCACACCGCCGCTGTCTCCCCGCGCCGCCGCTGGCATGGCCGCCGCCGCCGCCGCGTATGCCGTGCCGCTGTACGACTTCGTGCGCTGGCACAAGCCCGCTGCACCGGCCGGCGGGCGGGGCTGCTCGCCGGCGCCGGCGGCGCCGGCGGCGCTGCTGCCGGGCGCGCCGCGCTTCTACTCCTCCTTCACGCGGCGCCCGCAGCGACTGCACGCCGGGGCCGGCGGGGGCACGAGGCAGGGGCCTGACGCCGTGTCGTGTGGCGCCGGCGGCTCTGGCCCCCTGGACGGCGAGGAGGGCAAGGAGGAGGAGGTGGTGGCGGTGGGAGATGTGGTGGAGGTGGCGCCGCTGCCGGGGCAGGCGCGGCCGCCGGTGCTGGTGCTGGAGGAGCTGTGGGAGGAGGGCGCGGCGGCGGCGGGCGGCGGCGGCGGCGGGGCGGGTGCAGCCGGTGCCGGTGGCGGCGGAGGTGCGGTGCGGCTGGCGTCGGGCCGGCTGCTGCTCCGCTCCGAGGTGCGTGGCTCGGTCCGGGATGGGAGGTCTGAGGCAGAGGGAGGGCGAGGAGGGCGTGCGGCTGTCTGAAGGTCGCAACTGCCTGGCGCGCTGGTGAGGCCCCCGAGGCCCCCACCCTCAACTCACGCATCCCCTCTGCCCCTATGTCCCGATGTCGTTGCCGCCGCAGGAGACGCCCTTCCCGCTGGCGCCCTGCCCGCTGCCGCAGCTGTTCCGCTCCGCCTTCCGGTCCGAGCGCCTGCCGCTGGCCGCCCTCAGCGCCCGCCTCACCGTGCACACCAGCGCGGCGGAGGCAGCGGCGGCTGCAGCAGCGGCGGCCACGACACCCCGGGCTGTGTCGACGCCACGTGGCGGTGCTGAGCAGCAGCCGCGGGCGGCGGGGCGGCAGTTCGTGTGCCAGTTCGCATACGACCACCGGACCATGTCGCTGGGCATGGGCATGGTGCCGCAGTAGCAGCGCTGGCAGCGGCATAGCAGCTACCGTCATGTGTGGATGGTGGGCACGATCTGGCGTGCATTGCTATAGCAGCAGCAGCAGCAGTTTACCAGCAGAAAACGTAGGTGCAGGAGTAGAAGGGGGCAGCAGCTGTACAGGCAGGTGCAACGCAGGGGCAGACAGGGTGTAGCAGTGGTGTGCTTGGAACAGGGTGACTGAGAGTGAACTGTCGAATTGATCCTGAGCGCGACGGTGACTGGCGTGGCCGAACTGTTTGGAGTGGCGTTGCCGTGGGCTTGGGATTCAGTCAAGGTGGCTTACCGCTGTGAGCTGGCATGAGTGCAAGGTGATTGTTCAGAGGGCTGCGAAAGCTTGAGGGGAGCTACGAGTTTGCCGCTCAGCGGCCGCATAAAAGAGCCGACTGCCCCGCGGCCTCATTGTACGAACCCCGCCTACCCCCGATGCACAAGTGTACGCACACGTGCCGACACCTAATCCTGCACATTATTTACCCAACAATCAACTGCACTAGCTTATTTCATGTTCACACGGCTTCTGGAACAAATTGCCCGTCGCATGCGCCTGCAAAAGCATAGAGCATCTAGCATACGGGCTCGGGCAGAAGACACAAGCACGTTAGTCCAGCATGTCGCAATTATAGAGTCAGGATGGCGCCTGTAACCCGCCGCGGGCTAAGGACAAGCTAGCGATGGGCTGTTCGGAGTCCTCTTTGAAGCAGCGCGCGGAGGACCAGGTAAGATGTACATTCCAGAAGTGTGTGGAGTCTGAGCCCACCTCGCAGGCGTATCTTAACTTTACTGTCTGACCCATCGCCCGTGTCTGGACAGTTCCTGGAGGAGCAGCGCAAGCTGAAGCAGGCCGCGCTACAGCCAGCAAGTAGCGCGAGGAATCTAGATGCGGCAGAAGCCGAGGTGTGCGCTCGCTCGCTGAGGCTGGGGTCCTGGGCTGGGTGGGGTGGGGCCGTGGGGGTTCGCCTAGGGGGTCAGGTGGGGTTTGCTGTGCAGCGGGGCGGGTTGGGGCAGCGAGGGAACGGGGTGGTAACTCGCGCGTTTGCGTTGTGTGAAGCATGCTACCCCCCACACGGCTCATACCGCTGTCAAAGGTGGCGGGTTTTAATCTTCAGCTTCCGTTGTCACAGCCCTTTTCCCCCCTCTTCCCCCGTGGACAGTTCGCCAGGGGGCCCTCCCGCGCCGCCTCCCACTTGTCCCACACCTCCCACGTGACCTCCCGCGCGGCGTCGCTGGCGGCCGCGGGGCTGACGCAGCGGCCGGACGGCACTCTGGCGCTGGGCAACGACGCCGGTGCCGGGGTCAGCCGGAAGCAGCTGCAGCCGCAGCTGCCAGGGCAGGCCGGCGAGGCGGACGCGCCGGAGCGGGCCAAGGGCGACGCACACGCGTCGCCAGGCCTGTCTAAACATGCCAGTGGGGTGAGTGGCGGGGTTCAGGCGCACATGTCGAGTGAGGTGTCGTTCCAGCCATGCCCCCTCCTTGGGGTTCGGCAGCCCCATAACGCCCCCCCTTCCTGGCCCCCCGCTGTCTTCCCCCCCTCCGCGCACACACACCCACCGCCAGGCGCTGGCTGGCTCGCTCAACGTGGGCAACCTGTTCCGCGCGGCGCTGGAGGACCAGTGCGCGGTGGCGCTGACGGCGGACACACTGCCGCGCATCGTGGAGATCATCCTCACGGTGCGCGGCGGCGGCGTAGGGGGGGGGCGGTGTGTGTGTTGGCGGGCGTGTCCTTGGGAGGGAGGGCTGCAAGGGTGTGACAGCAAAGCGTGAGGGGGGACGCCGGCTGGGGTGCGGAGATGGGTCGACACATGGCTGTGGTATTGTAGGCGTGTGGTCCCGCTGTTCCGCGCAGCCGCGTGCCGATGCCCGCGCCTACCCAACCACAACGCCACCCGCCCGTCCGTCCCCCACCCTCCCCCCAAACCCAGCCCAACCCGCACCCCACCCCACCCCCCAGGCCCTGGACAAGGACGCCAACGGCACCATCGAGGTGCACGACCTCAAGAAGTTCATTCAGACCGTGTGCAGGGAGGCGCAGCTGCAGGTGGGGGCGGGCGGGGCAGGGAGGGACGAGCGTGCCGGTGCGGGTGGGCTTCCGCACGCCCTTCTTGCCCCATCCTGGCCCCACACACAAACACACACGCTCACACGCCCCTGTTGGCCTCCCCATTCCCCATTCCGCTCCCCCAGGTCCCGCCCGACGAGCAGGTGGTGGCGGTGTTCCGGGAGCTGGACATCGACGGCAACGGCTCCATCAGCCGCGCCGAGCTGGCGGCGGTCATGTTCCGCTGGTTCATCGTGGGCGTGTGCTGAGCGTGGGCGTGGGCGTGGTGGGGGGGGGCGGGCTGGGAGGGGCACAGCCGCGGCCCGGTCAGTGCCTGATGCAGGGCAGGCTGAGTGTGTGGCTTGTGGGCTGAGTAGCTGCGGGCTGCGGGGCTGCGGCCAGGAAACCAAAGAACCTTAAAACCAAATGCGAGTGTGGGTCCGCGATACTTGAATGCGCGCGGTACCCGGTATGCGGGGGGTTTTATTGCACAAGTACGGGAATGCCTAATTCTGTTTGTTTCGTGTGCATCCTGCGCCCCAGCACCCCGTATGTGCCACGGACGGTAGTCTGGGTGACGGGCGGTTTAGTTGCGCGATCACATGCACGAGTATGGTGGTGCAGCGCGTTGTCTTCTGGCGCACCGGGACTGCTGACCTGGTGTGGACGGGTGTGGAGCAAATGGCATGGCAGGTCATCCAGCAATCCAACAGCGAGCATGCGCTCTGCCAGCGCGCTGCCGGCTCGCTTGCGAGTGGCCAGTGCTGGGCTGCTGCCTGCTGGCAGCCATCATTTAAACGCAATGTTGAGCGCTCCGACTCAGGGGAACCCCAGCTCCGACTCGCTCGCCGTCGGCACGTCGCCGTCGGCGCGATTCTGTACGGTATGCACGGCAACCGACCCCAACCCGCGCCCGCCTGGCTGCGGTCACCGCCTGACCCCTGCGACAGTGCTACGCCCGGACGGCTCCTGATGGAGTACTGGCTGGGGGAGGGGCGGCTGAGGCGCTGCCGCCCACCGCCGCAGCCGTTACACAGGCTACTGAGGCTGCAGTGCTGCACTCATTCAGAGCCGCACTGCCTCACATCGCCACTAGTCTTGCAATATCCCTGAGTATGAGGTGCTGTATTTGTATTTGGACTAGTTTTGTCTCTGTTACCGGGGGCACAGCCTGGATCAGGCTGACTCGCGTGGCGTGGCGTGGCGTGCGGTTACTACTGGCCGATGGCATTTGTTGCGGGCCGTCCCTGAAGCCGCGACCGGGCCGAGTAGTCGCATTCTATAGTATGCTACTTAAAACTGCAATTGGGCTGGCCGCGTCGCTACTGGCCGATTACGTGAAAGGCCGGCGGACTTTCGGCGGTACTGGGTCATTGCTGCTTACGTGCAGTGGCGCGCAGTGACCGCGCATTGATCAGATGTTATAGGTATACATTAAAAGGATTGTTTGAGCGTATCAGACATTATACGAAGCAATAAAAGCCTGGGAGTTGCCGCGAGACGACAAAGGCAACCGCGCCGAAAGCTTGCAAGGATCCGTTGATGCTGAAAGTCGTGCTATTCTTGGTGGCGGCAGCAGCAGGCGTAAATGGGTACGCAAAATACTGGTGGGAGCCGGCCATCGGCGTGATGCCCGACGGCAATCCCTGCCACGCCCACCCGGAGAGGCCCTATTACGACCTGACGGACGCTGAGGGATTTTTCCTGGAGAGCCCACACGGAATCCCCTATCACGAAGATGGCATCACGTTTGAGTTCATGGACGCCGTCACGTAAGTTTTGGGGGTCAACCCTAGACCGACTGGGTGCAAACTGGGCCGAGCAGCCCGCCGCCCGCCAGCACCCGCCCCGAAGCCGACGGACTTCGTGGGAGTCCTCCGTACGCGCCCCATTACCATTGCTCTCCGCCCGATACACACACAACGGCTTCCATCATAGTTACTGGGTCCTGACAACAGCTGCCATCGCGCTACCGCCAGCCACGAGCAGCCGCTGCAGCCTCCTCCTCTCAGTGTCACGTGTGGACGTATGTGATGGCGTCCGCCGGCCCCGGCCCCCACACTGATGCCTCGTTCTCCTCCGCCCTCCGCTGCGGTCGCAGGGGGCAGCTGACCACCACCGTGTGCCCCGGAGCCAACTACACCGGCCAGGTGAGCACTGCACAGCACAGTCAATCACAGGCCGACACAGAAAGGCACAGGCGCGCCACGCACCACGCCTGCGAGCATGTTTAGCGGGACAACCCTGGGGCAACAACCGGAAACACAAGGTGACAAGCCCCCACACACGGTGACAAGGCCCCACACCCACACCCGCCCCTCACCCCCCTCCCAAACCCAGCTGTCGCTGCCGGTGCTGGGCCTGGCGCTGATGTCCATGTCGGAGGGGCGCTTCCGCAGCCCCGCGCCCACACCCGGCTGGTGGGTGCCGTACAGCAGGGGGCCGTACAGGGGTGCCCCCCGGACCCCAAAGGGCGCCAGTGGTGTTGAATCGCTATCTGTTGTGGCGGCCGGGGCGCCCGGAGTATTTGGTGTGCGCAGCGGGCCCCTCACGACCCACCACCGCGAACGCTGCATCCCCTCGTGACTGCCCCACCCCGCACCACCCCGCACCGCCACACCACCACCACACAGCCGCAACCGGGTGGACTTGGGCGCCTCCAGCTCGCCGCGCGCGCAGACGTCCTTCGCCTTCGCCTTCGCAGTGCCCTGCAACGTGACGGGTGGGTGGGCGTGTGTGGCCCTGGGTGGGTGGGTGGGTGGGCGAACGGGTAGCGATTGGGTGCGATGGGTAGCGATTGTGGTGGCGGGTGCGGGGCGCTCCTTGCCAGCTATCTCCCTCCCTGCGGCCGCCAGCCTGCCACCTGCACCCTGCACCCTGCAACCAGGGTTTCACGCGCGCCACCCCCACATTCCTGGCTGGCCCCCTGACCCTGCCTTGGCCCCTGGCGCCACAACTAACCCCCACACCCACCCCCAATCAACCGCCAGGCGCCGTGGAGTTCCGGGTGACGGCGGCGCAGCGCGGCTACCCCTCCACCTGGATGCAGTCGGCCGCCACACTGGAGCTGGCGCCGGCGGACGACTGCCCTGCACAGCTCAGCCTCGCCTGCGCCGGTGGGTGCGCGCGGCGGGGCGTCAGGGCGTCAGGGCGGGGCGCGGGGCGGGGGATAGCGGGGCCTGGGGCGTAGCTAGCCGTCCCTGAGCCGTGGGGATTGGCCGTCCATGCGAATAGTGTGTGGGAGGAGGGCCCGGGTTCTGGCACGCGCGCGAGTGGGACCCCCCTGATCCGGACCGGCTGTGGCCGCATCTGCCAGGGGTCGCGCCGCGTCCGGTGTGTGTGTGTTGCGCCATGGTGGGACATGCATGCAGCTGGGTGTGTGTTGTGGAGCGCCTAAGAGCAGTTGAGGTTGAGAACTCTCGCAACACGCGCATGCCCAGACGCACGCGCCGCCACGCCCTCCTCACTCCAATGCATCAGGCGCGGGCACCGGCGGCAGTGGCGACACACTCCTGGACACCGTTGACGACAGCGGGGAGCCCACCCCAGCCGGCGACGTCCCCTCCACCACCACGCCGGGCGCCGGCCCCAGCAGCGAGCCCGGCGGCAGCACCGACCGCCCCAGCCCCGCCGAGCTGCAGGTCGACCCCCTGGAGCCGGCCGCCAGCGACAACGGCGGCGGCGGCAGCAGCAGCCCCAAGCCCCAACAGGCGCCATCGGCCTCGCCGTCTCCCGCACCCGCCGCCAAGAGGGGCCCGAAGCAGCAGCAGCCCGCATCCAAGCGGCTCAGTCCGCCGCCCAAGGGCACGGTCAGGGCCAAGGCCAGCCCGCCGCCGGGCCGGAAATCGCCGCCGCCGCGGAAGACCCTCCGCCGGTAGTTCGCCGGGCGGTGGGCGGTGGGTGGTGGTGAGTGGTGGGCATGAGTGCATACTGCATGTGAATACGTGAATACACGGCCGCCCGCCACCGCAAGGTGGCGGCGGAATTGTCCACGGCAGGCTGCCATCCTGACTGCGGAGCGTGGCCCAGGAAGGCAGGCTGTGTGTGTGCGGCATGCATGCAACTGGAGCGCGCACGGTTTACCGTATGGAGGGACCATGACATGATTTAAACTGCCTAGACGAGGTTCATACCCGCACGTGATGAAAGGGGGAGGGGTGCAATGTCAATGGAATTGGTTGATAGTTCAATGGCAGGACCATGCCAGCTCCCGCAAGACCATTTCATGTTTGCATGCGTCATTAACATTAGTACAGCAATGGGATGCGGGACAATTTTGACGTGAGACATAGGCGTATAGCTGAACGGCAATGGCTGGGCAAGGACTGAGGAACAGGCGGGGCTCAGGAGCAGTGGACGCAGGCTGGGGCTGTGTGAGTTAATGGTTGGGGCTAGATGCAGATCCAGGTCAGGTGGAGCAGGTCGGTGCGGCAGCCTGTTGGGGCGCCAGCAGCAGGGCCCGAAGGTACGGGGCAGCAGGTGCCGCGGGGCACGACACGGGGGCCATCCATCCGGTCAAGGGCGGGTGGCGTGTCCGCACGACTGCACACGCCATCGGGGCACGACGCCGCAATCATGAAGATCCACGCACGTGCACATGCTGGGTGGCGGCTTTTAGATTTGTTTACAGGCATTAGTGTGTGGTTACATAGGTGGTACGCAAGTCCTTTGGCAGACGTTAGATGTGCACATGCAGAAGCATGGTGTTTGTGCGCACCTGCGTGGTCAGCTAGTACGTGCTTACTAAAGCAATGCCCCCTTGGTGTGGAGACTGGAGAGTGAGTGAGGGTGCGATGGAACGGGGCAAGGGGCAGTGAGAGTGCGGCACGCGTGAGAGCACGGTAAGCCGGTGAGGGAAAATGGGTGCATCAGGCGAATAGGCCAGCTTACAATACAAGTGTCAAGGAATAATAGGAGTGAATGTTTGCATAGGAATGGCATGCACGGTCTTGGCGGGGCATTCGCCCAGGAGGAGGAAGGGGACGCTGGGTGCGGTGGGTGCTGGTGGGTGCTGTGGGCAGAGCGCAGCGTGATCCAAGATCAGGATCAGAAGGCCTGACCTGCTACGCCTCTCCTGCATCCTGCGTGCCGCAATCGGGGATCACATTTCGCGGGCCGCGGGGCACGGCTGTTTGCACGTTGGTGTGCCCGACACGGTGCTGGATCGGGCGCAGGGGCAAATGTCAGCGCTGGGGCATGCCGGGCCCTCGGGGGTGCATCGAGGCCCAGCTGGCCACCAGCGGCATCGGACGTCATTATGCAAAATCGGCGATGGGCGCCCGACCGAAACGAGGCGACCTTCACCAAATCCACACTGTTTTCGCTGCTTTTAACTTAAAACGAAGCCTTTAACTACACACTAATACCTTAGCCTTTCAGGGCAGAGATATAGGCCACTACTCGAAGACGCTTGCATCCCTACTGGTCGCGCCCGGTCAGGCATTCTTAGTATTCGCAAGATGGGCGGTTGAAGAAGCGTTGGTTGCGGCAGGGTTCGGCGCCAAAGCGAACGAGCAGGCGACCAAACCCCATTTAGCCGAGCGAGGCCTTTCACTTACCTCGGACCTGCGCCTAAGCGACCCAAGCCCAACCAATGACATTTTCTCGGAGGTAGCGAGGGCTATGCACGCTTGCACGCTTGCACGCTTCCACGCTTGCACGCTTGCAGAGTGGCGAGTGCGCGAGAATTGCACTGAACGCTCGGGACTTTAATTGTGTGTATAATGTAACTATAAATATACCTATAGAATTTATGTAAAGCTCTCTACAATGCAGTTGAGTTCCATTTCCGATTTTGTTGCATGGGCGCCTCGTTTCGGTCTGGGGGGTCCGGGGGCGGACGCAAAAATCGTGCTCATCGCATTCTTTCTCACTACAGCCACACTTGAGATAACAGCGAACAAGAACCCGCGCTGGAGGAACCCTAACAGCTAACAGGCCGGGAAGCCTCTTGCTGGATGATGCCCACCACCAGGATGACCTTAGCATACTAAAATTATTGTTTAAATCGCCGTCTCTGGGCCCGAGCCTGGAGAGCTCCAGACACCGAAAATGGCTGTGGCAGTTTCACTTTCGGTCCTGGATGAACTCGTCAAAGATTATGCATATGGCATTTTAGAGCAGGTAAGGCAGCCGGCTGAGCGACGGCCCCCGGCAGGCCCCCTGCGTCAGCTCTTTCATTTCACGTCTGGTTTCGCAGGCGTCGGGCCCCTGGGAGCAGTGCGACGCTATGAGGACAGCCCTGATGGCTGGCGACATCGACAAAGGGCTCGAAATTATGCGAGCGGTTTGCCCAGCGGCCCTGGAGACTGTGAGTGTGTATGCGCTTTGGCGCGAACGCGCGTACCTCACAACGCGCAGAGTTTGCACTCCGCCCCTCACCTGGCTGAGTCCCTGCCGTCGCCACATCCCCCGCCCTCCGCAACACATTAGAATGAACCCCCCCCCCCCCGAAAGACGCAAAGCACAGGCATGTGCACGCACCCCTGCCATTCAGGGCACCACAACCCGCAGTACTTCTGGCGGTGCGGTTTGGGCCTGCGCGCCGGCAGCGGCTACCCCCTTGCCAGCTCCGCCGCGACCGACACGCACTCGCTGCGGCCCCCGCACCCCCCCTGATCCCACCCCACCCCGCCCCCCTCGGCCCCTTGACCTGCCCGGCACTGTGCGGCGCTCAATCACCCACTCAATCACGCGGGCACGCTGCACGCCGCACACAGGACGTGCGGCTGGTGTTCCGCGCGCGCAAGCAGAAGTTTGTGGAACTGCTGCGGCGCGGCGGCGGCGCGGAGGCGGCGCTGGGTGCGTGCGGGGGCGTTGGCCGGGGAGGGCCGGCTGGGGGGTGGGGCTGACGGGGTGGGGAGCCGCCGGTCAGAGGGCTGCCACACCGCATCGGGATTTATAGAAAGGTGGACAATTTTGCGAACCGCCACTTGCGCACGGATAGATGGATGGGTGGGCAGACGCCCGGTGGCCCGCCTCTCTGACGAGGCCCCCCTCCCGCCCTCCTCTGCCCCCCTCGCCGCAGCCTGCGCCCGCTCCGAGCTGGCGCCGCTGGCGCTGGACGCCTACCCCGAGGCCTACAGCGAGTTCAAGCGCCTGCTGCTACTGCTGCTACTGCCGCCTGCCGCGCCGCCCGCCCAGCAGCAGCAACAGCCGCAACCCTTTGGCGGCAGCAGCAGCAAGGCCGCCGGTGCCGGCGACAGCGGCGCTGCCGCCGCCGCCCGCGACGCGGCGCCCCAGCACCCGCAGCCCCAGCAGCCCCAGCAGCCCCAGCAGCCGCCGGCCGAGGAGCTGGCGGCGCTGCTGGACCCGGCCGCCACCGCCGACTTCGCGGACACAGCCTACTTCACCGTGCGGGCGCTGCTGGGTGGGTGCTGGGGTGGAGGGTGTGGGTGGGTGGGCGGGGTGGGTGCAGCGGCGGGTGGGCGGGGCGTTGTGTGGCGGGCGTAGGTTGGGCGGGTGGGCACCAGCGTGTCGGGTGCCGGTGCAGGTGCAGGTGCTGGTGCTGGTGCTGGTGCAGGTGCTGGTTGCCTGCTGGTACTCCCAAAAGGCTACAGGCTTCAGCACCAACGGACAAAGCCCCCGCGTCTTCCTGCCCCGGTGCATCCTGTACCGCTTTTCTAAACATCCTTGCAAGCCCCCATACGGCCCCCCCTTCCCCCACAGGCCTGCAGCAGCCGCTGCTGGGGCTGCAGCTGCGCTTCCTGCTGCGCCTGCACGCCGCCCACCCGCCGCCGCCCGCCACCCCCTCCGCGCCGCTGGCAGCCGAGCTGGCGCCGCGGCTGCTCATGACGCAGCCGCAGTCGCAGCTGCCGCAGCAGTCGCTATCGCGGCATCCGGGCGGCGGGCCGGCGGCGCGGGCGGGCGCGGGCAAGGACCCGGCGCCGCTGCCGCGGTGCGGCGGCGGGCCGGGAGGAGGAGGCGGCGGCGGCGGGCCGCTGACTTTCCCGGAGGCGGACGTGCAGGCGGTCATTCACGGCGCCGGCACCAGCCGCCAGGAGGCGCTGGAGGCGTTGCGGCATGCGGGTGAGGCGGTGGGGTAGTTTCTCCAATTCCCAAATCAACCGCCGTGGGGCCGTGAGGCCGTGGGGCGGACAGGGGGTCGGGAGACGGAGACATGGAGGCGTGTGCATGCGCATGTGCGTGCGGGCGGGCGCGCGGGGTCCTGGAGCCGTGACAGCGACTTTGTGCGGCTCCTCCCAAGTCGCAGCCGCCCCCGCCACACTCGCCGCTCTCCCACGCACCCCGCACCCGCCCCACCACCACCACCCGCCTGCCACCCAGGCGGCGACGCGCTGTCCGCCTTCCGCGCCGAGCTGGGCCGCCTGCGCCTGGCCGAGCCGCTGCTGGCGGAGCTGGCGGCCGAGTACGCGGCCGTGCGCGGACTGCTGCTGCCGCCGCCGCCGGCTGTGGCGCCGCCGCCGGCGCATGCAGGGAGCAGCAAGGCGGCGGCGGGGCCGGCGAATGCCGAGGCGGATATTAGGGTGGGGGGAGAGGGGGAGGCGGAGGATGGCGGGGCGGCGGCGGTAGGGCAGCGGGCTGGAGCCTCGCCGGCGGCGGCGCTGGCGGCGCTGGGGGCGCTGGCGGCGTCTGGCAGGCAGCCCCAGGGTTCGGCTGCCGGCGAGGAGGAGGGCGGCGGCGGGGCGGCGGCGGCGGTTGGGTCCGGTGCTGGAGGCGGCGGTGGCAGCAGCGGCGGCGGCCGGGCGGGTCCGGGGCCGCTGACCCTGGCGCGGGCGGATGCGGCGGTGGACGCCAGCCCGCCCACCAAGGTGGCGCGGCGCTCGCCGCCCTCTGCATCGCAGTCACCGCCGGGCTCGTCCTCCCCGGAGGTCGCAGAGGGCGGGGAGGGCGGGGAGCGAGGGGAGGGCGGGGAGGAGGGCTCGGGCGCGGACGGCGAGCGGCGCGGCTCGGGCGCCGGCGCGTCCGTGTCGGGCCGCGGCGGCGGAAGCGGCGGCGGCGGCGGCGGCAGTGGGGGGCTGCTCAAGGGCCAGGCGCTGCTGGCTGAGCTGCAGCGGCTGGGGCAGGTGCGTGTGCAAGGCGTGCAGGCGCGTGGTGGGCAGTTGGGGCAACCAGGCGCCGGCGGCTGTAGCCGTGCTTGCATCACGTCGTTGCCCCTGCAACCCCAACCCCAACGCAACCCCAATCCACCAACCCGCCCAACCCAACCCCCGCAGGCGGGCGACGTGGACGGCGTGCAGGCCGCCGCCGCCGCCGCCGACCCCGGGCTGTGGGCCGCCCACCCGCCACTGCTGTTCGACCTGCGTCGCTGCGCCTACGGGCAGCTGCTGGCAGCGGGGCGGCCGGCGGAGGCGCTGGAGCTGGCCCGGAGGTGCGAGGGCGGGTGGCGAGGGCGGGTGGTGATGGTGGTGGGGTTGCGGGGTGGGGTAGTTCATTCCAGGACTCCAAGCAACCAACCTACCGGGGTGCAAAGGTCATCGGCAACGCTGATGCGCTGGTGGTGGGCAACAGTGCCGCCAGACGAGTTGTCGTCACCAGTGACTGGACGACTTGGGGCTGGGGAGTTCCAGTGGACGGGGGTGGAGGGGGGCGGGAGGGGGCAAGTGTTGAAGCCAGCCGTGTGGCGACGTGTGGCAAACGCGCTGACCCGTTTGGGTCCCCCACCCCCGCCGGCCTCGCACACGCACGCACACACAGGGAGCTGACGCCGATGACCACCGAGCACCCGGCGCTACTGCCGCTGCTGAAGAACGCCATGGCCGCGCTACTGCCGCCCCTGCCGCCGCCGCCGCCGCCGCCCCAGCCGCAGCAGCAGACCGGCTCGGACGGCGATGGCGCCTCGCCCTCCCTCCCGCCGCCCCCGCCGCTGCTCACGCTAGCAGCGGCGCTGGAGCAGCAGCAGCAGCTGCCGCCGCCGCCGCCGCTGCGGTTTGGGTCGGGCGCCGCCGACACCGCCTGCGGCGCCGGTGGCGGCGGCTGGGGCGGTGGCGCCGGTGCCGGTGGCGGCGCGGGCCGGGGCGGGCTGCTGCCCACGCTGCCGGGTGTGGTGTGCGCCATCACGGCGGCGCTGCAGCCGCGGCTGGGGCTCACGGCGCCGCGGCTGGTGCGGCTCCTGGAGGTGGGGCGCGGGGAGCGCGGGGGCGGGGGCGGGGGCGGCGGCGGGGGCGGCGGCGGGGGCGGGGGTGGCTTGGGTGGGTTGTGAACACCGGCCCAAGCTGGGGGGTTGCAAGGGTGGTTGGATGGTGGATGGTGGGGGCGGCTCTGCCGTGTTCCTGTGTGGGGGATGGCGCCCGGCAGCGGCGGCGGCGGTGGGCTCCTGACACGGGGGAAGTGATATGCGTAGTACCACCGACATTAACACCAACACAAACGCCGCCAAACGCCACTGTCCTCGCCACCGCACGCACACGCTCACTCACAGGCGCTGCTGGTGTCGCACCGCACCTGGCTGCGCGCCGAGAAGCTGTCCGCCGACCCCTTCGCCGGCCCCATGCGCCTCAACGCGCTGAGGGCCATGCCGCCGCCGCCGCCCCTGCCGCCGCCGCCGCCGCCGCTGCCGCACCAGGGGCCAGGCGCGGGCGGTGCCGGGGTTGCCGGCGGGGGCGGCGGCGGCGCGGCGGGGGCGGGCGGGCAGCCGGACGTGTCGGCCACCGCAATGGCGGCGGCCATGGCGGCGGCTGCGGCGGCGGCGGCGGGCGGCCACTCGGCGGGCCTGGAGGCGGCGGCGCGGCTGCTGTCACGCACCTTCCGCCAGGTGGTGCCGCCGGCGTGGCTGGAGGCGGGTGAGACAGGGGGGAGGGTGCGTGTGCGTGTGTATGTGTGTCTGGGGTGTGGGTACAGGGCGGTGCGGGTGCTGGTGCTGATGGCGTCGTGCCGCCAGTGTGTTCGATGACAAGCAGAGTGTTTAACAGAGCAGCCACCGCTGCACCCCATAGCCCACGCCAACCCCAACGCATCACCCCACCCCACCCCAACCCGACCACACACACGCCCCCCTCGGCCGCCGCCGCCGTGTCCCCGCAGGTGGGCCCCACTACGGCCTATTCGCCGGCGGCATCGATGCCGGGGCCGGCGGCGCCGCTGGCGCAGCCGCCGCCGCTGCCGGCGTGCCCGACCCCATGCTGCTCATGCCCGGCGGCGGCGGCGGCGGCGCCGGCGCGGGCGACGGCGGCGGCGGCGACATGGGCGGCGGCGCCGCCGCCGCCGGCGACGAGATGGAGTACGACGATGAGATGCTGGATGACGAGGAGCTGCAAGTCGGGCTGGGCGGCTTTGGCGGCGGCATGGCGGGCGGCATGGCGGGCGGCGGCGGCGGCGGCGTGGACGAGGAGTCTGTGCTGCAGCTGATGGAGATCCTGGAGCTGCCGCGCGGCGCCGCCATCGACCTGCTGGCGCAGCACGAGGGCGACGTGCAGGCCGCCATCCTGTCCATCACCTCCTGAGGGGGAGGGGGTGGCTGGAGGGGGAGGAGGGGGAGGAGGGGTGGAAGGGGATAGGGGGGGAGGATAGGGGGGAGGACACGGGTGTGTGGGGATTTGTAGGTGAGTTGTGATGAGGGGAGGAGCCGCGGGGAGGGGGCGGCGCAGAGGGCGAGGAGGAGGGGATTGCAAATATGGTACGTAGGGGGCGAGGAGGCAGCAGTGCTGCACGTGGGTGGGGGCCAGTGGGTCGCGGACAGTAGGCCACGACCTAATGCACGCATCCAGCCAGAAGGCAGGCAGGCAGGTTTGGGAGTCGTCGTTTGAACGAGGCGGAGCACGGCCCACCAGGCGGCGTCTAGGGTTGTCGTTTGGGATGGAGTTCGGATGCCTCAGGGCGGATATAAATACCAGCCCACAACCCCCATTCCGTTCCACGGTAGGACCCACGCCGCGACTGGCTGTGCTGTTGGCGCTGCAGGTTGCACGCCCCCGAGGCTCATAGCACTTTCGTTAGCAGGCAGGGACTTTAATGAATGGGACATTACAAAGGGGCAGACCGACCATGCCAAGGTGCCCAGTACCCAGGTCAGGAAGATGATCTCCGGCTCCGTGTTGTACCGTGTTCGTCTACCCTCGGGCTGCACGTGGGCGGGTTTGCCGGTGCATGCTGGTGCAGGGCTCTGCCGACGTCTTAGCCCTCGCTTGTCCCCCGCTGTTTTCATCCCGCATTGGCGCACTCCCGCGCAATCACCAGGTGCACCTTCGTCCCCTCTTCGTCGCCCTGGCGACGCGGCGTGGCGCGGTCCGCTAGCTCGTCACGGCCCTCCACCTCCACACCTCCGCCTCCATCTCCGCACCTCCTGCCCTGCCCACACTCGCACACCGCCCCGCCGCCGGCCGCCCCCGCCGCCCTACTTGGCCGCCCCCGCCCCTCCTGCCGCCGCCGCCGCCGCCCCCGCCGCCGCCTTGTTGCCGCGGTACTCGGGCTTGAGCTCGTACTTGTCCTTGTTGGGGCCGCGCTTCTGCTGCGTGGCGATGCCCTCCAGAACCGCCTGCGCGGGGGCAAGGGGGAAGGGGGAGGGGCAAGGGGGGAGGGGGAGGGGCAAGGGGGGAGGGGGAGGGGGCGGAGCCGTCCATGTGATGTGGGGGAGTGGGGCGGCGTACATTCATGGCTACTTGAGACGTGGAGGCGTAGCCAGCAACAGCAGTACAGCAGGGGGTTCCATGCATGATTAATTTAGGAAAGACGATGTGTGTGGGGGGTGGGGGTGGGGGCGGTGTGTGGGTACGGTACAGGGGGAGGGCGAGTCGCCCGAGGGCGATGGGGCGATGGGGCCATGGGGGATGTGCAAGGGAGGCCCCAGCCCCGGGGCAGGACGGCTGGCAGCGTGCGCAACGGCCTGCGGCTTGCGGCCCAGGCCCCTGCGCCCGCTGCGCCCTCTGACCTTGAGGTGCATGTGCGGCTGCCGCGTCTCCGCGATCAGCGACTGCGGGCGGGAGGCGGCGGGGGTGAGCAAGGGCAGGCGGCGGGGGTGAGCAAGGCTGCAGGGGCGCAGGCGGCGGGCGTCACAGACAGCCAAGCCCTCTCTCGGGCTGCGGCAGGGTCGTGGCAAGAGCCGAGATATTATGTGTCCCCGCCCTCGGTACGGCCGCCCTGCACCCCCCAACCCACCCACGCACACCAGCGCACCAACCTTCCACACATACAAATGTCCTCTCTCGCTCCCTCCCGCCCTCCCTCCCGCCCGCCCGCCCGCCGCTCCCGTCCTCCCTCTCCCCCCTCCGCACCTTGAAGGCCCAGGCGCTGTTGCGTTCGAACAGCCGGAACAGCATCTCCTCCAGCTCCTCCTTCTCCAGCCGCGGCCGCTTCAGGTGGTCGGAACGCGCCGCGGCCTCGGTGGCCTGCGGCAGCAGGCGTGTGCGGGCGGGTGCGTGCGTGCGTGTGTGTGTGTGCGCCCAAGGCGCGGGTAGACCTCTCCCCCCTGGTACCCACAGATCCCACCTTACCGGCACCAGTGCACCCGGTCCCACCCTGGGCTCACATCAGTTGGTTTAGCTTGGGCTGGGATTCATAATCCCACCCCTTTAGGAATTGGAAAAGACTACCCTCCCCAACCACACGCTCTCCCCCCAATTGGAAATGGCTACCCCATACACCCCATACACACCCCCACGGCCCCCCCACCACACACACACACACACACACACACACACACACGGCCGCCGCCGCACCTTTCTCCGTTCCACTATGTCTTTCTGCAGGCGCCGCTCCTGCATCTTGGCCGCGATCTGGTTGTCCAGGTTCAGGCCGTCGTAGCTGCCCACCACCCGCACCTGGCGGCGGTGGGGGGTGGGTGACGGGAGGCGTTGGGGGTGTTGCAAAGGGGTGAGGCAATGCAGTGTGGCAGGGTAGATAGGCGGGGAGGGCTCCTGTCATGGCTAGCTTGCACTGCGTGTGTGGGTTTGTATGCCAGGTGAGGTGGGTGCGGGAGGTCAGCTCAGCCGCCGCGCGCAAACGAAATGCGGCGAGACGGCCCTGTGCGGCGCCAGGCCCGCATGTCCCCTTCGCATGTCCCCCTCCCCTCATCGCTCCCCCACCCTCCCTGCACCCATCTCCATCCCGCCCGCAGCCACTGCATCCGCGCCGCCACCCGCGCCGCCGCCGCCGCGCTCTCACCTTCTCCGCCGCCCGCTCCGTCCGCGAGCGCACCAGCTTGAGGTACTCGCTGTCCAACACCCACTGGCCCTGCGCAGGCGGGCGGGGGGGGGGGGTTGTGAACACCAGCCCAATCTAAACCCAAGCGAAACTAGACAAGGGACAGGCAGGTGCAGTTTGCGGCAATACAGGGTAACGGTATACGGGGGGGGCGGACAAGAGGCAGGCAGGCGGGAGAGGTGGGCGGGGCAGTAGGGGCACAGGGCACATGGCGTGGGCAGGAGGAGGAGGGGGCACCATGCGTGGGTGAGGGCCACGGTGGCGGTGGATCCCAGCCCCGGCGTGTGCACCCACCCACACACCAACACCCGCTTCAGCAAACTGCGACAGCCAGCCAGCGCGCATCGGTACAGTAACCGCGTCGCACAGCCGCAACTCCTGCCTTGCTACCGCGCCAGGGCTCGTTGGGTTCGGGGATTCATCTGTCACCACTGGGGCCGCTCTCATCCCATGCCCTGGTCCTACCACCACACACCAACACCCGCACTCGCACCCATAACCGCCCAAATCCACACACGCACTCTGTCCGCTGGACCCTCCGCCAGCTCCCAGCTGCCAGCCCCCTCACACAACCCTCCCCCCTCACACACACCTCACACCCCCTTCCCCCCCACACCCATCCAACCCGCCGCCGCCGCCGCCGCCGCCGCCGCCGCCCCCGCCAGCCCGCACCTGCTCGTCCTTGACCATGGGCACCATGTCCAGCCGCTGCTGCACACAGCCGTCCACACCTGCGTCAAGAGAGCGAGAGGGAGCGAGAGTGTGTGTGTTGGGCCGGGAGCATTTCGGAATGCGGACAGGGCGCTGTTGATGGCTAGCCATGCAAGGCTGTGCCGCTCACACACACACACACACACACACTCCACCACAAAGGTGTCAAGAGGGCGTGTGTACGTGTGAGAGAGAGTTGGTCCGGGAGTCGCATTCAGGAATGCGGCCAGGTCGCCGTGCGTGGAAAGTCCGTCGCACCTGGGCCGCAGTGAGGTGGCGCCCCCCCCCGAGCTATGGCACTCCTGGTGAATACACACAGACCACATCGCCCAAAGCCAGTGCACATTGCCCAGCCCCGCTCCCCGCCGCCCGCACGCACGTGCTTTAGGCAGCTCCTTGGGTCCGCCTCCGCCTCCGCCGCCGCCTCCGCCGCTGCCTGCCGCCGCCGCCGCCGCCGCCGCCGCCGGCAGCTCGTAGGACATGACGTGCATGCGGCTGTCGGTGCCGGTGCCGGGCGGCAGCGGCATGGACTGCAGCTTGAAGCGCTTGGGGATGCCCTCACCCAGCATCGCCTCTGGCAGGCGAGAGGGGTGGAGGGGGGGGGGCAGCGGGCATAGGGGGGCAGGGTGAACGGGGCAGGTGGGGTGGACAGCGTGTGGTGGGGACAAGCGGGTGGAGGCGGCGCGTGTCGTGTCGCACATGGGGCCCCGCCGGGCCCCCGCGCCCCGCGCCCCGTGCCCCGCGCCCCGCGCCCCCCGCCCGCGCCTAGCTACAACCTCGATACCCCCCCTGTGAAACCCCGCCAGCTGGACTGGCCAGCCGCCTCCAAGCGGGCTGGTCCCGGGATGCCTAGCGCCGTGCCGCATCACGGCCGAACGGCGTCCTCACCCGGCAGCTCCAGGAACGAGTCATTGCCCTCCTGCGTGCGGGGAGGCGGGAGGGAGCACACGTGTTACACCTGAGTCGCCTGGGTTGTGCCGCCGGAACCGCAGCCTTCGGCCAGCGCACCACAAACGCTGGGCCGACAGCGACTCCCTCGCCGGCTCCGGCCCCTGCAATCCAACCCACACGCCCCTGGGCCCCCAGCCCCTCCCCTTTGCCATCCATCCTGCAACCCCCAGTTATCTATAGTTCGTTAGTTGGTTCAGATTGGGCTGCTGTCCACCCACCCTCCCCGGCCCGGCCCGGCCCGGCCGCACCTCGGTGACGATGCGCCCCAGAAGCTGCCCCGCGCCCTCCGCGCTGCTGTCGTCCACCACCCCTGCCATGGACTGGTCGCACGCGGCCTTCCACACCGCCGCCAGCGCCACAGGCACCTGCGCGTTTGCAGGTTGGGGGCCCCAGGAGTGGCGGCGTCAGTGGCAGCGAGTGTCCAGGGCGAGGGAGCAGGAGCAGGATTCGGCGGGTGGAGAGTCTTGCGTGGGCTGTGTGTGCGGCACCAGGCAGCACTGGGCTCCTCTGGGCCCCGTCCGCTAGCTCAGGCTGTTGCTGACGTGCCACACCCGTTCATCGCTGTACCTTGACGAGCCATGCCGCGGTGTCGGCGTTCCGTGTGTCTAACGCGGACATTCTTGCGTCGGGGCGCGAGCCCAGAGGGCTTTGCGCCTTGTTTCTTTCAATGCAATAATACTCTGTCGGTGGATCTGTAGAAGGAGTTGAATTGCGCGCACGCAGGCTGGCAACCGAGTTCAGGAAAAGAAAACTTGCACACAAGTGTCGGAAAGCAAGCACAGACGCATTACAGCACGGCTACTCTGAATAAAAAACGTGTATGTTTTCAGGACCGCAGAAAGGGCTCAAGTAAGTTCGTGTTACCGATCAGCGCGCCAATTGATATCGCTCGCGCCCTTTCACGGGGCAGCGCTGATATGCATCCATATGACACACTATACATCGCGCGCTTATGACATCGCATATTGCATAACTGCTGACCCCACTGGAACAGAAGAAATTGCCCGCCCCGATTCTGCAACTTCGGCTTGGGCTGAATCGCCGCACGCCCTATTGAACGCACGCCCTTGAACTCTTGAATCAGCGCCCACGGCCGCGCTTTAGCGCTATTCTTCCCAGGTGGAACGGCCGACGCCAACTCGTGGCGTGGGGCAAAACACACACATCCTCAGCACGTGAGTCAGGCTGGGCCGGCGCTGTGGTCATGTAGAAAGGATGATTGCAAGCATCCCCAACGAGCTGGACACCTCTGGAAGCTTGGCGGGGGCCTCGCTGCCCAACACAAGGCAGCGCAACCAGGCCGGAGCGCCTCGGGGCCGGGGCGGCGGAGGCCCCAGCTGCGCCGGGAGTGTCAGCACGGCGGCCGTCACCGGCTCCGGCGGCTGCGGCAGCACCGGTGCCGCCACACCTGAAGCAATAATAGTACCGTCCGTGGTAATGGTGGAGTCGGCTGGTGCTAGCGGGCAAACGGAGGCAGGGCAGGCGCGGGCCGCCGACAGGTGCCAAAGCCGGAGGGGGACCTGCATCGGCGTTGCTGGGGCTGGCGGCAGCGGCAGCGGTCCCAGGCAAGACGGCGCCAGATGCTGCAGTGGAGACAGTGAGCCGGCGTGCAGCAGTGGTGGTGGCCGTGAGCTGGCTTGCAGCGGTCGCACAATGTGCGGCAAAGACCCGGCGGCCCGGGCCACGCCATCGCGCACCCACCAGGCAGGGACACGACAGCGTGGGCCGCCACCCCTGCAGCTGCGGCTCCTGCGCGCGGCGGCGCGGCTGCTGCTGCTACCTCTAGCACTAGTGCTGCTGCCGCTGCTGCGGCAGCCGTTGCACACGCGGGCGGGCTGCGGTGGGCCCTCCCGCCGCACGCGAACGTGGCCTGCGGCGGGGCTGGCGCTGGCGCTGGCGGGGCTGCTGGCGGCGGCGGCGCGGCCGGCTGCCGCCGCCCGCGCCCGGTCTGCGGCGCCTCCGCCGCCGCCGCTCAGCTTCGGTATGGCGACGTTGCAGGTGGGGGCGGCTGGTGTGGGAGTGTGGGAGTGTGGGGGTGTTGGATAGGGGCGCGAGTGCTGTTTGGGCCAAAAGGCGGCTTGTCCTGGTGTCCTGATGTCCTGGTCTTCCATTGGGGACAGCTGCCCTCACGTCCGTACGCCCGCACCACGGCAAACACCAATAATGCAGTAATACACAAACCCGCTCGCATGGACGGCTGGCTGACCCGCCTCCCCTCAGGCGCGCTACCCCAACCACAGCTGGTCCACGCCGGTGGTGATGAGCGACACGCCGCGCGGACCCACCCGCGTGTCACGGCCGCCCATACCCTTCATACAGGTGGGTTGCGGGGTGGGGGTGAGGGGGGCACACGGGGCGGGGGCGGGGACGGCATTTGGTCAGCGAGCGGGATGCGCGCCCGGAGCCCCCCGCCTTTGATCCCCGTAGTCGCGGGCGTGGGCGCCTCCTTCCCTTCACGCCTACCGACGTGCCTGCCCCCCAACCGCATTCCCCGCCACTCATCCGCTCACCCTCCAAACCCCTCCTCACCCCCGCAGGTCCGCAACCACAGCGACCAGGCCCCGCTGTACGACGAGAACCTGGAGCTGGACCTGGCGCCCTGGCGGCGGCGGGCGGCGGCGGCGGCGGCGGCTGGGGGGCCGGCGGCGGCGGCCGCGGCTGGGGGAGGAGCCGGCGGCGGGCTGAGTTTGGCGGTGCTGGTGGAGTGGGCGCTGACGCGGCTGCCGTTCCGGGCCTCGCAGCGGCTGGTGAGGGGGGCGGGCTGGGGAGGTGGGGCGGGGCTGGTGGATGGGCGGGTACGAGGACTGGAACTCGTTCGGTTGGCTGCAGGCTGCCCCACGACAGAGCCGGGCGTGCGCCCCTGTGTGCATTGCATCGTGTGTTGGAGCAAAGCTCACATGAGCGCGGTGGCTGTGCCCTGCGGCAGGTGGTGATCCGCGGCGGCCGGGTGGGGCTGATCGACCACCCGGGGCGCCTGGGCGGCCAGGCGGCTGCTGCTGCTGCTGCTGCTGCTGCGGGCCCCGGCGGCGGCGGCGGCGGCGGGTCGCTCAAGGGGCTGCGTGTGGATGTGGGCGACTGCGCCAAGCCGTGCGACCCCATCCTGGAGGACCTGCTGGAGGGTGCGGCGGGCGGGTGGGGGGCCAGGGGCGGCGGTGGAGTAGGCCAGGGGCGGCGGTGGAGGAGGAGCGGTGCAGGCGGCAGTGGGGCAGGCGGTTGGGGATCGTGGCGGATGGGCAGATGCGTTGGGCTGGGCTGGGCCTGACATTCCCATGGGGGGGGGGCATAACGTACACACGCATGGTGGCTCTCAACGGATCCCCGCCGCCCCCGCCCCCGTCCCCCCCGCCGCAGACCTGCGCGCCTGGGCCTCCCAGGCCCCGGGCGACTGGCCCGACGCCGTGTTTCTGCTCAACACCGCCGACACCAGCCTGTGCGCGCAGCACCCCCACCCGCAGGAGCTGGAGCAGCAGCAGCAGGAGGGCGGCGGCGAGGAGGGCGGCGGCGGCGCTGCGCGGGGCGGCGGGCGGGGCAAGGGCAAGGGCAAGGCCAAGCACGGGCCGTGCCCCGCCCCGGTGCTGTCCAGCATCAAGGAGTGGGGCAAGTACAAGTGGGTGCGGGGTGGTGGGCTGCGGGTGGTGAATGCGAGTACGGTTCCCCACGGTCCTCTCCGCTAGTACGAGCGTCCCCCGCCACCCGCCCCTATCCTCGCAACCCCGCCCAGCCCCGCCCCACGTGACCTGCCCCGCTCGCTGCCCCGCTCGCTGCCCCCTGCCCTCCACCCTCCCCTGCTATTGCATTTACCTGTCCCCTGTCTAGTTTAGGTTAGTTTAGCTTGGGCTGGTATCCACAACCCCCTTTCGTCATCACACCCTTGCGACCTCCCCCCAAAACCCCCTCCTCCCACTGGTCCTTGCAGCGCCGGTGTTTCCTTACGGGATTGGTTCACAGTTAACCCTGCCCGCTCCCCCCGCTCCCCCTCCCCCCCCTGCCCGGCCCCAGGGACGAGGACGTGCTGGTGCCCATCACCGTGGGCATGCACCGCTGGCGGCCGCTGGCCTACTTCCCCTGGCGCGCCAAGGCGGACGTGGCGGCCTGGCGCGGGCGCGAGTACTGCCACACGCGGCCCACCGGGTACAGCGGCGACACCTGCAGCCGCACCTACCTGGCGGGCCTGTCCGCGGTGAGGTGGGGGTGGTGAGGGGCGGGAGGCGGGCTGGAGGCCGGCAGGCGGCCAGGGGGGCGGGGCAAAATGATTGCCTGCTCGCTCTTACACACACACAGTCACTCATGGGCGCCCGAGGAGGACCTCGTTCTGTCGTCTTGTGTAACACACTCGGCCCATACATACACGTGCACACGCGCAGTTCAGCGAGGAGTGGTCGCGGCTAGTGGACGTGGGCTTTGTGGACAACTACACGGCGCGCGGCGCGGACGGCGAGGCGGTGACCATACCCGCGCGCGGCTTCGTGCCCACACAGGAGCTGGCGCGGTTCAGGTGGGGCGTGGGGGCGCGTGTGTGTGCGTGTGGGTGTGTGTCCTGAGGAGCATCTGGTGCAGTCAGTGGGGGCACAGGACGATGGTGATGAGCTGGCGCGGCCGCCCAATCCATGTGCTCCCACCGCTTTGGGTCGCCCCGCTGGATCCACACCCAAGTCCAATTCATTAACACATACATACACGTGCTTGTATCTCACACACGTGTTTGTTTTGTCCACCACCCCTCGCTTCCCCCTCCGCCCCCCCCTGCAGGTACGTGCTGGCGCTGGACGGCATCACCGCCTCCTCCCGCCTGGCGCGGCTGCTGTCGCTCAACAGCGTGGTGGTCAAGCAGGTGACCGCAGGGGGGCGGGGTGGGCTGCAGGGCGGAGTGTGGGCCGGGGCTGTAGGGCGGGCTGTGGGCGTGAGGGCTGTGGGCGTGAGGGCTCCTCCCGACCTCCTCGTTCCAACCCGAATGACCGGGTCCCTGCAGCACCTGCAGTCCCTGCCGCCTACATACCGCCCACACGCGAGTCTAGTCATGTTGATTTAGCTTGGGCTGGTATTCAGGACCCCCACCCTACTCACCCACCTCTCCCACACCATCTGCCCCACCCACCCCCCGCCAGACGTCGCCCTGGATTGAGTGGTACTACCGCTCGCTGGTGGCGGGCACGCACTACGTGGCGTTCTGGAACCACCACCGCACAGACCTGCTCAACACGCTGCGATACATCCGGCACAAGGTGGGGGGCTGGGGGGCCGCGGCCGGGATGTAGGGCTGGGGGGCAGGTGGGGTGGCGTGGGGAGAGGCGTGGAGGGGAGGGGAGAAAGCAGGAGGGTGCCGCATGGGTTGCAACGGCTGGTCACGCGGGTTGCGAGTTGCACGTATTGGTTGGTCAGGGAGGTCCGGGCTTTGTCCGCAGCAGGTCCTGGTGACATGCAAGCTTGCCTGTGAGCAGCCCCGTACGCCTCCAAACACTCGTGCACACAACTGAACACACGCCTCTCACACGCCTCTCACACGCCTCTCACACGCTGCACGCACACGCTGCACAGAGCCGCTACCTGATGGACGTGTCCGTGCACGGCCAGGTGGGATGTGTGTGGGGGTGCGGGTGGGGGCGGGTGGGCCCTGTGGGGCTGTGGGCGGCTGTGGGGCTGTGAGGGGCGTGTGAGCGGCTGTGTCCTCTGGTCCTGACTGTCATCCAGGGCGTGTGGGGCGTGTGGGGCGCCATACCGCTACTATTCGTTTCTCTGCACCGGTGTCCGCTTCTGCCGCCGCTTCTGCTGCTGCCGCCACTGCTGCCGCTGCTACTGTCGCTACTGCCGCTGCCACCCGCAGGCGTTCGCCTACCGCTACCTGACTCCGGCCGCGCGGCGGCTGTACTGGCAGCGGGCGCTGGAGGGCTATGTGGCGCTGCTCGGCGACACCGCGGCCTTCATGGACGGCCTGGTGGGTGCAGGGTTGGGTGTGTGTGTGTGTGGGTTGTGGGTGGGGTGGGTCGTGAGCAGCTGGCGCCCTCACACCCACTCACCTCGCTCCCCTCAACGCCCGCCCCCTTTCACACGACTGGTGCCCGCAGGTGTTCCCGCCGTCCTGACGTCGGCGCCCAGGATGGACAGGGCGCAGACGTGCGCGCGACAGCCGTCAGGGGAGCAGTGGCCGTGGTGCGGGCTGCGTAGCGGACCACGGAGCTCGATGGGATCCCCCCAGCCAGCAGGGTGTGTACAAGGGGAGAATATCGGTGGTTACGGCAGCTTGCGATGGCACATGGTGCGCCAGCAACGAGGCAAACGGGTGTTGGGGCCTGACATGGGGCATGGTGTCGGCATGGTCGCGCAGCGACGGTAGAGGTGTGGTGGGCGGAGCCACGGGCGTGTGGGCGGACGCGTGCGGCTTCGCGCTTGGCTTGGCGGGGGTGGCGGAGCCCATGCAAGTTTCGCCCATCGCGCCCACGCGCAGGCTGGCTTTTACTTTTAAGCTGTGAAGAAGTGTCAAAGCTGTGATTTTCGCATATGCTTCTTAGGTGCCACAAAACAAGCGCAGTTTGCGTGCTTGTGAGGAACAATTGACAACTTTCCCGGCTTGAGGTCCCGAACGCGCCGCGGGGTAGTAGGACCAATATTTCATGATGAATATAGCAATGAAATTAGGCTCAGGATCATTCCAGGCCGGCAGCTGTCGCAACAAATCTTTTCACCGGCTGTCTCGGCCCTGCCGACTCCGCTGCTCCGCTCGCCTGGAGCCCAGTATACAGAGCGTACTACAAGAGTGCGCATATGTCCACGAGGCGGTGAGCAGCGTCGGGCCGGTGCCGCAAGCTGTCTCGGCGTGCTGGAGCGATGCGTGGGCGCTGCGAGTTGAGGAGGCGTCAGCGCAGCCGCTGGCGCTCCAGCTGGACGATTCAGAGCTCTGCGAGGTGGTGCTGGTGGGTCTTGGGGCTATTTTGGGGCTATTTTGGGGCTATTTTGGGGCTATTTTGGGGCTATTTGGTAGGGGACCGTGTAGGGGGGGACCCTTTGGTGGGGGGTGAGTGCCCGCTCCTCGTCCGGGCATCGGGCATACGGGCAGGCATACTCACCATTCCCCATTCACAGTAAAGTATAAAGTAATCATGAGTACCCCTGAGGATGTGAGGAGGTCCATACACAACGCAACCAGGGCTCACATTCTCATTTCAGACGCCTTTTATTTGGGGCTCCTGCGGCATCGCGGCGATGCCCATACTTCTCCGGCGCTGGGTGGCGGAGGAGTGGTGGTACAGTGGTCTGTCCCACCTGTAGCACACCCTGGCGGAGCCGGAAGATACCCTATGGCCGGCCGGCCTATGACCCGTAGGTGGGAGTCAACCACCGCGACCCAGCGAACCTGGCGTTCATCCTGGAGGTGGCGCAGGCCACGCAGCCGGACGCGCTGGCGCTGGAGGCGCGGGGCAGCTTCCTCGACACCTACCGCCAGCTGACGGCTGCGCTGCCGCCCCAGCTGCTGGAGCGGGTGGCGTGGATGCCGCTGACGGCAGGCCTCCAGGTGCGCGCGCACACGGCCGGAGTGTTATATCGCCAGGCGCAGTATAAAAGTCAGAATCAGATAGTTGACAGATCACGCGACAGAGTGATTGATGTGTAGCGGTTCAGTAGAAGTCCGCTATACGACAAGTGCCCCCCACTTAGATGGGCAGCGTCCTCGCGCCCAGACCAATCGCCGCAGTTCTATGGGTGATCAAGCCATAGACAGACCGCCAGAACGACCAGTCAGGTGCAAGTCAGCCGAGGCCTTCCACGCATTGGCTCAGAGTGCCGGCCATAGGGTGCCCAAGCCTACCAGGACCGTCACCGATACCGTCTCACGTCACGCGCTATCTGAGTGTGGGTGCTGCCACCTCCCACCAGCCCTCAGACCGCCGGCTGCGCCGTGAGTTGCGAAGATTGAACCAGGGTGTTCGCAGGATCGCAACGAAGCTCGATACCAACATGTTATATCGCCAGGCGCGGTATAAAAGTCAGAATCATATAGTTGACAGATCACGCGACAGAGTGATTGATGTGTAGCGGTTCAGTAGAAGTCCGCTATACAACACGGAGCATGCAGTGCGGTACGGTGACTGCTTTGGACCCATCGTTTGGCGGTAGCGGCGTGTGACACAGCAGGGCCTCGCGCCTCGCGACAAACGTACGCCGCTGTCTGTGCCTTGTAATACGGTGTGTGCGCTTGCACTTTGATTTGGGTCGTGCGCAGGCGGCGATGGACCACATCAGCCTGGACGACAGGTGGGCGGCGGCATGGGCTGCGTGTCGTCGGCCAACTACCGTGTCTAAAGAGTGACCATGCAGTGCAATGGGGCTGTGATGAGGCGCGGGGCAATGTCGACGGCATGCCAAAGCTTCAACAACTGCTCCACCTTCTGGCACCCTGATTCCCGCAGGCTGGAGTGGCACGCCGCGCTGAGCGACGCCAACGACCGCATGGCTGCGGCGGCGGCGGCCGCGGGCCAGCAGCGCGCCGACCCCACGTCAGCAGCTCGTGAGCCCTGGCCCCCGCAGCAGCAGGTGGGCCCCCCGGCGGCTGCGGCTGCGGCGGCGTACCGCAGCAGTGCGCTGTCGCCGTCCGCGCTGCGGGAGGCGCTGCTGCTGGGCGGCGGGCCGCACGACCTGGCGCTCAGCGACAAGGTGGCGGCGGTGGTCGTGGCCAACGAGCTAGGTGGGGCAAAGATGGTAGGGGGTGGGTGGGCGGGCGGGCAGGGTGCAGCGATGGAGAGGAAAGTGTAGCCGGGTAGACAGCAGGCGTAGGGCGCCGTGGGGTCACACTGTTGGATGCCGCTATCTGTCTTGCGGTCGGCCCTCGGCAGCGCCTCAACAAGACCACGTGTATACTGCAGCACGCACATGTCCCACCCATCCCCCGTCTGGATTAGCTTGGGCTGGTATGCACAACCCTCCCCCTTCCTCCCCGCCTCAGACGTGCCGCTGCACGGCCTGGAGCTGGACGACCCGGCCGCCTACGCCGCGCTGCTGAGCGGGCCGCTGGTGGGCCGCAGCAGCCGCAGCCGCAGCATGGAGGAGGTGGCTGCCAGGAGCCATGACGGTGGCATCGCGCACGGCAGTGGCAGCGCTGGCGCGGCTGGGCAAGGGCGCGGGCAGCAGCAGCAGCAGCAGCAGCAGCAGCAGGTGCAGCAGCTGGGGCAGGGGGCGGCGGCGTCAGAAGACCTGGCGGCGGCGCAGGAGGCTTTGGTGTGGCGGCATGTGGAGGAGTACCGGCCCGAGCTGGCGGTGGCGTTCCGGGAGTGGATGGACGCGGCGGCGGCGCAGCTGCGGGCGGCCGACGGCGGCGATGGGGAGGTCCTGGCGCAGGTGTGTGCGTGTGTGGCGGGGTGTGGGGTGTGGGGTGTGGGGTGTGGGGTGTGGGGTGTGGGGTGTGGGGTGTGGGGTGTGGGGTGTGGGAGTCCCGGGGCGCAGTCAAGGCCGGCCTACAGCGGCGCCGCGTGCGTACGTGCGTGGATAGTGCTTCGCTGCCGCTAGCTGTTGTGTACGCGCTGCCGAGCTCCTGCTTTCCGTGCTAGCATGCCTTTCTGTCTGGCTCCCGGTGTTACCCACCTCGCGCGTACCACACCCCGAATGCTGCCGCCGCCCTCACCACCGCTCACCCTGCGTCGTGCCCCCCTCCTGACTCTACCCCGGCGCCCGCCGCCACGCAGCTGGTGGTGTCCGCGCTGTCCGGCCTGATGCCGCAGTGCCTGCCGCCGGCGCCCCACCGCCGCCTGACCGCCGCCACTGACCGCCTCTTCATGCCGGGAGCAGCAGCAGCTGCAGCAGCGCCAGGGCCCGCGGGCGGTGGCTCCGCCGCCGGGGCGCAGCGCGGCGGACGTGGGGAGGGCGCGGCGGCGGCTCGGGGCAATGCGTTGGCGGCAGCCGGTGCGCAGCAGTACGCGCAGCTAACGGTAAGCGCGTGGTGTTTAGCGCATTTATCAGCAGTAGCAGCTGGCATCGGTGGGTGCTGTGCATGCGGTGCAATGGTATGCGTCCAGCAACATATCTTGCTGCTGCCCGCTTGACCTCTCGACCACAGGAGCTGCGCGAGGCGCATTTCCTGCAGCGGCTGCGCGCCATAGCGGCATCTGGCGGCCCTGGCGGGCGGCGCTGCACGCGGGTGTTGGCGGTGGTCGGCCGCTCGCACGCCGACCGCCTGCTGCTTGCCAGCTGCTGGCAGCAGTAGCAAGGTAGTGCGGCGCAGCAGCAGCGAGCACGCACGCGGGCGATGGCGGTGGCCTCCCCCTTGCGCGCGTCCAGACAGCAGCCTGCTGCTGGGCCGCTGGTGCAGCCATCCCGCTCACATGACTACCTGCCGTCTGCATGCCACCGCCGAAGAAGGAGGCAAGTAAACAAGGTGCGGCGCAGGGCTGCCGGTCTTGTGCAGCGGGGTAGCTGCTGAGACAGTCATGGTTACTTGCGTTCGGTCCGTGGAACCCAATCACGCCTCCGGTAGACCCGGCACAAAGAATTCGGGTTCCAAGGCTCGGCACTCGCGGAAGAAACGTCTGCCAGCAAACGGACTCCCGCGCCCCTGAAAACGTCCCGCCGGGGCAATTGGACCCCTACCTGGGCGTGACTGGCGGTGCGACCGCTCGGGCTCCGCTGTCACAATACTGATTGCGGCCCACGCGTTTACAAGATGATGATTTTTAGTGCTCCCTACATGCCAGGTGAAGGGTTTAGCCGTCGGCCAGACGGCCTACGCTGTAATAATAATGAGCTGAGCTGAGCTGGAGTAGCGGTAGGGAAGCGGCCTGACTTACACTGCAGAACGGCTCACACCCGCGCAAGGGAGCGAGGGGGCGGCACACCCGAGCGGCCCCCCGCAAAGGCGACACAACGCCGCGACACCGCGACACCACCACGAACCAGACGAGCGAGACCGGCGCGCGCGAGCGCAGCGCGGCCACCAGCACGACAGCAGCAGCAAACAGCAACCCACGAGGCCACCACGGCGCGGAGCAACGGCGCCAAAGCAGAACCACGCGCAACCGCAGCGCGACCAGCCAACACACCAACCGCGAACACCCGTGGCCTCGGCCAGGGTCCCGGCAACTACGCGCGCTCCAGGCTGACGCAGTGCTCGTATCTTCCATCTACGCTGTAGAAATTTGCCCAAAATCCGCCGAAGGCGGAGAAAAATTTTTGGGTTTGGGTTTCGGCATCTACGGAGCGTAGACGGTTTGGGCGGCTTTGGCGGTCTTTTAGACAGGGAGCGTAGATGGTTTGGGGGATTTGGGGGCGTGCCCCTAGGAAAAATTTTCGAGGTGTAGATGGCGCGTGAGGGGTCACCTACGCTGTGTAGACGCCGGGGGCCCAAAGCCATCTACATGATACGGGCACTGGGCTGACGCCCCGGTAAAAAAGCTGGAACCCTGGCGAAGCCCTTAAAAAAACGGGGCAGCCTGGAGCGCGGACCCAAAACCCCAATAAAACCCCCTAACGGCGTGGCAGCGGGCGCCTAGGGCCCTCGCGGGCCCGCCCAGCCACCCTCAACGCCGGCCTCACGACAACGCCTACGACCACAACATCACGAACAAAACGCCGGCTCCGCGGCACGGTGGTGGGGCAAGCGCGCGCCGCTGGCTAAGGCTGTTTGGCACCACCCCGGTGCCGCTGGATGAGCAAAACAGGGTTGGGGCCCGTCAAACGCGCCAACTTCTAAAAGGGGCCAACGCGCCGTTCTAGAAGGGGCCAACGCGCCCAGAAGGGGCCAACGCGCCAACTTTAGAAGGGGCCAACGCGCCCAGAAGGGGCCAACGCGCTGCGGTGTGACCGAGTGACTGCGGGGTCGGGAACCTTCGCGAAACACACACGCCGCGAAACTCACTTCACACTCCAATGTCTCAGCTCAAACGTTATTTGTCCGTATATAACTAATAATGATTTATTCAATTGCACAGAAATCGCATAGCACAAACCGTGCCACACCCTCGTGCGTGTCCGGACAGCTCTGGAAGCCCCAGCACGCAAACCCGTCCAGACATGCGGCGTGTGTCCCCTAGCGATGATCGCCATAGTTCTCCCCACCAGGGGGCCGCCCATAGGCAAACGGTCCTCCCTAGGAGGGGGGGGCCCTCGGTCCGTGGGGAAGCCCCCATACCTGGAAATTGCCAAACCCAAAGTTGAAGGCCCCATCGGCTGACGTAGTGGTGTGGATCCTGGCTGGAAGGGTCAGCAACTGCGAGGCGGCATCCAGCTGGTTCATGTAATAGTCGAGCCGATCCAGATCCAGCTGCACACCCATTGCATCAGCCCCTTGCACAAAGCAGCCAAGGCGTACGCGGATTACCTGGGAGCCAAAGACGAGTTGAATCCTGTCATGATGGCAGCTGGGGATTGCCCAATAGCTGACGGACGCCGCGTGCCCCTGCTCTTTTATGCTTCGGGTGAGCGAGCTATGCACGCACTACGTAGGAAGTTGCGAAAGAAAGGGCTTATGGTCCCTGCCGTAGCCATGCGATGTTTCAACGCGCAGGTGCGCGCGGTGCTATCCTATGGTGCACAAGTGTGGGCACCAGACGCGTTGCTGCGGGTGTTCAAAACGGCGCCAGCTGAAGGTCAAAGATACGGTGCTTCCGATCGAGCGCTAGGGCATGGCATGGTACGCATCCAGATGGATTTCATGAAGGAGGTTGTGGGAGCGCAGAAGCCAACGCATGAATTGCTTTTCCGAGAGCTGGGGTGCATGCCATTACACGTGCATTGGGCAGAGCTTGTTTCCCGTTTTTGGAACCAACTAGTTAAGGCAACGGGCACCGTCTATCATCAGGCTTTTAGGGAAGAGATACGAGCGGTACTGGCCAATTTGCCGACGCCGCCCACGCACACGTGGGGAGCTAAAGTACTGCGGCTACTGATGTTTGGGCTGGGCTACTGTTTCGGTGGAGAGGCAGGTGGAGATGTCGAGGCCAATATTACACGCATTACTACGCATGAACTAGATGTAGCCTCCCTCATGGGGAAGGTGCACAAGAGGTTTGAGGAGGATTGGGCTAGCAACAGGCTAGATGCCGAGCCGCGGGATTTTGTGACGCAAGCAGGGGTCAAGCCGGGCGTGAAGATGTGCCGTTACAAGCACTGGATGGGGGAAACACGTCACACGCAAATCTACATTCCACGCGCATGGCATGTTTCCATGATGAGATTTAGGCTGGGCGTGTGGATGATTGAGGCTAACAACCCCCGGGGCGAGCACGGCGCGCTCAGAGAGAGAGCACAGAGAGTGTGTCCGCTTTGCCGCGCATCTGGAGAGGAGCATGTGGAGGATGAGAGGCATGTGCTGCTTGAGTGCAGAGCGTACGATGATATCAGGAGCACGCTGTGGGAAGTGAATCCCGCGACTATGGTGGACGCGATGGCCAGCGGTGACCAGAGGGGTTTAGCGCGTGTCATACACGCGATAAGGCTGCGACGTAACGACCTTACGGCGCGACCAATTTAGATTATTATTGCATGAACTGTCTTGTTATTCAAATCAACTCTTTTGAGAACTATTTTAGCGGTCCATGAGCTTCCTGCCTCGTTTGGACCAATCTACAACCATGAACTTGTAACATCAAGTGTTTCTCAGGCGAACCCACCAAAATGTAACGAACGTATTTGCAGCTTTCTAGCATGTAGGAGCCTTTAGCTACCATGAACCGCCCTGTAGACGTTGCTCGGGAGTTTGAGTCAGTAGAGAGGGACATAGCAAAGACCACGTCCGACATAGACAAGGTCGAGAAGGAAATCGAGAAGAAGCAAGCGCGGCAAGACCACCTCGTGTCTCACTTGGAAAAGATCCGCCAGGAGCTCAACGACGTGCAGGCGCAGCTCCTCGCGCCAGCTCTCAACGAGGAGGATAGAGCGAGGCTGCGCCTTGTCGAGCAGCAGCTATGTGACGAGCAGCAGTTGTGCCGCGACGAGCTGGTTGATGCGCGCAAAAAGGAGGAGCAGCTGCGCAACAAGGAGGAGCAGCTGCGCAACAAGGAGGAGCAGCTGCGCAGCGAGAAGGCGCAGCTGCGCAAAGAGAAGGAGCAGCTGCGACTCTTGGAGCAAGCGCAACCGAACGGTGAGCGTTTATGGCGCGAAGCGGGGCTCGCTTGCACCTTGCCTTGAGAGCTGTGACACCTGCCCTGGGTCCATTCTGACCAGTGCCTACTTGCCGTGCCTACTTGCGCTTCAGCCGGGGGCGCTGACCTCGTACGTGAGTGTGGAGCCGACGCTGGGCTGTTGCTGACGCTGGGCTGCTGCTGACGCTGGGCTGCGTGCTTCTGCCTGTGACGTTAATCCGGATACTGAGACTTCGTGTGCGCATACTCATAGGGTCCCAGCTGCAGGCGCAGCTCGATGCGCTGCCAAGCCCCTTGGACATGGCCCACAGCAAGGTCTGGTCGCAGCATCACGACTTTTTCCAGTGCTTTCGGCCAGCCGATGGCAAGGGCCCGACCCGGGCTCTGCCGATAGCGCTGTACGACGCAGTGCTGGACCAGCTGGTGGCGATGTTCCACGCGGCGATGCGGGGCGTCGGCAGCGATGGCGGCAGTAGCGGCATCAGCAGCAGCAGTGGCGGTGGCAGCAGCGGTGGTGGTGCTGACGACGTGGCCCCCTCACAGACGGACTTCGTGCTGGCGAGACGGTAACAGGGAGGATGGCGTTGGGAATGATTTGGGTTTGAGTGGTGTTCTGCCACGCGGGGAAGGTTGGACGGGTTGTGGGCACTCCGCCACAGGTCGACAGGCTGGGGGTCAAAACTTGAAGGTCGCACACCGGTTTACTCTTACAGCCTGGCGGCCCGGGAACGGCGGGATTGCAAGTCGACGTCTTGACTTCGCCGTGGAAAGTCTGCATAGAGTTGTATAGCTCCTACGGGAGTGACCACAACGTAACTGCGCTCAATTATTATGTGCCCGTTTGCAGCCTGTGCGAGACCATGGCCCGGAGCTTTGGCAACGAGACGGAGCGCATGGATGAGTTCACTGCCCTGCTCGAAGGCTACCTCGGCGAGCCGATTGACGCCCACCATCCCATTCGCACCGAGAAGTTCGAGACCGACGGGAGCCTGCGCTGCTGCGTCGGCACCGGGCCGGCGGCTTCGATGTGGTTGCCGGTGTACATCCAGGAGGTCAAGAACGAGGTGCGTGGCTGGCCATGAGTGTGTGGGGCGGCCGCATACGACGGCAGCTTCCACCCAGATTGGGCAGATCCGCAGCAGGCGCCTGCCCCTGTGTGCTTAGCCCACCTTCCTGTAACCCCTGCTGTTGCTGTATGCCTGGGCCAAACCGCCATGCATGGGTACCACACGCAATCTCATGATCTCATGCACGTCCGAGCCAAGCCTGTTATCGCTGCTTGCTATCGCGCCCTGCAGATCGGCAAATCAGGAGACCCCTACTTCCAGGGCCAGCGCTACTACCAGTGTTACGTGGCGGATCCGAAGCTGGCCGCGCAGGTGCGGCACACGGTGCTGCCGGCGCTGATGCTGGAGCTGGCGGGGCCGCACCTGCGCGTGTCAGCGCTGGCGTCGCCGCGCGACGTGACCGTGGTGTGCGAGCCGCTGACGCCCTACCTGCACCTGTTCAGCATGGAGCGCTGCGATCCCGGTGGGTGGATGGCGCGCATATTTAGTGCGCGCTACTTCTAGTTCCTCAGGGCGCCACACCTGGCCATCAGGCAAAATGCGCGATTTAGGAACCGTGGCCTCAGCGCCTTGGATCACCCGTGCTCGCGTGCGCTTGTCCGTGTTGAGCTGCGGCATGCCAGTTGCCTGTTTGTCCTTGTTGGACAGGAACGCGTGGGCCCCCCGCTCCACTGGCCCGCCCTGTCTCGGATTTGGAAACTTGATTGAACTTATCCCCCCCCCCCCCCGTGCCTGCAACCTCCAGACCACATGGACCGCCTGGCGCTGGTGCTGCGCGCCATCAAGGACGGCTTCGGGCTGCTGAAGGACTCGTGCCGCCGCCTCGTGCAGCAGCCGCAGCCCCCTGCCGCCTCGCCCACGGCGGAGTGCTCGGCCTCGGCTGCGTCGGCTTTGGCTTTGGCGTCGCCGTCAGCTTCAGAGGAGCAGGTGCAGAAGAAAGCGCGGCGCGGGGTGGTGCCGCCGGTGCGCGACCTGTCCCTGCAGCTGCCCTACCCGCTGCGCCCAGGGACGGGCTTCACGGACGTGCGGGCCATTGGGCCTGGCGTGTACAAGCCACTGTACTCCGCCAAGCACGGCGGCAGGTGCGCGCAGTGACAAGCAATGGATGGGGGGCACGGCCTGGCCGCGGCGCCTACCCCACCAGCGGCTGTTGATTAGGCGGCTAGCTCCTTAATTTCTTTCTGCCTGGTGATCGTGTGCGAATGGGAAGCATTATTATACCTTCTTCGTGACGCCTTTGAGCGCGGGATAATTGGGTGAACCCAATACCTCCTGTATCTTGCTCTGCCCGCTTATCCCCGGCCTTCATTTTCATTCCTCTACCTCCTCGCCGGGCGGGTTGTGCATGCAGGGCCGTGGCCGTCAAGTTCACGCGCATGAGCCCGGACGCGGTCCGCGTGCAGCGCGCCTGGGCGGCGGCGGGCCTGGCGCCGGCGCTGGTGCTGGAGGAGGCGCGGCCGCTGCCGTGCGGCATGACCATGCTGGTGATGGAGTGGCTGGCGGCCGAGGACGGCTGGGTCATGTTCTGGAGCCTGCCGCCGGACCAGAAGCGGCGGCTGCACGGCGAGGTGGTGGCGGCGCTGCGCCGGGCGCACGAGGTGATGGTGGACGACGGCCGCGGTGGGCGGCTGCCGGGCGTGCACGCCGACCTGCGGCAGGCCAACGTGATGGTGCGGGGCGCTGCGGCGGCGGCCTCGGGCAGCAGCGGCTGCACTGGTGGCAGTGGCGAGGCGGGCAGCGGCGCAGGCGGCAGCAGCATCAGCGGCGGGGCGCAGGTGCAGGTCCAGTTCGTGGACTTCGAATGGGCCGGCCTGCAGGGCCGCACGCGGCTGCCGCGCTCCATCTGCCAGCGCCTGCCGGGGTATGGGAGCGGCTGCCAGGTGACGCAGGAGTACGACTGGGCGCTGTGGGAGCACGAGCGGGTGCAAGGGCCCCTGTGATGCTGCGACAGGGCGTGCATGCATGGCGGTGCCGACCACATGGCGGTGCAAGAGCCGAGTGACGCCGTTTCAGCAGTGGCAGCCGAGCGACGCCGCGGCGGCAGTAGCAGTTGAGTGACGTCGCGGCGGCAGTGGCAGCCGAGTGACGCCGCGGAGGCCGTGGCAGATGAGTGACGCCGCGGCGGCCGTGGCAGCCGATTGACGCCACGGCGGCAGTAGCGGCCGAGCGAAGCCTGGGCGGCAGTGGCAGGCGAGTGACGGCGCGGCAGCAGTAGCAGCCGACGGCGCGGCGGCAGTAGCAGCCGAGTGACGGCGCGGCGGCCATGGCAGATGAGTGACGCCGCGGCGACAGTAGCAGCTGGGTGACGCCGCCGCGGCAGTAGCGGCCGAGCGATGCCGAGGCGGCAGTAGCAGGCGAGTGACACCGCGGCGGCAGTAGCAGCCGAGTGACGGCGCGGCGGCAGTAGCAGCCGAGTGACGGCGTGGCAGCCATGGCAGATGAGTGACGCCGCGGCGACAGTAGCAGCCGGGTGACGCCGCGGCGGGAGTAGCGGCCGAGCGATGCCGAGGCGGCAGTAGCGGCCAAGCGATGCCGCGGCGGCAGTAGCAGGCGAGTGACACCGCGGCGGCAGTAGCAGCCGAGTGACGGCGCGGCGGCAGTAGCAGCCGAGTGACGGCGTGGCAGCCATGGCAGATGAGTGACGCCGCGGCGACAGTGGCAGCCGGGTGACGCCGCGGCGGCAGTAGCAGCCGAGTGACGTCGCCGCGGCAGTAGCGGCCGAGCGATGCCGCCGCGGCAGTAGCAGCCAGGACCACAGAGAGAGGATATAGGTCGCGTGAGAGAGCGGCTGACGCTGTCTCCATTCCGATCCTAAACAGGTAGTCTTTGACTGCCCTATGTGAGGAAATCAGAGCCAACATGTAGCCAGGTCTTGATTGTCTAGTGATGATGATGATGTGTTACAGGATTGGAAGTGTGCTTTTCTTCTCCCAGTAACGAGACTAACCGAACCAGTTATACGGAGGCGAAGGGCTGATTGCTGCGTCCAGGGGAGTCACAGGAAGTGGAGTCCAGTGGCTGGGTGGAGACGGGGAAACAGAGCGCCCATAGGAACAGGAAGGGTGTTGCAGGAGATCTGCTGGCGGGCTTAGGCACGAGCCTATGCGCATTTGCGCTGAAGGGATTCAGAGAGGAGCGGGCTTCTTGCCAGGCTCAGTGTTACAAGGTAGTGAGAAGGAGCTCAGGTAGCTTGCCAGTGTTCCGCTTTGCTCAGTATGCTTTGGCCTGGTTGGCTTTGGCCTGGTATCGGATTGCACCTGGTATGCCTATACTACGCTGCAAAAGTCATGGTCACGTTTGCGCACCCAATGAAGCCTTGCGCCCTGTCCTTGCCTCCCTTTATAATTAGCTCTTGCCCGCACGCCCAAACTCGCTTCCTAGCCTGAGAACGGTTCGATTTCCAGTCGAGTTTGCTCACTTGGCCCTACGCGCCCCCTTAGGAAGTCCGTATGTATACTTTTCTGCGCTCTTTAAGAAACTGCGAAAAAGCTGTGTGCGGTTTGGGAACTGACCATGTCGCCCTGACTTGTACGTGCACCTTGCGCGTATGCCGCCAATTGCTGGCCTTTGGGGCTCATACGATATAAGTGGTATGACTTTGCTGTGCAACCTGGCGCTGCTGCGGGAAAGGCTGTACGGCGCGCTACATGGGCGCATGGGCGGTCTAAAAATTCGCTTGCGCGCGCACGCCGGCATTTCCATACACGCATGTTGTCAGGACTGCCGTCACCAATTCCGGGTAGCCACACCCCTAGTGTACTCGGTGCTAGCTGGCCTCGTCGGGGCGCCATCGCTTTCACATGGTTCTGCGCGGAGCGGCCCCACCATTGCTGCTACGTGGCGCACCGAGGCATTTGGCGCTGTTGGTTTTGCCATGCGCCATTGAAGTAACCCCAGCTATGACTGCGCTGCGCTTGCGGACAGACCTCTAGTATCCAGTGGCGGGGACACCGGGGCTGCAGCGTAATCGACAGCCCGAGTCACAATGTTGGGAAGTCAGATTCCACGACTTATGAATGCGAGGTTACAAGAAGGGGACAGTGTAAACACCATCACGGCTACGAGGGAAGCCACCATTCCGAGGAACGCAGCAAACCGCAACCCCCGCTTGGCTGCCAACCCAACTCACAGCTGCGTAGGCGCGTCGAAGCTAAGCCGCAGCCAGCCAAAGCCACACCAAACAGCAGCATCACAAAGCACGCGGCTCATAAGGCACCGCAAAGTCTTCCACCAAGCCCGAAGGCGCAACACAGGGCAGCGCCCCAAACAGCAAGCAAACTGCGTGTGTGGTTACAGAGCGGTGCGCACGTTCTTGCGTGCCTTCCTGCTGCGTGTAAACCGGAGGCCCGGGCCGGGGTGACCCTTATAACGCCAGTGCATGATTGTCCTATTTATTGTTCTCCCCTTGCAAGGGGGACTTCCCTACTTCTATGCTCCCAGATGGAGCTGAGTAATGCAGCTAACTTGACAGGCTCAGATTTCAGCATCACTTCGCGCATGTTTAGGCTAAAGTCTAGGCCACTGCACGCTCGTAACTCGGTGTAGGCAGCACATTGCATCAGGACGTGGTGCTCATCCTCCACCTCATTGGCCGTACACAGTGGGCACGTCCTCTCCTCCCTAGGCCTCTCCCAGGCACGGTTCGCGGTGATTGGCCAGCAACATAAACGGAATCTCATCAAAAGCTTATGCTGTGCAACCGGTATGAATGCTCTACTGTGTTCGTGCAGGGTCGGCGGCGCGGACCCTAGTGCGCTTAGCCCCATCCAATGCTTGTGTTTGCACATGTGTATGCCGGGTTGCTTGCCGTCTGAAGGGAATGCGTGCGGGTCCGCTACCAGCCTCTCGTGCTCCCACGCCCTCGTCAAATGGCCCCTGAAGGTAGATAAGATAGGTCCATCGGGTAGGACCGTGCTTGCCCTCCACTCCTCTCTGGACTCGTGTGTGCCTGGCCAATGCCACGCGTCGACACCCTGTGCCGCCACAAAACGGAACAGCCGCGCGCACCACCCGTCTCCCATTGGATTCGCCCATGCCTCCCGTGCCTCGTCGACTAGTGCATCAAAAGCCAGACTTCTGTTTTGCGCGGAAATCCTATTGTAAAAACCCAAACATTGTTTGGCTATGAAAAAGTGCAGCGGCAGTTGGGCCAGCTCCGCAAACAGGAGACGGTGTGACGGTTTGGCTGCTCCCACTGTCTGTCGCATGTATTGGACCTGCAGCTTTACGGCCTCGTCACGCAAACATGCCTCAAATGCGCCCTGTGCTAGGTTGTTCCTGTCATTCCTCCTGGGTGGCGGTCCTCCGTCTAGCATCTCTACTAGCACGTCGGGGCCCCATACCTCACATCCGTAGGTAAGGATGGATCGGATTTGCACGTCGAAACACCTCATGCGAATATCTGGTGCGAAAATGCGTAAACGGTTCAATCTAGTGTTAAGCCCGCACATGGCTCTCCTTGCTGACTCGCAGAGTGTCTCCCTGCAGCTGACGAAGGCCCTACCCGGACCGAACAATAGTCCAAGATAGCGCGCCTTGTCCACCGCAGGGATGGGCTGCCCTGCTAGCTTTAAACCCTGGCATCCGCTGTACACAGTGCTGGCCGTTACTTCGTTGGCTGCAAAAACCAGCCTCTCACACTTGGTAACGTTTGCCTTCATGCCAAAAGCTAGGCAGAACGTGTCTACTAATGATAGCAAGTGGCGCATCCGCTCAGGGGTGGTGGCCAGCAGGGAAACATCATCCGCGTACATCAGCAGTGACACCTTTTTGCCATTCATCTCAGGTGCACCTGTGGCTTCGTCCGTATCTTCCGAATCAATGTACTCTGCTAAGGTTTCTATAAAGAGGCCGAAAAGCTCTGTGCTAAGCGGGCAGCCCTGCTTGACCCCTTGCGTGGTTGCGAAGGGGGCACTGTGCTTACCCCCGGCCTTCACTACCATCATCACTCTCTCGTACGCTTTTTTCAAAGCCGCCAACATCTCACCCGTTACCCCGCGTTCCTCCAGTCTCATCCAAATTAATGGTCGTGGGACCTTGTCGAAAGCCTTTTCAAAATCAATTTGTACGACAATGAGGGGGGTGGTGGCGCCAGCACGCGTGTGCTTGTTGATGAGATGCCTTAGGACAAAAAGATGGTGCGTTGTGCCGTACTTCCTCCTGAATCCGGCCTGAGCCGTGTGCCTCCACTCAAACTCCTCCCCGGCATTCGCCAGCCTCTCTAGAAGGATCGATGCATAGCACTTTGCGAGGGCGCCCCCTACTGCAATGCCCCGGTAATTACCAGGCGCCTGCACGTCACCTTTCCGCTTGTAAATTGGTGTCAAAACAGTTGTAGTAAATTGCTCAGGATAAGCCCCTTCGCTCCAGATTTTATTAAACAACACGTGCACCAGCGGTGCAACTCTATTGAGTGCCGGTGTCGGCGGTTCAGTGGTGGGGTCGCCCGGTTTTACCGCGTACTTGTAGCACTCAGACGGTACCTTCTCTAAGCCAGCTGCCTTGCCGTTGGGCAGCCTTGCTAGTGCGCGTGTTACCTCATCAAGGGTAATCTCGCTATTCAACA
Organism: Chlamydomonas incerta; assembly: GCA_016834605.1. NCBI lineage: Eukaryota > Viridiplantae > Chlorophyta > Chlorophyceae > Chlamydomonadales > Chlamydomonadaceae > Chlamydomonas > Chlamydomonas incerta. The sequence goes on from JAEHOC010000012.1 coordinate 305,020, forward strand.
TCTCGTGCAGACACGTACGGTCAGCCGCAAAAAGATCTTCGGACATCCTCCCACCCGAACCCAAAATGCAGTGGGCGGCTGCTGGGCATCCCCCGCCTGCGCCGTCGTTTAGTAGGGTCGCAAAAGCAAACTGGTGTGCCTGTGGCACGATCTGGTCCCAGCCCGAAGGCTCAACACGGGGCAACGCCCCAAACTGCAGGTCTGTGTGCCTGGGGCACGGTCTGGGCCTAGCCCGAAGGCTCAACACGGGGCAGCGCCCCAAACCGCCGTCTGATAACGCAGCACAGGGAAGCGCCCCGAACAAGCAGGCAACACCGGCAACCAGTCCAACCGGGGCCAGGAGCCCCGCCCGCAGCACCCAACACCGGGCCAAGCGTTAACAGCCAGGGCGCAAGCGTCCAGGCACGAGCGCGCCGAACCAAACTTATGAATGCGACATTACAAAGAAGGGACAGTCCGACCGAAACTTATGAATGCGACATTACAAAGAAGGGACAGTCCGACCAAGCAAGGGTGCCCCGCACCCAGGTCGGGAGGGACCATCTCCGGCCCGAAGGGAAACCACCCTCCCCCCAGCTGTCTGCCGACCTTCCACCGACACGTGCATTAGGCCCATGTCTCAGCTGCTAACCTCGCAAGTCGAAGCCAAGCGTAAGCCCGCCAAAGCCCCACAAAGTGTAGCAAACCGTGTCTGCGCACAAAGCGCTGTCTACAGCACCAGACGCAAAACCAGGCACGCCAGGCATGTAGTCCGGCGACGCCCAATCAAACACCAGCACCGCAGAAGAAAAGGCACCGGAAACCCAACGCACAAGCGCCCGCCGCCCACACCCCAGACGCGGGGTCAAGGGGAGGGGGGTGGGGAGTCCACCTCATCAGGCAAGACCAGGACCAGGCAGTCCCCAGCACCCCGGGCAAGGAACGGATGCACAGACGGCACCGTATCCCAGTCTTTTGGGCGAACTCCCAGGCTAACAAAGGACTGCAGCCGACCCCAGAAATCAGAAACAACCGACACACTAATGCCCATGACATGGGCCGAAGACAAAGCCCGACCCGCACGCAGCCCGGCCATGACCACCAGCTGCCGGCCCAGATCCAGGGCGGACAGCGCAGCAAGGCAGACCACATCCCACACCGGCGGTGCCAGCCCAGCAGGCGGCTGCACCAACCACAGGTCAACACGCGTAAAACACTCCTCACCAGACCCGGGCACGGCACCCATAGCCAAAGCCATGTTCTCCCGCAGTGCCCGCGCCACCACGCAATCCCAAAAACGGTGTCGACGGTCCCCGTCACACATATCCATCTCACAGGCACGACACAGGGGCATCCGGATGCCGGACGCACGACGATCGGCATTTTTCGGGAAGGCCCAACACGCATTGGCAGCCACCCGCCACAAAGCCTCCTTCTGGCGATTCTCCCATTTCAGCGCCCACAACCGGGCCAAAGTGCAGCCGAACGCCCCAACCGCGAGCGGCGCCCCCTCCGCCGGCACACCGGCATCCCGCACAAACAACAAATGCTTAGCCCGCAGCGCAGCCAGGTGCGGAGCCATTTGCATCTCCGTCCCCGCGCGCACGGAATACTCCAAGAGCAGAAGGGGCGGCCCCCCGTCCAGCGCCCACCCCAAGCCCCGCACCACCTGCGCGAGGGCCTCAGCCGTCGCGCACTGCACGTCGGCGGCCGGGAGCGGCTTGAAAGCGTCAACCCCGCGGGCCAGCCGGGCAGCCCGCGCTGCCTCCTCCCAGCCCGCAGGGAGCAGCGCCACCGCCGCCGCAAAGCGCTCTGCAGCCAGCACGGCCGACGCGGGCCCCACCAGAGGGGACGGCAGCACCCACCGTCGAAGCACCAACCGCCACACCTTCAGCCGATACACCTCCAGCATCGCCGGCCCAAACTCGGCCCCCCACTCCGCACGGCGGGGGTAAGCCCACCGCACCTCCTCCAGCTGGTCACTGGCGGCCACCAATTGACCCACGTGACGGAGTCCCGGCAGAGCAAACAAGTCCGCAAACGCAACCTCAAACGTCCGGCCCTGCTCACACAGAGCCGGATTCGCCCAGAGGGGCACATGGCAAACCCAGGTTCCCGGCACAGGAGGCACCACCAGCGTGACCGGCGGCAAATGAGACATGGCCCCCAGGAGCCTACGAAAGGGAGCACTCCCCGGGGTAGCTGGCCTGTTCAAGACGCGCGAGTCATCCCCCCGTACTAACAGGCGGAGCGGCGTGGCCAACTCGTGACGCTGGCCCAACCACGCCACCGCAACCTTCGTCCACGGCGGCACATACGACAGCAACCCACACGCCCCCAACACACACCGCACGGCCAAGCCAGCATGCCGAGCCTGCACATGCTGCCGCAGGGGCAGGAGCCCCACACCACCACACACAGGGGGCAGCTGCATGATCTCCAGGGACATACCGACCGGGCGGGCGTGGGGTTTAGCGGCATACCGGGCCGGGGACAGGCGCCGGTCGACCACCGCCGCCACCTGGCCCAGTAATGCCCCGACAGCCCCCTCGGACGGCAGGCCCGCAAACTCCAGATGATAAAGCACCTTGCCGAGGGCATAAGCCGAGACCGCTGCCGCCCGACCAAACATAGAAACCGGCATACGAACAATCATGCCAAGCACACCCACCACCGCGGCAAACTCCACCGGGGGGGTGGCGGCCTTCCAGTCACCAAAATGCACACCCAAAGACTTGGCCGAACGGACGACCCGCCAGCCCGGGGGCAAGGGAGGACCAGCCACCCCGCCCGGTACCAACCCTACGCCCTCCGGGGTACCCAACATCAGCAGTTCAACTTTAGTCATGTTCAGACGCTGACCGGACGCACACCGGAACACTTCCATATCCGCCAGGAAGCCGGGCACAGCCTGCAATCCTGCAAGCAACGGCGCACAATCATCCGCGTACTGGGACGCCAAAACCGAGGCCAGGGTGGCAAGGACCCCGTGCCCCCTACTGCGCAGCCACGCCAGCAGGGCTTGCGCAACCGCGAGATACAACAGCGGCGCCAACGGGCAGCCCTGACGCACCCCCGCCGCCAGGGGCACCCACCCCGACACGTGACCATTCACCAGCGCCGCCCCCCGCGTGTCAGTCAGAAGGCGGGAAACCCACGAAAGGAACCCGGCCCCCACTCCCATGCGGGTAAGACAATCCAGAAGAAACGACCTATCTACCGTATCATACGCTTTGTAAAAATCCAGAAAGGCCGCCACACCGGGAGACTGTTTCGCCGCTTAAACTTATGCAGGGCAGTGAAGGGTGTGGGGGCACGGTACTTCGGCGCCCGGTTTTTTGGCCTTTTGGGGCTGCACGCGGGACGTTGTTCAGCCCATTCTGCTTGTCACCTCATACATTGCACACGGCACTCCAAAGGCAAGGTTAAGCCTTGCGGGCTCACGAGCGCGGCAAGGATTTTCCTTGAACTTTCAAGTCGCACACTGGCTTGGCCTGCGCCGACATTGCTTAAAATCGCTACATCCAAAAATAAGTGATTTGCCCTGTATGCCTGGCGTTGGCTCTTCAGACCCAGTTGGCTTTTACATTTCGGTGAAAGCCAACTTCGCGCGGGGCACGTCTTACAGCTTTGCGCACGTATGGAAGATAGGTGCTATACGTGGGTATATGATGAGCACAATCGGCGGACTTCCTTGCTCCCAGGCGCGGACATACCCTCGTCGACACGCATCGGCACACACCGACTCCCTCAGTTGCCTGGGCGGCCACCACATGACCCTTTTGCAGCTCAGGTAGCCCCAAACCATGCATACACATGCGTATTATGTTTGTGAAGTGCCGCGGTCTGGACGCCTTGCTCACAGGGTGTGCGGGGGGGGCGGGTGTGGCGTGGCGTGGCGTGTGTGTATGGGCAGGTCACGAGGTCAACCCCCCAACTCCCAACTCCCCGATCTCCCAAGTAACCATCCGGTTACGGCCGACGGTTGAGCCCTGGCCCTTCACTACGCTGCAAAAGTCATGGTCACGTTTGCGCACCCAATGAAGCCTTGCGCCCTGTCCTTGCCTCCCTTTATAATTAGCTCTTGCCCGCACGCCCAAACTCGCTTCCTAGCCTGAGAACGGTTCGATTTCCAGTCGAGTTTGCTCACTTGGCCCTACGCGCCCCCTTAGGAAGTCCGTATGTATACTTTTCTGCGCTCTTTAAGAAACTGCGAAAAAGCTGTGTGCGGTTTGGGAACTGACCATGTCGCCCTGACTTGTACGTGCACCTTGCGCGTATGCCGCCAATTGCTGGCCTTTGGGGCTCATACGATATAAGTGGTATGACTTTGCTGTGCAACCTGGCGCTGCTGCGGGAAAGGCTGTACGGCGCGCTACATGGGCGCATGGGCGGTCTAAAAATTCGCTTGCGCGCGCACGCCGGCATTTCCATACACGCATGTTGTCAGGACTGCCGTCACCAATTCCGGGTAGCCACACCCCTAGTGTACTCGGTGCTAGCTGGCCTCGTCGGGGCGCCATCGCTTTCACATGGTTCTGCGCGGAGCGGCCCCACCACTGCTGCTACGTGGCGCACCGAGGCATTTGGCGCTGTTGGTTTTGCCATGCGCCATGGAAGTAACCCCAGCTATGACTGCGCTGCGCTTGCGGACAGACCTCTAGTATCCAGTGGCGGGGACACTGGGGCTGCAGCGTAATCGACAGCCCGAGTCACACTGTTGGGAAGTCAGATTCCACGACTTATGCAGGGCAGTGCTAGCACAAGCGTCCGCCTCGTTTATATACGACTCTTCACGCCCAAAAGGGGCCAACGACTTCTGGGGCGAGCAGCGGTACCCCAGCAGCAGCTCTGGCAGCGCCTCCTCCCAAGCAGATGCGTCGGCAGCCTCGTAGCAGGTCTTGCGCAGCGCCTCCTTCAGCAGTTGCACGATGCGCTCCGCGGCACCGTCAGCTTGCGGGTGACCAGGCAGGGTGTGGCGGTGATCGATGAAGCACCGCTCAAGCAGGTCTGCAAACTCGCCCTCGAACTCAGCACCGTTGTCGGTACGCACCTCAGCTGGCGCCCCAAACCGCGCCAGCACGTCCCGCAAAGCACGTGCCGTGCGAGCCGCCGTCTTGTCGAGTAGCAGCAGCAGCTCCACGTGCTTGGAGAAGTGCTCGATGACGACCATCACGAAGCGGTTGCCATCGGGCTTGGAGGGCGGTAGCGGGCCGGCCAGGTCCACGCTGAGTCGGTAGAAGAGCCCACGCACCGGCAGCGGGTTCAGACGGGATGGCACCGCCTCGCCGCGCGAGTTGCTGAGGTCGCAGGAGCGGCAGCCGCGGAGGACTTGCTGCACCGTGCGCCGCATGCCGTACCACCAGTGGCCTGTCCGCAGCAGCGCCAGCAGGGTGCGCCGCACGCCCAGGTGGCCAGTGCGCTCATGCACTGCCCGCGCCAGCGGCAGGCACTGATCTGGTGGAAGGCAGACGAGGGTGCGGCCGTCTGCGACGCAGCGCAGCAGCTGGCTGCCGTCCCAGCGGTAGCCCCTGATGCGCCGTGCGACACGCCGGTCCAGCTCGGCCCCCCAGCTGCTGCCGTGCTGCTGCGGAGCGCTGCCATTGCATCCGCATCCTCCCACACCTCCAAGCAGCCAGGCGGGTCCCCGGCGGTGGATTCACCAGCCGTGACCTCCTCCTCGGCGTCCGCTGCTGCCGCGGCTAGGGTGGTGAAGGTGAATGCGAGCTCCGACGCTGGTTGCCGCTGTAAGAGCCCCCGCGCGACGAGCGTGGCCAGCTCGTCAGCGTCTGTGTCCCCCCCCCCAGTGGCAACGGCGCCGGGCCATGCAGCGCGCGTGGGCGTGGGTGTCATGGGGCGTCAGGTAGCTGCGCTGGAGGGCGAGGGCGAAGGCGATGGAGGTGATGGCGACGCGCGGCGAGAGAGGCTGGCGCAGGGCGGCGAGGGCGAGGTCGGGCGGCAGGCCGTCAGCGGCACCCGGGAGGTGCCCGAGGACGGACTCCCACTGAGGTGGCAGGGTTCATCGCTGGCGACCAGGCGTAGCGGCGGTTCGGCGCAGGCTGCGGGCAGGGCGATGAGGCGCTGGCCGGGGATGTGCACCGGCCGGCATGGCAGGGGGTCGACGCACGCAGCCACCATGGGTCGGCGGCCCGGCTCCAGCAGCCCCTTCTCACTACCTGAGCCCCTTCTCACTACCTCGCCGCGCGAGTTGTGGCACCGCCTCGCCGCGCGAGTGTGGCTGGCTGCCACAGCTGGCTGTGCAGCTGGCGCGCTCGGCCCCTGGCGCCGTCTGGCAGCCGGCACCTGTGCCTTGCGTGCACACGTGCCAGCTGCCAGATGGCGCCAGGGGCCGAGCACGCAAGCTGCACAGCCAGCTGTGGCAGCCAGCCCGGGGCCCCAACGGCGACGGTCTCCGTGATGGTCGCGAGGGTGGTGGCGGCAGTCGACGGCGAGGCATAGGCCGGCAGCTCACGGCCCGGGTAGGCCACGACAGCCGGGGCCGGCGGGGCCGGGTCGTCGGCGGGGTCGAGGCGTGCGCCTGTGCTGTCCGCGTCGGTCGGCAGCGGGCTGCGGCTGAGCGCGTCGGCGTTCTGGTTGAGCTTGCCGGGACGGTGCACGACGTCGAACACGTACTGCTGCAGAATGAGCGCCCAGCGTGCCGCCTGGCCCGTCAGGTCACGCTGAGTCATGAGCCACTCCAGGGGGCCGTGGTCCGTGACGAGCGTGAAGCGGCGGCCGTGGAGGTAGGGGCGCATGGTCTGGATGGCCCAGACCGCTGCCAGCAGCTCGCCCTGGCTCCACGTCAGCACCTCCGCCTGTGCGCAGCCCGCGGCACGGTGGTGGGGCAAGCGCGCGCCGCTGGCTAAGGCTGTTTGGCACCACCCCGGTGCCGCTGGATGAGCAAAACAGGGTTGGGGCCCGTCAAACGCGCCAACTTCTAAAAGGGGCCAACGCGCCGTTCTAGAAGGGACCAACGCGCCCAGAAGGGGCCAACGCGCCAACTCTAGAAGGGACAACGCGCCCAGAAGGGGCCAACGCGCTGCGGTGTGACCGAGTGACCGCGGGGTCGGGAACCTTCGCGAAACACACACGCCGCGAAACTCACTTCACACTCCAATGTCTCAGCTCAAACGTTATTTGTCCGTATATACCTAATAATGATTTATTCAATTGCACAGAAATCGCATAGCACAAACCGTGTCACACCCTCGTGCGTGTCCGGACAGCTCTGGAAGCCCCAGCACGCAAACCCGTCCAGACATGCGGCGTGTGTCCCCTAGCGATGATCGCCATAGGTCTCCCCACCATGGGGGCGCCCATAGGCAAACGGTCCTCCCCAGGAGGGGGGCCCTCGGTCCGTGGGGAAGCCCCCATACCTGGAAATTGCCAAACCCAAAGTTGAAGGCCCCATCGGCTGACGTAGTGGTGTGGATCCTGGCTGGAAGGGTCAACAACTGCGAGGCGGCATCCAGCTGGTTCATGTAATAGTCGAGCCGATCCAGATCCAGCTGCACACCCATTGCATCAGCCCCTTGCACAAAGCAGCCAAGGCGTACGCGGATTACCTGGCAGCCAAAGACGAGTTGAATCCTGTCATGATGGCAGCTGGGGATTGCCCAATAGCTGACGGACGCCGCGTACCCCTGCTCTTTTATGCTGACGATCTTAGCTTGTTTGCGACGACACACCGTCGGTTGCTTCAGATGCTGACGACACTCCGCGAGTACTGTGAGGCTTGCGGAATGCGGGTGAATGTCACAAAGTCAGAGGTGCTGGGCGTGCATTCGTCAGCCACCTTTCGACGCTATCTGCGACAGGAGCCGAGCCCTATGCCGGTATTCATGCGGGAATACCAACAGGGACTAGAAGCGCTCCGCTTTTTCCCCTGGAAGCGCAGGGCGCGATACCTCGGCCTGTACTACGGTCCTAGCGCTAAGTTTGAATCTTGCTGCAAGGAGCTACATGCTTCGGGTGAGCGAGCTATGCACGCACTACGTAGGAAGTTGCGAAAGAAAGGGCTTATGGTCCCTGCCGTAGCCATGCGATGTTTCAACGCGCAGGTGCGCGCGGTGCTATCCTACGGTGCACAAGTGTGGGCACCAGACGCGTTGCTGCGTGTGTTCAATGCGGCGCCAGCTGAAGGTCAAAGATACGGTGCTTTCGATCGAGCGCTAGGGCATGGCATGGTACGCATCCAGATGGGTTTCATGAAGGAGGTTGAAGGAGCGCAGAAGCCAATGCATGAATTGCTTTTCCGAGAGCTGGGGTGCATGCCATTACACGTGCATTGGGCAGAGCTTGTTTTCCGTTTTTGGAACCAACTAGTTAAGGCAACGGGCACCGTCTATCATCAGGCTTTTAGGGAAGAGATACGAGCGGTACTGGCCAGTTTGCCGACGCCGCCCACGCACACGTGGGGAGCTAAAGTATTGCGGCTACTGATGGTTGGGCTGGGCTACCGTTTCGGTGGAGAGGCAGGTGGAGATGTCGAGGCCAATGTTACACGCATTACTACGCATGAACTAGATGTAGCCTCCCTCATGGGGAAGGTGCACAAGAGGTTTGAGGAGGATTGGGCCAGCAACAGGCTAGATGCGGAGCCGCGGGATTTTGTGACGCAAGCAGGGGTCAAGCTGGGCGTGAAGATGTGCCGTTACAAGCACTGGATGGGGGAAACACGTCACACGCAAATCTACATTCCACGCGCATGGCACATTTCCATGATGAGATTTAGGCTGGGCGTGTGGATGATTGAGGGGCTAACAACCCCCGGGGCGAGCACGGCGCGCACAGAGAGAGAGCACAGAGAGTGTGTCCGCTTTGCCGCGCATCTGGAGAGGAGCATGTGGAGGATGAGAGGCATGTGCTGCTTGAGTGCAGAGCGTACGATGATATCAGGAGCACGCTGTGGGAAGTGAATCCCGCGACTATGGTGGACGCGATGGCCAGCAGTGACCAGAGGGGTTTAGCGCGTGTCATACACGCGATAAGGCTGCGACGTAACGACCTTACGGCGCGACCAATTTAGATTATTATTGCATGAACTGTCTTGTTATTCAAATCAACTCTTTTGAGAACTATTTTAGCGGTCCATGAGCTTCCTGCCTCGTTTGGACCAATCTACAACCATGAACTTGTAACATCAAGTGTTTCTCAGGCAAACCCACCAAAATGTAACGAACGTATTTGCAGCTTTCTAGCATGTAGGAGCCTTTAGCTACCATGAACCGCCCTGTAGACGTTGCTCGGGAGTTTGAGTCAGTAGAGAGGGACATAGCAAAGACCACGTCCGACATAGACAAGGTCGAGAAGGAAATCGAGAAGAAGCAAGCGCGGCAAGACCACCTCGTGTCTCACTTGGAAAAGATCCGCCAGGAGCTCAACGACGTGCAGGCGCAGCTCCTCGCGCCAGCTCTCAACGAGGAGGATAGAGCGAGGCTGCGCCTTGTCGAGCAGCAGCTATGTGACGAGCAGCAGTTGTGCCGCGACGAGCTGGTTGATGCGCGCAAAAAGGAGGAGCAGCTGCGCAACAAGGAGGAGCAGCTGCGCAGCGAGAAGGCACAGCTGCGCAGCGAGAAGGCGCAGCTGCGCAAAGAGAAGGAGCAGCTGCGACTCTTGGAGCAAGCGCAACCGAACGGTGAGCGTTTATGGCGCGAAGCGGGGCTCGCTTGCACCTTGCCTTGAGAGCTGTGACACCTGCCCTGGGTCCATTCTGACCAGTGCCTACTTGCCGTGCCTACTTGCGCTTCAGCCGGGGGCGCTGACCTCGTACGTGAGTGTGGAGCCGACGCTGGGCTGTTGCTGACGCTGGGCTGCTGCTGACGCTGGGCTGCGTGCTTCTGCCTGTGACGTTAATCCGGATACTGAGACTTCGTGTGCGCATACTCATAGGGTCCCAGCTGCAGGCGCAGCTCGATGCGCTGCCAAGCCCCTTGGACATGGCCCACAGCAAGGTCTGGTCGCAGCATCACGACTTTTTCCAGTGCTTTCGGCCAGCCGATGGCAAGGGCCCGACCCGGGCTCTGCCGATAGCGCTGTACGACGCAGTGCTGGACCAGCTGGTGGCGATGTTCCACGCGGCGATGCGGGGCGTCGGCAGCGATGGCGGCAGTAGCGGCATCAGCAGCAGCAGTGGCGGTGGCAGCAGCGGTGGTGGTGCTGACGACGTGGCCCCGTCACAGACGGACTTCGTGCTGGCGAGACGGTAACAGGGAGGATGGCGTTGGGAATGATTTGGGTTTGAGTGGTGTTCTGCCACGCGGGGAAGGTTGGACGGGTTGTGGGCACTCCGCCACAGGTCGACAGGCTGGGGGTCAAAACTTGAAGGTCGCACACCGGTTTACTCTTACAGCCTGGCGGCCCGGGAACGGCGGGATTGCAAGTCGACGTCTTGACTTCGCCGTGGAAAGTCTGCATAGAGTTGTATAGCTCCTACGGGAGTGACCACAACGTAACTGCGCTCAATTATTATGTGCCCGTTTGCAGCCTGTGCGAGACCATGGCCCGGAGCTTTGGCAACGAGACGGAGCGCATGGATGAGTTCACTGCCCTGCTCGAAGGCTACCTCGGCGAGCCGATTGACGCCCACCATCCCATTCGCACCGAGAAGTTCGAGACCGACGGGAGCCTGCGCTGCTGCGTCGGCACCGGGCCGGCGGCTTCGATGTGGTTGCCGGTGTACATCCAGGAGGTCAAGAACGAGGTGCGTGGCTGGCCATGAGTGTGTGGGGCGGCCGCATACGACGGCAGCTTCCACCCAGATTGGGCAGATCCGCAGCAGGCGCCTGCCCCTGTGCGCTTAGCCCACCTTCCTGTAACCCCTGCTGTTGCTGTATGCCTGGGCCAAACCGCCATGCATGGGTACCACACGCAATCTCATGATCTCATGCACGTCCGAGCCAAGCCTGTTATCGCTGCTTGCTATCGCGCCCTGCAGATCGGCAAATCAGGAGACCCCTACTTCCAGGGCCAGCGCTACTACCAGTGTTACGTGGCGGATCCGAAGCTGGCCGCGCAGGTGCGGCACACGGTGCTGCCGGCGCTGATGCTGGAGCTGGCGGGGCCGCACCTGCGCGTGTCAGCGCTGGCGTCGCCGCGCGACGTGACCGTGGTGTGCGAGCCGCTGACGCCCTACCTGCACCTGTTCAGCATGGAGCGCTGCGATCCCGGTGGGTGGATGGCGCGCATATTTAGTGCGCGCTACTTCTAGTTCCTCAGGGCGCCACACCTGGCCATCAGGCAAAATGCGCGATTTAGGAACCGTGGCCTCAGCGCCTTGGATCACCCGTGCTCGCGTGCGCTTGTCCGTGTTGAGCTGCGGCATGCCAGTTGCCTGTTTGTCCTTGTTGGACAGGAACGCGTGGGCCCCCCGCTCCACTGGCCCGCCCTGTCTCGGATTTGGAAACTTGATTGAACTTATCCCCCCCCCCCCGTGCCTGCAACCTCCAGACCACATGGACCGCCTGGCGCTGGTGCTGCGCGCCATCAAGGACGGCTTCGGGCTGCTGAAGGACTCGTGCCGCCGCCTCGTGCAGCAGCCGCAGCCCCCTGCCGCCTCGCCCACGGCGGAGTGCTCGGCCTCGGCTGCGTCGGCTTTGGCTTTGGCGTCGCCGTCAGCTTCAGAGGAGCAGGTGCAGAAGAAAGCGCGGCGCGGGGTGGTGCCGCCGGTGCGCGACCTGTCCCTGCAGCTGCCCTACCCGCTGCGCCCAGGGACGGGCTTCACGGACGTGCGGGCCATTGGGCCTGGCGTGTACAAGCCACTGTACTCCGCCAAGCACGGCGGCAGGTGCGCGCAGTGACAAGCAATGGATGGGGGGCACGGCCTGGCCGCGGCGCCTACCCCACCAGCGGCTGTTGATTAGGCGGCTAGCTCCTTAATTTCTTTCTGCCTGGTGATCGTGTGCGAATGGGAAGCATTATTATACCTTCTTCGTGACGCCTTTGAGCGCGGGATAATTGGGTGAACCCAATACCCCCTGTATCTTGCTCTGCCCGCTTATCCCCGGCCTTCATTTTCATTCCTCTACCTCCTCGCCGGGCGGGTTGTGCATGCAGGGCCGTGGCCGTCAAGTTCACGCGCATGAGCCCGGACGCGGTCCGCGTGCAGCGCGCCTGGGCGGCGGCGGGCCTGGCGCCGGCGCTGGTGCTGGAGGAGGCGCGGCCGCTGCCGTGCGGCATGACCATGCTGGTGATGGAGTGGCTGGCGGCCGAGGACGGCTGGGTCATGTTCTGGAGCCTGCCGCCGGACCAGAAGCGGCGGCTGCACGGCGAGGTGGTGGCGGCGCTGCGCCGGGCGCACGAGGTGATGGTGGACGACGGCCGCGGTGGGCGGCTGCCGGGCGTGCACGCCGACCTGCGGCAGGCCAACGTGATGGTGCGGGGCGCTGCGGCGGCGGCCTCGGGCAGCGGCGGCTGCACTGGTGGCGGCGGCGAGGACGCGGTGGCGGGCAGCGGCGCAGGCGGCAGCAGCATCAGCGGCGGGGCGCAGGTGCAGGTCCAGTTCGTGGACTTCGAATGGGCCGGCCTGCAGGGCCGCACGCGGCTGCCGCGCTCCATCTGCCAGCGCCTGCCGGGGTACGGGAGCGGCTGCCAGGTGACGCAGGAGTACGACTGGGCGCTGTGGGAGCACGAGCGGGTGCAAGGGCCCCTGTGATGCTGCGACAGGGCGTGCATGCATGGCGGTGCCGACCACATGGCGGTGCAAGAGCCGAGTGACGCCGTTGCAGCAGTGGCAGCCGAGCCACGCCGCGGCGGCAGTAGCAGTTGAGCGACGTCGCGGTGGCAGTGGCAGCGGAGTGACGCCGCGGCGGCAGTGGCAGCCGATTGACGCCACGGCGGCAGTAGCAGCACAGCGACGCCTGGGCGGCAGTGGACGCCACGGCGGCAGTAGCAGCCGAGTGACGCCGCGGCGGCAGTAGCGGCCGAGCGATGCCGCGGCGGCAGTAGCAGCCGGGACCGCAGAGAGAGGATATAGGTCGCGTGAGAGAGCGGCTGACGCCGTCTCCATTCCGATCCTAGACAGGTAGTCTTTGACCGCCCTATGTGAGGGAATCAGAGCCAACATGTAGCCAGGTCTTGATTGTCTAGTGATGATGATGATGATGATGATGATGATGATGATGATGATGATGATGATGATGATGATGATGATGATGATGATGATGATGATGATGATGATGATGATGATGATGATGATGATGATGATGATGATGATGATGATGATGATGATGATGATGATGATGATGATGATGATGATGATGATGATGATGATGATGATGATGATGATGATGATGATGATGATGATGATGATGATGATGTGTTACAGGATTGGAAGTGTGCGTTTCTGCTCCCACGAGACTAACCGAGCCAGTTATACGGAGGCGAAGGGCTGATTGCTGCGTCCAGGGGAGTCACAGGAAGTGGAGTCCAGTGGCTGGGTGGAGACGGGGAAACGGAGCGCCCGTAGGAACAGGAGGGGTGTTGCAGGAGATAGGACCCCCCGGCCAGGGCCCATGGTCCTACAAGGAAAGGATAGCGTGCACGATCGTGCACACCACCTTAACGAAGTTCTTTCGAAATGCGAACGCGAATATGCGTAATCATGTGTCGTTGTAGTCGCTAGCACACATAGAAGGCCGGTGAGCAAGACTCAGACACAGCAGGGATGTTACCTCGTCCAGACGGTAAACTCCACGGGCGATGGAGGAGCGCCGCTGACCCATCACTGATGTAACCAGGTTGTGATGGCTGGGCTGTCGGACGGCTGGGGCTGGCGGGGAGCGGAGCATTGGGGGGCGCGGCATCCGAAACTAACCTGGAAGCGCCACCGCCGCCCAGCAGCACATGCGAGGGAGGGAGTGAATGGAGGCGTAAGAAAACGAAAGAAAGAAGCGGGCCCGACAGCACGGACCAAAGCAGCACTCAAGTAACGGCGGGCTGGGCGGGCGGCTGTAGCTACGGTTGGGGCTGGCGCGGGCTGGAACGGAACTACCAAGGCGGAAAGGAAGGCAAGGATGAAAACGGTGAGGCTTCAAGGAGTGTGGCAAGGCGAGTACTGCGAACCGGTGGCCGCGGAAAATTTAAGACAGCGCAGTGGCTGCATGGCTCATCCCGGCGGTATTGCATGCGGCACAGGCCCAGATGGCCGGAATGCAAAGTGGCGCGCGCGGTCCCGTGACAGGGGGCCGCCATGCAGGATGCCGGGCGGCGAGCAACACGCAGCAAGACACCAAAACAAACCCCAGAACAGGCCACAACCCCGCAACAAGACATAACAGGACAACCGACGGGGCGGACCGCAGTGCGCGCCAGCGGAGAGGCAACGGCGCAGGAGTTGGAGCCTGGGCGGCAGCGGCGTATGGGCAGCAGGCGCCGGGGCCAGCGCCGGCACCAGCGCCCGCTGGCGCCGCGTTCCCTGCTGCCTGTGCGGCTGCTGCAACTACGGGCGCGGGCGCGTCGGCGGCGGGCATCTGAGCTCGCTGCTTCGCGACAGGCCTGCGGATACGGAGTGAATGCACAAGCGCTTACAAGGAAGATGTGATTGATGCGGGAATTTTTGGAGGACTAGGGATAGATTCGATGCCGAGGCCCTTGAGGAATGAGCTAGGGACGTGTCGCCAAGTACCCCAAGATGGCCCATTGGCGAGGGCGCGGGCGGTGCCGGAATGGACCTGTGGCGAGCCTTTCGCCGGGTTCAGACGCGGGCCGATAGACATGGCGCTGAGCGTGAGCTGGAACCCATGTGCGGGGAGCGGGCAGACACACACAGGGCACGACGCCGGGTTCAGACGCGGGCCGATAGACATGGCGCTGCGCGTGAGCTGGAACCCATGTGCGGGGAGCGGGCAGACACACACAGAGCACAGCGCCGGGTTCAGACGCGGGCTGATAGACATGGCGCTGAGCGTGAGCTGGAACCCGTGTGCGGGGAGCGGGCAGACACACACAGGGCACGACGCCGGGTTCAGACGCGGGCCGATAGACATGGCGCTGAGCGTGAGCTGGAACCCATGTGCGGGGAGCGGGCAGATACACACAGGGCACGACGCCGGGTTCAGACGCGGGCCGATAGACATGGCGCTGCGCGTGAGCTGGAACCTATGTGCGGGGAGCGGGCAGACACACACAGGGCACGGCGCCAGGTTCAGACGCGGGCCGATGGACATGGCGCTGAGCGTGAGCTGGAACCCGTGTGCGGGGAGCGGGCAGACACACACAGGGCACGACGCCGGGTTCAGACGCGGGCCGATAGACATGGCGCTGAGCGTGAGCTGGAACCCATGTGCGGGGAGCGGGCCGACACACACAGGGCACGACGCCGGGTTCAGACGCGGGCCGATAGACATGGCGCTGCGCGTGAGCTGGAACCCATGTGTGGGAAGCAGGCAGACACACACAGGGCACGACGCCGGGTTCAGACGCGGGCCGATAGACATGGCGCTGAGCGTGAGCTGGAACCCGTGTGCGGGGAGCGGGCAGACACACACAGGGCACGACGCCGGGTTCAGACGCGGGCCGATAGACATGGCGCTGAGCGTGAGCTGGAACCCATGTGCGGGGAGCGGGCAGACACACACAGGGCACGACGCCAGGTTCAGACGCGGGCCGATAGACATGGCGCTGAGCGTGAGCTGGAACCCATGTGCGGGAAGCGGGCAGACACACACAGGGCACGACGCTGGGTTCAGACGCGGGCCGATAGACATGGCGCTGCGCGTGAGCTGGAACCCATGTGCGGGGAGCGGGCAGACACACACAGGGCACGACGCCGGGTTCAGACGCGGGCCGATAGACATGGCGCTGAGCGTGAGCTGGAACCCGTGTGCGGGGAGCGGGCAGACACACACAGGGCACGACGCCGGGTTCAGACGCGGGCCGATAGACATGGCGCTGAGCGTGAGCTGGAACCCATGTGCGGGAAGCGGGCAGACACACACAGGGCACGACGCTGGGTTCAGACGCGGGCCGATAGACATGGCGCTGCGCGTGAGCTGGAACCCATGTGCGGGGAGCGGGCAGACACACACAGAGCACGGCGCCGGGTTCAGACGCGGGCTGATAGACATGGCGCTGCGCGTGAGCTGGAACCCATGTGCGGGAAGCAGGCAGACACACACAGGGCATGGCGCCAGGTTCAGACGCGGGCCGATAGACATGGCGCTGCGCGTGAGCTGGAACCCATGTGCGGGGAGCGGGCAGACACACACAGGGCACGGCGCCAGGTTCAGACGCGGGCCGATAGACATTTGTGTGTGGTTACAGATTGGTGCGCACGTTCTTGCGTGCCTTCCTGCTGCGTGTAAACCGGAGGCCCGGGCCGGGGTGACCCTTATAACGCCAGTGCATGATTGTCCTATTTATTGTTCTCCCCTTGCAAGGGGGACTTCCCTACTTCTATGCTCCCAGATGGAGCTGAGTAATGCAGCTAACTTGACAGGCTCAGATTTCAGCATCACTTCGCGCATGTTTAGGCTAAAGTCTAGGCCACTGCACGCTCGTAACTCGGTGTAGGCAGCACATTGCATCAGGACGTGGTGCTCATCCTCCACCTCATTGGACATGCAGCTGCCGCCGCCGCCGCCGCCGCCGCCGCCGCCGCCGCCCAACCCCGACACCGCCACGGACGCAGAGCAGCAGCAGCGGCAACAGCAGCAGAAGCAACAACAGCAACAGCAGCAGCAGCAGGAGCTGGAGGAGCAGCAGCGGCGGCGGTATGCAGCACACCTGCAGGAGGCTGCGAAGGCACAGGCGCAGATCCAGCAAGCGCTGATACCGCAGCCGCCCGCGCCCACAACCAGCCAGGCGGACGGAGATGGGGAAATGGAGGAGGCGGAAGAGAAGGGAGAGGAACAAGCCGTAGACGGGGGGAAGAAACCGGAGGAGAAGGGCGCCCCCCCCGCACGGCACGCCCCTGCACGCAGTGAGGGTACCACCGAGCAAGCCGGCCAGTGGAGCCGGGGCCAGTGTGAAGGCGGCCGCGGGCGGCAGCACCACACAGTCGGAGAAGACCGACCGCCCCGGCCCCCCGGCGAAGAGCCCGGACAACAACAGCAACAGCAGCAACAGCGCGAGCACCAACACCAGCACCAGCGCCCCCGCCAATGCTAGCACCGGAGCTGGCGGTGACGGCGGTGACGCCAACACCAGCGCGGGCGCAAGCACCAGCACAAACGTCAATGCCAACACCACCGCCGGCGCCAGCACCAGTGCCGACGCCAATGCTGGCGGCAACGGCACCAGTGCCAGCGTGGGCACTAGCACCAGCACCACGGGCGACACGGAGGTGAGCGGTAACGGGAGTGAACGCCGGCACCGCGGCGCCATAGCTAGAACAGCAGCTGCGATGGCGGAGAACGCCAAGAACAGACAGAGAGGGGACGGACACGCAGCGGGGGGCGAAGCGACCACTAGCCAACCACAGACGGAGCCCGATCCGCAGCACAGAACACCACAGGCACCACGCGTGAACCGCCGCAAGATGAACGGCAACACACCCCCGCCGATCAAACTGGTGGTGGAGGGCAGCGCAACAGGCGCAGATGACAACAGCAGCAACGGATACGCATCCATGGACGAGGAGGGCGACCCCCCCGCCCTGGCGCTCTCAGATGAGACGCAATTCCCGGCCCTTGGGGCATAATGCGTAAACGTAGGCAAGAAGGCCGTGAGTCGCTGCGGCCGCTACGGATAGCGACGCACAACGTACGTGGCCTCCTATCGCACCGGGGTGGAAGCCCTGATGCGAAACGCCTTATTGCACTTATGAAATCCTGGGAGGCAGCACAGCTAGATATTATCTGCCTACAGGAAACGCGAGTTACAGCGGACTGCATCGACACAGCCAGAAAACATATATTTATAGCAGCGTCAGCAATCAGAGGCAGCGAATACATCTCCTTCTGGGGTCCAGCTGGTACAGGGCCGAACGGAAGCCCAGCTGGGGGAGTTGCCATTCTGATCAGAACCTCGCTTGCAGAGCAGCTTACAGCAACAGACACGACAGAATGCAGCATATCAGAGGACAGCCGGATGTTACAGCTTCCGTTGGAATGGGGTGGCCACAGCTTTAACCTAGTATGCACGTACCTTCCGTCTGGCAGCCCAACAGGCCAACGTAATTTCATCCAGCAACAGCTAGCCCTCCTTTCGAGCAATGGCAAGCAGAATATTATTTGCGGAGATTTCAACTTTGTCATGGACCCGCAACTTGACTGCACCAACCCCGATGCCCGTACAGCTGATAGCATCACGGCCAGCCAATTTACGTCAGCATGCCCTGGTCTAGTGGACGTGTTTCGTCATCTACATCCAGCATTGCGCTCCTTTACGTATTTTTACCGTACAGCAAGCTCCGCTGGGGCATCTCGCTTGGACCGCATTATGGCATCCGCATCTATCAGCGAAACTATGATTTCATGCCGAGTGGAAATGGCGCGCCATCAGATCACCGAATGGTGATATCTCGCCTAGCCCCCTCACCCTCGGCCGCTATGCAGCATCAACCAGGTAAAGGCTTGAGGCGATGTAAGCTATACTTAATGGATTATGGGGATTTACGCCAGCAGTTTAAGGAATGGATTGACACTAACGCTGCCACCATACCATCCAGCCCAGCAGCAATTATTGATTGGTGGCCGCTTTTTAAATCAGCAATGATTACTTCCATCCATACACTCAATACGGAGTCAGTGCGAAGGCATCACACAGCGACAGAACAGCTAGCGCAGGCAAACAGATCTGCCACCCAAGCTTTTGCATCAGTGGAAAGGGCGGCCACTAGGGGGCAACCACTGCACGATCTGGCGAACAATGCAGTATCAGCAAGAGCAGCGGTAGCTAAAGCAGCAGTAGAAGCCAGCGTATCAACAGAAAGGCGCACTCGACACACATGGCTACGGATGGGGGAGCAACCGAATCCCGTTATGACTAAACTCCTTCGCCCCCCGGCGACATCACGACGTATACAGGCGCTGAAATGCAGTGATGGCGCCACCACGTCTGACCCGGCGGTTAAGTTGGCGCAGGAAATGATCACCTTTTGGAGCGGCATCAGCAACATGGCAACAACCAACCCTGAGGCCCGCGCAACTGTCCTAGAGGCGCTACGGGCGGCAGGACGACGCTGCCCCCCAGCCCTAGCAGCAGAGATGGGTAGCCTTGTAGTGTCGAGTGAGGAGGTGGCCAAAGCGCTGTCTGCAGCGCCAGCCGGAAGGGCGCCCGGCGCGGACGGTATTCCAGCGGACCTATATAAACGCTTCAGCGACAAATTCTCAGCCATTCTTGCCTCAGTACTCTCAGCAGCAGCCCAGCAACAACGTCTACCAAAGGGTTTCCTGGATGGAGTTATTTGCTGCTTGCATAAAGCGGGGGACCCTACGGTGACTGCTAACTACAGGCCTATCACCCTACTTGACACAGACTACCGGACCCTTGCAAGAATCCTTGCGACTAGGGTATCAAAAGCTTTCAGTCAGACTATCAGCCCCGAACAGACAGCCTTCCTACCACTAAGGCGGATTGCTGACAATATTGCACTTCTACAGCTGGCACCGCACATCCTGAAAGGGGCAGAGGAAACCGGCGTGGTAGCTTTTTTGGACTTCCACAAGGCGTACGACGCGAATTCATGTTTGAATGTTTACAAGCACTTGGGGTTGGCGATGGTTTCCTTGACTGGGTACGTATGCTACACAACGGCACGCGTTCTGCAGCACTGGTCAACGGACATCTGTCACAATTCATGGAACTTACAGCTGGCGTACGGCAAGGATGCCCACTTCTCCACTGTTATATCTTGCAATCGCTCAAGCGCTTCTCTCATGGCTCAATAGCAAGGGGTTTGGTATTGACGTGCATAAACTAAAAGCCTCACAATATGCAGATGATTATTCACAATTCCTACGCAAATTGGCTGAGATACCAACGTTCATTGACGCTATGGTAACGTTTGGCAAGGCCTCGGGGCAGCAGTTGAATATTACAAAATCTGAGGCTATTACTATTGGCGCCACGTACACGAATGCCAATCCCACAGCGGCAGCAACGCAGCCTCAATCAGCACTACGACTGGTTGCGTCGGCGAAGACGCTTGGCATACACTTCAACAATAATGCAGGACTACCGCCAGCGCTCAATATGGCACCGACACTAGAAAAAGCGAACGCTTGTATGAACCGCATTGCAGGGATGTCGCTCACTACCTTCGGCAGGGCAGCAGCGGTGTCAGGATATGCACTGAGCAAGACACTGTACAAATTGGAGTTTGATGGCATACCAAATGATGGATCACTGGAAAAAATCATTAGCAATGCTGCAGCACTGGTGGACCGGGGAATCTCACCAGCGGCATACAGAAATAATCCACATGCACGATTACCCGGGGTCAGCAACACAATTCTAAGTTTACCTGTCAAGTGCGGGGGATTTGGTATGTTACCGGCTATACAACATGTGCGGGCTCGCCATGCGCTGCTAGGAATCAGAGGTATAGCGGGAGGTGGACGCACGAGGCTGAAATTTAACCCCCCATGGTCGCACAACCTGAAAAATGCAGTCTGTCTACACCACCCAGCAGCGCAGCCCCTGGCGCTCCTGACGGCACGTAAGCACCCCACAACGGGGAGGCCGATCGTGTTGGGGAAAGTGGTAGACACGGGCTGTGCACTGATTGAGCGAGTGTGCTCCGCGCTCATGAACCTACCGGAACTTGTGATACTCGATGCCAATCTACTTCAAGCGGGGCCATGGGTTTCGCAAGCACCGTTGTGGGGCAACCCAACTTTGAATTTTAGACAGAGAAATGGTGTGAATGTATCTTTGGAAGGGGGCTTCTCGGATATTGTTGCACTAGGCTCAATCACCACAGTCGGAGACGCAGTGAGGGCTATTGATACGTTTGCACGGGTTAAGGAGAAATTGCAAGACGTGCCGGCCAATACCAGAGCCCCACCCCGGATACGGAGTGAATGCACACGCGCTTACAAGGAAGATGTGATTGATGCGGGAATTTTTGGAGGACTAGGGATAGATTTGATGCCGAGGCCCCTGAGGAATGGGATAGATGCTTTTCGACGCATGCAAAACTTGATTAACCACCTGCCTGCGGGATGGACAGAAGCGGCACGAACAGGCATGGGACTAAACCAGGATCAAGCATACACGGAAATGATTGACCATATAGTGGGGTGCCTTGGATGGAAGATGAACAATCAACCAATTCCACTGGCGACCGTTTCGGTGAAGCAGGCCACGTACCTGCAGATGAGTGAAGCGTTTGGGAAACTAGCAGAAAAACATGCTGATTTTGTCCACGAGGCGAAGGGTGGTAATGTAGGTGATATAGTGATGGCGGTAGAGGACAAGGAACGCATCTCGAGCACATATGAACGCTTGTGGAAGCTTAAATGGGAAGCAGAGCAGAAAGAAGCCTTCTGGAGGCTAGCAGTGGATGGATTCCCAGGCTTCTCGATGCACAGAGGGCAAGGTCATAAATGCCCATGTGGGGTGACGGATGCGCAGTCTGACCGCGCACACCATTTCAGCACGTGCACAATTGCTAGCACGCTACGGCTGCATATTCAGGAAGCGACAGACATAGGTGATGAGGATCACATAATTGAATTGATAGTGGAGCGTAAGAATCTGTGGCTAGTAATACCGCCACACGAGGCTATCCAGCAACCCATCTGGGACGTTGTATGCCTGGCTGCGATCTCTGCCATGGAGTACGGTAGGAGACTATTGTTTGCCTCCAGAGGGGAACAAGGCAAGGTAGAAGAAACAGCGATTAGCAGGATTAAAACGCAAGTTATAGCAGACTTTTGGGAGCGTTTGCAGACGTATGTGAGCCTGGGCATCAAGCCAAGGAGGTGGGACGAAATCCCACCAGGCCACCCTTGGATTGAAAGAAGGGAAGACGGGAGTATGTGGATCAATAAGCCGACTTTCATTACAGTTGAAGAGGAAGGAGATTGAGTTTAGAAGATGGTGGCGCTCCCATGGGAGCAAGGCCTACTAGCCCAAGGCGCAGAGTAGGCTGTCGGCGCTGCAGGTGGCGCGCCCCTGAGGTCTAGAGCAGGGCGTCCGTACTAGTACGTGCTCGCTGGCTCGTGAGCTGCGTCAGCAGGTCCCTCCTGTAACCAATGCAATCTCATTGGCCGTACACAGTGGGCACGTCCTCTCCTCCCTAGGCCTCTCCCAGGCACGGTTCGCGGTGATTGGCCAGCAACATAAACGGAATCTCATCAAAAGCTTATGCTGTGCAACCGGTATGAATGCTCTACTGTGTTCGTGCAGGGTCGGCGGCGCGGACCCTAGTGCGCTTAGCCCCATCCAATGCTTGTGTTTGCACATGTGTATGCCGGGTTGCTTGCCGTCTGAAGGGAATGCGTGCGGGTCCGCTACCAGCCTCTCGTGCTCCCACGCCCTCGTCAAATGGCCCCTGAAGGTAGATAAGATAGGTCCATCGGGTAGGACCGTGCTTGCCCTCCACTCCTCTCTGGACTCGTGTGTGCCTGGCCAATGCCACGCGTCGACACCCTGTGCCGCCACAAAACGGAACAGCCGCGCGCACCACCCGTCTCCCATTGGATTCGCCCATGCCTCCCGTGCCTCGACGACTAGTGCATCAAAAGCCAGACTTCTGTTTTGCGCGGAAATCCTATTGTAAAAACCCAAACATTGTTTGGCTATGAAAAAGTGCAGCGGCAGATAGACATGGCGCTGAGCGTGAGCTGGAACCCATGTGCGGGAAGCGGGCAGACACACACAGGGCACGACGCCGGGTTCAGACGCGGGCCGATAGACATGGCGCTGCGCGTGAGCTGGAACCTATGTGCGGGGAGCGGGCAGACACACACAGAGCACGGCGCCAGGTTCAGACGCGGGCCGATAGACATGGCGCTGAGCGTGAGCTGGAACCCATGTGCGGGAAGCACACAGGGCACGGCGCCAGGTTCAGACGCGGGCCGATAGACATGGCGCTGCGCACAAGCCAAAAGCCGGATGCGGGCACGGGCAGAGACACACAGGTCACGGCGCAGGCGCGGGGCAATAGTAGGCGCGTCGGAAGCCGTGTGCGGGGCATGTGGTGCGGGGCATGCCGGCGAGACAAGTCTCTTGCTGTCTGCCTTCCAAGTTTTGTCCTGCTTTGAAGTGCCACTTATATTCAGCATTGCTATTCACATCCTTGAAATCATGAACACTGAGTTTAACATCACACAAGTGGAATCACCGAGGAATCACCGAGGCGTCACCCTGCCCTCCCTCCGCCTCAAAAGTATTTACGCTGGGCATAGCGCAGCCCATTGTGGCAGTGAGAGAAGCATCGAAGGGGGTTGACCGCGGTGCGTTTCGAGATCAGCGAAGTTGACGCCAGGGCGCCAGCAGCAGCGAGGGCACCAGCACCGAGGATACCGAGGTCAGGTCAGTGTCTTCCGCTATCAAGCCGGTTCCGCAAGCCTGCGACATCAGCTTGCATCCTGACCACACAGTATCCGCTTGGACAGCTGTACTCTACATACTTGCTTTTTATCTTCGATTACTTTTGCTGTGTTCCCGGATGCTGCCATTGTGTTCACAGGCTTGTGATTTACATCTTTCGCGGACGTAATGTGAGCTAGCCATAAGCATGGACCGGTGGACACGCGCACGCGGCGGCGTAGGGCAGCCAACGGTGAGTCTCAGCAGAGGGAGGGCGGCTTTACCCACTGACGGGTCTGGATTCACGGACCTGGAACCGGGAGTATTGGGGCTGCATGAGTGCGCCACAGGATAATGGGGGTCGAACAGACATGGAATGAGGGTCGTATAGATATTGAACTGAATGGCAGAAATCATGCTCACGCCGCCCACGCACTGTGCGCCCAAACCCACTCTGCAGTGCCGCCTCCATCCAGTGCCTGGGCACGCACGCCTGCTACCGCCTTCTGTACCCTGCCTGCCCCTCAAGTGAGTAGCGCGGCAGCATGGCAGGTCAAGGCGCCGCGGTGCAGTGTGGGTGACAGCGGTTGCCAGGGCGTGGGCGTTGGTGCCATAAATGCTTGCTCTTTGTGATGCTGCTGTTTGGTGTGGCTTTGGCGGGCTGCGGCTTAGCTTCGACGCACCTACGCAGCTGTGAGTTGGGTTGGCAGCCAAGCGGGGGTTGCGGTTTGCTGCGTTCTTCGGAATGGTGGCTTCCCTCGTAGCCGTGATGGTGTTTACACTGTCCCCTTCTTGTAACCTCGCAATCATAAATGCTAAACCTGCATGTCCGCTGATGTCCGCTTGGCGTGTACTCCCACAGGTCTGTGGGCGTGGGCCAGTGGCATGGACCGCGTGATGCTGTCTGCGGTGGCGACTTGGCTGCCCATCATCCTGGACGCGCGGCCTTTCGCAGCCTTTGAGCGGGTTGTAAAAGCTAGTGAAGGGTGAGGTGTGAGGTACCGTACTGCTGCAGCGGCATGATGGAAGGGATGGACTGGCTTGTGGTTGTGCTGGCTCCTAGGACTTATGACTGCCAAGTGCGGGTGTGTATTGGGTGCTGGATTGGATAGGCTGGGCACATGCCGCAGGCTCATGCTAGTGCGGCTGCTAGTGCAGCTGGGTCGCGTGTGCCTCGCGCACCAGTTACTGCTCAGTTAAGATGGTTCACTTGGGTGGGCACCTGACTTGTAACCGAAGCGAGGCAACTGAAGGGGTAACTGAGCCATAACTGAGCATCTTCAGTTACAACGGACTGAACCGTGACTGAGTCGCACACAACTGAACCGAAACTGAACCCAGGCTGCCATAGGGAAGCTGACCGGCAAGGTCGTGATGCTGCCGCGGGAGGACGAGGACGATGACCAGTAATAGCTTCAGGGGGGCTAAGCTCACGTGCATCATACAGGTAGTGAGCTGGAAGGATGTGCCTTCAATAGTGCCCACAACGTGTGAAGTGACTGAATTGTAATAATATGCTTGTGGTTGTATGGCGCTACAAGACCGTGTGCAGAATAGGGATGGAGGGCATGAGGGCCTTACGTTATTTAGGTGGCGGCTTTGCAGGACTGGCTTCTGTTGTCAGCACATGTAATTGGTGTTGGAGAGTGGCGTGGCAAACTACTGCTGCATTACATAATGGTGGAGCGGGTAAGACTTTGCATGTGCGCGCGTGAACATTGTAGCTAGCGCTTTCTCATATTATGCTGGCGGGCTGCTTAACGTCCGCTTAACGTCCGATTTTTTGGTGACTTGCTAGTGAATGCAAATGATGATGTGTGCATGTAGTGTGTGTGCTGACGGAGGCACCCGCGTCGAACTAGTGGGAATCTTGAGCTCAATGGCGCTCTTAAGATGTTCTCATACAAAAAACATGGATCCAGTGTCTTGGCACGACGGTCGGGTCAGCTGACGCGTATTGGTTGGGGCATGACATCACAGAACATGCCACGGTTTGAATGACGGCAGACTGCTACGCATGGGGTAGTGAACTAGTGGGTACTTGCACCTACCGGCAGCCGGCCAGATGGGAAGCGCCATCACTTTCTTTACGTGCGTGGATGCAGCTGCCGGGCATTCAGACGCATAGATTGGGCGTTTGTTCGGTTGATGCGGCTGCAGGAGCTGGAAGTAACCTGAGCTGGGTTCTGTGCCGGTATCTGTTTGCGCGAGGGCTGTGACGCTGCTTGCCGGCGCTTGTGCTGCGGGCGTGTGCGGTCAACTGCACCCAGGATGTCATGCCGGCAGTCACGTGTAATGCCACGTGTCACCGCCGCTGCCATGCGCGCAGTACTGTAGAGGGTAGCCGTCCATGCGAGCGGTGTTGTGCCTCAACCACTGGCAGACTCATGTTGCGGCCACAAGCTTTAGCCCTGCCAAAAGCCTAATCAAGTCAGTGCCCAACACACATCACAACTTAGTTTAACCCCCATCAGCTGCCTCTCGGCGGCACCGCAATGTCGCAGTGGGGCAGGTGCGCCCGCACGAGGCGCACCAGGGCCGCGGTGTGCTCATCCGCCCACAGCGCAGCCACAGCCAGCGCCTCCGCCTCCGCCTCCGCCGCTGCTGCTGCATCCAGGGCGGGGCCGCCTACCGGGCGCCCCGGCAGTCCCCCAGCGACCGCCGTACCCCCTTCCTCGCGATGCGCGCCCACTGCTGCACCTCCACCGCCATGATCCGCACCCACTGCAGCAGCGGCTGCCGCTGCCGCCACCGCCGCCGCCGCCGCCACATGCAGCCGCACCATATCCTCATCCCCGGGCCCATCACCGTCCTCCTCCTCCTCCGCCTCCTCATCGTAGTCACTGTCCCCATCAACATCGGATTCGTCGCTGTCAGCAGCCGGCGCCCCGCCGCCCACCGCCGCCAGCGCGCCGTCCTGCCAC
This sequence comes from Chlamydomonas incerta, assembly GCA_016834605.1. Taxonomy (NCBI): domain Eukaryota; kingdom Viridiplantae; phylum Chlorophyta; class Chlorophyceae; order Chlamydomonadales; family Chlamydomonadaceae; genus Chlamydomonas; species Chlamydomonas incerta. The sequence continues at coordinate 331,341 of JAEHOC010000012.1, forward strand.
CTCAGTCGGCGGTGCGCCTGAGTTCCGGGGGCGTGGCTGCCGGCCGCGGCGGCGGCACTGATGATAGCCGCTGCCGATCCCGCCGGCGGCCAGGCGTGCATAGCAACTTGGTGATGCGCGGAGGTGGCTCCGCTCAAAGGCGGCGGTGACAGCAGCCAGTGCGGCGGCGGCGGCGGCAGTGGGCTCGGCCCCTCAGAACCACCCGCAGCAGCCCAGGCCGCTGCAGAGGCCCTGCCAGCGTGTGCAGCTGATGCCGCCGCCACGGCCGCCGCGGCCGTCGCCACCACCTCTGCAGAGTCCTCTCCCTCCTCGTCCAGGCTGAGCAGCAGCAGCTCCCCGTCGTCCGCCGGAGCAGAGGAAGCTGCGGAAGACGCCCAGGGGTCATCGCCACCAGCTGCAGCTGCATCCTCTGTTTCCCCGGCCTCCCAGTCGTCCACTTGCTGCGCCCAATACGAGTCCAATGGCGGGGCCGGCCACGTCGCAGCACGAGCATAGCCAGCATCGTCGGCGCCAGAAAGTGCCGCCTCCACAGCTGCCACAGCAGCCGCAGCGCCCGTAGCCGCCTCCCCAACTGCCGCCTCCGGCCCCGCCGCCACCGCAGCCGCCTCCTTCTCCGACTCGGCCCGCGGCACCAGCGACAGCACCTGCAGGCCCGCCAGGTGCGCCAGCGCCGCCAGGTCGCCCGGGGCCAGGGCGTAGGCGTCCAGCGTCAGACGCCGCAGCTGGCGCCGCCAGCCCGGCACGGGCTGCACGTGCGGCGGCGGCTCCTGGTCAGGAGGCAGGCGCCGGAGTGGCCGGCTGCCGCAGCTGTGACCACCCCCGGCGGCGGTGGTGGTGACAGTGACTCCGCGACCGCTGGCTCAGGGCTGACAGGGGCTGGCGGCAGCAGCAGGGCAGCAAGCGGTGGGGGCCGCCGTGTGTCGCAGCACCGCAGGGTGGCGGTCAGGGCTGTGAGTGCGGTGGCGGCAGCCAGCGCCGCGGTGGCAGTGGCGGACGGCACGCCGGTCACGGAGATCAGCGCCAGCGACTGCATCAGGGCATTACCATACCGGTATGGGGTGGGCACCAATTGGCGCGTTCAGTGTCGTGACTGCCATCCATTTGACGCGTGCAGTGGGACCGCCAGGCCAGAGCGCCCCTACACCTCGATCACGTCGCCATCCCACCCGGCGGCCCCCCACGCTCCGGGCCCCTCATCACCTGCAGCCCTGACAGCTGCCTCGTCAGCGCGTCGAGTCGCGGCCGTGACGCGTCACAGCCCTGCAGCCGCAGGTGGCGCAGCTGCCGCAGCCGCCAGCCGCCGCCCGCGCCTCGCGCAGCGCCAGCAGCAGCACCAGAAGCTGCAGCTGCGGCCGCACAGGCTGCCTCGGGGTTCCAGTGCGAGTGCGAGCAGCCGACCGCAAAGCCCGACAGGCTCAGTGTGGTCAACGAGGGCGGCAGCTCCCCCAAGTCCAGTACCCAGCCGCCACAGCCGCAGCCGTCAGCCGCCTCGCCTCCACAGCATGCCGGTGCGCACGTGCCGCAGCCGCAACTGCAGCCGCTGCCAAAGCCGCCAACGCCGCTGTCTGCATCAAAGGGTGGCTGCCCTGGCGGCGCCACGTGTCTGCCGCCCACTCCTTCCGCGCCTTCTGCGATCCTGCCCTGATGATGACACGGCGCGGCTCCACGCGTTGATGCCCCGACGCCGCCGCTTCCCGCTGCTGGGGGCGATGCCACCGGCGGACTGCTGCTGCTGGCGCCCCACCCGCCGCGCAGCGCCGCCGCGCCTGCCGCCATCCTGGCGAGCAGCCCCGCTGCACCTCGGGCCAGCAGGCCAGCGCCGCCACTGTTGCCGCTTCCAGTGGCGGGTGACGTGGCAGGAGACCCATTGCTGTTTGCAGCGCTCGCACCTGACGTGTGGGGCGCTGCGGGCGGAGACGGCGGCGGGTGCAGCGGGTCGCCGCGGCTCTGCCGGCGCCACCTGCTACGCCGTGGCCGCGTGGGCGGGCCGCCGGCGGGAAGTGGATGGCAGCGGATGCCGACACGGCACCCTGTGCTGGGGCGCTCATGGAGCGCTGCTGGACAGAGGGGTGGGCCTGGTGCTGCGGAGGCCCGGGCCCACGAACAGCGGTGTCGCTGCTAATGCCGCTGCAGCCCCCGCAGCTGACGTGCTGCGAGCGGTGGAGGGCGGCTGAGGTGCCCGGAGTGTGGACCAGGCTCACGGTCAAGCTCTTGTGAATGCGGCAGCAGCACACGTATGGCAGCTGGTGCGTCAGCGGCCGCACCACCACCGAGCCATTCCGACACCGATAATGTGGACAGTTGCCCGCGTGCGCACCCGTGTCCTCCTGCTCGCTCACCTCAGGCGGCGACAGCTGCGCAGCGCTCGGACCAGCTGAGCTGGCGGCAGCCTGCGGGGCCGTACACACGCAAACACTGGGATAACACAGCGCGGACATGGCGCATGCGGAGCTGCCCGCTTGAAGCAGACCTTTCGCATTGGCTGACACTGAGCGCCCAATGTTTCCTTGTTTTCTACCCCACGCTGCAGTTCCGCCCCCATCCAGCCGGGGCCGCCCCCCGCCACCCAATCTCAGGTCCTCCCGCACCTGGCCGCCTCCAGGTTGTACAGGTCCAGGCTGACCAGGCCCGGCCAGCCCGCCAGCAGCCGGGCCAGGCAGGCGCCGCCCGGGCTCAGCACGCCCGGCGGACAGTCGCTGCGGTCGAGCTGGAAAGACTGGGAGGGGAGGGGAGGGAGCGGCAGGGGAGGGGGGCACGGGAGGTGGGGGGGATGAGCAGCAGGGGCCGTCCCAGCAGTTCCATGAGAGAGCAGTGCCAGGAATCCTCAGGAGGTGCCTGTGACGCGAGGCCGGGGCTTTACAGCGGGCGGCGCTGTACGTACCTCGAGCGAGCGCAGCGAGGTCAGTCGCATGAGGGCGGGTAGGAGGGAGCCACAGCCTCCGCCGGCGCCTGGCGCAGCCGCCGTCAGCGGCGAGTGGGCAGCGGCAGTGGCAGCAGCCGCAGCAGCGGATCGGTCCGGCGCGGCGCTACCGCCGCCACCGCTCCGAGGCGTTACCGGCGGCGAAGGGCTGGCGGCGGCCGATAAGCTCCTGACAGAGGCGGCGGGTCCTGGCCCTGGCGCCGCACCAGAGTGAGCGCTGCTGGCGGCGGCACTGGCACCGCTGGGGCTCTCGATGATCAGCTCGCGCAGCCCAGTCAGTGCCGCCAGCCGGCCCAGCACGTGCGGCGTGAGGGTCTGGTCCACCAGGAAGAACCCAGTCACCAGACCACTGCTGCTTGTGCCACTGGCGCCGCCGCTAGCGCCGCGTGTGCTGCTAGCGCCGCTAGTGCTGCTGGCGCCCGCCGGTCGTGACTTGTTTGCTGTGTTTGCGGTGCTTGCAGCGGCCACGCCGCTCAGCCGGCCCAGCATCAGGCCCAGGGACATGCGGTGGCACGCCTCCACGTGAAGGCCGCGCCGCCCGCGCCAGCTGCCGCAGCCGTCTGGGGCGCTGGGACACTCTAGGCCACCGGGTGTTGCAGCCGCCTGCAAAGCAGCCGCCCTGTCCTTGCCGGCGGCGGCGGCGTGGAAGAGCGAGGGCAGCGCCGCCGCCAGCACCGCAGGCACCGCCTCTGCCTTCACGCCGCACTGAAGGTACTGCAGGCCTGTGTGCATGTGTATGTGTGTGTGTATGTGTATGTGTGTGTTTGTGTCGCGGGGGGCGCGCAAGAATCCGTTCACATTGTCCATGCCCGCATGGCAGGAAACGGTGTTAACAGGCATGTGCAAGCAATGTATGGTCCACCAACCAAACCTCCACACGCCCCACCATCACCACACGAAGCCGCCCGAATCCCCGCAGCCAGCTCCCCCGCACACACCTGTCAGCGGCGCCAGCGCGCGGGCGGCAGGCGCGCTCAGCTCGCTGTCGTAGGCGGTGAGGGCGGCCAGCCGCGGGAAGGCGGCGGCCAGGGCGCGCAGCCCCGCGGCCCGCAGCCCCGCCGGCAGCACCTGCATGTATGGGGCGCGTGTGTGAGCGTGTGCGTGTGCGGTGGGTGGGAGGGTCTGGGAGGTTGGCGCATCCGTCACCCCTATCAACACCCAGTGACAGCCGCGGCCAAGCGCCCGTACGCCGCCTCAGCGCCGGCAGTCATGCCGTTCCGTTCCCTTCCGCTCCGTTCTCTTCCCTTCCGGGCTGTTGTGTTCCGGGCAAGCCGCGCAGGAGGCCCTCCGAATGACTGGGGCCCCAGCTCGCACCACCCACCCACCTTGATGACCAGCCGCTCCAGACGGCCGCCGCCCAGCCCGCCCGAGCAGCCGCCCCGCGCACCAGCCGCCGCCCCGCCTGGCCGCCCGGCTGTCCCGCATCCCGCCGCCCCCGCCGCCGCCGCCAGCAGTGCGAGGCAGTGCGCGTCCTCTAGCCCGTAGTCGGCTGGGTCTGCGGTCTGGTCCACCTGGGGAGACATTGCGGGGGAGACAAAGCGGGGTCAGGGCATTGGGTGGGTGAAGCAGAGGATGGTTGGGCGTGGTTCTCGGTGATCGCAATGTCGCGGGCGAAGAGGCTCGCATCCGTGGACAGACCTCCTTATACACATGAGTACGCAAATATTAACACCACCCCTCACCAGCGGTCCGCCGCCCTCGCCCTCGCGTCGCACACGTCTCCATAGTCCCCCGGCAGCAGCACCAGCTCCTGTGTGTGGGTTTGCGTGTGTTGGTGGGTGAGCGTGCTGAGTTGTAAACACCGGCCGAAGTGCCCGAGTGGGGTGGCAGCAGCGCCGGAAGCCGTGCCAATTGCAAGGACGCGTTCCTCCTCCGCATGGCTGCCTGCCAACACGGCGGCCCCATCAGGTAGGGGTAGCTTCCCTCACATGATCACGTCCCTCGCCAGCTGGCCACGCACCCGCAGCCCGCGCAGGGCGGACAGCGCCACCAGGGCCTCTGGCGGCGGCGTGGGTCCGCCGCGCAGCGCCAGCACCCGCAGCCGTCCGCCGCCGAAGGCCGCCACCCCCGCGGGAGCCAGCGCCATGGGCGGCGGCTGCCCGGGGTGGCCGCAGCCCAGAGCCGGCGGCAGGTGGCCACCCAGGCACCTGCGCACACGTGCGACACGTGTTTGGCGCACAAACTGTGTGTAGGAAAGTGCACGAGTGCGCGGGTGTTGGACTACTATAGCGACGTCGCAGCAGGGGGACGGGCGGTTGCGCAACACGAGCACAGCGCCAACACTAGTGTGCACGCACAGTATCCGCCCACACGCCGAGTCCGCCCATCACGCGCGCACGCACCTGACCTCCAGCTCCGAGACCTGGCCCGCCGCCGCCGCCAGCTGCGCCAGCCGCCACACCGCGCAGCCGCCGCTCATGCGGCTGGTGAGCAGCAGCCGGGCCCGCCTCAGGCGCGGGAACAGGCGGCACAGCGCCAGCAGCCGCAGACACCAGCGCTCGCTGCTCCGCTCCGCCGGCAGGTCAGGGAGCGCCGTCACGCCTGCGGACGGCGGGGGGTGTAATGCGAATGCGAACGGAGCGTGATAGCAGGGGTGGGCGTGCACGCGCGCTGCTTTGCTCTTGTAAATGTCTGGGATGCCGACGCACCTTGTGTGATGTGGCGGCGCCAGTGGCGGCTGACCCGTCTGGCGGCGGCCCACTCGGGCGGCCCGAGGCGTTTGCCCACCAGCTGCACGCACACGCACGCACGCAGGGGCCCAAGCCCATAGGCGGCAGTGTTGTTAGGTGGGAGAGGAGGGCAGGTCAGGACAGCCAATAGCGCAGTCGCCGACTACACAGCGCAGTCCGGCACAGCCACAACCACTCGATCAGCCGGTGCGTGTGTTCACAGCAGGATGCAGCGCAGCACCGTGGCACGGCGGGTGTGGGCGGTGCGCAGCCTACCTGGCGCAACCTGCGGCGTGGGTACGTGACCTGGCATGCATGCACGCATGCACCCAGCGCTTAACCTAATACCCCCGCTTTCTGTCAGCGCGCTTCGCCCCGTCGCGGGAACGCGGAAGGATTCGGCTCTTGGCCGAGCGCACATTGCTGCAACTCAATACATGCAGCCGGGGGCCAAAGCGCACCTCGATAACACAAGATGGAAGCACTGCTGAAGAGGGCATACCGGGCGAGTCGCTCCACGCGCGCGCTTGCTGGCCCTCGCCCGCCATGCTGACCGTGGTGGTTAGGTGGCGAGCCCTGACTCTTCGTCGGGAACTACCGTCTGGCAAAAGACATTTGTGTAAAACTAATGAAGAAATGCTAAAGGGAGGCGTCACTGCGCAAGCGGCTTTTGGCGGTTCTGCAACTCCTGACAGAAATGATTCTGACCTTCCTACAGAAATGCTGCATTCACGTTACGAAAATAGCTGGCGTGTGTAGGCAAGGAAAGAAACATTGTAGTTTATAGACACGGACACACGGTCAGGCCAAGGGCGCCATCAAATTCCTGGAATGTGTCCTCGGGCCCCCCTGCCGCCCCGCCGCCCCTGCCCATGCCCGCCCCACCGTGCCCCGCCACGGCGCCACCCAATTGCATCACCAGCGCCGCGCTCCTCATCAGCTCCCTCTTACAAGCATTTACAGGTCCTGTCGCGCGATCCTGTCGCATCGCGTTTTCGTGCACCACGCGCTTGCACATGCACAGCCCGGTACAGCGGCCCTCTGGGGCCCATCGATGTTGTCCACCCCCTCATTCGCAGCCAACGTTGGCCCGTCCATGCGCACATACGGCCTCCAGTCCAGCGCCCGGCTCTGGCAATAGTGAAGCTACTCAGCAATCTATCTATAACACCCATGGTATGAATAATTATCACAACACACAATGACGCGCCTTGATGCAGCGCACCCCGCCACACGCAATAATAAAACGTCGACCTCCTGTTCGGAAGCTGAGACCCTCCCAAAATGTCCCAAGCTCACATTTGAAAGCCCACACACCCTTTACTACATTAGAGTGGGCTGGGCGACACCCCAGCGCCCGGTAAGCCAGTAGAGCCGCCCTGCCGATGCGGCCCTACCCGTACCCGTACGGCCCTCCACCGCCCGGCATTGGGCGCGCGCTGGGCACACGCCCGGAGCCGCCGCCGCCGCCGCCGCCTATGTACGGCAGATTGCTGGCGTTACCGCCCCCCGCCACCGTGCCGTTGGGCACCAGCCCCAGCCCCAGCCCCAGCCCCTGCGCCTGCCCCCCTGCGCCGCCAAGGCGGCTGGCCGCGCCGCCGCCGCCGCCCGCCGGTGACCCCACGCCCATGTGAAGGCCGTGTGCGACCGCGCTGCCCGGCCGCCGCGCCGACCACACCCGGTTGCCCGGTCCACCACTAGCACCGCCGCCAGCCGCTGAGTCGCCGTTTGCCCAGGCCAGCTCGGGTGTCCCCGCCCGGCCGCCGCCACCTGCCGCCGATGCGGAGGCGCCGGCGCCCGCAGGGCTGAGCACGACTCCACCACCCGCCACACCCACACCGGCCGACTGTGACTTGTGCGGAAACATGGGCGAGCCGGGGGCCCCGCTGCCGCCGCCGCCGCCACCTGCGCCTGATGCAGGTGCTGTGCTGACAGCGGGGCTGGCTGCGGCGGCGGCCGGGACGTAGGCGGGCGAGGCGGGCACGGACACGGCCGAGGGCTTTGGCGGCGGCCTGCGGCAACATGGGAGCAGGGTAGGGTGGGCGGTTGCAATGATGGTACATGGAAGTGTAGCAACGTAGACAGCGGGGTGGCAATGAAGTCAGGCACGTGGGGGCAGGGGAGCGCGACACACCGCATCGAAACACACTGATGACGCCACAGCCACCCTGCCAGTTTCGCGCTAGCACTGGCGCATCGGTGCCACCAGTCTGGTGCCACCCAGCGCCATGGTTACGGCCAGCCCCGTACCCTCGGCTCCCCCGCCCCACACGCGCTCACCATGCCGGCTGCGGCTGCTGCTGGTGCTGTGGCCCGCCCGGACCCGCCGACATCAGTCGGCCCCTCGCCGCCGCCGCCTGCTGCCGGTGCAGCGCGGTGTTCACGCCCGGGCCCGCGATGCGGCTCGGCGACCCCGGCCGCGCCACCGCGTTGGGCGACGGCGTGCGGCCGGCCCCGCCCCCGCTCCCGCCCCCGGCTCCCGCCAGTAGCGCCGCCAGCGCCTCCTCCGCCGGCGACTGGCCGGCACCGCCGGGCGTGGACGGCGCGGCGCCGGGGGAGCCGGGCGCCTGCAGCAGCGTGAGCGGCGACTGCGGCGCGGCGCCAAAGTCGCTGCCTTGCGAGTTGGCGCGGCGGCCGCGGGCTCCTGGCGAGGGCGCGGCGCCGGGCAGCACGTCGCGCGCGGCCGAGTGCGCGGCCAGCACCGCCAGGCCGCCGGACACATCCTGCGCAAAAAACAAGGAGCGGGGTTGCAAGGATAGTAAGCGAAGTGTAGCTGGGTAGACAGCAGGTGGTTGCAAGGATGGTAAGTGAAATGGAGTGGGCATTTGGCAGCATAGCAAAAGGCCCGCCCGCCGCACCTGCAGCATCAGCGCCAGCTGGCTGACGGCGGCCGCACTGCCCTTGCTCGCCACCGCGTCCTGCAGCTGCACCAGCGCCTGCGTGCGGCAGAGTGCATGTGTGTGTTCGGTGGTGTGTGCAAAGATGCAGCGGCTTTGCTCGCAAGATGGACGGTTGACGGTTTATCGCTGCCGAGCACAAAGGGCTTGCAGGGGCCCCGGGCGAGCAGCGCTTTACGCCCTTAACGCCTGTCCCCACTCCAGTCCCCGCGGTCTCCACCTCACCCCCTACCTCCATCTCATCCCGCCCCCCCTCCTCACCCCCCCCCCCCCCGCCGCACCTGGAACGCTCGCTCCAGGCTCCTGAACACCGCCACGATCTGCTCGCGGAAGCTCTCCACCTCGTTCTCCAGCAGCTTGAGCCGCATGCCGCCCATGGCCGCCAGCAGCACCAGCCGGTCCACCGTGCAGTTGGTGTGGCGCCGCACCAGGCTGGAGGGGGGCGGAGGCGGGGAGGGAGGGGGGCCGAGGTGGTGAGCGGGCATGTGTGTGTATGTGTGAGTGGGGTGCAGGCGTGTGCATATGTCTGTGTGTAGGGGCAGGGGCGCCTATATTGGGTAGCTCACCAAACCAACCAAATTGCACAGCCCACAGCCCCACAGCCCCCACCCCACATGTGCCCTGCACCCGCCCCGCCCCTCCCTCCCCGCTGCTACAGCCCCCACCGGTCCAGGTGCAGCTTGACGCCCTCCAGCAGCTCCACGTGCGCCGCCACCTCGCGGGGCTTGCGCCGCAGACGAGCCAGAGCCGCCTCGCGCGCCGCGGTGGCGGCGGGCGTGGCCGCGCCCTCCTGCGGCCGCGTGGGGTGAGTGGGGATTGGGGTGTGGGCAGTCAGCATCCAAGTGGCTCGACACGCCATGCGGCTCAGTCAGCGGTCCGTGCGCATGCGGGAGACAGCATATGCCCGCCCGGGGGCAGCAGAGGAGGGACATCAACCGGGAGCACAGCATGCGAAGGCGCCGGCCCACGGCCCACGGCCCACGGCCCACGGCTCACGGCCCATCGCACCACAACAGCACACCCCTTACCACCAGCACAACCACCACCATCACACCGCCGCCGCCGCCGCACCTGTGTGCCGTCCGGCAGGGGGCCGTCGCGCGTGCGCCGCAGCTCCTCGTGCGCCGCCAGCGCAAGGTCGTGCGCAATGCCCGCCAGCTCCACATTCACCACCTCCGCCATGCCGGGGCCAGCAAAGCCTCCGCCGCCTCCACCGCCGCCACCAGCCGCCCCTCTCCTGCCGGCGGCGCCGCCACCCGTACTGCCGCCACCACGCAGCGGCACGCCGTCATCGTCGGTGGCGCCGTAGCCGCCGCCCCAGCCTCCGCCGCCTCCGCTGCCGGCGCCGCTGCGCACCGCCGCCGTCTCGCGCGAGAGCTGCGCGACGGCGGTCTGCAGCCGCGGCAGCGCGGCCTGCGCCTCCGCCATCGCCGCGCCCCATCGCGCCTCCTGCGCCGCCCAGCGCTCCTCCAGCGCGCGGCCGCGCTCGTCCATTGTGGCTAGGGCCAGCTCCAGCGAGCCTGTGTGTTAGAGAGTGGGCACGAGAGAGGGGGAGCACGCAGGCTGTGTGTGTGTGTCGCGGCCATCGTGCGGAAGGCGTGTATACAGGTGCCGTACCGATAGCGCGCGCAAACGTGTAATTGTGGTCAACAAACGTGCACGGCACGAGAACCCATGTTCAGCGCGCAACGCAGTTGAGCTACTAGCTAGCCAGCTACTGACAGTCCGTAAACTCACTCAGCCGCTTGCTGAGCGGCATCTCGGCCGCGGCGGCCGGCCCGCCGCGGCCGGCGCTGGCGATGCGGTTGGAGCGGTTGGCCCCGCCGCCGCCGCCGCCTGCCGCCGCCAGGACGTCGCCGCCCAGCATGACGCCCGCCGCCGCGGCGCCCGCCACCGCCGTGCTGGCGGCCGCGGCGTAGTCCTGCACACACCGGGGGTCGGGAGGTGCACAGCGGTCGGCACGGAGCACATGGCTTCCCGACCAGATGGAGCCCGATGACAGGCCCAGCCCTCCCCGCCTGACAGTACCAGACACCTACGGTACCACACGCGGTACTACACACACGCGCCTCTTGCCCTCTTCCCGCCCAACTCCCACTCCCTTCCGCCCACCCACCCCCCTCCGCCCAACCCACGCCCGCCGCCCCACCTGCATCAGCCGCCGCAGCGCCTTGACCTCAAAACTCCGCGCCAGCAGAGGCAGCTCCTGCTCCAGCAGCCGCAGACGCAGCCGCAGCTCCGACACCGCCGCGTCCACCAGGCCCTGCACCGCCGCCGCCGCCGCCGCGCCGCCCTGCAGCGCCGCCGTCGACGACCCCACACCGCCCGACTCCTGGCCGCGCGGCGTGCCGCCAAACGACGGCGCCAGCGCCCCCTGGCTGCTGCTGCTGCCCTCCGGCAGCAGCTGCCCGAGCAGCCCTGCGGCGCCGGCGGCGCCGCCGCCCAGGCCGCCGGCGGCCGCCGCCGCCGCCTGCACGGCGCGCTGGCCCGCCGCCAGGCTGTGCACACTGGCCTCCAGCTGCTGCAGCCGCTGCACCAGCGACGGCAGGCTCAGACTGAGACCCTCCAGCGCAAGGCCGCGCACCGTCACGGCGTGCGCGTCCGGCGGCGACCTCGCGCCCAGCGTGAAGCCGCCCGCCTCCACGCCGCCGCCGCCGCCGCTGCTGCCGCCTGCCCCGCCGCTGCCGCCGCTGTGCTCCGGCGCCGGCCCTGGCGCGCTCGTTCCGTCGTAGCTGACATTCGCCTCCGAGTCGCCCAAACCCTGCTGCTGCCCGGACGCTGAGGCGCCCTCTGTCGTCGACGCCTCACCCGCCGGCGGCGCCCGGGCCGCCAGCGGGGCGGGCTGCATGCCGTTGGCACTGCCGAAGCGCGCGGCGGCGGCGGCGCCCGCGCCCGCCACCCGGGCCGAGTTCTTGAGCAGCGGCACGCCCAGCAGCTCCGACAGCGCCGCCAGCTGCTCCGTGAGCTCGCCCACCTGCACGGCACACGACGCGACACGTGGCGCGGCGCGACGCGGCGCGGTACGGCGGTAGCAGCTCGACTCGGAAAGACGAAATAAGCCGCCCCCGTGCTTTCACGGGTACAAAGGTCCACACGCGGCTGCTGCTCCCAGGCTAGCCATCTCCCCCGCCCTCGCTCTCCGTCTCAACCTCCCCGTCACCCTTGCTTGCGACACTGCCCGGGCTCACCTGGCTCACAAGCGCCGCCGCCTCCGGTCCCGTCATGCCGCCGCCGCCGCCGCCGCCGCCGCCGCCCTCCATCACCGCCGGCCCCGCCCCGCCGCCGCCTAGCGGCAGCCGCGCGGAGCGCTGGCGCATGGACGCCGACAGACGCGGCGAGCCCAGCTGCTGCTGCTGCTGCTGCTGCTGCTGCTGCTGCTGCTCGCCGCTGCCCGAGTGACCCGGGTGCCCCTGCTGCCCCTGCTGCTGCCCCTGCTGCTGCTGCTGCGCCGCCACCAGCGCCGCCAGCTGCGCCGCCAGCTGCTCGGAGCCGCGGCGCAGGGCGGCCACCTCCCGCGCCATGTCGCCCAGCTGCTCGTCCATCCAGCTGCGCGGGTGGCGCGTGGCAAGTGGCCAGTGGCGACACAATGTTTCGACACACAGTGTCACGCGAAGCCTCGCCAGTACCGGGCATATCATGCACAACAACCACCACCCCAGCCGCGAGGCCACGGCCCCACCGGCCTCCTCATCCCACCGCCCCCCCCCTCACCCCACCGCCCTCAGCCCCTCTCACCCCATGACGCGCCGGCTGTCTGCCGCCTGCCGCTCCAGCAGCTCCGGCAGCAGCGTGGCGTGCACGTGCCGCCGCACCGCCTCCTCGCCCGGCTCGCCCAGCAGCGCCTGCCCCAGCGCGCCGCGCGCCACCGCCTGGCCCAGGGCCCGCAGCTGGTCGCGCAGCTCATCCAGGTCCGACAGCGGCGCCACCTGCGGCCGCGGTGGGGAGGTTGCGAGGTTGCGAGGTTGAGAAGTGAGGGGCCGTGAACTCCAGCTCAAGCAAGAGGATGGTTGGAAAAGCGGTACAAGGCGCACTGAAGACCAGCACAATGGGGGGGGGCGGCGTGTAGTAGGCATGCGTGCGGTCATACCGGTGCGTGTACCGCCGCTCACCCGGCCGCCCAGCGACTTGAACGCCTCCAGCAGCCGCGACACGTCGCTCTCCACCGCCACCAGCCGCAGACCCAGCTCCGGGTCCGGCTCACCGCCGCCACCGCCACCACCGCCGCCGCCGCGCCTCCCGCCGCCATCCGCCTCCTCCGCGCCGCCCGCCCCGCCGTAGCTCGGCTCGCTGTTGGTCGGCAGCCCGGGCGGCCGCGACAGCGGGGAGCCGCCATGCGCCGCCATCGATTTGGAGCGCAGGTGCTCCAGGCCGCCGCCGCCGGCTCCGGCGGAGAAGGACCCGGAGCCGGCGGAGAAGGAGGCGGCGGGCGCGAGGCTGTTGGTGCGCGTGTAGGCCTCGTGTCGGGCCATCTGCGCAAGGGGCGATGGAGGGGTTGCAAGCTCCGTCCCAAGAGTGGCCCAATGTGCGCCCGCGCCTGCACCCCCGCCCCTCCACCACCCGCCATCCCTCCCATCAGTAGCGCCCCCTCCCACCACCCCTTTCGTTCCATCTTTGCCACACATCCTCCCGCATTCACTTTCCCCTGTACTGCTCCTGTACCCGCTTTCCCACACATCCTGTACCGCTTTCCCGACCATCTTTGCATCACCGCTTTCTCAACCATCTTTGCAATCCCCCACGCCCACCCCCGCACCTTCTTGGTCAGCAGCGCGTCCATGACCGGGCCGTGCAGCCGCGCGTCCACCAGCTCCTCCACCGCCGCCGCCGTGAGCAAGCCGCTGCGCGCCGCGCGCTTGGACAGCTCCGCGTACTCCTCGTGCAGGCCGGAGATGGTGGCGCGCAGCTGGGCCAGGTCGGACTGGGGAGGGGGGGAGGCGGGAGGCGGCGGGAGGCGGCGAGCGAGGCATTCAGTCAGCATACAAGCCGTCCCCTTAAGCGGACAACGACACTTCAGGATTACCCCGTTCGCATGGACGGCTATGCTCCCGTCAGTCCTCCTCCGCCCACAACCACCACCACCGCTCTGCCCCCACCACCCCACCAACCCACAGCCCCACCTGCCCCGTGCTGAGCAGCCCGTCCATGGCCGCGCGCAGCTCGCGAGTGGACGCCGCCACGGACCGCCCGCGCTCCGCCTCGCCGCTGAGGCCCGCCTCCAGCGCCGCCAGCCGCTCCGCCAGCGCGCCGTTGCGCCGCTCGACGTCGGCCATGTACTCGCGGATGCTGCCCACCTGGCGGGCGTTGAAAAAACACGGTGTGTTTTTAATGTGTGTGTGAAGGGGAGTCCGTACATGATAATTGTGGCGAGATGGGGTGGTGTTCGTGGTGTTCGTGGTGGTGGTGGTGGTGGTGGTGGTGGTGCTGCTGCTGCTGCTGCTGCTGCTGGCGGCACGGTGCTAGCTGCATGGGGAGCTTTGAGGGGCTTTGCTGTGCCCTGGCTCCTGTCCACGCTCACGCCCAACCCCACGGCGGACCCCCCCTCCCAACCTCCCACCCCGGCCTCTGCCTACACACGCACACGGGGGCCCCATGTGCAAACAGCGCCGCCGCACCTGCGCCGCCTCGCCGTGCAGCAGCTCGAACTTGAGCCGCTCGCCGCTGCCCGCCAGCGCTGACTGCCCGGCAGCAGCAGCAGCGCCAGGAGGAGGAGGGAGGAGGAAGGGGAGGAGGAGGGATAGGTGAGGCACGACGGCGGGTTACAAGGTTAGAGGTTTGGACATGGAGCCGCAGGTAAAGCGGGAAGCGTAGGTGGACCCAACATGGAGCGGCAGAAACCATGGGGGGAAGCCGTGACTGGCAGCCGTGATGCCTTTTGCGCAAGGCCTGTGCCGGCTGAACAACGTAACTGCGCCCGCCCCTCTCCAACCCGCTGCCGCCTATCCCCATCCCGCTTGACCTCAGATTGGCAGGTGTCAACAGCCCGGCCTCCACATCGGCACTTGACATGATCTATTACAAAGCACCATCACATGGGTGCCCCGCCCCGCCCCGCCCACCCCGCCCGCACCTGCAGCCGCTCCAGCCCCGCCTCGCAGCTCTTCCGCAGCGCCTCCAGCTCGTAGCGCCGCGCCAGGGGCTCCAGCCGGTCGTCCACGTAGGAGCGGCCGCGCGCGGTCTCGGAGCTCTGCAGGGGCGGGGGTGGGCGGGGTGAGGCGCGTGCAGGCGGGTGCGTGAAGCAGGATCTCAGGCGGCGTTGGGAGGAAGTGGCCGAGGCGGGAAAGCAGGCAGGCAGGCAGAGAGGGGCAGTTGAGGGCTGTTAGCCTCGCCGCGTGCCCACCAGCCAACCGCCCCCTTGGCGCGCCATACCTCGCTCTCTCCCGCCCCTCCGCGCGCCTGCCCCCTGTCTAGTTAGGTTACCTTAGCTTGGGCTTGTATTCACAACACCCCCCCGCCCAAGGCCCGCACACAGCGCGCACACACACGCACACGGCGCACGCGCGCTCACCAGGCGCTCCGCCAGCATGCGGCACTCCTCCCGCAGCTGCGCCGCCGTATCGCGCTGGTGCGCCAGGCCCGACATGGCGTCGTCCAGCCGCCGGCCCAGCTCGTCGCCCGTGGCCTGGCGGGGGCGCGGCGTTGGGATTGCAAGGTGAAAAAGCTGTTGAACACGGAATGCCCGAGTGGCACTGCGAGGATGTTCTTCGGCAAACGCAAGCACCGGTATTTGCGGCCGCCGCCGGGCGGCCGCCAATGCTGTTCGACACGTGCGGGCGCCCTGGCTAGCGCGTGTGCGGGCAGGCCCGGCCCCCGCCCGCCCGCACCTTGGCGGCCGACAGCGCGGTGCGGCTGGTGGCCAGCTCCTCCTCGTGCGCCGCCACCTGCGCCGCCATCTTCCACAGCCCCGGCGGCCCCGCCTCCACCTTGGCGTCAAGCATCTGCGTCACCAGGGCGGCCGGGCACATACACAAACATATTGTGGGCTTCGTTCCGTTATCTCCAACACACCGCAGTCGCGGCTTCAGCGCTTGCCGGGCTACAGTTCATGCGCCCGCACACACACAGATACTCGATGGGAGCGAGTGGTCACTAAACCCCCCCCAAGGTTAGGTAGATGGGCGTCACAGGTTCTCGGGTAAGTGCGGTATCGGCTCGGCAGGTCGGTCGACAACGGTGAAGTATGCGATCAAGGTAATTCGCGAGCGTCCCTGTTTGCGTCGCACCGCACGCGCCGCACCGCATGCACTCTTGCTTGCTTATTATTTTCCCTTGTGCTCTAACACACAGATACACTCGCCCCATCCCCAATACTACACAAAACCGTTCGCATGGACGCCCCCATTGTCTGGTTCGGTTGGTTTAGCTTGGGCTGGTGTTCAAGGCCCCGCCTCACGTTGACTCGGTCCAGCAGCAGCTCCTTCTCCCGCCCCATGCGCTCCAGCGATCCGACCGTGGCGTCCTTCCACTCGAACAGCGCGTTGCGGTGCCCCTCCAGCGCCAGCAGCCGCCCCTGCACCTCCGCGTCCAGCGCGCCCAGCCGCGTCACCAGGCTGCCCGCGGTGGCCTCCACCGCGCCCAGCCCGCGCTTCACCAGGCTCATCTCCCTGCGGCGGCGCCGGGGGTGGGAGGTGTTGGGTGTGCGTGCGTGTGTACTTTGTGCCGCATTCCTTGACCTGGCTCCCCAGGTTGGGTTGGCGCTGTGGCATTAACACCGCCACCCCATCCCGCGCTACATTACCTTGTACCATCCTTGCAACCCCCCAACCCCCCGCCCCGCCCCGCCCGCCCCGCCCGCCCCCCCCCCCCGCCCCGCCCCGCCCCCCTTCCAACTCACTGGCCCACGCCCATGGTGGTCTGGCTCAGGTTGTCCAGCCCGCGGAACAGCTCCTCGATGCTGCGGCCGTGCTGCACCTCGCCCTCGCGCAGCCGCCCCAGCGCCAGCTGCTGCTCCGCCAGGCCCGCGGTGTGCTCCGCCAGCTTGCCGCGCGCCAGCAGCATCTCCTCGTCCAGGCCTGCGCGCGGGTGGGGGTTGGGGTTGGGGATTGCGCGGGTTGCGGGTTGACTGCAAATTCTACGGAGGTGTGTGGGTGAAGCATGGGTTTGGAGTGCACCACAACACCCCAGTACACTGGCCCAGTGACACAGCCTGCGGTGCCCACCAGCTCCACTCCCTATTCCCTCCATTCCCTACTGCCACGTCCCCCGTTACAACCATGTAGTGACCTGCCCCCGCCCTGCCCCCGCCCTCCAGCCGCCAGCCCCCGCCAGCCAGCCAGCCGGCCAGCCGCCGCGCACTCACGGCGGCGGTGCACGCGGCCGTCCGCCAGCGCCGCCTCCGTGGCGTCGCGGTGCCGCCGCAGCGACGTGTCCAGCTCGTCGATGCGCTCCTGCTGCTGCGCGCGGGCCTCGCTGGCGGTCTTGGCCACACTGGTCAGCATGTCCAGCCGCTCACGCGTGCCCTGGCGGTCATGGCGGTGGCGGTGGTGGTGGCGATGGTGGTGATGATGGTGATGGTGGTGGTGGTGGTGAGGAAAGCAGGGTAGCAGGGCAGACAGCAGGCGTACAGGTGTGCCCCGCCACACCCCGGCCCCCTACCCTACCCGCCCAAGCGCCCGCCCACCTGCACGTGCGCCTCGTGGTTGCCCTCCAGGACCGTCACGCGCGAGGACGCCGCCTCGTGCTTGGCGCGCGTCTCGCGGCCCAGCCCGTCAATGCGCGTCAGCTGCGGGCGGCCCGGCGGGGGCAGGCAGCAGGCGGTGAGGTGAGGTGAGGTGCGGCGGGAGCAGCAGAGGCGCCGCGCCACCAGCGCCCACACACACGCAGCGGCAGCCACCCTCCAAACTCCCCTCTCCAACTCCCCTTGCCAATCCCCACCCTCCTGCCCTCCGGCCCCCCCCCCCCCCCGGCCCACCAGATCCTCCTTCCACGCCGGCAGCGCATTCATCAGCTGCTCCAGCCGCGCCAGCCGCTCGCCCAGGCCGCCGTAGGCCGACACGTTCTGGTCGTAGTGCGCCGCCACCTCGGCCTGCGGGTGCGGGTGTGCGAGTGTGCGTGAGTGCGTGAGTGCGCGTGCGGGGGTTTTCACTGCGTGCGCGGTATCAATCCAAGGGTGAGCCGGCATGCAGGCGCCAGCCAGGAGCACGGCACAGCGCCGCATCCTTTCCGCGGATCCGCGGAAATGTCACCCGAGTCTGCATGGCTGCCCCCACGTGCGGCCCCCAAGTTTAGCTTGGTTGAGCTTGGGCTGGTATTCCACGATCCCTCCCCCCCTCCCCCCATGGTTCAGCTTGGTCTGGTAAGCACAACCGCCGCAGACGCCTCCCCGCGGACCTGCACGGCCTTGATCTGGCCCTCCAACCGCACATCCGCGGCGCCCAGGTCGTCGATGCGGCCATAGATGCGCGCGGTCTCCGGCTTGTAGTTTTTCAGGTGCGCAACCACCTGGTTGTTAAAGGCCTGCGGGTTCGGGTGTCGCGCGCGGCGGCACACACAGCCGGCAGCGGAGCACAGGGGGCACAGTTGGCGGCCCCGTGCTTTGTACCTGGGCTCAGCCTCCCGTCCTCCCAGCCTCCCAGCGTCCCAGCCTCCCAGCCTCCCGTCCTCCAGACGTTCTCTATCAGCGTCATGTGCACGTGCAGCTATGGGCAGTTGCTGAATGCCCAGTGAAGCGCGACCTGCCGCGCTATGACCAAGGACCGGGAGTGCGGGGAGCACGCTTGGCCCGACGTCCCTCCGGGACTAGGACACTGGGCTCGTTCGCGCGACCCCAGCAAGGCCAGACCTCAGTTTACTCTTCTATAACAGCCTCAGCGACGTACAGCGTTCTTCCCGACCGTCGGGCTCTTGCTTCACTCTTAAATTGCTGAATACGTGCGCGTGCGCCTGCCTATATGCATGCACACCCAAATTACCTGAAGTTGGTTGGTGACAGAGGGCGTGAGGAGCTCCAGCTCCTCTGTGTCAAGGCCTGACATTTTCGCACTGGTCCCCTCGCTTCTTCCAAAAACGGGCGGCAAAACCTCTTTCAATCTGAACTAAAACGCATCATGGACACGATAGACAGCACAGCTGCTGAGCAAAGTCAGAATTTATTAGCATCGAAGGCAGCGCGGATAGCTGCAGCAAGTCGCGGTGTATGCATTGCTGCTGTATTCATATGTTGTATTCCTTTTCTAACACTGGCGTTGTTTGCTTCCGGTGTCGGTGTCAGTGCCGACCGTGGCACGAACCGCGCAAATTGTGAGCTCCTGTTCCCCGGCAGTGACGCCGGGCCCGACGCCCACGCAGGCAAGCACAAAGGGCGGTGCAACATTCCATACACAAGGCAATCAGACGGTGCAGCACATGGGCGTATCCAATTGCGGGCTGTTCCATCAATCGTACGGTCTGTTACCAAAATACTTGAACACTCCAGTGGTCAGGGGTGCACAGCGTTCCCCTGCCAGTGGTGCACAGCGTTCCCTCTATCTCCGGCCACCAGTTCAAAGCCTTCTATGACCCCGCCCTCACAGTTCGGGGTGGTCCGTCACTCATCGCGTCAGCCGTCAGGGAAGTCCCAAACTCCCTGCATCAGTCGCCGTTCTTGCATCGTCGTCGCCCTGGAACCGGCCCTCTTGCGCACCGTATCCATGCTACCTTGCGCATACATTGCCGTGTATTCATAGACATACGACTCTGTTCCTGAGACTGGTACAGCGCCTCACCCGTGGAACAAACGCGGTGGAGTCAATCAAAATTCCCCAACCTGGCCCTTGCCAAGCCGACCAACCACTTCCAATCAAATCAGCGCGCCTGTCCCATCTCCTCGTGTGGTAACCCGTCCCACGCATTTGCGCCACCTGTCTGTCAATCTCACCCGCCCTTCCCCAGAATGAATTGAAGTACGGAATGTTACCAGCATACTTGAACTGCTGACAACAGGCAGCGCGAAGCGACGTGAGGAACAATCGCTGAGCGTCAATCGCAGGCCGCGGAGCACACGCACTTGGCTGCAGCGCCACCACAGCCTTGCTCCTGCCCCAGCTGCTGCTCCTGCCTGGATAGTCTCAGGAGCGCGCGGCCCCACGAGCTGTTGCTATGGTCACATCACGTGCACGACCGTGTGAGACCGCGCTCGTGTATCAGCCCGTGGATCCCTGCAATCCTCAATCCGCGTGTCCGAAGTATCGCCCAGCAGCCAGCGACAACAGCACAAACTTAGCTCGTGGCAATCGTATGGAGCAAACCCGCATTACTTTGCAGGCGCTTACGCAATGTCCTCGTCCTCGTCCTCGTCCTCCTCCTCCTCCTCCTCCTCCTCCTCCTCCTCGTCCTTGTCCTCCTCCTCCTCCTCGTCCTCCTCCTCGTCCTCCTCCTCCTGCTCCGCGCACCAGCCAATCTCGAAAACCCCGAACACTCTCTGACCCTCCGATTCCTTCCACGCAGAGTCCTTGACCCGCACGTCCACCACAATCTCTGCGCCTTGGCGGGGCCCCTCCTGAAGCCGCAGGGTCGGAATGGTGGTAGCATGCACGCTGTCCACCGCCGCCGCCAACGCGGCCTGCAAGTCCGTCGCCCACTTGACATCCTGATGTGAGAAGGCGTGCGGGTCATCGTCCTCCTCATCCACGTGCACGTCCATCAGCAATAGCTGCAGCCGCGTGAGACCTTGGCACTGCGTCAGCAGCCGCTGCAGCGCCCATAGCACGCACGCACCAGCTGCACCCAGCGTCCACGTGCGGTGCACCGGGTACCAGTCGTGCCAAGTGCGGCCCATGCCGGGATGCAGCACCAGCGTGCGCAACTCGGCTAGCCCACGCAGCGGCAGCAGGACTTTCTCAGGATCGGTTGACAGCACGCATTCCAGCTCCAAGTACTGCAGCAGGAGGGCGGGGAGGCCAGGGGTGGCGCATGCAAATAGGCTGGGCCGTCATGCGCGGCGGTCACAGGGAGGCACGGAAATTGCAGGCCTTTGCACAATGACAAGCCCATCATGCCCGTCTACCTGCAGCTGCGGGAGCTCCTCCACCAGGGCTTGGACGTCGGATTGTGTTAGGGCCGTCAAGCTGATGTTGAGCTGCTGTAGGGGCGTGGCCGCCGCCACCGTCGCCGCCGCTTCGCCTGCCTCCCCAACCGGTGGCGGCGGCGCGCTCTTTACCCGCAGCCGCCCAAGCGCCCGGAACACGCGCCGCCACGACCAGTCGGCCTGGCCCGCCTCATCACTGCTGGCCGGCTCCACCCAGTTCATGTTTAGCTGGAGCGGCCGGCGCCAGTCGATCCGTCGGCGACCCAGCATAGCACCCACTCTGGATTAGTACCTCCAGCGCACTTAGCATCTGGCGCGTACGAATCTGCAATGCAAACATGTGGGGCGAAGTCGTACGTGGGATTGGGCACGCAGGGAAGAAGGCTCCGTGAGTGCGCCGCAGATGCCACAGGTCCGCACCCCTGCACCCTATCAATGTGCGACCAAGCCCCCCGCACCTTCTCCTGATCCTGCTCCTGCGCCGCGTCTTCTTCTAGCTGCGGGGAGTAGCGCTTTGCGTACAGCTCATGAAGGTGCAGCTGCGTCAGGCTGGGTGGCAGCGCCAGTGCGCTGAGCTTAGCCGCGCCTATGCACCACAGCCCCAGCCGCTGCAGATTGGGCGGCAGCGGCAGGCTGCGTGGCTGCAGCGATTTTGGTGCTGCTGCCGGCACGGCCGAGGCTGCGCCGCCACGATCGCAGCCGGCCGCTGCCGCGTCTGAATCTGCGATGCTGTAGACCATGAGGTCCGTGAGCGCGGGAATCTCCGAGATCTGACGGAGGAGGGGCAGGGCGTCGTGGACCCCGTCAGCGTGTTTGCTTCGCACACCGCCACAGCATGGCATGCGCAACACCTGGTGCAGCCCTTCCCCAGCCAGGGGTGGCACCGCACTACCCCGTCGCACACCCACCCACCGCTCGCAGGTCCGCAGGGCCGGGAGAAGACGACAGCAGGTGCAGCACCGTCAGCGAGGGGCGCGGCCCCAGCCAGCGGGAGAGGGCCGCGCCAAGCACGAGTTTGGGTGGGTCCGCATCCACCAGCCGCAGCCGGCGGAGGCGCTGCAGGCCGCCGGCTGGGATCACGTGCCGGTCCTCCGCCGAGGCGAGCTCCATAAGCTGGTTGGGGTGAACGCACGGCGGAAACTGCAGCTCCAGTGAAGTCAGTGAATCAAGTGCGGTAAGCACAGACATGAGGTTGGCTAGCAGCGGCCGGCTGGGACGAGCTCGTTTGGTGGAGACGCCGAACGGGGCCTGCCAGTCCAGGCTGAAGCTCTCCAGGCGCGTGCACTGCGCCAGCGGCGCCGACAGCTGACATGGGTTGTAGTCCGTTAGCTGCAGGTGCTGAAGGGAAGGCGCGGCGTGGCGCAGGAGCGCGGGCACGCCGACTGCTGCGTGGGGATTGCTGCTGCTACTGCTACTGCCGCCGGCACCAGTGCTGGCCTCGTTGCCGCCAGCCGTCAGCTTCACGAAGCGGCCGCTCACTCCGTCCTCCCAGCGCAGATCGTAGCCTCGCAGCTGCAGGCTGCTGAGCTGCGGCGTGCAGGCGACCAGTGCGGCCAGCACGGGGGCGTTCAGCGGCACGGCCTCCAGGTTGAGGCGGGTCAGGGACAGCGCGGCAGCTGACGCTGAGGGGCCGCCGCGGCGCAGCGCAGTGAAGAGACGCACACTGCAGTAAAGGAATCACATCAGGAGGTCAGGATAATACATTATGAGGGTTGGATGCGGCGAGTCATGTGCCGGGGGGGGGGGCAGGCACAACGTGGGGCCGGTGAGCACCGGGGGCAGGACTCACGCGTAGTTGCCCAGCTCCGCGCTCTCCTCCTGCGGCCGCGGACGCAGCAGCAGCTCATGTGGCCTTGCGCTTCGGGACACAACCCCTTCCACGTAGCGAGCCTGCTCCGCGCGAGGTACTGGAGAGCGCTTGCGTTGGGCCGTCCAGGGGCTCGCGCCGTCGCTGGGCCCGCGTCGACCCGGCCAGCCCGAGTCCAACTCCAGGCAAACGACCTGAAGTCGGGCCGCGAGGCACAGCCCCGCCTTGCAGCTCAGGCGCAGCGCTGATTTGTCCTCTGGGGGCAGATCGTGCCAAAGCACTTCGAGCACGTCCCAGACGAGCGCATCTCCGCTGGCCATCGCGTGCTGGCCTTGTGGACAGCGGCGAGCTGCAGCCCGCGTCACGCTTCCCTCTAGCATGAGTTTTGAATACATAGATCAGGCCGACTTCAAATGCACCATGGACGCGCTAGGCAGCACAGCTGTTGAGCAAAGTCAGAAATTGAAGGCCGGCGTGGATAACTGCCGTGGATTGCTGCTGTTGTCATATGTTGTATTCCTTTGCGAACACTGGCCTTGCTTGCTTCCGGCGTCGGGGTCAGTGCCGACCGTGGCACGAACCCGAACGTCACCGAGCCGATTCTGAGCTCCTGTTCCGCCCCCGGCAGTGCCGACGCCCACGCACAAGGGAGGTGCAACATTCCATACACAGGGCAATCAGGCGGTGCAACACTCAGCGCCAAGACCAGGCATATCGGATTGCGGGCTGTTCCATCAATCGTACGGACTGTTACCAAAATACTTGCACAACTCCGGTTGTGCTCAGTGTTCCCTCTATCTCCGGCAGCATAGTTCCAAGCAATCCTTGACCCCGCACTCACACAGAGGGGTGGTCCGTCACTCATTCATCTCGTCAGCCGTCAGGGAAGTCCCAAACTCCCTGCATCAGTCGCCGTTCCTGAATCGCCGTCACCACGGAACTGGCTCTCTTGCGCACCGTATCCATGCTACCTTGCGCGTACATTGCCGTGCCGTGCATTCACAGATACATGGCTCTGTTTCTGAGACCCATACAGCGCCTCACCCGTGGAACAAACCCGATGGAGTCATTCGAACTTCCCCAACCAGAACCATGCCAAGCCGACCAACCACTTCCCAATCAAAGCAGCGCGCCTGTCCCGTCCCAAGCGCTTGCGCAATCCGCCTGTCAATTTTCACCCAGTCTTCCTCAGAAGGCACTGGAGGCCCTTCAGGCCCAGACGTGCACACACTCCGCCCCATGCTGTGAGCCAAGCATTGATACAGAGTACGACCTCATTCGTTGTGTCAGTGATGCCACCCCAACAATCAAAAGCTGTCATATTCATGCCCCTGCATCAACATGAGGCGGCGGCCCCCATGCCCACCATGAGCCTGGCCCTGCACCCACCACTACCGCCATACCCACCAAGCGTCCCAACTCCCAAGCCGCTGCACCAGCAGCTGCACCCACAGCGCCCACGCGCACAGCCGGTTGCAGCCAGTGGGCGCTGGCGCGGCCCGTGTGGCTTTATGACCCCGTTTCCTAGCTCAGCAGAGACTCCTGCTGCCAATGGGCGGCGCGAAGCAAGGTGAGGAGCAACTGAGCGTCAATCGCAGGCCGCGGACCACACGCACTTGGCCGTAGCGCCGCCGGCAGCTCTGCTCCTGCTCCTGCTCCAGCTGCTGCTGCTGCCTCGTGTCGATGAGAATGAACCTGCGCAGCACACATAGCCATGCCAATCCTTGGTGGCATTCCTGCGAGCAATACGCTGGTGCTGCCCATGTGGCAAGTGCGGGCGGCTTCGGCAGTGGACCATCCACAGCCGCCACCTAGTCCCGAATGCCCAGGCCATGTCCGCACCCTGCATCAACACAAGCTACTCACCCGCAAGCGCCCCTGCACCCTCGTATCTGTGCCAAGTAGCCGCCAACCCCGAACACCCTGCTGAGCATCCCCGTCCCAAGGACGCCACGCTACTCACCTGCTCAACTCGCCTGCCGTACTCTGAGGCGCTGCGCTCTTTGACCCCGCCTGATAGTCTCCACCAGCCACTCGACCCCGTCCTTCAGACCTTGGCCCGTGTACGCGCTGACCTGCAGCACCTTGAACTGTCTCCCCTGGGCGTGGGCACGCTCCACCTCGAAAATCTGCCCCACTTCCTGCGCGTTGGCAGCCCCCTCCAGGTCCTGCTTGTTGGCCATGATCAGCAGCGGCGCCCCCGCTAGCTCGCGGTTTTCCAACACGCGGTCCAGCGCGGCCCTGCTCTCGTCGAAGCGGTTCCGGTTTGCAGCATCCACCACGTAAACCACGGCATGCGCCTCGCTGTAGTACTTGTCCCAGATCGAGCGCAGCCCGCTCTGGCCACCGAGGTCCCAGAACACAAGGTTGTGCTTATGCGCCTCGATGCGGCCCACGTTTAGCCCCACTGTGGGCAGGATTTTCCCCGGGTCCAGGCCGATGGACTGGGTG
The DNA here is from genome assembly GCA_016834605.1 of Chlamydomonas incerta. NCBI lineage: Eukaryota > Viridiplantae > Chlorophyta > Chlorophyceae > Chlamydomonadales > Chlamydomonadaceae > Chlamydomonas > Chlamydomonas incerta. The sequence continues at coordinate 356,086 of JAEHOC010000012.1, forward strand.
AACACCGTCTTCAGTCGCTCAAGCACCTACGTTGGAGCACATTGAATATCACGCTAGTTCCGTGATGCGCGAGGGCAGTGCGCTCAGCCCTCGACTGAGTTGGCGCGCTTCCGCTGCCGAACCCTCCTCCGCTCACATTTGTTTTGCCAGCCTTGTCTAAGCCCAATATGAGCACATGGAACTCATCCTTCCTAAATATGTATTCAAAGAAGCCATACAGAAGTGAGAACATAGCGAGGGGTCATGCGCAACGAGACTTGAGCAGCGGAAGCAAGAGTGTAGCAGGCTGTATGCTAGAAGAAGTGAGTGAGAGAGTGCGAGCTGAGGTGACGTAAAATCAGTTGTCTGGCCGTCTGGAGGCCCGAGTCCAGTTTGGCAGCTTGCATGCAACGCCTCCTCCATGGGTTCTGCCGTTCTGCCCCACGCCCCCACCGTAGCATGCCAGGAGAAGTTGTGTCCCGGACGCCCCCCCGCACGCGCCCGGGATTCAAACTCGCCAGCCCAGAAAACCTGGATTAGATCACCTGCAGGCAGGCCTAGCTCTCAATCACGTGCACCGTCATGCACACGCGCTTAGGGGCTGTGTAATCGCCCGTCCTCAGCCCTGTACCATCCACCGTCCGCTTTGTCCTTGTATTATTCATACCATTCCTGAACCACACGACGGTTTTCACCGTGAACACCATTTATACACCCGCTGCATCCTTGGCCCGCAAGCAGGGGCCGCAACTCGAGCCACGCGCGCAGCTGGCACCACCTGCTGCTGCAGCCTGCCGGGCACCCCAACCGCCTCTGCCGCAAGCACCGCCGCATGCCATCATCACCAACTCATCCTCAACACCGCCTCAACGCCCCATATTACACGGCGTACATGTTGTTGGCGAAGGGGTCGGCCTCGGGCGGCGGCAGGCTGTCCGGGTTGTCCCGCGGCCACAGCACGGGGTCCGCCAGCAGCGCCAGCAGCCGCGCGTCCGGCCACTCGGCGCGCTGGGCGGGCGGCGTGGGGTGCTGCAGCAGCACCTCGGACCACCTGCAGCACGGATGGCGCGCAGCGCGGCGCGGCTGAGTCAGGCACGCACAGCTCTCGATACGACACACGAAACGGCACGTCTTGCACCGATATTGCACGTCTCCCCGTTGGCTTAGTGCCACGCATGCAGCAAGCAACACATCCTCCACGCGACACACATGCACACAACAACACACGCATGTGCGCACACAGCGACGCCGGCCCCGCGCGTGTCACCTGCACGACTCTCGCGACTGCGGGTGCACCGCCATCACCTCGATCAGCCGCCCCAGCGGAACACACAGCTGCCGCTCCGCGCAGCTGGGCTTGTACCTGCCGCCGGGCGGGAGCGAGCGGGGGGCGCAGCCGCCAGCGACACACACATACACAAGTCAGCCTGAACAGGTTGCCTGGAGCACGTAGCAGGCTGTCCAACTACCCAACTGACGCCTGGCGCTTGGCGCGGTGTTGGGGTTGCATGCCGCCTCACCGCATGCGTGCCGCCAGCTGCTGCAGCAGCGACCGCAGGAAGCACAGCCGCGCGCGGCGGTTCAGGTGGCGCACCGCGAACGCCTGGCCCGCGGCCGCGATGGCCGCCGCCTGGTCGTCGTGCGAGCGGGCCCAGCGCACCCGCTGCGTTCGTTCGCGGACCACCGAGGCGGGCAGCGGTGATCACAAAGTCGACATGACAGCAGGCGAGAAGGAACGCAGCAATGCAACCCTCGCCCGTGCACGTGCCACAGGTGGTGGGCCTTACACCGCTTGTTGTCGCTCTCTCCCTCAGTCCCTCTCCTCCCTCAGTCCCGCTCCTCCCGGCCTCACGTCCGCCACGTCCTTGCCCGAGTCGTTCATGCAGGGCAGGAAGTGGGCGTCCGGCGCCAGGCCGTCGTAGAAGTAGCCGCGCCGGCTGGAGGCGGCCTGCAGCGGGCCGGGAGGGATGTAGGGGTGGGGGCGGGCGGCGTGGGCAGGGTGCGTGCGGGATATGGTTTTGCTGTGCTTCCTGTGGAGAGTGGTTGGAAAGGAGAAAGAGGTGAGGGCATAGCACCTCGCCGGCACGCAATCTGCAACGCGGCGGGGCGACGAGCCAGGGTGTGTGTGATGACACACGCAGACACCCCACACACGCGAAACTCGCCTTGAGGACTAGGGAGCCGAGGAGCAGGTAAACCTCAAGCTTGCGGCTGGTGGCGAAACCGTCCGTGGATACCAGGTACCTGGCGGCGTGTGGGTATGTGTGTGAGTGTGGCGGCGTGGGAAGGGGCAGCGGAATCGGCCATGCCAAATTCAAGGCAGCAGGCGGTGTGGTATGAGAAAGCCACGCGCAACTGTCCGGATCGATGGCAGCAGCCTGCATGCGTCCGAAGCCGCGCCCGCCAACTCACGCGAACTGGTTCTGGTGCATCAGCGGCACGGAGCGCTTCCGCGCGGCGCCGCTCTCCACACGCGGGTCGGCCAGCGACCCCAGGTCCTGCCACGTAAGGTGGGTGGGGCGGGGGAGGGGGCACAGTGCGTGTCATGCCCGATGCCCCCATGCCGAATGCAGCATACCATTGCCACCGCCCCCACGCCTCCCACAGCCCACGCGCGGGCTACAAGGGATCACACAACCGCGTACGGCCCACGCACGCACGCACGCACGACCGCACGCACGACCGCACCACACAGCCACGTACACACGCACACCTTATCCATCTGCAGCCCCGCCCCCCCCCCCCCGCCCCCCTCGCCGCACACCATGAGGTCGGGGAACTGCGCCGCCACGCGCGGCAGCCAGGCGCGCGGGCACTTGAAGGCCTCGCCGCTGGGCAGCCGGCCGCCGCCCAGCAGCTGGTAGGGGGCGCAGAACTTGTTCCTGCGGCCCCGTGGTGTGCGTGTGTGTGCGTAGGAGTGAGGCGGCATGTGACTGGGACATGGGATGAACCAGACGAGGCCAGACCAAGCGGTGGGGTGGGGGAACGGGGTTTGCGGTTACCAGCCTCAGCTAATTCAAACCAAGACCAAACCAAACCGAGCGTTTCGATGGCGCACTCACCACCGGCCGAACGCGATCTGCGCGGCAGGGCAGGTGGCATGAGGGCGGCAGCGAGGGAGGGAGCGACGGCGTGATGTGGGGGCTAGCGGGGGCGCCGCTGCTGATCATGGCAAACAAGCAGGACCCGGAGGGGGCTGCCAACGCGCAGGAAGTGGGGCAGACTTTCGAGGTGGAGCGTGCCCACGCCCAGGCACTCGCCCGACATGGGACAGGACTGCGCGCAGGCGGGCTGTGGTGAGGCAAACACAACTGTGAAGTCGAACCGCTCACGCACGCCCACCTTGGTCCGGTTGGCCCAGGGCAGCCGCCGGATCTCCTCCAGTTGCATCAGCAGCTGGTCGAAGCTGTCGTGCAGGCACCTGCGCGCCCGGGCCGGCCGGGCACGGGACGAGGGCAAGGGGCACATGCGCACCTTCCACGTTTCGTTCAGAATTCATGGCGGCATGGCGGCACGTCGGCGCGCTCTTGGTGCGCACCGCTGCGCCCTCAGGCATGCGCACGCGATTCCTATCAGCATTGCGCATGCCGGTACTCCATCAGCATTGAATCCTCCTTTCCAAGAATAGAGACAACAACCAACGAACGCGCGCCCTGCCCTCGCAGCCCCCACCCCCGCCCACCCACACACGCACGCACCTGAAGGCGCCGCTGTCGGGCACCAGGATGGCGCTGCTGACGGGGCTCTTGGCCCACGCCAGCAGCGGGAACGGCCCGCCGTGGAACCTGCGGGTGGTAGGTGCGGCGGACATCACGATGGTGGTGGCAGTGGTGATGCTGGTCGTGGCGGCGGCCGCAGCTGCGCAGTCAGGCGCGAGGCCAGTGGCCCCGAGAAGTGCGCTTGCCTCAAGCCCGTAGGCAGCAACGGTGCCCGTCATGGGTATGGCGCTTGGGGCCCCACACACACCTGGTCTGCAGCTTCTCGCGGTTCTTGAAGTCAAAAAGTGCGATGGCGTCCTGCGCACCACCAGCAGCAGCAGCACCAGCAGTAGCACCAGCAGTAGCACCAGCAGTAGCACCAGCAGTAGCACCAGCAGTAGCACCAGCAGTAGCACCAGCAGGCCCACCCCGCCCACCAGGAGGCTGACCCCACCCCTAAGTGCCAAAGCCACCACAACGACTGGCCAATGGTTGCCAGCGCCGCCCGCCCTTCCGCAGCCTTCCTCAGCCATGCATCGCTTCCCCACACCCTATCACAGCCCCTCACATCTTCGCCGTTGTAGGCAAACTCCACGTCCGGCAGCCTGGAATGCAAGTCACAAGGCGGCAGAGTAGGGCGCCGGCAGCCAATGACCGGGAAGCACCACTGGAGGCTCGGCCCGCCGGTGGTGCAGCGGCCAGCGTTTCCCTGACTCTCCCGGGGCCGGCCCGCCAACCCGGCTTGCAACTCGTCCCCCACCCCCGTCAGACCGCCGTTTGCACGCCGCCCTAGGGCGCCTTCACGACCTTAGGTATAATCGCTCACGCGCGTCTCGTCGACTGTTTTCCGTTAGGGGATTTTCAACACGCGCACGCGCACCTGTACAGCCTGCTGGCCTCGTACAGCTCCAGCAGGAAGCCCGGCACCTCGTACGGCCCAAAGCGCCAGTCGGGTTGCAGGCTGTTCAGGTACACCTTCAGCAGCAGTTGGGGTGGGGCACGCACACACACACATCGCCCGCAGCAGCGCCGCCGGTTGAAGTGGGAGGGGTGCTCATCACAGGCAATGCATGGCAGGCGCGTTGGGGCGGGCGCGAAGGTGTAGTTTGGGCCCTCCCGTTTTCTCATCACCTGCCCAGCCACGCACTCACCTGTCCGTCCTTGATCATCAGCCGGACCACCTTGCCGTTGCACCGGTTCGAGACGCCCTTGTCGCACACCTGAGCGCGCACAGGCACGCACACCAGGGGACGCGCATACGCGGCTGGGACACATGCCGGCTGGCACAAGTGTCAACACCGTCAACCCGAGCACTCTTCCGTCCTCCTCCAACACGAGCTCAGTTTATCCGGCCGGTATGCAATTACGCCCACGCCCACGCCCACACCCACGCCCACGCCCACGCCCGCGCCCACGCCCACGCCCACGCCCACGCCCACGCCCACGCCCACGCCCACGCCCACGCCCACGCCCACGCCCACGCCCACGCCCACGCCCACGCCCACGCCCACGCCCGCGCCCACGCCCACGCCCGGCAGCCTTCCTTGCGCAGCTACAACCAAAGCACCCCTCCTCTCCCCCAACACGCGCGCAAATCGAGCAACGATCAATGTCGCACACGCACACGCACACGCACACGCACGCGCACACGCACACGCACACGCACACGCACACGCACACGCACACGCACACGCACACGCACACGCACACGCACACGAACACGAACACGAACACGCACACGCACACGAACACGCACACGCACACGCACACGCACACGCGCACGCACCAACGAGATGTTTCGAATCATGGCGTCCGTGATGCCGCCCGCCTCATCCAGCCATGCCAAGTCCATCCGGATCCTGCGATTGGAGGTGTTCTGCTGTGTGTTGTGCACTTCTGGTGCTACTGTTACCGCAGCTGGTATGGGTGTGTGCGCTGACCCAGATGTGGGCGCCGGGCGCGCATGTATGGGAACCCACGAGGCCGTGAGCCGTGCGTGCACGCCGTGCCCATGCCCTTGCACACCCCGTCCCGCGACGGCCCCACCTCTCTTCAAATGCCGGGTGTACATCACACCCGCATGAGGAATCTCGCGCGTCCTCCGCGGGCGTCAGCGGGGGCACTGCCAGCGCGAGCGCCAGCAAGAGGAGTGTGCGGGCGACGCTGCGTGCCGGGCGTGCGCGGGCGCGAACCGACGCGCAACTGAGGTCCGCCGAGCCGCTCCGCTCATAATGGCACTGCTCCCCAGGCAAGCAAGGCGGAAATGCAGTCATAAAGGTTTCCCGTTAAAACATGGTCGAAAAGACCTGCGCTCGTCTGTAAAGTCGAACCTTCCACGCCGTCAAATTGTTGTCACCGACGCAGATTAAATATGAGGAAGCATCACTTTTAAAAATTGTGAGCGAGCGACGCAACTAGCGGATCCGTCTGACAGTGACGCGCGATGGTCGAAGCCTGCTGGCGTGCCTGGTGGCGATGCGGCGCGGCACGGGTGCGGGCATGTTCATCGAAGAGCCGGATCCCCCAGGACGAACGTGTGTAGGGGCCTTTGGCGCTCGGTTGACACGCCTGCCTGAATCTGCGACAACCTGTGCTTCTCACGCCTGCCCACCCCTGCCCCCAGTCGTGCCCCCCGTGCCCCGCCCCCCCCCTCTATCCCGCCGCCCCTTCCCAGCCACGGTCAGCGCTTCCCCTCCGCCCCCTCGCCCTCATTGCTTGTGTCATGCGTGTCAGGGCTTGGAGTCAATCGTTCGACTTCGGCCGGAACAGATGAGCGAGGAAGACAGGGAGGCGGAGGGTCGGCCAATCTGGCGCCACCGCGAGGGACGAACGGCCGCCCTTAATCAAACTATTAAATTCGACGCAACATAATCTCGCGTGCAGAAGCGCATGGACGGGAAACCGCTGGCGGGCCGCCGAAGTAGAAGACTGTGCTTACAAAATTCAACCTGCAGTGCAAAACATGCCAGTGCATATCCAATTATCAAATTGATGGAAAAGAAGCCAAAAACCGGAAACCACAGCCTCCGAGTGCCTACCTACCACCGCACGCGGCAAATCTACGCTGCCAAATTTTCTTCTGTCTCTGAAGCTTGTTCTTTTGCTCTCTTCCAAAGACAACTAAGCCCCGCGTGTAGCTAACCGCCACGAACCTTTGGGGGTTCTAACTCGCCTCCCCACCGACTTTTGAGGACTTCTTTCGCGCGCCCGGAGCGCAGCTGTGTAGATGGCGCCGCTCAGGCCTTGCATCAGGACCATGCATCACAATGCTTCGACCAAGCCCCGGCGTGGCTTGGATGTTGCGCGCTGCGCGCCGCGCCCATCAATTAGGCCACGAAACATCGTGGTGTCGGTGACCGCCACCGCAGCTGGCCGACGTGAGTCGCTGGCGTCCCAGCATTCCTTGGCTAGCTCAGCATAGATAGTTCACCACACGCGGGCCTGGGGGTCTGCCGGGTGGCGTGGACCAGTCGGGCGGCGCGCCTTCGGACGAGTCTCGGCGCGCCAGCTCCGCTGCGCAGCCGGGGGCGTTGCTAAGTTGCCAGCAACGAAATCGCCTCCTCCTTGCCGCCTGCTGCCTGCCGCCTGCTCAGGCTGCCCCTACGAGGTCCTGGGCCTCAGCCGCACCGCGTCGGCTGACGACGTCAAGTCCGCGTTCCGGCGCATGGCCAAGGCGATGCACCCGGACGTGGCGGGCCGGGTGAGCGGCGGCGTGGGTTGGCGCAGGTGGCGGTCAGGCAGGGGAGGGCAGGAAGCCGGCAGGGGAGGCATGGGTCTGGCCGGGGAAGAGCCAGAGCCCGCCGTCATTCAACTTATGGGAAGAGGCGGACATGCGCGGTGGTGGCGGCGCTGCCACGTCCCACAACACGGTAGCACTGCAGCCACAGCACCCTTGCATGCACGCACCCACATGCACGCGGACCGGCGGGACGGCGTTCCTTCTCGCGCCGTTTGGGAGTTTTGCCAATGAATAATGTCTTGGTCTTCAGCATTATTCTCTATATTAAACACGCCCGCGTTCGCGCGCAGGCCTACCTCCCCGAGGAGTTCCTGGCGCTCAAGGAGGCGTACGACACGCTGTGCGACCCCGCGGCGCGCGCCAGCTACGACCGCACCTGGCAGCTGCAGGTGCGTGCGGGCGGGGCGTGCAGTAGTGCGTGTGCCGGTGGAGGAGCGTGCAGTGTGGTGCCGGGGAATGCGGAAGCGTGCGCTCGGCAGCAAGCAGCCGTGTGAACACAGCAAAATTCTGGGCAGGGTCCAGAGCACCGACACAGGGCACAGGCGGCCGTGCGTGCACCAGGGCGGGCAACCGCGCGCACACCCCCCGAATCAAGCAGCCCGCTGAAGCTGCCAGGGATGGACGGGTCCTCGCCGCAACTGCGAGTCTCACATTTAGACTTCCCACGCACGCGCCGCCGCAACGCTGCCCAATCCTACACCCAGGAGCACCACCAGCAGTGGAGCGGCACCGTGCCCGGCGTCATCCGGCCGGTGGCGCGCTCTGCCTCGGCGGCGCGCTCCGCCTCCGCCTCGCGCGTGACGCGCTCCACCAGCGCCGCCTCGCGCTCCGTGAGCGCCGCCTCGCGGTCGTCCTCATCACGTGTGGTGCGCCGGTCAGCCTCCAGCACCGCCACCGCCACGCCATCACCAGCCGCCACCACGAGCGGCGCTGCCGGCGGGTGAGCGAAGATCTGGAGGGGGGATCAAGGGCTGCGGATGGGGATTGCAGTGCGTGGGGGTGGGCGGCCGCCCATGCCGTGTTATTCCCATGTTATCCCATCGTACCGTATTCCCGTCTGAGGGGGCTGACTGCGGGGTGTCTGCGGAGCAGGAGGCCCGCACGTCGAGGTGCATGACCAGGTAGCGCAACCACTACTGCTAGCTCTCGCTCAGTAGCCCCTTCCGAGCTAACAGCTGGTGACTGGATCACTCCCCCTCCGCCCCCGCACCTGTCCGCTGACCTGTCCTGCCTAAAACACGCGCGCTGTCACAGGTACCGGTCCATCTTCGACGCACCTCCTCCCGCCAACAGCTCGCAGCAGCAGCCTAAGCAGCCGCAGTACGTCTTCTACGCGTCCCAGCCCACGCCGCAGACCGCCAGCAGCGCCTCAGGCCCAGCCTACGCGCACAGCAGCAGCAGCGCGACGGCATCAGGCACGGCGGCGTCCAGCCAGCGGCCGTTCGTCTCCTTCATGGGAGATGATGCGGCCACCAGCAGCAGCAACAGCCGATCAAGCTCCGCCAGTCCATGGAACAGCAGCAGCTCGGCGGGCGGCAGCGGCTACGGCACGGCGGCCGCCGGCGCGGCCTATCGGTGGGAATCAAACAGCGCGGCGGCGCACGCAGCGGCAGCGTGGTCGCTGCCGACAGCAGCGGCTGCTGCTGCTTCTGCCCCGACTGCTGCCCCGGCGGCGGCGGCCCCAGCGGCGGCGGCCCCAGCGGCGGCGGCCCCAGCGGCGGCGGCCCAAGCGGCGGCGGCCCAAGCGGCGGCGGCCCAAGCGGCGGCGGCCCCGGCTGCTGCGGCCCCGGCGGCTCCTGCCCCGGCTACTGCTGCCCCAGCGGCTGCGGCCCCGGCGGCTGCGGCCCCGGTTATTACTCCCGCAGCTGCACCCGCTGCGGCCCCAGCTGTTGCTTCCGCGGCCACACCAAGTGCCACGCCTGCGGCAGCGGCACCAGCCGCGCCTGCGGCTGCCCCGTCCACTGCAGGCCCTGCAAGGTCCAGCTCGGGATCCGCCGGCGGTTGGTTTTCCGGCTGGATGATGGGCTACCGCGCCTCACCATCTCCGGCTGCGCCGCCGCAGCCCCAGCCTGCGAGGTCTCCACAGTCGCAGCCGCAGCAACACACTGCTGCCGCGGCTGCCCAGCCGCTGGCTGCCCAGCCGCAGAGCCACGGGCCGGCCGCGTCGACGGCGGCCGCTTCCCCTCCCCATCAGCCCACCCAGCCGCCGCAGCACACGCCGCAGCCGCAAGCTCCACAGCAGGCCTCGTCATCCTACAGCCCATCGTCCTCGCCCTCGTCCTTCCCCCACACCATGGCCACATCATCAGCAGCAGCAGCAGTCCTTGGAGATGCCTCCGCACCGGCGCCCGCTACGCCGGCTGCGGGACTCGCGGCATCGATGTCACCCATGCATGGGGACGCGTCAGGCTGGAATGGGTCCACGGCAGCCGCCGCCACCACCACGACCGCTGCGGACGCCGCATCGGAGGCCGAGGAAGTGAAGCGGCAGCTGGTCGAGGCGGAGGCTGTGGTCATGCGGCTGCGCCTGCGACTCACCAAACTGGAGGCGGCGGCAGGGCACCTGGTCAGCAGTGCGTTCACCAGTGCTGAGCGCTGTTAACTGCGAGCCAGCGTTTCAGTATGAATGCGCGGCTTGATTGCTTTGTGTGCGTACTTGTTTGAACACACAAACGGAACGAAGCCCCCGCCCCCGTGTTTTTATGTGCGGGGGCCGATTATCGTCGTACAGTAGATGGCGTGGGGGCAGGCTGGGGCACGCCGAGCGCTCACCTGTAGCGGCTCGATGCAACCCAGCACCTGCTCCCCAAACCATGAAAGCATAGTGCTAGGAGTGCAAGTCATCCTGCACACGTACAAATGGGGAAATCTGCATGCGTGTCCTGCACGCGAGGTTTCAACGAAGCTTAAGGACTCGAGTAATTGCGTAAGCGTGCATGATGCATTTACATGATGCATACGGTATGTGCATGTGGTCTTGACTCCCTAGTCTCTTGGGTGTCAGTGGCTCGTGAATACCAGCGGCGTATCCTTCAATTGGCGCGTGGAAATCAACACAAACTGTGGCGCAGGACACGCGCGAATCGACATATGCCGGTCAACCATCTAGGAGCCCTAGCCGGTAATAACGCAGCATCATCTGAATAAGCAGCAGTATGATGTACGGCGGTACCAGGGGTGCAAGGTGATTTTATGTAGAGGGACTTTTGACGCACTGACGCGCGTGGCTGCAAGATTTGGCCTCGGACCGCTGGCCGGGTGCCGCCAAGCATGGCTCTGTGAATTTCAGACACCCGCTTCTACGTAAGGGAGCAGTGCGGCTGTTGTTTTGTAGCATGCAGCATACATAGTTGATCATTCCCATGCGCGCCATGACGTCTGTGTGGTGCTGGGGAGGTGTAAAGTCCTGTAAACGTACCGGGCCTGCGGCCGCCCGAAGGTTGGGTGGCAACAAAGGGCTTCAGGTCGCAAAAGCGCCCAAACACTTATGCCTGCTTGAGCTGCCAGCCGTGCTTGGCTCGCGGCAGGGTCCTTGCCATCCGCAGATCCGCTGTAGGGCCTGGACAAGGCTGGAGCGATTTTCCCTGGGGGGGCGCGGCAACCTCGGTGCCCCCCACCCATACCAACAACAGCGCATATGCATCGGCGGGGGCGGTTGCGCGATCCTACTACGCCCAGTCCTCTGCCCTATGCGGCTTTCAAGGCAACCTGCTTCCCAAACGCCGCAGAGGCGCAGGTTTACACCCCCGCCCCTGCGCACCTGACCCTCACGGAGGGTCCTAGCAGCCGTGTTCTAGCGGGATTCGATGTCGAGGTGTGCGACGCTATCGTACCCGTGTTGAGCCGAATGGGCGTCCTGCCACGTTCGGCACTCAACATTGGCAAGACCTTGGGGCTTCATTGGGGCGGCAGTGCGTGCCCCCTCCCCAGTCCCCGGTGCCTTGCCGCAGGGCACCACACCGGACGGCGCCTCCGTGTCAACGCGGAGTGACATGAGATTTCCTTTCATCGCCCGAACCTGGCAGCTGGGCGCACCTGCGCTAGGGCGTACCCGGGCAGCGGGGCGCACCTGCCATGGGGCGTACGCTCTCAGGTGGGCTTGAGCCAGCAGCGGGACCGCGACCCCGCGTCCACGCCGGCCGCCGTGCATACCCTTGCCATATCATATGTCACACATGCATGCGCTGCAAAAAAATATTCAGAACCGTCAGTCAACCCGCTACAACGAACGGTAGTGAACGTGCGGTGTGAACTTCCAAACTTGCTCACTAAAAGTCTGTCTCTTCTACAGACTGAAGCCTGAAAACGTACACAAAACTAGCGGCCTCGGCCGATTATGTGCGATTGGCAGGCTATTGGCCCAGGACCACCATCAGGCCCCTTCCCGGGGCACGAAATTTTTGCATTACATGATGGTATGAACTCTTTACTATAACGGGAAACAATGGGCAATCGAATTCATATGAAGTGTGCGAAGGCTCCCGGGACAGTCGGCTAGCGCGCTGTAAACAACGGCATTCCAGGCGCAGCTGTCTGTCATGACACTCGGCACAAAATACCGCACCACTGCCTCTAGCGCGCGGCAGGCAGTGTCGCACTGTCGCCATGACGCCCAGGTGCGCCTCTCGCTCTGCTTGCGCCACCATTAGCTCCCTTTCGCGCACTAATTTACTTGCTAATCGCAGGCTCTCGGGAGACTCGTGCTGCAATACCCGAGCCTGGCATGTGTACCGCTGTTTGTTTTGGCGGTGCTGTTGGCTGGCGGAATCACCGCGGTCATCCACGTGAAAAACAGCGACGTCAGCGTAGCGAAGGTGGGGGTGCCACCACAGTTGCGCAGCGTAGCGTGTAAGAGTGGTGCCGACTCACGAGTGACCGAACCGGGGGGGGCACAAGGAGTGGCGGGGTTCGACGCTCAGTTGTTGCCGCTGGGGACCCCACGAGTCGCCTTCAGCTGCCATCACATTTACGGTGGTACAGATATATCGAGAGGCAGCGCGGTCTGGTGGGGGTTCGCACGCTCTGCCGGCCCCTCCGCCTCAGGACACTGGCGTGCCATTCATTGCCGGCCCTCAATCGACACGCTCACACATCTCAGACGTTCCCCGTCCTTTCTCCTTACATGTGGTATAACCTGATGTGTGCACGGGTCGATGCAGGAGCGAGCCGCGGTATTGGCAAGGGACGCAGCCTCCTGGTATCAGCAGCAGATCGAGCACGCCATCGCGCCGGTGGAGGTCACGGCGGCTGTTGTGAAGTTCCAGCCCGAGGTGGGGAGGGGGGAAGCCTTGCGTCGGTGACAGCCTTGCGTATGTGAGGGGCGCAGGCGCATGGGCTGCAGTGGCTGTGCGCTGTCCAGCCCTCTGGTGGCTGCGCACAGCCGCCGGAGGGTTACAGTGTCACACCGATTAATTGGCTCCCTTCCAACTTCCCATTTCCGTGTATCTTGTCTCACCCGCGCCATGCCGGCATCGTATTATACCGCCCCACCGTACTGCCCCACCGTAGTTTTATGTGGTGGAGAGCTGGTTCGGGCTCCTGGCGGAGGCCATGATCAAAACCTCCCAGGTGAGCGGTCCGTGGCAGCTGGGCAGCCGCCCCCTCCCTGCTCATGTCACAGCCACGGGGTGCGGAGTCCCCTCCTGATTCCTGATTGCCCCGTGCCGCCCGAGCTCCACGCATTCCACTGCAAAACCACTGCGCCGAACCGCAGGCCGCGCCCGGAGCCATCCAGGCGGTGCAGCTGGTGCCCAACGGCGTGATCCGCCTCGTGTACCCGGCAAGTCATTAGTCATGGCTGTGTGCCGTGTGTTGTGTGTAGCGGAAAAGGTGACCGCGCCCCTCGCGGCCCAGAGGTGTAGCATTCACAGGAGCAGCCGGCGCTACCCCACTCGGTCGCCACTGCATGCCCGCCCCACCCTGCTGTCTACGTTGCTACACTTCCATGTACCATCATTGCAACCCCCCCCCCGTTACCTTCTATCCTCCTCACGGGCCTGTGCCGCGGCTTGTCGGTGCTGACATTGCAGGATGATGGAATATACAAGAGCGCGCTGGGCATGGACCTGTTCAACTCGAGTGTGGCCAGCATCGAGTCGGCGCGGGCTGTCATGCGGCGCGGCACGCTGCAGGTGCTGGGGCCCATCCGCCAGCCCAACGGCTTTTATGGCCTCGTCGTGTCCCTGCCCATCTGGGTACAGGGCGTGGAGCCCAACACCACGTTCGGCCTCACGGGGCCGGTGTTCACCAACTGCGGCGCGCCGTGCGCGTACAACGCCACGACGCGGTCGAAGCCGTGGGGCCTGGTGAGCGGGCGCCGTCTGGTCTGGTCTTGTATTGTCTGGTCTGGGCTGGGCTGGTCTGGGCTGGGCTGGGCTGGGCTGGGCTGCTGCCGGACCTGGCTTCACTGTGTTGCACGTCTCCGAAGCCACACGCGCCTGCCCTGCCTGCCCTGCTCTCGCGCAGGCGCAAGCCATCGTGGACCTGCAGGTGGGTCGCAGGAGCACAAGCGGCGGCGTGTGTGGGGGGTGGGGTGGGGGAGCTGTCCGTGCGAACGGAAAGGGGGTTTCCCGAGGTGGCAGTTCGCAGCAAGCACGGCGGTGCACAAGCGGCAGGTCGCGGGACGCCAGGTCACGGGCGCGCAGTGCAGCCGTGTGCTGTGTGTGCTTGGGTGTGCATGTGCAATTGTGCAATTATGCATGTGCAATTATGCATGTGCAATTATGCATGTGCAATTATGCATGTGCAATTATGCGTGTGCAATTACGCATGTGCGATTACGCATGTGTGATTATGCAATTGTGCCATTGTGCATGCAGTCGATCAGCAACGCGCTGGAGGCCAACAAGCTGCGCGCCATGGGCTACCGCTACGAGGTGGAGGCGCTGTCGGCGCAGCTGGTGAACGCAACCAGCCAGACGCGCATTGTGGTGCGGAGGTGGGTGGCGGTCGCCTGGGCGGGGGGGGGGGGTGAATACCATCCCAAGCTAAACCAAGCTGAACTAGACAAGGGATAGGCAAGTGCAGTTTGCGGCAATACAGGGTAACGGTATACTCCTGCGTTTCGGGGCGGAGAGTGTAGACGGGGCCAGGTCGGCGCGCCGTCGACGAAATGCCACCCAGGCTCGGCTCGCGCACAGCAGAAGCAGACACGCAAACACGCAAATGCAAAACACACGACTTACCTGGCGACCAGGAAGATGACCCCGGCGCCAGGCAGCAAGCGCCGGGCCAGAAGAGCGACATGCGGTTAAGGGGAAAGGCGAGGTTCGGAAGGGCGGGGCACAGTGAAGGGGCCGAGGTGCATCGGCAGGTAGGAAAGGGTATGAACAGCACAAGATATATCACGCACGAGCCCCGGTGGCACAAGAGAAAGGTGGGGGCGTCAGAACGGGTTAAGAGGTAGGCGCCGACGGCATGGGGGCGGTTAGTGGCGGCAGGATGCGGCAGGCAGCGTGCGGGCCGCGTACGGCTCCCCACATCGCTGCCAGCCCGGACGCCCCACACGCATAAGGGGGCATCCGGGGAGCGGGGCGGTTAGTGGCGACGCCGGGCGGCGGTTAGTGGCGGGGGCGGGAGGCGGTTAGGAGTGGTATTTGGGGGGGCGGTTAGTGGCGACGGCGGGGGGGGGGGCGGTGAGTGGCGATGGGGGCGGCGGTTAGCAGCGAGGGTGGGAGGCGTTTAGGAGTGGTGAAGGGGGGGGGTGTCCTAAGGCTTGGGCACACAGGCTCCCTGGTGCATCCGCTCTGGATGCGGTGCGGGCCGCGATGCGTGTGCGCCTATACTCGTGCGCCGTGCGAGCTCATGGACCTACGTGAACCTGGCTGCTGCCCCCTTCATCTCGTCTTGATCATCATGGCACCTCCCTCCCTCCCTCCCGCTAGCTCCGAGCTGCCGGTGGACCCGGTGGAGGCGTTCATTGACCTGCCGGATGCCCAGGTGCGGGCGCGTGGTGGGGTGGGGTGGGGTGGGGTTGCAAGGATGGGCAAAGACGGGATACATCACGCACTGAAGTTGTCACCCAATGGGGGGGGCCGGCCGCATGAGGTTTCACGGCGGCGACGTGCACGTGAAGTGCAGCCGAAGGGCTGCGGACCACATGCTGCAAGCGTGGCCTCACGTTGAACCTGGGGTGACTGCGTGCGCGGCAAATCGGGGCCTTACACCATGCAACCCTACACCTTGCACCCAATTGCAGTGGGTCGTCCGCGTGGCGCCGGAGAGCGGCTGGGAGCCGGCCTGGTACGGCGGGCTGCTGGCGGCGGTGGTGGTGCTGTCGGTCATCATCTCGCTGCTGCTGTTTGCGGCCATGGTGTCCTGGTGGGTCGGCGGCCGCGGGTGCGGGTCGGCGGGTGCGGGTGCGGGTGCGGGTTCAGGAAGAGAGGCAACGCCGCTGGGCCTTCTGGGCCGGCGCAGAACTGCGGGGTGGGCGACGTGGTACGGTGCCTTGGGGGGCATCCACGTAACCTGCCGTGTCGGCGTCCGCCCGGCTGCCCGGTGCGTCCTTCGAATTGCGACTGACGCGGCTGGCCTTGTCCCACGGCACCTGACCCGACAGGCGCCGCCACCAGCTGCTGCTTGAGGCGCTGCTGCCGAAGGAGGTCATCAGGGAGATGAAGGTGGACGACGCCGCGAGCCTGGGGGCGCTCATCCAGCAGACCGGTGAGTGCGGTGGGTCCGCGCGCAGGCAGGCAGCTGCACAGCTGCGAGGAGCGGTTGCGGGGCTACGTGTGACCGGGTGACTCAGGAGTGAGGCTGTGTGCGAGTATGTGCCCTCCGACACCGCGTATTGCAAGCACATGCACACACGCGCTGACGGTGTGCCTTGTAATGCCTCCGCTGCCACCCACCCCAGACACGCCCGCGGACCTGCTGCTCAAGATGATGGGCGAGCTGCTGCAGGCAGGTCCATCCAGGGTGCCCGGGCCTCCCCTATCCGCCCCTGGCCTGGCGTCAGCTGGCGTAGCCTGACGTGACTTTCCCTGGCCTGCCCCCTATCCCCAGGGCCGCACCCCGGAGCTTCGGGATGTGGTGTTCATCCGCACGGCGCTGCTGCGCAACGCGGACGTGTACCAGCCGCTCAACCTGCGGGGCCAGCTGAAGGAGGCCAACTTCGACGTGAGCGAGTGCAGGGCCTGGGGCGTGTGTGGCCTGGGCGTGTAGGGCCTGGGGCGTGTAGGGCCGGGGGGCGTGTGGGGCCTGGGGCGTAGCGCCTGGACGTTGGGCCCCGGCCTGGTTCGCAGCATGGCCCTCCTCGCCAACTGCAAGTCGCATGCCGGCTGACTGACTTGCATGCATGCGGGTTGCCCGTATGCCCCCTTTGCCCCCGCTTCCGCCGCCACCGCCGCCACTGCCGCGCGCGCAGTCCGACGTGGTGCAGGCGCTCATCCGGCAGCTGGGCGACACGGGCGGCATCGACGGCCAGTCCGTCTGCAGCGAGCCGCTCACCGGCGACCCCGGAGCCAACTCGCGGCAGCTCGCCAGCCTTGCCGTCAGCGGCTGCGGCGGCGCGGACGACCTGGTGCCCACCAGCCGCAGCATGACGCCGCTGGCGGGCGGCGGCGCCGGCAGCAGCACGCCGCAGCTCAACATGGAGACACTGACGGGAGCGCTGTCGCTGCTGCTGACGCCGCAGCTGCCGCTGGCGCCGCAGCCGCCGGCGCCTGCACCGCCGCCGGTCATGTGCCCGGTGTCGGTGAACGCGGCGGCCCTCGCCGTCAGCGGCAACCTCCAGGCACAGCTCGTGAGCGCGACTGTGCCGACCGGCGCGCTGGCGCCCGGCAATGCGCTGAACCTGCCGCCGGTGCCCATGCCCACGGAGCCCTTTCTCCTGGAGCTGCCAGATGCGAGCGCAGCTGCCGGGGACTGGACGGAGCACGCGACGCCCAGCGCGGCGCGCCCAACGCTCCTGTCGCACGCGAGCACCAACGGCGGGACCAGCACGCCCACGGGTGCTGAGCGCTCAGCGGTGGGCAGCGGCGGCGGCGGCGGCGGCCCAGTGGGGCTGATGTCGCGCCTGGCATCGGCAATTCCGTTGATGGGCGGCAGCAGCGCGCGGGATCGCGACCGCGAGCGGGAGCGGGAGCGGGACAGAGACAGAGACGGCGGCAGCACGGCGAGCGGGTCGGGGCAGGTTGCCGGCGGCGGCAACAACATCAACACGGCCAGCATGCACACGCCGCGCAGTCGGCTGGAGGCGCTGGGGCTGCCGGCGCCGCGGACCGGGAGCATGGACGGCGGGCCCCAGCCCGCGCTGGATGGCCGTGGCTTAGGAGGAGCTCTAGGGACAGGAGGCGCGGGGCTGGGCGGCGGGGGGAGCGTTCACAGCGGCAACTCTGGACGGCTCTCCGTGGTGGGGCTGGCGGGGGCCACGGCTGCGGGCGCCGGCGTGTCGCTCAGACAGGCCTCAAACCTGGGCTTCGGTGCCGGCGGCGCTGGTGGGCTGCGCAGTGGGGCGCAGCTGCAGCTGCCCTCATCGAAGGGCATTTCGCTGGCGGCATTGGCAGCGCCCTCGGGTGCTGGTGCGGGCCTGACATCCGTCACCGGCATGGTGCCGCCGCCGGGGCCACCACCACCTGTGATTGAGGAGGTGAGGACCGCGCGGGCAATGACCGACATGCCATGCCATGCCATGCGCGCGATCAGCACGCGATTGGCTTGAATTGTGTCACTTTCGTTGTGCCTGCCTCAGAAGCTTATTGCGTCTGCGTTCTTACTGCCGTATTTGTTCATATGCAGGTGGAGCGGCTGCTGGCGGATGCGGACAGCTGGACGTTCGACACGTGGAGGCTGGCGGAAGCGACTCAGGGCCACGCGCTGTCGGCCATGGCCTTCTACCTGATGCACCGCGAGGGGCTCATCACCAAGTTCAAGATCAAGCCCGCCATCCTGGCCCGCCTCCTGCGCGCGCTCGAAGCGGGTGAGGGCAGAGCGGGTGCTCCCACTGGTTGGGGTGACTGGCTGGGGCACGGGAGGAGTGCTGGTGGAAAAGCGGGCGAAAGCGCTGCACGCCCATGCCCGCGGCAGGCACCTAAACCGTGTGCCCCTGTGCTTGCCTCCCGGCGCCTCGCTCCTCCTGGATGCCAGGGTACCAGGGCAACCCTTACCACAACGCCACGCACGCGGCGGACGTGCTGCAGACGCTCCACGTGATCATCCACGGCGCGCAGCTGCACGTGCACTACCTGGACAAGCTCGGCCTGCTGGCCGCCTACTTTGCGGCGGTGAGTCGCACTGCATGGAGTGCAGCTGCAACGTGTGTCATGCAACACGGGAAGCGTGGAGCAATGAACGGTGCCCACGGTGCGCGACACTGACGTGGCCGCTTTCCCCATGTGGCACTGCAGATCGTGCACGACCACAACCACCCCGGGCTCACCAACGACTTCCTGGTCGCCACGCACGACATGCTCGCCATCCGCTACAACGACAAGTCGCCGCTGGAGAACCACCACGCCGCCTCCTGCTTCGGGCTCATGGCGCTGCAGCCCGAGCTGGACGCGCTGGCGCCGCTGTCGAAGACGGACCGCGGGACGTTCCGCAAGCAGGTCATCGAGATGGTGATGGGCACCGACATGAAGCAGCACTTTGCCATCCTCGCCCACTTCAACACCGTGCACCGCCTCGCCAGCTACAGCGTGCAGAGCGCCAAGCCACGGGCGTCGGGCGGGTAAGCCGTCTGCCTGACCGCTGTGGCCTTTAGGCGGGGGTCCGGGCACGATGTCGGGTAGCCTGCAACGGTGCTCTGTGCTGGGATGCGCAGCTGCTGAAGCTGCCTGCTTGCTGCCCAACAGGCTTGAGCGCGCTGCACGGACGGTCAGCACCAGTGCCGCTTCGACAGTGAACGCCCCCAGGCCGATTGATGAGACGGAGCGGCTCTTGACACTGCAGGTGCGGGGGCTGGCGGGGTGGGGGTGGGGGTGGTGCGGCGCGGACTGGCAGCTGGCGGGTTTACAGCATTCGGTCACACGGGGGAAAAGGGCCCCGCACCCGCCCATAACTACCGCACTGGCCCGCAAGCCCGCAACTGCCATCCCTGCCCCCGAATCACTGGTAAAGCCAACACTGCTCTTCTGCAACGACCGGTCGACATCATCTCGTCGTAATGAATCACGCACTGACCCCCATCTTTGCAACTCCCCCGCCGCCCGTAGGTCGCGCTCAAGGTGGCGGACATCGGCCACCTGGGCGAGGAGATCGAGGTGCACTGCCGCTGGCTGGGCGTGCTGGAGGAGGAGTTCTTCAACCAGGGAGACCGCGAGCGCGCGCTGGGCCTGCCCATCAGCCCGCTCTTCGACCGCACCAAGCAGGGCGTCAGCAAGAGCCAGGTGTGCAGGGCCCGCGGTGGGCGCAGCTGGCAATGCTGCACACCGTCTGGATCCGCGCACGGTGGAACGCCACCATGTCACAGCCATGTGACGGTCCCCAGCCGACGCCAGCAGCCATCCGTTCCGCCCATACCCGTTACCGCCCATACCAACCCCCCGGAACCCTGCTCCCTCCATGACCTCTTGGCTCCCCACACAGGTTGGCTTCTACGACTTCGTGGGGCTGCCGCTGATCCACGCCGTGTCCAGCGCCTTCGCCGGCGCCCGGCCGCTGATGAGCTGCTTCCTCGCCAACTACGACCACGTGAGCAGCCGCGCCGCAGCAGCAGCAGCGGTAGCTCCTTGATTGGTTGGGCGCCTGTCCCGGTACCGCACTGGACTGGGCTGGACTGGACTGTGTATGGGCTGCTTGTGAGCTTTGTTGACGCCCTGCCCTCAACTGCCGCCACTACTGACGCGCCTGCTCTGTGGTCCCACACCCCACCCCTGGTGCTACTGCAGTGGAAGGCCGTGGAGGGGCAGCAGCAGGCCGCCGCCAAGCCGGCTGAGCTGAAGTCCCAGCCGCCGAAAGCGGGCGCCGCGACATCGCCGAAGCCGCAGCCGGTCGCACGGTCCAGCGAGGCTTCCTCGGGGAGCCAAGATTGCAAGAACCCTCGGGTGCGGCAGCACGACGACCAGCAGCCGCAGCCGTCGTTGGTGGTGGCCATGGGGTCGAACGACGGCGCGTTTGACATCTGAGTGATCTGACCCGCATGTGCGGTCACTGATGTGTGAGATTGTGATCCAGCGCATGTTGGCAACAGGGAAGCTTTTCCGATTCCTTTTTTGTTGCGCCCGTGCAATAAAGCATCGCATATCATCAAGCAGCCGCATAATGGCAATGCATGCGCACATGGAACGAATGAAGCATGAGCATCAGCCGCGGTCGGGTGCATGGCAGCCCAGTGCTGGCCTTCCCTTCGGTGCACGTCCAGAGGGGCTGCGGCAGTCTTGTCGTGCCAATTTTACCGCGTGCCCGGTCCCATCAGGTCCCATGGTGAAAGAGCTTTTGTGGCTGTCCAAGCCAGCGCAGAGGCTTCTGCGTGGAAGTTGCAATGCAAACGTCGAGGGCGTACGATCGTGTCGCGTTTGGAACAACTTACCATCGATCACACCTGGGGTTATACATACACATATTATGCGGTCCATTGCACCTGTTGGCTGTGCGGCCGTGCGAGCTCAGCGCGGCGGGAGGAAGTGCACGTGCGTTCGAGCAGGGTGCATGCGGGCTCCCGTATTATAGGCGAGTCATATGCGATGATGCGACGCAATAACGAACCCCATTTATGTCTCGAGTGGCGGAATGCACATGCGTTAGCGGCGGCGGCTGCCGTGAGGTGGATTGGGGTGGCGCGATCTGCTCAGTGGCATCTTGACTAGCATTTCGCATGGCGTGTCTGGAGGTACCGTAGCATTCATGGCATCCATTGCGGGGGACTGGCGGTGTTCGCATGGCAGCACGCGGGTTGAGCGTGTATCTGGTAGGGCGGTTGCAAGCAGAGAGCGAGAGCGGATCTGCATGACTGCATCCCTTCGTTGCAAGAGGGGATACTGTAGGTCTTGTCAGTGTTGTTTGGTTCGAGCGACTGATCTTCTAATCGGGCTTCAGCCAATCGTTGTCGTAACTGCTGAACATTGGTCGATGGCGCCATGGTACTTCGTGATTGTAGGACTGGCACGGTGGCACCGGCCTACTGTCAAGGCTTGTGGGGGGAACCGCACGAATGCACGAATCCACCGGTTTGGTGGAGGAGGCATCTACATGCGCGATTGTACCCGCCTGGTGTAGCAGCTTCCATGTGTTGTCTCCTAGTCAAGCACGCATACATCGTGTGGATGAGCAGGAGGAGATGGTGATGCCTAAGGAAGTTGCATTACAATTCAATGCAGCTATCATGCTGCCCAATGCTGGACATGGACGCGAGGTAAGCCACACCCGACGTGTGGCACTGATGTCTGATGATGGGTGAACGGAATGCTGCAGCTGTGATTTATCAGCTGTCACAGCAGCAGGGTTCACGCTGAGACCCTCCATGCTGGGGGGAACGGGGAGGGGGGAGAGTAAACTAAAAAACGAGGAACGAACATGAAGACAAGAAGAGGTGTCTTTCCAGCGCGGCTGGAAAAGGGGGCTGAGTCCCCGTCACGTCTCCCGTCTGAGGCCGAAGGTATGTCGAAACTGCCTCATCTCCCGGACATAGCCGGGGTCGGTTGGTACAGCCGTACAGGCACCGCCAGCCATGTGCCCGGCCGCCGCGTTCAGCTATTCAAGCACAAGCACAGCAACACGACGTCCTGTAGCCGCAACACTCCGCTAGCTGCTGCGGCCTACTGCCGCATACCGTGTTATGCTCGCCAACCAAAACGGCTAACCAGACACCGGCCAGTCTCAACCTGCGCGCCTGCGCCGCTTCTTGGGCGGCGCCGCGCTTTCCTCCTCCACGTGGCCTTTCCCGCCCACTCTGCACGGCACATGCTCGCCGCCGCCGCCGCCGCTGCCGGGCCCGAGGTCGCCGCCGCCGCTGCCGGGCCCGAGGTCGCCGCCGTCGCCGCCGGGCCCAGGGCCACCGCCGCCAGCGGGCCCAGGGCCCCTCGTGGCCCAGTGCGTTCTACGCCGGTATCAATATGCTACTTAGGTTTGCCTCTGGTTTGCATCATATAGCTAAGAACATCAGCGCGCGGCCGCTTTATCGCCGACCGGATTCCTCGCGAAAGTCAAAGTGTCCAGGGAAGCGCGAAGGCACTTCTCGCTCCGCCCGAATTTTCCCTGCCGCCTATTTACATGCTATAGGCATTAGCAAATCGCTGGGGGGGCTCAGCCCAAAAACACATGTGCTTTGCCCGCCCCCCTGGCCGCCCGACACCCTCGCCGCCACCATAAGGAATCCAAACGTGCGGCCGAACCCCCGGGCGCAGGCTACGCGCGCACTGTGATGGGGTTGCTGCAGAAGGGGCAGCGCCCAAACAGCTTGTTGAAGGACACGCGCGTGTCCGGCACGGAGCGCAGCCACTCGGCCAGGCAGGGCGTGTGGAAGGCCAGGCCGCAGGCGGGCGTGGGGCACTCCACATCCGGCACCAACCCTACACCGCCTGCCCCATCGCCCGCCTCGTCGCCCGCCATGTCCACGTCATCCGCCTCCTCCGCGGCAGCCGCACCGCCGTCCCCAACCGGAAGTAGGTGCATGAGGCATATCGGGCACTCGGCCGCCGCCTCCACCGCGTGCGAGTCGCCGGGGACCTGGCAGCCACCCTGTTGCGAGCCGCAGCCGCCCGCCTCCCCTGCTGCTGCGCCTGCTGCCGCGGGCGGGGGCAGTGGCTTGCCGAGCAGCAGCTCCAGGTTCTCCACAGGACTCCTGAAAACGCGGTAGGCACACTGCGGTGAGCACCAATTGCCATGGGCCACGGCGCTGACACGAATCAACGGCACGCCATCAATATCATGCGCTGTCAGAAGCAGATAATGTACTGAGTACCGCACCGTGCCACGCCATGTCACGCACAAGCTGTCGTACAGCTCCCTGCTGGTGCCGCCCACCCCCCAGCGCCCGAACGAGTCGGGCAGCGCAAAGCACACGGCGCACAGCACACGGCGCAAACAGCGCACGCGCACCTGTCGCGCGTCCACAGGTGCAGGCGGTCGAAGAACGCCGCCCGCGGCCCCTCCACCTGCTCGGGCGGGCCCAGGAACGCCACGCCGCCGCCCTGCAGCGGCGGCGGGCCGCGCGGGTCCGCCGGGTCCAGCCGCAGCTGCAGCGAGGCGGCGCCGCCCAGCGCCAGCCGCCGCGCGGGTGGCCCCAGGTGGCGGCGCGCCGCCGACACGGTGGGCGGTGGGTCCAGCACGCGCGCGGCGCGGTCGATGTCGTCCAGGCACTCCCACAGCAGCTGGCAGCGCTGCACAGCCTGCGCGGGCGGGGCAGCGGGGCGGCGCGGGGCGGCGGGGTACGCGTCATGTCAGCGGCCGGCACCACACCACACCACACCACACTCGGTGTGCGCTCGGTGTGCGCTCGGTGGCCACGTGGCGGGCGAGCCCGTGTGTGTGGCGCCCCCGGACCGGTCATCACCTGCTCAAACGCCCGGTACACGTCCACCAGGCTGCTGCAGCTGCAGCCGTCGCCGCCGCCGCCGCCGCCTGCGCCTGCTCCGCCAGCTCCGGCCCCTCGTTGGTGGGGGTGCTGTGGGTATTGCGCGCCCGGCGCTGACGGCGGCGCCGGCGGCGCCCAGGCGAAGGCCAGGGGCAGCGGCAGGTCAGTGGCGGCGGCGGGCGGCGAGGCGGGGTAGTCGGGCGGCAGGGCCAGGCGCAGCTGGTGGTCACGTCCGCAACCGTCGCGCAGCCGCAGGCTCAGCCGCGCGGCGTCCTGCAGGCGCGTGCATAGAGGGCGGGCGGGCAGCTGGTGGGGCGGGTGCGCACCCAAGTGGGGCGCTGGTGGGCTGGTGCGCACCCAGGGCAAGGGCAGCCAGCTGAAACCGAGGGAGTTCGCTGTCGGTAGCCCCCCAGTGCCGCAGCGGGTCTGCAGCGCGTCCGTCCTGCCGCAGCTCGCGCCCCGCTCCTCCATCGACCTGGTACCTCGTCCACCCGCCCCATCCCCATCCCCCCCCCCCGCCCCCACCCCCCAGCCCCGCACCTGGTCCAGGTCCTCCAGGCAGCCCCAGCCCAGTGCGTCCAGGTCCGCCAGCAGCAGCCCCACCAGCCGGCTGGAGGCGCCCGCGGAGGCGGGACCAGCGGCGGCGGCGGCGGCGGCGCCCCCTGGCCGGCTGTCTGCCAGCCCCGGCCCGGCTGACGTGGCGTACGACAGCCGCTCCAGCACCTCCTGCACACCGAGGGTGGCCGCAGAGAGATGAGGAGGGGCTGCACGCGTGCGCTGCACGGCTGCACCCTTTGCCGTACAGCAGGCCTGTACTGGGTTCCCCTCCACACACACAATCCGCTGCAGCGTCCAGGTCCCATGGTACGGTATGCAAGCTGCTCGCTCCCTCCAGCCCACACGCCCGCACAAACACCAAAAGCGTGCCGCTCGCCTGCAGGTCTGACATGAAGCAGTCCAGAGAGGGCGCCGACCGCAGCCGGGCCATCACGGCGCCCAGCGCGCCCGACGCCGCGGCCGCGCCGAAGCCGCCGCTGCTGCTGCCAGGGCCCGTTAAAAGCGCTTCCAGCGATGGCGCCACCTGCAGCACTGCGTTGGCGGTGCTGCCCGTAGCGGCGTCAACACCTGTGTGAAGGAGCAAGGTGGCCCTCAGCACTTCGGCCAGCAACAGTTGGATGCAGCGGCGCCCTGCTCGGCAGCGAAGGCACGGAGAATCGCCCTTTACCTCGTATCCGGATCCAGTGGTACTCTGGCGCACCATGATTCTGCGTTCGGCCAGGGAACAGCGCGCTGTGAAGCCGGGGGCGCTGGGGCGGGAGCGGCAAGAACTTGCGGGTGGTCGTGCGGGGCTAGGGTCCTATCGCGCGCAGCCGCATCTGACTGGCAAATCTTCAAGAAAGTCCGCACCTGGCTCACAACGAAGCCTTCGTGATCCACCGCCCGCGAACTGATGGTCGGCAGCGCGACCAAAGCCATTCTCGCGTGTCAAATTGTCACAAGTATTTATTGTTTCATTGTAACGTTATTTATGCAGCGCCTCCTAGAAAGCCGTGCTGCTGCAGAGAAACTGAGAAAGTCACCGCAGTTCCATGCAGGCTCTTCCTCCCGACTTTGGATACCCGCATGTAAACCAATGTCATAAGGAACGATATGATGGTTTGCTATGCCGATTGACAGGCCCCTTTTGCACTATGCCAGATAGAGACAGCTCGTCACTCTCTAAAGCTTCTTTGGCGAACGCTGACACATTATATGGAGAGCTGCCAGCTCGCCAAATAGATAGGTAGATGTAAGCTAGGGGATACGCACAACGGTCGCTCTGAGCCCGTCAACATGCCGAGCAAGAGTGCCAAAAACAAGTTTCTGACAGCCACTGGCGATCGCACAGTCGATGGTAAGGCTTGTATGTCCCAGCACCAGTAAATATGGATGTTACAACTTTGGCTGTCGGCTCCACGCTACCGGCCACCCACGGTGCTGCAGGCTGGGTGTCGCAAGCGCAGGGGCCGGCCTTTGGGCAGCCTTTCAAGTGAGTCAATGCCACTTGCCTGCATGCATTGTTGTTTGGGGTACGGAGCGGGAATGTTGTGCATGCGTCATGCTGCACGGTTGGCCTGCGCAGGTTTGGCGCAGACATCACGTTCACGCGCAAAGCGCCAACCTACCTGACAGGCAAGGAAGGACCTGCAAGTGAACCTGCGAGGCCTAACGGAGGCTGTGTGTGACTGGTGCTGCTAGCGCTTCTTGAAGCGGCACGTGCAGGCCGGGCGCTGGGTATGCCCGTGCGCAGCACTGTGGTCACCCGGGTCCGTCCTGTGTGTGTGCGTGTACTTCGCAGACATGCAGCTGCACACCCTGGCCTACCTGGACCCCGCCGCGGCCAGCACGCAGCGCTCCATGCGCGACCCGCGAGCGGCGCCCACCGTGGCCGCCACCGTGGTCCGCCACGGCGGCGGCGGCGGCGGCGGCGGCGGCGGCGGCTCCCTGGACGGCAGCGCCGCCTGGGGCGCTGGCACCGGCGCCCGCGCAGCAGCTGCGGCTGCAGCGGCGGCGGCCGGGCGCCAGCAGCAACAGCAGCAGCAGCAGCAGCAGCTAAGGGCGGAGGGCGCGCCGCACCTGGTGGTTGCCCGCCACGCCAGCGGCTACTACAGCCACGGCAACAACCAAAACGTGCCGCCAGGCGGAGGCAGCGGCAGCGGCGCGGCAGGCGGTGGTGGCGCCGAAACGCTGACCCTGGCCGCTGGGTTCATGACCGGCATGGCGCCGCCGGCCGCGCCGCCGCGCGGCGCCACCGTCAGCCGCGCCCCGGTGGTGCTGCCGCACGGCGGCCGCGTCACCAAGGCCACAGGGCTGGTGCTGCGGGAGTGGGGGTCGCTGTACCCGCAGGCGTGGGCGGACTCGACGGCGGCGCCGCCGCCGCTGCTCGAGGGCATGGTGGTGGTGGAGCGGCAGGACGGGGCGGACAGGCGGCGGGCGGCCGCGAGCATGCGGGTGAGGCGCGGACGCCGGGGCCATCCAGGCCGGGTTGCGTCACTCGGTCGTGCAGGCTGGCCTGGCTGCGCACTTCGCTCTGTCCTGTCGACGTGGCGTGCGTGTCCTGACCCGACCCGATCTGCCCTGCCCTGCCCTGCGCAGCCGAGGCGGCCGGAGGGCCACGTCAAGGGCTGCCGCTGCGCCGAGTGCCTGGCGGTCACCGCGGCCCTGCTCGCAATCGCCGCGTCCAGCCGCCCCTCAGGCTCGGGCTCGCGCGGCGCGGGCGCCGGCGGCAGCGGCAGCATCTTCCTGGACGAGGAGGAGAGCGATGAGGACGACACGCCGGGACCCGGGCAGTACGAAGTGACCAAGGTGGGCGGCGTCGGGAAGAGCGGGCCCGCCTTCACCATGCGCGGCCGCACGGCGCCGCCGGGTGTCGCGCTGGCAAACGCGGAGGCAGCCAAGGTGCCGGGTGAGTGCAAGCCGAGCTGCGGTGCCGTTTTGTGTCATGTCTGGGTCCTTGCGGCCGTGTGCCTATACGAATGTGTCGGTAGGCGCGGGCGCATGTGGCGCATAGTGTTGAACATACTCGGGAAGGTCAGCAGCGCATCTGTACTGTGTGCGTGTTTGTGCGTGCACGCGCATGCCGTGTCATGTATGTCATGCTGACAGTGCGTTCGCTGCACAACTGCAGGCCCGGGCGCCTACGACGTGCCCCGGCCGGTGGCGGAGGGGCCCGCCTTCACGCTCAAGGGACGGCCAAAGGGCCCCAGCTCCCTGCCCGACGACCTGCCCGGCCCGGGCGAATACTACGTGGACACGCAGACGTAAGCCTACCGGTACTAGCTGCAGCCCGCTCGCCCGATCTTTCGAGCGAAAGCTACTCGCGACCGAGGCGCCCGCATGCCCCACTAACACACGCCCGCATGTTCCAAGCTGCGGCTATGCAATGCATCCGCGACACCCGCCTTCGTTCTATGAGCGCAGGCGCGACGGGCCGGCGTTCACGCTGCGCGGCAAGCCGAAGCGCAAGCTGGAGACCGACTCTCCCGGTCCAGGCACCTACGTGGTGTCCGAGCCCATCAACACCGGTGCGTACGTACGTATGGCTGCATCACTTCATGCCGCTGTCCATACGCCCCCACCCACACCCCGGCGCACATCTACAAGCATACCGGTAGCACCAAGCCAAGCCCAAATCACGCAATGCGCCCCTCTTTCCTGTTGAGCCCGCCTGCAGGCCCTGCGCACACCATCGCCGGGCGCCCCAAGCCCAGGGCGCCGGAGCAGCTGCCGGGGCCTCAGGACTACCAGCAGGCGCTGTCGCCGGGGCGGGAGGGACCCGCCTTCACCATCGGCGGCAGGTGCGTGCGTGAGAAAGCGCGGAGGATGGTGGGTGGCTGGGTGGGACTACGGTAGTGCGCCGGGCCAGGCCTGCAGGGCGCATGCAAAGTTGGTGTTGGGGTCAGGCAGGATGGCCTGCAGCGCTGTGAGCAGCGAAGACGCCAACGACGACTACCGCCTCCACTTGCACCTGACGCGTCTGCTCTGCGCCGCACTGCATCAACACCGCCGCAGGCTGGAGCCCAAGACGGCCACCGATGCACCCGCCCCCGGCGACTACGACCTGCCAGCCGCCTGGAGGACTGGTGAGCAGCGCTGCAGTGGCAGCAGAGCGGCTAGCTAGCCCAACCAAGCTCGCTCTCCCCCGCCAGCCACGCACACCTGCAACCAACGCCCCCCTAACCATCCCTGCGCCCGGCAGGCCCCGCGGTCACCTTTGCCGGCAAGCCCGCCCCGCCGCGCGCCGACGCCGAGCCGGTGCCGGGCCCCGGCCAGTACTATGTGCCGCCGCGCCCCGGCCAGGACCTGCCCGCCTTCAGCTTCGGGGCCAAGCCGGCCGAGCACCAGCCTGACGACCTGCCCGGCCCGGGAGCATACTACAAGTGCGTGGGATTCGGTGCCGCAGCTGCGAACCAAGGGGTGTGTCTGGGCGACGACACGGCACAGCATAAACATAACACATGCTTGGCTTGAGCAGCAGCCGGTCGTGCGGAGGCTTGCCAGGACTCGCAAGCGACGCCGCTGCCCCCAACCCGGGCCTCCCGCCGCAGGCCGCTGGGCTCGCCCGGCCCCGCCTTCACGCTGGCGGGCCGCGCCGCCGAGCCGCAGCCCGACCCGGTGCCGGGCCCGGGCGCCTACGACCCGGAGGACCCCGCCTCGCCCGGCCGCGAGGGCCCAGCCTACACCTTCGGCGCCAGGCCGGCCGAGCGCTCGCCCCCAGCCAGCCCCGGGCCCGGCACGTACCGGCCCGAGGACGCGGGCTCGCCCACCGGCCCCGCCTACACCATGGCGACGCGCCCGCTCGACCGCGGTGAGGCCGGCACGCGCGGGGCGGGCTCGTTCACGCCAGCCAGGCACCTGCGGGACGCTGCCACGGCTGCGGCGCCTTCCGCCCTGGCCGTTGTTGCTTGGCCGACCCCTCTCCTCTCCATAACGTGTCGGCATCCGCCTCCTGCCCAACCGCAGACGCGCCCGACTCGCCCGGCCCGGGCGCCTACCAGCCGCAGGACCCGGCGGCGGCGCCCGGCCCGGCCTTCACCATGGGCACGCGGCCGCTGGAGCGGGACCCGCGCGCAGACCTGCCGGCGCCCGGCGACTACAACGTGGACGCCGCGCCGGGCTCGCCCTCCGGCCCCGCCTACACCATGCGCGGCCGGCCGCTGGAGGAGCGGGCGCCCGACTCGCCTGGTGCGTGCCTGTGCGTGTGCGTGCGTGTGCTTATTATGGGGTGGGAAGGTGGTGTGGCGTGGGATGCAGTTCATCCCAAGTACAAAGCTGCCATCATGGAAATAGGACTGTGAAGTTGTGGCTGTGCGTGATCGAGCCCACATCGCCCAGCTCACCGTATAACACTGGCCCCGACGCCGCGCTGCAGGTCCGGGGCAGTATGCCTCACCGGCGCCGCCGCGCGGCCCCGCGTTCACCATGGCCGGCCGCGCCGCGCCGCCCGACCCCGAGTCCCCCACCGCCCACAGCCCGGGCCCCGGCGAGTATGACGTCAGCTCGCCGGCGCCGGCCGGCCCCGCCTACACCATTGGCGGCAGGCCGCAGGAGCGCGAGGCGCCTGCGTCGCCCGGACCTGGTGAGCGAGTGGGGGCCTGCTGGCCAGTAGCGGTGCTATACCTGGCATGTTCGAGGAAGAGGGCGCTGGCATGTTGTCGACCAGAAGAAACCCGTGTATGTAAAGCTATGGTGACGGCGCATGGTGTGGTGCCTGTGAAACGCGTGCTGCAGGCGAGTACAGCCGCCCGGCCAGCCCCAGTGGGCCCGCCTACACCATGCGCGGCAAGCCCGAGGAGCCCGCCCCGGAGCTGCCTTTTGTGGGGCCCGGTACGTGCGCGCGTGCTGGCTCTGCTGATACACACACCCGACTAGCGCTGAGCTGTGTGCCTGCATAGGATGACGCTGCGCATCATTCCATGTCTATGCAGCCCCAGCTCCTCCCCACACACGACTTCGACAACCCCTCGCCCCTCACCACACACACGCTCCACGCCGCACTCACCACGCCGCACACACCACGTGGTCGCGCCCGCACGCAGGCGCCTACGACCCGGAGAAGCCGCTGCCCGACGCGCCCGCCTACACCCTGCGCGGCCGGCCCCGCGACCCCGAGCGCCCGCCCTCGCCCGGCCCCGGCGAGTACGACCGCACCGACGACGACCGCGGCCCCGCCTGGACCATGGGCACACGGCCGCCCGACCCCCGGGAGGCGGACGACGGCAAACCCGCGCCCGGCGCCTACGACCTGCCCGCCTCGCCCACCGGCCCGGCCTACACCATGCGGCCGCGGCCGCCCGAGCCGCGCGACGAGGTGGGGCTTGGGGCGGATTTCTTGCTGATCCTGCCTTCAACCGAATGTGTGCAAGTTGTCCCGGCGTACGTCACACCTGCGGCCTCACATGTTGTCGGTTGCTGGTGTGTACGCGCGTATAATGACGATGCAGGCCAAGCCCGGCCCGGGCGAGTATGCTTCGCCGGCGCCACCCTCGGGCCCCGCATACACCATGCGGCCGCGGCCGCCCTCGCCCGAGCCGCCGCCGTCGCCCGGCCCCGCCGACTACCAGCGCCTGGCCGGCCCCACCGGCCCCGCCTACAGCATCAAGGGCAGGTGCGTTGCAGCGCACTGTACAATGACCAAGGTTGTGAAGCAGGCGGCGGGACTCCGCGTGCCACGGGTCACCACTGTGCTCAGCAGATGCCCCCGCCCCTGTATTGTAGCCAAACCCACCCGTGCAAAACCAACTTCCAACACTTTTGCACCGTGTGCGACGCGAACCGCGCCCGCCGTACACGCACGCTGCCACGCAGGCACGAGGAGTGCAAGGTGTACGACATCGTGGACGACCCCGACATCCCCGGGCCCGGCTTCTACGGCAACCCCGACCCCGACCCCATGGGCCGCTCCGGCCCCGCCTACACCATGCGCCCGCGCTACCAGCAGCGCCCGCCCTCCGACCTGCCCGGCCCCGGCGACTACGTGGCGCCCAGCGGCCCCAGCGGCCCCGCCTTCACCATCGCGCCGCGCTACCCCGCCTCGCCCAGCGGCGGCAAGGAGGACGAGCCGGGCCCCGGCGCCTACGCGCCGCCCGTGCGGCCGGACGGGCCCGCCTTCACCATCGCGCCCAGGTTCGCGGACCCGCTGCCCGACCCCACGCCGGCGCCTGGAGAGTACGGCAGCCCTGGCGGGTATGTGCCGTCGCCCTCCTGCTTTGAGGGAAGGCCACGCCGGCCCCCGTATGCTGCCCCCTTCTGAGCACTAGCGCGACCGAGCCTCGGCATGCCTCAGCATGCCCAACTGTACCTGCGTGGCCTTGTGTTAAACAACAAAAACGACGTGGCCTTGTGGTGTGCTTATGTGTGCATACAGAGGCCCGTCCGGCCCTG
Organism: Chlamydomonas incerta; assembly: GCA_016834605.1. NCBI lineage: Eukaryota > Viridiplantae > Chlorophyta > Chlorophyceae > Chlamydomonadales > Chlamydomonadaceae > Chlamydomonas > Chlamydomonas incerta. The sequence continues at coordinate 387,875 of JAEHOC010000012.1, forward strand.
CCTGGTCGCTGGGCGAGCGCGTGCCCGACCCCGCGCCCGACGCGGCCGGCCTAGGCCCGGGCGAGTACTACAGCCCCGGCTCGCCCAGCGGGCCCGCCTACAGCATGGGCGCCAAGTTCAAGAGCAGGTGCGCCCGCCCCATGGCCCTCCACGCGGTCGAGCTCGCGTGTGTGTGGCCCGCGTGTGTGGCGCGAGCAGGGCAGGGCTGCGTGCCTGTCGGCGCGTGGGCGCCACGTGGGCACATCGGGCATGTGCGTACTGTGGGCGCTCCGTCGGGTGCGGGCACACTGCTGCTGATGCACGGCGGCTGGCTTTGCCCGCAGGCGTCGGAAGAAGCGCACGGGGCCGGACCCGGGGCAGTACTTCCGCATGCCACCGCCGGCAGGCCCCGCCTGGACCCTGGGGCCCCGCTCAGCAGGCCCCTCGCCGGACCGGCCGGACGTGGGACCCGGTGAGTTACTTGTCTGCATGCCCAGCTCTGCCGCTTGCTGTTTATTCACTCGCCATGGGCACACGAGCACGTTGCTTGCCCAGGCGGCTACTCACCGCCTGCTGCCACTGCCCCACCCGCTGCCGCCGCCCAGGCGACTACGACGACAATCGGGACCTGCACTCCGGCCCCGCCTGGACGCTGCGGCCGCGGCACGCCTCGCCCAAGCCCGACCCGGTCCCCGGCCCCGGCTTCTACAATGACAACAAGCCGTTCCCCAACCCGCTGGGCACGGTACGGCCGGGGCGTGCATCAGTCCTCCTGTGCCCATGCTTGCTTCCGACCTAAGCTCTCCTAACCCCTCCTAGCACATTTGACTGCACCACAACGCTGCTACTGCTAGTTACGGCCCAACTAAGGAACCAACTGACCCCGGGTGTGCCGGCCGCACCGCGCAGGTCATCTCCCGGCCGCGGGCCGCCGGCGAGCGCGACGGCGCCTACCTGACCGACTTCGGCGACCCGCACGCGCCCACCATGTCGCCCACCGTGTCGCCCGGGCGGCCGGGGCGCAAGGTCACCTTCACGTCGGACACCATGTTCAGGTGGGGTCGGTGGTGCGGGGTGGGTGGGGTGGGATGTGGGGCGCACATGCGTGCGTGCGCATATGCTTGCTGACGTGCGTGCGCGAGTGCGTGTGCGCGTGTGCGCGTGCGTGGGGCAAGCAACATGGCATGCACGGGCGTGGCTGAGGGCCAGCTGTAGGCGCCGCGTTGCAGCCGAGGGGTGGGCGTGCGCTGCAGCTCCGGTCTCATGCAGCATGGGTGCGCGCTGCATCACCCCCCGCTGCTACCGCCGCCTGCCGCCGCCGCCACCACCGCCGTTTACCGCAGGGACTCCCTGGACGTGACGTACGGCGGCCGCGTGCGGCCGGAGGAGCCCACGGTGTCGGGCCGCGGCGGCGCCATGGTGCCCCCGCCCCGCGGCGCGCCGGCGGTGCCCGTCATGCCGCCGCCGCCGCCCCGCGAGTCCGGTGTCTCCGCCGGGACCTCGTACCCGCACTACCCTCCCCGGCACGCGGCGCAAGCCGGGGAGGCGGAACTGCTGGCCGTGGCGGGGCAGAGGGCGCGCGGCGGCCGCGCCGCTTCCGCTGAGCGCCAGCGGCGCGGCGCGGCTGCTGCTGCCGCCCGGAGCGGCGCGGCGGCGGACGCGCGCGAGGCGGCTGTGGACCGGGCGATGGCGCTGCTACGTCAGGACGCGCTGCAGCAGCGCTACCTGCACGCGGGCGGGCCGCCGGCGGGCGGCGAGTGGGAGGCAATGATCCTGGCGAGGGGCGCGCCCGCTGCTGGCTTTGCGCAGGAGGGGGCCGCGGTAGGCAATAATGTGAGCCCTGGTCGCCCCCGGCAAGCGGGGGCAGCGGGCCAGCAGCGGGCCCCGTCGGCAGCGGGGCGGCAGCGGTCCAAAGGCGTGCAACAGCAGCAACAGCAGCAGCGCTCCGCGCGGCAGGGCGTGTCAGACACGTCCGACGGCTTCCCCTTCCAGCGGCCGGTCACGCACGCGGCGCAGCAGCTGTACGTGGCGGGGCTGCAGGCGCACCGCGCCGCGGGGCCGGCGGCGGAGGCGCACATCCCGGAGCCACCCGCGCCGCCGCCCATCCCGCCCACGGCCGCGGAGAGGGAGGCGGTGGCAGCGGCGCAGCGGGTGGCGGGGCGTGCGGCGCTGCAGATGGCTGCCGTGGAGGGGCGGACGGTCGAGGGGCTGGGAGGGCCGCCGGCAATGACGCAAGGCCCGCTCGGCGTGCCGGTTGCACGGGCGCGGCGGCGGCTGGAGATGGGTGGCCCCGGTGGCCCCTCCGTTGTGGGGCTGTCGCCGCGGGAGGCCGCGCTTGCCCGTGCAGCCGCGTACATGGGCCGGCGGGCGGGCGGCGGAGGCCTGGTAGTGGGCGGCACGGAGCTGGTCGCGGGGGCTGGCGCCTTTGACGCCGCGGCGGCGGCAGGACGGGAGGCGGCAGCGGCGGCAGCGGTGGTCCGGCCGTCGGTGGCGATGCAGGCGGCGCCGGAGCATGCGCCGCGCAACCCCAAGGTGATGACAGCACCGGCGGGGCGGCTGGCCGGCGGCGCTCCCAGCGGCAGCAGCAGGCCTGGCACCAGCACATCGGGGGCGCCCACGAGCACGACGGCAACGTCGCTGAGCTCCAAGAGCACCAGCACCCATAAGTCAAAAGGCGGCGCAGCAGTGCGTCCTCCTGGCAGGACCGGCCGGTAGCTGTGGCACTGTGGCAGGCACAGGCTGTGGGGAGGGACAGAGGTGCGACGCTGCGAACCGAGACAAGCGTAACCTTACAACGAGTAGATGACACCAGGAACACACGCACCGTCGTTCAGGCTAGGACGTACACACGTCCGGTAGCGCTGGCACTTGGCAACATGAGTATTGTGCGGTGTCAACTGTGTGGTTAGCAGGAGCAACCACCTGCTAATTTACACACGGCGCGGCTGGACATCCCAGCCGGCTGTCGCGCCTGGGCGCGCGCACCAGACATGCGCCCACGAACTGTCCGTAAACTATGTAAATTCTGCAGCATCAGAGCACCTACTCATCCAGAGCCCTCGTGCGCCATGAAGGCACCTCCATCCTATCAGTACCTAATCCGGGTGGATGGACCAGGACCCCACAAATCGCCCCGTCCTCCGTTCGCCCTCATGTCCCGTCGTGTGTCCTCAAGGCACCTCAGTCCGCTCGACAGTGACCACACGCTTGCCAGGCGCACCCGCCACCTCCGGCCCCCAGGCCAGGCGCACGTAGCTGCCTGGCTCCAGCCCCATGTCCGCCACCAGGCTCGTCACGCCCAGCAGCCGCATCTGCATGTGCAGGGCGTGGCCAGCAGTGGGGGGGGGTTGGAATTGGATGAGACTCTTAACGACAGACGAAAGCGGAACTGGGAGCGTGTGCTGCTTGTTCAGGGCTAACCGGCTAGGGAACAAGTAGCTAGGCGTCTGAAATCATGCCCACCTTACCTAGCCTAGCTGAGCAGGGCGTGGCTGCAAGGAAAGCAGGGATAGCCGGGGCTTCAACCTGCTGCAGACAGACAGCTGCCGCAATTCCGCAAAGCCACTCACGTCTGTGCCGCTCTTGGACGCCGCATAAGACACCAGCACCTTGTAGGCCGCCGAGAGGGTGACGCCGTCCTCCAGCAGCCGGTGCACGTTCACCATCACGCTGCCGCACTTGCGCGCGATCACGGTCTCGGCGGCCTCGGGGAAGAAGGTGCGCAGCGTGACGCGGCCGACCATCTGCCGGCGGTTGCCGTTCATCAGGCGGAGCGTGTCGGTTGGCAGCTGCGTGTAGGGCACCCGCGCCGCGGCCGACGAGGGGGCTGCAGTGGCGGCGGGACTGCTGCGGCGCGCAACTGGCGGCCGGGCGACCACGGGCAGCGGCCGCGGCGGCATCGTTTCCACTGAGGCGCGCGGCGCTACCGAGGGCCCATCAACCAACGGTGGTGCGGCGGCGGTCACAGCAGCTGGCAGGTTGGGCTCGGGCCCCCACAGCTGCGTGGGAACCTGCGACGCGACCCGCTGCGTGCCGGCATCAGTCGAGTCCCCCGCGCCAACGGCAGCGGTGTCCCGCTGCTGCACGGGGCCAGCCGCTGGCTCCGGCGACTCCTGCCTGGGAGTCGGAGGCAGCGGTGTCACCTGCGAAAGAGCAATGCGGATTCGATGCGCACTCAGTCACGTCATGTCATCAAGACAACACAAGGTGATGATTAGCCAATATCCCAGAAACCGCACCTTATTGGTCTTGGATGCACCTAACTGCGCTCGTGTGAGGAATGGAGGCGGGGTTGGCGCGGCGGATGCCGCGACCATGGATGCCGGGCGGATGCCCCGCAGAGACGTCGCCAAGCGCCGACCATTAACTACCCTCCGAGTGTGCATCACTGAGATGCGTGAAGATGCCGTTGAGAGCATTGGATCTGGCTGCACGAGGTCAGCAGCAATCCCCCTGGCAATTCGCGACGAGGAATGAAGAGGCGCGGCCGAGAGAAGCGCACTGAACCTGTATTAAAGTTGTTACTCCGCGTGTGGATGGGATGATGTGTATTCGTATGAAGCAAACCCGCGCTGCGGTACTTAAACTGGGGCTGCAGCGTGTGCCGTATGCTGGAATTAGGCGGGTCATGTCTGTGAAATTGTCGAGTACCGTAGTTGGACTGCATATCACCGGTATGAACATGTTCCACGGATGTTCCACGCATGGCTGTCATCCACGTGGGAGACGCCGAGACGGGCAAGGCCCAAGGCTGGCCGGGACATGTGTCCGCTGGCCGTGTCCTGATGTCATGTCTGGCGAGCCGAGTCCCCCCTGCGCGTGCCCTGTTGTCAACGGCCCCGCCCCCAGTGGCATAAGCTGTTGGCAATCATCCTGGTTGGTAGCTAAGCGATATTCGCTACTCCGGATGCAACTGGTCGCAGCGGCGGCCTGCAGGGGAAAGGCGAATCCGCGTGCCGGGCGCGGGAACGCACGGGGGCAAGGGTGTTGCGCCGTAATGATGGGGGAGCCAGACCTCTATGATTTAGATACAAAGTGCATAATTACATGCGACATACAATATCGTTGCCTCGCCCTTCAGTTTGGGCGCCCAGACCGACTTTCCGAGTCGTCTTGCGAGGCGAGCACCTTCCTTGCCACCGCGGCAGCTCGGCGCAATGCAACGACGATGTGCTATGAGATCTAGAAACGTAGCGCCAGCTCGGGACTAGCCAAAAGCTCGAGGAGCTGGGAGCAATTCTGGCCCGGAAGAATGGACTTGGTGCACAAAAGCTCTCACCCCAATTTACCGCCTGCAGCACCGCAGCAGGTGAGTCTAAATATGCTCAACAGCGTAAGAATCGCGCCCTAACTGCGAAACTTGAACCGCTCCACAGGTCGTCCAGTTCCTGCTCGCAAAGAATTATCACCTCACAGCGCTAGAGCTTCTTGTAGAGGCCCAGGCTGCCGGTCATGGCGATGACGGGGCATTCAAGGACCTGCAGGTGCCCCGCGCGGGAAGCCGGGGGTGGGCGTCAGGGGGCGAACCGGGCACACGCCAGGGAGGGGACGCGTGGCCGCCTGGGTAGCCTGGATGCCCCTCCTGCCGATGAGTGGCAAGAGAGGCGAAATCATGCCCGTCACTTGGGCCTCGATCTGTTGGATTGCGGGGTGCTTGCGCCGAACGCTGACGTTCTGCGTGCCACCGCACCAGGCCTTCTTCTCGGACCCGGACCGCTTCCCGCCTGATGAGCTCGCCCGCTACCAGCCCTCCACTGGTGAGAGCGGGGCTGCAAGTGCCCCTCGTTACACGCGAGTCACACGGCCGCACAAGGGCGCTCCTGCATAGCACAAGGTTGCTGCGTGCGAGTCGGTCCTGAAAACGTGCTCACATGACACCGCATGTGATCCACGCCGTGACCGGCACTCGCAACCTGCGCCCCCCGCAGCGCTGGACCTGCAGGCCATCGGCCGGGACCGCGAGTCCAAGCTGCAGTTGGCCGAGTACGAGCTGCGCCTGGCCAAGGTGCGCGCGCGGGCGTGTGGTGTGGCGGCTGGGGCGGAAAGCCATGCAGGCTGGGGCGGAGCAAAGCTCACATGAATGCGTAGAGCACGGAGCGGCCGCCGAAGCGCACTCTTGTACGGCATGATTTGTGTAAGCTTTGCGAGTGAAACCTCTAAGCGACCGTTATGTAAATGAACACAGGAGGATCTGGCGGAGATGGCCCGCAGGCTTGCGAAGCAGGAGCAGGTGAGTCGCACCGATGGGGGTGATGGGGCGTCCGGCGCGGCACACCGGTGTCGGCGTATCGTACACACGGCGCGCCCATGTAGCTGACCCGTGTTCGCGACATGCCGCGGCGGCCTGGCTCTTGCAGGAGGGCCTCGGCCGCGCCGCGTCTGCCGCCAGCAATGGGGCCAGCGTGCTGAGTGCTTCGGGCTCACTGGCGCTGGCGCCGGCGGGGGCTGCGCCCGCGGCAGCGCCAACGGCAGGGCCGCTGCCGGCGTCTGCGACGGCGGCGGCGGCCGTGGGGGCGGCGCCCGCGCCTTCCGACCTGCGGGTGAGCCTCCTGTCCTCCTCGGCACGGCTGCTGGCGACAAGGCAGTAGCAGGGCGTGGGGGTGGTGGAGACCTCTGAACCGCCCCACCCAAGTCAACTGCGCACCGTGGCCCCTGAGCAACCACCCACGGTATCCTTGCCCGCCGGTCCCTCCTCCCTCCTCCCTCCTCCCTGCTCCCTCCTCCCCGCCCCCCAGGCGCTGAACGCGGCGGTGTACAGCCACCTGGTGCGGCAGGGCCTGGTGACCACCGCCATGAGCCTGGAGGAGGAGTACGGCGGCTCGCTAAGGCCGGCGGCGGCGGCGGCAGTTGGCGGCGGCGGTGGCGGCGGCGGCGGCGGCGGCGGCGGCGGCGGGGCCGGCGATGGCGGGGCGGCGGCAGACCGCTGGGACCTGTGGGCCTGGTACCAGGCTGCAGCGCGGGAGGCTGTGGCGGCAGCGGAGGCGGACAGTGGGGCGGCTGCGTCGGCGGCGGCAGCCGCTGCGGTTGCGGCCCAAGCGGCGGCGGCGGCCGCGTCGGGGCGCAAGGCCTCGACGGGTGCCGGCGGCGAGGACGGGGTGGTTTCGGATCTGGACGAGCTGCTCAGAGACGGCGGCGCGGACCTGGATCTGGATCTGGGCTCGGAGGGCGAGGGCGATGACGAGGCGGAAGACGGCGAGGGCGATGCCGCCAATGGCGAGGCGTCTGTGGAGCAGCTGCGGGAGCAGCTGGCAGCCACGCGGCAGCGCCTGGCGGCGATGCGTGCACGAGCGCGGAGAGCCGTGTCGGCAGCGAAAGCGGCCGCGGCTGCCGCCGCCGCGGCGGCGGCCGCGTCGCCGGGTCCTCCGGGTGGCGCTGGGGCCGCCGGCGATGCGGACGGCGGGGCCGCCGCTGCGCGCGCCCTCACGCCGCTGCCGCCGCTGGAGCAGCCGCTGCCGGTGGTGTCGCTGCCGGGCGGGGACCTGCTGATGGACCTGCTGGGTGAGCAGGGCGCGTGGGGTTGGGATGGGGTTGTGCACACCAGCCCAAGCTAGACCAAACTGGTCGGAGATGCAAAGGTTAAGAAGTTGATGGTTATGTGGCGGGTATAGCGGGTATAGCGGGAACCTGGTGCTGTGTGGGGATGGGGGCGGTCCTTGCCAGGGAGCCTGCGAAGGAACGTTTCTCAGGGGACGGCTGCGAATGTTAGGCTGGGCGAAGGATTGCCGTTGACACATCACGTCTTGCGCGACTCACTTGGCATGCGCTGCCGTACCGTGCCCCGCAGACCTGGGGACGGCGACCAACCACGCGACAGGCGCCGGCCGCACTGCCGCCGGCGCTGCGCCGCCGCCGCGCTCCACCTCGCCGCCGCCCGGCGCCCTCACGCCCACCACCCTGGCGCTCGCCTCCGCCAGCTCCCTGGACTCGCTGGCCGCGGCCGGCGGCGGCCCGCTCACCGGCACCGGCACCGACGCCGTGTCCGTGTCCGAAGCCGGCGGCGGCGCCTCCACCGCCGGCGCCTCCGCCGGGCCGCCCTGGCTGCAGCGGCAGGGCGGCGCCGCCATTGACGGCGCCTACCACGCCGCGCTGGAGGGGCTGCTGGGCGCGGTGGCGGAGCTGCTGCCGCGGCTGGTGCCCAACCTGACGCTCAAGAGCCGGCAGGAGGTGCTGCCGCTGCTGGTGGTGGGTGCGCGCGCGAACGGGACGCGGGGGGGGGGCAGCGGGGGCGGTCGCAACGGGCGAAACGGCTGAGAGGTGAGCCCCGGGCAGCTTGGCCCGGTGCATCGTTTCTGCGACCTGTGCCGTGTCATGCATGCGCTCCATGTCACCCAATGCCGGTGCACGACTGCCTTCCTATCCCGCGCTGTCCGTTGCCGGTGTGTGTGTGTGTGTGTGCAGTGCGCCGCCAAGACGTCGCCCGACTGGGCGGTGCGGCGCGGGCTGCTGGTGGCGGTGTTCAACCTGGTGCCGGTGCCCGACCCGCAGCAGCGCCAGGTGGGGGGGGGCGGGGGGCGGCCAGGTGGCGGCGGGCAGGTGGCGGCGGGGCGGGATCGGCGGAGCGGGGCTGGGAGGGTAAGGGCACGGTTGCGCTGGAGGCTGCACGCACGCGGCAGCACGTGTGTGGTCCTGACCCTGCCGCCTCCGCTGCCTCGCACCACCGCCCTGCGCCCTGCGCCCTGCTACCCCCCAGGCCATGCTGGACGCCTGCCTGGACCTGTGCCGCGCCTTCGGCCCCAGCTGGGCGGCGGCGGAGCTGCTGCAGCTGTGCGTCAAGCAGGTGCGCCGGCGGGGGTGCGCGTGTGTGTGTGGGCGGGCGGGTGGGCGGGTGGGTGCAGTCGTGCCCGGGGTTTGGATGCAGGCTGTGCCAGCATGCATGCACGGTCCTAAGACGCGTGTCCCCCCTATCAACCATGAATCCATGACCCCTCCCATTGTGCACACCCGCAGGCCAACAGCCCCTCCGCGGAGCGCCGGGCGCTGGTGGCGGAGGCGCTGGGCGCGGCGGTGGGGGTGGTGGACGCCGGCACGCAGGCGCACGTGCTGCTGACGCAGCTGTCGCAGCTGGCCAAGGACCGCATCGAGCAGGTGGGCGGGGCGGGCGCGGGTGGGTTGCAAAGATGGTACAAAGGGGGTGGGTGGGCGGGCAGCAGACGCTGCGCCTGCCTACGCGCACGCATGATGTCACTTCTAGTCGGCACGTTCAGTGGCACGCGTGTGGTCTTTGGGACTGGGGGTATGATTATTATGGCGCTGATGCCCCGCCGCCTGCCGCCGCTACCCACCCGCCACCCACCGCCCGCCACCCGCCGCCCGCCTCCGCCGCAGGTGCGCGAGGCGGCCTGCCACAGCCTGGCGCGCCTGGTGCCGCGGCTGCCGCTGTCGCGCTCCTACTACGGCCCGCTGGAGGCGCTGCTGCTGGCGGCCGCCACCGACCCCGCCGAGGCCGTGCACGCCGCCGCGCTGGCGTACCTGGTGCCCGCGCTGCTGACGTGGCAGGGCCACCAGCAGCCGCCGGCGGGGCCGGCGGCGGCGGAGGCGGCGGCGGCAGGGGCGGCTGCCAGGGCGCGGGCGCCGTCCACGGGGCCGCTGGGCTCGCTGGGGTCGTTGTTCGGGACGGCGGCGAGCCGGGGCGCGGCGCTGGACTCGTCGTCTTCGGCGGACCCGGAGCTGCTGGTGTCGTCCTGCCTGGCGCGGGTGCTGGCGGAGGTGTCGCAGCACGTGCGCGCCATCGCGGAGCAGCAGCAGCGGGCCGCGGTGGCGGTGGCGGCGGCGGCCGCCGCCGCGCCCGCCGCAGGCGCTGGAGGCGGCGGCAGCGGCATTGCGGGCGCGATCTTTCGGTACGCCAGCTCCGCCGGCGCCAGCAGCGCCGCCAGCAGCCAGCCCGCGCCCTCGTCTGCCGGCGCGTCCGAGGGCGGGGCCGCGAGCGGCGCGGGGCACCCCTACGCCTACCAGCACGGCCACACCGGCAGCGGCCTGGGCGGCGGCGCCGCCGCGGCGCTGGCGGCGACGGGCCCGGTGTCGTTCGGCGGCCGCGGCTCGCCGCGTGTGTTCCCCAGCGCGGCGCACCTGGGGCTGCACCAGCTGCTGGCACTGTACGTGGCGCTATCGCCCGCGCTGCGGAGCGCGGCGGTGAGGCCGGGGGCCGGGGGGCGGGGGGTAGCCGTCAAGGGGAGGGGGGTGGGGGTTGCAAACACCAGCCCAATCTAAACCCAAGCGAAACTAGACAAGGGACAGGCAGGGGAGGGGGGGGGGGGGAGCGGGCCAAACACGGCAGGGGACAGGCTGGGGTGGGGCCGGGTGGGGCCAGGTGGGATGAGGGCCAACGGAACTCGTTGAGAGCCCGGAAACGGGGCTCTGTGCTTCCCCGCCCGTCACTCGTGCAGCAGCCTGAATTGGGTTAGGCAGGAGCTCGACCGCCGGCCCGATCCCCTGTGTTCCTCCTCTTTCCCATGCCTGCAGCTGCGCTCGCGGCCGGCTTGGGCGTGCCCCGGCGACCACCCCGCCAGCGGGCCCGCCTCCGCGGCGCCGCACCACCACCACCACCACCACCAATACCACCACCACACCCGCTCCGCAGCGGCGGGTCGCCACCAGCGCTCCGGCAGCACCATGGACCTCACGGCGGCGGCCGGAGCCGACACCGCGGCCTCGGCCTTGGGCGGCGGCGGAGGCGGAGGCGGCGGGCCAGCGTCCTCCGCCCTCCACGCCAGCGCTGCCACCCGCACGCTGTCTCCAGGGCACCGCCGCACAGCGTCGCATCCGCTGCCGGGCGCCGCGGCGCCGCACCCGCACGAGCTCGCCGCGCCCTCCTCCCTGCACCCGGCTGCCGTGGCTGCCGCCGCCGCCGCCACGCCGGCGGCTGACGGCGCGGCGGAGGAGGTGGAGGACGACGAGGAGGCGGTGGCGCGCGAGCGGGAGGCGGCGGAGGCGGAGCTGGAGGCGGACGATGCGTCGCTGGGGCTGTGGGCGGGCCACAAGCAGCACGCCGGCTGGAAGACGCTGGAGTGGGTGGTGCAGGTGAGGAGGGCCCCAGGTGCATGGCCCCATGTGCTGGAGCCAGGCGGTGCGTGCGGTATGAGTTCAATGCATGCGCCTTCTTGGTTCAGGGTTCGGCTGTCGCGAGCGTGAATCCAGCTGCAAGCTCATGTGGCCGCATTGCCCCTGCCGTCCTCCCCCGATTCACCATCCCCTCATCATATAGCCGGTACAGTACGGTAATGCATGGAATCCCCATTAGTTTGCCGCTGCCGCCCTCCCCTAATCCCGCCCCGCAGCACGTGGTCCCCGAGATCCTGACGCTGGTGTGTGTGGTGGGCCCCGCCGCGCCCGAGTGCTCCGACGTGCGCCGCGCCGCCGCCAACGCCGTGACCGCCACCTGCCTGGCGCTGGGTGAGCACGCGGGGGGTTGCAAGGATGTTTGGGAAAGCGGTACGGGATGCAGGGGTGCCGTGGGGCGTGGGACGCGGGTGCAACGCTACGGCGTGGTGTTGCACGGTGCGTGTCATGTCGTGGTGGTCGTGCGGCTGGTCGCTCATGCTTGCTGCCTACGCCGACCTACCGGGCCAACACTCCCGCACCAACACTCTCTGCCGGCCGCAGGGGTGCCCTTCACGCGCTCCGCCATGCTGCCCATCTTCCTCGCCGCCTCCGGCACCGGCGCGGCCGCCGGCGCCGGCCCCATGCCGCCGCCCGGCGCGGCGGAGGCCACGTCCGGCGGCGGCGGCGCGCCGCCGCCCTCGCCGCCGCCGCCCGGCACGGCGGCGCCGCCCACCGCCGACCCCTTCATTCCGCCGCTGGCGGTGGCGGACATGTGCGCCGCCGCGCAGCCGCGGTCGCCCGAGGCCCTGCGCACCGCCAGGTGGGGGGGGGGGGTGGCGGCGGCGGCTGCGCCGACACGCGAGCACCATGCGGTCCGGTTCTAGTTGCTGGCACTTTGGCGTGGCTTTTGGTCGGACCTCAAACACGCACGTCCACCGTGGCGGCCCCCCTTGGGCTGGTTTTAACGAGCGACATGCCTAACATGCAGTTGCTGCCATGGCAGTGCGGGTTCTAGTTGCCGTATTGGCGACGTGGCATGGCTTGTGACCGGACCTCTCACGCGCATCGTCAGCCGTGCTCCCCCCCTACACCTGCTGTCGACCCCTACCAAATTTGCAACCCACGCCCGCGCGCAGGCAGTGTGTGCTGCCCGTGCTGCTGGCCTGCGTGCTGCCCTCCGCCGGGCGGCCGGGCCTGCTGCGCCCCCACCTGGGCGACCTGTTCGGCACCGCGCACGAGCTGCGCCACCGCTGGCTGCTGGAGGCGCTGCCGGTGCGGCGCGCGGGGGTGGGGGTGGGGTGTGGGGGCGGCGCGGGGGTCAGCCGTCCATGTGAACCGGGTGTGGGGGTTGTGAATACCATCCCAAGCTTTTTAGGGGGGGCAGGGCGGTGGATAGGTGTGTGTAGGGCACGGACGGAGGGAGCGACTACGTACGCTGCACTACGTGTGTGGCTGTGTGCTCGGTTCCTCACTGCGCCGCCTGCTGCCCTCAGATCCGTCGTCATGATCAATCATGAATGGAACCCCTGCCCTGGCCTGTACCGCTTTCCCAACCATCCTTGCACCCCACCCCACCCCAACCCCCTCCAGGACTACACCGCCAGCCTGACCTTCGCCTGCAGCCTGCGGCCCGACCTGCAGTCCGAGGTGCTGGGCCTGTTCGAGGACCTGCTGTCCGGCCGCAGCAGTAGCAGCAGCAGCGGCAGTAGCAACGGCATGCACGGCAGTAGCAGCGCGGCGGCGCTGGAGCGGGGGCAAGCCAACGGCGGCCCCGGTACGACGGAGGGGTCAGTGGCGGCGTCTGCGCCGGCGTCTATGTCGGGCGCTGCGTCGTCGCGGCCGCCCTCACGGCGCTCGGGGGAGAGCTTTGCGGCGGCGGGCACGAGCGGCGGCGGCGGCGGCGGTGGTGGCTTGCCAGCGCCGGCGAACGCGGGGCCGGCTAGCACGGCTTCGGGGATATGCTGCGTGGCCGTCGCCCGGTGAGTGGCTTTGGCTGTGCAAAGTCCGCACCTGTGAGCTGACGGACTCCTTGAACACAGATGTTTGGCGTCCGGGTGCGCCGGTATGCGTGTGCACCCTCCCACGCACGCTCTGCTTGTCCACCCAACGTCTCTGCCCCTCTTCGGCACTCCAAACTTATCGAAACTCTTGTACCGCTCCGGCTACTCCACACCCAAGCCAACCATAACCTTGCAAGCCCGCCCCCATGCAACCCCCCAGCTCGCTGGTGCCCGGGGCCAGCCTGGAGCTGTCCTCGCGCCGCCTGCTGCCCGGCCTCATGGCGCTGCTGGCGCTGGGCGAGCCGGCGCTGCAACGCGCCTGCGTGGGCGTGCTGGCGGAGCTGGGGCTGAGGTACCGCGGCGAGGCGCCCGGCAGCCGCGTGTGCGAGCAGGTGGGCGGCGGTGCGGTGGGCTGTGTGGGGGCGGGGGGCAGCGGGCGGGGGGCAGCGCGGCGGTGGTGTGCCTTGCCGCTCCCCCCTGTCTAGTTTGGTTGGTTTAGCTTGTGCTGGTATTCACAACCCCCACCCCCACCCGGTGTCCTCCTACCGGTTTGTTTAGGTTCGGCTGGCGTTCACCACCCACCCACCCATACACACACGCCGCGCTGCTCCCCCCTTCCCCCGCCGCCCGCCGCCGCAGGTCCTGGCCGTGTACGACAGCCTACTAGAGCAGGGCCCCCACGCCGTACAGCTGGAGGTGCTGGCGGCGGGCACCAGCCTGGCGGCGGCGGCGGCGCACTCGGCCGCCGTGTCCGCGGCGGCGGCGGCTCAAGTGGAGTGGCTGCTGATGGCGGTGCAGTCCCTGGCGGCGCGGCTGGCGGCGGCGGCGTCCGCCAGCGGCGGCGGGGCGGCGGCGGGCTCGACGTCGGGCGCGGCGGCGCTGCTGGGCGGCGTAGAGCAGCAGCGGGCGCTGGCGGCGGCGCTGCTGGCGGCGGTGCGCACATTGGCTCCGCACGACCTGCGCCTGCCACGGCTGCAGGTGGGCGGGGTCGCGTGGTTGGGTTGGGGGGGGGGGGGCAAGATCAAGAAGCTGAGGTGGTTGGGGGGTGGCAAGGAGGGTTGGACAAGTGGGGGAGGGGCATCAGGCCGCACGGCCAGAAGTGGGCGTTTGGGTGGGTGGGTGGTGAATGTGGGTGGTTGTGGGCTTGTGGGTTTCGCGCACAACCGGGTGCACGCTCTGCTGCTGCTACTGAGATGTCGCCGCCCGCCACCCGCCACCTGCACGCCGCTGCCCATGCTCCCTCAGGCCGGCATGGGCTCCGCACTGGACGCGCTGTCCCGCTGCAAGCCGCTGCTGCCCGAGGCGGCGCAGCAGGCCACGCTGGCGGCGCTCATCAAGGACCGCCAGGCGTCGGGGCACTCCTCCATATCCTCCTCCTCCGCGCCAGCCGCCGCGGCAAGCTCCACGCCCGGGAGCAGCGCTGCCGCTGCAGCCGCAGCTGCAGCTGCCAGCGCGCCCTCGGCCTCTGGGGCCTCTACCTCCGGCTCCGGGGCGGCGTCGCAGGCGCAGCCATCCGGCGCCGGCCTGGCCACGGCGCCGCTTCGGTCGTCGGCGGCTGCAGGTGCGGCACCCACGGCGTCTCCCTTGCACGGTGTGGGGAGCAACGCCGCAGCAGCCGCAGCAGCCAGTACAGCCGCTGCCACTGGGTCAGCGACAGCGCCCGCCGGGGGCGGCGGCAGTGCGGCGGGAGGCGCGCACGGCGCGGAGCCGGCGGCGGACAGCTCGCTGCGCAGCCGCTTTGACGCGTTCAAGCAGCGGCTGCTGAAGCGCAAGGACGAGGCGCCAGCGGCGGCTACGGCTGCCGGGGCGCCTGGCAGTAGCAGCCGGGCACTCAAGGAGATGAACTTCTTCAGCGATGACGAAGGAGAGATGTAGGCGGGGCAGTGGCGGGGGGGGGGTGGGGTGGGGTTGCAGTTACCAGCCCAAGCTAATCCAAACCAAGGGGGGTAGCGGGGCGGGCACCGTGAATCGGAGCGAGTGCATGTGCGTGTAACGATATGATGATGTCCTGATGCATGGCTGGCTTTTGATGAGGGCTGGAGCGGAAAGAACCCCGCTGCGAGCAGATTTATGGCTTGTGTAATCCGCAGATGCGCATGTTCCCTCCCTCTTGCAAGCTGCAATGTGAAGTACGGCGAGCTTGAGCAGTTGAGGCGTTGAGCGCTGGCTGGGCAGCATGCACTGAGTTGAGCGCTGCCTGGCGTTACCTGCGGAGGTTGTGATTCTTGGGCCGTTGGCTGGCGCCCTGGCGGCGGCAGTTCGGAGGATGGGTATGGTCGGGCATCTGGGTTCCGGTGGAATCAGGGCTTCCCTCTCCTGGCTGCCCGGAGTGCCCGCCCAGGCGCCCACTCACTTTGGCTGGGGGCTGTGACCCTCCATACCGTGGTGACGCGACCACCAACAGGCCGGCCAGGCGGGCCCGCGCACACACGCAGATACGGCGGCACTTCTGAAACCCTGCCCGTATGTTGCACGTCCGCTAGCGCGTGCGGCTCACGCCTGCTGCACCAGCAACCGACCCAGAGCGTGCGTGTGCGACGCGGCGTGCCGTTGAGGGCGCGCGTGCATCATCCGTCTCAGCAGGTTGGCCCCGCGCGGGAGCCCTCGCGCCCGTCACTACCTACACGGCTACCTGTCCCACATTCATCTCTATCTGACGTGTGGCATTAGTCCAGCGGAGCAGGAAACGCGCTGCCACCTCAACGAGCCGACATGCATGCCACCAAACCAGCGCCCCACCAGCTTCTCATGTGACCTCGCGCTACGCACGCCGCCCTACTGGGTCCGCGCGACCATGCATGCCGACCAAGCCAACCCCACACAGCTAGGGATCTACCGCTGGCGGACGGCCTGCCGCTTCCGCCGCGTGCGCCCCGCCACAGGCGTCTTTCCGGCGTCGGCAGTCGCCACGCCGTCGTCCGCCGCCCCATCACCCGCCCCTACCTCTACCTGCCCTTGCCCCGCATGCCCGCGTGCACCGCCGCCTGTCCCTGGCTCCTCCCCGCCTCGGCCTGCTGTGTGCGCCTGCTGCTCCTCCTCCGCGGTGTCCACCTCTCCGTCATCGGTGCCACGCCGGCGTTTGCTGCGCGGGCCAGCCGCGTCTACCTTGTCGCCGGTGTTACCGTGTCGCCCGGTGACCTGCACGCCAGTCCCCGCCTGTCACTGTCTGTAGGGCCACGTCGCAGTATCATAGACAGGCTCTCGACACACCGTACCGTACCCTAGCACACCACACCCACCTGCCGAGACGGGCCGGCGGTTCCGGTGGCCGACGTCCCACCGACCACGGGCGCGCCACAAGAGGCACCTTCCGCAGCAGCCGCAGCAGCAGCGGCAGCAGCCCGCTTCCGGCCCCCGGCAGGGCGTCCGGTACTGCCGCCGCCGGTTGCGCCCGTCCGGCCCACGTGTGCTCCGGCTCCCGGCTGGTCTGGCTGCTGCTTGTT
Source organism: Chlamydomonas incerta (assembly GCA_016834605.1). Taxonomy (NCBI): domain Eukaryota; kingdom Viridiplantae; phylum Chlorophyta; class Chlorophyceae; order Chlamydomonadales; family Chlamydomonadaceae; genus Chlamydomonas; species Chlamydomonas incerta. Next base: position 404,334 of record JAEHOC010000012.1, read on the forward strand.
GCCGCTTGGGGGCCGCGCGGCCAGCGGCGCGCGGTCCTCTGCTTGCCGCCCTGAGGTGCCTGGCGCGTCCGCTCCCTCCGCTTGCGGCTCGGCATCAGGCTGCTGCCTGTCTGCCGCCTGGCGCTGCTCCGCACGTGCCGCAGCTGGCCTGGCTTGCCCCGTTGCCGGTGCCTGGGAGCTGCCAGTCGCCGCGCGCAGCTCAGCCAGCTCCTTTTCCAGCGCCTCCTCACGGTACTGCGAGGTGTGGCAGAGACAAAAGGTCACAGTTACGCAGCTTGGCGAACTGGTTTGTTACCCCAGCCCCGGACCATACGCCTAGAGTGCGCACCTTGCGCGCCGCCCGCTCCTGTGACAGCTCCTTCCGCACCGCCGCTGCCTCGCGCTGCGCCGCCACCAGCTCCTTGCCCATCGCCGCCAGCTGCTCCTCCAGCTGCTCCGCCCGCTGCTGCGCCTCTTCCAGCTCGTCGCGGCCCGACGCCACCAGCTCCTCCCACTCCGCCACAGCTGCGGCACGGGCGGTCTCCTCCGCGACCACCAGCTGTACAGCGCGCACAGGTGGGGCCGGTCCGTCAGTCCGTGTTGTGCCTTGCTGCTGATGTATACGGTATGCGAAGGACGGGCCAAGACCTGCCCCACTCAGAGTCTTAGTTGCGTGCACAGCCGCGACAGCCCCGCACCTGCTGTTGCAGCTGCTGCACCCGGGCGCGGAGCAACTCAACCAGGGCGGCATCGGCGCCATCGCCCTCAGCCTCCGGCCCCGTTTGCTCCCCAGCTGGGGCGTTAGAGGCGTCCGCAGCCCTTGCCCCCTCCTCCTCTTGCGTCGCAGCCTCCTGCTGCAGGGCGCCTGCCTCCAGCTCCTCCTCCATGCCCTCCTCCTCCGGCGCCTCCGCAATCGGCGGCTGCTGCTCGAAGGCAGGCTGCGTGCGCTGCCGCCTGCATCCAGCCACATCCAGCATCGTAAGACATTTTAAGCGACTTGCTGCAACTGCAATGACTGCACGGTAACATGAAGCCCACTGTCAACTTACTTGGCTCTCCCCTGGCCGGACTGCTGCTGATGATGATTGGAGGGGGGCAGCGGCGGCAGAGCTGCCGCTGCTGCTGCCGTTGGCGCCGACACCGCCATCTGCAGCCGCGACGCCAGCGCGCCGAAGCGCAGCGTGTGGCGGTTCGTGTCGTACTCGTCGCCGTGCTGGCTCAGGTGCACCGACAGCACCAGGTTGCCTTGGCCCGTCAGCACGCCCTGCGCGGGGGGACGCGCAATGTCGGCAGGTAGATGGCTTCAGGTATGCAAAGGAGGCGAAGGTGGTGGCTGGTGCTATAGTGGAGGTGGGATGCCTCGGGACCGCGTTTGCGCACCTTGAACAGCGAGGTCAGGCTGGACTCGCGCACGGGGATGACGCGCGGCGCGCCGCCGCTGCCCAGTCCTCGCGCCGCCAGCGCCTGGTTGTGCCTAAGCGCTTCCAGGCAGCGGCCCAGCACACTGAGCGAGGTGTTGATGTTGGCGCTCTCGCTGTGCGGGCCAGCGGCCAGGGGAGGATCGCGGGCAGGTGAGTTGGATGGCTTGGTGTTGCTGTTTCATCAAGTGCATCGGTTATTTAACAGTCGAGTTCCCATCCTCGCGTCCTAGCCCTCGTCCTCACCGCAGTTTAGAGCCCACGTTCTTGGTCCGGCCAGCCCGCTCCGCCCCCGCCAGGTCCACCAGCGACAGAGTGGCGCTGCGGCCCTGTGATGCGGCGCGGCGCACATCATCGGCTGTACTTGCAAACCTAAATGCATTTAACCGCAGCCCGCTTGCACTCTCCGCAACTTACTGTGACGGCGGCCTTCTCCACTTCCAGCAGCTGAATCTGTGGGAACAGGGGGAGCGGGGTTGCCGGCAGCGCGTTGTCGTGGGCACGTCATGCACAGAGCGGCAGCCAGGGCTAAGCACCAAAGTATCAGTGCCTGGCCTGCGTCTGCGACCTGCTTGCGCAAACTACAGCCCTCCATACGCACTGCTTTGATTTGGATTAAGTTGGGATGGTAACCACAACTCCCCGCCCTCACCGTGAACACGGCGTGAGAGCGGCTGGACTCGCTGTTGGTCTGCGTTGCGGACTGCGTGCGGATGCGCGAGGCCGCCGCGTACAGGCGCTGGCCCGCGTCCGCCGAGGTGCAGTGGCACTGCGCCGGGCATGCAGACCAGCCGGCAAGGGTGTGATCGCAGGGACGCAGCGGGACCCCAGTCGCGCTTGCGCGGTATACCGCAGCAGTCAAAATGAAAACCAGCAGCAAACGAAGACTCTCATTGTATCTGGGAAATAGACTGTCTCACTGCAGCCCACTGCAGCCCACGGGTGCAGCCCTGGCACCCTTGTTCCACGGGTGCGGCCCCAGTCGCCCCACAAGGCCCAGCCCCGGCCCCCCCCCCAGGCACTCACCCGCAGCAGCCCCGGCACGCAGCAATTGGCTCCAAGCACCTGGATGGGCAGGTGCTGCGCCTGCCGCTTGCCCAGGCGGGCGGACTGCAGCAGGTCGTACACGCGGTTCTCGTACACCTGGGCGGGGGGGTAGCCGTCCATGAGACGGTGTTGAGAGGGGGGGGGAGGAGGCAGGGGGGCGGCAGGGTCACGGGAACCAACCCCGTTGTGAGGGTAGGCGGGGGCAATGGCAGGTGGCTGGAAGCCATTGAGCTGGCGCGATGGCTCTTCTCTGGAGCGCGCCGATCCACGCCCTGCTTGGTGTGGCTGGACCGCCACACACACCTTCTGTCCACGGCGTGCATCCCCCGGTCGGTCGGTTGCTTTGGGTTCTGGAATGAACTAACCCCCCCCCCCCGCGAGACGCCGCTCTGCGCCGCGCCGTCCCCCGCCGCCCTGCTCACCTCATAGAAGCACAGCTGCACCTGGTGGTCCTTGCCGCGCTCCTCCAGCAGCTGAGGGGAGGGAAGTGGATTTGGGGGGGGGCAGCGTGGATGGGGTTTGCAAGGTGCCCTTCCGGTGCGGCCGCCCAGCCGGCGTGGCGGCCCCCCAACAAAGCCATGGGCTTGCCTGGTAGAGGCGGCTGAGGGTGCGGGGCACCATGCCCGGCTGCGCGGATGTGCCCTGCATCGTGTAGCTCTTGCCGGTGCCACTGGCGCCGTACGCCTGCAGGCAGGCAGCCACCACCGAAACGTCCGAAGCGGTGAGATGCACGGGTGTGAGGCGAGCCGCACACCTACTACCAAGCGCCTCATAACCTGCCACCCAGACCCAACCAGGCAGCAATCTGCACTGCCCCTGATGCGCCTGCCCATTCCGTCCGCGTTGTCGCGACCCACCATGAAGACGCTGCTGCCCGTCCGCAGCCCCACCAGCTCCTCCAACTGCGCACATGGAACAGCGACATGGTTCATGGTTCATCGCGTGCACTGGGAGAAGATGTGCCCTGCACCAGCGGGCCTGACGGCAGCTGGACACACCAGCTCCGCTGCGCTCACCAGCGGCTCGATGGCTGTGCCGTAAAAGTCCTCCTGGTTCGAGCCCTCGAACACCCTTGTGAACGAGTAAGCCATGCTGTTGCCGCCGCAGCGCAGCACCTGGCTGATCTCCGTATAAGTGGCCTGCAGGAGCTGCTGCGGACCATCACCCGCAGCTGCCCCGGCGCCGCTCCCAACACCCCCCTCTTGAGTCGCCGCACCACCCACAACCGGCTTTATCCTGGCGTATACCTGCACATCGTGTGCAAACGAGTTGGAGTGGCCAGCTGCCGCTGTCCCCACGGGATGGCGACCAGCGAACGGCTGCTGATGCTAGCGCACCTTGAGCGGCCGGTAAACTTTGCCTGGCTGCACCGCATCGGACCAATGAAGTGGCAGCACCTCCTCTGAGTAGCGAAGACGACGCGGTTCGATTTCGCTGACATCGCTTATCCGAGCGTCCTCCCCTAATTCCTCCTGCTCTGCCATTTTTTCTAGTCAGTTTATTGACGTCACACTGTGCTCAGAAAGCTATCGGGGACGTGAGCTGTCTTGGTGTTGACTGGAATTGGAACCTGGGCCTCCAAGCTCGAAGAACGAGGTCTTATCGAATAGTAAACACATGTTGTAGATAAACCGCAAACAATCTGTCATTGATGCGTGAGCGAGCAAGCGTCTAAGACTACTTGGGTAATTGGGCTAGTCCACAAGTTTTTGCTGCTGTGTCAGTTGCTTGCATATAGAGGCAATTCAACATATGCTGCTCTCTGAGGCGCTGTTAGGCGCGGGCTGAACCCAAGACGTTTTCCATGTGGCGAGCTTCTTATAGCACTTCATTAGGGCTCTGAGTACCAGGAATGCGGCAGACAAATAGCATGTTTCGTGGCGGTGGTGCCACTGACCGCCTCTTCACAGCGGTCCGTGCGGCTCAGGAGGAGACCGTGCGGGACTCGGTGAGGGCCACAGCGGTGTGACACGGCCTTACACGCGCTCCGCCGGCGGGGCCACCTCCAAGTGACTCGCTCTGATGCTTCCAATCGCAGCTTGAAAGGAGCCGCTACGTCGTAGAGGAGGACATAGACACGGCCTGGAGCGTGCTGGTCCCCAACGGTGCGTGAGTCCATGCGCAACTCCCCGTCAACACCCTTGCTGCCCTGGCACGTTAATCCAGGTTGTCGGTGGCTTTAACCCGCACCTCCTCTCACACAAGCTCATATGAGCCGACCAGTCATACCCAACACACACTGACTGCATGTGTCAATGCAGGCGAGACGTCTGTGACCAAGTCGGAGCTGGTGGACCGGCTGGCGCACTACATGCCGCAGGTGGACCTGGGCACCGTCACGCAGCTGTGCGGCGGCGGCGGCCTCATGAGCCTGGACAAACTCAAAGCCACGCTGTGGAAGAACGACGCGCCGGCGCATGTGAGGCATACAGGTCCACGAGGGGGCTTGGGCCTATGGGTGCAGGCAGGATGGCAGAGAGCCACCAAAGCTCGTGCGGGGCATGAAAGGTCTCGTGCTGGGCGTGAAAGGTCTCGCTGGGTACCGTAGTGCGGGCGCTTCCCGGCTTCTCGCTGGGCTTTTGAAAACACAGCCTCGTATTTTCTGGCATGCCAGTCTAATGCCGTTGCCCACATCAAACACGTCCTCACCCCGGCCATCCGCATCCCCGACGCCCGCATCCCCGGTGCTGCAGCCCATCAACATGAGCGAGGAGGCCTGGAAGCTGCTGGACCCCTACAGCCGCGGTACTGTGGGGCTGGACACCATGCTGCGCATGCTCACAACAATAGACGGCTGCGAGAAGGTGGGCGCGTGTTTTGTGTCTCTCTGCGTGTGGGCGTGGCGGTTGGAATGGGGCGGTGCCACTACCGGTATTAGAAGCAGGTCGCGGAGTGCGATGCGGGGTCGTGTGGCAAGGGCAAGGGCAAGGGCGGAGGCACGCGCACCACCGTGCGGACCACGCGCTGCTTGCTGGAAGGCGAAACATTTTGCCGGGGCTCCGCGACGGGCAGCTTCTTTTCACTTTCAAACTCCAACGCGCCTATTTTTGCCCGACACCGGCCAGCCGCGGGCGCCGCGCAAACAATCATACACACGCACGCACCCTGTCACGCCCTGTCACCTGCCCTCTGCTGCACCCTCCCCCGCCCTGCGCCCGCAGCTGGACCCGGACGACATGCGCGTCATCCGCCTGCTGCTGGACCTCACGCCCGAGGACTACACGCTGTCGCAGGCGGTGAGCGGGCGGTAAATGGCTCTCGGGAGGAGCTGTGCGTGGGGCGCGCAGACAAGCAAATCACGCGCTGAGATACGGGACCGGCAAGCACGTATACCGGTAGGCTAGGGAGCTGCAGTCGCTAGAAGAAGAACTTCAGGTGCAGTTCGGTCATGGAGGTGTGAAGGGTTGCTGGTCTCCGTCATGGGGGTGTTTTGCGGGATACACCACGCGGCCGTGACCTGACAGTTTCTTTGCATCCGTCCTGCACCATCGCAGAACTGGCAGCAGCTGGGCAGCTGGGCGCCAAAGCTGGAGGTGCTGACACCAACGCAGCGGAAAATGCTGGCGTCTCGAGGGATGGCCACACCCGGGAAACCTGCAGGTCTTGGGGCCGGCAAGCGGACCCCTCAACCGCTTCGGTAACGCTGATGTGCGGCACGTTACGGCAGCTGGCCTGTAAGGCCTTGGCGCCGTTCTGTGTCGCCTGATAAGCGTGTGCGGACTTCAGTTTTATGCTGGTACTGGTTCGGCAACGGGAAGGCTGGGTTGGGGTGCAGGTGGGGTAGGCCGTAGGCAGGCGTAGCAGGCGCGGTTGCGCTGTGACGCCGGTCGGTTGTGGTGGGCGTCGCCGCAATGAGCACTGCCGAAGCTGCGGCCCGTCCTGACAGAAGTCAGTGCGAAGTTGATGGCTATATAATTTAATTTTATGCTTCAGTGATTTTCTTACTACATTGACATTCCGCTGCGTAAGCCAGGAAAAAACGCGACTTGCTTGGAAGTTGCAGCTCAGACTTTGTAACCGTTGAACCTATTAACAAGCAACAAGGAGATTATGCTGCGGGCAACCGATAAGGCAACTGGTCGAAGCTTAGGGCCTGGCTTAGGGCAGGGGCGCAAATGGTTCCCCATGCTCCTGGCGCTCTTACTCGGAGGGGCTCTGCCAGAGCTAGCTGCTGGTGCAAGGTCAGTTATGAAATTGATTATTATTTGCGCGACGCCGCACGCGTACTTGACGTTCACACGAGTGTAACATCGTGCGCAGTCGTCCCCCCCCGCGGGGGTCTCCTCCAGTTCGGCGTTCGCCCCCTCCACCGCCTCCGCCAAAGGCGCCCCCGCCGCCAATGTGCTTCTTCCGGGAAGGTACTGAGTACCTTGAGGTGCGTCCACAGCATCCGAATGCGCCCAGCCTGCGCTCTGCTGCAGTTGCCTGCCTGCGCATGGCACGGTGTGGCTGGGGACTCGAGGCTTCTCACAGGAACGACGCCGGGGATGTCGCGATGCGCGATGCCTTTTTTCCTGAGATGCCATGCCATGCCATGCGCGCGACGCGCTTGCCGCGCGCAGCCCACCTGCAACTCCAACGCCTCTTACACGGCCGCGCTCTTCAACACCGTGGGCAAGGACGGAAGCCCGGCTGCCAGGTGTGTTTGCCACTGTTGCTGGGGTGCCGGCATCATGACGCCATGTAACAGCTGGGTGGTCAGGCCTGAGTGGATGGATAGCTGTCATGGCGGTGGAAACCTGGATGATGCAGCTTTGACGGGCACCTTAACGTTCGATGGGCAGGCCGGCATCAACCGTGCTGCAGGTGTGCGTGTGGGGAAACCTTAAGACCGCCCCGTTCCCCGGAATCGGCGCCCCCTACTCGCACGCCGTGCATGTTCAGGTCCACGGTGGTCGGCGCCTACTACAGCGCCATGTGCGGCAGTTACACCCTGCCCGCTGATCGGGTGCGTGCGCTGGCTGGCTGGGCGAGCGAACCTAGGCGTGTCTCGTTGACTTCTGCACGGGCGCCTGGCTTCACCGGGGCCCCCTTGGTTTAGCTACGGCTGGTGTTGACAACCCCTGCCTTTCCTTCACCCAAAACAAACAGGCGGCTTGCCGGTCGGACCGCACGAACCGCTGTTACGTATCGGTGAGCTGACTGCGCTGTCTGCTGTATTGCCAGCGCGCGGTATACGTGTGAGCCGGCCAGCATGCACAGAACTTGCGGTGCAGGGATTGGGGTCCAGACACCTCACATCAATGTTGGCACCCATTTTCGGATGTGTGCAGCTGCGCGGAAGCACCTGCCGGAGTTCGTTTACGCAGGAGGCCCTTGACGCCTCAGTCTACTGCCCTGGTGCGTGCATGGCAGCGTGGGTGGGTGGGTGGTGATGTGGGCACACATGACGCCGTCAGGTGCTGCCGCGGACGGTGTTGCCCTGAATCGGCCACAGCTCATACGGTATCGGCGTGTCTGCACCCCACAGCCCGCAACTCCTCACTGATTTGCACGCGCGCAGGCACCAAGGCAGCGATGCGTTCCAATTGCATGGCTCGCTTTGTGGTGAGTTGGCGCACGCGGGACAGCGCCAACGGGGCACAGGGCGGGGGCGATTCGCGCTTTTGGTACGTGCCTTGAATGCTCACCGGTTGTAACACCTGCTTCGGTGGGTGCTCTTCCTGCAGGATGATTGCACGGGCGAGTGCACCTGGTAGGTGGGAGGTGGTCCACGATCCGGCACAGGGTCAGGCGCGGGATTAGGAAGGGGGGCAGCAGGGCAGGAGGCGGCGGTGGCGCGGGGGCATCCGAGCTGACAATCCCCGGTGGGAGCACTCTGCTTCAGCATTTTGCCTTGTTCATGACATGCTGATTTGCTCCATGCTTGTGGTCCATGTTCAGGAGCCTTGCTGCTGCTGGTGTCTCCGAGACGCAGCGCCCGGGACTTGAAACACTAAACGGCGGGTGCGTGTTAGGTACAATACCTGTAGCCACGAGGTCATTGCCGGTGGGGGGTGGGCTGCTGCTTTGCATGCTCAATGTTTCCGCCCGTTTGGCACCGCTTAACGGGGTCGCCGCTTATGGCGTCCACATCCTGGTGATGCTGGTTGCGGTGTGCTACAGGCCCATCCTGTACGGCGCTTGCTACACCACTGACGAGGTGCGTGCGTCGTCCGCTTGCCTGCCTGCGCCCTTGGGGTTTGGGTGGGGCCATCGCGCATGAGCGGGCCGTATGCAGGGGAACATTCGCGGAGAACGCTCGGCGTCCAGGGATCACAACAGTCACCGCCATGGCTGTGCTTCTGTCACGCAGATCAACTACTACGTCTCGGCAAACGGGACCGTCAACCGGGCCAAGCAGGCCGAGTGGTGAGCACACTCGACGACGCAGGCGTGTGGTGCGGTTAGCTGCTGTGGCGGGTGGCTTCAGGGCCACCCGCGCTGCATGTACCGTAGAGCTGCCGCCCCACCGCCGCCCCCAGCCATGCTCACACCCCGGCTGCCCTCCTGAAACGAGTGCTCCACACACACACACACCCGCGCCGCGCGTGGTGTCTGCGTCACAGGACCGCGGGCATATACCCCGACCTAGGTAACAGGGCCACGTGGGACGAGCTGGCGGGCACCTGCGCGGTGGCCCGCAACCGCAAGCTGCTGAGCGATTACAGGTGCGGCGTCCCTGAATGTACGGAGCAGCCGCTCCACACCGCACACCGCACACGTATCCCCCCTTCTCCTTCCCATGCCCTCCCCCTCCCGGCCTAACCCGCACTGCAGTGACGCCTGCCTGGCGGTGAACACGGGCGACCCAGGTACGTGTTTGACACGCGCGTGTGCGCCGCGACGTGCTGATTTCATGCCGTGCGCTATGCTGGGTGTGCCCAGCATCACACTGGGTGTGCCCAGCATCACACTGGGTCACGCTTGGCGATATCTCGCCGGCACCAATCACACTACTCGCACATCCCACACCTGCTCACACCGGTTGCCTGTGAGTCCGGGCGCCCCTCTGTGCGTAGAGGACTTCACCCTGCCCTACCGCCTCAACATGTCGGACTTTGAGGCGTCTGTCAAGTGCCGGCAGCTGGGGTGGTGAGTGCGCATCGTGTGCGGAGTGGTGTGTTGGGCACTGCCAAGTAGCCAGCCGCTTGCCCTGCCGGTCACCTGCTGGTGATGCACCTGCTGGCGGTGCTAGTGGTGCACTTGCGGGCAAACCCGAGCCTAACCTGTGGCCATCCTTGTGCAGCGCGGTCTCATTCCTGGACTACACCAAGCAGGGCATCATTCCGGTGCGTGTGCGTATGCGTGCATGTCACGCGCGTGTGTGCCACCATCCATCCGCTGATGTGGTGCGGGTTGCTCCGCAAGCAACGCCCTGCCTTGCCGCCAGCTCCTGGTACCCCTGCGGGCCCGACATGCCCCTGGCACCCCCTGTCCCTTGTCTAGTTCAGCTTGGTTTAGCTTGGGATGGTATTCACAACCCCCACCCCCACCCACCCACCCCCCGTCGCACAGGATGGCAGCATGGACCTGGTGGCCGCCTCGGGCTACCAGGTGAGCCGCCGCGTTGGTTGGTTGTTATTTAGGTTAAGCAATTGCACAGGGCAACGTGTGGGTGTGTCGCCGGGTGTTCACCTTGTCCCGTCCCGGAGTTGCGTCGCCATGAGCTGTGTCTGGCGCTGTGTCTGCGGCACTATTCAGCTGTGTCACCCCTCACCCGCCTCCTGCTTGCCACCTACTTTACCCTCGCTTCGCCCTGCCTTCGCCGCGCTTCCCGGCATGGGATGCTCCCCGGCCCCGCGTCTCCACCGCCGCAGTGTGTGCCCGACCCTGAGGAGCGGTACCGCCTGACGTACGACGAGGCCACCGACTACCTGCTGCTGGAACAGGTGTGTGTGTACACGTGTGCGTGTGTTGAAGGGCACAAGGTAATGTGTGGTAGCGCGTGCAAGTACATGTTGACAGGCCTCCACCCACCCCTGTCTCAACTTTGGCACTTCCCTGGCCACGGAGCCTGACTGAGCTGTTCACGCCCCCCACCCCATGGCCCATGCACGCGCAGCTGCGGTCGTGTAGCTCCCCTGTGGCGCAGTTCAACAGGGCTGTGTGCGAGGGCATGAAGCCCAGCAGCATCGAGGACAGCAGGCGGCGGCGGCGGTAGCGGAGGACACGGCTCGCGCATGCGTTGCCGGGACAGGGGGGCATTCCGGTACATCCAGGCACAGCAGGATGCATACGCCGAAGCAGGCGAGGGAGTAGGAGGCCAGCTGGTGCGAGGGGGCACTGCGGTGCATGGGGCATGAATAAACTGAGGAGCCAGGAAAGGAACGGCGTGTCGCGACAACGGTGTGTCGCATGGGATGTGGACATCGTGTCGGAATGTGTGCGGGAAGGAGTGGGAAGAGTGGATACCCTGTGCGCATCGTTGTGGGGGATACTGTAGAGGACGCGGGCAAGGTGGTATGAGCAGGTGTGAGCCTGCGCAGAGGCAGCAGACCGGAGACGTCACGATGGCACTCGGATGGCAGCAAAAATTGTCTCGTCCAGACGAGTCGTCGGCCTGATGACGGTGCGCCCCTTCGCAGCACAAATATAGTGCATTATGTAAACTTCCATTACGCATGACCTGCTATGAGCATTAACCCGACCTCGGAGAGCGGTGGCGAACATGCGCACAGTAACATGGAGGAAGCGAGGGGTCAACCCGACCTCGCTCCAGGGCCGGCTCCTTTAACGCACGTAGGTGCAGTTATCGAGGACCTGCAGAATGAGTACGATAGGTCAGCGCAATTCTTGAATGACCTGCTGCAAAGCCTCGAGACCGGTCCGCGAGGCCGCACCGGCAACAGCGGTTCGCTAGAGCAAGGGGGCAGCACCATCAATGAAGAGTATGGCAGCACAGGGATTCAAATCAGCAGAATCGATGAAGAAAATGAGGACAAGGAGGACGAGGCCGATATGGGCTTGTCGCTGCAGCGCTCCCCGGACCCCGCAGCCGATGGAAGGAGCAGTAAGCAGAAGAGGACTTCTGCGAGCCCGGTGCAGCCGCTGCGGCTGCCAAAACAGGCTGGCGCTGGCGCGGCCACTGCAGGCGCCTCGAGTCGAGCCAGCCCCCACCCGCCCAGTACCGGACGCGTCAGCCCGCACCCGCCGAGTGCCGTGAGCCCCGCCCGGCGACGCGCGTCCCTGGACGTCAAGCCCGGCGATGTGCCGAGAGGTGACAGGGGCGCCCGGAGGTCCCTGGACATGGACTCGATGCAGGCACGCAAGGGCGCTGTCGGCGGACGCGGTTCGCCAACACTTGAGCCGCTGGCCCCGGCTGGCGGAAAGCCGCAGCCTCAACCGAAAGCTGGCGCAGCAAAGGGTGCGGCTGCAGCTTCAGGGGCGGCAGCCGCGTCCACAGGCGTCGCAGCAGCCGGGACCAAGGATGCAAGCGGCGCATCCAGTGGGGCTGCTCGCTTCGGCCGGCGCCTCCTGAACCTGTTTGGCGGGGGCGGCGGCAAAGCCAGCAGTGCCGCTGCTGCCACCCCGCCGCCGCAGCCGCCGCAGCAGCCGCAGCCACCCAAAGCCCGTACATCGGGGGGTTACGCCGCGGCCGCCGAGCACGGGGCCGCAAGCGGCGACCCCGACACCGCGCTGCTGCTGCGCACCGGCTCCGGGTCGGGGCACACGCAGGGGTCGCGGCGCGATGCCGCGGCCACCGACGTGTCTGGCTCCCAGCTCGCCCATACCCTCACCACCGAAACATCGTTGTCCACCTCCCAGCACTTCGACAAGCTATACAGCTCGGAGCTGTCCGGCACCAGCCCCGCGCCGGGCAGTGCCGGCATTCCGGGCGTGACGTCAGCTGCACGCCCCGACGGGGCCCTCAGGGCGCCAGCCACCGCCGCGTCGCCGGACGCCGTAGCCTCAGAAGCCGGAGGTGAACAAAGCAAGGGCGCTAGGTCGGTCAACAGCGGGCCCGGGGCCAACCAGCGGCAGCCGAACAACCCGCTGCTGGCCCCGGGCAGCGGCTTGCCGGCAGCAGCTGCGGCGCCGATGTACGGGCTCTATGCGACGGGCTCCTTTGCCTCGTATGCCTCCGCGTCCTTTGGCCCCTCCACACACGCCGCGGCAGCCGCCGGTGTGTCAGCTGCCGCGTGGCCGGCGCAGGAGCTGTCGGCGCCGCAGCCGCCGTCGCTCGCGGAGGTGCTGGCGTCCGCGTCCGCCGAGGCTCAGCTGCTGCCGCTGCGCGGTGGCGGCCGGGGCGGCCGGCAGCGGCGGTCGTCGCTGGACTTCACGCCCGCGCTGCCGGCGCACCTGCGAGCGTCGCTGGACAGCTCTGGCCTGCCGTCGCTCACTGCTGCATTGGGTGCCGCCCACGAGGTGGGTGTACTGGTGCCGCTGCTCTCGCTGCCTTGCAACGCGTAACTGTTTTCTTTCGGTGGCTTGGCTTGAACCGGTGTGCATCGCGTGCTGTTCGTTGCACACACTGCTCTTTACATCTGCAGGCTGCGAAGCTGCGGAATAGCCTCGCCACGCCCACGACTGCGGTCGGCTTTGGCACCGCGGCCGGCTCGCACAGCGGCCCTGGCGGCGCCGGCCGCTTGCGGCCGTCCCTAGAGCTCTTTGGCGGCGTGACGCGGGGAGACACGCGCGGCGGTGGTCAGCCCGGCCCCCTGGCTTTGGCGGCCTCCATGCAGCCGGCCGTGCTGCGGGCGCCTGGGCTGCAGGGCCAACTGCCACCGCAGGGAGGCGCGCCTGGGGGCTGGGGCGCGGGCAGCTTCAGCGCGGGGCAGCTGGTGCTGACAGGGGAGCTGGAGGCGCCTGACGCTGAGGCGCCCTTCAGAGCGGCAGCGGGCGCCGCCAGCCGCGGGGTGCACACCGCTGCCAGCGGTGGCAGCAGGTACGGCGGCGGGGGCGCCGCCGCTGGGAGGTACCAGGCCCCCCTGCCAGCGCCTGCGGCAACGTGGGCCGCCGCCGAGGCCGCCTCCGCGAACTCGGTGTCGGCGCCGCTGCCGACACTGACTGGCGTGTGGGCGGCGTCGTCGACCACGCCGGGCGTGACTTTGGCGGCGTCGCAGCCAGTCGGAGCCCCGGCGGCCGCGGGCTCACCTGTTGGCGGCTGGCGTGCTCGGGTGCGTGTTGGGCCAGGTGTGGCAACAGGGAAGGCCAGGCACGCAGAACAGGTGCCATGGTCACAGTCCGGCAATACGACTCTGCCATGTCGGAGCATGCTGCAACATCATGCGGCGGGGCCATCGCTGTGCGGCCGACATGCTTAAGCCGCCATGCGTTTACGTCCTCCGCAACACTGATTCCGGCGTGCGTGCTTTTCGACCCTCACCGCAGGCGCCAACCTCGACCGACGACGCACCGCTGCCGCGTATAGGCACGGCGGGTGCGGCAGGCGTGCAGCCGCAGCAGCCGCAGCCGCAGCAGGCGCACCACCAGCATCACCACCAGCCCCAGCAGCAGCCCCAGCATGGCTTGCCGCCCCACGGGCACGGCGCTGAGCTCCCGTCACTCCGCACTGGCGGGCACGCTGCGGCCGCCTCGGCGTCAGGCGAAGCGCCGCCGTCTCCGGTCTGCACAGGCGCCGCGGGCGCAACCAACGACGTCCGCCACAGCCGGGAGTTTGGGTTGGCGGCGCGCAAATCAACGCCCGTGAGGAGCGGTGGCGGCAGCGGCAGCCTGGTTCTGGCCGGCAGCTCTGGCGGTGGGGGCCACAACACCGTGACGCTGCACCCAACCGCGGACGCGCTGCTTGCCACGATGCAGACGCTTCACAGCCAGCACCAGAGCCAGCCAAATCTCGCCGTCAGCAGCGGCTATAACCTCCCGCCGTCGCCCAGCCGCTTCGCCTCCTGCCCGGCAACGCATGGCGCAATCGCCACGGCCGCGGCAGCAGCAGCCGGCGCTGGCAGCAGCAGCAGCAGCGGCGGCGGTGGCGCCGCTGTTTCAGTGCCTGCTGCTGTGCCTGTGCTGGCCGCGGAGCCCGCAACTGAAGCTGCCTCCGCATGCGGCGTGGCGTGGGCATCCGGCAGTGTGAGCTCGGGTCCATCCGGTGGCGGGGAGGTGGCAACGGACCCGAGAGGAGCGCGCGTGGGTGTGGACAGCGGCCCGGCAGGCCGGGGCGCCCGCCGCAGTGAGGTGGGGGAGCAGTCGCCGGCGCGCTGGGGGCCGCAGGTGCCTCCGCTGGCAACGCTGCATCCGCTGCAGGCCGAGCCCATCACGGGCATAGCCGGGCATGCGGCGCTGGTGCCATCAGCACCTGGATTCGGAGCGGCTGCCATACGGCACGAGCCTGCTGCTAGAGCACAGCGCGGGCTTGGCTGCGGCGATGGGGATGGGCTTCACGGCATGGATTGCGGCGAGGCCGCTAGTGACGCAAGCGGTGCCGGTGATCTGTAGCATGCCGCACATGTTCTGGTTGCCGGCCAAGCTGGGACTGCGGTGTGTTACGCACGATTCCACTAGGGGCCCACATCGGAGTTTGGACTTCGGGTGAGGTTTTGCAACGCATTGACTCTTGGCCGGGATTGGGTGCATACGAGCACTTGCAAGCACTCATTCCGTGCGTTGGATGACTAACAAATGTGCGCTTGGAAATTGGATTTCTTCTTTATCCCCCTGATATTGGATAACTCGGTGCATGTTTGCACGGCGCGCCGTGCATTGCTTCGCGGGCCGGCAGGCTTGCACTGCTGCGAGCGTGCGCTGCAGGGGCGTGATTGCGGGTGCGCCCATGGCCCGCGAATGTCGTGGCATAGTAGGCAGCATTGCACGCCGGACTGGGCGGGGCTTCATGCACACCGGGTTGCGGGGGTTGGGGGGTGGTGCCTTCGCATCGGGATGGCGTCACACCCGGCTGGCGTGCGCCAGCACGCACACGCACACACCAGTCGCCTGGGAAGAGCGTGGCAGCTGCCGTTGACATTTGCGTGTGCATCTGATACTGGGAGATATTCATGTGCCGTGTGCATCTCGGATGTCTATTTGCATGCGTATACCGTATATATGTATGTGAGGTTTAGCCGTTTAGGTGATGGCGTGGCGTTGGGGATTCAGAAATCCAAGTTGTTCAGATGTGCGCTGGTCGCCTCATGCTCTGAGGTCCGCGCGGTCAACCCGCGGATTCCGGGTGGCGCAAGATGTTGCGGGGCCTCGGCTGGAATGAGCTTCCGTTCCATCGGATGGCCTTCCGAGCCGTTTCCTTGGGCCCTAGGAGTTCATGGCATTGAAAGCTCCTGTGAAAGCACCAGTACCACTCGTGTGATAATCGGCACCCCCGTCTGCACAGTGACGGTACCTTGCAGTTACAGGCTCCGCACCTTGAACAGCCCCAGCAGTGCCGGCTCAAGCCTTGGCTCTAGCTTGCCGCCAGGCGCCTGCGTTGGCACTTCGGATGCGGCAGTTAGAAGCATTGTGGCACAGTACCGGGGCGCTGGGTCACCACCGAACGGCTTCAGGCCCATGGTTTGACACGGGCCGACCGGCAACGGCGCCGACACACGGTGGATGGGTGCCGAAGTGCCCATGCAGTGCCGGGCATCGGTTCGAACACAGTCCGCAAGTAAAGCCTCCAACATAACAGCTCCACGCATATCGTTCGAATGATCGCGCTACACCGTTCGTGAAGACTTTACAGTGCACATGTCGCGTTAAGTTTTCATCGTGGCGTGGAGTCCAGGACAGGCGCGCTTATCAGCATTTTAAGCGAGCATGGAGGGCGAGATAAATAAGGAGGGCATGGGCCTGCCCGCGGTTCCCACCGCAGAGGTATGAGTGCATTGCTGCTTTGCAACAACACGCCGTTGTTGTGGGACATACTTTGTGGCGTAAACACGTATGGTTTGATTTACTACGCAGCTCCAAGCACAGCCCGATTGCACGGCGTTGCGGCTCGCCAAGAATGCCATCTCGGTCATTCCTGGCGGGGTCTTCCCCTTGGTGGCAAAGCTGCAGCTGCTGGATTTGACGGGGAACAAACTTTCTGGGATCCCCGGTGATCTGGTGAAGTGCAGGTGGGCCGGGGTGGCCGCCGTGGTGTACGCGCGGGGGGCGCTGGGCACACGGAGGCCGACCAGGACTCCATTCGATCGGCGTCTGGAAAGCGCACGTGCTGCCAGACAGCCCTATACCCGCATACACGTGACTGCTGTGCTCGGTGCGCTGCCGGCATCACGCCCCGCTGGCCTGCCTGCCACCACCCGGCCTCACCCCACGCCACGCCGTTCCCGCCCCTCCACTGCTACTGCGCAACAGCGGCCTGCGCACGCTGCTGCTGAGCCACAACAGCCTGGGCGGCGTGCCCGACGCCGTGTTCGGCCTGGTGGGGCTGGTGCGGCTGGAGCTGGCGCACTGCGGGCTGACGGACGTGGACGGCGCCTGGTTCCAGCTCACGGAGCTCAAGGTGGGGGCGCGGGGGGGGGGGGGGGCGGGGGTGCGGGCGGGAGCGCGGGGAGCGCGGGGAGCGCGTGGGCTGGGTGTGCGGCTCCCGTGGCAGAGGGTGTGTGCGCGAATGCACAAACACCAGCCAACGCTGGGATGGGGCTGCGAATTGCCCGGGGGTGCAAGCGCAGGCGTTTGTCCGGCCCCTGGCTTGCCTCCCGCTATACAGCCATCCGCCGCCCTCCCATCCCCCGCAACACACCCCTCCCAACTCCGCCACCTCACGTTTCCCCCAAACCCCACACCCGCCGCCGACGTGCAGCGCCTGGACCTGTCCCACAACGACCTGCGGGTGCTGCCGCCCGACATTGGCTGGCTGCCGCTGGCGCCGGAGCCGGCGGAGGGGGCGGCGGCGGCGGCGGCAGAGGCCGAGGCGGCGGCGGCGGGGCCGGCCGCGGGGCCGTGGGCGGGGCCGGGGCTGCGGCTGGACGGCAACGCCAACCTGCGGCTGCCGGCGGGCGTGCTGAACGGCGGCTTCCGGGCCGTGATGAGCTACCTGCAGGTAGGGGGTGGGGGGATGGGTAGGGGAGGCGGAGGGGGCCAGGCTTCTGAGGTATGTGCGTGTACAGCATGAGCGGGGTCCGAGGCACGGCGGACAGCCGGCCGCCGCTCCCCATCCAAATCCCAGCGCCTGCGGTTAATCTGTGCAATCTTCTGTCCCCGAGCGCCCGCGCCGGGGCCCCCTGTACCCGCAAATCCCTGGTTCGTCACTTCGTGGGGTCTTCTTACTACAAACAACTGGACCCGACACCCACACCCACTTCTCCCCCGCTCCCCCGCTCCCCCCCGGTCTCCAGGTCATCTGCGAGCAGCACCGGCTGGTGGAGCAGCACCTGGACAAGTTCGCGGCGCCGGCCACGGAGGGCGAGGGCGGCCTGCCCATCCGGGTGAGGCGGCGGAAGGGAAAGGGGGATTGCAAAGATGGTACATAGAAGTGTAGTGGCGTAGACAGCAGGCGTGGAGGCGTTCGTACCGATGACCGACGGTGCGTCCGCTTGTCCAGCGCCCGCCGCGGCGTCCCTCTTGGTGTTGGCTATATCTAAATCTACTTGGTATAAGCGTAGTGAGCAAGTAGGAAGCGCGTGTGCGCGTAGGTTGCAGTCTTTGTTGTTTGTAGTGTGTCCGAAAGTCTCGTGCTTGTGCCGCGAACGTTTGAGGCTGCACGCCTTTCCTAGACCCGGGAGGACTCACCTACGCGCACAGGCGGGGAGGGGAAGGGAGGATGGCGAGTGGGTGCCCGTGAGCGAGTGGCAACTACATGCTCGTTTTGTTTGGAATGGGGAAGGGGGCGAGTGCAGGCGTGGGGCTGTGCGGTGGCGCGGGAGCGCTCACAGCGGCTGCTCCTGGAGTAGCACGGCATCCAATCTCGCGTGCCCCTTGCCCCCCTCACAACACCCCTGACCCATCCACCCAACCCCAGGGGCGGCCCACCGACCCCAACGCGCTGTCCGCGCTGGTGGCGCGGCGCCTGGGCGCGGCGGCGGTGACGGGCGTGCTGGACGCCAAGTACTGCGGCACGCCCGCGGCGCTGGCGGAGCTGCCCAAGCTGCAGGTGAGGCGGGTTTGGAGTGTGTTCGTGTGGGTGCTTGGGTGCAGTGGATGGTGGTTGTGGTGGCAATGGAATGGGGCGCATAAATCGCGAGTTGCTGGATTGCTGGCTGGCCGGCTGCTTGCGCGGCCAGCAGGACGGCCTGCAGGGCTTCAGCAAGGAGGAGGGCGGAGGTTGCGGGACCCAGTCGCAGAAGCGAGCGAAGGGTCAGAGGTGTCCACATTGTCCCGCAAACGCAACCCTCGCCCTCGCTCTCGCTCACGCACACGCGTGCAGCACGCCCACCGCACCGCACACACTGCCCACACACGCCCCTCCCCACCACACCTCCACGCGGCCACACCTCCCCCCGCCCCCACCCAGGCGGTGTACGTGGCGGACGTGCGCCACAACGCCTGGCGCTCCATCCCGGCCGAGGTGCTGCGGCTGAACGGCCTGGTGGTGCTCAACGCCTCCGACAACGACATCGAGAGCCTGGCGGACGGTGAGGGGGAGATGCGGGCAAGCCGCAATTGCCAGCGTTGTTTCTATTGGGACACAAGCCTGTAAAAGTTGCACGGTGCTGGCGGGGGGTGGTGACCGGGACTTGAGGGCTTGTGGGCGAGATGGTGCAGAGCGTTTGGGATGGCCACACGGCAAGCGGCCTGCTGTGCTTGGAAGGAAGGCAGCGCGCAGTGCTATGTAGCCCTCTCTCTCCAGGCTGCTGCTCTTCCAGCCGTTCCAGCCGTGTATGTCTCAACCACTGCCCACGCATGTTCACCACGCCCGCACCCACGCCCGCACCCACACCACCCACGCCCACGCCCCGCCCGCACCCCCACACCCACTCAGGCGTGACGCCGCAGCACCTGGGTGTGCTGAACCTGTCCTTCAACCGCCTCACCTCGCTGCCTGCCGCGCTGGGCGCCGCGCCGGTGCTGCAGCAGATGTACCTGGCCAACAACCGCCTGGCCGACCTGCCGCGCACCTTCGCCTGCCTGCCCATGGTGGACCTGTTCCTGTCCGAGAACGAGTTCGAAAAGGTGCGCGCGCGCGCGTGTTGGAGAAGCCAACGGAACCAGCCCGCCGCGCGCTTGTCTTAGAGAGCACAAGGAGAAACGACAACAAGAGACCTTGCGTGCGGTGCAGCAAATCGCGACGGACGCTTGCGGATATTATCTCCGCGCTTGTGTGTGTGTGTGTTAAAAACAAGCAACAGACGGACAATCAAGCCCGCCAAACACGTGTGTGTGTGTGTGTGTGTGTGTGTGTGTGTGTGTGTGTGTGTGTGTGTGTGTGTGTGTGTGTGTGTGTGTGTGTGTGTGTGTGTGTGTGTGTGTGTGCTCCCTGCACGCGCAGCGTTCACATCCTCGTGCAGGCCTGGCGCCTGGCGCACACCCGCCCACGCCGCACGCTCACACCCTCCCGCCCTCTCATTCCTCCCTCCCTGCCTCCCCCCCTACCCTCGCTCCCTGCCAGGTGCCGGTGGCGGTGCTGGGCATGAGCCAGCTGGCCAAGCTGTCCATGGCCTGCTGCCGCCTGGCCGAGGTGCCGGACGCGCTGGGCAGCGTGGCCACACTCAAGTGCGTGCGGGGCGGGGCGGGGGCGCGGGGGTCCGGGCTGGAGTGGGGCGGGGTTGTAAATACCAGCCCAAGCTAATGGGCTTGCGGGGATGGGTTGCGGGGAAAGGTTGCAGGGAGGGATGCGTGCGTGCGTGTGGAGAATGTGTGGTTGGCCGTGGACAATTGAGTCGCCTGACCTCAGTTTGCGTCGGCCCCTCCATAGTTGATCATGCATGGAACCCCTGTTCATTTGCATGCCTGTCCCCTATCTAGCTAGGTTGGTTTAGCTTGGGTTGGTGTTTACACAACCCCACCCCACGCACCCCCAACCCCCCACAGGTTCCTGGACCTGTCCTTCAACGCGCTCAAGGGGCTGCCCGACGGCCTGAGCCGCCTCACGCAGCTCAACGCGCTCAACGTGTCCTTCAACCCGCTGGGCCCCGCCTTCCCGCCCGTGCTGACCGCCATCACCTCGCTGTTGGAGCTCAACCTGGACCACACCGGTGCGCGGGCGGCGGCTGGGGGCTGGCGGCTGGAGGCGGCGGCAGCGGGGGCGTGGGCGGCGGCGCTCGAGGGAGGGAGGGATTGTGAAGGCCAGGCCAGTTGTAACCAAGCCCAAACCAAACCCAATGCATGTGCATAAGAGTGATGAGGGAAAGAGGGAAGGAGAGGGAAGGGGAGAGAAGCGTGCGTCTGTCTAGGTTACAGAGTCGATGCGGGGCCAGTCCGCGTCGTGCTTGCTCCGGACAAGCCTTTCGCTCATTGCCTTGGGCTCACACACGAATCGCACTGCCTCCGCAGGCGTGGCGGAGGTGCCGGAGGGCGTGGGCGAGATGCTGCGGCTGGAGGGGCTGCAGCTGGAGGGCTGCCCGCTGCCGCCCACCGAGGCGACCCTGTACGGCGCCAACCCGCTGCTGCTGGTGCAGGTGAGGGCGCCGATGGCGTCAGCGGTGCGGGCAGGGCGCCGATGGTGCGGGAGGCGGCGCGGCTGGAGGCGCCAGCGGGGCCTCTTAGCGTATCCAGCGCTGCCAGTGGAAGGCCACCACTGCCTGCCACCACCGCTAAGCCCTGTCTCCTGACTGTTTGTGCGGCACAGGTGCACAACACGGCACTGACGTCATTGGACCTGTCGGGGCTGGGCCTGGAGAAGGTGCGGACTCGCGTAGCTGTTCATTCTTGTGTGGTCTGATCAGTCTCGATACATCATACGTTTTGGGTAACCACCAACACCATCGTTTTTCGTCCGCGCCCCCCGCCCTCCCGGCGCCGCCGCCCAGGTGCCCAAGCTCAACCGGCTGGTGGGCCTGACCGCGCTGGACCTGTCGCGCAACCGCCTCACGCGGCCGCCCACGGAGCTGCTGCCGCTCAGCGAGCTCACCACACTCAGCCTGCGCGAGAACCCGCTGGTGCAGCCCTACGCGGCGCTGCTGGAGGCGCAGGTGTGGGGGCGGGCGGCGCGGGGCGGGGCGGGTTGTGCTTACCAGCCCAAGGGGGTTGTCGGGTTTTGGGGGATCACCGAAAGTTGCTTGGAGGAGATCTGTGCCCCAGTGTCTCGCTTGCTTGCTTGCTTGCGCAGGGCGAGATGGCGGTGTTGGATCTACTGAACCCCGCGGCGGGTGGGTGCGGGTGCTGGGTGCTGGGTGCTGGTGCGGGTGCGGGTGCGGGTGCGGGTGCGGGGGCGGATGCAGTGGGCGGTCCATCCTAGACTGCGGGCGATGACAAGCGGGCGGAGATGGCATGATGGCATGATGGCCGACGTGATCCTTCAAGACACACGTACGCTTACACACACGGACACGCACACGCTCCCTCTCTCTCGGACCCACACGCCACGTGCAGACAAGCTGGACCTGGCGGGCTGCGGGCTGCACACGGTGCCGGCCGAGGTGGCGCCACACGCGGGCGTGCTCACGCAGCTCAAGCTGGCGCACAACCGCCTGGGCGCGCCGGCGGCGGAGGGCGCGGAGCCGGAGGCGGTGGCCGCCGCCGCCGGCCCCGCGCTGCCGGACTGGCTGGACAAGTTCGGGCTGCTGAGCACTGTGGTTCTGGACCACAACAGCCTCACGGAGCTGCCGCCGGTGGGGCGGGGCGGCAAACGCGGCGGGGGCAGGGGCGCGGCGGCTGCAGACCGGGAGCACCAGAGGAGGAATGCAGGGCCTTCACCAAATGAAGATCGCAGTGATGCCGAGCAATCGTGCCGTCCCCTTGCACTTCCCTTACCACCCTTGCATGCACACCACACTCCACAACGCAACACACCACATCACAACACAACACGCCACACAACACGCCACACGTCATGCCCCACGCCGCAGGTGCTGGGCCGGCTGCCCAAGCTGTCCATCCTGATGGCCTCCTCCAACGCCCTGGCCGGCTGCCCGCTCACGCCCGAGCTGCTGGGCGGCGGCCTCAGCCGGCTGCAGGCGCTGGTGCTGCAGGGCAACGCCATCGCGGAGCTGCCGCCGCTCGTGTCCAAGCTCACGGAGCTCAAGGTGCGCCGGAGGGTGGTGTGGTGCCGTGGCGTGGACACGCGTGTGACCCTGGCGGGCTGCATTGTCCTGGCGTGGCGTGCTTGTTGTACCGCCTGCGGCTCTGCGGTTTGGGTGACGTGCGCTAGCCCTCCGCGTCCTTTCCGCCTCTATCGCTCCTTTTTGATCCCCGCGCATTACGCTGGCCACACCCCCGCGCCACCCAACCCACCCTCCCTTCCCCCTTCCTGCCATCCCCTTGACCCCGCCCCCGCACACACACGCACGCAGGCGCTGGTGCTGCAGTCCAACCAGCTGTCGGTGCTGCCCGACCAGCTGTGCGGCTGCGTGGGCCTGCGCCTGCTGGACCTCTCCCACAACGCCCTGCGCGCGCTGCCCAGCGGCATCGGCGCGCTGTCGCGGCTCAAGTCGCTCAAGCTGCACCACAACGCGCTGCCCAGCGTGCCGCGCGGCATCAGCTGCCTGGGCGGCCTCACGGAGCTGCTGCTATCGCACAACCCGCTGCCGCTGCAGGTGCGGGCTACCGTTGTGGCGTGCAGGGATGGGCAGGCGGTCTGGGCGCAGGAGAGGTGTCGGCTTCATACGGTTCTGTCGGTCACCACCTGTGGGGCTACGCTTGCAACAGCTGCCGTTGGCGTGGAGGGATGGTCAGGTGGTCGCCGCTGCTGGGGTTGGTCTGGCCGGTGTCAGAGCGCCCAACAGGGCCAGGCTTGCAACAGATGGGCTTCTGGCTTTCTGCTGCAAAACCTCGCACCCCGCACCTGCCGCTGCAGGGCGCGGAGCTCAACGCCACGGGCGCGCCCGCGGTGCGCAAGATGGTGGCGGCGCTGCTGGACGCCTGCGCCGCGCTGCCCGCCGCCGCTCATGCCGCCGAGCTGGAGGCGGCGGCGGCGGCCATCGCAGCCAAGGCCGCCACCATGAAGGCCAAGGAGGAGGAGGAGGCCGCGGTGGCGGCGGCCGCCGCGGAGGCCGAGGCGGCGGCGGCGGCGGTGGTGGCGGACCTGGTGGCGCTGCGGGAGGAGGAGGAGGCGCGCGCGGCGGCGCCGCCGCCTGCGGCGCCTGCCGAGGGCGAGATCAAGACGCTGGAGGGGCCCGAGGCCATCCAGAAGCGCGTGGAGGCGCTGCAGGTGCGTCAGCGCGGTGCATGGGGGTCGGGTTGGGGGCACGACGTCGCAAACGGGGGTCGCCACAAAGTCATGTGGGAGACATGGAACCCGCCCCGGGCGCCACCTGCCCTCCCACCGTCAGCGGTGTTGCGTCATGACGACTCTGCTTGTTGCACCGCCCCGCTGCTCTCAATGCAACCCCCAAAACTGACCAGTCATGCCTGGACCCCCCCCCCCCGGGCGTCCGGGCTGGCAGCGGTGTGGGGAGCCGTACGCGGCCCGCACGCTGCCTGCCGCATACCTTTGCCACTAACCGCCCCCATGCCGTCGGCGCCTACCTCTTAACCCGTTTTGACGCCCCCACCTTTCTCTTTTGCACCCGGGCTCGTGCGTTATGTGCTTTGTGCTGTCCATACCCTTTACCTTCCGCCGATGCGCCTCGGCCCCTTTCACTGTGCCCCGCCCTTTCGAACCTTGCCTTTCCCCTTAACCGCATGTCGCTCTTCTGGCCCGGCGCTTGCTGCCTGGCGCCGGGGTCACCTTCCTGGTCGCCAGGTAAGTCGTGTGTTTTGCATTTGCGTGTTTGCGTGTCCGTTTCTGCTGTGCGCGAGCCGAGCCTGGGTGGCATTTCGCCAACGGCGCGCCGACCTCGCCCCGTCTACACTCTCCGCCCCGAAACAAAAGAGTATACCGTTACCCTGTATTGCCGCAAACTGCACTTGCCTATCCCTTGTCTAGTTCAGCTTGGTTAAGCTTGGGATGGTATTCACAACCCCCCTTGCACACGCGTACAAACACGCTCGCACATGCGCTTGCAGAAAGAGCTGCACGCCATGCACCCGGACAGCAAGTGGATCTACGTGGCCAAGCACGTGGAGACGCTGTCCAAGGACCCGCTGCGGCCCAAGTCCGGCGCCTGGCACGAAAACGTGAGGCGCGGGCAGTCGGCCTGCAGCGTGTGTGTGTACGGTAGCACTGCTGCATGTTTGGGAAGCGTAGCCGGCCTGCACGTGCCTGCACGTGCCTGCACGTGCCTGCACGTGCCTGTGGATCAGCACGCCTGTGCGTCCTGGCCGTCAACGCCCCTCGCTCACCCTTCCGCTCCCGCGCACACAAACACACGGGTTTTTATTTGTGCTCTCTAACATGCGAACACACGGGCTTCAACAACTCAAACACACACGTTTGGTACGGCAGGTGCCCATCATGAACATCCCGCGCATCATCGCCGCCATCAGCTCGCCGCCGCCGCCGCCGCCCACCGGCCCCACCGCCGACGGCAAGGGCGCGCCGGCGGGCGTGGACGCAGACGGCAAGCCGCTGCGGCCGCAGGTGGGGAAGGCGGGAGGCCGTGCGGGTGGGCTGCGTGCGCGCCTGCCTGCCTGCTCGTGTATCGCTCGCGCACCCTACGCACCCACCTACACCCCCGCCCTGATGTTTGCAACGCCCTGTCAACACCGCCTCGGCATAATGACTGGTAACCATGAACGGAACCGCACCCCACCCCTCGTTACACACGCGCTCCTCCCCCATTCCCCCCCCATCAGGTGATGCACCGCTTCAAGCGGGTGGTGGACCAGTCCGCCATGGCCATGCAGCTGCTGAACCGGGTGCAGGGCGTGCTGCAGCCCGGAGGCGGCGGCGGCGGCGGCGCCAGGGGCAGCGGCGGCGGCATGCCGCCGCCGCCCATGCCCGGCCCGCCCGGCATGATGCCGCCGCCGGGCATGATGATGCCGCCGCCGCCCGGTATGTTCCCTCCCGGCATGATGCCGCCTCCAGGCATGTTTCCTCCGGGGATGATGCCGCCTCCAGGCATGTTTCCTCCCGGCATGATGCCGCCACCGGGGATGTTTCCCCCTGGCATGATGCCGCCGCCGGGGATGTTCCCTCCCGGCATGATGCCGCCTCCGGGCATGTTCCCGCCTGGTATGATGCCGCCCCCACCTCCGCGGTAGCGGGTAAAGACGAGGGTCCCCTAGTCGGGTCAAGGAGACATTCTCAAGGAAAGATCGCTGCCGCTTCTGCCGCTTGGTGCGCGCCGTAGGCCCGTGGGAAGCGCGCATCAGGGTATGCAGCACGCCTGGGCTGTCTGGCGGTGGTGGTGATGGTGGTTGCGAGTGGCGAGTTGCGGTGGCGGTGTCGCGCGTCTGGAGCAACGCCGGTGTACAGCGATGGGTAGAGCCAACGGTACATAAGCGCGGCTTCATGAGATTTTGGAAGGGGCGTGCGTCGCGACGGTGCCTCACAGCGCGCGCCTGGCTGCGTCGGGCGGGTGCGGCCGTGATGCCCCCGGCCTCGCGGCCGCAGGATCTTGGCAGGCGTAACCGTGTAGTGTTTTGTTTAGCCAGGGCAGGCCAAAGGAGCTAGCGGAGCTGGCGGACGCGCCGCATAGGCGTGGGCTTGCCGTTTGTATCCAGAGCAGATTGGGGTTTGGGGCGCACTGGCTTTCGGTTGTGCCCAAGGGCGCTTCAGCATCTTGTAAGCAGATGGTGAACTGCGGACTTGTCAAACAAACAACCGACGTCCAACAGATGAACCAACGTCCAACACAACACGTCAACAGTCAGGACAGCCCCCAAACGCGAGTGCTGCCGCATCAACCCCCACGCTCCTCCGTACCGCGCCCTTACACGCAGCCGCGTCTTCCACACCGCTCACGCCGCACCCTGCGCCGCCGCCGCACCCGCACCCGCCGCCGCGCCGCCGCCAAAGTCGCGCCACAGCTCGCCCCCCGGACCCGCCTCCCGTGCCAGCGTCCACATCTCCAGCTCTGCCAGCGCCGCCGCCACCACGCCCGCCTCCTCGTACCCGCGCAGCGCCAGCCGCTGCAGCAGCCGGTCCGGCAGCACCTCGCCCGGCGGCAGGCCGGAGGGCGCGCCGGGCGAGCCCAGCACGCGCGCCATGGTCAGTGTGTACTGCGCCGCCGGCCAGTCCGCCTGCAGCAGGCGCGGGCGTGGGCGCGGGCGCGGCGCGGGCGTGACCGTGTTGTGTTTCATGTTTGCACCATGCATGCCGACCATGCGGGCGGTTGCGGAGGCTGCGCTGCACAGCAGGTCAGGACCCGCCCCGCCAATGCAAGTGGTAAGCCACCTGCCCCCCACCCTGGCTGACAGCCAACGCCCCGGCTGACCCCAGATCAGCGGGGAGACCCACCTGCAGCGCCGCCCGCCGCTTGGGCGCGATGCCGCCCGCCGCGCCGTCCAGCGCCGCCCGCCGCACGCCCTCCAGGCTGCCGTACTCGGCCAGCAGCTGCACCGCGCCCTTGGGCCCGATGCCCGTCACGCCCTACGCAGGGCGCACACACCAGGGTTTTGGAGCCGTTCGTGCAGGGATACTTTATTTGGGGCTGCTGTCCACACCCCCAATCCCACCCCTTGCCCCACACCCCTGCCGGCCCTCCTCCTGCATCCTCCAGCCTCCTGCGCCTCCTCCTCCTCCTCCTCCTCCTCCTCCTCCTCCTCCTCCTCCTCCTCCTCCTCCTCCTCCTCCGCCTCCTCCTCACCGGCAGGCGGTCCGAGTCGTCGCCCGTCAGCGCCTTGTAGTCCGCCACCAGGCCCGGCCGCACGCCCAGCGCACCCACCACCTCGGCCTCGCGCAGCTGGTCGAACGGGAAGTCGTCCCAGCGCCGCGCCGCCGACGCCGCCGCCGACCCGCCCGCGCCCCCGCCCCGCGGCGCGGCTGCTGCCGACGCCGCTGCCGAGGGGCCGCGGCGGGGGTAGAGCAGCGCCACGTCGTGCGCGTCGTCCACCAGTTGGAAGAGATCGCGGTCGCCGGTGAGGATGCGCACGCCCAGGCCCTCCGACACCGCCTGCCGCACCAGCAGGCCCGCCAGGTCGTCCGCCTGGTGGGTTGGTGGAGGTGATGTTGGTTGGTGGTGGATGGTGGTGGATGGTGGTGGTTGGTGGTGGTTGGTGGTGGTTGGTGGTGGTTGGTGGTGGTTGGTGGTGGTTGGTGGGAGTGGACACACGGAGGGGGCATGAGACGGTAGGTAGAACGCGCCGGGCGTGTTTTGCAAGCGGTGGCATCGGCGGTGGTAATGGTGAATCAGGTGGACTGGTGCACGAGGGATATGCACTTGCAGGTCGCAGCGGCAGCTCACCTCCAGCCACGGCCGCGACAGGGGCGGTATCGCCATGAGGCCCAGCAGCCGCTGCGGCGGTCACGATGAACGGTGGGGTTGCAAGAGACGCAAGGTAAGTAAGTAATCGTAGGATGATGAGAGGACGTTGACAAGGCGGGCAATGCGTGCACATGTGGACATGTGGACATGATGGACATGTGGACACAGCCACCCAAAAGAAAGGTCGACAGACCGGCCGGAGCCCACAGGTAAGCCGTATGACGCACCTGCAGGTTCCGGAAGTCCACATAAAACTCCTCGTCCTTGGGCGTGCGCCCCGCCTTGTACGCCGCCGGCGGCAGCAACGCCCGCGCGCCGCCCTCCGCCACCCCCGCCTTCAGCGCCGCCACCACGTCCGTCAGCCCGCACTCCGCCGCCAGCTCCGGACCCAGCGCCGCCGCCAGCATGCGCACGACGTCGCCGCCGTCCTCCGCCGTGGCGGGGGACGTGGCGCCGTACTCTGCGTTCCAGCCGCCCGCCGCGCGGCTGCTGGCGGCGCCAGCCGCGCCATCGTCCCCGGTGCTGGCAGCGGCGGCGGGGCTGGCGGCGGCGGCGACGGCGGCGTCTGGCGGCAGGAAGGTGCCGGCGGCGGGGTGCAGGTAGGCGCGGGGGTTGGCGGCGTCCTGCGCCGCGCCCACCGCCCGCAGGTCGGCGCGCAGCGGCTCCGCCGCCAGCAGCCGGTTGGCCAGGTCCTGTGTTGCATGCGGATACACACACACATGCGGTGCACGTGGCGAGCCGCCGGTTCAGAGCAGCACAACTGCACAGAAGCAACATGACATCGGCCGGATTAATGCCGGGGCGTGCCGCGCCCAGCCCCACAGCGGCACCTTCCCGCGCCCCAGCCAGACCGCAGCTTAACCTAGGCACACGGCTGGTCCTCTGCGCGCGCACGCGCACGCACGTGCTCGCGCCCCCGCCAGCCCTCACTCCCCATGCAGCCAGCCACCCACCGTCCAGTCCAGTCGGCCCTGCTGCACCAGCCGCGCGGCGGCGTCGCCCGCCCGCGTGCGGCTGGAGGGGTCGAGCACGGACAGCGCGGCGCGGAAGGTGGGGCCGCGGTGGTCGAACACCACCGCCAGCGCCGTGGGCCGCACCGAGCGGATGGCCGCCCGCAGCGTCTGTCACGACAGGGGTGAGGCGTGTGTGAGGCGTGTGAGGAGCTGGCTCGGCAAGGCCGCGGCTGGGTTGGCGCGTGGCGGGGCGTCGAAGCCTTGCTAGCACGCCGCTCGCAGGCACGAGTCCCTTCTGATGATACGATGTGGTGATGCACGCGCCCGCACTCTTAACGCCCCTGCTAGCACGCCCCATCCAGAGGCCGCGACAAAGCACCCAACATGAGTTACACGGCGCCGCTCACCCGCACGACGCTGTAGGTGATGGAGGTGGGCACCCCCTTGCTGGTCGCCAACCGCTGGCCGTTGCCGTACCCGTAGTACGCACGGTTGGCCAGGTAGTTACCGTCAACCACCAACAGCACGCCCGACCTGCCGTTGGGACGCGTCACCGGCTCCGCCTGCGGCTGCACCTGCAGGCTGAGGGCCGGCGCCTGCGCCGCCGGCGCCGCGGGTGACGCCTTCTTAGCGGAGGCAGCGCCCCGGCGAGCCCGCGCGGGCTTGGTGGTGGTGGTGGTGGTGGCGTCGCCGCCGCTGCCTTCCTCGCTGGGGGCGGCAGGCTTGGTCCGCGTCCGCCGCGGGCGGGTGGGCGCCACGGATGTGGGGGCCGAGTCTGTGGCCGGCGCAGCCTCCGCGGTGGCGGCGGCGGCGCTGCCGTCGCTGCCGCGGGGCTGCGAGGTTGTCCGCCGGGCGCGTCTCGCCTTCACAGGCGACGGAGCCGCTGGCGCCGCGCCGGCCTCGGCCGGCCCTTCGGTAGCGGCGCAGACTGCAGTCTGCCTCGGCTCTCGGGAGCAGGCATGCTTCCGACCGCGCGCACCCGCCCGAGTGCTGGTTGCTAGCGCGGTCGCCCCCGCCGGCAGCAGTTGACACGACGTTCGGCCGCCGCAGACGGCCGGCCCCCACAGACGGCCCGCAAGACTCCTCATCAGTCCATAGCTGTGCATGAGGGGCTGCGCCGCTGACCTAATTGCGCGCCGACCGGTCGCGCAAGGGCTTTTCGGAAGGAAATGTCGCGCCTAGGCGGGAAGCGACTTGAGAAGCATTCGGTATCAGCACTTTGGAGGTAGTTCTTTCATGCAACACAGGCAGTGAAGGCATAAACGGCCTTTCAAACGCATCGCAAGGAGTAAAACCTGATGGAATTGGAGCAGCACTTGGGGCTTGGGCACTAAACGACAGTTCTGGCCCTACTGCGCTAGGCAAAACCTAATATATTGTCAAGATAATGCAGCTCAAGCGAAATTAAGCCAGTGGCGAGTCAGGTCTGCAAGCTAAAAATGGCCACGACAAGGTAGCTTGCTGATGGTCATCTTGCCATAATACCAACATCGAATTCACGTTGCTTAGCATGTCGGCCAGCACAGCGACAGCGCCGACGCGCAACCACACATCGGCTCTGTCGCCGCGCGCGGCCAGCTTGCACCTGCACAGCGGCCCCTACGCTGTATTCCACGGGACCTGTAGCTTCAGATCGCACCGATGCGTCGGTCGGACCCACCTGTCTCGGAGCGCGCCGGTGTTGGCCAGCCTGCCGGCAGCGGCAGCGCTGCCACTCGCATCGCCCGTGCCTGCCGCCGGTGCCAGCGGTGCAAGGCCCTCAGCCCAGCATCCAAACGATGTGGGTACCTCAGGACCATCTAGTACAATCCCGGTCGCCTCCAGCACAGCGGCGTCGAGCGATCCTGCCGGCCCGGGGCTGAATGGCAAGCCGGCCGCATCTGGGTCAGCGACCGCAGGGTCTTCAGGGGCCGCCGCCGCCGCCCGCCCTCGTCAGGCAGACTCCGTTGCAGGCGGCGGATCACAGCGGCCGCCTCAGGCCAGGAACAGCAC
Organism: Chlamydomonas incerta; assembly: GCA_016834605.1. NCBI lineage: Eukaryota > Viridiplantae > Chlorophyta > Chlorophyceae > Chlamydomonadales > Chlamydomonadaceae > Chlamydomonas > Chlamydomonas incerta. The sequence continues at coordinate 434,943 of JAEHOC010000012.1, forward strand.
CAGGGACACTTCAGGTACAGAGCGCCAGGGCGCCGGCGCCGGCCGGCAGCAAGGCAGAGGCTCCACATCTGCATCACGGCCCTCCGGCCGGAGAGGCGGTGATGGCCGCGGCAGCGGTGGGCGCGGCGACCGGGGCGCGGCTCGCGGCGGGCAGAGGGCTGCGCCGTCACCCCAAACGCCGCCGCCACCGCCGCCCCCACCGCCGCCGCCGCCTCCAGACCACAGTAACGGCGGCTACACGCTTGTGTCCACGCCGGAGGAGCTGGAGCTGATGCTTGACCAGCTGGCGGTGGCGGCGGCGGGAGGCCACCAGGCGGCGGGCGGGAGCAGCGGTCGCGGCGCCAATGGCGCTGCCGGCAGCAGCAGCAGCACTGGCAGCAGCAGCGGTAGCCACAGCCTGGGCGCGCTGGCGATTGACTGCGAGGGCCAGGAGCTGGGCCGGCCGGGCGGCAAGCTGTGCCTGCTGCAGGTATGGGCAGGGTGTGTTTGTGTGTGCTAGGGAGTGGCTGCCGTTGAGCGCGTTGCCCTGGTCGCACGGCCCGCAATCTCCTGGCTTCCATGTCCGTAGCCTCCCTGTGTGGCATTGTGTTGGTGTTTTTGTGTGTGAGTGTGCGTATGTGCGTTTGTGTGTGTGCGCGTGTTAATGTGCGCGCGCCTCCGTTGCCGCGAGTACCGAACAGGTTGGCTACCCCCTTCCCCCCCCCTTGCCGCCGCTCGCGCCTGCCGCAGCTGTCTGCCCGCATCGGCGGCCGCTCAGGGCGCTGCCTGTCCATTTGGCTGGTGGACGTGACCGCGCTGGGCTGGCGCGCCTTCGCCTACCGCTCCCGCCAGCCGGGGCCGGGGCCGGCGGGGGCGCCGATCAGCCTGCGGGGGCTGCTGGAGGACGAGGTGGGGGCGGGCGGGGGTTATTGCCTATGTATGAGTGTGTGTTCTAGGTCTCACGGTACGGGGAAAGACAAGGACAATGCAAGCGATGCGGTGTGACCGGAATGGGCCCGTTGACAGCAACCCAACCCTAACCCTCCCTGCCCGCCTCCGCCTCTCCCCTCTCACCCCGCCGCTCCTCCCCAGCACGTGCCCAAGCTGCTGTACGACGTGCGCAGCGACGCCGCCGCGCTGTCGTCCGAGTTCGACGTGCGCCTGCGCGGCGTGACGGACCTGCAGCTGGCGGACGTGGCGGCGCGGCAGGCGGAGGAGGGCGCGCGACGGGCGGCCTGGGTGGAGGGCCTGGTGCGCTGCCTCAGCCGGCGCCTGGCGGCGGATGGGCGCGGCGGCGCGGGCGTGCCGCCGCGGCTGGCCGACGACCTGGCGGCGGCCACCGCCATCGCCAAGCGCTACCACGACGGCGGCAACACGCAGGTGGGCCACAGGGCGAGAGAGGAGCGGGACAGCCGGGGGTGCCGTGCCGCAGGGAGCACAGCCCCTCGCATCGGCGCCTGTGCCCGTCGCGTCACAGCCAGCGCCCGTGCTTGCTGTACCGGTACTGCCGCTTTGCGGAAATGATTTGACAAGTGATAGCCAGTCCTGTGATTGAGTGAATGACGCAGTTCAACACCTCCACCCGCCTGCGCCGCCGCCACATCGCAGGTGTGGGCGCTGCGGCCGCTGACGGCGCAGCTGGCCGAGTACGCCGCCACCGACGTGCGCTACCTGCACGCGCTGGAGGAGGCACTGCGGCGGCGGCTCAGCCGCGAGCTGCTCGACAAGGTGGGGCCGGGGCTGGCTGGGTGGCAGGCTGGCTGGGTGGCAGGCTGGCTGGGTGGCAGGCTGGCTGGGTGGCTGAGTGGGTACCTTGGGCCTGCGGGGATGGGAGCAGGGGGCGAGGGGCACTGCTGCCGACGCGGCCGGCCGCGTTACGCCCAACCCTCCTCGCACTCGTCTTCACAGGTGGCGCTGGAGACGCGGCGGCGCATCACCTCGCCGGCGCCCAACAACAAGGACGCCCGCGCGGCGGCGCCGCTGATGGTGTCGTCACGGCCCGGCACCGGCGCGCTTGCTTCCGGGGCAGATGGCGGCAGCAGCGGCAGTAGCGGCCCCGCATCCGCCAGCGGTGCCGGTCCTTCGGGGCCAAGTGGGGGCGGTAGTAGCGGCAGTAGCGGCAGTGGCCACATGGGCCTGATGGAGGGGCTGGTGGCGGCGCTGCTGCTGCACTACGACTCCGAGCAGCGGCGGCTGGAGGCAGCGGCGGCGGTGCAGGCGCCGGCGCCGGCGCAGCAGCCGCTGCAAAGTGCTGGCCAAGGCGTGCCAGCAGCAGCTGACGCCGCGGCATCCACGCCTTCCACACCTGCCACAGACGCGACCGCGGCCACCCAGTCACTTCTCTTCCTCCAGCCTCACTCACAAGCGGCGGCAGCTGCAGCCGCAGCCGGCGGTGCCGGCGGTGCCGCTGGCACTGGTGCGGGGCGCGGGTTGGTGGCGGCGCGGCCGCCGCCGCCTCCCCGGCCGCCGCTGCTGGTGCCGGCGGAGCAGACCCTGGACACCGCAGCGCGGGATCTGCTGGAGCTCGGGCTGCGGCCTGAGGCCCCAGGCGGCCCAGGCGCCGCATCACCGCTGCGGCCCAGGCCGCCAGCTACAGCCCAGCTGGCAGCTGCTGCTGGCGGGCCAGCAGGCGGCCTCCTGAGCCGCAGCGGCAGCGGCAGTGGCAGAGATGGTGTCGTTGAGACTACGCAGGCGGCGGCGGATACAGGGGTGGAGATGGCGGAGGCGGCGGCGGCGAGGCGTGCGCGGCTGGTCGCCGTGTGGTGGCTGCTGGGGGCGGAGCGGGCTCTTTCGCGGCCGGGGTCCCGGCTGCTGCAGGATGCGGCAGTAGCGCGGGATCCAGGGCTGCGGTGGCTGGTGGGGCAGGCCGAGGCAGGGGCCGGTGGAGCTGGTCGACGGCAGGCATGAGGAAGCTTAGGTTGGCAATACGAGCTGGGAGCTTGCTTAGCAGTGCGCGAGAAGTCGATGACCGCGGCCGAACCGCTGGACGTGCAAGTTGGCTGTAACAGTTGCCAGCGCAACTGCGATAGGAAGACGCCAACCCGTTCAATTTTCTCAGGGCTAGCGTCTTCGAGTTTTAGAACGGCCGGTGGGGAGGCAGGGCCGGGGGGGGGGGGCGGGGCTCACACAACACCCTCCAGCCAGCACCGCTTCTGTTTGCCCCGGACGGCTAGGAAGTCGGAGCGGCGTTCCGCCGCACTTCGACTTGGCGCCGCACCGCAACCAGCCCTGCCTGCTTGCCACAATAGCTTTTGAGAATAATCATCATTCAAACTTCTACACGTTCAACCCAGCAGGAAGCGCGCGGGGCTGGTTCCCGTTGAGCTTTTCGTAGAACTCGCCAAGACTCAATTCCAAGGCAGCTCGACATCACAACAAATAGACGATGTCAATATAATTAAAAGTGAAAGCAAACATTGAGCGCTCGCGGTTGTCGTGATCGATTTGTAGTGCCCGCGGCGATAACTGCTTTTGATGCAGCCAGACAGACTCAAGCTCAGAAAACAAACCTCAAGACAACACATCACTTGTATGACGCACAATCCCAACCCAACGAGCGCACCTCGTGGAAAACGCGCACACATGCCGACCACCACTGCAGGCCCGGGCGCCGCCCTGTTGCTCGTGGTGGGCCTCTTATTTCTACTGTTGGGAGTAGTAGATGCGCACCCTAACCTATGGCCGCTGGCAACCTCACCTTGCGATTCGCACCCCGGCGCCGGCTACAAAGGTCACGGCGCTCCAAAGACCGACAGGTGTGTTTCAAGTCATCGTTCTGAATCTTCCGGGCGTTGAGCTTGTCAGTAACTGGTACAAATGCCATCCGCAGCGCCATCGTGTTCGCTGTGACGCAAGGAACCACTGCCAAGACGGCGCTATGCGCCGGTCAGACGTACGCCGTTACGGTAAGATGTTTTGCGCATGAAACACTGTGCGGACGAGCGGCTTTGGGGGTGTTTGGTTCGGCTGCAGCCTCGGGCCTTCCGCCCACGCTTCCGCCGGGGTGGCGCTTGCGGCAGGGGCAGGGGCAGGGACGTCCGACGTGTAACTTTGCACTGTGAAAGTGCCTTGGCCTTGCGGCGATCTCATTCGCAGCTCAGGCTCCATATCAGGGGAGCACAGTGTGAAAGCGGAGGACGCATGGGTTATGGGCTGCAGTGCTTTATGCACGCGGCTGCAGCCAACACCACTGCGGCGAGCGGGGACGCTTCACGCAACCATGTTGAGCGGTCCTGTCAAACTGACGCTGCTGCACTTCGCTATATCACATGCGCGCACAGGTGTCATGGGGCACCTCCACACGCGAGGCGCTGCTCACTGCCAGCCAGGGCAGCCTGGGCAGCACCGGCTCTTGGTGCGTGCCTCAGTGCTGTAGGGCAACGGGGCAGAACGGGACGCTGTGGTGGGGTCCTGACGCTTCGGGTGGCTGAGAGAAGCCCCGTTCAAGGGAATGCAACGCCGCTGTAGGTGGAGTGGAGGCACTGGGGCTGCGACAGCGAGTGCTGATTGGCCGGCGCCCTTGAACCGCTGCTGTGTCGCCCCCACCTGCTGCCCATGTCCCACAGCCCCAACAAGAAGAATTACCTGAGCCCCGCCGCGAAGCAGACGGCCACCCTGACACTTCCCGCAACGGCCACAGGTAAGACCGAATGGGCAGCTGCTGCATGAACCCTATTCGCCCCGCTGTCGGTTGTCTCCGCACGTAGCATGCCTCCTGTACGTAGCGCGCACGTGTAGACAGCCCCAGCGCCCTCGTGTCCCCAAGCAAGATCTTGGCCTCTGGGACTGGACGTGATGCGCCCTTTATCCGGATTGGGTCTTATTGTGCATGCAGGTAGCGTGGTGCTGAAGGTCACGTGCGCCGCCGGCGAATTTGACTAGTGAGTTGAACGCGTCACCTGCCTAGCAATGCGCGCAGCCGTGTGCTCTGTGGGTCGGTCATGCCATACTGTAACTGTATGGTGCTTCCCACCGCGAACGAATCTAACGTTGTCCTTGTGCCCATCCCGACACAGCTTCCATCAAAACTCGGCCACCTTCACAATCGACCCCGCCAGCTGCGCCACCACCACGACCACCAGCCCAACCACCACCACGACCACGAGCTCCCCGGCCCCGGCAACCACCACCACCACCACCGCTAGCCCTGCCCCCAGCACCACCACAACCACCACCACGACGGCCAGCCCCAGCCCCAGCCCCAGCACCGTCACTGGCACCGGCAGCACCACCACCACTGGTACTTCAACGGCCGGCAGCAGCACTTCGACCAGCACCACCAGTACCGGCACCACCACCACCACTGACACCAGCAGTGCCGCCGGCACCGCCACCAGTACAACCAGCAGCACCTCAACCACCAGCAGTACCAGCGGAGGCAGCTCCAGCGGCAAGGTACGGCGCGGCAAATGTGCATTAGGGCGTGGCCTTCCTGAGTTCCGGGGGCCGAGGCCATTCCAGACCTTTGACAAGCTCAGTTTCCGCCGCCACTGCGCTCTTCACCTTGCCACGCACGCAGACTTGCGCCAGCTCGGACCTCGGCTACGCCTGCTCGCTGGCGCTCAAGAGCGGCGCCGTGCTGCACTGGACGCCCGGCGGCGCGGCGCCGCCGCCCAACCCCTGCACCTCCTCCATCACCGCCTCCTCCTCCTCCGACCTGGTGCACCTGGCGCTGTCATCGCCCCAGGCCGGCTACGTGTCCATCGCATTTGCGTCCAAGTCGGGTGTGATGAGCCCGGCCAACGCCCTGATCGGCCGCATCGACACTACCGGCGCCGCCAAGGTCGAGGCCTACCCGCTGGACGGCTACGATGTGAGCCCGGCCGTGGCGGCGTCGGCCTGGGGCGTGCAGGGCGCGGGCGTGGTGTCCACCAGCGCTGGCGGCACGGTCCTGTGCTTCTCCATCCCCGCCAGCGGGTTGAGTGGCGGCGTGCGCCGGCGTGGGCGCGCGCTGGCACAGGCGACCGCGAACCTTGGCCTGGACGCGACCGGTGAGTTGGATACACGATACACAAGTGCGGGAGTGCTGATGAATGGACCAGCGGGTGGTGGCGTGTGCTCGTTGCTTGCTTAGGGACTATGCCATCATTGCCGTCGGTCGCTGCACGCCTCTCTGATGTGGCACATCGTTTCGCCTCCGCGACCCCGCAGCGCTGCAACTGAACTGGGCCATCAACGACTCGCCGGACCTGGTCACGCATGCGGCCAAGGGAGGGCTGCAGGTGCGTCGGGGACGGGTGTATGCAGTGATGCATGTTTGACTCTGCACAGCCGTGTTGGCCTCAGTATAGCTGGCCAGGAGCCCTATCTCGGGTTCGGAGGGCAGCGGGTGTCACGCCCGGGCTTACGTGTTCTACGCGACCTAGTTTAACGCCCACGCGGCTGGTATCGCATCTTGAGCGGTCGAACGGCTGCCTCCCCTAGAATCAATCTCTCTCGCTCTCCCTCTTTCTCCCCATATCTCCCGTACTCCGGCCCGCCGGTCAGCACACCGTGCCAGGCCCATCGCTTACCACTTACCACTACCCCCGTCTCTCCCCTGCCTGCACGCAGCTGAACGCGGTGTCGGGCGCCTCGGCCATGGCGGCGGCGGAGAAGGAGAAGTTCGTGCAGGTGTGGGGGCGGGGGCTGCGAACAGGCGCGGGCGGGCATCTCTTGAGAGCTGGGCGGATGAGCGGGTAGGACTGTGGGAGTCGGCTGGTAGCGTTTCCGTCGTGGCTATAGTGCCTGCGGCCTCGCTCGCGCGCACTATTGCAACCAGCTGGTGCCGGCAGGCACACCTACGCACCTCTCTTACCCTCGCTGCTGCGGCCTGCAGGTGCACGGCGCGCTGATGGCCCTGTCCTGGAACTTCCTGCTGCCGCTGGGACTGCTGCTGGCGCGCCACCGCTGGGCGCTCAACGGCGCGCGCTGCAGCATGCCCACCGCCGCCAACGCCGACGGCTCACCCGGCGACCTGTGCGGCAACAACCACTGCTGCGCCAAGGAGATCTGGTGAGGAGGTGGCGGCGGGATGTGGCGGCACGGTGGCTGGTAGCATATGGTTAGGTAGGGCCAGCGGGCTTCTTGGTGAGAGGTGGCTCAGGTGGGTGCCTGCGCCCTCTGTCGTCCGTAATCCTCAGAGCGCCGCTGCTGCCGCCGCCGCCTCAATCCCTTCCCAATCCTGCACCCCGCACCCCACAGGTTCTACCTGCACGTCACCTTCCAGTGCAGCGGCCTGCTGCTGTTCCTCATCGGCTTCATCATCGCGGTTGTGAAGCTGGAGGTGGAGGGGGACGTGGGCTCGCCGCGCGGCGCGCACAAGGTGCGGCGATGGGTTCGGCCCTGGCGCGGTCCGGCCGACCTTTACGTTAGAACCCACATTGTTCACCTCATTTCCAGACACCTTGCAATGTATGTTCTTGCAGCCAGCTTGACACGACAAATGCAATTCGGTTGCAACCGCCCATGCATTACTGTAACTGCAGGTGATGGGCTACGTGGTGGCCGCGCTGGCAGGGCTGCAGTTCGTGATCGCCTTCATCCGCCCCGCGCCCGGCGCACCGCGGCGACCAATCTGGAACTTCCTGCACCACAACCTGGGCCGCGGGGCCATGCTGCTGGCATGGGCGACCGTATACCTCGGCGTCTATCTCGCCCACCTGAGCTACGAGCAGGTGCGGCGGCGGCGGCGGTTTGGGCCCTGGGCGGGCGTGGAGGGGCTGGGGCGTCGTGTCGCGGGTGTGTGTGGGGGGGGGATGGCGCGATGCGTGTGCTCTGCTTCCCGCTAAGGCAAGTCCCTGGCCACCACGCACCTTGTTGCGCCCCGCCCGCAGGTGCTGGCCAGCTGGCTGACCCCGCTGGTGGCTGTGCTGGCATGCGTGCTGGGCATCGACGGCGCCCTGACGCTGGTGCGCGGCCCGCTGCTGCACGCCGTGGTGGCGCACGCCGCCCGCCTGGCCAAGGTGGCAGACGCGGAGAAGGGCGCCGCAGGGGTGGCGACAAACGGCGGCAACATGCTTGCGGCCAAGCCCAGCTCCATCGGCCGCGTTGCACCCATGCCCGACGGCAGCAACGGTATGCGCCTGGGTGTGCCCGCTCCTGGCAACGGACCCATGTCGCCTCCGGTCCCTACGGCGTCCATGATGCCCAACTGAAACCGCTGCTGAATCCTGGTGCGGTGGTGTCAGCCCAACGTGGATGCACTGTCACTCATGTGCATGCTCACTCAGCTTGCTTTGGCTTCTATACTCGGTTTGCCAGACGTACCCAAGTGGGTCTTTTACCTCGGTTGGCTGCTTTAACACTGCCCGACTGTGCCTCGAGAACGTGCTCGAGCTAGCATTTTTCCATTATAGGGTCGAGCCACGTTTCGCACGCTTTTGATTCCTACTCTGGTCCTTGGCCATGGGCTGTGTATGTATGGGAGTGGATACTCAGAGGTGCGCGCGGCGTGTGGTGCGTGTGGTGAACGGTGGCATCCGTACACCGGGTTGAAGGCTTCCAATCATTGACGTGTGTGAATATGCGTTTAGCATCATCTGGATCATCCGGCAGTATTGCATACTGGGCGCTGAGGATTCTCTTACAAGCGCCACTGCGGGGTGTCGGGTGTACGAGTGCATCATCAAGAACATGGGGTGCATTCCTGCACATGCAGCTGCATCTCTATTCATCGCCTGCAGGGGTCTGCACACGAAGAGCGATGTAGTACCGCACATTTATCGAACGTGCTTGGGGGTTCATTGAAGCATGCGAGCGACCGGAGTTCAGAGTTTGCGTGGATGGGGGGCAAAGGTTATACCTCATGAAGCGAATCGAGTATGGAGACCGTTCAAAGCCAGATTCGCCGACTGACGGTTCCCGTTGCAGCAAGACTGTCGAGGGCAGCCCGTTGGTAATGGTTGCGGATCCCGGGTGGGCTCCCTTGCTCCCTAGTCAGGCCGGTGCAGATGCGCACGTTTATCAAGCGCCGGTGTGCTCGCTGACACCGACTGATTCCAAAGCGAGAGTGTGTGCCGCCGCGTGCGCGTGGCAGCAGATCAGTTCTCAGCCGCAAGGTTGATATCCACTTACATGTGTTGTGTTTGGTTACAAGGTGGTGCACACGACATGCTCACCTGTCTGTCTTGAATGCTGCACCGGATGGCGCTGAAAGTGCGCCAGGCGTGAGGCGGCGACGGAAATGTCACACATCAAGGATGCATCATGTTAATGGCGTTTCGAACATAGTTACATCATCCTTGAAGGTTGAGCAGGTGAATGTGTGCAAACATGGTGGACACATGGGCGACGGCAGGCGTGCACGCCTGGTCGGCGCACAGGCGGCGTGGGCCCGCACTGCACACGACAGGCCGACGGGATTATTGCTTATATGGAAGTTGAGAACTTGCGTACATAATACATTACATGTAATATCGTCTGCCTGATATGCTGGGGCATCGGTTCAACGCGGCCACGCCATTGGAGAGGCACCCCTGGCACTCACAGCACCGGGCCGCAGATGGCACAACCCCTCAAGTCATTTGGCACCACTGCGGTACTAAACGGAGGGGTATACCAGGGTTTTGGCAGTTGGTTGTCGGTCAGTCGGTGCGGGGTGTGTGCGTGTCGGGTCTGGTCGGGCATCTGGGTTCCGTTGGCATCTAAGCTGCCGTGCCCATGCATCTTGGCTGCCCGCTGGTTGGGCCGGCGTCCGGCGACCCCGCCGCGGAATCTTGGCTACGGGGGCATCTGAGTTGCCTTGGCACTGTCGCCGGGGCATCTACAGGTGCCGGCGCCGCCAACTAAAGTTGCCTGGGCGGGGTTGCCGCCGCACTTTGAGGTGCCTGCGTTGGCAACTAAGTTGGCACGGCGGGGTAGCACGCGCATCCATATGACCAGAGGCCGACGGCATCTTTTCGGATTTCCCACCCTCCGGTCTTGGCATGGCGTAGTCACAACGAACATGAAAACGACCTTGTGAGACTACTTATTCGGTATGAACACCTGCCTTCACTGGCGGAGCTAGGCGTGATGAAGACCTGCAGGCCACCGGCCTCGCGAGCGTGCGGGGATACACCGTGCCATCCCGTGCATTCCGTCGCCCGAGCGGCGAGCGCCCCAGGCAGCAGCTTAACCAAAGTCCCTGCTCCAGGTGCACTAATTATATTAAGACTCATTCAAATTCAGCGCTCGAAGGGCCCCAGCTCCTTTCCCCAGAGGGGGAGAAGCAGTTCTGTCAGCATGAAGTTGGCCCTCGTGACGCTTGGCGACAACGGAGCCTCGATTAGTTGCCTTAATTCAAATTGACTGTAGGGCCCAGCCATGACGAGTCACGGAGCTAGGGCACCACTACACTCTCAGGCAGGAGGTTATTAATGGAGTCGCGAGTTTCCGTGGCACTCCCCCGCGTGCTCGCCATACTATATCTGGCACTATGCCACCATACAGTCAAGTCAACAGGGGCGCTCCTTGATGGCCTCCCAGTGGACCATGAAACTTCCGGCCTGGCCACGCTGCGCGTGCCGGCCGGCATTTCCACCGTTAATAGCGGCGACACAGTGGAGGTTTCCACGGGCGAGCGGCTGGTGTTGGTCGGGGTCGGGGCTGACTCAGTGCTGGACCTCCGACAGACGGCGGGCCCCGGCAGCGTCGTGCCCGCGTTTCGGCTGCTTTCCGGTGCGCGGTGGATTCCCCGTGATCGAAATCGTTTGACGCGGTGCTCTGTCGATTGAAAGGTGGACAGTGCCGCTGGCGGACTGCGGTTGTCAGGCGCTTTTTGGTTGCTGTGCTGTAGGAACGAGAGGTTGGAGGTACACTTCCCTGACGCCCACACACACAGACCCAAGACACCACCAACTTTTGACCACGTGTGCAATGCGGCCCGCAGGCGATTCGTACCTGGAGCTGCACAACCTGACCCTGCTACTGCCGCCCCTTCCTGAGGAGGCTGCTACAGCCGGCTCGGGGGCGCTCCCTCCCAGCCTGCTCGCACACGTCATTCACGCTGCGGTCGGCAGCGGCAGCGGCAGCGGTAGCGGCAGCAGCAGCAACAGTACGATTAATAATGACATCCGGGTCATCCTGCGTGGAGCAACAGTCGTCGCCGGCTCTTGCAGGTGGGCACGGCACGTGAGCTCAACACTGTTCGCCATGCCGCACAAGGCGTATACGTGCCGCTGTGCGCAGCTGTTGGTGGTTTTGCGGCACAACTGGGTTGCTTCCGATGCGGCTTATGACGCATCAAAATCATTCTTGAGCATCTGTTGGGTTATGGTTTGGGTTTGCGTTGTTTACCGAGCAACAACCCGCTGCCTGCACCAGCTGACATTTCGAGCACTTGGCCGCGCGTGTGCCCCACAGCAACTTGGCGATCCACCGAAACTCTTTCTGCCGCGACCTGAACCGCTGGCGGGCGCGTGTCGCGGCGTACGACGAGCCCACTATCCTGGGAGGGACGGTGCGGTACGGCAGCAGGGCCTCTGGTGGCGGGCTGATGGCGGTGGGCTCAGCCACAGACAGTGGTAGCAGTAGTGACAGTGCGCCGGCTGCCGCACAGCTGCTGGACAGCATCGTCACGTGTGACGCGGGAGTGGGCGACAGTAGCGCTAGCAGCAGTGCCGGCAGTGCCAGCAGCGCGCCTTTCACGCCATCTGGGCCCTCCGGCCCCTGGGACTGCCTCGCCGTCACGGTGTCGGACAGCAACGGTTTGGCGGCGCTGCCGGACCTGGTCGCCGGGCAGCAGTTAGCGCTCGCGGGGGCGACGGTGCTTGTGACCGTGGATGCCGGCACGCCGGTTCGCGTTGACCCGAGCACCTGGAGCACGATCAAGGTGGGCGCGGGCCGGGTCCAGAGCGAGGATCACAACCGCATGCCATTCAATCGCGAGGATACTTCGTACTCATTGAAGAACGCCGATCCCTCTTGGCCACAGGTTCGCCAGCAGACGTCAGTATTCTTCGTTGGCCGCGGCCGGGCGGCGTCCCTGGTGAGCGGGCGCCCGCATGCAGAGATACCTAGACCACCCACCTTGCCTTTGGTTGGCGGATCCATGGATGCGATGGTGATTGTCATTGCCAGCAGCGCGCGTCGCCTCTCCGCACGAAGCACGACGCCCCGCCCGACCGCGTTACACGCTCCCTGTCCCGCCCCTGTCTACCCTGCCTATCATCCCGCCTGCCCCCAGCTGGACCTGGCGGGCCTGCAGTCCAAGCAGTTTGTGGACGTGGCTTCTGACGTGCTGAGCCAGGGGCTTGTGGGCCTAATGGATATGACGCTGTTTGGGCTGTCGTACCCGACACGCGCGCTCACGCAAACCGATCTCATGGCGGCGTGGGTGCACGCCGTGGGCATCTCGGGGTGAGTGCACCTGTGCTGCTGAGGCCTGGCAAGCAGGTAGCAATAAGTGAGCAGCAAATGCTACCAAGACCCTTCCACGCAGGATAATCCTACACTGATGAATTCACTGCTCCTGCACGTACAACCACTGAACGTTGATTGCCGCTGGACCTGCAGGGTGCAAGAGCCTAGCCTCTACTTTCACTCGGACGGCCGCATCACCACGCCTGAAGTCATAGCCTGGTTAAAAAACGTGCGCCTGGCGGTCCCGGACGCGGAGGCGATGTGGTGGCGCAACGCGGCGCCGGTCGCGGCCGGCGGTGGCGGGATGTCGCTGTCGAGCGGCGAGTGGTCCGGGCTCGCACTTGCGGACCCAGACACGCCGCTCAACGCATGGGTGTACGGCGCCTTTCCGCCGGCCGCATCACCCGGGGCGCGCGCGGCGGACCCAATCCACCCAGAGTGGGAAATGGGGCCGATTCGTATGCACTGGCGCGGTCTGCGCGCATGCGACTATTGCTGGGTAGCGCCACTGTCGCGCGTGGAGGAGGCAGCAGCAATTGTATCAGCTGTGGCCACAGCTGGTGGCGGCAACAACGGCGGCAGCGGAGACGTTGGTAGCGGCACGCAGCTGGCGGCGGCGGCGGCGCAGCGAGACGGTGGGGCAGCGACAGGCGGCACCAGCAGTGGTGGCGCCGTGCTCGTGGAGCCACCGCGGCTGCAGATCACGTGGCCACTGGCGGACTCGATGGGGCCCGGCCTGGCCTCCCAGGTGAGTGCGTGCGTGCGTGAACAGCTGCGTACCAGCTGCGTACCGTAATATGGGTGTGCACTGCATGCGTCATGCAGCAGCTGCACGACACGGGCCTCCATTGGCATTCCCGCCAAATGCATGGCATGCCGTACTTGCTGTGCCTTGTACGATATACCACCTTGCTGCATCCCGCTTCCCCAACGCCGCACAGCTGCCCCTCAGCCGCCTGGTGCTGGTGACGGGCACCCGCGGCTCGCCCCACGTGGAGCTGGCGTCCGCGTGCAGCGGCATCAGCGCCGCCGGCGGCCCAGTGCACGTCATGCCGCCCGCCGACTACGAGTCCGTGGCGCGGCTGTACGGCGGCACCGCCTACTTCGCCGGCCGCCTGCGCCGCAGCACGGGGCTGGGCGTGCCCATGCTGCCGGCCGGGGGGGACTACTACGACATCGCGGTGCTGGGGGAGGCGGTGCGTGTGCGTGCGTGCGTGTGTGTTTGTGTCGTGGGCGAAGGGGGGTTTGCAAGGATGGTGTGCGAAGTCGTAGACAGCAGGGTGGTCAGATGGTCGGGACGTGTGGCATGCACCTGTTGCATGTGGAGTAGCGCGGTGTGCGTGACGGTGGCACGCAGCTTATGCGCTAACACGGTGCCCATGCCATGTGTCGCTTCACAGGACCCGTCCGTGACCCTGGGTGCCTCTGCCAGCTCGGGAGCTTTCTGCGTGCTGCTGCCGCCCCCCGCGGCGCAATCCGCCTTGGGCCCCGCCACCTGGGACATGATGGACCTGGCAGACCGCATCCGCATCCGCGTGGGGCCGGCCGGCAGCGACAGCGACGGCCCCTCGCTCCAGATCCAGGGCTTCACGCTGTACAACATGTCGCCGTACCGTCCACCACCCCCTCCAGATCCGCCGCAGCCCCCGCCGCAGCCCGCAGCCCCCAGGCCGCCAGGGCATCCCGCCATTGCCCTCGGCGAGGTGGTCGCCATTGAGATAAATGGCCAGCCAGTGGACAGCAGCGGCAATGTGGTGACGGGCAGCGGCGGAGGTGGCGGCACCGCAGCGACGGAGGCCACGAGTACGGACGGTGGCACTGGCGGCACTGCGGCCACCACAGGAGAAGTGGCAAGTGGTTCGGACGGTGGCACAGCAACTGCCGTGACCTCGGACAGCGTGACCAGCGGCAGCACTGGCAGCAGCACCACCGGCGGCAGCACCGGCAGCAGTACCACCGCCACCGGCGACAGCAGCACCAGCAGCAGTAGCACCACCACCGGCGGCGCCATCATTGACAGCAGCACCATCAGCAGCACCAGCAGCAGCACCAGCAGCACCGGCAGCACCAGCAGCAGCGAAGATGGCAGTGATGCAAACGGCGCAGCTGCGGGGGCCCTCGCCGCCTCCGACGCCGCTGCAGACGGTGCAACCGGCTTGGTGGCTGACGGCGGCCTGGCGACCGCGTCCGCCTCCTCCACGACTGCTGCCACGACAGGTGCCGCGGACACCATGGCCGGTGGCACACTGGCCGGCGGCGTGTCGCAAGGCGTGGCGATGGGTGCCGTGTACACGGGCGGCGATGCCATGGGCGGCGTGATGGTGGGCGTCGATGCCAATGGCGGCACCACTGGCGGCGATGTGGGCACCTCGGGAGCAGCTGAGGGCGGGCAGCTCAGCGGCGTGGCGGCTGTCGGCGGTGGCCCTGTGGACGCCGTGAGCGAGGCGGGCGGCGCATCAGTTGGCGTGGCCATCGGGGAGGTAACCGGCGTGGTGGAGACCGGTGGCACCACGACAGGTGGTCGTGGCGGTGGCGCTGGGGAGGCCGCCACTGCTGGCGGGATGACAGGGGCCGGCGGTGGCGGCGTCTGCTGGTCATGCCTGCTGCGGCCAACACAACCGCCGCAGGCCCCTAGTCCACCATCAGCACCGCCATCCCCGCCGGGGCCGCCGTCACCGCAGCCTCAGGCGCCAGCACTGCCGCCGTCGCGACCGCCGTCACCGCCGCTGCCGCCTCCGCCCGACTCCAGCGAACCGTTCCACGGCCTGTCGCTTGCGCTGCCTTTCTTCCAGTTTGACAGGTGGGGGCCGCGTGGGGAATGCGCTGCCTTTCCATTCTATGTATGACCGCCAGGCGCTACAGGAACGCAAACACGTACATTCCTTGCCCTTGCCCCCCCTCCCCGCGTGCCTGCAGGTTCAGCCCGCTCCTGTACACGGAGCCGCCGTTTCAGTCCTCACCGTCAGACCCCCGCACGCCACCGCGCCGCCTGCCTCCGCTGGCGCTGGTCAACTGCAGCCTGGTGGTGCCGCCGCCGGAGCTGGAGCTGCTGAGGCGGCTGCTGCAGGAAGCGGGCCGGCTGCCGGCTGCCGGGCCCGGAACTCAGGGGCAGCAGATTGGCTCCTTGTTATTCGCAACAGGATCCCGGCGGCGTGGGCGGCGGGCACTCGCTCATGCGGCGGGCCGTCGTCGGAGCTTGCAGCAGCAGGCGAGCGCAAACAGCAGCAGCACTGGTTGGAATGATTCAGCAAGCAGTGGCGATGCCACTGACTGGCCGTGGGCGCGGCCTGTGTGGCCGGCAGGTGTGCCGCCGGCGTCTGGGCCTGAGGTGCCGCTGCCGCCCCAGCTGCTGGCGTGTCCGCGCTCGTTGCTGCTGTCCTATGCGGCTGTGGCTGAGGTGGCGGCGGCGAGCGCTACTGCCATATCTTTCCGCCGCATCTCGTTTCTGGGCTGGTGAGTTTGTGATGGGGCTGCTGGTCAGCCGGTGCTTGGGACTTTGTGGGCGGAAGAGGTTCCATTGGTTGAGACAGGGCAAGGGTTTTCCTGAACTTGGCAACCCCACCGTTTGCACAGGTCCGGGCGTGACGTGGTAGTCACCTCGCAACTGCCCGATGACGCACCCACCTTTCAACTGCCAGACCTTTGGGGGGCCGTGCGTCCCTTATACTGTGAGTGCAGTCGCAGGGTGGTGCGGGCGGGTGGGAGCAT
Organism: Chlamydomonas incerta; assembly: GCA_016834605.1. Lineage (NCBI taxonomy): Eukaryota > Viridiplantae > Chlorophyta > Chlorophyceae > Chlamydomonadales > Chlamydomonadaceae > Chlamydomonas > Chlamydomonas incerta. The sequence continues at coordinate 450,951 of JAEHOC010000012.1, forward strand.
TAGTACCTGTGGTGGCTCCGCTGCCGCACAGACCGACACGGTGTTATGGGACTGCTGCGCTTCACTAAACGCGCGCATGCGCTCTTGCCGCGTCCCCTCCTGTGCACCGTCCATCAGCGCCGCTGCTCGAGGCCTCCTGCTCGCCGCCGCCACCCGCCCCGCCGTCGCCACCCTCCGTGCCGCCGGCTCCGCGCGTCCAGCAACAGCTGACGCCTTCAGGACCGCCGCCGCAGACTGGAGCAGGTGCTGCTGGCGGCCGGCTTCCGGACGGGAGCCTGGTCCTTCCGGGTGATGCAATCACGGCGGGCGCTGCTGCAGCGCCCCCTACGGCGACCGCCGCAGCTGGTCCTGCAAACGGCGGCGCTGCGCCCGGCGGGCCCCCGGCCGGCGTCCAGGCCAGCAGCGTGTCAGGCGGCCTTCGTGAGGGGAGCAGAGGCGGCACCAGCAGTAATGGCAGCGACTCGCTGCCGGGATGGGTGGTGCCGGTGGCCGCAACACTGGCGGCGTTGGGCGGCGTGCTGCTGGCAGTGCTCGTGGCAGCTGTGATAGTTGGCCGCTCACGTCGCCGGCGCCGTCACGAGCTGGGCATCAAGCCGGGGCACGAAGACACCGGCGACGCGGCGGAGCCGGCTGCCCACTGCGTGCCCAGCGGCGACTCCAGCAGCGACCAGAGCGCCAGCCATCGCGACACGCGCGGCGGCGTCACGCCGAGGGGCAGCGGCTGGACCCTGGTCACCAACCTGCTGTACGCGCTCCGCCCCAACTCCGTAGGCAGCAGCACGCGGAGCAGCCGGCGCACGCGCAGCAGCGGCAGCACTCCGCGCGATCCCACGGGCGTTGCCAACTTGCCGCAGCTTGGCAACAGCAGGGTGGCGATCGGCAGCGCGGCGCCAACGGGCGCCGACGGTGTGGTGGGCCTGGTGCTTGAAAGCCAGTCTGTGCCATTACCCAGGGTGGACCTATCAGCAGAAGCGATGGCGGCTGTAGCGGCGGCGCAGGGCTCACGGCTGTGGCGGTCGCTGGACGTGAGCTGCTTGCTCAAGTCACCGGAGTGCAGGTCTGCGATGGGCCGCGCCTCCGGCGGCGTGGGCGCGGGTGCTGCCGGCGGCGGCAAGGTGGTCGTGCTTTCAGCAGCCTGCCGTGTCAGCCCCGCGGCGGCGCATGGAGTTTCAGTTCGCGCTGTAGCAGAGCAGCAGCAGCAGCAGCAGCAGCAGCAGCAGCAGCAGCAGCAGCAGCAGCAGCAGGGACACAAGCAGGTGGAGTTGCCCGCAGACATCCGCAGCGCCAGCAGCATTGCTGGATCTTCGTCTGACGCCTCTACGCTCGCCAGCCCGACTGGCACGGACACCACCAGGCCCGGGACCACGGGCTCAGCAGCCATGCTCGCCAGCCCAGTGACAGGCGCTGCCACAGTCACGGCTGAGGTTAAAGCAGTCTTCGCTGAATACGAGGCGGCCGCAGGTGGCCAGACGTTTGACGAGGAGCTGTGGCTGGAGTATGTAATAGGGCGTGGCGGCTTCGGGGTGGTGTACCTGGGCTCCTGGCGCGGCCTGCCCGTGGCCGTGAAGACCCTGGTGGTGCATGAGGCACTGCTGGGGGAGGAGGGCCAGCATCGGCAGCGCGCGGTGCTGGAGGCGGCCGTGTCCTCCACCCTGTGCCACCCGAACGTGGTGCAGACGTATGCGTTCGATGTGCGGCGGCTGGGCGAGCTTCCGGGCATCGGGCGTGGCCGGGGCACGGCTCCTGCCCTGGCGGTGGTGCCAGAGGAGGGCGAGGAGGTTTACGGGCAGCCATCGGCAGTTGGGCCACAAGAGCCACAGGGCCCCGAGGCTGACTCGGTGTATCAGCTGCTGCTGATTCAGGCGTACTGCGAGGGCGGCTCGCTGCGGGAGGGAATCGGTGAGTCCCAGGCTTCCAAGAAAATTTGTTGTATGCGTGCGCAAACAGACCGATACCGTCCTGCCCACCCTAACAAGCCTGCTTGACCATGGCACCTTTGCAGCAACCACACAGCTGTACATGGGCCTCGCCCCCGACAGCCTGGGTGGTGTCCTGCTGGGTCTGTGTCTGGCTCTGGACGTGGCGGCGGGCATGGCGCACGTGCACGCACGCGGCATCGTGCACGGGGTGAGTTGGGGTGAGCGGGCATGGCGGCATATTTGGGAGCGCCTTGCCCATGTCTTATTTCTAACAATGTGCACTTTTCGGTTGCGCTTCTCCCACAGGATCTGTCGTCTGGAAACATCCTGCTCGCTGCGCGGCCGCCGGTTGTCCAGGCCGCAGACCTGCATTCGGTGTCGACATGGGGCTTTTCGCTGAGCGCGAGTGTTGGTGCCAGCATGGATGCTGGCGTGGGCGGGGTGGCCCAAGCGGGGCCAGGCGTTGGGCTGCCACTGGCCCCTGCAGAGCTGTGTATTGATGGGGAGATCGGCCGAGCATCGGTGGCAGCAGAGGACAGCGAGGAGGCACAAGCTGCAGCAGCAGAGGCGGCTGCCCGGGCCCGCATTATGGATGTCATGCAGCCGCCGGTGATGGCCAAGATTGCGGACTTTGGCCTTAGCGCGCGGATGGGCGCGGGCCAGACGCACGCGTCCAACTGCTGGCAGGTGGGCGGCAGCCGTTCGCGCTGGCAGCCACCATCATGCCTATCCTCTCCACAAACAGCATAACAAAGAATCACACTAGTCTTCATGAAGCACTACACATGCGTAGCCGGCGGCAGGCCCGCCCCTTGCCTTGCGCATCCCTCACCTCTGGCCGTGCGACCTGCTGACACAGGGCACACCGACGTACACGGCGCCGGAGCTGGAGCTGGAGGGGCGGCTGAGCAAAGCTGCGGACATGTACAGGTGAGGGCGCACGTGCGGCGGATGTGCGCCTCCCGCTTCAGCGCGTGCTGAACCTAACCCCTGCTGTTGTCGGGCGCTGACCGTGCATGTGCTGCGAGTCGATTATCCATGCCAGTCATGCGCTGCAGTTCACGCCTTCAGTGCAGGTCAAGTCCTCGCATTTGGCCTCGCCCGAGGTGCTCGCCTGCCCCTCATTTTGCCCGTGCGCAGCTTTGGAGTGGTGCTGCTTGAGGTGCTAACGGGGCAGACGGTGGAGGGTCTGTTGTCCATGGCCTCGATCTTCGCCTCAGGCGCTTCGTCCTCGCCGCCAGCAGCCGATGACGGCAGCCAAGGCGCGAGTGGCACGCCGCCGCTGTCCCTGACGGGGCGCGGGGGGGCAGCGCACGCCGCAGCCGCGCTGCGATCGGCGGTGTTAAAGGTGCTGCACCTGCCGAACGCTTGCGATAAGGATAAGCTGGTAAGATCGTGGGTTCGCAGCGTTGGCGCGGTGCGCCAGGACGGCACTTGGAGTTACTCATCCCGCATTGTGTGGTCACACGTCGTTTCGGAGATTCAGTCAACGCCTCTAGGCACAACACCGGGCCAAACGCAGCTGTGCATCAAACACTCCTGATCTGGCCTGTGGTTGGTGTTGCCCACGGACAGGCGTCTCTCGTGAGGTCGTGCCTATCGCCCAACCCATATGAGAGGCCGACGTTTATGCAGGTGGGCGGGTGCGGCAAATAGCAGGGCATGCAACATCGTGTGCGCATGCTGTTTCTCGCGGCTTCCCAAGGTTGACGATTCCACTATGTGCGTATGTTGCTGGCGCCCTTGCACGCTTGTATGGTCCTGGCGCCTTTGCACGCTGTCCCCGCGCGAATGCATGTGTCTTGCGTGTGCCATGCGCAGGTGTTGCACGACATCGGCGCCATCATTGCAAGTCTGCATTCCAGCATGTCGTCATAACCCGTCGCCGCATGCTCCGCGACAGCTCACCGTTCGTTGCGGGCTTGCGGCAAGCAAAGGGAGGGTCCACTGCTCAATGCTACTGTATCCCCATGCTGCCAGTGTTCTGGCCTGGATCTCCAATTTAGACACACGAGCATGTGAAGGAAGTGAAGAACCGACGTTTTCATGACAACACAGTGTGTTGCATAGGCGCATTACACATGAACCGGCAAGGTTTGTACTTGCCCGTTGCCGCATGACTTGACATGCAATCCAATGGCATTCCATGGAGCTTGGCCTTAACGTGCAAATGAAGTGCACAGGGGAAGTCAACGACGAGGACTGCGGTTTGTATGTGCGGCCCACGCGTCCAGGCTGCTCGTGCGAGTGCCGCAGCATTGTTTCATAGCACAACATTTGTATGGTGTGCAGCGAACTGCACAATCAAAGCTGTTGACACGCACAAACAACATTCATGGCTTGGGCAGGGAGAGTGACTGGCAGGGCTATGCTATGTGCAATTGCTCACTTGCTGTCGGTCGCATGGCACTGCATGAAGTGTCCTTTATGGTTGAGGGCAATCGTTTAATCGCTGGGAAGGGTAGCCGATGGAGTTCAGGCACCTCAGGTGTGCGGCTGAAGGCATATGCTGGTCCGAGATTGGGCTTAGATTTTGGACTCAACGAAGAGCATCAATGGTTAGCGCAGTGCACATCTTACGTCAGGACAGATGAGGTGCGGTGGGTGGCTGGTGAAGGCTTACGCCGGTGCTAGCACGGACAAATTGCGCATTGCATCAGGGGAGGTTGGACAGGCACACCCATAGCAACAGGCAGGAGGGGGGCACGGCACGGGGGCACGTAGGGGGGAGGGGTAAGAAGTGGTGGCACGGCGAACCCCAGTCACATATCGCGAAGCACTATCAGGCCACATGTCTTAAGACCGCACAAGTCGTCAACAAACAAGCCAGGATTTGGGCGACTCTTTGTGTTGTCGATTTGGTGGGCGAAGGAACGAGTCCACGGCGAAACCGTGTGACATTGTTAATGAGGGGACGCTTGTGACGACAACATCGATGTATCCATTCACATCAGAGTATCCAAAGCTCAAATCCCAACCCGCGCCCAAAGCTCAAAGAAAAGTTCGTTTGTGGAATTTCAGGGGCGGGGGCAAACTCTCGCCCCCTCCGTGCTCTCAGACAATAATTCGTCCCAGGAGCATGGTATGCTTAAAATAATGCAATTATTAAGGGGCCACTGGCAAAACCCTGGCCTGGCCGGGGCGTGCCAGCTCGCAGACTCCGCGACTGTCGCAGGCTGGAAGCTGGGACAATGCTGGTAGTGCTTTTACTGCTGGGAGCCTTGCTCCTAGCAAACGGTGCCCATCTTGGGGACCTGTTTAATGGTTCAGATGTCCTCGGCGGCATGCTTGTGCGAGTCCCAGTCGGGGCTTTCACCACAAACAGCGACGAGACGCTGCAAATCAAATCAAGCGGGGCGCTACTGCTGGTCGGCGCGGGTCCCGACGCCTCGGTGCTGGACCTGCGTGCCGCCGGACAAACGGCGGGGCCCAGCGCCCCGGTGTTTCGGTTGCTGTCCGGTGAGCACATATTGAATTCCATGGCGTCCTTCAGCATGGGAGCAGAGCGTCTCTGGTGACCTATGACGGGTATCTTGTGCCATACGGGCTCAGCCTAAGTGTTTCCTGAAGACAGTGAAGTTTCGGTTTGTGGGATGCTGTGGGATGCTTTGACCAGCTGGCCCCAAATTACTGATGCGTCCGTATGCCCGAATATAACATTAAACTTGCCCTGCTTGACGCAGGCGATTCTTCCTTGGAATTGCACAACCTGACGCTGCTACTGCCGCCCATGCCGGAGGCAGCCGCTACAACCGGCTTTGGGGCGCTCCCTCCCAGCCTGCTCGCACACGTCATTGAGGCGGTGGGCAGCAGCGGCAACGGAGCGCAAGTGACGCTGCGCGGAGTCACTCTGGTGGCGGGCGCATGCAGGTGCGCCGTGATGGGGATTGAGAAATCGCATTGCAGCACTTTCACATTCAGTGAGGACGCTGTTCAGCACATAGGGAGCCAACCGAGCCCTTCACAGTCAGACTTCCACTAAGCATCCTCACACGCCCATGCAGCGACCTTGACGCCCATCGACGCTGGTTCTGCCGCGACCTGAACCGCTGGCGGGCGCGTGTCGCGGCGTACGACGAGCCCACCATCCTGGGAGGGACAGTGCGGTACGGCAGCCGGGCCCCTGGTGGCGGGCTTATGGCGGTGGGCTCAGCCGCAGACAGTGGTAGCAGTAATGACGGCACGCCGCCTGCCGCACAGCTACTGGACAGCCTGGTCACGTGTGACGCGGGAGTCAGCGACGCCGGCGACAGCACCAGCAGTGCCAGCAGTGCGCCTTTCACGCCATCGGGGCGCTCCGGCCCGTGGGACTGCATCGCCGTCACGGTGTCGGACAGTGCGGGTCTGGCGCCGCTGCCGGACCTGTGGGCGGCGGCGACCGGCGTTGGCGCGTCCATGTTTGTGACCGTGGAGGCGGGCCCGGCTGCTGTGCGTGTGGACCCAAGCAGCTGGCGCAGTTTATGGGTGAGCGCTACGCACGTCAGCGCATGATAGGTGGTGAAGCATGCGAGGTCGGCTGCCCGTGCCATATGGCTGGCTGGGAGAAGCACGTACGCGACCTCCACACTACTGCGTGTCATGCAACCCATACCGAATGCGTCTGCTCACATGGGTCGATTCCGTACAGAAAAGCGCCTTTCTTTACAACTTTGCTTCAATTGTCTGCATTGCTGCAGGTCACGGAGGGCTCGATAGTAGCGGTTTTGGGGCGTGGGCGAGCCGCATCCAGGGTAGGTGGGCGGGGTGGGCAGCGGTCGCACGTCACCTCCTCCATGCATACACCCTGCGGGCTCCTTACCGGATCATTGGCTCACGTGCATGCGTGGAGATGTGCTCTGGTACGGTGCCCGTTCGTCCGCGACTTAACGGCCCCCGCCTCCTTCCCCCAAACTAGCGGTGCTGCTTTATCCATCGCACCTCTCCGCCTGCTCCGACATCGCCGCTCAACACAGCTTACCAACGCGCATCGTGCATTCGCGCCTGCAGCTCGACCTGGCAGGACTTGGGCAGTACCAGCTCGCGAGAGTGGGCGTTGGGGGAGTCAGCCCCGGCCTGGTGGTGTTGTACGACCTGACCCTGCTGGGGCTGGCCTACCCCAAACCCGCCGACGACGTGCGCGGGCTCATGGCGGCGTGGCTGCACGCCGTAGGCATCCCCGAGTGAGTGCACCAGCTCGCCCATTACGCGCACAGCAGTTCGTTGGGGACACTCACATCAAATTGGTGGATCTAGCTAGCAGTTAGTTGGGGAAGTGTGACTTCACTCGCTTGCTGCCGTACATTCTGACCTGCCGCACCTTCTGCTAATCCTATCTGCGCTTTCCATAATCCACAGCAAGCGTTTTGCTGATTCGTTGTATGCATACTCGGGTCGTATGGCGCTGAGCGACGTCATGATCCGGCTGGACGGCGTGCGCCTGGCTGTGGCGGACGCAGAGGCCGAGTGGTGGCGCAATGCAGCGCCTATTGCGGCCGGCGGTGCAGGACTCAACCTCGCTCCGGGCCGCTTGTGGTCCGGACCCAGCGCCACACAGGGCTCGAGCGGGCTCAGCGACAGCCGGATGCCCTTCAGTGTCGCCACTGGCGGTGCTGGCACGGAGGGCGTTCGCAGCCCAGTCCAGCAGGGACCTCGTGCTGAATGGGAGGTGGGGCCTATGCGGCTATCCTACGATGGAAACCGGGCGTGGGACTCCGTGTGGGTGGCCCCACTCTCCCAGGTGCTGGCAGAGGAGGGACACAGCAGTGGCAGTAATGCCGAGACTCAGCCGCCGCCGGCGGGACCAGCAGCCCCCTGGACTAAGTGGCCGCTGGCGGAGTCGGTGGGGGCGGAGGTGGCAAAGCAGGTAATTAAGACGCAACAGACACACCAATCGAAACGAGCAGTCCCATGATCCACGTATGTGCGTGCGCATGCCCGTTTTGGCGGCGTAATGACGGCGCGCCCATTTGTGACTTGTAAATAACAGCAACCATCCACTGCTGCACGCCGTGCGGGTGCCCCGCAGGTTCCGCTGGTACGCGTAATTCTGCTGCTGAGCGCCTTCATATCGCCATACGTGGAGATGTCCGGAATGTGCACGAGTGCGGTAAGCGCGGCGGGTGCCGGCGCCTCGCCCACGGCATTCCTCATGCCGCCCACGGACCCCGACTTCCTCATGCGCATGTTCCAAGAGATAGGCAGCCCGGACGTCTTCGCACGGCTGCGCCGGCACACTGATCTCGGCCCCAACATGCTGCCGGTTGCGGGTCATGACAACGACCAGGAGGTGAGTGTGCGCTTATGAATCTTCAGGGGCGCAGACCGCCGGAGTGAGGCAATAATCAAGCAAGGCATGGTATTGTCATGCCAGGTGCACCAGCTAGATAGCCGCCCGCTGTCTGTGTGTTACGAGCGGCTGCAGCTGTGGTCTATGTGGTCGCAAGCAAGCGATAATGTGGAGCTGCTAGATTCCTCTGCCCGCATTTCCGCTTGCATCTATAGCCTACTATGCATGGATCCCGTAGTGGAACAACGCCGATCCGCCTGCCTGCGTCATCCACCGCCACAGGCATCGGTTGTGTGGCTGGGCGACCAGCCGCGTTCAGGAGCCCGCTGCGTGCTGCTGCCGCCCCCCGCGGCGCAGTCCGCCCCGGGCCCCGCCACCTGGGACATGATGGACCTGGCAGACCGCATCCGCATCCGTGTGGGGCCGGCCGGCAGCGACAGCGACGGCCCCTCGCTCCAGATCCAGGGCTTCACGCTGTACAACCTGTCGCCGTACGCACAGCCGCAGCCGCCGGAGCCACCGCAGCCTCTGCAGCCACCGTCACCGCCTGAGGTGCCGCCCTCACCGCCTCAGCCGCCGGAGCAGCCTGCCAGCCCGCAACAGCAGGTCGTTCAGGACCCATCAGGCGGAGGCGAACAGCAGGGTGCGTTCATGGTTGCAGGGCGCCGCTTGCGCCAGGCGTTCGGGTTTGGCGGCGGTGGAGGCTCCATCTGCTGGGTCTGCTTTGCGCGGCCCGCACAGCCGCTGCAACCACCACAATATCCAACTGCACCACCGTCTCCGCCGGAGCCACCGTCACCGCCGCCACAGCCGCCATCGCCCCCACCCCCACCTCCTCCGTCGCCGCCGCCGCCCCCTCCACCCGATCCCTCGGACCCTTTCCACGGCCTGTCGCTGTCGCTGCCCTTCTTCCAGTTTGACAGGTGCGTGTGTTGATGACACGGCATTGGGCAGTCCTTCTAGTTCTACCTTGATCCAGATCCCAACAGCAGTCATCCACCCCTTTGTGCCTGCAGGTTCAGCCCGCTCCTGTACGCGGACCCGCCTTTTCAGTCCTCGCCGTCAGACCCCCGCACGCCACAGCGCCGCCTGCCTCCACTGGCGCTGGTCAACTGCAGCCTGGTGGTGCCGCCGCCGGAGCTGGAGCTGCTAAGGCTGCTGCTGCAGGATCCTGGGCGGCTGCCAGCTGCCGAGTCCGGAACTCAGGGGCAGCAGATTGGCTCCTTGTTATTCGCAACAGGATCCCGGCGGCTTGGGCGGCGGGCTCTCTCTCATGCGGCGGGCCGTCGTCGGAGCTTGCAGCAGCAGGCGGGCGCAAACAGCAGCAGCACTGGTTGGAATGATTCAGCAAGCAGTGGCGATGCCACTGACTGGCGGTGGGCGCGGCCTGTGTGGCCGGCAGGTGTGCCGCCGGCTTCTGGGCCTGAGGTGCCCCTGCCGCCCCAGCTGCTGGCGTGTCCGCGCTCGCTGCTGCTGTCCTATGCGGTTGTGGCTGAGGTGGTGGCGGCGAGCGCTACTGCCATATCTTTCCGCCGCATCTCGTTTCTGGGCTGGTGAGCATTTCGCAGGACTGGGCAGCAGGTGCTTGGGACTTTGTATGCAGCAGGATTGTGGGTTGCTAAGGGCGCACTAGCTACCGTAGTGAATGTGTTGCTTGTGACATGCGCATGTGAATCCCGTTTCGCAATGCAGGTCTGGGCGGGACGTTGTGGTTACCTCGCAACTGCCCGATGACGCGCCCACCAACCTCATCCGTTCGCCGGCGGAGCTGAACCGACCCCTTTTTGGTAAGCCGGGGCTTGGTGTAAGGGGAAGCTACGGTTGGTCTATGTTGTGTTGCAAGGCTTGACCTGCTCTGTCTCACCCGCTTGGGGTTGGCCCTGCAGCCGCGCTGTTGGAAGTGTCTTGCTCGCCGCCTCCGCCCCAGCGACCCACCAGCCCAGCGCCTTCGCACCAGCAGCCGCCTGGCATCGCTTCACCACTTAGTGCCGGCGTCGGCGCGGGCGCGGGCTTGACGCCGCCGCCATCTACGCAGCCGGCGGCCCTCGGGGGTGGGTCACCCGCCGGGGAGGGTATCGCTGCCGGCCGAGCTGGCGAAGCTGTTGCGGCTGCCGGTCCTACCGACGACATCAACGACGCGCAGGCGCCTTCGTCATTGGAAGCCTCGGGTGCGGCGGCTAGGGGCAACGGCGGCAGCAGCGGCGGCAGCAGCGGCGGCAGTAGCAATAGCAATGATGGTAGCAGCACAATGTCCAACACAGACATGGACCAGCAGCCTGCATGGGTGGTGCCCGTAGCGGCATCACTGGCGGCAGTGGGCGGAGTGCTGCTGCTGGCGGTCGTGCCGCTGGTGGTGGTGCTGGTGCGGCGCCGGCGGCGGCGGACCAGCAGGGCTCAGCAGCAGTCGCAGCACGGCGGCGCCACACAGCCGGCAGTAGAAGCTAAGCGTTCGAGCAGTCCACTCAGGGGTGGCCTGCTGAAGGAGCCGCCTGGCAGCAACAGCGGCAGTAGCAGCAAGGAGGACAGCTTGCTGATGCGCAGGGGAGGTGATCGGCCCAGCCAGCCCTGGGGCACGGGTCTCAGCAGTGGGCGAAGCTTGCTGACGACTATGGCAGGCAATGAATCAACAATGGAACGGTCGTCTTCGAATCCCAGCAGGCTCAGGAGTCTTATGAGTAGTTTGATATTTCGCCTAGCTTCACGCAATCTAGGGAGCTCGGGTGGCCAGCCCACTGGGGGCAGCAAAGGTAGCCTAGAGCGCCGCAGAGGCGAGGGCGAGGGCAAGGGTGCCGGCAGCAGCGACGCGACCAACTCACACGAGGTCACTTTGACCTCGGGCCGCGACACCATCCTCGTTACCAATCTGGGGACGCGCGATGGCCTGAGCGAGGACGTCACGCTGGTGGCGCCTGCTCCAGGGGCATGCGTGGCACGGGACACGCCGAAGGCACTGAGCTCCCTGGACGCCAGCGGGCTGCTGAAGCCAGCAGAAGTAGTTGTGGCCTGCAGCCGTGAGGTTGGAGCCAACAGCGGCCAGGTTGAGCCCAGCAGCACGCGGCGCATGCTGGTGCTGTCTCAGTCGTGCCGTGTTGCAGATGCGGCTGCTGTGGTGGCGTCACGGGATCGAGCGGACGCTGCACGAGGCGCCGAGGACACTGCGGCAGCAGCCATGGAGCGCGATGAGGAGCTGTGGCTGGATTGTGTGATAGGGCGTGGCGGCTTCGGCGTGGTGTACCTAGGAACCTGGCGCGGCCTGCCCGTGGCCGTGAAGACCCTGGTGGTGCATGAGGCACTGCTGGGGGTGGAGGGCCGTCGGCGGCAGCGTGCGGTGCTGGAGGCGGCCGTGTCCTCCACCCTGTGCCACCCTAACGTGGTGCAGACGTATGCGTTCGATGTGCGGCGGCTGGGCGAGCTTCCAGGCGCCGGGCGTGGCCGGGGCACGGCGCCTGCCCTGGGGGCGGTGCCAGAAGAGGCTGGCGGCGAGGAGGAGGGCCAGGAGCCGCAGCAGCAGGGCCCTGAGGCTGACTCGGTGTACCAGCTGCTGCTAATACAGGCGTACTGCGAGGGCGGCTCGCTGCGGGAGGGGATTGGTGAGTTCTTTTGGATGCACGCAAGGCCTGCATGCGAAGGTGGGGAAGGCGAGCAGCTGTGTGGCCACGCGCCCCTCATGGCACTTAGTTAAGTTGCGCCACTGAGCGGAGGAAAGCCTTCAGCAGTTTGCTGCTATCCATATGCTGACGTTCCGTGTTTGTTAACACTGACACTACCTCGCAGGCAGTGGTGCGGTGTACATGGGCCTCGCCCCCGACAGCTTGCCAGGTGTACTGCTGGCTCTGTGTCTTGCTCTGGACGTTGCGGTGGGCATGGCGCATGTGCACGCACGCGGCATTGTGCACGGGGTGAGCGGCGCGGACTTATTAGTAGCGACTTGTGTGACTGTGAACTCTTGCTGGCTAGTGCGTGAACCGAAGAATAATAGATGTTTTCACCAACTCAACCATGAATCACACTAACGTCTGCATGACGCCGTTCGTTTGCAGGACCTGTCTTCTGGAAATGTGCTGCTCTCGACACGCGTCGCAGCTGGCCCGGACGGCGAGCTAGCTGCTGAGCCCGTGGTTTGCGGACCGATGGAGGAAGTACAGGCAGCAGCTGCGGCGGCTGGTGCCCGGGCCCTCATTGCAGACGTCGTGCAGCCGCCAGCCATGGCGAAGATTGCGGACTTTGGCCTCAGCGCGTGGATGGGCGAAGGCCAGACGCACTCGTCCAACTGCTGGCAGGTGGGTGACCAGCATCTTGGGTTACCGGGATGAGCCTATTTGGCGCACGCTGAGTCCATGTGGCGCTGACTGCTGTGACAACCCGCTTTTGACCACTCGAATGCTCACGTGGTGGCGCACACAGGGTACGCCTGCTTACATCGCACCTGAAGTCGACGTGGAGGGCCGTCTTGGCAAGCCCGCAGACGTGTACAGGTGATGTGGGGACGGCAGAGGTCGACAAGACGACTTAGCCGCACGCAGCCCAGAAACAAGCTTGCGATTGAACTGTATCGTGCGGCCTGGTCGTGATTGCATTGAACTGGACTTGTAAACATCATCATTTGCTTGCGTGCCTGGGCGTTTGCATGCAGCTTTGGCGTGGTCCTGCTGGAGCTGCTGACGGGAAGGACTATGGGTGAAGGGCTGCTGTCCATGGCCGCATTGATGGTCCCGGAGAGCGGTGGTGTTGGCGCAGCCGTGCTTACTGCGCCCGGCATGGCGGGCCACGCGGCTGCTGTGTTGTCCACTGCCGCGCCCTGCTTGGTGCCTGCCGTGGTGGCTTGCAATGCACAGCTGGTGCGTCATGGATCGGCAAGGAGCATTGCACCTTTGGGATGACTTGCATGGAACCTGTGCGTACGCATACGTCTCCAAGTGCCTCGTGCGCCCCAGGGGTCTTGCACTCTGCTGCTGGTCTACCATCGCACGCACATCGCTAACACCGCCGACCCCACGGTACGCTGTCGTGCAGGTGGGGATGCTGTCGGCATGCCTTTCGTCCAAGCCCCCGGACCGCCCCACCTTCACACAGGTGGGTTGCCTGCGGGCTATCCCGCTGACCGCTCACGCATCTTCCAGCCGGCGTACCCTCCGCTGGCACGGCCAAATGCACTTGGTCACATGTTTACTCGCCAAAATTTGCTTTCACCCGCCGTGCTCGAGTGACGTGTCCGCAGCAAGGTCACTAGCGAGACTGGTACTGACTTGCACACCCCCTTTCCCACGGCAGGTCCTACGCACGTTGGCACTGATCATCTCGGACCTTGAAGGAAGCGCACATTGATTACATTCTGAGGCCAAAAGAGTGATGACTGCATGCACAATAACGCCTGAGGCACTGAAGCACGCGCCGAAGGAGGGGCACTAGACTGTCTATGCACAGTCGTCGCGCGCTGCACGTGTTTGTGCTACGTGTTTGCGCATGTGCGAGTGTTTTGGAGAAAGGAAACGGACAAACCCCATGTGTTTGTAAAGGTAAAGGTCTGGATGTATCTACGTACGAATGGTGCAGCCTCTTGATGAGCGGACGCTTGTGAAATGCGAATTGATAGTTTGCGCAGGCGCACAGACAATTGTATGTGAGGTACAGGTGTGTATAAGGGGTATCGAAGGCTGCTAAAACCAAACTGATGAAAGTGCGGACTCCGTTGCGTTGATTGTAAAACTTAGGAGCTGTATGTGTAGCTTCATGAAATACATGCCCGCCCAGGGGTGCGCCCGCCTCGCATGTGCACTTGTCATACCTTGCCCATATCTCCACTTCAAAGACCGGAAAGTATACTTGCTTCCTTCTTGGATCATACATTCTTGAGCCCGTGTGCAGTGGCGTTTTCGGCGTCTGGGGTGGTCTGGGGATTTGTTTGGCTTCATGCATCAAAATTTCGGGTGCCTGTGCTATAGGGTTTGCTGCGGTGCTTGCGTCTGATCTGGCGTCATAAGGCTTTATGTGCTTCATTGTTATATCGCCAGGCGCGGTACAAAAGTCAGAAGCAGATAGTTGTCAGATCACGCGACAGAGTGATTGATGTGTAGCGATTCAGTAGAAGCTCGCCATACAACATTCATGTCAATCATGTGCAGACACGGTTTGCTATTCGTACGGGGGGCTTTGCGCCCCTGAGGTCTAGAGCAGGGCGTCCGTACTAGTACGTGCTCGCTGGCTCGTGAGCTGCGTCAGCAGGTCCCTCCTGTAACCAATGCAATCTTTGCGGGCTCCGGCTGGGCTTTGAATCCCTGTGTAGCGGCTGAGGCATAGCTTTAGTGCACGGTGAATTGAAGGTCGACAGACAGCTGGAGGGAGGGCGGCTTCCCGCCCCTATGGGAAGACGGTCCCTCTTGACCCAGGATGTCGAGTCAGTTTTGGGCCGTTCTTGCGCTTTTGGATGCTCAGGTACCGTGTTATGATTGTGACGAGGTCATCAACTGCGACAAGCCGCTAGAATCCGTGTGAAAGCGTGTGCTGGTGTCCAACATCTCCACCTCCAGGCTGCAATTGTTACTTCACGTCGAACACAATGCACTCATCACTTTCCCGCGGATGTCCCAACCGGGACCAGACAAATGGGTTGGCGGAAGGCCTTTACTTGAGGGAGGGCGCCTGGCTCGCAGCTCAGCGCGCGAACTATGTCGCCCAAAGTCGCGGTATTAATTAGGCGCAGAAACGTCGCGCGCTCAGGAACACGGGCTGTTCGTGTCAAGAAGTCCAACCCTGTGCGCGCCCAGATCCGGGGTCCACCCACCCACCCGTCCTGACCCCCCGTGCAGCTGGTTGCCCCACTAGGGAAGTTTTCACTGTCACGCTTAGCGACCGCCACCTACATCACAACCTGCGGGCATGCCGGACCAAAGGGACGGCTGCCCCGCTCCCCATCATTCTGCCGAGGGGGGGGGGGGGGGGTCTTAGATCGTGGACCTCACAATGAGCATTGATCGTTACAATTGAGGACATCAGAAGGAAGGGGAAGGGCGCATCACCTCACCGGCGCACAGCCTGCGACAGGCCCCCTGGCCGGCCAAGCTGAACACCAGAGACCTCGGGGCCAAGCTCGGGGGCACCCTGACCGGGGCCGCACGTTGCGGCGGGCTGTGTGTTGATAAACAGACTGCATGCATTTAGCGTGCATTCGCTATCAATTAGGGTTCGCCCGGTGTCGAATTGATGCTCTAAACCTTTTGTGAGTCTCGAAACCTTCTCATCGTGACCCGCAAAACAAAAATGCATAATGACCTGTGATCATTATACTTATTACATTTTGCATATTTTTAACGCATACAATGTTGAGACTGTTTTCTTCTTCACGCGTTTCAAACTCGACGTCGAATATACCTGTTTCATCTGTTATAGTCTGCAAATGTTTGCGCTAGCGCGCAGGGAGCTGTCCCAGTCGCGCCTGAGTTGCCCGTCGGAATGTCCACCTTCGCCTTCGCCACTTCGCTATTGCGGCCTTGGGCGCTCGCTGTCTGGCTACTCATCATCTGCGTGCCCCATCCAACTAGGGGCGTGCGCCTGGTGGAGCTGCTCAGCGGCGGTCTGGGCGATGGTCCAAATGCAGCGCAGTCTTCGCGGCAGCTCAGCTTGAAGCTTCAGCGAGGCCTCTTGTCGGTGGAGGATGCGACCTTGAGCATACCAGCCGGCACGCAGCTGACAGTTGTAGGGCAGGGGCCGGAAAGCGGGCTGGACCTGCGTGCCTTCGGCCAGGCAGGCACACCCGCCTTCAGGCTCCTGCGTGGTGAGGCCGTTGTCTTGCAACGTGACTTTGTTTGAATCTCGAGCTCTCATCCAATACATTGTGGCGATCGTACAGCTCACGCCCTGGGTGTACACGGTCCAGCAAGAACCAGGCCTGTAAGGATTTCAGGCAGCCGCGCTCACCACGGACGGCGTTATCGTTTGTGATGATCCCCGCCGCAGGCGAATCTTCCCTGGAACTGCACAACCTGACGCTGCTACTGCCACCCCTGCCTGAGGAGGCCACCGCGGCCGCCACAGCCGGCTTTGAGGCGCTCCCTCCCAGCCTGCTCGCACACGTCATTGAGGCGGCGCGCAGCAGCGGCGACAGAACTCAAGTGACGCTGCGCGGAGTCACTCTGGTGGCAGGCGCATGCAGGTGCGCCAGATGGAAAGTGAGGAATCGCATTTCTTGCAGCGCGCCGGAAATTCAAATTGATTGAGGGCGCTGTTCAGCACAAAGGGAGCGAATCGAGTGTTTCACTGCTGGCAACCCCAACCAGATAGGAGGGTGGGAAAGTTGGCGCCGGACGGCATCTTGGGGGTGGGTCTGGTCTGGCATCTGTCTTGTGCGCCCCGTCTTGGTTGCCACCGGACGACGCCGGATTTACTCTTACTAGTGGCTATCCATTATCGCACGCCCGTGCAGTGACATTGACACCCACCGGCGCTGGTTCTGCCGCGACCTGAACCGCTGGCGGGCGCGTGTCGCGGTATACGATGAGCCCACCATCCTGGGAGGGACGGTGCGGTACGGCAGCAGTACCCCTCGTGGCGGGCTTATGGAGGTGGGCTCAGCCGCAGACAGTGGTAGCAGTAATGACGGCACGCCGCCTGTCGCACAGCTGCTGGACAGCCTGGTCACGTGTGACACGGGAGTCAGCGATGGCAGCACTAGCACCAGCAGTGCCAGCAGTGCGCCATTCACGCCATCCGGGCCCTCCGGCCCGTGGGACTGCATCGCCGTCACGGTGTCGGACAGCGCGGGTCTGGTGGCGTTGCCGGATCTGTGGGCGGGAGTGTCCGGCGATGGCGCGTCCATGTTTGTGACCGTGGAGGCTGGCCCGACTGCTGTGCGTGTGGACCCAAGCAGCTGGCGTTACCTATCGGTAAGCAAGCAGGTGCACCCGTCTTCACTGTCTGTTCGCCACACGACCAGGCAGCATTATGAAAGGGGCACACGTATTATAAAGGGCTGTTAGTATTTCCACTGTTAGTATGTGGCTGCTGCTGGCTGCTGCTAGTGCTTATAACCTGCTGATACATTGATCTCTGCCTGATCGTATGCGTGTAAACTGCAGGTTGTGGCGGGGTGCACCGTTGTCTTCTTGGGCCGTGGGCGAACCGCATCCAAGGTGGGTCGGTGTGCGTGTGAGGTGGTTATCCGCAGGTTACGTGTCGTGCACTGCCCGCGTGTTCACCACTCGCCCAACTGGACTCTTGTGCTTGCCGGTGCCCGCAGCTCGACTTGTCTGGACTTGCCAGGGACCAGCTGGCGGTGGTGGACAGCGACTTTATGGGCCAGGGCCTGGTGGCGCTGTACGACCTGACCCTGCTGGGGCTGGCCTGCCCCAAACCCGCCGACGACGTGCGCGGGCTCATGGCGGCGTGGCTGCACGCCGTAGGCATCCCAAAGTACGTGCATAATGTGGAACAATTATCTGCCGGGGAGTTGTGACCTGCCATCATTGCTGGGCAGAAGTGGTTTCGCTGGTGTGCATGGCCGACCGGCATATACGGTATGATGCAAAGTTTGTTGGTCCTGGCTGTTGCGGACCTTTCACATACATGCAGGAAGCGCTTCTCTGCCTACATCCTGGCCTCCCTTATTGGCCGAATAGCTCCTCAGGAGGTCATGATCCGGCTGGACGGCGTGCGCCTGGCTGTGGCGGACGCAGAGGCCGAGTGGTGGCGCAATGCAGCGCCTATTGCGGCCGGCGGTGCAGGACTCAACCTCGCTCCTGGCGGCTTGTGGTCCGGACCCAACGCCACACAGGGATCGAGCGGGCTCAGCGACAGCCGGATACCCTTCAGTGGCGCCACTGGCGGTGCTGGCACGGAGGGCGTTCCAAGCCCAGTCCAGCAGGGACCTGGTGCTGAGTGGGAGGTGGGGCCTATGCGGCTATCCTATGATACAAACTGGGCGTGGGACTCCGTGTGGATTGTGCCGCTCTCCCAGGTGCTGGCAGATGAGGGACACAGCAGTGGCAGTAATGCCGAGACTCAGCCGCCGCCGGCAGGACCAGCAGCCTCCTGGGCTAACTGGCCGCTGGCGGAGTCAGTGGGGGCTGAGCTGGCAAAGCAGGTAATTAAGACGCACCAGACGCACCAATCGAAACGAGCAGTCCCACGTATGTGCGTGCCTATGATCGTTTTGACGGCGTAATTACGGCGCGCCCATTTGTGACTTGTAAATAACAGCAACCATCCAGTGCTGCACGCCGTGCTGTGTCCCGCCGCAGCTGCCTCTCCGTCACGTACGGATGTTCACAAAAGTTGACTTCACTCCCTATGTGGTGCTGGCTGGCACGTGCACGGAGGTGGATGCATCAAGCGGCCCGTCACAACCTGCCGGCGGGGACCTGTACATCTTGCCGTACCCCGACCCCGACGCCGTGTATCAGCAAGCAGGTGGCAGCCCGGATTTCACCACACGGCTGCGCAGGGGCAAAGATCTGGGTCCCAACATGCTGCCGCTGGGCGGTCACATGTACGACCAGATATACTACGGATCCGATGTGAGTGTGTGGACGTGGTTCCGTGGTATCTAGTGTCCAGAGAGTGGGGCAACCATGGCGTAGCTAGTATAGATAGCCGTGTCATGTCGCCGGGTGCACTAGCTAGATAGCCGCCCGCGCTGTCAGTGCGCGACAGCCAGCTGCAGCTGATAGTCCGCTAGCAAGCGATAATGTGGAGCTGCTAGATTCCTCTGCGCGCATTTCCGCATTTGCGTGGAACCACTGGTATAACCATGGACGATTCGCCCGCCCGCCTGCGTCTGCTACCGCTACAGGCATCGGTTGTGTGGCTGGGCGACCAGCCGCGTTCAGGAGGCCGCTGCGTGCTGCTGCCGCCCCCCGCGGCGCAGTCCGCCCCAGGCCCCGCCACCTGGGACATGATGGACCTGGCAGACCGCATCCGCATCCGCGTGGGGCCGGCCGGCAGCGACAGCGACGGCCCCTCGCTCCAGATCCAGGGCTTCACGCTGTACAACCTGTTGCCGTACGCACAGCCGCAGCCGCCGGAGCCCCCGCAGCCGCCGCAGCCACCGTCACCGCCTGAGGTGCCGCCCTCACCGCCTCAGCTGCCGGAGCAGCCTGCCAGCCCGCAGCAGGTCGTTCAGGACCCGTCAGGCGGAGGTGAACAGCAGGGTGCGTTCATGATTGCAGGGCGCCGCTTGCGCCAGGCTTTCGGGTTTGGCGGCGGTGGAGGCTCCATCTGCTGGGTCTGCTTTGCGCAGCCCGCACAGCCGCCGCCACCACCACAATATCCAACTGCACCACCGTCTCCGCCGGAGCCACCGTCACCGCCGCCACAGCCGCCATCGCCCCCACCCCCACCTCCTCCGTCGCCGCCGCCGCCCCCTCCACCCGATCCCTCTGACCCTTTCCACGGCCTGTCGCTGTCGCTGCCCTTCTTCCAGTTTGACAGGTGCGTGTGTATAGCGGCGTTGATGCCATGGCATTGGGCAGTCCTTCTAAGCCTTCCTTGAACCACAGCCCAACAGCAGTCATCCACCCCTTTGTGCCTGCAGGTTCAGCCCGCTCCTGTACGCGGACCCGCCTTTTCAGTCCTCGCCGTCAGATCCCCGCACGCCACAGCGCCGCCTGCCTCCACTGGCGCTGGTCAACTGCAGCCTGGTGGTGCCGCCGCCGGAGCTGGAGCTGCTAAGGCTGCTGTTGCAGGAAGCTGGGCGGCTGCCAGCTGCCGAGTCCGGAACTCAGGGGCAGCAGATTGGCTCCTTGTTGTTCGCAACAGGATCCCGGCGGCGTGGGCGGCGGGCACTCGCTCATGCGGCGGGCCGTCGTCGGAGCTTGCAGCAGCAGGCGGGCGCGAACAGCAGCAGCACTGGTTGGAATGATTCAGCAAGCAGTGGCGATGCCACTGACTGGCCGTGGGCGCGGCCTGTGTGGCCGGCAGGTGTGCCGCCGGCTTCTGGGCCTGAGGTGCCCCTGCCGCCCCAGCTGCTGGCGTGTCCGCGCTCGCTGCTGCTGTCCTATGCGGTTGTGGCTGAGGTGGTGGCGGCGAGCGCTACTGCCATATCTTTCCGCCGCATCTCGTTTCTGGGCTGGTGAGCATTTCGCAGGACTGGGCAGCAGGTGCTTGGGACTTTGTATGCAGCAGGATTGTGGGTTGCTAAGGGCGCACTAGCTACCGTAGTGAATGTGTTGCTTGTGACATGCGCATGTGAATCCCGTTTCGCAATGCAGGTCTGGGCGGGACGTTGTGGTTACCTCGCAACTGCCCGATGACGCGCCCACCAACCTCATCCGTTCGCCGGCGGAGCTGAATCGACCCCTTTTTGGTAAGCCGGGGCTTGGTGTAAGGGGAAGCTACGGTTGGTCTATGTCGTGTTGCAAGGCTTGACCTGCTCTGTCTCACCCGCTTGGGGTTGGCCCTGCAGCCACGCTCCTGGAGGTGTCTTGCTCACCGCCACCGCCCCAGCCACACAATCCCGCACCTTCGCACCAGCAGCCGCCTGGCATCGCTTTGCCACCCAGTGCCGGCGTCGGCGCAGGCGCGGGCTCGATGCCACCGCCATCTATGCAGCCGGCGGCTCTCGAGGGTGGGCTACCCGTCGAGGAGGGTATCGCTGCCGGCCGAGCTGGCGAAGCTGCTGCGGCTGCCGGTCCTACCGATGACGTAAACGACGTGCAGGCGCCTTCGTCATTGGAAGCCTCGGGTGTGGCGGCTAGGGGCAACGGCGGCAGCAGCGGCGGCAGTAGCAATAGCAATGATGGTAGCAGCACAATGTCCAACACAGACATGGACCAGCAGCCTGCATGGGTGGTGCCCGTAGCGGCATCACTGGCGGCAGTGGGCGGAGTGCTGCTGCTGGCGGTCGTGCCGCTGGTGGTGGTGCTGGTACGGCGCCGGCGGCGGCGGACCAGCAGGGCTCAGCAGCAGTCGCAGCACGGCGGCGCCACACAGCCGGCAGTAGAAGCTAAGCGTTCGAGCAGTCCACTCAGGGGTGGCCTGCTGAAGGAGCCGCCTGGCAGCAACAGCGGCAGTAGCAGCAAGGAGGACAGCTTGCTGATGCGCAGGGGAGGTGATCGGCCCAGCCAGCCCTGGGGCACGGGTCTCAGCAGTGGGCGAAGCTTGCTGACGACTATGGCAGGCAATGAATCAACAATGGAACGGTCGTCTTCGAATCCCAGCAGGCTCAGGAGTCTTATGAGTAGTTTGATATTTCGCCTAGCTTCACGCAATCTAGGGAGCTCGGGTGGCCAGCCCACTGGGGGCAGCAAAGGTAGCCTAGAGCGCCGCAGAGGCGAGGGCGAGGGCAAGGGTGCCGGCAGCAGCGACGCGACCAACTCACACGAGGTCACTTTGACCTCGGGCCGCGACACCATCCTCGTTACCAATCTGGGGACGCGCGATGGCCTGAGCGAGGACGTCACGCTGGTGGCGCCTGCTCCAGGGGCATGCGTGGCACGGGACACGCCGAAGGCACTGAGCTCCCTGGACGCCAGTGGGCTGCTGAAGCCAGCAGAAGTAGTTGTGGCCTGCAGCCGTGAGGTTGGAGCCAACAGCGGCCAGGTTGAGCCCAGCAGCACGCGGCGCATGCTGGTGCTGTCTCAGTCGTGCCGTGTTGCAGATGCGGCTGCTGTGGTGGCGTCACGGGATCGAGCGGACGCTGCACGAGGCGCCGAGGACACTGCGGCAGCAGCCATGGAGCGCGATGAGGAGCTGTGGCTGGATTGTGTGATAGGGCGTGGCGGCTTCGGCGTGGTGTACCTAGGAACCTGGCGCGGCCTGCCCGTGGCCGTGAAGACCCTGGTGGTGCATGAGGCACTGCTAGGGGTGGAGGGCCGTCGGCGGCAGCGCGCGGTGCTGGAGGCGGCCGTGTCCTCCACCCTGTGCCACCCTAACGTGGTGCAGACATATGCGTTCGATGTGCGGCGGCTGGGCGAGCTTCCCGGCGTTGGATGCGGCCGGGGCACGGCGCCTGCCCTGGGGGCGGTGCCAGAGGAGACCGGCGGCGTGGAGGAGGTCCAGGAGCCGTCACAGCAGGGTCCCGAGGCTGACTCGGTGTATCAGCTGCTGCTAATTCAGGCGTACTGTGAGGGCGGCTCGCTGCGGGAGGGGATCGGTGAGTTCTTTTGGATGCACGCAAGGCCTGCATGCGAAGGTGGGGAAGGCGAGCAGCTGTGTAGCCACGCGCCCCTCATGGCACTTAGTTAAGTTGCGCCACTGAGCGGAGGAAAGCCTTCAGCAGTTTGCTGCTATCCATATGCTGACGTTCCGTGTTTGTTAACACTGACACTACCTCGCAGGCAGTGGTGCGGTGTACATGGGCCACGCCTCCACGCAAATTTAGTGTTTGCATGCTCGGACGCGTACAAAATCGATGTCCCTTTCCACTTCCTACCAGCAGCCACCTGCCCACCCTAACAAGCCTGTTTGACCAGGGTTCCTTTGCAGAAACCTCAAAGCTGTATATGGGACTCGCTCCAGATTGCATGGATGGTGTCCTGCTGGGTCTGTGTCTGGCTCTGGACGTGGCGGCGGGCATGGCGCACGTGCACGCACGTGGCATCGTGCACGGGGTGAGTCGGAGTGGGCGGGCAGGTGGGCATCGTTGGGAGCGCCTTGTCCATGTCTTAGTTCTAAACAATGTGCACTTTTCGGCTACGCTTCTACTCACAGGACCTGTCGTCTGGAAACATCCTGCTTGCTGCACGACCGCCGGTCGTCCAGGCCGCAGGACTGCATATGGTGTCGACATGGGGCTTTTCGCTGAGCGCGAGTGTTGGTGCCAGCATGGATGCTGGCGTGGGCGGGATGGTCCAAGCGGGGCCAGGCGTTGGGCTGCCACTGGCCCCTGCAGAGCTGTGTATGGAGGTGGGCCGAGTAATTGTAGCAGCAGAGGACAGCAAAGAGGCGCAAGCCGCAGCTGCGGCGGCTGGTGCCCGGGCTCTCATTGCAGACGTCGTGCTGCCGCCAGCCATGGCGAAGATTGCGGACTTTGGCCTCAGCGCGCGGATGGGCGAAGGCCAGACGCACGCGTCCAACTGTTGGCAGGTAGGTGGGGTGACCAGCATCTTGGGTTACCGGGATGAGCCTATTTGGCGCACGCTGAGTCCATGTGGCGCTGACTGCTGTTACAACCCGCTTTTGACCACTCGAATGCTCGCGTGGTGCCACACACAGGGTACACCTGCTTACACCGCACCTGAAGTCGACGTGGAGGGCCGTCTTGGCAAGCCCGCAGACGTGTACAGGTGATGTGGGGATGGCGGAGGTTGACAAGACGAGTTAGCCGCACGCAGCCCAGAAACAAGCTTGGAATTGAGCTGCATCATTTGCATGATGCGTGCGCGTTGTTCTTTGTAGTGCCTGCTCGTGATGTGCATTGTAACAACATGAACTGCACCTGAGAATATCAATTGCTTGCGTGCCTGGGCGTTTGCATGCAGCTTTGGCGTGGTCCTGCTGGAGCTGCTGACGAGCAGGACTATGGGTGAAGGGCTGCTGTCCATGGCCGCATTGATGGCCCCGGAGGGCGGTGGTGTTGGCGCAGCAGTGCTCACTGCGCCCGGCATGGCAGGCCACGCGGCTGCTGTGTTGTCCACTGCCGCGCCCTGCTTGGTGCCTGCCGTGGTGGCTTGCAATGCACAGCTGGTGCGTCGTGGATCGGCAAGGCGTATTGCACCTTTGGGATGACTTACATGGCAACTGTGTACGTATCCAGGTGCCTCGTGCGCCCCAGGGGTCTTGCACTCTGCTGCTGGTCTACCATCGCACGCACATTGCTAACGCCGCCGACCCCACGGTACGCTGTCGTGCAGGTGGGAATGCTGTCGGCATGCCTTTCACCCACGCCCACGCACCGCCCCACCTTCACACAGGTTGGTTGGCTGCGGGCTGTCCTGCTAACCGCTCACGCATCTTCCAGCCGGCGTGACCTCCGCTGGCACGGCCAAATGCACTTGGTCTGTGTTTAATTGCCCATATTTGCTTTCATCCGCAATGCTTGAGTGACGTGTCCGCAGCAAGGCCACTAGCGAGACTGGTACTATGCTTGCCTACCCCCTTTCCCTGGCAGATCCTACATACGTTGGCAGTGGTCATTTCGGACCTTCAAAGGGCGTAGCCAACGTCCCAGATGTCGCTGCGTGGCCGCTACATGTGTTTTCGATGATTTGGTTGGAGGGGCTAGCTGTCGCGTGGGCGGGCAGGCAGCGGGATTTGTACAGACGTGTCGTACAGAGGGGGGAGCAGGTGGCGAAGTCCCGCAATGTGCAGCGGATTCCCATACCCGACAGTCAGGAAACAATTTGCGACAGCAGACAGGAGAGCGCGGCGGGCCTGATACTTACTTAACCGATGCGACGCTGATTAGCTGCCAGGGCCTGCACCCCGGAGCCTGGCAGCCAGGCTCCGGGGTGGCAGCCAGGCTCCGGGGTGCAGGCACCCCTGGTACAGAGTGCAGCAGAGACTGGCCGGGCGACAGACGTAGGTTTGGGGTTTGGGGCGAAGAGGCAAGTGTCCGAGGTTGGTTGGCCCAGCGCGGTGTATTGCATGGGGGACCGGAGTACGATATGTGCCGGGAGGAGTACTGGGACTGAAGTTCGGGGAGATGCGACGCACGCCCGAAGGACCGAGTGAGTTGAGCGAGTTATTTGCTGGCGTCGCACACTGTGGCTGGCTGGCCGTCGGAAACTGTGATATTGTAAGTTGTAACGAAAGCAAGTGGAGGCGGCGAGAGTGGTAGGGCCGTATGGGGCTGGTGAGAGTGGAGGGTGCGGTGCACGGCAGAGGTAATCTCCGCGCCTGGGGCTTACAAATACAATGAATGCGAGCTTACAAGAGGAGACAGTCCGAAGCGTGCGAGACGCCAGGACCATCTTATGCTGCCAGGAGACCAACTTGACGCCACCACCGGGTGCCCGTATCTTCCATCTACGCTGTAGAAATTTGCCCCAAGTCCGCCGAAGGTGGAGAAAATTTTTTGGATTTGGGGCCGCGCATCAACGGAGCGTAGACGTTTTGGGCGGATTTGGCGGTATTTTAGACAGGGAGCGTAGATGGTTTGGGGGTTTGGGGGGCGTGCCCCTAGGAAAATGTTTCGGGGCGTAGATGGCGCGGGAGGGGTCATCTACGCTGTGTAGACGCCGGGGGCCAAAAGCCATCTACATGATAAGGGCACCCCTGGGGTTGCTACATACCCTCCCACACGTAGTCCGCGCAATTCCGCGCACAGTGAGTCCCAGCCAAGCCTCGGCCTGCCAGATCCCCACCAGTTGCATCGCTGCCGCCAGTCAGGAGTCCGCGATCGAAACCGCACACACTAAGCCGCCGGCCAGGGTAGACTCACACGAGGCAAACGCAACAGCCAGGGCCGCCCTGACAAGCGTCCAGGCACCGAAGCGTAAGCACACATGCCAGCACCACCCCCACCGCTGCTACCGCCCCTTTCCCTTATGGCGAGGGAGGAGGGGAGCCCGCGTCATGCAATCACCGACACCACGCGCCAGGAAGGGATGCAGGGGGGGCACCGCATTCCAAGCCTTCGGGCGAATACCCAAGCTAACAAAAGACTGCAGGCGCTCCCAAAAGTCAGATGACCGCCAGGCCAATACCCAGTACCTGCGCAGACGGCAGGGTTGCCCCAGCCGTCACCACGCGACGCCGTCCTACATCCATGGCAGACAGAGCTGCAAGGCGAACCACATCCCACACTGCGGGCGCGACACCCCCCTGGCGGACGCACGCGCCACAACTCTGCACGCGTAAACACTCCCGTCGTCTGGGAGCAACCCCATGGCCATCCCCATGTGCTCCCGCAGCGCCCGGGCCACCTTGCCATCCCAATCCCAATGCCGCCTGTCCCCATCACACATGTCCACCGCACACGCACGGCACGGCGCCACGGCAAGGCCTCTTGCCCGCGAGCTGGCGTGCATGGGAAACGCCCATCAGGCATCAGCGGCCATCCGCCACAGCTCTTCCTTGTTCTGGTTTTCCCATTTCAGCGCCCACAACCGGGCCAAAGTGCAAGCGAACGACCCTGCCGCCAAGGCCTCATCCTCGGGCGACACCCCCGCATCCCGTACAAACGGGAGGTGCTTCGCTCACAAAGCAGCCAGGTGCCTACAAAGCCTACTCCCCTGCCTACTAGATACGGGCACCGGGCCCGCACGCACCCGCCCCATTCCACGTGAGGATACCGCCTTTGCCGCACCGGGGGCCGCGCCCACTTGCGGGACACGCCTCCGTCCGCCTGGGGTCCGCCGGGTTGGGCGATTTCGCCACGAGTGCGCCACGAGTGCGCAGATGCCACGACGCGACCGTGACCCTCACATTTCTGAGGAGCGCGCGTGTTCATGTAGCGGGTGTGTGAAGTAGAATGTTTATTGTTTATGCAGATGCCTGCCGGCCACGATGCCGCACGCCACCGCTTTGTGTCACAGCGTACCCGCTGTATTGAGCCCGATTGTTGATCCATCACAGTAACGAAACGGCTTGAATTCATGTCTAATGGCCCGGAGACAAGCAAACATTCTCATTCTGTCCCGCAGTCAGACAGTCATTCCGTCCTTGCACAGCCCAAGTGCAGTAAAAAGAACCACAAAAGGAACCACAATATGAGCATCATAATGCACACACCTAATTCGCACAGGCAAACGCATTCGCGCCTCGACCCCGAGCATTGCTGCTCCTGCTTCTGATGTACCTGCAAACGTGCGCACTGAAATGTTGCCTTAGCACCAAACTCAGCGAGTCGCCTGACCACCGACCCTTCGGCATGCGCGCTTCCTTCGCCTTCGCCACTTTGCTTGTTCGGCCTTGGGCGCTCGTTGTCTGGCTACTCATCATCCTCCAAGCGACTGTGACCGGAGGCGCGCGGCTTGGGCAGCTGCTCAGCGGCGATGGTCCCAGTGCAACGCAGTCTTCGCTGCAGCTCAGCTTGAAGCTGCAGCGAGGCCTCGTGTCAGTGGAGGATGCGACCTTGAGCATACCGGCCGGCACGCAGCTGACAGTTGTAGGGCAGGGGCCGGAAAGCGGGCTGGACCTGCGCGCCTTCGGCCAGGCAGGCACACCCGCCTTCAGGCTCCTCAGTGGTGAGCTGTTGATGGCGTCAGTTGGCCTGCCAGTTTGGTGATAGGATGAGCTAGTGGGGCTTGATCAGACGTCAAGGTGCGCCTGAAGCGCCAGACAGGGGGGCACCGCATGAACCTCAGTACCAAATCATCTGCACTGAAGGTCACACCGTGAGGTCACATGCTACACGTGCACAAGCCCTGTCTGTAGAAATCAAGGCACGATAATGCACGCGGCTTGCGGCTGGTGACTGTATCATCTGTGATGATTTCCACAGGCGACTCTTCCTTGGAGGTGCACAACCTGACGCTGCTACTGCCGCCACTATCTGAGGAGGCCACCGCGGCCACCACAGCCAGCTCTGGGGCGCTCCCTCCCAGCCTGCTCGCACACATCATTGAGGCAGCGCGCAGCAGCGGCAACAGGACGCAAGTGACGCTGCGCGGAGTCACCCTGGTTGCAGGCGCATGCAGGTGTGCCGTGATGAAGAGTAAGGAATCGCATTTCCTGCAGCATACCGTATGCTGGTTACCCAAACCGCTTGACACCTACTATCCATCCTCACACGCCCATGCAGCGACCTTGACGCCCATCGACGCTGGTTCTGCCGCGACCTAAACCGCTGGCGGGCGCGTGTCGCGGTGTATGACGAGCCCACCATCCTGGGAGGGACGGTGCGGTACGGCAGCAGGGCCCCTCGTGGCGGGCTTATGGAGGTGGGCTCAGCCGCAGACAGTGGTAGCAGTAATGACGGCACGCCGCCTGTCGCACAGCTGCTGGACAGCCTGGTCACGTGTGACACGGGAGTCAGCGATGGCAGCACTAGCACCAGCAGTGCCAGCAGTGCGCCATTCACGCCATCCGGGCCCTCCGGCCCCTGGGACTGCATCGCCGTCACAGTGTCGGACAGCGTGGGTCTGGTGGCATTGCCGGATCTGTGGGCGGGAGTGTCCGGCAATGGCGCGTCCATGTTTGTGACCGTGGAGTCTGGCCCGGTTATACATGTGGATACAGGCAGCTGGAGGCACATGTCGGTAAGCAAGTGCACCCCGTGGTCACACGCTGTTCGCTACACGACCGGGCAGCATCTTGAAAGGAGCACACATATTTGTTAAAAGTAAAGGGGCCATTAGCATTTCCACCAATGATAGTATGTGCTGCTGGCTGCTGCTGGGCTTATTACCTGATGATACATTGATCTCTGCCTGATCGTATGCATGTAAACTGCAGGTTGTGGCAGGGTGCACCATTGTCTTCTTGGGGCGTGGGCGAACCGCATCCAAGGTGGGACGGTGTGCGTGTGGAGTCAGGCAGCTGTATGCTCTGCATCATACTGCATGACATGTTAGTAATTCATCAGACACATGCTTCCCTCGCTCATGCACATTCGTGGGCACTGTGCATCCAGTCTTACACCTGGACTCTTGTACTTGCCGGTACCCGCAGCTTGACTTGTCTGGACTTGCCAGGGGCCAGCTGGCGGTCGTGGGCAGAGACTTAACGATCCAGGGCCTGGTGGCGCTGTACGACCTGACCCTGCTGGGGCTGGCCTACCCCAAACCCACCGACGATGTGCGCGGGCTCATGGCGGCGTGGCTGCATGCCGTAGACATAAACGAGTAGGTTGCTGCTGTATGCTCGTTGGCGTTTTGGGGGCCGTTATGGGGGACAGAGTGGTGGCCACCATCGTCATGTGGTGGGCGTACGAGGGTTGCCATCCATAATGTATCGCTGCGGACCATGCAGGATGCGTTTCTCTGGCACCCTCCTGGGCTTCAACCAGGGCCGAATAGCTCCCGAGGAGGTCATGATCCGGCTGGACAGCGTGCGCCTGGCTGTGGCGGACGCGGAGGCAGAGTGGTGGCGCAGTGCGGCACCTGTTGCGGCTGGCGGTGCAGGACTCAACCTCGCTCCTGGCGGCTTGTGGTCCGGACCCATCACCACACAGGGCTCGAGCGGGCTCAGCGACAGCGGGATACCTGTCAGTGTCGCCACTGACAGTGCTGTCACAGATGGTGTTCCAAGCCCAGTCCAGCAGGGCCCTGGTGCTGAATGGGAGGTGGGGCCGATGCGGCTATCCTATGATACAAACTGGGCGTGGGACTCCGTGTGGATTGCGCCGCTCTCCCAGGTGCTGGCAGAGGTGGGACGCAGCAGTGGCAGTAATGCCAAGGCTCAGCCACCGCTGGCGGGACCAGCAGCCCCCTGGACGAACTGGCCGCTGGCGGAGTCAGTGGGGGCGGAGGTGGCAAAGCAGGTGAGCGAATACACACGCAGACAAGGGCAGGCGGGCAGAGCAGGTTGAGATGTGGCAATGAAACTGGCAGGGCGACATTTGCTCACTTTTTTAATGGCAACTGACAACCGTGCACTCTTGCAGCTGCCACTCATTCACGTGTCGATGCCGGTGAGCTTTGGCTACTCGCCCTACGCGTTATTGGCAGCCATGTGCACGGACGGCATGTACTACATGCCACAAGCGGACCCAGACTACATGTACCAGCGGGGAGGGGGCAGCCCGGACTTTAACCCACGGCTGCGCCGGGGCACCAATCTGGGCCCCAACATGCTGCCGCTGGGTGGTCACATGTACGACCAGGTTCAGTACGGATCCGATGTGAGTGCGGGGATTTCTAGCCATCTCCTAATGGGTTGGCAAGCAAGAAGGAGGCAAAGTAGTGTAGTTGTGACAGACCGGCAAATAATGAAGCGTGGGCGCACCAGTGTTTGCCTGTGAGTCAGCTGCTGTTCATTAAGGTTCGACCTTCAGCCATAGATGGGCTTCCTCGAGAAGGCGGCGCTCAACGACAGCGTGGGCAGGATCAGTTGCTATGCTGCTTGCGGAGGGGGTTTCCTTGGGCCGCCTGGGCCATAGCAGTTCCTTACGGTATCACCATCTGCGTGTTTGGTGTAGATTAAGCACTACCAGTTCACTTATATACCTTGCCACGTACAGGCGCCGGTTGTGTGGCTGGGCGATCTGCCGCGTTCAGGAGCCCGCTGTGTACTGCTGCCGCCCCCCGCGGCGCAGTCTGCCCCAGGTCCCGCCACCTGGGACATGATGGACCTGGCAGACCGCATCCGCATCCGCGTGGGGCCGGCCGGCAGCGACAGCGACGGCCCCTCGCTCCAGATCCAGGGCTTCACGCTGTACAACCTGTCGCCGCACGCACAGCCGCAGCCACCGGAGCCACCACAGCCACCGCAGCCACCGTCACCGCCTGAGGTGCCGCCCTCACCGCCTCAGCTGCCGGAGCAGCCTGCCAGCCCGCAGCAGGTCGTTCAGGACCCGTCAGGCGGAGGTGAACAGCAGGGTGCCTTCATGATTGCAGGGCGCCGCTTGCGCCAGGCTTTCGGGTTTGGCGGCGGTGGAGGCTCCATCTGCTGGGTCTGCTTTGCGCAGCCCGCACAGCCGCCACAACCACCACAATATCCAACTGCACCACCGTCCCCGCCAGAGCCACCGTCGCCGCCGCCACAGCCGCCATCGCCCCCACCCCCACCTCCTCCGTCGCCGCCGCCGCCCCCTCCACCCGATCCCTCTGACCCTTTCCACGGCCTGTCGCTGTCGCTGCCCTTCTTTCAGTTTGACAGGTGCGTGTGTTGATGACACGGCATTGGGCAGTCCTTCTAGTTCTACCTTGATCCAGATCCCAACAGCAGTCATCCACCCCTTTGTGCCTGCAGGTTCAGCCCGCTCCTGTACGCGGACCCGCCTTTTCAGTCCTCGCCGTCAGACCCCCGCACGCCACCCCGCCACCTGCCTCCACTGGCGCTGGTCAACTGCAGCCTGGTGGTGCCGCCGCCGGAGCTGGAGCTGCTGAGGCGGCTGCTACAGGAAGCGGGCCGGCTGCCGGCTGCCAGGCCCGGAACCGAGGGGCAGCACCCGGATGGCTCGGTGGCATTACCAGCAGGGTCCCGGCGGCGTGGGCGGCGGGCACTCGCTCATGCGGCGGGCCGTCGTCGGAGCTTGCAGCAGCAGGCGGGCGCGAACAGCAGCAGCACTGGTTGGAATGATTCAGCAAGCAGTGGCGATGCCACTGACTGGCCGTGGGCGCGGCCTGTGTGGCCGGCAGGTGTGCCGCCGGCTTCTGGGCCTGAGGTGCCCCTGCCGCCCCAGCTGCTGGCGTGTCCGCGCTCTCTGCTGCTGTCCTATGCGGTTGTGGCTGAGGTGGCGGCGGCGAGCGCTACTGCCATCTCCTTCCACCGCATCTCGTTTCTGGGCTGGTGAGCATTTGGCAGGACTGGGCAGCAGGTGCTTGGGACTTTGTATGCAGCAGGATTGTGGGTTGCGAAGGGCGCACTAGCTACCGTAGTGAATGTGTTGCTTGTGACATGCGCATGTGAATCCCGTTTCGCAATGCAGGTCTGGGCGGGACGTTGTGGTTACCTCGCAACTGCCCGATGACGCGCCCACCAACCTCATCCGTTCGCCGGCGGAGCTGAACCTACCCCTTTTTGGTAAGCCGGGGCTTGGTGTAAGGGGAAGCTACGGTTGGTCTATGTTGTGTTGCAAGGCTTGACCTGCTCTGTCTCGCCCGCTTGGGTTGGCCCTGCAGCTGCGCAGCTGGAGGTGTCTTGCTCGCGGCCTTCACCCCAGCCACCCAGTCCCGCACCGTCGCCCGAGCCTCCCAGCCACGCATCACCGCCCAGCGTGAGCGGTGTTGTAGACGGGGGAACTGCATCTGGATCGTTATTGGCTCCTCCGGCGGCGGGCTGGGATGGGCCATCTGCGGCTGCCAACGCAACAGTAGCCAGCGGGACTGCTGGCGGTGCTGCGGCAGCCACCAAACCTGCCGACATTTCACCTGCTCCCAGTGGCACGTCAGTGCCATCGTCCCTGGATGCCTCAAGTTCAGCGGCAAATGCTCCTGGCAGCCTTTTGAGTGCCAACCAGAACAGCAGCAGCAACAGCAGCAGCATGGGGCAGCAGCAGCCATTGTGGGTGGTCCCTGTTGCTGCGACGCTGGCGGCGGTTGGCGGAGTGCTGCTGCTTGCGGCTCTGCCTCTGGCGGTGATCCGGATGCGGCGCCGCAAGGCTCAGCGGCAGCAGCAGCTCTACCAAGGACAGAGCTGCACGGATTTGGAGCAGCTGCGTGCGAAGGGCAACAGTATGGTGCAGCAGGATGATGGCCACAACTTTTGCAGTGACGAATTGCACCGGGGGCTTAGCAGCATCACCTGTACCAGCAGCGGTTCTGCACTCAAGAGCAGCAAGGGATGGGCGTTTGTAAACTACATCTTCAGCTTTGCACCACGCAGCCTCAGGAGCCCAGCCAGCGAACGGGCATGGCGTGGCTTTGGGCGGCTGCGGAAGCAAGGCGCGCATGACAAGCCTGACACTAGCATTAGAACTACCGAGGACTTCACCACGAGTGCTATGAGCACCAACTATGACAGCAGCGGAAACACTGCAGAGGGAGCTCTGCTGCAGCAGAAGACGGCCCCCCTCCCGAAAGTCAGCATGTTCCCCGAAGTGGACTCAGCTGCTGCGGCTGCAAAGGCCTCCCCACTGTGGCGCTCCCTTGACGCAAGCCGGCTACTTCAGCCAGCAGCAAGCGTTGTGGCACGCAGACGTGAGGTTGGAGACCACAGCAGTCAGTTTAATTCCAACAGCACGAGCCGCATGCTGGTGCTGTCTCAGTCGTGCCGTGTTGCGGATGCGGCGGCAGCACTGGCAAGCACTGCGATTGTGGTTGGGCCTGCTGTGGCGGCAGCATTACAGCAGCAGGATGGCGGCATCCCAAGAGCAGTTGCAAGGGTCCAGCGGACATCCATCTCAGGGGGAGCGGAGCGGGATGAGGAGCTGTGGCTGGATTGTGTGATAGGTCGCGGCGGCTTCGGCGTGGTGTACCTAGGAACCTGGCGCGGCCTGCCCGTGGCCGTGAAGACCCTGGTGGTGCATGAGGCACTGCTGGGGGAAGAGGGCCGTCGGCGGCAGCGCGCGGTGCTGGAGGCGGCCGTTTCCTCCACGCTGTGCCACCGGAACGTGGTGCAGACATATGCATTCGATGTGCGGCGGCTGGGCGAGCTTCCGGGCGTCGGATGCGGCCGGGGCACGGCTCCTGCCCTGGCGGCGGTGCCAGAGGGGGCTGGCGGCGAGGAGGAGGGCCAGGAGCCGCAGCAGCAGGGTCCCGAGGCTGACTCGGTATATCAGCTGCTGCTGATACAGGCTTACTGTGAGGGTGGCTCACTGCGGGAGGGGATTGGTGAGTGGATCTTGCGCTGGCTTGTGTCTGTGCGTGTACATACCGCTCACGAACGAATGTATGTGAGCCCGTTTGCTACCAATGCATGCAAACTGACCTGCTGCCTTCATTTACTCCATGCAGTCTCGGGCGACCTGTACATGGGACTTGCCCCCGACAGCCTGGGTGGTGTCCTGCTGGGCCTGTGTCTGGCTCTGGACGTGGCGGCAGGCATGGCGCACGTGCACGCACGTGGCATCGTGCATGGGGTAAGCGCTGGGGCAGCTGGGGTCTGATCGGGCAGCATCCTGTGTGGCTGAGGACTCTTGCTGGCTTGCATGCGTGCAGCATAAAGCCATACGTGTTTGCGCATACAAATTGCTTGTGTCAAGTTAATTATGCACTTGCCCTCCTCGTTATTCGCAGGACCTGTCGTCTGGAAATGTGCTGCTCTCTGGGCCAGCCAGCGGGCATGGCGGTGCAGCACTGGGCATCGTGGAGGACACCACCGACAGCTCTCGGCGATCACCAGCACAGCCGCTGCCTACAGAGGGCGCGGATGCACAGTCAGCTCCTGTGGCGGTGGTGACCGCAGAGGAGGCACAGGCCGCAGCTGCGGAGGCGGCTGCCCGGGCTGCAATTGCAGATGTCATGCAGCCACCACTGATGGCGAAGATTGCAGACTTCGGGCTGAGTGCACGGATGGGTGAGGGCCAGACGCACGCGTCCAACTGCTGGCAGGTGGGTGGGTGTTGGGATGAAGGCTCAATTGATGGTAGCAGGCTGTTGCTGTGCCAAATGTCATGCATGTATGCAGGCAGACTAAGGAGCCCATGTTGCTTTTGTGGCAAGTTGGAAAGCAATCCGGTTGCCTGTCTTTGCTTGTTCAGGGCACACCCACTTACACAGCCCCAGAGGTGGCATGCGAGGGCCGACTGGGCAAGCCCGCAGATGTGTACGGGTGAGGGTATGAGTGCCACGCACTGAAACACACACGCACCTGTGTGCCCTCGCCATGCAAATGCACTGTGTGATTTGGGCTTTGTGCACAGCAGGGTGACCGCCTCTTGACACAGTCTGAGTTTGTCTTGTCTGCTGCTTGCTGCCACTTATTGCTTGGTTTGTCCTACCGCACGTGTAGCTTTGGCGTGATGCTGCTGGAGCTGCTGGCGGGGAAGACTGTGGATGACGGACTGCTGTCCATGGCCGCCATGATGGCCCCCGAGGGTGCTGGTGTTGGAGGCACGGTGGCAATTGCAGCACCCGGCATGGCGGCTCATCACACGGCTGCTGCACTTGCTGCGGCTGCACCTACGCTAGTACCAAGTCTTTGCAATGCACAGTTGGTGAGTTCTACACTGTTTGACCAGGCACAGGGGTCAAGGGAATGGCCAGCTCCTGATATAAGAAATACAAACCCGTGGACACCTGCCAAACACCTCCATGCATGCAGGTGCGGATGCTGTCGTCCTGCCTTTCGCCCACGCCCCAGGACCGACCCACATTCACACAGGTGGGTGACGTGTATGGCCAGAATCTTGGGCGAGTGCATCCGGCGTACCTGGCACTCTCGCTGCTTCAGTGGTTCAGGCCGTAGTAGGTAGCCATGCATAGATTTGCTCTTGAGCCCAATGCTTGCTATCCCATCCACTTGCTTGCTGGCATGTTCCTCATACAGGTGGTGCGCACCCTTGGCGCAGCTATTGCTGACCTCGACACAATCTAATAGAATGTGACAGCATGAAACATTTTTTAAATCTGAAGGGTGGTGTCGAGAAACGTTCTTGTGTGGACGGACTTGATGCTTGCATGCAAATTCATGACCTGCATGTATGGCAGTGTGAATATATATATATGCGCTGTGCGCATCTTCAAGTGTGTAGCAAGGCTCAAATAGTTGTCGCCTGTCAACCAGCAATGCATGTGCCTTTGTATGTGAGTCAACCAATTTGGTTAGCACTGCGGCGTGTGAAGTGCGGCATGTGCGGCCCCTAGGGACTCGCCGTAGTGGAGCCCGCGTGGATGCCCTTGTCTTGCCAAGGTGAGCCCATGTAAAGCGGCCCGCAATTGTTTGCCCGTCCCTGAATGCTGAGCTGTTTCTAGCATGTACATGATGTGCAGCGGTGGACAAAAGGGCAAGGTTTTGAGGACTGCATTGTGGGGCCGGCAGGTGACAGGAAGGTGTGTTTGGGACCAGTCGGAACTTGGCCTCTTACAGGGCACCCGTCACTTCAAATTCTTATTTATAATACGAGTGTACAATGTTAAATGCGGCAGGCGCTAGATCTTCTTGGGGCGGCCGCACGGTCAAGTGGACCAAGGTCATCCTGGTAGGCTGGCGGTTGCTGTAGTCTCGAGGTATCACAACTGACGAGGCGGACTGCTTGAACAACGGGGCAACGGAAGAAGGCGCCGGTGTAGGGCTGGGCGGCTCAGGCGATGGAAGCAGCGTACCAGAGGCAGGGGAGTTCATTTTTACCCGTACCTAGGGTTGGGGGCGTGCCAAATGCCGTGTGTTCGGCTCAATGCGACCATCCCACGCAGCCACGCGCCATTATTACTCTCGCGCCAGCTTCAGCATCACCATTGACCCCTTTCGTGATCCAGCCACGCCACATAGTTTTCAATGAACACAAGCGCAATGCAGTGTGCGCACCCAGGCAACTTGCTTGGCGCTTCTTCCGCCCCACCAGCCTGCCCGCTTTGGTTTGTTGAAACAGCCCAAGGAAAGGCAAGGTACGCCTAGCGTAAACTGCACGAAGTGCAACGTATGACGCAACTGAGCACTAGCGTCAGCATTTGCCACTGCCCGCCTTCCCTCGCAACGCCGTTGAGCCGACAGTCTGAAGGCGGCGCCAAATGAACTCCCACATGCCATCAATTTCCCGCTTGCTACGCAGGTCCACTTGGAAACACAGCCACTCCCGTGCCCTACCTCCGCATCTGCCACGCACTCTATTATCACCCGACCGCATACCGTACAATGCCCAACACTGTGCATCAATACACGCACACATCAACTTCTTGCCCCATTTGAGTAATACTGCGTGCAGCTATGAAGTATGTGAACCGCCAGGCTGAGGCGTGCCGGAGTCATGCACAGACGCTCCCTGCACAAACGCTTCCAACTTGGCGCTCTATCTCACACCCAGCACTGGACACGCACACGCACACACATCCTGCTGCCTTTGCGTTTCAGCAATAATGGTGGCAAATCAATTCATCCCGATGACCCTGGCACGGTGCACAGCCCAACTTGCGCATAGAGCCTTCACATGAGCATGCAACACGCAAACCGGCCTCCCACACCACGTGGGCACGTGGGCTGCTCGCTCAGCACTAGTCGCTCCTGGAGCCAACTGCGGCGGCGCGTGCCACCTCATCACCTACCTACAATTAAAGCGCCACGACAGTCCCATCTTCCCACGTTGTGCCAATCAGGACGGCTTCCACGTTGCCCCTACCTACGTTCGCGCCGGCTCAGCACCAGCTCCGGCTGCCGAGCTGCCGTTGCCAGCCGTCATGGCCCCGGCGCCAAACAACTCTGCCATGGCGTTACGCAGGCGCCGCCCCAGCCCGCCAAGCATGCGTATCTTGCCCGCTGAGGATGACGGCGGCGATGAGCCGGCGGCGCCAGCAGCAGCACCGCGAGCGCCACCTTCGCTGCCGCTGCCTGACGCGCCCCCCGCGCTGGCACCGCGGCTGCGCGCGCCGGCGCCCCCCGTGGTGCTGCTGCTGGCGCCACCGGAGGAGGATGGTCCCCAGATTGGCGCCTGGGTGAGCAGGTTGCCGGTGCTGAGGCGGCGCGCCGCAGACACAGAGGCACAGTGCACGGCTGTCGAAAGGGCACAGGGGGCCAGCACGTTCAAATCAGACCGATGGCCTGTCTTCCCACAATCCCACCACCACCCGTCCCAGGATGCTCTAGCTGCATGGAACCGCCCCGGCTGGCTACCTTCCCGGCGCATGAACAGCGAATGCCGAATGGCGCTGCGCGATGACGGGTATGCCGCCGAACAACGGCTAGATTTACGGGTTGTACGGGTGAAGGAAAAGCGCACGGGCATGCCTGTCCACGCCCTGCCCCGCTCACCCGCATCGTAGGCGCCGGCGCCTTGCAGTGTGAGCAGCGACCCTGCGACGGAGGATACAGCAGGCTCTGCTGTGTCGGCAGCAGTTGCAGCGGCCGCAAAGGAGAGGCGTAGCGTGGAGCAGCGACGTGGTAGATGGAGCGACGGGCAAGAGAGGCGGCAAGGGAGAAACAAAGGGCAAAAGCGCAGTAAAGAAAGGTTGCAGAGCACCAAAGCCAATCTGCCCCAAGGTCATGGCGGCGTAGTGAATCAAAGTGGGGCAGTTGACAGGGCACGCTGGATCTAGGTAAGAGACCACAGTACGTGCGGGTCAGCAGCTACGACCGAACCTGATCTATATGTCTGACGCAGGTCGGGCGGAGTGCACCATTGTGGAGCCCCCTCCGGCCGTGACGCCACCGTGATCCCATCTCCCAGCCACAGCTAATGCGGACTGCGCATCCGAGCCACCTGTCGTTATACAGCTCACCCGCACCAGTGGCCTGGCGCACCCATGCGCACCTCCCTATCCTGCACCTCCAGCAGGCCGCAATATCCCTACGCACCGCTCGCCCGCCCGCCAGTCATGCCCGCGACCCAGCCGCTCCACTCTGCTGCCCCCTTCTATCCGAACTCACTCACCTGAGTTGGGCTCATCGCAGGTGAAGGTGATGTTGAGCTCGCTGTCCTCGGGCAGCGCAAAGGCGGCGCGGATGGCAGACGTGAAGCGGCGGTAGCCCTCGGGGCCGGGCTGCACCTCGAAGCTGTAGGTGCGGCCGCCAAAGTTGACGTTCATCACAGCCTGCAGCCAGAATGGGTGTTGCGAGTGGGCGTTAGCGGTAGCGGCTGCGCACCCAAAGGATACCGGGGGTGACACAGGTAAGGGTGCGTAGACGGAGATGCAGAAGTGAGCGCCCACCACGCCCATGACGCCGGCGTGCAAGAAGCATGCGCAAAAAGTTCACACAACACATTTCAACGCACTCACCGGCGCCTGCGAGCCGCAGGGCGGCGTCAGCGCGTGTTTCCAGTCCGGCAGCTTGGCGCTGCAGAAGTCGCAGAACATCTCCTTCCTGCGCGCGCGTACGCGGCGGGGTTGAAGGATGAAGGATGAAAGGGCCGCGGCTTGAGCACGTGCCCATGAGCCGCGGTGTGGAGAGGCGCTGTAGCCCGCCTGGGCATTTAAGGTTGCAGACGCGAGGACGGGGAGCAACGGAGCGCGGCCAGCGCAACTGGGTCGGGTTCCTGCGCCGTGCGCCCCAGTCTGCGCGGCGATGACTAATCACCGCCGTCGCGGCGCCTCCGCCACGCCGCGCACCGCGCCCGCGCTCCCCCGCTGCTGCCCGACGGCGCCCGCTACAACCTTTACGCTTCGCACCCCAGTATCCGGTGGCTTCCGAGCACACGGCCGCGGAACGGTTCGCTTGCCTGCTTCCGGCGCTTTGCAGCTGCCACCGCGCGATGCAGACGCTGTGGCAGAACCGTGGGCACTTGCAGGGCCGGATGAGCGGCTTGTCTGCAGACGGGCCGTCCAGGCAGACCCAGCACACGTCGCCCTGCTCCTGCGCGCAAGACGCAGGGCGGCGCAGCGTCAGCCCGAGGGTCATGACTCGCGTAACATCGCGGAAACGGCCCGCCAAAACGCCATCGGCGCGGCAAACCGCTTACATCGCTGCAGGATGTATCCATCACGTCATCGTGCAGCGGGCCGCCTCGGCAGGAGACTTCCGTCCCGCCCCGAGCGCATTTCGACGAGGCGCGCGTCGGCTCTTGGTCCCGCACGTCCGCAGCGTCCATACTATCCCCTAGGTTTATGCTACAACGATGCGCTGGGTAGGCCCAGTCCACCGCCGGGACCCAGCGAGCTGCTTTCGCGCGAGTGAGGTAAGGCTTGGCGAAAAGTTGGTCGGTCGAATAGTGACAGCTATGGTCTTTGAGGTCTTGAATTTGTTTGTATTATGGCATTTGGCTCGGCTGATTCGAAGAAAAAAAGCTTTTTGGACAACAGCTTTGGACGCCGGTGGCAAGGCCTTTGGACGAAGCTTTCCACAACGAAGCTTTCCTCTGGTTTGCTTATTCATACTTGGTGGCCCCGCTCACGTCATTCATTGTGCCCAAAGTGTGCAATCGCGAACGGTGGGCGCGAACAGAAAAGCTCAAGTTTAGAAGTCGGTCTACGCCTTGCCAGGCCGTGCCGCACAGCTGCAAGCAATCGTAAATCATTGTTGTATACTTTGAGGCTCTGCCGGAAGGGCGTCCCCCAGGTTGCCTCAAAGAGTGCCGAAATGCCCCGACCTGCGCACGCCACGCATTCTCCCGGCGGGTCCGCACCTTGAGACACACCCAAAACAGGGCGGGACTTCAGCCCCCGATCCGCCAAGTATGCGGCACCACGTAGAGAACTGCGGTATCTCCTGGCGTGTCACCCAAACTGGCAGCACCGCAATCTAGCTTACCCTCTCGCAGCAAGTCCGCAGAGTCCGCACTTCAAGAGGCATCGAGTCCGCGCCACACCTCTTATGAACCCAATCCATAGCACAATGGGGCCTTGCATACCCTCGCGTTATATTCGGGAACCTCATCAACCGCCACCGCCGCCGCCACCCCACCCACTGTCTCACGCCCGCCGCCCACTAGGCAACCTTATCCCCGGCCGCCGCCTCGCCCGCGGCATCCTTCGCCGCCGCTGCCGCCAGTTTAGGGCACTCCTGTTTGTGCTCCTTCCAGTGCGCTGCCTGGCACTGCATGCGGCATGAACCACGCAGAGCAAGCCAATTCAGGCAACTCACATTTTCTGGTGCTTCACATTATCCCACTGCAAAGGCTGTTTAGGGTCTGGAAACAATCTGACGAACCCGTCTGCCCCAGCCCCTCCTCGACCAGCAATCCGCCATTCCCATCCTGCAATAGCTGAAAGCCGTACCTCGCGCCCACAGTAGCGCACGCTCTTGCAGCGCGAGCACAACTGGGTCTGTTGAAGAGGGAAAAGTGCCACGGAGCCTCAGTAACTCGTTTGTTGGGGCGGGCCAAGTCGATCCAGCCGGAGCAAGCACACCCTTGCTGAGTCCATGCCCCCATGACCCGTGTGGTGTGTGCCCATGCCGCATCGTGCCTTGTGGTACATCTTGCCACACGCCACGCACACGTGGTGCGCCAGCGCCACCGGCTGCAGCGACTGCCAGTCGTCTCCGCCGCGCGGACGCACAGGCAGCCGCCCTTCGGGCAGCAGTGGCGGCCGGCGGCTGTTGCCGCCGCGCGGAGCCGCCTGCTGCTCCCGCCGCCGCAGCTGCTCCGCCCACTCGCGACTGTGCTGCAGCTCCTGCGGTGAGCCGTGACGGCGGCGGTGGGCTCAACACGCTGCACCACACACCCGACGCCGCGGCACGTGCGCGCGCATGAGGCCCATGAGCCAAGGGCACACGCGGTGCTCAGGTGCTTGGGCGCATGTGACCGCCGGCCCCCACGTGCACGCAAACAAACGCACCTTATCAATTGCATCCATCATCGCCCGGCAGCGTGACTCCGTGGCTAGCTCACCGCCCCAGCGCCGGCAGCTCGCCCGCTGCTCCGCCGCCAAGTCCAGCGCCTGCAGCAGACAGCGATCCCGTACGTGGCAGTGGGCCGGCAGTGAGTGCGGCCAGCGGAGCCCTCGAATGCGAGACAGCCGGGCAAGCAGCTAAAGGGCTGCCCGGCTCGCAACAAGATTCCATTGGGCAAAAGAGGTACCTGCTGACGCAGTGCACGAGCCAGCAAACAAAGCAACAAGCTGAGGGCCAAACAGGCCGTGCAAGTCCTGGCAATGCACCTAGACTGAGCTTATCCAAAATGCCGATGCCCCCGTCACCTCATCGCACCATCACACACACAACCACACACCATGACACCACACAACCACCACACGCACATGCACACGCCGCCCACCTCCTGCGCGCTGGCCTCCGAGAAGGTGCCGTCCATGCGCTCCGCGCCCCACACGCGCAGCTGCGCCTCGTTCAGCGCCGCCAGCCAGCCCACCACGTCGTCGCCCTGCGCCTGCGCCACCTGCACACAACACCAGGCGCACCCAACGACCGGCGTGTGTCCATGGCCGTTAGCGCGCGTCTGCTTCCCGCCCCGTCCTTGCCATGCCCGTAGCTCGGCGCCTTGCCGCTGCTCCGCTCAATCTGACAAAGTGCCTTGACCTAGCGCCGGCACCCCACGACCCCATCCGCCGCCCCACCCGCCGCCCTGCCCGCCGCCCTACCTTGACCGCGCCGCGCATGGCCGCCAGCGTGCGCGGGTTGGCGCCCTCCACGGACACGCGCGCCTCGGCCACCATGAAGGCGGCCAGGGCGCTGGGCTGCGTCCCCGGGCCCCCCGCCCCGATGATCTCGTGCTCCCCGTCGCCATCCTCCTCCGACGCGGCGCCCTGTGCCGGGGGTGGCGGCCACGGCGCTGGGGATGAAGCGAGCGAGCGCCTCCAAACCGATGCAGCCAGCCCAGCACGCAGCGCCGCGTCGGCCCAATGGTGCCCCAGTCCCGCACCGCTCATGCAACCTATCAATCAGCAGTCACCTGCGGCCTGGACTTGGGCGGCGGCGGCGCCAGCTCGGCCAGGCGCCGTGCGTACTCCAGCCACAGCGCGGCGGAGGCCCGCGCGCCAGCGTGGTCGTTGGCGACCATGTAATGGTCGCACCGCTGGGGCCACGGGGCGCAGTGTGTGTGACGAGGAGAAAGGGGATCACGGGCGCACTACAGTGATGATTGTGGGCTCAAGACTGGGTCGCAGGCTGGGCAGCCCGAGCTGCTGCGGCGGAGGCCGTACGTCCTGTGTGCCCGCTGTCGCCCGCGCACCTCCTTGGCGCAGCGCGCCAGCACGTAGTTCAGGGTCCACTTGAGGACGCGCAGGTTCATGCCGCTTCACCGCTTCCGCTTCGCCACCTTCAGGCTGTGCATCTTAATGCTGAAGTAGGCAGTCTCCTTGCAGTGCGGGCACCGCTTGCGAACCCCCGACTTGCCAGGCATCTTGGCCGCCTCCTTGATGTCGACCCACTTCCCGCACCCGAGGCCCCGAGGCCCCGAGTGCTTGGCGCGCCCCGAGTAGTAGATCGGATTGGGCTGCTTCAGGCGGGCGCGGCCGCCCCGGCGCGCGCCCTCCAGCTGCTTGTCGGTCTCCTTCCCGCTGCCGTACTGGGTCACCAGCTGCTTGGCAGTCTCATTCCCGCTGCCGAACGCTGTCGGTGATGTCCGCGGGGGCAGGGGCAGAGCGGCCTCCTGCGGCGGCGGTCCTCCAAAGGCACTGGGTTCGGTGGATGTGCTTGAGTACGGTCGGGTGAGGCCACGTCATTGGCGTGGGCGCTCCATTGCCCAAATGGGATGCCCAGGGTACAGTAAGCATGTCCGCAGTAAGCGCCGCGATTTATGCACCGCCGTCGCTGTGCCGTGGCACAACGTGCATGGTTTCAATGTCAAGAGAACACACACATACGAACACATCCACACGCACACGCACACGCACACGCACACGCACACGCACACGCACACGCACACGCACACGCACACGCACACGCACACGCACATGCACACCGGCAAGGTCGGCTGTTCGGCGCACGGGACTCACCACGAGCGACATGGACACGCTGAGGTGCAGCGGCAGCGACGAAATCGCTCCGTCCAGCTGCGCACCAGTACGTGTGCAGGGCAGGGCAGAGCAGGGCAGGGCAGGCGTGCAGGTGCACCGTTGTTGGGTGACAGGACCGGGGTTGCCGTTTGTCAGCAGGTAGGGTGCGGGCCTGAGTGCAGGAGCGCACGAGCATACGCAGGAAAGCCACTGGTGCCTTTCCCCATTTCTACGTAAAAGCGTTGCCCTGCATGGACACCCGCTAGCGCTAGGCAGCCGCACACAGCAGACTGTGCTGAGCTGAACGCATGTACAGCAGCACGCCAGCCTGCTGCGCCCCACGCACCCCGGGACCGGCGGATGCGTCCTGCAGCATGTGCATCCCTGCCATGTCCGTCTCGCTGAAGTTGCCCTCGTGCAGCACCGGCCCGCCCATCTTGTCCAGCAGCCGGCTGGCCATCTGCTCCACCTGCGAGCGCGGGCATAGCGGGCAGCGGTGTGGGCGGCGGCCGCTGTGAGATGCAAGGTGTGCAAGGTGCAAGGTGCGGCTGCGCCGCAGCATCGACGCTTGCTCTGCCGGTGGCGGTGCACACAACCCCAACCCTGGGAAGCCTACAGCTGCCACGGCACACAGATCACACGCACACGCACACGTCCACGCACACGCACGCGCACGCGCACGCGCACGCGCACACAACACACAACCACAGGCACGTACACGCACGTACAAGCACACACCCAAAGGCACACGCACGCACGCACGCACGCACGCGCACGCGCACACAGATAGAGCAAGGGGGCCCGCTGGCGCACGAGAGGCGCACCGAGCCGATGATCTGCCTGTCCTGCGCCCGCGTCAGGGCGGTGCGCGTGCGGCCCACGGCGTGGAGGGTGACCGCCAGGAGCATGGCCACGCAGTTGTTGGTCACCCTGCAGGAGGGAGGGAGGGAGGGAGGCGAAGGGGCAAGAGGGCCGCATGCTGCTCATACATGGGCGCGCCTGCTGCCGCCAGGTAACCGCGGGCAGGGGACCTGGTGCGAGCAAACGCTGTGGCTGTCGGGACGGCGAGGATCAATTCAAGAGTACGGCTGATGAGTACAGCGCCAACGCAAACATGCCATCAGCCGAACCTGGCAGCCCCCCACCCCCCACCCCCAAAACCCTACCCCCCACCCCCACCCTTGGATTGAAAGTGAATTCATTGTATTTTTGCCCGTGCGCGCGCGAACCCTGCACTCTCGCCACCCACAGCCGGCCCCGCTCGCCTCAGGAATTGGTCGCAGGGCGGCCCCGGTCCGCCTGCACGCGCCGGCCGCCCACGGTCATCCACTCTACCCGCGCCTGGATGTCCTTCATCAGCTCGGCCATGGAGGCCAGCAGGTCCGTCGGCAGCTCGGGGTAGCCCTGCAAGGGAGCGGCCCACGTCACGACTCGGCAAGGGGCAGCCCCGCTGGCTAGCGCCCCTTCACCGCGACCATTCTCTGGCCTCAACCCTGCGACCCCCACCCCACTCCCCACCCCCCCCCCACACACACACTTCAAAGCAGCCGCACCGCTGCGCACATGCTGACCCGTCGTAGCAGTCCCCGGCGGCAGCGGTTTGGCCTGTCAAATCCAGAGCCCGCGGTCGTCTCGCATGCGAAGTCGCTAATCGCCTACTCCGGCAGCTGCTGCGGGCCGGCACCGGCGTGCCGCTCAGTGTGCCCCTCAAATCCTGGTAAGCTGAGGCTGCGCGCCACCCGCGTTTCACACGCACGTCACACGTACGCCACACGCA
This sequence comes from Chlamydomonas incerta, assembly GCA_016834605.1. Classification (NCBI taxonomy): domain Eukaryota; kingdom Viridiplantae; phylum Chlorophyta; class Chlorophyceae; order Chlamydomonadales; family Chlamydomonadaceae; genus Chlamydomonas; species Chlamydomonas incerta. Next base: position 495,807 of record JAEHOC010000012.1, read on the forward strand.
CGCCACACGCACCTGGGCCAGGTAGAACCCCTTGAGGAACTTGGCCAGGCCCGAGTACGTCGTCTCCTTGTTCCAGCGGCCCTTGGTGATGGGCTTCAGCATGACCTGAAGATGCATGAAGAAGCAAGGGCGCTCCGCGTGCTGAGCCCCACACAAACTGTTGCCTGCGCTGCCCCCTCCCTCACGCCGCTGCCCCCACGCACCCCGGCAGTCGCCCGAGGACCGTTTAGCTCGCGACACAGGATTGCCCTGACTTCCGCAAGCCTTTGTGCATATCAGCGCACTCATTTGGAGCTGGGACCTTCCTGCGCGCTGAGGCCCCCACACAATTCCGCCGGCAGGAATCTTCGCGACCCCTAAGCACGACCGCTTACCCAGGCTTCCCGAATCAGGGTTCGCGATATTTTGGCATGTTCGCAACGCCACGAGCGCTCTCCCTGGCTCAATGCAGCGTATAGCGCATCGGGCTCGTTTCCTGCTCCAAGCGCGAACGCCTGGACTCCGACCAGGCCCGGTTCTTCCGCCGACAAGTTACAATGACTTCACATAAGTATACGCGCATTTTGGTCCGAAAACACTGACGTAATGACCGGGCGATTAATAATATGCTGACACTGACAGCCAGTCACCACCAGTCACGACCCATCCCGATCAGTCCCGATCCCCCGTCCGGTCACACACCGCGGCATATCCCGAGCCCCGTCGTCGAGAGGTAACCCCCTTGCGCCGGCCATCAAGCATTATGACGTCCTTGTGAATGTGGACGTGGAGCCTTTTGGCTTGCCCCGCGCGTACCGCTCCTGTTTGGGGGCAACGCGTGGAGGGGAGCGGGCACAGCATGACTGGATTGACACGGTGAGTGCCTCACCACACCCAGCTCCTGTCCCCTATCTCCAGCCACCCCTACCACCATCCCCCCCCCACCGAACCCCGAACCCCGCACCTGCATGATGATGCTGGTCATGCTGCTGTAGCTGGTGCCGATGAAGGCGTCGGCCTCGTACGCGATCTCCTCCTCCACCATGCCCAGCAGCGACACGCTCCTGCGCACACCCGCACACACACACACACAGAAACACATACACGCGTTAGTGGGTTGGTGGGCGTGAACACCAGCCCAAACTCAAACCAAAACCAATGCGTACGCCGGGGGCTGGCTGCCGGCGTGCGGGGTGGATGTCGTCGCATGGCCGCACACAGCGCACGGCGTGCGCGCCGGGCGTTCACATGGCAAGACGTGAAGCAGATCGGACAAAACTGGGGGCCTGCTGCGTCACAGCCCACCCCCGGTCAACACAGCTGCCGCTCCAGCCTCAAGACGCGACAGGACGCAGCCCTGAACGCAGCCTCACCTCACCCGCATCCACACCCACACCGCAGCCACCGCGCCCCACCACACGCTCACGACTCGCGACTCACTTGTAACCCACCGCCTCCTCCAGGTCGGCCTCCGAGTAGTAGATGGGGCTGATGCCCACCTTGCCGAACATGGCGCTGATGCGCGGGCGCAGGTCCGGGTACGACATCACGAACAGCGACTGGGAGCGGGGTGGGCGGGGTCGCGGGAGGGCGGCGTGCGCGGCGTGCGGGGGGAGGGTCTTCATTATGATGAGGAGATGAGGAGGCGCGCGGCCAGGAGTGGCGTGGGTGCGCACAGTGGCGTCAGGTGGCGGTGGCTGAGGCCTGCCCATCCCTGGAGCAAGCACGGCCACACCTTGTGGACCTCCACCCCACCGCCCCGCCCCGCCAGGCCGCGCACCTTGAGCTTGCGCGCCTTCATGGCCTTGACGGTCTGCTCCACAAACACGTTGTACCTGTTGGGGATATGATATTGGGGTCGGCCGGCTGGGACTCACGGCAGGTGCGGTGCACACGCAGGATGTAGCAGGCAGGCCAGACCCCTCAAGGCGGTGCCAGGCAGCGGTGCTGCGCTCACAGGTTCTTGTTCTTGCAGTTGCGCGCCGCCAGGTCCATGTTGTACTTGTCACGCTTCCACAGGAACAGGCCTGGGCGTGGGACGACGGACGGACGCAGGAGGCAGCGGACGGCGTGTGGTGCAGCGCAGAGGGTGCGTTGCAGAGCAGCGTGCGTGGATGTGCGTGCCACGGCGTGGCAACCGCAGCGGAAGGGTTGGCGCATGGCGTCGCCGGGCGGCGGGCCTCTCAGATCTCAGAGCAGCAGCAGCAGCAGCAGCAGCAGCAGCAGCAGCAGCAGCAGCAGCAGCAGCAGCAGCAGCAGCAGCAGCAGCAGCAGCAGCAGCAGCAGCAGCAGCAGCAGCAGCAGCAGCAGCAGCAGCAGCAGCAGCAGCAGCAGCAGCAGCAGCAGCAGCAGCAGCAGCAGCAGCAGCAGCAGCAGCAGCAGCAGCAGCAGCAGCAGCAGCAGCAGCAGCAGCAGCAGCAGCAGCAGCAGCAGCAGCAGCAGCAGCAGCAGCAGCAGCAGCAGCAGCAGCAGCAGCAGCAGCAGCAGCAGCAGCAGCAGCAGCAGGGCGACATTGCACCAGCGGCGGCACCATGTGCCATGCACATGCACATTTGCCGGAATGCTACATGACAAGTGAGTGGCACGGCACAGCCCGGCCCGCACGCAGCGCCCCTCGCTCACAGGTGTCGGGGTAGGGCCGCACGTGGATGGCCATGTATGGCTCGCCGCCGCCGCCCAGGCGCTGCGCGTGGAACTTGGTCGCCAGCGCCACCAGCGCGTCGCTCTTGGTCAGCTGGCCCGACACCTGCAGGCAAGGGGCGGGTTACGGTCATCATTAGTTAAGTCAAGGAGGGGGGGCGGCGGGCCCGTAAACACCAGTCCACTGTCTTGCTCACTGACTCGCTCACTCGCTGCCTCGCTCGCTGACCCGCTGCCGTACTGCCTCACGGACCGGCTCACCCGCAGGTACTCGTCGTGGCACAGCTCGCCGGTGACGCGCAGTTTGATGCCGTGGCCGGCGTCGCGCACGATGTTCTCATACACGATGAACGCCACCACCTGCGCCGTGGGGTGGGGCCGCCCATGAGGGGGGGGCGCCACGCGCCGTGCCGTGCAGCGTGCCGTGCGACGTGACGTGCCGTGCGGCGACAACACAAACGCACGCACCGCTTACCCATTCCCCATTCCTGGCGTTCCTTCCCCTGAGCCTCACCACCCACCCGCCCCCACCGCCCCCCCCCCTCCGCCCGCACCGGCGCCCACCTTGTGGCCCATCAGCCGCTCCTTCATCTCCTCCATCTGCTCGGCGCTGCAGTCGAAGCGCTTGAAGTCGATGTACTCGGCGCCCGCGTCGCTCACGTTGAGCGCAAGCGCGTTCTTGATCTGCCGGGGAAAGGAATTCAATGCATAACAACTATGACGCGGTTTATGTGGGGGGGGGAGGTAGGACTTGAATACCGACAGTGCCTGGCCCCCTTGCTTTCTCAGGCGCCACCATGGCACACACGCAACCCCGCCACCACCTCCGCCACCAATGCCACCCAACACCCAAACCGCAGAGGCCAGCCGCAGAGGCCAACCCAGGCAGAGGCCAACCCAGGCACTGCGGCCCCACCTGCGCCAGGAATTTGGGGCCGAAGTGCGCCACCGCATCCAGCTGCGCGTCCCAGCCCGCCTGCAGCCGCTCCGCCAGCGTAACCACGCTTTGGTGCCGCGACAGGTGGTCAAAGTCAAACACCTGTTGGGGGCCACGTCGGGGCCGCGGGGCGGGCGGGCACGCGCGATGTCATGGTGTGCAGCGGCCAAGTCGGGGACCCACATCCTAGAATCCCGTCATGCCGCTTCCCCACACGGCACATATGCACACCGTGTCCTCACCACACGCGACACACACACACACACACTGTCAACACCCGCGCCAAACCAGCCCACGCGCCGCACCAGGCTGAAGTCCATGGAGCGGTGCATGTCGCCGCCGCCCGCCCCGTCCGCGGGCCCCTTGTCGTCATAGTGGTTCAGGATCTGTAGACATCGGGGCGGCGTGGCTTGTGGGAAACCAGCGGCGACACCCGCGGGCAGGCCCTTCCATTCGGCTTAGCAACTCGAGTTAAACAGCACCACTGCAACCGGCTCCCATTCCGCGCATGGCATTCGCTTATGCCTCGCGCAGTCACCGCACACACCCGGGTCCCAGCCACGACGCCGCTGGCGCAGCGGTGTCTGTCCCCTGTTTGCCAACCACTCACGTCGTGCACGATGACGGTCCGGCCCAGCATGCGCCCCAGCACCAGCGCCTCCTTCAGACCCGCCACCTGGTTATTGGGGCCTGTGGGATCGGAGGAGGGCGCGGGTGGGGAGTTGCGACAGCAGTACGTGCCGTGTGATGCAATTGTACGAAAGCACACGAAGAGACGCCGATAGTGGGTGTGATGCGGTGCAAGTGTGCAACGCTCAAGTGTGCGGGAGGGGGTGATAGGTAGGACCAGCGTGCTTGAGCCGCAGTTACGCTGATGCCGTTGCGAGCCGGAACAGCACCGGTGGTGCCGAGCGACCACCGGAACTTCAGGCGTAGCCCCACACGCGCCCTGCTCCCCTCCCTGGCCCCCTCCATTCCCCCACCTCACCCCACCTCCAGAGCGCCAGGCCAGGCCACCCAATTGGCGCCCGACTCCGCCTCCACACAGCGTAAATTGCCACGCACCCGCCACCCAGCTGCCCGCCACCCACCACGCCCCAGCACGCACCCCAGCCGCCGCCTCACCCCAGGCCAGCACCGGGTACAGGTAGCCGCCCGGCAGCTCGGGCAGCCGGTGCGCCGCCTCGGGCTTCTCGCCCAGGTCATCACCCAGCCGCCGCCGCCAGCTCCAGGACACCCGGCTCAGCCATGATGAGGATGCTGACGCGGCCAGCGGGGTGGCTAGTGAGTTTGAAGACGCTAGCCAGCCCCACCGGCTCGACTGGGCTGTTGCCACGTCCCCAAGGGACTGGAGCCGGGGCCCCGCTAAAGCGCCGCCTCCCGCGGTGCGGAGGCTGCGTCCGGTTTTGGCGGGCAGGTGCGGGCCGCCGACTGGCGTGTCGTGTGGCTCTTTAGGCACGACATCGTGCTGTTGCTGCGGTCAGGCAGCGCCGGGCGTAGGCAGGCGCCAGGAACAGGCGCAAGGAGCAGGGCGGGTTGGCGGTAATGCCAAGGGGGAAACAGGCACCTAAGAACGGGACGTCAGGGACCCACTCCGGCGCTCACCGGCAAGCCAATTACTGGATGCTGGATAACTGCTGCGTTTGCAGGCAGTGGCCCTCGCCCAAGCACAGCGCTGAGCAGCGCGATTCCCGTGATGAGCTGCAACATACAGTCTCTACGCCGCTCCGTCCGTCGTCGAGTGCTTGGACGTGGCATTTAGCATCAATAAGCATGGCTGGACTGCTCTAAATAATGCAGCGCCTGCGGCTGCTCAGGAGCATGTTTTGGTGTTTTGCTCGGCCGCGCACTCGCTTTAACACGCTGCGCACTATATGATGTATGTGTAAGTACGTTGTATCAAAGATGCTTGACTTGTGATATAGCAGGCGTCGCGACAGCTGCACCCATTAAGTAAATTCTGCCCGCCCGGCCCAGGATCCGCGAACTCGATCCCCCCCCCCCCCCCACCCCACCTACACGTTCTTACGCCCGTGTCGCTCGCTGCCCGACGCAGCTAATCCTGACGACGCACACGCTTCCACTCACGCACCCGCCCACAGGCTGCCACCCTGACATTACTACTGCTTTCAGAGTCCGAGCTTGCAAGGTACCGGGCACGGGGGCACCGCTGGCCCGTGCCCGCATTCGCCACGTGCAGCCTGTGACGGGCCCCAACCCTGTGTTGTTCATCCGCTCCCTGATTCGCCACCCACGTGCAGCCGGCACAGTACCCCCACGCCGCAACCGACATTAGCCCAGGCTTTTGAGCGCGGAAGGCGCGCGCAGTGTGGCATGGCACTGCCCGCGCATACATGCGCTCGCCCTTGCCTCCACACGCGGCGCATAGCTGCCGCTTCTTGCCGGTACCCACCGCGGCACCGCCTGCGCCTGCGAGCTGCATGTGGCGTCATGCGCAGGAGTCGAGGTGCCCAAGTCTGCTTACAGTGCCCTCCGCGGGTGCGTCATGCCCCCACGGTATATTAGGGCCATCCGTGGCTCTCGCCAACGCGGCGTCCCCATACGCGAACAATGTGTTGAGTTTACGCCCAGAACAGGCGACCACTCAGGACGGTGTAAGAGGGCTAGCGCTAGGACAGGGTAACACGTACCGCCATCTAATTGTATACCCAAGGGGTGCCTGTCTTTCTCCTCGACAGGACTCTGATGAGACCTTGGATGGGATTGCGGAGAGTCAGGAATCAGGAGTCGGCAATCAGCCTGGGTAGTATTGGGATGGAGTCAGGAATCAGGGTAGTATGGGAGCTGGGCTGGACAGGACAGAGCTGGGGTCAGTGGTCGTATCTTACGAGGGGCGTGCGGGCTGTCCTGAGTGTTTGGGGCGGTAGCTGCGGTCGACGGCCAGCGCCCTGGCGCGGCGGAGGCTACACGCAACACGCAGCATCGCAAGAGCAGCACCAGGCTCACGCTCGCAATCTCACAGTCTGCTTACACGTTTATGTATGTATAGTACTCTCTTCCACAAATGATAGCTATTTACACGCGTCTGTACGCGCCAAGGGGCAGTGCTACGAGCACGCGCTTGAACCACCTGCTATTCAGGCTACCCGCACCCGAACGTTTCCTCGCAATCCGGACCCGATCCTCGAAGCAGCTTGTCACATGAAGCACGCAAGAATAAATTAGTGTACAGAGTCTTCGTTCACCCTCCCATCAAACTCGCATATATGCATCGCTTAGACTGTCGAACTTGTCGGGCTGAAGCATGACAGCATGAGCACGACAGCCACCACACCCGGTCTCGGGGCCGCCTTCTTCCGCCAGCAGGCAAGGCTGGAGCTGAGCCCTCATGCCGCGCGTGAAGGAACACTACTACAAGTGTAGCCCACTTCGCTACAGGCTTTATGCCGCCTTGGATCAGTTGGATACCGTGTCGACACACGCCCCCCATCCTACTTACGGTGGGGGCTGAGCTGCACCAAAGCAGCCCGAATGGCCCATGCTATAGCCACGACATGCACAAGTTCCACAATGGCCGCCGCATGAGGGCACCATGTCCAGCCCGCCCCCTCCTTGCAGCCACGTCCCGATGGACCACTCGCCGGCACGACTAAAAAAAGCCCTCTCTTCGCGACTTCTCACACACGCAAGCACGACTCGCAGCCCCGTTCCATACACGCGAGACTCCGTGGAGCTCGCCGGTCACACTTTGCCACCATCCTGCAGTTCAGATGACCTCTGGCCAGCAGCCGATGCACTACGCATGCACGCGCGCAGGCAAGTACAAAAAAGCCTCCTCGCCACGTACTCGCGGCTGCCCCACCGCAACAGAACCACTGCACAGTGTCGACTAGGGCGCACGCACGTGCTGCTGCTGCTGCTGCCCTTGCCCTTGCCCCTGGCCCCCGTCTCCAGCCGCGTGCGGCGCCTGCGGCACCGGCCACGCCGCTGCCGCTGCCGGGTCCGCACCGGCAGCACCGCCGCCGCCTGCCGCAACCGCCGCGGCGGCCGCAGCCACCGCGCGCGCAGCCATCATGCCCGCCGCCGCCGACATGGCGTCGTTGGGCGGCGCCGCCTGGGCCGGCGGCGGCAGGCCCATGGCCCCCGGCGGCGGCCAGGAGCCGTACATGGGCGCGCCGTGCGGCGGGTGCGGCACCGGCAGCCCCGCGGCCGCGTTGTGGCCTGCCAGCGCCGCCTGGGCCGCGGCCATCATGGTCGCGTGGACTTGCGCCTGCGCCTGAGCCTGCGCCTGAGCCTGCGCGTGTGCCTGCGCCTGAGCCTGTGCTGCGTGTTGCTGGTGCTGGAGCGGTGTCGCTGCGCCCGCGTGGTGCGCCTGCGGCTGGTGCGGCTGGTGCATGTGCTGCCCCGGGGCCGCCGAGTGCGGCGCGTGGGGGTGCGCGTACGTCAGCTGCGGCAGGTGGTGCGGCTGCTGCTGCGGCGGCGGCGGCACGTGGTGGTGAACCACGTGCTGCGTGGGTAGCAGGTGTGGGTAGCTGGCGGCGGCGGCGGCGGCAGCCGCCGCGGCGGCCGCGGCGGCGGCATGTGGTTGGTGCGCGCCGTGGCCTGCGCCGGGGCCGCCAGGCAGCTGGTACGGCTGCTGAGCCTGGTGCGGGTGCGGGTGTGGGGACTGGGCCTGGGGCTGGGGTTGGGCCTGGGGCTGCGGTGAGCGGCCCGCCAGGCCCGGGCCCGGGCCCGGGCCCGCGCCAGCACCCACTGGCCCCTGGCCGCCGCCCTGCGCCTGGTGCAGCCGCGCCGCGAAGATGCCGCCGCCGCCTGCGGTGCCGCCGCCGGCTGCGCCACTGGGCCCGCCCGAGCTGATGGCGTGCGCGCTGGCGTGGCCGCTGCCGCCGGCGCCGGCGCCGGCGCCGGGCTGCGGCGGCTGTGCCGCCGACGCGTCGCCAAAGAACTCGTTGTGCGTCCGGCGGCGCTTGGCTGCATGCTCGCCGCCGTTGCTGCCGCCGTCGCTGCCCTCAGACGACCCGTCGGACTGCATCTCTGGCTGCTGCTGCTGTTGCTGCTGCTGCTGTTGTTGCTGCTGTTGTTGTTGCTGCAGGAGCGCACGCTGCGCTTGGTGCTGCTGCTGCCGCTGGGGCATGAGCGCGTGCGGCTGGAAGGTGGGCGGCTCGGGCGAATGGTGCGGCTGCTGCAGTGGCTGCTGAGGTTGGTGCTGTGCCGGCGCTGGCAGCGGCAGCGGCGCGTCATGCGGGTGCTCTGCATGCTGCTGCTGGTGCCCCTCCGACGACATCGAGAAGGGCGGCAGCAGCATCGCCAGCGACGGTTCTGAGACCAGATTGATCAGCGGCGCCGCCGCTGGCTGACCTGCGCCGCCGCTAGGTGGGCTCGAGTCCCCGCCGGCGCCGGCCCTTGCCTCCTCGGTGCCAGGCGTTGTTACCGCCGCAGCAGCAGCCGCTGCCGCCGCGGCGGCGGCCGAGCTCTCCCTGCTCCGCCCGGTGAACACGGCACTGCTGCCGCCGGCCGGGAAGGGCGCCATGGTCAGGCGCGGCGTGGCCACCGACTGCATCGGCGGGGCCGGCGAGGGCGAGAAGACAGGCAGGAAGACCGCCCGCGGCTGCGGCTGCGGCAGCGGCAGCGAGGCCGGCCATGTCGGCGAGCCGCCAGCCGGCGCGACGGCCGGCGGCGGCGCGGCGACCCCCATGGCGGCCAGCAGCAGCGCGCCGCCGCCCGCCTGCTGGCCCGTGGGCGACAGCAGCGGCAGCGGCTGCTGCGTCCCCGCGGGCCCCAGCTGCGTCGAGATGTGCGGCGGCTGCTGCAGGTGGTGGGGGTGCGGGTGCAGCGGCACCGGCGGCGGCGGCGAGGAGCTGCGCGCGGCGAAGGGCGGCGGCTGGCCGTCCAGACCGAAGCGCTTGTCGCCAGCTGCAGCGCCGCCTGCTGCCCCGGCGGCTGGGCCAGCTCCCGCCGCTCCACCAGCGCCGCCGCCTGCCTGCCTGCCCTGGGCCGCGTTGCTGCCGCCGCCGGCGCCGCCGTTGTTGACGTGGCCGGCGTCGCCGTCTGCGCCGTCCGCGTCCAGCCCTAGCGCCAGCAGCTCCGTGACCGACTCCAGCGCCTGCACCAGCTGGCTGCCGTCCAGCCCGTCCGGCAGCCGCACCGCCGCCGCCGCGCCCGCGCCCGGCGCCGCCGCCGGCACCGCACTGGACACTGCAGGCGGCGCACTGGACACTGCAGGCGGCGCGCCCGCCGGCTTTGGCGACGTCTGCGGGCTGGTGCCGCTGCCGCTCCAACGCGCCGCGGCTGCAGCCGCGGCTGCGGCGGCGGCGCCGCCAGGGGACGATCCGTCACCGCCGCCGCCGCCGAGCGCCTCCCGCACTGCCGCGCTCAGCGCTGCGACCAGCCCCGCGCGCGTCCGGCTGGACAGCTGCAGAGGCTCGGCGCCGCCGCCGCCGCGAAGCGGGGGGTAGCTGGCGGCGGCGGGCGAGAACGAGTGCTGGCGGCCGGCGGCTGCAGCAGCAGAGGCAGCGGCGGCAAGGGCGAGCTGCGCGACCTCGCGCACCGTCAGGCTCAGCCGCAGCTCCAGCCGCACCGATGACAGCGTGGACTCGCCGGCGGCCAGCGCCGCGGCGGCTGTAGCAGCGGCGCTGGCCGGGCTGCTACTGCCGCCGAGCAGGGTGCCCAGCACATCCATGCCTTCGCCGCGGAGCGACGGCGGCGGCGGTGTGGCCGAGATGCCGGGGCCCCCGCCGCCGCGCTGCAGGCCGCCGCCGCCGCCTCCGCCGCCCAGCTGTGACAGCTCCCGGTCCTCATCGTCCTCATCCGTCAGGTCCTGCACGCCGTATTGGATGCTACGGCGGCGCCGCAGCAGGCTGGTCGTCACGCCGCCGCCGCCGCCGCCACCGGCATCGCCGCCGCCGCCGGCGTGGTCGCCGAAGGACAGGTCTGGGCCCACGGCCGCCGCCGCCGCGAAGGCGGTAGCGGCGAAGGCGCCTCCGTCCGCCGCTGAGGCGCTGGGGCCGGTCGAGCGGAGCGGCGAGCGCGCGGAGCGGCGGCCCAGCCCCGGGATGAGGCCGCGGCCGCGGCCGGCGCCCTCGGCCCCGCCCCCGGCGTGCGGGCCCACGGAGCCGCCGCGCTGGCTGCGGTGCCGGTGCGAGCCGCGGTACAGGAGCTGCGCGGGGTGCAGCACGCCGCGGTCGATCTCCGCCTCCGCCCCCGCGTCCGCCTCCTCCTCGCCCGACGAAGACGATGTGGCGCCGCCGCCGGCGCCGCCTCCGCCGCCCCCGCCGCGGCCGCTGCGGCCGTAGCGTGTCACAACGGCGGCGGCGGCGCTGGCGGCGGCGGAAGCCACCGCCGCCTGGTCCAACGGCCGCACCACCGCAGCCGGCGCAATGCGCATCACCAAGCCGGGGCACTGGTCAGCGGCGGCGCCGCCGCCGCCATCACGAGACGAGCGCAGCGGCGTGGCTGCGCGCGCAGGCGCCAGCCCGACCGCCGGGGCGGTGTACGAGGCGGCTGCCGCGCCAGGCGTGCCCTGTCGCGATGGCGCCGCCACTGACACCGCTGGCAGCGCCGCCGCCGGACGGCCCACGACCACTGCAATGCAGGGGCTGACCATCGGCACGAACGGCGCTTGCCGCACCGCCGGCTGCGTCAGGCCCAGCGGCCGGCCCGCCGCCGCCGCGGCCGCCGTCACCGCAGACGCCGCCGCGGTGGCGGCCTCCGCTGCCGCCGCGGCCTGCCGCTCGCGCCGCGCGGCACGCCGCTCGTCGCGGCCGACCTCCGCCGCCGCGGCCGCCAGGGCGTCCAGCCCCGTCAGCAGGCTGGCCCAGTCGCCCAGCCCCCGCGGCGGCTTCTGGTGCGCCTCGTCGTCGTCGTGGCCGAACATGCCGCCGCCGCCGCCGCCGCCGCCGCCGCCCAGCCCCGCCCCCAGGTGGCTGCCGCCCTGGAAGCTGATCTCGGGCGTCACCGCCGCGCCGGGCGTGGCGGCGCCGTCGCCCTCGTCCATGCCGCTGAGCTGCGCCCGCGCGCCTCCGCCTCCGCCGCCGTCGTGGCCGGAGCTGCGGCGCAGCGGCGGCTCCATGCTGGCGTAGCGACTGCCGCCGCCGCCGCCCCGGCCGCCGCCGCGCGATCGGCCGCGGCGGCTGCCGCCACCGTGTGCGTGCTGCGCGCCGCCGCCGCCGCCGCCGCCGCCCTGGCTGCCGTCGCTCTCGCCGTCGTGGTGCATGGCCATCATGTCCAGCAGCGCCTCGTCCTCGTCCTCATCCTCGCCGTACTCGCCATCCGAGCCGCCGTACTCGCCGCCGCCATGCGCCGTACGGCCGCCACCGCGCCGCCGCCGGGCGCCGCGGCCGCCGCGGCCGCGGCTGCCCGAGCGGCCGCCGCGGTGCCCGGCGTGCCCATGCGCATGTGCGTGGGCGCCGTGGGTGCCGTGGGTGCCTTGGGCGCCGCCGGCCGAGTGGAGCGATTGGCTGCTGTGCGTGCGGCGCATGCCGTGCTGGTGCGGTGCGGCGTACGCGGCTACGGTGGGGTGCACTGGCCGCGACACGGCGCCCGCCATGTCGGCAGCGGCGGCAGCCGGCGGCGCGCTGGACGGCGGCGGCGTGCCGGTGACGGCCGCAACCGCCGCGACGCCGGCGGCTGTGGCGGCGGCGCCAGCAAGCAGGGCGGCGTGCTCTCGGGCGCTGAGCAGACTGATGAAGCGGCGGCCGTCAGGAGACTGCAAAGCGGCGGGAGGGACAGCAGCACCATTGAAGCCATGCGAGGAGTCAAGGCAGCATGACGAGTGCAGTGTGCATAGGACATGATTTCCAAAACACGCCAAGCCGTTCGTGCCATACGCACCTGGTATCGGAAGTCCTTGCGCCGCCCCGCCTCCTTGCCGCCCGCGCGGATCTTCCACCAGCAGCGCCAACCTGCGCGGCCGCGTTGCGCGCAGCCAGCCAGCCGCACAGACTTACACGGTGTGCCAGCTATCATCATTAAGACGCCCGGGCATGCACGCCGCCGCCGCCGCCCCTGAACTGCGGTCTGCAGGTGTCGCCGCATCCAGCGCAATGCCGACCGCTACTCGGCTCTACTATCCTCCACGACTACCCTCCCTGCCGAGTGCCGGCCGGCCCGCTCCCACCCACCTTCCGGCAGCCCCATCTCCTTGGGGTCCACGTGGTGCACAGTCGAGTCCACCGCGCCGTCGTCGCCGCCCGCCGCCGCATGGTGCCCCCCCGGCCCCGACTCGCCGCCGCTGGACGCCGTGGGCCGCGGCAGGAAGCGCGACGGGTGCGCCGCCGCGCCGCCACCGCGGCGGCGCCGCCCGCCGCCGCCGCCGCCCGCACCCCGCGGCAGCGGCGGCAGGCCCAGCGGCGGTCCCGGTCCGCTCAGCCCGCCGGCACCGCCGCCGCCGCCGCCGTCCCACGCCGCTGAATCTGCCGCATCCGAGGAGTCGGCGCCGTTGTCGTCGTCATGGCGGAGGGGCGAGGGCGGCGGCGGCGTGCGGTAATGCCCGGCGCCGCCGCGGTGCGGCGGCGACGGCGGCGGCAGCGGCCGGTGCGACATGTGCTGCGCCTGCTGCGCCTGCAGCTGGTGCGGCTGCAGCTGCTCGCTGAGCTGGCTGGTCGCCTGCGTCGGGGGCGGCAGCAGTGCGGGCAGGCCCTCGCCGCCGGGCGCCGATGGCGCCGGCGGTGCGCCGCCCGAAAGGTCCAAAAGGGGCAAGCACGCGGCCACCGGGGGCGGCGCCGCAGCTGCCGAACCTGCTGCAGCCGCCGAGGGGGGCTGCGGCACCGGCCAGCCCGCAGGCAGCACAGGCGGCACCAACAGCGACGGCGCCAGCGGCGGCCGCGGCGGCGCCCCGGCCGCAGCGTTGAAGGCCGCCGCCGCGGCTGCAGCGGCGGCCGCAGCAGCTGCCGGGTGGGCGCCGGCCGCCGCCGCGGCCGCTGCAGCGGCGGCCTGGTTGTGCATGAGCGCTTGCGCCTGCAGCTGCTGCTGCAACAACGCCTGGTGGTACTGCTGCTGCTGCTGCTGCTGCTGGTGCTGCTGCTGCTGCTGCTGCTGCTGGTGGGGCGGGGCTCCGGGAGCCCCGGCTGCCCCGCCGGTGCCATGCGGCGGCGTGGCAGCGATGAGCGCTGTGCGCCACATCCACACCTGCACGCCCACAACAAGAACACGCGCCTTGTCAAGCACGGCACGTCAGGTTGCAAACGAGCGCATGGCCCGAAACAAATCCAGCAAAATTTGTAAAATTGCACAGTGCGCCCCCCCCCTGCATCGCACCGTCGGCATGGATTCGATGGGGGCGGGCTGCGCCGCCAGCCGCACCCGCGCCGCCACCTCGCCGGCCGGCACCGTCTCGTGCGCGCCAACTGCCGGCCGCCCCGGGTCCGCCCCGGGCAGCGCCGCGCCGCCCACCGGCTGCCACTCCAGCACCAGTGGCCCACCAGCCTGTTGGTAAGAGGCAGGCCACTCGTATTGCATGGCCATCGATCGAATCATTGCCAGACACTTCGCGTGCAGGGTCGGCGCTGCCGAGTCCTCCAACTCCCCCCCCCCCCTCGTTTCCTTTGCGGTATTCCCGAGTGTATTCCACACTACGCGCCACATGCGCCCGCGCTTTCCTTAGTAAACTGGGTATTGTCAACTTCACGGAGGGAATATCAGCTTCACGGAGGCACAGCGAGCTGGAACGCGGCCGCCCGGACGGCCGCTCACTTCGGTAACGTACCAAACCGAACTTCAAGACGCAGTCTTCAGTGCATCCTGTACCGCTTTTCCATATCCTTGCAACCCCCCTCGTATCCTGCACATCGGGCGCTGCCCCCCGCCCCTGCGGCCCCTGCCTCCCGCCCCTGCCAGCCTCCCCCCACGCCCCTGCCCCCCCACCCCACCCCTCCCTATCCGCCCACGCACCTGGTACGCCAGCAGCACGGCGTCGTAAAAGCGCCCGCCGCCGCCCGCCGCCGCGCCGTGCGGGGACGACGAGGCGGAGGTGGCCACCAGCAGCTGCGCGCCCGCAGGCAGGCGGCCCAGCTGGCCCGCCGCGTCGCTCAGCGGGCTGCGGAAGGTGGGAAAAAAGCGGAATAAAATACAGTGTGTACGTGCAAGAGAGGAAGCAATTATTGGTCGTTTTGTATCAAGGCCACCGCGCGGCGCCGCGGGTGCCGCAACCGAGGCCGTGCGCATTACAGTAGCCAGCGACGCCAGACGCTCCCTGCCCACCACGCACCTGCTGCACGGCCGCAGCCGCCGCCCCAGCTCCGGCTCGTTCACGCGCTGATACGCCACCGCCGCCGCGGCCGCGGCCGCGGGCGCCTCACCCGCCTTTCCGTAGCCATCGCCGCGCACCGCCACCAGCACGTGCGGCTGCGCCGCGCCCGCCGGGCTACTGCCGCCCCCTAAAGCGGCGGCCGCGGCTGCTACTGCCGCGGTGGCCGCAGGGTCCACCACCAGGCGGCATGCCGCCTCTACCACCTGCCGCCAGCTTCCATCCGGCAGGCAGAGGCACTCCATGCAGCGTCAGCAGCCAGCGCAAGTAGTGCAGCGGTGCCCCGTGCAACGCGGGTCCGCTTCGGCTACGCCGCTAGTGCGAACTTGCGACGCAGGCTGGTGCTAGGGTATAGAATGCGCCTGGCGGGACGGCGGTTGGAGACGCTGCGCCCCGTACCCGCCGCCCGCGCCAGAGGCTGGATGCGCTCCCGCGCGCGGTGTGGAGCCGGGGTCAGCGCCGGACGCGGCGCCGTGTTGTAGCCGGAGCCGAAGCTTAAACGTTTGCACGCGACGAATCTCCCTCGCTGCGCTGTTTTGTTGAGTTGCCTTGCGGTAACGTTGTAGCTGCAGGTGCATGCGCGCACCACAAAGCCAGGGCCTTGCCTGCACGCGAAATGTCAAAAAGCATCGGGTAGCTGAAGGGGCGTTCTTGTGGAAGTCGCGGCATGGAGGTATATCCCATACATGATAGCCACAGCAGCTAACGGGCTCGTTGAGCAAAAGGCGCGACTAGTCAAGCCGAGCTGTCCACAAGCGCCACGAAAGCGAGGCCGAGTCCCGCACTGTGCGGAAACCCTTACTGCCCGCGCGTTTGCCCATGCATTAGGATGCAGTTCCACATGCCGCATGGCACCTGCTGCAGCTGTGCCAGGCCTACGAACGCCTTCTGCACGGACAACATGCGAGCCAACCTCCACGTCCTCCACAAAATCTCCCCGGGCTTTGAGCATGTGCATTTCTTGCAAGCGATAACCGCCTGAAAGCAGCTTGGATGCCCTTTCTTGGCCCGTGCCCCTGGGCCTTGACGTTGCCTTGTGGCCCCGAAGCGCAAGCGCAGGCATGCATGACTACGTGCCAAGCTATCGCACACATGTCTACACACCTTATGCGCGTTGCAAGGCGGGGCCGCTGACGAGGGACTCGACCTTCACTCGCAGGTGCTTTCCACTCGGCGCCAGCAACACAGTTAGGCTGCAAGTGATATCATGGTGGTATTGCGAGTTGCAATTTGTTGCGGTGCGAGCGCGTTAAAGGCACAAGTGCACATTGCATGCCCGGTCGACATGCATGTGCCGCTGGGGCGACATGGGCATGTTCAATGAAGTCCATGCGGCGCCACCCAGAGGCCGCTTGAGTCCGCGGGGTCTGGAGGCGCACGCGGCATGCTGGTGGATGTGCGAATGGTCCGGGGGTGGACGATGCACACGCGCGCCTCTGCAACCCTGCAAGCAACGATACAGCCCACCTGCGGACGTGCCGCGCCACGTGTCGCTAGCCAGCGCTACCCAACGCGCAGCGGTCTCCGAAGCTCTCCCAGCACGACGGCTTCACGTGGGGCACCCCCGCATTCAAAGCCTCCTGCCGTCCAACGGCTTCAACTTGGCTTCGACGTACTGAACCGTGTGGCGTGTGCTGACCGCGTGCACTCGAGCCCAAGTGAGCCCAAGTGAGAAGGTCAGTAGGTCACATTACAATCCGGCGACCGCCCACGTGCGCATTGCCACCGCTGCACCTTTCAACCTCCTTCCGCCACCCCACACCATTCAACCCACTCCATTCCACCACCGTGCAGTGCGCGAGAGTTGCATGTACTAGCCAGGGCAATACCTGGCACTACCGACCGGGGGCTGCACCCGCCCCGTCAGGTGCCCTCCTCTGCCGTCGAGACTCAATTATTCCACCCTGGTGCATGTGGTGCGCAATCCACGGATGTCCGTAATGTAATTACCCGCGTCGCTCCAGTCCAAATTGGCCATATCGCAACCATCCGATGTAAACCCGCGCGGCCCTGCCATGTCGCTTAGCGCAGGACCGTGTGATGCTTCTGGGCTATCCAAAATCCACCGCGCCGAAGCAGCCAGGGCGTCAATCCCGAACACTCTCTGCATCTGCTACGCCGCAGCAAGTGGCTGAAAAGCCTACTTCCCACATAAACACAAAAAGCAAACACGCCTAGCAACTCGCGGATTGCCCACGTGTGCCGTGATTGCACTCGCCAAGGTAGAACGGCTGGCGCCACCGCCGCCTGCTCACTCTCACGCAAACACACTTATGTCGCTCACTCCTGCTCAGGCGCTGAAGTTCCTCAGAAGAAGTTGTCGACGCGGCCCACGCCGATGCTCTGCGCCACCTCGGGCGCCTGCAGGCGTGTCAAGGCGGGGTGGGGGTGACCTCAGGGCGGCAGGCGACCTCAGGACGACGTTGCTACACGTAACCTTTACAACATGTGACGAAGACGTTGTGGTGCAACCATCAACGCCCACCTGGTACTCCCTCCTGCGTGCCTGCCTCTTCCTTTCCCCCTTTCCCCACGCCCTTTCCCCCTGCGCGCAGCCCCAGCCCCAGCCCAGCCCAGCCCAGCCCAGCCCAGCCCAGCCCAGCCCAGCCCAGCCCAGCCCAGCCCAGCCCAGCCCAGGTGCGCTCTGCGCAGCTCACACTCACCATGGGCACCAGGATGAGGATAGCCGTCAGCACGGCCACCAGGGTGGCCGTGCGCTTGGCGTCACTCACGGGCGACACGTTGTCCTGCAGGGCCAGGCCGAAGAGGGTGTCGGTCGGCAAGGAGCGGAAGGGACAGCAGATGCCAAGGCACCGGTGCGCACTGGTGATACAAACACACGGTACCATGCCCCGAGGAATGCTGTGTCAGGGCTTTCACCTGTCCTCCGACGGACGCAGCACCGCGCCCAACGCTGCGACCGCACCTACACGCCGCGCAGCGCAGACACCGCGCGTCCGACCCTACCCCGCCGCACACGCGCCCACGTGCCGCACACCGTACGGTCCGTACCTTGATGTACTTCTCGGCGGTGCGCTGGCAGATGATGACGTACAGCCCGAACGGCAGGCTGAGGCTGGAGCCCAGCAGGCCCAGGCCCAGGCCCACGTAGGAGAAGAAGGACGACAGCGCCAGGGTCTGTGCGGGCGGTGGCGTTGCGGAATGGAATGGGCACACAGTCATGGCACAGGCGAGTCACACGCTTGCGCCAGGTATTGCCGCATGCAACCACCTGGATTGACCTGCCCGCTGAGTAGCTTTTACCATGATTCCTGTTAGGCCCCGATTGTACGCCGCAACCGACCAAAGCCCGAGCAGCGTCCTCTGATCATTACCACACGCCACACGCCGCGGCCAGCTCCCACACGCACCTGGCGGCCGTAGGCGGCCTGCATCATGCGGCCGCCGTCCAGCGAGCCCACCGGCAGCGTGTTGAGCGCCGTGGTGACCAGGCCGCACCAGCCCGCAATCACCAGCGGGCTGATCAGCACCTCGTCGGCGCCCGCGCCCAGCTGACACACACGAGCAGTAGGGGGGAAGGGCGGGAACATGTCAGTCGTGCATTGCGGGAGTGTGTGCCCTTTCAACCGTGCTGGCAAGGACACGCGCTCCCAATCCCTACCGTATTTTGCGTTGTCATCACCAACCCGCCTTGTCCATTCCCAGCCATCACCACGCCCATGCCGGCCCCCGCCCCGCCCCGCCCCCGCCCCGTCCCGCCCCCAGCCCTCAGCGCCGCGCGCACCTGGTCTCCCAGCACCGCCTTGACGAGCGTGCCCAGCAGCAGGCTGGACTGGAACAGCGCCGTGGGCACCGGCACCAGCAGCTCCTTGGGCAGCAGGCCGGGGCTGCTCTGCAGCAGCCCCAGGAACAGCACCGCGGCCGCTGCCATGCCGCCCGCCAGCGGCCCCGCCGCCGCCACGTCCCACAGCGCGCCACGGCCGCTCAGCAGGTTGGTGAAGGGCGTGATGGCGCCGAAGCTGCCCAGCTGCAGGTTGGGCACGAAGTAGGTGGGGCCCAGCTTGACGCCGCGCATGGCGGCGGCGATGCGGTGGCCGATCTCGTGGGAGAAGCTGATGCCCAGCACGGAGATGAAGATGGGCACGGCGGTGATGAAGTAGGAGGTGGGGTCCCAGTTCTCCAGCCCGGGGGGCAGCGCGTCCGAGTTGAAGTTGTCGGCGTTGGCGAAGAACTCCAGCGTCTCCTTGGGCAGCTTGGTGATGTTGGCCACCAGCGACAGCTGCAGGCTGGACGCCGCGAACAGTAGGAACAGCACCAGCGCCGCGCCCTGCCGCCAGCCGTTGGTCTGCGGCGGCTGCGCCTGCGCGGTGGGCACGATCTGGAACGCCACGCGCGGCCCGAAGGTGGCTGCCTTGCCGGTCAGCGGCGCGGGCGGCTCGCCGTCGACGGGCTGGTCGTCCTCAATCATGATCACCTGCGGTGGGCGCGACAGGTGCGAGTGCGGCAGGTCGGGCAGGGGGCACGGATTAGCGGCGACGCATCTTTAGTTCGCGTGCTGGCGCTCACGACGCCCTCACACCGGGTCCCTGCTGCCCGAGAGGGCCTGTGACCGCAAGTCGCGCTCGCGGCCTCACCTCGAACTTGTCCGCCCCGAACAGCTCCGCGACCTTGTCGCACACGTGCTTGAACACCTTCTCGCGCTGGTCGCGCAGGTTGCCGCGGATGAGCAGCCCCTGCTTGTCGAACTCCTGCAGCGGGATGGTCTCCGTCACCTGTGCGAAGGGCCAGGCAGAAGGGGAAGTGTGGGTCAAAGATGGGCGGGTGCTTAGTTCAGGGCGGGTCAAGGGTGCGGTTCGGTGGACGCCAGCGTGCATGCTGGCATGCTGGCGGTGAAAAAACAACCCGTACCGTACGCCTCAGACAAATGGCGGCGCGTTCCCAATCCGATGTATCCGCAAGATCCCATTCCTGAAAGGTTTTTACGGCATTTGACCCTGATTCCCTAATGGACCCGATGCGGCATTCCCACAGTTGCCACCAGTCCTTGGTCTCAGCAGCCCTCAGAGCATCGTAACAGCAGCTGGCCATGGTATGCCCCAAGCACCTCACCGCCTGCACAGTCTGACCCGATGGCTGCTGCCACCTCCTCCTCCCGAAGCAACCGTCACCGTACCCTACTACACCCAAACCGCGCTCAGCCGTCCGTTTGCACCCCTGCATGCTCCCACCTCCCTCCACGTCACCTCCTCCCACGGGCGTGCCACGCACCCAGAAGGTCTGTGGCCCGAAGGCCGCCTCCTTGAGGCGCTTCATGTCCTCCTTGTCCAGCATGTCGTTGCCCTTGCTCATGGCCGTGAGCAGCGTCTCGAACTCCTGCCGCAGCTGCTGCTGCTGCACCTCCACGTTGCCCGTCTTGCCGCTGCGCTGCGCGTCCGCCAGCTGGCGGGCCTTCTCCACGATCTTCTGGAACTGGTCGTCCGAGGGCGCGGCGCCGTTGCTGCTGGAGGCGCCGTTGCCGTTGCTGGTGCTCGCGCCGGAGGTGGAGGCGGGCGTGGACGACGCGGCGCGTGCCGCGTCCGCTGCGGATACGGACGACTCCGCCACCGCGGTCGCGGACTTGGCCTGCGTCGACGAGCCCGCCCCAGCCTTCGGGTCATTCGGATCAATACCCAGCAGAGCGTCCAGTCCCTCCAACGTCCGTTTAATGCGCTGGTCCTGGCTCTCCTCGGTAGATGCTTTCACCAGCACGCTGAATCGCCGGCCACCGATGATGCGGCCAACGACCGGCGCTCTATGGCATCGTGCATGTTGGGGCACTGCGCTACGCCCTCGCAAGCGAGCGGCAAGCATCTTGCAGAAAGTTCTCGGACGTCGGACAATCACGAAAGCAGCAAGGTGGTATGTTATTAACTACCGCGTTTGAAAAATTTGTGAGGCTGTCGGGTTTGTCGTGGCCAAGTAGCCCAGAAATCGAGTTCCCATCAAAGATCATTCCATGGCCAGCGCACCTCCACCGGACTGGGCGCTCGAAAAAGCAACAAGCAAGAAATCACGTCAAAAACACCCAAGCCAAAAGCTTGGCCTCCGGCGCACCGCACGGAACGACGGAGGTTTGGGCGATGCCTCGACGATTGTTGACACGCAGCAAGCCTTGCTTCTTGCCCCACCGCCCCTTTCTTCCCGGATTCCCCGACAAGTGATGTCAGCTTCTGGGGACGAACCTGGGGGGAACCTGGTTGACGTGGGCAAGCGCGTGTCACGTCCACACGATGCACGCAGGCGTCAATCGGGATGTCACGGAGGCGAGGACTGTCCCCTCAAGTAAGCCTATTTATCCAATCATCATGAACTGCACTTACAGTCACGTGTCAGTGCATACAATCACCTCTACCACCCCACCCTACAGGCCCCTCCGCCCCTCACGCACCCCAGCATAGCCACAGCAAATGATACAGCCTCCAGCGCGCTTCAATTCGGTACAGTAATCGCGTCGATTCCGCCGCAGCTTCTGTCTCTGTTCTCGCGCACGGGCCTGCTGGGTACGGGCTATCATCTGCCACAACTGGGGAATGCCAATTCTTATCCCTTATCCTGGTCCTACCAGCCACAGCTGGGGTGAGGATGGTTTCCCTTCGGGCCGGAGATGGTCCCTCCCGACCTGGGTGCGGGGCGCCCTTGCTTGGTCGGACTGTCCCTTCTTTGTAATGTCGCATTCATAGCCGTTGCTGCCTGCCAGATTTGCACCATCAAGGCTCCGACCATCTACAAGC
The DNA here is from genome assembly GCA_016834605.1 of Chlamydomonas incerta. Taxonomy (NCBI): domain Eukaryota; kingdom Viridiplantae; phylum Chlorophyta; class Chlorophyceae; order Chlamydomonadales; family Chlamydomonadaceae; genus Chlamydomonas; species Chlamydomonas incerta. The sequence goes on from JAEHOC010000012.1 coordinate 517,297, forward strand.
CTGCCACCATAACTTCCACTGACAGCCCTTGCAGCCTCCGCGTGACATCATGGGGATGCTCTGGGCTGATTTGGGGCCGACGGTGGTGCAGACAGCAGACGTGCACTGCGACGGCCGGCCAGCTCGGCCTGGTCCTGTTGCCAACGGGGCATGTACGCGGTGATGCACGCCTTCCTACAGGGCTGCAACAACGGGGCAGGACAGGGGAGGGGGGGCAGGACGCAGAATGCTGCGTGCAGCTGTAGCCGGAGTAGCCACGGCAGTAGTACCACTGCCATCGACCCACCCGGAAGATGCGACATCGGCAAGCACAACTGCTGGGCTAGATGTCAGAAGCAGCCGTTGCCGGCGACGCTGGAGCAGCCCGTCGTGGCGCAGAACTGGAAAAGTGTATTCCACACATGGAGTCGTGCCAAACCCACTGGCCCCGGCGATTGCCGAAAACGTACTCGAGCCCCACTTATAGTCTCCTCGTGTTTCACCATCGTTCACAATCAATTGTTAGGGAAACCTGTCGCTTTCGCGCGTTTTGCGTTGCGCTGACTTTCTCATATCTTTCCTTGCGAGTTTTCAAAGTGACACCCTAGAGTATATAATAGTCGCACTCAAATTGCCCCCAGATACCCACCGGAGTTGTTGTTGAGTCGAGTTGAGGCGCGTTTCGCGGCCTTCGGGCCCAATCAGGCGTGGACTAACGCAACAAGTTCTACATGTTGCTGGAGCTGAGACCCTAGTGCAAGCGTGGCGGTGGAGGCGTGGCCGCGCGCTCAAAATCGTTCAAGCGCGAAACTCGCACGCACGTCCCCTTGCAGCAAGGATGGGTCCCTGGGGGCGCTTAGTTGAGAATATATCGTCACGCCTTGCCTTCTTTCCGCCCACGCCGCCGACTTACGCTGTGCGGTGAGTCCAACTCTGCCGGTACATGGCACTGGCGCCCCTCCTCGCCCTGCCGTGTGAGCCCGCCCCCCAGTCTTTCCCCCGGCGTGGGGCTCAGCCCTGCGGCGGCATGTGGTGCTGACCGCAAAAGCACAACGATGTGCCTGGCCTCACGCCACCGCCGCTTGTTGTGTGCAGGGAGCACCAGGACGGCACCGGCGAGCAGTACATCCAGCCGCTATCACCGTGAGCGCAGGGATGCCCTCCCTCGGGGCTGTGTTTAGCTGCAAGCGCCGCGACCGTGACCGGGGTACACAACCCCCTCTGTGACCGGCACTTTTTGTCACCGTGCGAAACGCTGCCACCCTCCCATGTCGCCCCCCCAACAGAGACGTGCCCAAAGTGCTGCAATGTAAGGTCCGCATCATCCCCGTCCCCGCGCTGAAACGCGGTGGTGGCGGCACAAACATTGTCACCGCCTTCTTCCGCTACGGCAGCCACAGCCGCAGCTCTAACGCCAGCTCTGGCGCGGCCGGCTCCTCCGCCGCGGCCGCCGCTGCGGCGGCGGCCTCCGCCAGCAATCGGCTGACGCTGCTGTACAGCCACGGCAATGCGGTGGACCTGGGGCACATGCTGCCCGTGTACAGGTGGGTGGGCGTGTGTAGGACGAACGCGGAGCCAGCACGCCCAGTTCGTGTGGGCGTGTGGGTGTGGGTGTGGGTGGGACCGCGGGGGCATGTGCGCCCATGGGGGCGTGTGGGAGGCGCAGCCGTGCCCCGTTGGCTGCGCCTCCGGGCGGGCGGCGTCAGACGCAGTCGGCATTGGTGGCCAGGGCCTGGCGGCCTGGGGCCTGGCGGGCAGGTGCAGCGCTGCTGACAGCACGAGCAGCAGCACTGTTAAGCGAGTCCCCGTCGATGCCAGCCTGGTCCTCGCCTGCCGTGGGGTGGGGTGTTTTCTCAGCTCTTCCCCGCCCCGCCCGGCCCTCCCGCCACTCCCCACCCGCCGGCCGCCAGGGAGCTGTCGCGGCTGCTCAAGGTGAACGTGATGGGCTACGACTACAGCGGCTACGGCTGCAGCACCGGCACGCCCACCGTCAACAACACGCTGGCGGACATCACCGCCGTGCTGGGCTGCCTGCAGGTGCGCGGGCCTGTGGGGAGGGGGTTGTAAACACCAGCCCAATCTAAACCCAACCCAAAAGGGGGTGGGGTTGGCGTCGAGCGCGTGCGTGGGGGCTGGGGCGGGGTGGGGTGAGGGTGGGGTGGCTGAGGGCCAAGCAGGCAGGCCGCGCTAGGCGCCCTGAGCTGCCAATGCCCCATGGAGGGCTCTATCCCCTTACTAATGCGTACACCAACCGCCACCGGAAGCTGACACACACCCGACGCTCCACCACCACCACCACCACCACCACCACCACCACCACCACGACACACAGAGCGCGTACGGCATCCCCGCCGGCCGCGTGGTGCTGTACGGCCAGAGCGTGGGCAGCGGCCCCTCCTGCTACCTGGGCGCGGAGCGCGCGGACCTGGCGGGCGTGGTGCTGCACAGCCCGCTGCTGTCGGGCGTGCGCGTGCTCAAGCCGCACGTGCGCTGGTGGCCGGCCTGGGCGGACGTGTACCCCAACCACACGCTGGCGCCCAAGATTAAGAGCCCCGTGCTGGTCATGCACGTGAGTGGGCGGGGGGCGGGGGGCGGGACGAGCGTGTCGAGGGGGGGGGGGGTGCGCAAGGGTACGAAACAAGGGCAGGACCGCTGCAGGCCACGTACCGATATCGCTTGGCTGGCCGCCCCAGACGCCTGTCGCCGCACACAAACCCCTTACGCACGCATTTTCCTGGGCGGGCTTCGTTCCGTTCTCTCGCCGCCCCCGCTTCTCCCGCTCAGGGCACGGAGGACGAGGTGATCCACATCTCGTGCGGCAAGCGGCTGCTGGAGCTGTGCCCCAACAAGGCCACGCCGCTGTGGGCCGCGGGCTACGGCCACCAGGACCTGGAGATGTGCTCCGGCTACCTGCCCACGCTGGAGAACTTCCTGGCCAAGGTGGCGGGGCAGCAGTACCTGCAGATGCCGGCCGGGCCCGGCGCCGTGGGGCCGGCGGTGGTGGCGCAGCAGCAGGGGCAGGCGGTCGGCGGCGCGCCGGCGCCGTCGGCGCCGTCGGCGGCGGCCGCCGCTGCTGCGCAGCAGCGGTTAGCGGCGGCTGGTTCGGGGCCGTCGGGCGCGGCAGCGGCGGCGGCGGGGTCGGCAGGGTCAGCGGAGCCGGGGTCGGCGGCGGCGACGCCTACCGGGCAGAACGGGCATCAGGCGCCGGGGAGCGGGACAGCGGGCGGGCCGCCGGCGTCTGCATCGGGCGGGCGGCGGTCGTAGCGCGAGAGCTGGTGCGAAGGGAGTGCGTCTGAGAGGCTTCAGCGGACGTGGCAAGCGGTGGGCGAAGAGTGAAGTGGGATTGTGCCGGTCTTCTCTATCGGTGATTCGCTAGTTTTGCCGACACGCTGTTACGGTAGATGTGAGCTGCGCCTGCGTGCGCAAGCGAGTGGGGGATTTGCATACACGCACGACGTCATGCAGCACACCTGACAGGTGACACGTGGCACGCGTGCGGTGGACCGGGCAAGCGAACTTGCGGGAGACAGAAGCATCATGCTAGTCGAGCCACAGGGCGCATCATTTGCATGGCGTGTCTGGGCATACTGGGGGATAGACCTTGAGGGCAGTGCGCCGCGAGGTCAGCAAAGGACGAGCGGGGAGCGGGCTTGTACCAGGTGCAAGTAAGAGCGTGTTGGTGACGGTCTGACAGTCGACGGGCCTGGCATTCACACTGTGGATCCCTGACTGAGGGGTCTGATTCTGCAGCTGCAGCCTTTGCATGAGGCACCACGCCAGCACGTATGCTCTCAAGGACTCAAAAGCTCTTGCTCGAAAGAACATTTAAGGATTCATCCGAGAGGCGGACACGGTGGACTTGGACTGGACTTGGATGGAGGCATGGACTTGGAAACGCAACGAAGCATGTGGTAGGCGAGTAGGAGACTCGTGGAGGATTGGACGCGGCTTCCGGCTTGGCTTCGTAGAGCTGGGTCGTGAGAGGGTTGGGCGCAAGTGCACACGACTGTGCATGACAGGTATCGTGTAACAGGGGCAATGCACGTGGCCGCTGTCAGGATGCTTGCAATTCAGGATGCTTGGCCCCAGCCAACCCTTCCGTTTGGGCACGCGACGACGAAACCCCTGAGGATGCCACCCGAAGCCATCTCGGGTGTCACCATTGACCACGCACCTCGACGGACACAGTACTAAAGCAGCAATGTTTCAAAATGACCCAACGGACAAATACTGTTTGAAAGCGGTCGGCCCTCCCTGCCTCACACCGCACCGGCCGTCCTGCACCCACCCGCCTCAGTACTGCGATGATGCGCCTCCCAGCACTGCCGCTAGTGCTTCAGCCGTCGCAGCTGTCGATGCAGCGCCCACGCAGGCGGCCCACGCACTGCCCTCACCAGCTGCACCAGCCGCTCCTGCGACCAAGCGCAGCACCCCGCGTCCACCCGGCTCTGCACCACTGGCACCCGCCAGTCCTGCAGCGCCGCCGCCACCCACACCATCATCGCTACCGCCACCACCATTGCCTGCGCCGTCCTGCGGCAGTAGCAGCTTCTTCACCCGGGGGTGGCCCCGCAGGTGCTGCAGCGTGGCGGTGCTGGCCAGCGTGCCGGTCAGATCCACCAGCAGCAGCGGCGCTGCGGGTTGCGGCGGCGCTGCCATTGAATGGATGCTACTGCCGCCAGCGGTGCTACTGCCCTCGGCCGCCGGGCCAGCTGGCGCCAGCGCTGTGCCCCCCCGTGACAGCGCCGGCGGCAGCTGCTGCTGCGCATTGCTTGGGGGTCCGGACACGCTGCTGTCCGCATCGCGCTCAGGAGCCGCATGCAGCAGCGGACCGCCGGCCGACAGCGTGTCCCCGCAGCTGCTGCCCCCAGCGGCCTCATCCAGCAGCTCCACCTGCGTGCGCCGCGAACAGAAACCGTTTAGCATCAAGCAACTACCGAAAGTGCGCAAAGGTTGTCATCCCGCGTCACCCCTGGTTCACCCCATGCACGTCCGGCACTGCCCACAAGCAACCGGCCTGCAAGCCAGCCCGTCGCGTGCCACCGTCACCGTAAGACTTGCCAATGCCAAGCGCGCCCGCAACTCCGCATGCATGCACCAATGCATCAACGTACACCGCAATAGCAATAGCGGCAGCCGCACGCGCAGTCCCGCACGCACCCGCGACAGGCTGATGCAGCCGCTGAGGTCCAGCAGCTGCAGCCGCGGCGCCCACAGCCGCAGCCCGCGCAGGTCCTCGCACCTGCAGCCACCAGCGGACACCAGCACCATGACCCACATCCAAGCATTGCGTGCGGTTGATGAACACTGCCATGCAACGCAGGTTCCAGGGCGTGTGCACACGGGTGGCGCAAAAGCGAGGCGAGAGTTGCCCTGGGTGCACACGCGGCACGCACGGCCCCGCACGTGCGCACGCACCCGCACAGGCGCAGCTGCTCGCAGACGGGCAGCGCCAGGGTGTAGCAGTCGTGGCCGCCCAGCAGCCGGCGCGCGGTGAAGGCGCGCAGGCGGGGGCAGGCGGGCGCGGACAGCGAGGCACCGAGGTGGCAGCCGTCGCGCACGGCCACGCCGTCCAGGCTCACCTGCGCTTTTGCAAGCGCGGGCAGAGCATACGGTGTGCGCGGTCGCGCCGCGTGCGGTGCCCGGCACAATTTTTGGTGGTGACGCACCAGCGTGCCGGGAGACATGGTCAGTCGGTAGCGACAAAGTGCCCTGCTCCCTGCCCGAGCAAGCTCACGCAGCCCCAACCCAGCGGGCACGCGCACTCACGCAGGTGAGCTCCGGCAGCTGCAGGTGGAAGCAGTCCAGCGGCGGCGAGTCCTGCACGACGGTGGGCGGCAGCGTGCGGGTGAGGCCTGGTGCAGGCAACTGTCACGTCAACAGCCAACAGCGAACAGACCCACATCGGGAAATCAGCAGTTCAGGTGTTGAAGAGTCTCTCCCCAAACATCGCACACGTGCGTGCACCTACCTCCGCCCGGCACCCCCGCCCGCTCCACCCCAACCCCCGCGCCGCCCCACCTGTCTCTGGATCACGGTCAGCCGCTGCAGCCGCGGCGTGTTGGCGGCACCGAACTCGCACGTGCGCAGCGGCGTGAACGTCACCTGCTCGAGGGGTGGGGGAGGCCAGTTGGGCGACAGGCGGGGGCGAGGCTTGAGCTTGCGTCAGGCCCGCACGACCTTCTTTGCACGGCAGGCAACGGCGGCGCCTGCATGCCTGCATCCACGCACCAGCTGCCGTTGGCCCTCACGCACGCTCTCCCGCGCGCCCACGACCCCTTAGCTGGATGTGGCATCCTCGCTCCCTTTATTCGCAGTCCGCCCCATCAAGACCATCCCATTTCTCGCTCCCACCGCCCGCTGCCCCACCGTCAGCTCCTGCAGCTCCGGCAGCCACACGCCCGCAGCTGCGCTGAAGTCCAGAGGCTGCTGCTGCTGCTGCGCTGTCCGCCGCCTGCGCTGAACTCCGCTCCAGTCACCCCAGTGTCCCCAGTCCTTGGCGCTGCCCCCGGTTTCCTCCTCCTCCTCGTCCTCCCCGTCCTTCGTGCCGCCTGCTGCACCCGTCAGGCCGTCATCTCTGGCTGCAGCCGCAGTGGGCCACGACCGCAGCTCCAGCTGCTGCAGGTGCGGGAAGGCGCGGCACAGGTCCGCCAGGTCCGCCTGCGTCCGAGGCGGGGGCACAGGCGAGAGAGCGCGCTCGGTGAGCCTCACCGCCTGCACGCGCCAGCCGCCACAAGCCTACAACAGCACGTCCCCACCCCGTCAGAGCCACAGCGCACCGCGCGGCACCTCTCTAAACGACCCTGACTGCACCTGGCTGAGCGGCCGGTCCAGCACCGCGCCGCGCAGCGCCTTGCGCAGCGCGGCCCGGAAGCCGCGGCACACCGCTCGGCCCAGCAGCACATCGCGCAGCGCCACTGCGGGCGAGCTGTACACCAGCGTCCACAGCTCGTCCGTGAGGCCGCCCAGACCCGCGCCCGTCATCGGCAGGTCACCAGCAGAATTGCGGCCGCCGCTGACAGCGCCCGCGGCGGCCGGCGGTGTTCCAGGCGCGTCCATTGAAGCTGCTGCTAGCTGGCTATGCTGAACGATGCAGGTGTTGTGGGCAATTATTAACGCGGACTAGTCTCGCAGCGCAGCCCGAGCCGATGACCCGCGGGCGTCAATCGCGCCAACCCGTCCATCCCCACAGAAGCAGAAGTGAACGAGTTGTGCTTACACTCCAGCACTCTGCTTCAGCAGAATAGCCGCGGCTCCACGGGCGTGCGCGGGCGCGAGGGTGCGTGGGAGGGGGCCGTTGGGCTGCAAGCCGGCACAGACACACGCCCCGATCCAGCCACACGCCAACCAGTACTCAACGAGTATTCAACACACCCGCACGAGTCAACACACCAGCATCGGCTCTCACCAGCTCCACTCCAGCACAACATCTACACCCCCGCCTCCTCCAAAGAGTCACAACGCCTCCCCTACTCTGCGCCCACGCGCACACAGCTGCTGTCCGTGATGCCTAGCCGCGCCAGCACCCGATGCACCACCCCCACAAGCGCCGTGCCCACGCGCTGGCCCCGGCAGCGCCGCGCCCTGTCCTGCGCGCCTTCGGGCCCCAACCGACTCGGCAAGCGCCTCTGCAAGGACGCGGGGCAAACCTCTATCTTTCGCAGCTGCGGCTGCTTGCGGCGGCCCGCGGCTGCCACCACCGCCAGCGCCAGAATTAGGTCCGCCTGCGCCGCCGTCCAGCAGCGGCCGCCGCCCAGGCCGCACTGCTCCGGTGGCGCCAGGTCGCCACCGCCGCCTGCCATCAGCTGGGCGCGGACCGCAACCCAGAACGCAGCTTTGCCGCATGCCTCCCCAAGCATCCGGTCGCGCTCGCTCGGGCTGTCCTCGCCGGCCCTGTCCAGCTCCCCGCGCACCAGCTGCTCCACCACGCGGGCCCTCAGCTCGGCAACCTGCGCGCCGTCAGCTGCAGCCGGCTGCGTGCCGTCGTCTGGGGCGCTGCCGGGGCCGTAGCACCAGTAGTCGATGGCCAGCGCCACGCTGGTCAGGCCCGGCATGCCGCCCAGCGCCAGCAGCGACACGGGGTCGTAGGCGCACGCGTAGCCCAGGCTGAGGTGCTGCGCAGCATGGGGCAGGCGGGGGGGGGGGGTTGTGAACACCAGCCCAATCTAAACCCAAGCGAAGGCAGGCACGCGGGGGGCTGAGCGCGCACGTGATGCACATGCGCCATTCTTGCTGGAATCCCAGCTCCCTGCCTTCCGGCCCCCGCCCGGTTCGGGTAGGTTGCGGTTTCTACAGGAACAGGAATGCTCGTCGGAGCGTGATCACCACCACCCCGCAACCACACCTACCCACACCCAATTGCGCCGCGTAACAACACACCGGATGCGCTGCCCTTTTGCCCGCCACCCCATCCCTCGGCCTCGATTGGGCTACTACCGGGTTTCCCAACCACCACCCACCCACCTGCAGCGTGGGCATGGCCCGGGCCAGCACGCCGAAGTCGCAGTCGCCGAGCGACAGCCCATCCAGCATCAGCCGCTTCAGCTGCGCCTGGGCCAGCATGAGCAGCCAGGCGTGCCCCGCGTGGGCAGGCGGCGGCGGGGGCTGGCCCTGCTCAATGGCCTGCAGCGCGGCGGCCGTCACCGCTTCGGGGTCGGCATCCACATCCGCGCCGGCGTCGTGCACAGGCAGCAGCGCGCGCGGCCAAAGCGCTGGAGGCAGTGCGGCGCCCTCGCCTCCCTCTCCGATGTCGAGCTGGGGCGGCATGAGCGGCTGGGGCTGCTGCACCTGGCCCTGCTGTTGGCCAGGTGCCGCCTCCTGCTGCTGCTGCTGTTGCTGCTGCGGCTGCACCGGCCCTTGCCCCTGCGGCTGGGCCTCCTCCTGCTCCTGCTCCTCCTGTTCCTCCTCCTGCTCCTCCACCTCGCCCTCCTCCTCCTGCTCCGGCGCCTCGTGTCGGCGCGGGCGCGGCACGACGTCCAGCACCAGGCCGCCCACGGGCACCACCGGCCCCGCAGCGCCCCACGGCCCCTCGTACCGCCACCGCAACTTGCGGCCCAGCACCGCCAGAGCCAGCGCCAGCGCCCATGCGCCCGCCGGCAGCAGCGAGCCGTCGCGGCGCGCGAAGCGGCCCTCGTGCACCTGCAGGTCCAGGTCGGGGGCCGTGCTCCACGTGCTGTGCACGACCACGTGCTCCAGGCACACGGGCGCGCAGGTCAGGCACGCCAGCACGTCCGCCGACACCACGCTGTCGTGCAGCTCCAGCTCGCGCAGCTGCTGCGGCCACAGCACGAGCGGCACCGCCCGCAGCCGCCGGCCACCGCCGCCGCCACCGTCCTCCTCCTCTTCCCCGTCCTCCTCCCAGTCGCTGTCGTCGTCTTCGTCCTCGACGTCGCCCAGGCCCGCGGCGCCGTTGTCGTCGCGCGCCCGCACCAGGCTGCCCACGCGCAGGGACGTGAGCGCGGCCAGCGCCAGCAGCGAGCACTCCCCCGGCCGCGGCAGCTGCAGCGCGTGGTCGGGCATGCGCAGCTGCCGCAGCTGCACCAGGCTGCTGAAGACCGCCGCGGGCAGCGGCCCCGACTCGCCCACGTCCGTGCCGTCGCCCAGCACCAGGCTGGTGAGCCGAGTGAGCGGCGCCAGCGCGAGGCGCAGCACGTCCGCCTGCATCACGTCATCCAGCGCCAGGCTGTGCAGCTGCGTCAGGCGGCCCAGCTGCCGCGCGTCCGAGCGCGTCAGGGGCAGGTCCTGGGTGGTCAGCGACAGGCGGCGCAGCTGGCCGGCGGCCGCCAGCGCCTCGCACAGGGGTGCCGCCAGCGGCCGCGGGCCCTGCACGTGCAGCTCCAGCGACGCGAGCCGCCGCCACCCGCAGCGGCCCAGCCCTGACGCGGCCGCCGCTGAGCCCACGCCGCACGTCGTGCTGCCGCTGCCGCTGTCGTCGTGCAGTAAGGGCAGCAGCGCAGCCCCCAGGCGCCTGCAGGTGCCGGAGTCTAAGTCCCGCAGCTCCAGTCGCGTGGCGCCCGGGCACGCCGCCGCCGCGCTGGCGGCGACGTCGGCGCCGCTCAGGAGGGCGCCAGAGATAGCTAGGGACTCTGTACACGAGGCTCCCGGCCTTGTGCAGGATGCGAGGGCACGCAGGAATTCCAGCCTGCAGCGTGGCGGAGGAGCACGCAGGTGTGGAAAACGGCACGTCAGCAACTGCCACGACGCTGGTAGGGCGCACAGGTTCAGGGTGGGGGCGGACATTGAAAGCAGACATGACCAATGCAAACGTACAGGCCTTGCTGCCGCTCCTCCAAGCTTCCGTGCCGCAGGTCCACTTGCACGCGCCTGGGGCAGCAGCCCCGGGCGACGATGGCGCGGGCGGTGTGGGCGACGGCCGCCACACTGCGGTCCGCGGAATCCGCCAGCCGTAGCGACATAGCGACGTCGCGGTCGAAGGAGTCGCGAGAAGCGACACAGAGCTCGCGCAGCTTGTGCCGGTCAGAGCCAAACAGCGAGCTGGCCACACGCGAGAGCAGGTCCGTGAAGAGCATGGCGCCTATGCACGGTCTCGAGCCCCGCAGCGGTGGCGGCAGCGAGTCGTCAGCAATAGTGTCCATTGTGGCACAATTATTGGTGCTTGGGGCGCGCGAGATATAGTTACTCAGGGCCTAGTGCGTGGCGGCATTTTTAAAGCTTTGAAGTCTTGGTCAAACCAAACGGCTCGAGCTTTGAGGGAATGCAGAGACAGCAATAGGTATCACAGTGTTGACCGTGCACGTTTCGGCATTGCTGCATTGGCTGCCGGTCTCAACTGCCACGCAGCTGTCTGTCGGTGCCCCGGCCGCACTTTACGGCTGAGCCCCCGGCCCTGCCTGCCGCCCCCAACATCGCGCGGACACGAACATCCCCCCCGCATTTGAAACCGTGCGGTTTGATCCGTTGAGAGGTGGCTGGAAACTGTGGAAAGGGTCCGGGGCAAAATCGTTGCGCACTGTGACAACTCTCCTGATGTCTACTCCCGGGTGCACCCCCGCAGCAGCCAGCCGCAACGCCAATGCAGCATTGCCACGCTCAGCGCTGTTCGTCCGTTCGTCCATCTCCACTCCTGCTGCTTCAACTACCGGCCCGCACTGCAATGACCCTTATTTCTGCCTGCTCCTGCCGCATTCGCGTGACCTGCCGACCTCCCACGAGCCCACGACCTCCCCCCACCTGCACCTGCCTGTCCCTTGTTTACTTTCGCTTGGGTTTAGATTGGGCTGGTGTTTACACCCCCCCCACACACACACACTACTCGCCACGCGCCGGCCCTGTCGCATCCAAATCCGCCATGCAAACCTAAACCGCTCCCACTTCACTCCCTTCTTCAGCCCGGGCCCCGCCCCCTGCTTGCCCTCCTTCCCCGCCGCCGGCTCCGCCTCCTCGACCGGGTGGCTCGCCATGTACGCCTCCGACAGCACCAGCCGGGGCATGGGCACGTTGTCGACGTAGCCGGGCGGGTAGTGCGGCGGGTCGTCCAGGATGACACGAACCCACGTGCAGGAGCTGGGGTCGGTCCACACCCGCATGGGCGCCAGCAGCAGGTGCGCCACGCCCGCCGCCACCGCCGCCGCGGATACCATATCCGGCGGCAGCGACTGGCGCGACGCCGCCAGCTCCGCCTCCCGCAACTCAAACCCAGCCTCCTCCTCAGCAGCCTCCGGCTCCGCGTCCGCCTTCTGCAACTCAAACGATGACGGTTGCGACGACGGCTGCACCAGCTCCCTGCGCGCCTGAGCTGCTGCTGCATGGCGGCGTTCACCAGCCCCACGAACTTAACCACGTGCGCTTCCGTGCCCATGCCGCTGCACTCCCCCACCCGCAGCTCCGCCAGCCCCGGCAGCAGCCGCAGCAGCGCCAGCAGCCCCGCCGGCGTCACCGCCTCCGGCCGCTCCATGTCGGTCAGCTGCAGCAGCCGCAGCCGCGGCTGCAGCCGCGGCGCCAGCTGCGTCAGCGCGTCCATCACCGCGCCGGCATCGTCGCCGCCGCCCTCGTCGTCTCCATCCAGCCCCATCAGGTGCAGCTCCAGCGGCGGCCCCAGCTCCACCACACTGCCCGCCATGGCGTCCAGGGAGCCGAACGCGCCGCCCAGCTCCGGCGGCAGCGGAATCGCCAGCAGCCTGCGCATGCCCCCACCACTGCTGCTGCTGGTGCTGGTGCTGCTGCTGCTGCTGCCGCCGCTGCTACTGCCCGCTGCTGCGGCCGTTGCAGCAGCGTGAGCATGTGCGGCAGCGCCGGTGGCGCTGCTGGCGCCTGGGGCGGCAGCCTTGCTCGCTGCAGCGCCGCTGCTGGCGGCGGCGGTGGCGGCGGCGTGCAGCCGCAGCAGCTTGCGCAGGGCGCTGTCGGGGCGCATCCAGGTGGGCGCCAGCTCGGCGCACACCATCACGTCGTAGTCCAGGCGGCTCAGCCACCAGCCGCCGCCGGGCGCCGCGGCCGCCGGTGGGGACAGGGCAGAGGCAGAGGCGGAGGGAGCGGCAGGCGCGGACCAGAAACGGGCGGGTGCGGCGGCCGGCGCGGCGGCTGGGGCCGCGCTCAGCACCTGCATCGCCAGGTTCTCCAGGTCGATGCCCAGGCTCAAGTCCCACTGCTGCTGCTGCTGCTGCTGCTCATCCTCGCCGCCGCCGCTGATGGGAGTAGTGACAGGCCCCGCCGGCGCAGCCGCTCGCTCCGCCGGCGTGCCGCCCTCGCCAGCAGCGCCGCCAGCGCTGGCAGCGCCGCCGCCGGCCGGCAGCACCCGCCGCAGGTGCAGCGCGGGCTGGCGGTAGATGTCCAGGCCGGCGTGGAACAGCTGGAAGCTGCGCAGCCGCGCCCAGCCGCCGCCGCCCTCCTCCTTGGCGGACCGCAGCAGCAGCTTCAGCAGGCGCGGCAGGCTGGGTTGGGCAGGTGCATGCCGTACACGCCCAGGCGGCTCAGCGCCGGCAGCGACACCAGCACGCGCAGCGCCTCGGGCGGGATGAGGTCCTGCCACAGCCGCGGGTCGTGTGGCGGCAGGCCGCCGCAGTTGTGCCAGAAGGGGTCGGCCACGCGGCTGCCCAGCACCAGGGCGGACAGCTGGGGGCAGCCCTCCGCCAGCGGCTGCGCCTGCGACAGGCCGGCGTAGGAGGGCAGCTGCAGCAGCCGCAGCCGGGACAGGCGCGCCAGCGCGGCAAAGTAGCGGCGCTGCTGCTCCTGCACGTCGATGCCGCTGGTGTCGCTACTGCCGCGGCTGGTGTCGCTACTGCCGCGGTTGGTGTCGCTACTGCCGCGGCTGAACGCCCTGCCCAGCAGTGGCGAGGTGGCACCGCAGCTGCGCGCCTTCGCCTCCGCCTCCTCCGCCGGCCCCGGCGTCACCCACAGCCCCGTCATGCGCAGCTCCTCAACATTGGGCACCGCCGCCACCATCGCCGCCACCACATAGGCCGGCAGCCGCATCGGCGGCGGCGCCGCCGCCGGGCCCCCGCCAGCGGGGCTTACGTAGTCGGGCCATGCGCCCGGCTCACGTGCCTCGTCGTCCTCCTCAAGCTCACTTTGCAGCCGCTCCTCCTCACTCGCCAGCCGGGGCGGCACGTTTTCGGCGGTGGTGAGGTGCAGCTTGAGGGCAGTGATACGCAGCAGCGCCTCCGGCGGCGCGTGCAGCATCGGCCGTAGCAGCCCCGACAGCTCTGGCGGCTTGCTGCTGCTGGGGGCCGCGGCGGCGCCCCTGCCGCCGCTGCTGCCCTTGCCGCTGCCACCGCCGCGCGGCGCGCCAGCAGCAGTGAGCGGCATACGCGGATCGACCACCAAGACCAGCCGGCGGCGCCGTGGCCAGCGCTGGGGGGTCAAGGGACACACGGGTCGCAGCAGCGCAGGCAAGAAGATGTGCTGGCATGCGCAGTAATGGTAGCTGTTGCTACAGCACGCAATCAACCAACTGCTTCCGCCGCACCCACCCGCGCGCATCCATGCATGACTGTACCTGCAAGTTAACCACCCAGCAGCGCCAACCGCCCGCCATGCACTGCACACACGCCACACACACACACACCCGCAGCGCAGCGATCTTCTCCTCAGTGGTTGCCGCCCGGCCGCGCCCAGCTGTAACGGCGGTGGCATCCGCTGCTGCTGCCGCAGCCGCCTCGGCCGCGACTGCAGCTGGGGGCCGCAGCCGAATTAGCACCGGCGCCTTGGCGTGCGCGTCGACGAACGCCCGGGCGCTGCGGCTCACGCTGCGAACCGCCGCCAGCGACCCTTGCTTCTCCAGCACGCGGTAGAAGAGATGCTGCGCCTCGTCATCGAGGTGGCGATCGAGCCAGTCAAACATATAGTCGGCATCGCCAGCGACAATGGAATTGGCAGACCCAAAAGCGGCTCGCGCCTCGAGGCACTCTCCTGCTCCTGCTGTGTCCGCCATGAGCTTAAAGGGAGTCGCGTTGACGAAGGGGCAAAATCTCGGGCGGTCTTCGAAGAGGCGAGTTTCCGTTCCGACCTCGTCGGCGGGTGGTTTCGCGGGCAGGATTGGAATTTTGCAATCAAAGTTAAGGAGTGCACAGCGATATGTATACCGTGCCGGAACTGCATCGGGCAACTTTGGCGACGCTTCAACTGCCGCTCGCAGGTGACCCGCGAGACCCGCGGACCCTTGCATTTTCGGCGAAACTCGGGCGCCTTGGTGTTAGAGTTCGAATATTTCAACAATTAATGCTAGAGGCGCGAGACAATGACGAGCTGGGCAGCACAAGTCCTGGAACTAGCTTCGGCTTGCATGCGTGCCCAGCGCTTCCCGCGACAGATCCCTTGCCAGAGCACTATACGTATGGGTTTAAGTGCGCTGGATACCAAGCGCCGCCGACAGACGGCATCAGATGTTGAAAACATACCCCGTTGAACCGCTACTCGTGTTACGTAGCCTGTTCAAGTTTCACCAAACCCTCTCCGGTCATTTTTATCGTCTAGCACCTTGTCCGAGACGTCCGGAGCTAGCGTGTTTTCCTGTGCTCGTGTGTGAGTTCGCCGCGTGACAGCGTGCATTTGTTCTGCTCAATGCGTGCTAAAATGCCAGCTCATTTGCATCGTAATTTTGGGGGGCGCAATGAGAGGCCGCGAGCGAAATCAGCACGATGATTCACACGCACACCGATTTCCGGGACGCAATGGCGCATCGCTGCGCCGCTCCGGCACAGACTAATCAGCATATATATATCTCCGCTAACAACACCGACAATTCGCAATTCAGTCTTGCGCACACTCAAGGGCCCGACGCATTCGACGCTTGAATCGACGCCAGTCCCCGCCTCCCCGCGCATTGCAAGGCGCCGCGCAGGCACTGCAACAGGGTTACACCAGATTGAGCAGCTTGGGCCCACTACGCGGTGGCCGAGGCGCGAGCCGGGAGCCTGACCGGTTGGGCCCGGCCGGCTGGCCGCGCCGCCGCCGCCTCGCGCAGGCCCTTCCCCCGCGCGCTGAGCCATGCAGCGCGCAACGGCGCTGTTGTCATCCGTGGCGGGCGTCTCAGGGCGCAAGCTCGAGTTCAAGGCGGCGGCGTTGCAGGTGAGCACAGCGTTTTGGCGCGCGCGGGAAAGCAAGGCAGGCTAGAACCAGGCCGCCCGCCGCGGTACCAGCAGCAACGGCGTGCCTGCCTGCTGAGAATGCCGCTGGCGCCCTGCTTCAAAGCCCAGCCCATCTTCACCCGCTGACATACTGCCATGCGCCGCGCACCTCGGGTCCTTGGGTCTTTCCTGGCGGACTCCGCCCCTCCCCGCCCCTTTCCCTTTGTTGCCCCGTGACAGGCCGCGGCACCAGATCGTGCAGCGCGCACCGGTGCTGCTACGGGCTGCCTGCCACAGGAGACGCGGCTGCCATTGGATCAGCTGCTTGCGCGGACGTCGGACTTCTGATTGCTACCAGCGCGCGCAATCCAGCTGCTGCCGCTTGTCCCCACCGGTCCGCCGGCAGCAGCTGGGCGGCGCGAGCGGTCATCATCCAGAAGCTCGACGTCCTGGCACGGGTCGCACCGTGGCGGGTGAACAAGTGCGCCGGCATCCTCCCACGGCATCAAGCAGGTGGTGGCGGCCGCCCCTCAACACGTGAGTCAGGCATGGAATATGGGTCAGACTGAATCAGGGTTGGGTGGTGGCTGTGGGCTGGCTGCGGGCTGCTGCTGTTGCTGATTGGCTGATGCGGGCATGTGCATTACCCTGAAGGGCGGGTGGCCCCTTGACATGCCCCTTGTCACGCCGGCGTGCTGCAGGTGCTGTCCAAATTGAGAAACCTGGCGCCCGGCTCCGCCGTACACGGCCGGCAACCTACAAGGTAGGCCTGGCGTTGTTGTTGTGCATGTCGTGAAACGCGTCAATGCTGTCACGTGACGCCACACGGGAGTACCGTAAGTGCCGTTACGTATTGCGCCACAAGTACCGTAGTCACGGCTACCCCAAGAAGTTAAATAAAGTCTTCACCAGCAACCCTCTCAGACTGCCCTATTCCGGCCGCATGCTGGCTGTGCACTCACCGTGGTGCCCATGGGCTGAGCCGGGAGCTTGGCGACGAAGGGCCACGCCGCGGCGAACAGAGATGCCAGCGCGGCGGGCAGCAGGCCATCACCGCTGAAGCCTCGAGCCTCCTGCCCGCTGCGCGGGCGTTCCTCTTCGCCGCGGCGCGGCCCGTCATCGCCAAGCTCCCCGCTCAGCGCATGGGCACACCACGGTGAGTGCGCAGCTAGCATGCCGCCATAGCAGCGCAATTCGGCGTTTAGCAAGCTCTTCGGCAACCGGGCAGTCTGAGCGGCACGCCACATCCGGGGCACGCATCCAGCGGCCGAGCGCCATACTATGTCTCCGGAATGCCCACAGCTGCGCTTACTGTCCCCAGCTTTCACGATGTCGGCCCGGTCCATGCTTACCCGTTCACACCCCGTACATTGCTGTTTGCAGGTGCGCCTCGTGGCGCCTGGCACGTTCGCCCTGATGCGCCGGCTCGCGGCCGCCGCCGCCGTCACCCTGGCTCCTGGCGCAAGCACCACCACCTCGAGCGTCATCACGGCCACGCCTTCTTCCTCCGAGATCGCCACTGCCGCCACCGAGGTTGCTCAGGAGGCCGCTGCCGCTGCCGCGCCCACCGCGGCGGTCTACGATACGGCCGCGGCGAACATGTACCAAGTCGGCACGACCGTGCATCGCCACGCCGTGTGGGCGCTTGGCTACCAGCAGGTGCTGGCCCTGGAGCTGGTGTGCACGCGCCAGCCCGTTGCTATCGTGCTGATGTGCGATTACGGTTACACCAGCAAGCCGGCGGTCATGGACGCAGTCGCCGAGGAAGCTGCCGCCTCCGGCACACTTTTGATCGCGTGGAGGCTGCCGCCGCCAAGAGGAACAAGGTGCGCGGGGGGTGGGAGAAGGGGATAGCCGTTTCCAATTCCCAAATCGGGGGAGAGCTGGAGTCTGGTAGCGGGGGGTGGGTGTATGTGCACTGTGTGGCTTTTGCGTTTGCATTTTGCAGTTTGCGTTTTCACAGGACTTTGCATTTCTGTTTCACAGGCGGCCGCCCGCAACAGGGAGGGCACCGCCCGCCGACGGGCGAACACCGCCCGTCGCGCGGCAGAGAAGGAGCGGGAGGAGGAGGAGCAGGAGAAGGACGAGGCGGCCAACTAGGCGGCCTAGAAGTCCTACACTATGCGTCTCTGCGGAGAATGGATGGATAAACACAGCAGGATTTGGATTGCAATAGCAGGACAATGGATGATGGAGGTTGGAGCTTGGCGCTGTAACGGGAGTCCTTCACTAGAGTCTCTTTTGGAGATTGGAGATTGGAGGAGGAGGAGGACTAGGTTTGGGTGAGGGCAGCTAAAGCTAAGGCGGTGGCGCAGGGCAGGTTTAGCGCCAGTTGTGCAGAGGGATTTGTGATGAGCGGGTTGCCAAGGTGTTGCCAAGGTTGTCACTTGCCCGGGCTGGTTGACGCAATGTACGCCAGCGCCGCTTCCATGCACCGGGTGCACGGCACGGAGGGCCTTGCACAACAGCACGTGGGCGGCCATGTACTTGCCGAGGTGGCAAGTGTCATCGCAGTCGTCAACTGCCTGGGCGACGACTTCCCTTAGCGTGCCGCTGCCGCCGCGGATCACAAGCGAGGGAAGTCGGGGCCCGTGCTGCAAGCGATGACCAGTGAGCCGGAGGCGGCAGCTTCCTCTGCGACTGCGTCCATGGCCGCCGGCTTGCGGGCAGTATCCGTATTCGCACATCAACACGATGACGAAGGGCTGGCCGATGCGCGTGCACACCCGCGCCAGAGCCAGCACCTGCTGGTAGCTGACCGCCAGCACGGCGTGCCGATGCACAGCCGCGCCGACCAGGTACTGATTGGCTGCGGCCATGTCGTAAACGGCGGTGGGAGCGGCCGCGGCAGCGGCCTCCTGCGCCATGTCAGTGCCGGCGATCTTGACCAGCGCCGACGTGGCCGTGATGAGGCCCGACGTGGCATTGCTGAAGCGAGCCGCCAGAATGGTGGCGGCGGCGGCCGCGAGCTGGGACAGCCGGTGCATCACGGTGAGGGTGCCAGCCCAGCCGTCACAGGGTGCATGGGGATCGTATGTTTAGTTGTGAGACAGTGGAGGTGCTGAGGCGCTGACCGCGCATGGAGCGGTGATAGCTGCTAGCTGTGCTCGTATACGTATACGGTAGATCAGTGCTTGCTTGCCCTGTCTGGTGGGTGTGCACATGTTGGACTCCCGTGCTCTGGACACGAACAAACAGAGCGATGTCACCTCACCCACATCAGTGAGACACGTTATACACGGCTGTGTATGTTAGCTCGCTCGTGTTTGTGGGCTTGTGTGTACTTTCGTTGATGCGTACCACGCTAGAAAGGGACGGCTTGTTGCTTTAGCAAAACCTTTGGAAGGCGGGGTGCGGTGAACGGGGCGTACTTTAGTAATGTCTTGACAAACTCGTTATGGCATACTGCACACCTATCGGCCTGCCCGCCTTCACCTTCGGTGCCGCGAACTTCTCCTCCGGCCTCCTGTCCGAGTACGCCGCCACCTGTGCCAGAGCCCAGGCGTGCCACAGGTGGCCGCATAATCGGACAGAAGGCCCGAGCAGAGGTTCGCGCAGCCGGAGGTGAAAGCTGGCAGGCCGGTGACTACCATGTATGAAGACCACTGCGTGCGCACGTGTAGCCACAGGGAGAGATATTGCGTGAATGCGCGTGCGGTAGGCCCGATGCATGGACTGCAGTGATGGCCGACGGGCATAACTTCTGGGCTTACTGAGTCACTCGCCATGAGCGAAAGCTGATGGTGGAATCCCCGCCCGTATATATGACTGCATACAGTAGCCGCCAGGCACACGATAGGTCCAATGAACGTCATACGGGCGTGTCAGCCAACTGAGTCCGGCATTCCGGCATGCTTCACCCGCGAAGCATGTTCAGCCAGGCCGACTTGCTTGGTGTCGGCCTGCGGCGTCACGGAGATCCAAGGACAGGATGTTTGGAGACGATACGGCTGAATAGTAGTCGCGGCCCGACCAACGTGTGTCACGCTCTCCCGCGTGGAGCCGGGCTCGTGGCGTGGCGTGTTTTGCGCCGTCGGGCGTGCGCCTCATCCTGCCCGGCGCACCAATCCAAGCTTTTAACCCTTGCAATCATAGGGTCATGTCTTTCACGCGTACACATCAAACATTAAGACCAGCGCGATAAACAAAACATCTCGGCAAGGAAACACGCGCGAACTCGTGCTCATATCAATAGCCGCCAATATCATACGATAGCGCCTCAGCACCACTATACTTCATACCAAAGTGTTTGTCCATGCAGCAGACGCTACACGCTTTTATCTGGGGTCACTAGTTTTTTCACACGGTCTTACAGGTTACCTCGCCAATAAGAGTGCCTTGTGTCACTACTTAAGTTCGTGCTGCAGCGCGAAGGACGATTAGACACGCGCGCGCGCGTGCAATGAGCAGCGCGCCATGCTGCGGCGGAGCCTGCAGCCTCAGAAAGTTACTCCCGAAGAGGAACGCTGTCATTAGCTTCAGCACTCATGGATCCACTCGCGCCGCTGCACCGCTCAAAGGGATCCGTGCGCGGCTGTCGAGCGCAGCAGCATCCGCTCGCCAGCACGGCCCGCCACGACACCGGCGTGGCCCGGTTGCCGCTCCCGCCGTGCACCCAGCTCGCACGGATGCAAGAACATCTGTGCTGCCCGGCACCAACAACGACGCTGGCGGCAGCGGCAACAGCGGCAACAGCAGCAGCCGGGGCGCCGCACTTGCGGCGGCCCGACGGCTGGAGGCTGAAGCCTTGTTGCGGCTGCTGACGGTGGGCGGCGCCAGCAGCAGCCTGCTGGTCGCCGAAGGGCCGCTGGGCCGCGGGCTGTTCGTCGCCTCGCCCATCGCGGCCGAGCAGCCGCTGTTCAGCATGCCGGACGTCAACACGCTGATCGTGCCGGACCCGGAGAACGACCCCTACAGCAGCGATGAGGAGGAGGTATTCGAGGAGGCGCCCGCCGCGGCGGGCGGCCCCGCGGCGAGAGATCAGGGACAGGGAACCGCGGCGCCGGGGGCGGCGCCGGGGCTGGGCCAGGCGGCGATGCAGGCGGAGGCGGCGGGCCTGAACTGGCGGGAGGAGCGCGGCAGCGACCTGGAGGACGGGCAGCGCAGCTACCTGGACCGCTGGCAGCGCCACCACGGGCTGTGGCTGCCGGCCTGGCTGCAGGTGCGGTGGCGGCCTGATGCCGCAGGCATTGGGTTTGCGGCGGGGTACTACGGTAGTTGGCGCCTTCTTCGTGCCGTTGCCGTTGCAGCTTGCAGCTGCCGCTGCCCGCGCGGAATGAATGCGGCCGAACCGATGCGCCTGTGTGTGTTCCATGCAACGCACAGGGCTACATGAGTGACTCCGATGCGCTGCCCGCGCCCGCCCGCCTGGCGCTGTGGCTCATGTGGCTGCGCCGCCAGGTCCAGGAGGGCGGCGGCGGCGGCGGCAGCGCGGCGGCGACGGGGCTGGATGGGGCGGAGGGCGGCCGGGGCGTGCCCTTCTGGCGCGCGTATGTGCGCTGCCTGCCGCCGCCGGAGCTGGTCACGTGCCTGGCGGTATTCAGCGAGGCGGAGGCGGCGCTGCTGCAGGTGCGGCGCGGCGCTGGGGGCGGGGCGGGGGGGCGCTGGGCGGGGCGGGGCGGCGCGCGGCGCTGGGTGGCGTGTTGCGGCACTGGGCGGGGCGGCGCAGCAGCAGCGCGGGGTTCTGCGTCATTACCACTGGTTTAGCCTGGGGGCCACCAGCCCGGCCTGGCCGCACTGCACGGCCATCAGGGGTGACTGACGGCAGGTTGCAAGCAGCCAGCCGTGTAATCTGATGTATTGCATGTCCCTGTCCCGTGTGTCGCTACTCCACCCCACCCCACCCCACCATCAGGTGCCCGCCTACAAGCGGCAGTGGCGCCGCACGCGCGCCAACCTGTCCCGCTTGCTGAAGGACGTGAACGCCGCCGCAGCCGCGGACGCCGCCGGCGGCGCTGCCGGCGCTGCTGCCGCCGGCGGGCACAGCCCCAGCCCCAGCCCCTGCTACAGCCTGGAGGAGCTGAGCTACTGCTACAGCATGGCCATCAGTCGCTGCTTCCACCTGCCGGGCCGCATGCTGCTGGTGGCGCTGGCGGACATGGCCAACCACCAGCCGCTGTGGCAGGTGGGTGTGTGCCCCAGCGTGCCCGCGTGCCCGCGTGCCAGCGTGCCTGCGTGCCGGCGTGTCCAGAGGAGGGCGGGACTGGGTGCCAGCGTGCCAGCGTCCCGGCGTGTGCAGCGGAGGGCGGGGCCAGGGTGGGAAAGTGGGAGCTAGGGGGCTGGGGAACGGGGCGTGTTGGGAATTGGCCTTCCGGCAGGCAGAAGGGAGCTGGTGTTGGCACGACACCATTCCGACCGGCATACCTTCCTGCGCACTACCTGTGTTCTAAACCACGTACCCGCCGTCGCCCGGCCGCCCACGCGCCCGCAGGCAAGCGCCTACCCCTGGTGGCACTGGGTGGAGCCTGCCGCCTCCGAGGCCCCTGCCTCGCCTGCGGCGGCGGCGGCGGCGGCGTCTGCGTCCGGGGATGAAGGCTTCAGCACCCGCGGCTGCTTCCAGTTCCGGGCGGTGAGCGGCTTGGGCTGGAGCTTGGGCTTGGGCCTCCGCCCCTGCTAGCCTAGCGTGCGCGCGCTCGTGCGTGGACGGGGGAGGGGGCCGCTGGGGGAGGGGGCGCTAATTTCCACGCGGGAGCGCTCGTGCGTGCGGTGCGTGCATTTGGGCCGCCAACACGTGCGTGGTGTGTGTGCTGTTCCCTGTGTCTGGTGCGGCGTGCGCAGGTGCGGCCGCTGGCGGCGGGCGACGAGGTGTGCATCTGCTACTCGGAGGGCGCCAATGACGAGCAGCTGTTCGACTACGGCTTCGTACGGCAGGGCAATCCGTACGACCGGCTGGACCTCAGTGACGGCGCCGAGGGCCTGGATCCAGACGCTGACGCAGACACGGACGCCGTTCTGGGGCCGGCGGGGCAGCAGCAGCAGCAGCTGTGCTGGCCGGCGCTGGTGGCGGCGGCGGGGTTCTGGGCACGCGCCGAGGACCTAGCTTCCGACAGCGCCGCGCCCGCCAGCAGCAGCCACAGCACCCTCGACGCCGGCAGCATGGACCGGCCGGATGCAGCCGGGCTCTCCGCGGCGGAGGAACAGTCATTGCTACTGCCGCGTAGCGTGGGCGGCGGCGAAAACGGCAGTAGCAGCGGCCTGCGTGAGATGATAGCCAACGTGGCGGCCATTGTGAGCACCGCCGCGACCGCCGCCGTGGATGCGGACGCCGAGGCGGCGGAGCGGCTGCGGCAGCAGCGGCGGCGCTCGGCGCTGCTGTCGCTGCCGCACACGGCCCAGGATGCGGCGGCGCTGCGGCGGTGGGGCCTAGCGCGCGCGGCGTCTGCAGCGGAGGAGCTGCGGCGGGGCCTGGCGGCGCGGGTGGCGGCGCAGCTGGCGAGCCAGCAGAGCCGCCAGCGGCCGGGAGTGGCGGCGCCGCCGCGGGCGTCCGCCAGTGGAGATCTCCTGGAGGCAGCAGCGGCGGCGGAACTGGCGGCTGTGGATGCGCTCGCGGCGCGTGTGTCGGACCTGGCAGATGGTCTGGGCTCCAGTCTGGCTGACGACGAGGCCGTGTGGGCGGTGCTGTCGGAGGCGACAGGCGCGGCACGGCAGGCGCGGGCCGTGGCTGTGGCCGGTGGCAGCACGATGTCGGCCGCGGCGGCCGCACCGCCACCAGCTCCTACGCCCGCGGACGGCAGCGCCCGGGGTCGGCTGGGTGCTGCATTCCAGAGCCTGTTTGGGGGCGGTGGCAATGGCAATGGCGGCAGCAGCAGCAACGGCAACGGCAACGGTAACAGCAGCAACGGCGCGCAGATCACGCCCGCGGCGGCTACGGCTCTGTCGGCCGCGGAGCTGCTGGCGGCGGCGGAGCAGCACGACAGCGCACGTGGCCGTACGGCACTGCTGGCGCGGCTGGAGTACAAGCGGCTGCTGGGCGAGGCAGCGGATGTGCTGCGGACGTACCGGCAGGTGGTGGCGGAGGCGGCAGCGCCTCGGCGCTCGCCGGCAACCGTGCGGTTTTGAGAAGCATCGCCCGGACAGGAGGGCTTAGGCTGAAGTTCTTTTCGTTGCGTATGGTTGGTGCTCGTCGCGTTTGCATACAGCTACTGTGTGTGGTGTGTAGTTGTTGTTGGTGGTGGTGGTGGTGGTGTGTGTGTGTGGGGGGGGTAGTTTTTTCCAATTCCCGGGGGGGGGGGGGGGTTGTAAACACCAGCCCAATCTAAACCCAAGCGAAACTAGACAAGGGACAAGCAGGTGCAGTTTGCGGTAATACAGGTTGACGGTATACTCTTGCGTTTCGGGGTGTAGAGTGTAGACGGGGCGAGGTCGGCGCGCGGGGGGGGGGGGTGAATACCAGCCCAAGCTAAACCAACCTACCTAGACAGAGGACAGGCAAGGACGGGGTGAGTGTTTTCGAAACGGGGTTGGGTGGGCCGGGAATTGCGTGCAGCCAGGTAATCGAGCCCGGCGGAGAAGCCCGGCGGAGAACAAGGACAATGCAAGCAGCAGGCGCGCAGGTGCGCACAGTTTTGCGAGGCAAGAAGAGGGTTATGGCACCGGTGTCGTAATTCATTGTTTTTGTGCAGTGTTCGAATCCGAAGGCCCTTCAGAGAGTGAGCGAATGTGTCCTCGCAGAGTGACATTCTTGCCACGTGCTGTGCATTCATCCTCCAACGGCGGCCCGCATGACCGTGGCAGCCCATCCGGTGGCGTGGGTACGATGGACGCGAGTTTGCTGGATGTTGCTGGTGACTGGTGGTGGAGACCCCGGACCTTCCTGCATTGCTGAGCGCTTCTGTGCAGACAGCTATTTCCATCAACCGGACCGGGGATAAGTGGAGAGTGCTGTAACAGCTTTGGTAATGTGAGTTGCTGGAGTAGGCCTGTAGGCGGCGCGCCTTGAACGCGTCATGCTGGCGCAGGGTCGCCCAAGCTTGGCGCACGCGGCTGGGACCATCTACATGCGCTGTGCAAGGGCTGTTTTTGGGTGGTGCTTGTGGTGTTGGTGATGGCACATGAAGTGATCAGTGGACCGAAATGCAGTCAGGCACAGAGGCTGTTTTTGCACATCGCGCTGAGGGATGCCAAGAGGGATGCGACCTGGCGCGCCGACACGCTGCGCCGCGGCGTGGCACTCATGGTGGTTACAAATCTTAACCCTGCAAGCATGTCGCAAGGCAGAAGGAATATGTAAATGGCTGGCTCGGGAGGGGTAGCGTACGTAGCCAAAAGCCGTCGCGGTCGGACATCAGAGCAACGTCGGCACGGGATAGAGGCTGCGGCACCGCAACAGACAGGAGATGTCAACCGACTCGCTAAGGCAAAAGGCTGCAGCCTGCAGGCGTTGCCAACTTGCCATGACACCGAAATCGATGGATCCCGAAATCCAGCCCACCTCACACCTCAAAATGAAATCATCACACGCGCACCCGAGTTCAGTCCCAATTGATGAGCACATTCACATGCGCTACTCCATATGCATAATTTTGTAACGCCAAGGGCTCTGTTGCACCCGACCACCTAATTATATGTGTTTTGCGGTCTCGTCAATCAAGAGGGCCAGTAAATGTGTCTAATCAGTACATAATCATTCTGCAGCGGCAAAACATCCGACGGAGCTGGTGAGGTGAGTGCTGTCGAGTGACCGGCTCGCGCTGCGCGAGCTAAGTGATGTGAGCGCTGCCTGCTTGGCTGCTTATTCATGTCAATGTACGCATGGAAGCTATGTCTTGATGGCGCGTCTACGTTAAACAGCAACCATTGAGTGACCGGGCAAGTTTTCTGCCCCAAACGTGCATGCCCTTCTACTAAGGAGTTGGTGTGGATGTGTATACAGTCAAAGCAATGCGTTCCCGGTGGTACCGACAGATGCATACTTCGCGCGCTGACGCGTTCCCCTGCGTGCATCGCAGCAGGGCAAGAGGCGTCCGCGGCTCGTCGCAAAATATGCGCAGCACGGCTGCGCTTGGGTGTAAGCGGCCTTGGCCAGGTGGCTTCCAAGTCTCCGGTGAGGCCAACTTTCGGGGGTCGATGCGCCGAAACGGTGGGGGAAACCGTTTTGACTGGTCCGGCAATTACTCCCGCCAACAACATAGATGCTAACAAAGCACACGTACGCCCTGGTGCTCATTTATAGAGGAGGGGTGCATTGGAGAGCGGTTCAGCGGCGCGAGTCCGCCGACAGCAGCTGTCGGGAGCCATGCATCGGCTGGCGGCGGTCGTCAGCAGGTGAGCGAGGCTGTGGAGTGAAGCTGCGCAACACCACCCGGGACTCGGCCTCGCTGTGGGTTGTGTAGCTGCCTGCTTCGCGGTTGATGCACGTGCGCGTACGGATTGACTCCGACTGGCTGCCTGCGCGCCCCTCAACGGTTGCTCACTCTCTAAAACAACACACACCGCCGCCTTGACGACGCCTTCCCCGCACAGAGCGCACGTGGGCCTTGGAGGCCTAGGTCAGCCCCAGTCGTGGGCTTGGACGGCCCCCGCAGCGACTGTGCTGATGGCAGCAATAACGACAGTAAAATCCGCAGCATCAAGAGCAGCATCCCTACCGTACGCCTAGTCTGGCAAGGCTACGGCAGTAGCACCACTGGCACTGCCCCGCTCGAAGCGGTCGCAATTGGCCACCCGCTTGCGCCTTCCCAGCCGCCAAACTTGGACGGCCGCTGGGGTTTGCTTGCAGCGGCGGCTGCCCTAGGATCTGCCGCTACTGCCGCTGCTGCCACTGCCTCTCCGCATGCTACGGCAACCGCTACCCTCCCGCCGTGCACTCCTGGACTGGCTGTTGGGGCTGTGCGCTCCAACCGCATTGATGTGGCGGGCCTCGCAGCAGGCGCGATGGCAACAAGCCCAGGCACGGACCCGCCACGGGGCCACCCTTCCCCGCGCGCGGCTGGAGGGGCCGCTGGTACTGCCGCCGCCACCGCAAGCGCTGCCACTGCCGCCGCTTCCGTACGCCCTCTCCCCGACCCCGAGTGTGTGTGGGCCATGCTCACCAGCGACACCGTGGAGCCATTGCACTCCTGCCGCCTGCGTCAGCTACAGCACCAGGAGCAGCAAAAGCGCCAGCGCCAGCAGCAGCAGCCGAACAGCTATGCCGTGTGCGCCCCAGGCGGCACGCCCTCGCTATGTGGCCGGGCTGCTCCGTGCCATGGCGGTGGCGGCAGGAGCCGCAGCAGCAACAGCTCTGGGAGTGACGTTGGCACCGACCAGGGCAGCCAGGGTGCAGGCAGGAGCAGCGACAGCGGCTACAGCGGCGGTGTACCGATGGGGCCGAGCGGCCTAAAAGGAGCACGCAGCTTCAGCATTGCTAGCGGCAGCGTTGCCAGCGCTGGCAGTGGTGCCGGCGGCCCTTGCCTGACGGCAGCTGCTGGTGGCGCCGCCGGCACCAGTGGCAGCGCGGGCGCTGTTGCTGCACCTGCGCCTGCTGCTGCCGGTGTCAGCCGGCTGGTCACGGGCGCCTGGGCGCCCCGCACCGCGTGTGAGCTTAACGGCCTCATGCTGGAGATGGGCATCATCAGGTGGCGGCGGCGGCGGCGGGCCGTAAAGGTGAAGGCGGCGGCGGAGGTCGAGCCGAAGCGGGCTACGGCTGCACTAGCGGCGACGCGGCTGCCAGCGGGGCAGGCTGCCGGGCGGCAGGCCGCTGCTGCTGCTGCCGCCAGTGCACAGCGTGACTGTGGCGGTCGCGGCGACAATGCGGGCGAAGGAAGTCGGGCGGTTTCGGCAGTAGATGGCCAACACACGGGCGCCCACGGGGCCGCCGTGCACATGATGCCGGGACAGCAGCGGCAGCCGCAGCCATACCCGCGATCTGCCGCAGCGGGCCTTGCCGCCAGCGCTAATGCACATCGCCCATCTGTAGCACCTTCACGTGCCGCCGCCGCCGCTACTACGGCAACGGCCGCTGGCGCTGCTCTTCCCACCGCAACACCCGACCTGCTGACGGTCGCATACGAGGCCGTGCTTGCTGCAGGCAGCGGTGACGCGGCCGGCGTATTGGCTGCAATGTACCAGGCCCGATTTGCAAATGGGCGCCAACGGCGGCGGCAGCCCGGTGGCGCAGCAGCAGCGCCGACAGGCTGCCCGGGGCGGCTGCTACTGCCGAAAGCGGCGGATAAGGCGGTTGGCCAGGAGCTGGACCAGCTCTGCAAACAGATTATGTAAGGGGGCGACGGAGTTTTCATGGAAGCCTGCGCAGCGGCCTGTGCGGCGGGAAATCAACTCAGTGTTCAAACCGTGTCAGCTGCTCAAGGGTCAGAGTGCGTGTGTCGCAACTGGATTCGTTTGCCCCTCCGCGTAATTGCAACGCCTTGGGTTCAACCCGGCACAACGCCATGAGCGTGGGCCTAGTGGGGTGGTTGACAGGGCGAGTGTGGGTGGGCGTAGTTCGTTATAAACTCCAAAAATCAACCTGGGGGAGTGGATGAGGCTTTGATCCCCACAAATGCACTCGAAATCGGATCCTGGCACCCGAGCTGGACAGCTGATTGGGTGAAGCAGGGTGAAGCAGAGGGGGTGGTGGTGAAGTGAATACTATTGAAATGTGAGCTGCTGAAATGATAATGAAACTGTCACATGGAGATTTGTCCTGAATGCATACCGTGACAATGTGTGTTGCATAGACCAAGAGTCCTGTGTATCGTGTTGTGGACATGCACCGGCTCCCCTGCTTACTGCTTATCAACGCTTTACACAACGTGAGAATACTACGTGGGGTGCACACGACTGGCTAACTGGCAGCTCTGTCTGCCTGTATAATTGGGTTGCTTGGGGGGCGGGCCACGGGGGCGGGCGCTGTGGCTCTGATGCCAATCACCGTGCTGAGCTGCTGGGCCAGGGGGCTGCTGGGCGGGGCCACCGCCGCCTTGCGGGTGTTCTGGAGTGGTGCGTGTGAAGCGTTCTGGATGTGTTACACCTTGCATTGCGCCATGCCACCTTGCATTGCGCCACGGCACATCATGCCTTGTAACGCGAGCGGTGGGCACACTTGTGGTTTGAGTCATGCGAATACCACGGCGCGAACCGTGGCATGCGAGTTTCCTCCCGCAAGCCGCAACGCCCGTGTACCCAATGAACTTTTGCCATATTCGAACTGTACGATTTGTGTTCAAGGCTTCAAGCAAGCTAACACGGGTTAGCTAGAAAGCACGCATGGCAATGTGCACGCGCTGTAATCTTCACTGTTGCATCTTCGAGCGACACCGTTGTTCCAACCGCTAGCTAAAGCTCAGTCATGCCCGCGCCAAGGCCTGATACCCACACACAGCCAGTGCCTCGTCCGTCCTCCGCAGCACCGCGCTCGCAAGGCGCAAAACAAGTTCCCGCGCCGCCGGTTGCAGTTAGCGGTTATGTGTCTGTAATATGTGTTCTCATTGCGACCGGGTGAAAACGCGCAGTGGCACATGCGAGCCATCCTCAAGAGCTGTTGTTGCAGCCGCTGCAAAACCTGACACACAACGGATTCGACGCCAAATCCGCCAGCCAGTAGGGATACAAGCGGTGCAACTGGAGAATGGGTTAAACCGCCGCCGCCGTCTCCGCAGCATGCATGCCCCATCTTAAGTTAAGTGCGCCCCCGAGAGCCGAGCAGCCTCCCGCAACTGTCCACATCGTGCATCCACCCGTGTTGCGTTGCAGCAGCCAGCGCCTTTCGCCACGTCGTTTGCTCGGCGCCGCGCTGTCTGCTGTGTGATAACACGATGGCCCCTGGCACCCCCGCAGCGGGTCCGCAGCGGGCTAGGGCCCAGGGCGAACTCACAGCGGCTTGGCGATGAGCACGATGGAGGAGAAGGCCTGCACGGCAGCAGCGGCGGCGGCGGGCGGCAGGCCAGGGCAGGCGCGGGGCGGGTGAGTGCGCGTCCGATCAAACCTGTTTCAACCGGTCTCAGGATTCCGGCAAGTCCCATCACCACACGACGACAGAGCTAGGTAGCGATGCAGCACGAAGGCCATGACTCACCATCAGCACATATATCTCCGCCCGCCCCCAAGCCCCTCCTACCCCATCCCGCCCACCCCAGCCCGGTACCCCACCTGCACGCCGTACACGGCGTCCACACCCGCGTTGCCGCCGGGCGTGAAGTCCTTGGGCGGCGGCAGGTTGGTGTCCACCAGGCGGCACCACTTGCGGCCGGCGGGCGGGCGCGGCAGCGGCGCCGACACCGCGAAGGCGTGCGAGTTGAAGGCGACGTAGATGTTGCCGGCTTCGCGGTGGTGCAGCGTGAAGGCCAGGAAGCGACTCTCGTCGTTGCCCCAGTTGTCCTCGTGCCAGGTGATGTCGTTGGGGCTGCGGGCGGCGGCGCGAGGGGTTGGGGGGTTCCATGCATGATGAAGTAAGACGCGATGATGTTGGGCGCAGGCGGAGGGGAAGAGGAGTGCGGGAAGGGAAGGGAAGGGACGCGGGGCACGTCAGCGTCAGAGTTGGTCCACGGTATGGGTGTGCGTGTGGCTGCAGCGGCAGCAGCACGTAGTGGGGAGGCGGAGGGCATGCAGCGACACAGGTGCTGCCCTGCGGTTGGCGTCGCCCGACCCGCGCTCATACACCTTCCCGCCACAGCCTTTCTGCCACAGCCCAGCCGGCCTCCGCCACAGGCCGCAGCCCTCTCACCCCAGGAAGTTCTCTCGCCCCAGCGCGGGGTGGCTCTTGCGGAAGGCGATGAGCTCGGAGCAGAAGCGCAGCAGCGCCTCCTTCTCCGCGTCGCCGTTGGGCCACTGCAGGTGCGCCATGGGGCTGTCATGGCCGTACCAGTTGTTGTTGCCGCCGTGGCTCTTGATAATCTCGTCGCCTGCGCGCGGTTTTGGGGTTGGGGTTGGCTTCATCTCAAACTCAAAATGAGCTCAGATTGAGCAAAAAGCTAGAACCCAATACGGTACGTAAAGCGCGGGGTGGCTATCAAGGGCGAGCGACGGACGATGGCAGGCGGCAAGGGCCGCCACGTGCAATTTGGAAGGTTCCAAAAGTGGGTAGGCACGCGGATCCGCTGCGCGCCAGGCGCCACGTGCCAGGTGCTACGTGGTCTACTTGGGCTGGCGCTCACAACCCCAACCCCCAACCCCAAAACCCCCAATCCTTCTCCGCCCTCACCGCTGACGATCATGGGTGTGCCCTGGCTCATCATGAGCGCCACCATGCAGTTGCGCATCTGCCGCTGTCGCAGCGCCTTGATGCCGCCGTTGCCGGTGTCGCCCTCCGCGCCGCAGTTCCAGGAGAAGTTGTCGTTGGTGCCGTCGCGGTTGCCCTCGCCTGCGGGGCGCCGCGGGGCGTCGCGAGCGATCCAGTTAGTCAGGACGGCATGACTCAGGACGAGAGCTTTTCCACATTACGGTATCAGCTTGAGCTCGACCTGCTGCGTGCAGTGTACTAAACGAAGTAGCGGAAGCGAAGGAAACGTCGGCAGAGCGTGGCGCACCGTTGGCGTCGTTGTGCTTGTCGTTGTAGGAGACCATGTCGTAGAGGCTGAAGCCGTCGTGCGCGGTGATGAAGTTGATGGAGTGGTAGGGCTTGCGGTTGTTGGTCTGGTACAGGTCGGCGGAGCCCGCCAGGCGCGTGGCGAAGGCGCGCTTCATGCCTGAGGGGCGGGGATTTGGGAAGGCGGGGTTTGGGGTTTGGAGGCGGGGTTTGTGTGGTGGGGAAAAGCATGGCGACCCACGACCCGGCCACACCCACCCACCGCGGCCATACACATTACCCCGCTACTCAACCGTCCTCACCCCCCCAAACCACACCCATCCACCCGCCCACCCACCTGCGTCTCCCTTGATGAAGCGGCGCACGTCGTCGCGGTACTTGCCGTTCCACTCGGCCCAGATGTCCCAGTTGGGGAAGCTGCCCACCTGCGGGGCGGCGCGGATGGCGGTGTGGCGTGTGGGGTCACTGGTGTGGTGTGGCGCCGATACAGGGGCTTGGGAAGCCTGGCCTCGCACGGTCCGCGCACTCCCACTCAGCACTAGCACCGAAACCGGCGGTGCCCAA
Source organism: Chlamydomonas incerta (assembly GCA_016834605.1). Taxonomy (NCBI): domain Eukaryota; kingdom Viridiplantae; phylum Chlorophyta; class Chlorophyceae; order Chlamydomonadales; family Chlamydomonadaceae; genus Chlamydomonas; species Chlamydomonas incerta. The sequence goes on from JAEHOC010000012.1 coordinate 548,803, forward strand.
CACTCTCCGCCCTCCTTGGCATCGCAGCCACCCCACCCCACCACACACGCCATACGGCACACCCATACTCCCCCTGCCCTCAACCCCCTCCTCGTGCCCGCGCTACCCCTTGGTCGCCATCCGCCACATCCAACTGCCACCCCACCTTGATTAGAATGACCTCCCCCCCCCCCAACCCACCCTCCCACCCAGCCCCCCCCTCGCCCGCCCCCGCACCTGGTACATGCCGATGTCCCAGGGCTCGGCGATCAGGTGCACGCGGCTCAGCAGCGGGTGCTTGCTGATGGCGCGGATGAGCGGCGGCACCGCCATGGGGTTGCCGCGCTCGTCTGCGCGGGGGGGCAGGTGGGCGTGCGTGTGCGTGTGCGTGAGCGCGAGTGTGCGGTGAGAAGGTGATGGACTGCCACACCAGCGCCCCGACCACCCCAAGCGCCTCGCCCCACAGCTGCACCCCATCCCCCCTCCGCCCCCCCTCTGGTCAAATCACCTCGCACCCCAACCCACCCGCCCTCCTCTCTCCCTCCCTGCCTCTCCCTCTACCCGCTCGCCAGATCTATCTCCCTCGCCCCCTCCCCCTCCCTCCCTCCCCTTTGCCCCCCCCCTCACCGCGGCACAGGCAGCTGGCCAGGTCGAAGCGGAAGCCGTCCACGTGGTACTCCGTCACCCAGTGCACCAGGCTGTCGATGATCATCTGGGGGGGTGGGGCGGAGGGGGAGGCGGAGGGGGAGGCGGAGTGGAGGCGGAGGAATGGAGGCGAAGGAGTGGAGGCGGCGCGGAGGAGTGGAGGGATCGAGGCCAGGGCAGGCCAGGGCCCATGGCCCAGGGGCCAGGGCGCCCCCGGGTTGCGAGTTGTGGGCGCCAGGCGCCAGGCGGGGCCGCGGGGCCGCATTACCCCGGGCCCTAGTCATCGCCCAGGTACATGCCGTCTGTGTGGCCGCCCTCCTCTGGACCAGTCCGGTGGATACCCCACCCCGCCCCGCCCCTCCCCTCCGCTCTGCGCAGTGCAGCAGGCGCCCCCGCGGCAGGCGCCCCACCTGCGTGACGGGCGGGTTGTTGGCGTTGACGGTGTTGCCGCAGCCGCTCCAGTTCACCAGCTGCACGTACCTGGAGGCGGGCGGCAGATCCAGGGGGTGGGGAAGGGGAGGGGGGCAGTAAGCACCAGCCCAGTCTAAACCAACCCTACCCGACCTCCCACGCTTGACAGTGGGCTGGCAACCACAACCTCGCGCACCCCCCCCCGCCCGCCGCCCGCATCACGCACTGGCCGGGGTCGATCATGTAGTAGGTCTTGTTGTCCACGCCGCGCATGCACAGCGTGTAGGGGTCCTTGTCGTCCGCCTCCGCGGTGTGGTTGTACACCACGTCCAGCAGCACCTGGATGCCCTGCGCGTGCAGCCTGTGTGTGTGCGGGGTGGGTGGGGGTGGGTGGGGGTGGGTGGGGGTGGGTGGGGGTGGGTGGGGGTGGGGTGGGTGGGGGTGGGTGGGGGTGGTGTGTACGGTCACTGGGCACTGGTGGGCACACTGAGCCCACCCTTTCTCCTGGGCTAAGCCCCACCCCCACCCCATAACCAGCCAACTGCTAACTCACGCCTTGACCATGTCCTTGAACTCGCGCGCCGCCGCCTCCGGCCCGCCGCCGCCGCTGCCCAGGCGGCTCATGGGCGCGAAGAAGTTGATGTGGCTGTAGCCCCACACGTTGGTCATGTGGTCGCGCGGGTTCTTGGTGCGCCGGAACTCCAGCTCGTCCCACTCGAACACCGGCAGCAGCTCCACCGCCGTGACGCCCAGCCCGGCCAGGTAGGGCGCCTGTGCGCGGCGGGGCGCAGGTTTGTTGCGGGAGGGGTTGTAAACACCAGCCCAATCTAAACCAAGCTAAACTAGACAAGGGGGGAGCGGGGATGTACAGAAGCGGTGGGCGGTTGCGAGGCTTAGGAAGTTGACCCCTCACGAGCCAGCCGCGTCCATCCCCACCTCGCCGCCGCCCGTCCTTTCCCCCTGGTTTGGTTTGGTATACAGGAGAACCACAACCCTTCTGTCCATCCTCCAACCTCACGCGGCCCCACTCCCAGCCCCGATCCCGCCCCCATCCCCCCATCCCCCCCACCCAGTGCCCCGCCCCCACGCCGCCGCCCACCTTGGCGGCCATGCCGCGGAAGGTGCCGCGGTCCTCCGCCGGCAGGCCCGAGGAGCCGTCGGCGGTGAAGCAGCGCACCGGCACCTCGTAGATGACCAGGTCCTTGAGCGCCGTGCGCGGGCGGGCGGCCTCCTCCTGCGGGCCCCAGTCGTAGGGGTCGGCCGACAGGTCGTACGCGCCCAGGAACAGGCTGCCGTCCTGCGGGGCGAGAGGGGAAGGGGGGGGGTATCCGTGCATGTGACGGTTTTTTGTAAATGTGAACTGCTGGGGAGGGGGCCGAGAGAGGTTGATGTCAACGATGCGGTGTGTGAGGACGTGTTACTGCTACGAAATCCGCCATCAGTCGTGTTAGGAATGCGCAACGCATACCTGTTGACGTGCTTGGCTCGTGCCAGCCCTTGTGTTGCATCCCGCGCCGCCCCCCGCGTCACAACCTTTCCGCCCCCCGCGTCACAACCTTTCCGCCCTCCATCGCACCCACTCCAATCCCTGCCCCAGTCCCCACTCCCAATCCAGCCCTCCCCCTGCCCCATATCCCCGCAGCCCATCCTCCCCCTGCCCCCCGGTTGCTTTGGGTTCTGGAATGAACTACCCCCCTCCCCCCCCACACACACGCGGTCGCACCTTGCCCTTGAACTGCTCCACCGCGTCGCGCTGCCCGAACTGCCGCCGCCCCGCCACCAGCGGCGCGTACGGGTCCAGCAGCACCTTGCCCGGCACCCAGCGCGCGCCCGTGTCCCAGCCGCCGTCGCCCGACACCTTGAAGCCGTAGCGCAGGCCGCTGAGCGGCAGGTCCGCAAGCTCCACGTGCCACACGTCGCCTGGGGGGAAAGAAGCAGGGAGTGTAGCGGGTGCAGGGGATGCAGGGAAGTGAGCGAGGGGTGTATTGGATGTGGTTGGGAGAGGATGGTCTGGAGAGGGAGACGAGGCGACGCGCCGGGTGTGATCGCCCTGCACCTGCCCCCGGCTCTGCCCCAATACCGCCCCCCCTCCTCTTTCTCGCGCCGGGCCCCGTGTTTCCCATCTCACTCCCTCCACCACCACCAGCGCGCACCGGTGCGGTTGCAGTCCACCTCGCCCAGCGGCTGCGCCTCTCCATCGAACAGGCACAGCCGCACGCTCTTGGCGTGCTTGGAGAACAGCGCGAAGTTGACGCCGGCGGCGGAGCGGCTGGGGCCCAGGGGCTCGGGCTTGCCTGTGCCGGGCGCGGGGGCAGGGGAGGCGTGAGACACGTGTGAGTTCAGCTGCGTACACGGTTTGCCGCTGCACCGCTGGTGTGCAGGGTACGGGTGGCGGTCAGGCATCAGGCCGGCGTTGGGTACCGGGCGAGAGCCTCAGGGAGCATCGGCGTTGGATTGTCAATTTAGCTGCCAGTCTGGTGTGCGGGTGTGTGGGGTGAGGGTGTGCGACTATCAAATGGTTGGGAACCGGCTCCACTGGGTTAGCCAACGCCAGATCGGCGGGAGTCTCCCAGGGCACGCGCCGAAAACCCTTGTGGCCCTGGCGTCACGCCCTCGGCCGGGGCCGGCACCACAGCCCCAGGTCTACGCCCTTCATGCCGCCGCTGTGAATTCCCCCGCCATGCTCGCAGCCGATCGCGCTAGCGGGCGTCACGTGTTGGTGCCTGCAGCTCCATCTCCATGCGCAATGCCACACCGACAACCCAGCCCCAGCGGCTCACCGGAAGCCACCGAGCTGTAGAGCTGCTGCGAAGAAGCAAGAGTCGATGCGCTCTGGGCCACCACGCGCAGGCGCTCTTGGAGCTTTGGTGCCGGCACCGGAGTTGCAACACGCGCCCGCCCACCAGCCGCTACCGCCGAACGCATGCTAGTTGCACCGACGTGAATACCAATTGGAAGGCATGGCACTGCACCCGAAGCGGTGCTGCGAGCCTTGAGGCCCGCCTGTCGTCGCAGCAGCATGGTCTCGATTGCAAAATTCCGCTGCACCCAGAGGCCTTCCGAGGAATTCGGTGGTTGTGTGGACTAGATATGTTGTTCTATAAGACAATTCGTGTCCGAATTGGCCTGTCGGTGTGCAACTGCTTTCGCGGAAGTTTTATGGCGAGTGGCTCTGGCTGACAATCAGCCTGGTGGTATCAGTATCTATTTTGCAAGCTAGAGCTGAAGGTGGAACGCAGGTTGAGAAGCTTGCCGGGAGCCAATCGCGCCTCTTGCACCCCATGCACTGCTTTCTGCAAAATGCACCCCTGCGTGGCAATCCACATGCGTGAATGGTAGGCCATTTAGTGCGCAATAATATAACAGAGCCTGGGAGGCCATAGGCTTTGCGCAGCGCAATTCCTGGAAAACCCGCGCCTTCCTGGAGAATTAATATTACCTTACAGATCTTGCCTACAGCACAAATACCTTGAACTTATTGTACTGCACCTAGCTTGGAAATCGGCCGCCGAAGAACATGGTGAACGCAAGCTACCAGGCCGTGGTCCTGGCCGGTGGCGAGGACCAAATCCTATATCCGCTGACCACAAACACGGTCAAGGCGCTGCTGCCCGTGGCCAACAAGCCGCTGATCTCCTACCCCCTGCGGACACTGGCGGAGGCGGGCCTGCGCAGCGCTATTCTGGTACGTGCCCGGAGCCGCTGGCTGTCACGGGACTCGCTGCGACGGGTGACGGTGGCCTCGCCAGTTGCAGCGATGCGGCTTCGCAGGCCCTGTGGCCGTGACCTGGGGGAGGGACAGACAAGTAGCAGCGCGTGTACCAAATTGGGGTGTGTGCCCGGGCCACAGCACGGGGGGCTGCGAAGGCACAACCCGCGCCAGCGCGGCACGGCCGGTCGCCCTCCCGCTTCCTCTACAGCGCCCAGCAGCCCACCCTCAAACCCCCGCTTCCTCTAGAGCTCCTCTAGAGCTCCCAATGTACTCCTATCACCCACACCTCCCCCTCCCGTCATATGATCACGCAGGTGGTCATCGGCGAGAAGGCCGCCGCCAGCGTGCGCGAGTGGGTCAGCAACGAGTACGCCGGCTCGCCCGGCGCGCTGGCCTCCTGCGAGGTGGTGTCGGTGCCGGAGGGGTACGGCACGGCGGACGCGCTGCGTGCCGTGGCCAGCCGCATCACCAGCGCGAGCTTCGTGGTGCTGTCGGGCGACCTGCTGACGGACGTGCCGGTGGGCGCGCTGGTGGCGCAGGTGCGGGGAGGCGCGGCGTCAGGAGGGGGAGGCAGGAAGGCGGAGGGCAGTGGAGCGGGGATGGATTGGGGGGGGGGGTTGTGTTGCCCAACACAATCTAACCCCAAGGATGGGGCCAGGGGGCCTGAAAGGATTGGAGGCGGGGGGTTGGACCGCGGGCTGGGTGGCAGTAGCCAGCCTGGTGGCCCCGGTGGGCGCCGGCTGATGGAAGGAAGAGGCGGCGGTGGCAGCTGCGCGACAGCCGAAGAGGGGCGCAATCCTGGACGCAATGAGAACGAGCAGGATTTGCGCTGCGTGGAGCCACGGGAAACCAGGCATGCCCGCCGCCTCACTCCACGTCCGCCCCCTTCCCCCCCCCCTCCAGCACAACCTGCACGCCAGCGCCATGGCCACCATGCTGCTGGCGCACCGCCGCGTGAGCCCCGCCAGCGAGACCAAGCCCGGCAAGCCGCCCAAGGTGTGTCGGGGGGACGTCAGGACATGCGGGCAGGCCTGGCTACTGCCTTAGCTGCTGCCCTGGTGTCTACTGCCGCCAGAGTGGGAACTGGGTGGAGCGCGGGTTGGGAAGTGGCCAAGTGGGGTGTCACTGTGCCGGGGGGCGCGGAAGACTGGGGTTTGCAGCTTGGAGGGGCAGCGGCGGGTGGGCACGCAGCCCCTGTCCCCCGTCCCTGGCGCCCACCCGGCCCCGCGCCTGACCCGCCTCCTCCCCGCCACCCCCTTGCCCAACTCCTTGATCTTGCAACCCCCTTCTTCCCGCTCTCCGCCTCCCGCCGCCGTCAGAACGTGGACTACATCGGTCTGGACCCCACGCGCCAGCACCTGCTGTTCTACGCCTCCAGCCCGGACGCACTGCGCGACCTCAAGGTGGGGGAGGGAGGGGACCAGGGAGGGAGGGAGGGAGCGAGCGGGGCGGTGGGGGGAAGGGGCGCGGGACGGACTGCAGCGGCGGGGAGTTTGGGGCGGGGCGGGGCGGGGGGTGGGGTCAGAGCACGGAGCTGGGACAGGACCGCCAGGGATGGGGGCATCGGTCCGGACCGGGGCCGTGGCAAGTCGACAACAGAGGTGGCAGTGCGGCGAGTGCAGCGAGGGCGGTCCGGGTCGCAGGGGCCACGTAGCTCATGCGCCCCACCCACGCACCCAAACCTCCTCCGCACCCGCCACACAGGTGCCGCTGCCCACCGTGCGGCGGTACGGCAACATGTCCATCAGCTCCAACTTCGTGGACGCGCATCTATATATCTTCAACCGGTGAGACACATCGGGGCGCCGCGGGCGGGCGGGCGGGCACAGGTGGCACGGGCGGCACGGGGTGCCGGGTGCCCACCCCGCGCCCCTGTCCCTGTTGCTCCTGCTGTACCGTTCCGATGACCACGCTGAACCCGCCCCGCCCCGCCCCGCCCCACCCTGGCCCTGCCCCAGGTCGGTGCTCCAGATCCTGGCCGACAACCCCAAGCTGTCCAGCCTGCGCCAGGACATGCTGCCCTACCTCACCCAGAACCAGTTCCGCATCATCCGCGCGCAGCAGCTCGCCAGCAGCGCCGCCGCCATGGCCGCAAGCAGCGGCGCCGGCGCGGGCGCGGCGGCGGGTGGCACCGGCGGCGAGGCGAGCGGCAGCGGTGCAGGGGCGGGTGCAGGGGGCGCGGGCGGCGCGGGCGCGGGCACCAGCAGCCTGCTCACAGCGCCGTCCACCGAACTCGAGACGGGTGAGTCACTGCCGGCGCTGCTGCCACCGGGCCCGCACGCCACTGGGGGCGTGGGATTACCAGGCGTAGGTTGCCGCTCTCGAGGGATCCGTCTGCCGTGGCTCCTGCTGGTGATCCGTTAACCCCGGCACGACCTGTGCGCGTCTGCGCCGCCACCTCCCCACAGACGCGGCCAGCGACCTGCGCTTCAACCTGCACAGCGAGCTGCCGGGCGCGCACTACATGGAGATGAGCCACGGGGCCGCCACGCCGCCGGTGCCGGAGAGCCTGCTGCGGGTGCAGGTGGTGGGGCCACAGGACGGCTACTGCGCGCGCGTGCAGGACGTGCAGGTGGGGCGGGGCGGGGGAGATTGGGGGCGGGGGGGGGGGGGAGTGGCTGCTGCGCGGCTTGTGTAGGCAGCTGGGCCAGGCCTGCGCAGTCTTTGTGCTGGTCGGGCAGGGGTCACACCAGTCTTTAAACAATAACACCGCCTTACCAAACCTGCTGTATGCCAAGCGCCGTTCCGAACCATGTAACGCCACACCACGCCACATACACGTACCGTATGCACGTACACACACATGCACTGTGTCTTGTAGATTGTTTTTACTGTCTTTGTGGTTTTCCTTGTGCTTTCTAAAACACACACATCCTGTCCTTCGCGCCCCAGATGTACGGTGAGGTGAACCGCGAGGTGGCGGACCCGGGCGTGGCGCTCAAGCTGAGCGGGCTCAAGCCGGGGCGCCACGACAACATCGTGCCCGCCTCCTGCACCCTGGGCAACAAGTGCACCGTGGCGGCGGCCTGCATCCTGGGCGAGGGCTGCGGCGTGGGCGACAAGAGCTCCATCAAGCGCTCCGTGCTGGGCACCGGCGTCAGGTGCGCGGGCGCGGGCGCGGGGAGGGAAGGGAGGGGAGGGGCTGCGCATCGGAGGGCGAGGGCAGCGTGCTCAGCCTGGGCGCGCCGATGCGCGTGTTGCGGTCATGGCATTAAAGGGGTCGCGACCGCGACGTTTTGTACGGTATTCCGCATCCGGGGCCAGGGGCGAGCTGGGCCAGTCGGCCGCAAACCACAGCCCCGGCCCGCCGCAGCACGCATCAGCACGCATCAACACGCACGCTTGTTTTTCCCTTGTACTCTCTGACACATCTCCGCGGCCCGCACGCCACAGGCTGGGCGCCAACGTCAAGGTGCTCAACAGCGTGCTCATGGACGGCGTGTCCGTGGGCGACGGCGCGCACGTGCAGAACAGCGTGCTGTGCCGCGGCGCCAGCGTGCAGGCGGGCGCGACGCTCAAGGACTGCCAGGTGCGTGGGGGGGCGCTGCGTGCGGGGCGGCCGGGCGCGGGCGGGGGCGTGTGTGGGCCAGTTGCGAGCTGGGATGGCAGGGTAGGGGCCTTTATCGGGTAAACGGGTATCGTGTAAACGCGGCAGCAACATCCTCCTTTACTCTGTACGTCATTCCGAAGTGTTGCGTACGGCCTTCAACCGATGCACCTCATCTGCCCAACAAACTTGCAGGTCGGCAGCAACTGCGTGGTGGCGGGCGGGGTGGAGTACAAGGGAGAGGTGCTGGTCACCAAGGGCGCGGCGGCGGCGGGCAGGTGATTATGACTGGGCTAGCGTTTGTGCTCCGAGAGGAGGAGCTTGTGCCATGTGAGGGCGTCAGAGTAGTGTGCGTGTGTGATGCGAGTGGCCTTGCGCGTGTGTGTGAGGTGTGCTGCCTGCAAGAGTGGTGTATGCTGCAGGAGCGTTGCCTGCTCGCCTGTCCTTGTGCTCTTGTGCTCTCTGTCATACACTAGCGAAGATGCGGTACACCATTGATAAGCTTGGTGCTGGCAGGGAGGGGCATGTTGCCACGAGCATCGGTTGACCAGCTTTCAACTCTGGCTGTTCGCGCGATGCGCTCGGTCGTGGTTGTGACCGGGCCGCGCTGTAGATTGGGCTGGGCTGGGCTGGGCTGGGCTGCAGGGCCGGCTCGGGAAGGTCAAAGTGCTGTTGTACCACCATCTGACACGTGTGCGGCTAATTCTGCTGTGACGTGCAGGTGCGGCTGCTGCGCGGGGCAAATACACTAGGCTGTGGGTGCTGGAGTGGGGTCTGGGCGAACAAGAGAAGAGAGAGAGCCGTTTGCAGGGGGACAGTGTCAGGGAGTATAGGCGGCCGGTACTGGTAGGAACGGGAGGAGTGGACAACCCAGACGAGGACCTGTCGCGGCAAATGGAGGCCTCGGCGCTCTCTGCACTTTATGAATCATGAAGTACGCTGCGTCCACGCGTTGTCGAGTCTGTTAACCACCAGCACTCGAGTCCTCCAGTGGAGTCATGTCAATCTGAGCATGCGACCGCACAGGCCCTCTTCTGGCAGGGATTGCCACCGCGCAGGTTAAATGTCGGTACAGGGGCCTACTGGATGGCATGAAAGAAGTCGGCGTGATCCTTCTTGCCGTGGCCTGGGTGTTTGAGACTTTGGATGGATGTCAACAGGATGCTGAACAGGATGGCGATTTAAAGGAGGTTATGGCAGGGCCGCGCGTGTAGTTACCTGTCCTGTGTAACCGTATCCTGTTGTAGTGAGGGGTGCTATGTAAATTCGGGACCGAGATTGGCCGAATGGAACCAGCGGTTCGTTTCATTATTTGTCAAAGCCCTCATTTTACACCACATTACCACTTCCACACGTTACTTTGAGGAATAACGACTCGACCCTCTTTCAGGTTTGCACACAGCGAGTGCACAAACAGCCGCACGCTGGTCGGGTCAGTCAACGCCCACAGCAACCAGCTCGGCCAGCTGAGCCGCAATGCTTGCAAACAGACCCGCAGGAAAGCCCGGGGCGCAAAATGCTGGATGATATGCGCCGCCAGCCATTTGGGGAGCGGGCGTCCGACTGCGGACAGCATCTGCCCTGGCATGTCGCGTCTCGGCATCGAGCAGGCCGGTCAGCAAGAACGGCGGCTGAGGTGCGTTGCGTGTCTACGCGTTGATGGCACGCGTGAGAGTACTCACAGCTTGTGGCTCACGTCTCTCGCTTGCACGACTCTCTTGCCGTGCGTGGCCGACATGACCGTGTTGTGTGTGTGGTTACAGAGCGGTGCGCACGTTCTTGCGTGCCTTCCTGCTGCGTGTAAACCGGAGGCCCGGGCCGGGGTGACCCTTATAACGCCAGTGCATGATTGTCCTATTTATTGTTCTCCCCTTGCAAGGGGGACTTCCCTACTTCTATGCTCCCAGATGGAGCTGAGTAATGCAGCTAACTTGACAGGCTCAGATTTCAGCATCACTTCGCGCATGTTTAGGCTAAAGTCTAGGCCACTGCACGCTCGTAACTCGGTGTAGGCAGCACATTGCATCAGGACGTGGTGCTCATCCTCCACCTCATTGGCCGTACACAGTGGGCACGTCCTCTCCTCCCTAGGCCTCTCCCAGGCACGGTTCGCGGTGATTGGCCAGCAACATAAACGGAATCTCATCAAAAGCTTATGCTGTGCAACCGGTATGAATGCTCTACTGTGTTCGTGCAGGGTCGGCGGCGCGGACCCTAGTGCGCTTAGCCCCATCCAATGCTTGTGTTTGCACATGTGTATGCCGGGTTGCTTGCCGTCTGAAGGGAATGCGTGCGGGTCCGCTACCAGCCTCTCGTGCTCCCACGCCCTCGTCAAATGGCCCCTGAAGGTAGATAAGATAGGTCCATCGGGTAGGACCGTGCTTGCCCTCCACTCCTCTCTGGACTCGTGTGTGCCTGGCCAATGCCACGCGTCGACACCCTGTGCCGCCACAAAACGGAACAGCCGCGCGCACCACCCGTCTCCCATTGGATTCGCCCATGCCTCCCGTGCCTCGTCGACTAGTGCATCAAAAGCCAGACTTCTGTTTTGCGCGGAAATCCTATTGTAAAAACCCAAACATTGTTTGGCTATGAAAAAGTGCAGCGGCAGTTGGGCCAGCTCCGCAAACAGGAGACGGTGTGACGGTTTGGCTGCTCCCACTGTCTGTCGCATGTATTGGACCTGCAGCTTTACGGCCTCGTCACGCAAACATGCCTCAAATGCGCCCTGTGCTAGGTTGTTCCTGTCATTCCTCCTGGGTGGCGGTCCTCCGTCTAGCATCTCTACTAGCACGTCGGGGCCCCATACCTCACATCCGTAGGTAAGGATGGATCGGATTTGCACGTCGAAACACCTCATGCGAATATCTGGTGCGAAAATGCGTAAACGGTTCAATCTAGTGTTAAGCCCGCACATGGCTCTCCTTGCTGACTCGCAGAGTGTCTCCCTGCAGCTGACGAAGGCCCTACCCGGACCGTGTACACACCTTCGCAGGAGCCGCGCCCTTTCCAGGCTCCTCGCCTCCCATCCGGCGCGCCGCGACGGACACGCCCAGCATCCCCGCTCCTCCTCCACCATTACCGACAACGCAATCCATCGTCTACGAGCCGGTGCACAAGTCCTGGCTGCGCCTGTCCACCGGCCAGCGCAGCCACCTATCGGGCATGGTGGCGCTGCGGCATTTCTTCCCCGCCGAGATCGATGCGGTTCTGGCGGCGCAGCGCGGCAGTGAACCGGTGCAGGTGCACTGGCTGCAGGAGGACGGCACCCTGAAGCCATACGAGCTAGCATTGTCCTATAAGAAGGCCGGCACTGGACGCTTCGTGAGTCGGGGCATGGGTGGTGGATTGGTTGTCAGCGGTAGTGCGTGCCGCGGCTGCATCCACGCCTCCCTACGCACGGTCGGTCGCCCCAAGGTTCATACATACGCTGTGAACTGCTGCCCAGTATGGCTTCCTGCGAGAAAGCCGCCGTTCTTTTACCGGCCTCACATCCAATGCATGACACGCGTGTGCTTCCTGACAGGCGCGGCTGATGGGGCTGTCGCGCTTCATCAACGACACGGGGCTGCAGCAGGGCGGTTACGTGCGGCTGGCCTGGGGGCCCGAGCCCGCGGTGGTCACGGGGGCGGCCATGGGAGGCGCACCACAACGGCAGCAGAACCGGAGGCGCATGGTCGTAATTGAGTTGCTGGATCAGCCACCAGCAGCAGGGTAGGGCTGGGAATGAAGGATTGGCTGCGCTGCGGCCGCAGTCACGACCGGGGGCGTGGCTTGCACTGAGGCGCGGGGAGGGCGGGAGGGCGGGACAGCGGGAGGCCGGCGGCCAAGAAGCGTCGCGTCTGAGTCGCGGCCCTGATGCCCGGCTGATGGGCAACACCAACGCAAAGGGGAAAGGGCAAGAAGGCAAAGACGCATTATAAGTTTTTTCCGGGTTCCGGAGTTGGGAGCATCATTTCTCTGAATCCGTGTCTTTGTTCTGTTGTAGGCTTGTAGCCCCTGGTAAAATGGCTGTCTGCCGGGGGGGGGCTGGCCTTGGGGCTGGCTCGCGATATTTCAAACGATTCACACAGTGCACAGTTTGCCCGTGTGCAACGATTTTGATCAAGAGGTACAGTTTTAGGCCAGCGCCAATTCCAAGTGCACAGGGATGTTCGTGTTCGCGCGATGTTGGGGGCGGCAAGCGGGGCCGGGGGCTGGGAGGTTGAGGGAGGTGCGAGAGCGGGGGAGCGTGTAAGAGCTCCTGTGTCTGGGAAAACCCGAGTCGATCACCATCGTGGTCCGCGCCCGCGCCATGCTTGTTGAGCGCAATATAGTGCCAGAAAATAACAGAGTATCCCGCAAAATGAATTGCCGAGCACGGTGTCCTGAAGGAAGCGCAACCCGGCCCATCACGCGTTCACGTAGTTTTCATCTGCCTGATAATGCTTATGAGTAGATGCAACAACCTCCAGGTGGCGGAAAGAAAGGCGAGCGAGCGTGCACTGACATGCACTGCGTTGCTCCAGCGCCTGCGTTGAAGGTTGCGGTTTCGCTATGGATCTTGATGTTCAACCTTGCGTCAGCGGCCAGTGTGTCGCTGGCAGACCTGCCGGCGGGCGAAAACTCGCCCGTGGGCGGCATTCGACTGCCCGCGGGCGTGATGACTACGGTCGTGGAGATGCCGCTCGAAGTCGCGGCCGGCCGGACGTTGCTGGTCGTGGGAGCAGGGCCAGCCTCTGGCCTGGACTTGAGTGCATTTGCGGTGCCGGCGTTCCAACTCCTGGGTGAGGCTGCGGCGGTGTGGGCGGTTGTGTGCGCGGCCTGCGGTCTGCTTTGTCGTACCGCTGTGGGCCGATGTACGAACCGGGCAACACAGCATGCCGGTCATGTGTAGGCACGCTTTCAGCTCCGCACGCACAAACATGCTTCGCCGCACCCGTGCCTCACAGAGAACGCGCGTCTCGAGTTTCACAACCTCACCCTGCTGTTGCCGGCGCCGCCAGCTGAGGGTGTGGTCGCCGCCGGCGATGCGGCGGGGCCGGGCGCCGCCGGCAGTGTGCTCTCCCACGTCATCGTCACGGCCGCCGCAGGGGCTGCGGCAGGCGGGTTGTCGGACCCCGGCGGCAGCGCAGATGGTGACGATGCTGCGGCCGCAAGCCGCGTCCGTGTGCAGCTGCGGGGAGTGACCTTGGTCACCGCCACGTGCACGTGAGGATGTGCGGTGGTGGGAGGGGGAGGGGGGGAGGGGTGACGCACCGATGACGATGACGAGGAGGGCGTGTTGCAACCGGTGATGCACACATGAATTGCGCGCGAACCCGGCTCGACCCAACATGCTCCCTTTCGTGCTGCCCCCTGCCTTCGGCTCTCCGCAGTGACCTAGCCACGTACCGGAGCTCGCTGTGCCGCAGCCCTGACACATGGCGGCAGTGGGCGGCGCGGGGCGTTGAGCCCAGCATCTTGCAGGGGGTGGTGCGGCACGGCGGCGGCGGCAGCGGCGGCGCAAGGCCAGGGGCCCTGATGGCGCTTGGCTTGTGGAACGGCACCAGCGCTGCTAGCACCAGCAGCGGCACCGGTGCATTGGACGCTGGCGCGCAGCCGGCGGTGCCGGCTCTCGCGCAGCTGCTGGACAGCACGGTCACGTGTGACGCGGGAGTCAGCAGTGCCGGCAGCGGCGGCAGTGCTCCTTTCGTGCCATCCGGCCCCTCCGGCCCCTGGGACTGCATCGCCGTCACGGTGTCAGACAGCGCGGGTCTGGCGGCGCTGCCGGGCCTGTGGGCGGGGGCTGCCAGCAGCGGTGCCAAGATGTTTGTTACCCTGGGGGCGGGTGAAGCTCTGCGGGTGGACGCCGCTGGCTGGCGGACACTGCAGGTGGGGCGTGCGCTGGGGTTGGCGGAGCGTGAGGAGCAGCTGTGGTGTGCTTTGGGTGCAACTGGCCGACAGCCGATTAACTCAGTTAACCATGCCTCCTGCTGCTCAAACGCATGCAGGTGGCTCCCACCTGCGCAGTGTTCATTCTTGGTCGCGGGCGTGACGCGTCCACGGTACGTGTGCTGGGCTGCCGCCTAACTGCGGTGTTCAGCAATCAATATGGGCCGACGTACCAGCAGGTGCGGACGTGTCCTATCTAGCTAGCGCTACGCGACCTTTCTTCCTGTTCTCCTTTGCGCCCGTGCACCGCACCACAGCTGGACCTGGCGGGACTGCAGCGGAAGCAGCTCGCTGACGTGGGAAGCGACACGTGGTCCCAGGGTCGCTGGGCGATGTACGACATGACGCTGACGGGGCTGTCGTACCCGGCACGCGTCGTGTTACACCCCGACCTCTTCGCCGCGTGGGTGCACGCCGTGGGAGTCTCGGGGTGAGCGGCGATGCTGCGGGATTGACCTGCCGCTGGTTTGAGGCATGGGCTCCGTTGTTTTCTTATTGCCGCTGCCAGGCCGACTCGAATGAAGTTGTGGGTCCCTTGCACACATCACAGGCTATTGGCGCCATCACAAAAGGTCGACTCAACCTTTGGCCGCATAGCGCCCCAAGAGCCGATCGTGGTGTTGGGTAGCGTGCGGCTGCTGGTGCCGGAGGCTGAGGCACGGTGGTGGCGCAACGCGGCGACAGCTGCTGCAGTGGGTGGTGCGGCGGGCGGCACTACGGACCTGGTCGGGGGCAGGTGGTGGCCCACCCTATCAGTGTCAGTGCCGGCATCTGGGGCTGCAGAGGTGAGTATCTCAGAGTACCTCCGCTGGTGGTGCATCTCTTATGTTAGGGGCATGCAATCATTTGGGCTCTGTGGGAGCGTGGTGATGCGGGCCGTCCTCCTGCTGGTAGGTGGGTTGTTTGCTATGTGGTTATCAACCCAGCCGTGTGTGGCCTGGATATTTGTTAAGCAGGATGGGCGCCGGCGTCTCTTTGTGGAACTGTCCTGCATGAGGTTGCTTGAATTACAATTGCCAAGCATTCCGCCCGCCCTTCCGCCCGTCCGCAGAGCCCGCCGCTGCCGCCTGCTGGAGGAGGCCTGGGGGCCTCCGCGGTGTGGGCTGTGGGCCCCTTGGCCTGGGGGTGGCTCGGGCTGTGGTCCTTCCGCGACTGCTGGGTTGCGCCTCAGTCCGACACAGCTGCTGTAGCTGCTGTAGCTGCGGGGGCTTCTGCAGCGGGGGCTGGCGCTACGACCAGCACGACCACGTGGCCGCTGGCGGACAGCTTGGGGCCCGACGTGGCGTCACAGGTGCGTGTTCTCTGCTGCTGTCGTGAGTCCTCGTTTGCGCTATGGATCCACCTCGCTTGCCCGAGTCTAGCTTGCCCGAGCCCCAGATCGATCCGCGCCATCCAACGATTGTGTGACCTTGCAACCCCTGCCGCTCCTATTTGCAGATGCCCCTGGCCCGGCTTGGACTGACTTCCGATCCCTGGGTGCCCTTCGACGTCTCTGTCTACGCCAGCGTGATGGCGCAGTGCTCCGCCGCTGCTGTGGCTGCTGGCACCAGCTCCGCGGGTCCATCACCACCGCCACCAGCATCACCGGATGAAATTCTGATGATGCCGCCGTCCGACCCGGAGGCGCTGCTGCGGGCGAGCGGCGGAAACGCGCTGATCAACGGCCGGCTGCGCCGAAGGACGGGGCTGGGCGTGAACCTGCTGCCGGTGGACACCGTCCAGGTCATGTACGGCGTGACGTTGGAGCAACGCGTGGTAAGTGTAATCCGAGTAGCCAGTACGGTTTGGGCGGTACGGAGGTGCATGTTCTGTGCGTGAGGCCGCACCAGATTGCGGCGATGCGTTCTCCGAATGTGGTGTGCGCCTGCGTCCCACCGCAGGAACCAGAGGTGTGGTTGGGCGGGCGGCAGGGCGGCAGCTCCGGGCTGCGCTGCGTGCTGCTGCCGCCCCCCGCGGCGCAGTCCGCCCCGGGCCCCGCCACCTGGGACATGATGGACCTGGCAGACCGCATCCGCATCCGTGTGGGGCCGGCCCGCAGCGACAGCGACGGCCCCTCGCTCCAGATCCAGGGCTTCACGCTGTACAACCTGTCGCCGCACGCACAGCCGCAGCCGCCGGAGCCGCCGCAGCCGCCGCAACCACCGTCACCGCCTGAGGTGCTGCCCTTACCGCCTCAGCCGCCGGAGCAGCCTGCAGGCCCGCAGGACGTTCAGGACCCGTCAAGCCTAGGCGGTGTGGGTAGCTTGATCGATTCGGGGCCCCTCACAGACGCGCCGCTCATATTTATCACAGGGCGCCGCTTGCGCCAGTTCATTGGCGGCTGGTGTTGGTGGTGCTTTATCAATCCGGAAGCGTCTCCACCGCCCCAGACCCCAACAACTACAATCCCCACGGCGCCTCCATCGCCCCCGGAGCCACCGTCCCCGCCGCCACAGCCACCCTCGCCCCCGTCCACGCCTCCGTCCCTGCCGCTGCCATCTCTAACCGACCCCAGCGACCCCTTCCACGGTCTGTCCCTGGCCCTTCCGTTCTTCCACTTCGACAGGTGCGTGCACCACATTCAACATTGTGTCCTGTGTTTGATGGAGCTTCTCTCGCTTACCCCACACACAATGCTCTATCTCCACAGATTCAGCACGCTGCTGTATGCGGAGCCGCCTTATCAGTCCTCAGCGTCAGGCCCGGGCACCCCACCGCGCCGCCTGCCTCCGCTGGCGCTGG
Source organism: Chlamydomonas incerta (assembly GCA_016834605.1). Lineage (NCBI taxonomy): Eukaryota > Viridiplantae > Chlorophyta > Chlorophyceae > Chlamydomonadales > Chlamydomonadaceae > Chlamydomonas > Chlamydomonas incerta. The sequence goes on from JAEHOC010000012.1 coordinate 565,731, forward strand.
TGAATTGCAGCCTGGTGGTGCCGCCGCCGGAGCTGGAGCTGCTGAGGCTGCTGCTGCAGGAAGCGGGCCGGCTGCCTGCTGCCGGGCCCGGAACCCAGGAGCAGCAGGGTGGCTCGGCGGCATTAGTAGCAGCAGGGTCAAGGCGGCGTGGACGGCGGGCCCTCGCCAACAGGCGCGAAAGGGGCTTGCAGCAGCTGCAAGCAGGCACGAATACCACCACCATTCCGGCAGCCACAGGCAACTATGGGGGCGACTGGCCGTGGGCGCGGCCTGTGTGGCCGGCAGGCGTGCCGCCTGCGTCTGGGCCTAATGTGCCCCTGCCGCCCCAGCTGCTGGCCTGTCCGCGCTCGCTGCTGCTGTCCTGTGCGGCTGTAGCCGAGGTGGCGGCGGCGAGCGCTACTGCCATCTCCTTCCGCCGCATCTCGTTTCTGGGCTGGTGGGTAATGCAGTGCAGCAGGGATCCCAGCGGGCTCACCAGGCCCATGGCGAATTATTTCCTGACCACCTTGCAACGCTGCTATCGTTAATTCCCGGCACAGGTCGGGGCGGGACGTGGTGGTTACCTCGCAACTGCCGGATGACGCGCCCACTGGTCTCATCCGTTCGCCGGCGGAGCTGGACCGACCCCTTTTCTGTAGGTTTGCTATCAGATGCTGCATCTGGATAGCAAGCAAGCAATTGACTGTTTGGCTCCGGCCAGCGGTTTGCTGCATCATGCACGACACGCCCATGATAACTAACCGCCTTGCATCCCCCCCTTGCCTTGCAGCCGCGCTCCTGGAGGTGCCGTGCTCGCCGCCGCCGCCGGAACCGCCCAGCCCCGCACCGCGGCCGCCTGCGCCACCCAGCCCCGCAACGCCGCCCAGTGTGAGCGGTGGGGTGGGCGTGAGCGCGGACGTGGCACCAGGGGCATCGCCGCTTCCCGCTGTGGACCGGGCCGGGCTGCCACCTGGTGGTGACGCAGCAGTCGCCGGCGGGCTCGGCGGCACCAGTGCTGCCGCATCGCCCACGGACGGTGCGCCTGGCAGCAGCAACGCAGCACCGGTCGCAACAATTGAGGCCTCTGACTCCTCGGCGAACGGGGTCTACGGCAGCTCTAGCACTACCAGCAGCAGCTCGGGCGAGCAGCAGGCGTGGGTAGTGCCGATATCGGCAACGCTGGCGGCAGTGGGAGGAGTGCTTCTGCTGCTGGTCGTGCCGATGGCGGTGGTCCTGGCGCGGCGCCGCCGGAGTAGGGCTCAGCGGCATGAGCAGCAGCACGAGCTGCCGCACAAAGAGGCGCTGGCGAACGCACCCGCCACCAGCAACCCGGCGCAACAGCTCTACCCAGGCAGACTCAGCAGCGACGCCACCGCACCGCGCAACGCCAGCAGCAACCACAGGCGCTGCAGCGGCGGCGATGTAAGCCAGCACTGGGGCGCTGGCCTCAGCAGTGCGCGGAGCTCAACCACAATCCCCACAAGCGCAGCCACGCCGCTTAGGAAGCTACCAGCGGATTCCCCGCACCGTCGTTGGGCCTTCACAAATCTCCTCTTCGGTCTAGCGCCACGCAATAGACCATGGAGTGAACGGGGCCCTTCAGACAGCAGCCACGATGACGAGGTCCGTCGCAGCCGTACCGGAGGCCCCAAGCAACAGGGCACGGGCAGCAGCCATGCAAACAGCAGCTCGATTACCGCTACGCGGCAATCGCCCCTAGGGCCAAGCGCCACACATGGAACGAGCGCGGGCCTGTCAGCAGCGGCAGCAACATGCGGCGAGTCCGCCTATGGCCACGTCACGACGGCTGCTGAAGCCGCACCGCCGCACCAGCCTCTGTGGCATTCGCTGGACACAAGCCGCCTGTTTCGGACAGCGCAGAGCGTCATTGCGCACAGCCGCAAGGTCGGAAGCAGCGGGACCTTGGATCCCAGCAGCGACAAGCCTCGAAAGCTGGTGCTGTCTCGGTCGTGTCGGGTCACGGATACGGCCGCATTGGAGAGTCCTGTGACTCCTGGCGCATCCATGGCGGCAACCTCGTTGCGTGATGGCGGCGGCATTGCCCGAGCAGTGCGGAAGGTCAAAGCCGCCATGGCCGCTGGGGAGCCAGATGAGGAGCTGTGCCTCGAATGCGTCATTGGGCGGGGCAGCTCTGGCGTCGTGAGCCTGGGCACCTGGCGCGGCCTGCCCGTGGCCGTAAAGACCCTGGTGGTGCATGAGGCACTGCTGGGGGAGGAGGGGCGCCGCCGGCAGCGCGCTGTGCTGGAGGCGGCAATCTTGTCCACGCTGTGCCACCCGAACGTGGTGCAGACATATGCGTTCGATGTGCGGCGGCTGGGCGAGCTTCCGGGCGTCAGCGGGGGGCAGGGCAGTGTCGTGAGCCCTGCCGTTGATGCGGTGGCAGAGGCGGACGGCCAGCGGCAGCAGCTTGGAGTGGTCGCACAGGGCCCTGCTGAGGCTGACTCGGTGTATCAGCTGCTGCTGATTCAGGCGTACTGCGAGGGCGGCTCACTGCGGGAGGGGATCGGTGAGTTCACGGCTCCGCAGCGCAGGATGACGGCACCAATTTTCAGCGTGCACATGCCGTCCCTTGCAACGGCCTTGCTAAGCATGTGTTTCCCCAATGTGCGCACTTAATCGATCAACCCGCCGCAGAATCCTCACAGCTGTACATGGGTCTCGCCCCCGATAGCTTGCCGGGTGTGGTGCTGGCTCTGTGTCTGGCTCTGGACGTGGCGGCGGGCATGGCGCACGTGCACGCACGCGGCATCGTGCACGGGGTGAGTGGCGGGTACCTTTGACAACCTTGTCGATCGTGTCGGCGGCTGTGAGCGGTTTGCGTGTGCCTGCGGTAATGCGCAGTATTCAGTCGGCCGTGCTCCTTCACGCCTAACCTGGCGCACCCGCTCGCCCGCCCTGCAACAGGACCTGTGCTCATCGAACGTGCTGCTTGCGGCGCGCCCGACGGCTGAGCCACAGCAGCAGGCGGCCAGCAGCAGCTCCGAAGGCAGCAGTCGTGAACACGGCTCGGGGGGCGCCGCTGCAGAGCAGATTCAGGCGATGGAAGCAGATTCACCGGTTGGCAGGGCGGAAGGCGGTGAGGAGGCGCAAGCAGCTTCGGCCGAGGCGGCTGCTCACTGGACAACACGGGGATTCCAGCACCCGCCGGTGGTGGCCAAAGTTGCGGACTTCGGGCTCAGGTGAGTTGGGGCTTCCCTGGTTGCGGACTTCGGGTTGAGGTGCGTATGTGGGGGGCGCAGAGGCTGTAATCAGCAGGCGTTGTCGTTGACGCTCGTGAACGCATGGACAACTCACTAACTTGAAGATTGTTTGCCCCTGTCATGCTTGGATGGCCGCATGCAGCAAGCGGATGGGCGAGGGCCAGACACATGCGTCCAACTGCTGGCAGGTGGGTGACCAGCAGTGCGCGCTAGGTAGACGTACCCACCAGACAATGCTGTACGTTGTGGCGGTCTCAATGCATTACCATCCATGTTAAGGTGTGCGGCGGTGTCCATCCCCGCATACCTGCAGCCCCACTTGCGCCTTAGCCTAGTTGGTGACAGATCAGGACGTCTTACACACGTACAGGGCACGCCGTACTACACTGCCCCCGAAGTGGCGACGGAGGGCCGGCTCAGCAAAGCTGCGGACGTGTACGGGTGCGTTACTCGTGTGATGTTGCTTGCCGGCATCACCACTGGCTTGTGCATGTTAGGGCACATACGTACTGTGTTGAAACAATGGTCAAAGTAAGAGGTTGGATGTGCCATCACATGTGCATGCCGATCTGCCCTGAAGGTTCGGCGTTGTGTTGGTGGAGCTGCTGACTGGCAGGACTGCGCCCGCGCTGCTGTCGCTGGCCGGCTATGCCGGGGGCCCTCCGGCCAGGGCCGCTGGCAGCTGGAGCGACGCGGCGGCGCTTGTGTCCTCACTGTCTCACCTGGCGGCCCTGGCGCCTGGCCGCCCCGGCAGTGACCAGCTGGTGGGTGCGTATGGCGTTGGCCCAAGCGCGCATGAATGGACACCTATTGCTGCTGTGGGCACCTGCATTGGTGCCATGGGGTTGATGCATGAAGCATGTGGCATTCCAGCTACGTCTACTCATGCTGCCGTACAGGCCTGACCCACACCGCCGCTACCCTGCCCTGGACCCGTGCAGGTGGCCCTGGTGACGTCATGCCTGTCGCCCAGCCCCCAGAGCCGGCCCACATTCGCGCAGGTAGGAATGCGTGGCGGGCGGGTGGTATAGGTGATTGCGGGACGTGGGTCATCGCCCTCGCATCCGTCCCACGCCCCAAAACTAAACATGTTCCCGTGTGTCAAAAAGCTCAATCTGTTCCTCCCTTGCGCACAGGTGCTGCAAAGCCTGGCTACGATACTTGTGAACGTGGCGGCATGTGGACGCATAGTGCACCTTCGGGCCGCAGATGGTCCCTCTTTATCTGGGTGCGGGGCACCCTTGCTTGGTCGGACTGTCCCTTCTTTGTGATGTCGCATTCATAGTGCACCCACAGCATACTGCAAAGTGAAGAAACAATCGCGGGTTCTCTGGAGGTGCGCCGTCGTGCTGTGATCGTGATTGGCCGCACCGCAAGGTGTAACCGGAATGGCGCGGCGAGTGCATTGCTGACAAAATGGCTTCTAGATACAAGTGCTGAGGACTTACATGATCACGGGAAGCTGCACAAGTGCTTGCATGCATGACAGATTCAAACACTCCTGCACTACCTACCTGAGCTTCTCACACATGCTGCATCCTGATATCAATATTCGCACTGCTAATGGAAGCCCGTCATACGGTGATGGTCGGTGCTATGACGTGGATACCGCACACAATTGCGTTTGAGTGGTGCATGCATCATTAATGGGTGGGCGCCTCCGTTTTGCGTGTTTTGATGTGTCCAGGTGTTACATTGGCTGATGACCTGGCACATGACCATGCACGAGCATGTGTTGAAACGTTTGTTACTTTACTGGATTCCTGCGGCTTCATCGCTGTACAGGATGTGAACATGGGCGCCACCTAACTGAGTTGGCCTCATTGTCGGCGGCTGTTGGTTGCCTGCTGTTTGTGAACGAAAATGTCGTTTGAGTCGACCCAGGTGTGAGGGGCAGTTCAAAGGAATAACGAGTGCATAATAGCAACCAGTAAGTGGGACACGAACGACACGAAGCTGGCTGGGTTGGAGAAAGTTTGGGCTAGTTGCGTGTGAATACTGCGGTAACATGGGCAATTGAGCGTGGGCGAAGGAAGGGGGAGGAGTGTAGAGTACGGAGTGCACAGTTTGCCCATGTGCAACGATTTTGATCAAGAGGTACAGTTTCAGGCCAGCGCCAATTCCAAGTGCACAGGGATGTTCGTGTTCGCGCGATGTTGGGGGCGGCAAGCGGGGCCGGGGGCCGGGAGGTTGAGGGAGGTGCGAGAGCGGGGGAGCGTGTAAGAGCTCGTGTGTCTGGGACAACCCGAGTCGATCACCATCGTGGTCCGCGCCCGCGCCATGCTTGTTGAGCGCAATATAGTGCCAGAAAACAACAGAGTATCCCGCAAAATGAATTGCCGAGCACGGTGTCCTGAAGGAAGCGCAACCCGGCACTCCAACAGCTGCACAAGTTCACAAGCACCTTTGCTCTGCTGAGAATGCCTATGAGTAGATGCAACACCTCCAGGTGGCGGAAAGAAAGGCGAGGGAGCGTGCACTGACATGCGCTGCTTTGCCCCAGCGCCTGCGTTGAAGGTTGCGGTTTCGCTATGGATCTTGATGTTCAACCTTGCGTCAGCGGCCAGTGTGTCGCTGGCAGACCTGCTTGCGGGCGGAAACCCGGCCGTGGGCGGCATTCGACTGCCTGCGGGCATGATGACTACGGTCGTGGAGATGCCGCTGGAAGTCGCGGCCGGCCGGACGTTACTGGTCGTGGGAGCAGGGCCAGCCTCTGGCCTGGACTTGAGAGCGTTCGCGGTGCCGGCGTTCCAACTCCTGGGTGAGGCTGCGGCGGTGTGGGCGTTTGTGTGGGCGTTTGCGTGGGCGGCCTGCAGTGCAGTCTGCTGCTGCGGGGCAGCCGTCCTGTGTCGTACCGCTGTGGGCCGATGTACAAACAGGGCAACCGAAACCCCATGCGTGCTGGGTACGTAAAGGCCAGCCGGCCGTGCGTGGGCACGCTTTCAGCTCCGCACGAAACATGCATTGCCGCACCCGTGCCTCACAGAGAACGCGCGTCTCGAGTTTCACAACCTCACCCTGCTGTTGCCGGCGCCGCCCGCTGAGGGTGTGGTCGCTGACGGCGATGTGCCGGGGCCCGATGCCGCCGGCGATGCGGCGGGGCCGGGCGCCGCCGGCAGTGTGCTCTCCCACGTCATCGTCACGGCCGCCGCAGGGGCTGCGGCAGGCGGGTTGTCGGACCCCGGCGGCAGTGCAGATGGCGACGATGCTGCGACCGCCAGCCGCGTCCGTGTGCAGCTGCGGGGAGTGACCTTGGTCACTGCCACATGCACGTGAGGATGTGCGGTGGTGGGAGGGGGAGGGGGGGAGGGGTGACGCACCGATGACGATGACGAGGAGGGCGTGTTGCAACCGGTGATGCACACATGAATTGCGCGCGAACCCGGCTCGACCCACCATGCTCTGTCTCCTGCCACGTCTGCGCTCTTCTCCCCGCAGCGACCTGGTCACGTACCGGAGCTCGCTGTGCCGCAGCCCTGACACATGGCGGCAGTGGGCGGCGCGGGGCGTTGAGCCCAGCATCCTGCAGGGGGTCGTGCGGCACGGCGGCGGTGGCAGCGGCGGCGCAGGGCAAGGGGCCCTGGTGGCGCTTGGCTTGTGGAACGGCACCAGCACTGCTAGCACCAGCAGCGGCGCCGGTGCATTGGACGCTGGCGCGCAGCCGGCGGTGCCGGCTCTCGCGCAGCTGCTGGACAGCACGGTCACGTGTGACGCGGGAGTCAGCAGTGCCGGCAGCGGCGGCAGTGCGCCTTTCGTGCCATCCGGCCCCTCCGGCCCCTGGGACTGCATCGCCGTCACGGTGTCAGACAGCGCGGGTCTGGCGGCGCTGCCGGGCCTGTGGGCGGGGGCTGCCAGCAGCGGTGCCAAGATGTTTGTTACCCTGTGGGCGGGTGAAACTCTGCGGGTGGACGCCGCTGGCTGGCGGACACTGCAGGTGGGGCGTGCGCTGGGGTTGGCGGAGCGAAAGGGGCAGCTGTGGTGTGCTTTGGGTGCAACTGGCCGACAGCCGATTAACTCAGTCAACCATGCCTCCTGCTGCTCAAACGCATGCAGGTGGCTCCCACCTGCGCAGTGTTCATTCTTGGTCGCGGGCGTGACGCGTCCACGGTACGTGTGCTGGGCTGCCGCCTAACTGCGGTGTTCAGCAATCAATACGGGCCGGCAGACCAGCAGGTGCGGACGTGTCCTATCTAGCTAGCGCTAAGCGACCTTTCTTCCTGTTTTCCTTTGCGCCCGTGCACCGCACCACAGCTGGACCTGGCGGGACTGCAGCGGAGGCAGCTCGCTGACGTGGGAAGCAACGCGCGGTCCCAGGGTCGCTGGGCGATGTACGACATGACGCTGACAGGGCTGTCGTACCCGGCACGCGTCGTGTCACACCCTGGCCTCTTCGCCGCGTGGGTGCACGCCGTGGGAGTCTCGGGGTGAGCGGCGATGCTGCTGCAGTCACCTGCCTGCCGCTGATGCGACCTGCCACATGCGGTGACGTGCAACGCTTAGCGCAGCCGTTATATCTGGGCAGCCCAGGTTCCGCGTGTCACATACCCAGCCGTGCCACTGCTCCTTCTGTCCCCACCTTCTCGATCACACCTACCGCCGCTCGCTTCCACCCCATACAGGATATTGGCGCCAACGCAGGCTGTTAGTGTATGGTTTGGCCGTCTGGCTGTGCTGGAGGACATGGTACGATTGGAGAGCGTCAGGCTGCTGGTGCCGGAGGCGGAGGCGAGATGGTGGCGCAACGCGGCGCCAGCGTCTGCGGGCGGGGCAGGCAGGGACCTGGTCGGTGGCAGGTGGTCTGCCTTGTCAGCGGCTGCGGCAGTGGACACGGCTGCTGCGCGCGACGCCTCCGCCGGTGGTCTCGCGGTAAGCAGCGGGGCTCCGTGTGTGAAAGGTGTAGGTGTCTTTTCCTGGTGATACTATTTTCATATGGGGTCGCCTCTGCTGCATACTAAGCATTAGCCCTCAGCACAATCACTCGCCCACCTGTCCGCAGAGCCCGCCGCCGCCGCCTGCTGGAGGAGGGCTGGGGGCCTCAGAGGTGTGGGAGGTGGGCCCCTTGGCCTGGGGGTGGCTGGATCTGTGGTCGTTCCGCGGCTGCTGGGTTGCGCCTCAGCCCGACACAGCTGCTGTAGCTGCGGGGGCTACTGCTGCGGGGGCTACTGCAGCGGCTTCTGCAGCGGGGGCTGGCGCTACGGCCAGCACGACCACGTGGCCGCTGGCGGACAGCTTGGGGGCCGACGTGGCGTCCCAGGTGCGTGTGCGTACGTGTGCGCGTGTATGTGTGCGCGTGCGGGTCTCCCTCTGATGCTGATAACACGGATGACGCGGATGTGGGGCGGATGTGTGAACACAGCTTCTGCGGCGCCTCCCCAGCCTTTTACGCGACCGCCGGCTGCCTGCCCTCAGCTGCACGGCTCCGCTTCGACCTTGCATGCAGCTGTCCCTGGACCGCCTGGGCGTGATGACTGACGCCTGGGATCCATTCGCCGCCTCCGTGTACAAGAACGTGATGTCGCGCTGCGCCGCTGTCGGCGCTGTCGGCGCAGCCGGGGGCGCGGAATCGGACGAGGTGCTCATCACGATGCCGCCGGCCGACCCGGAGGCGCTGCTGAAGGCGCGCGGCGGAAACGCGCTGATCAACGGCCGGCTGCGCCGCAGGACGGGGCTGGGCGTGAACCTGCTGCCGCTGGACAGCATCCGCTCGGGCGTCATCTACGGCATGACATTTGAGCAGATGGTGGTGAGCGGCCGCTGCTCGTGAACGACTCACTGATCGCGTACGGTTGCGGCATCACGCACGGAATGAGCCCTTGCGTAAAGCCCGAGCGTAAACACGATTTTGCATGATGCGCGCCTGACGCTGCACGTCGCCGCTTACTCATCCCACCGCAGAAACCAGAGGTGTGGCTGGGCGGGCGGCAAGGCGGCGGCTCCGGGCTGCGCTGTGTACTGCTGCCGCCCCCCGCGGCGCAGTCCGCCCCGGGCCCCGCCACCTGGGACATGATGGACCTGGCAGACCGCATCCGCATCCGTGTGGGGCCGGCCGGCAGCGACAGCGACGGCCCCTCGCTCCAGATCCAGGGCTTCACGCTGTACAACCTGTCGCCGTACGCACAGCCGCAGCCACCGGAGCCACCGCAGCCGCCGCAGCCACCGTCACCGCCTGAGGTGCCGCCCTCAGCGGCCCCACCGCTAGATCAGCAGATCGAAGGCGGCGGCTGTTCCTGGTGCTTCGTGAGGCCCCCGTCAGCTCCCGAGCAGCCGCCCCAGCCGCCGTCCCCTCCGGAGCCACCTTCCCCGCCACCAGAGCCGCCACGGCCGCCACCGCCACCTTCGCCGCGGCCCCCGCCGCCGTCGCCACCCGACCCCAGCGACCCCTTCCACGGCCTGTCCCTGGCCCTTCCGTTCTTCAGATTTGACAGGTGCGTGCACCACATTCAACCATTGGTGCTGTCCATGCCGTTTTATGCGAACTTGGAGTTCCCCTCGCTTACCCGCGCTTGTCGATTTAGGTTTGTTTAGCTTGGACTGGTGCACAACCGCCACACACAACGCTCAACAGGTTCAGCCCGCTCCTGTACGCGGAGCTGCCGTTTCATTCCTCACCGTCAGACCCCCGCACGCCACCGCGCCGCCTGCCTCCGCTGGCGCTGGTCAACTGCAGCCTGGTGGTGCCGCCGCCGGAGCTGGAGCTGCTGAGGCTGCTGCTGCAGGAAGCGGGCCGGCTGCCGGCTGCTGGGCCCGGAACCGAGGGGCAGCAGGATGGCCCGGCGGCATTAGCAGCAGGGTCCCGGCGGCGTGGGCGGCGGGCCCTCGCAAATGGTCCCGTAAGGGGCTTGCAGCAGCTGCAGGCAGGCACGAATACCACCACCATTCAGGCAGCTGTCGGCAACGATGGGGGCGACTGGCCGTGGGCGCAGCCTGTGTGGCCGTCAGGCGTGCCGCCTGCGTCTGGGCCTGATGTGCCGCTGCCGTCCCAGCTGCTGGCGTGTCCGCGCTCGCTGCTGCTGTCTTACGCGGCTGTGACTGAGGTGGCGGCGGCGAGCGCTACTGCCATCTCCTTCCGCCGCATCTCATTTCTGGGCTGGTGGGTAGTGCAGTGCAGCAGGGATCCCAGCGGGCTCACCAGGCCCATGGCGAAACTATCTCCTGACCACCGTCGTTCATTCCCGGCACAGGTCTGGGCGGGACGTGGTGGTTACCTCGCAACTGCCGGATGAAGCGCCCACCAACCTCATCCGTTTGCCGGCGGAGCTGAACCGACCCCTTTTCTGTAGGTTTGCTATCAGATGCTGCATCTGGATAGCAAGCAAGCAATTGACTGTTTGGCTCCGGCCAGCGGTTTGCTGCATCATGCATGATGCGCCCGCAACCAGCCACCTTGCAACCTTGCCCTGCAGCCGCGCTCCTGGAGCTGTCGTGCTCGCCGCCGCCGCCGGAGCCGCCCAGCCCCGCACCGCCGCCGGAGCCGCGCAGTCCCGCACTACCGCCGCCCAGTGTGAGCGGCGGCGTGGGCGTGAGCGCGGACGTGGCACCAGGGGCATCGCCGCTTCCAGCTGTGGGCCGGGCCGGGCTGCCACCTGCTGGCGCAGCAGTCGCCGAGGGGCCTGGCGGCACAAGTGCTGCCGCTGCAGCGGGGCGAGCGGACGTTAATACTTCAGGCAGCGGTGCTGCAGCACCGTCAACGCTCGAGGCCTTTCACGCGGCGGCAAGCGGCACCGCTGGTGCTCCTAGCAGCAGCCTAGGACAGCAGCCGGCGTGGGTGGTGCCGGTAGCGGCAACGCTGGCGGCTGTGGGAGGGGTGCTGCTACTGGTGGTCGTGCCGTTGGCCATGGTCCTGGCGCGGCGCCGCCGGAACAGGGCTCAGCAGCCGCACCAGCACGATGCGGCTCAGAAGGAAGCTCCTGTGATGAAGGCTGCCGCGGACAACGCAGCAATGCAGCATCCCTATCCAGGCTGTAGCAGCGGCGGCCACAACGGCAGCAGCAGCTCTGCTGCGCGCCGGAGCAGTGACGCAAGCCAGCAAGCGGGTGGCACCACTGCACCACCGCCGCACCAGCCGCTGTGGCACTCGCTGGACACAAGCCGCCTGTTTCGGACAGCGCAGCAGAGCGTCATTGCGCGCAGCCGCGAGGTGGGGAGCAGCGGATCCTTGGATCCCAGCTGCGATAAGCCTTGGAAGCTGGTGCTGTCTCAGTCGTGTCGTGTCATGGATACGGCTGCAGTGGAGAGCCCTGTGACTCCTGGCGCATCCACGGCGGCAACCTCGTTGCGTGATGGCGGCGGCATTGCCCGAGCAGTGCGGAAGGTCAAAGCCGCCATGGCCGCTGGGGAGCCAGATGAGGAGCTGTGCCTTTTGTGCATCATTGGGCGGGGCAGCTTTGGCGTCGTGAGCCTGGGCACCTGGCGCGGCCTGCCCGTGGCCGTGAAGACCCTGGTGGTGCATGAGGCACTGCTGGGGAAGGAGGGGCGCCGCCGGCAGCGCGCTGTGCTGGAAGCGGCAATCTCGTCCACGCTGTGCCACCCGAACGTGGTGCAGACGTACGCGTTCGATGTGCGGCGGCTGGGCGAGCTTCCGGCCGTCAGCGGGGGGCAGGGCAGTGTCGTGAGCCCTGCCGTTGATGAGGCGGAGGGTGGCCGAGAAAAAGGGCAGCGACCGGAACAGGGCCCTGCTGAGGCTGACTCGGTGTATCAGCTGCTGCTGATTCAGGCGTACTGCGAGGGAGGCTCGCTGCGGGAGGGGATCGGTGAGTTCACGGCTCCGCAGCGCAGGATGACGGCACCAATTTTCAGCGTGCGTGTGCCGTCTCTTGATACGACCTTGCTAAGCATGTGTTTCCCCAATGTGCGCACTTCATCGATCAACCCGCCGCAGAATCCTCACAGCTGTACATGGGTCTCGCCCCCGATAGCTTGCCGTGTGTGGTGCTGGGGCTGTGTCTGGCGCTGGACGTGGCGGCGGGCATGGCGCACGTGCACGCACGCGGCATCGTGCACGGGGTGGGTGGCGGGTACCTTTGTCAACCTTGTCGATCGTGTCGGCGGCTGTGAGCGGTTTGCGTGTGCCTGCGCAGTATTCAGTCGGCCGTGCTCCTTCACGCCTAACCTGGCGCACCCGCTCGCCCGCGGTGCAGGACCTGTGCTCATCGAACGTGATGCTTGCGGCGCGCCCGGCGGCTGAGCCACAGCAGCAGGCGGCCAGCAGCAGCTCACAGGGCAGCAGCCGTGAACACGGCTCGGAGGGCGCCGCTGCCGAGCAGTCCCTGGCCACGGAAGCATCGTCAGTTGGCGGCACCGACAATGAAGAGGTGCATGCAGCTTCGGCGGAGGCGGCTGCTCGCTGGACAACTCGGCGACTCCAGCGCCCGCCGGTGGTGGCCAGGGTTGCGGACTTCGGGCTGAGGTGCGTACGTGGGGGCGCAGAGGCTGCAATCAGCAGGCGCTGTCGTTGACGCTCGTGAACGCATGGACAACTCACTAACCCGAAGATTGGGTGCCTCTGTCACGCTTTGTTGGCCGCATGCAGCAAGCGGATGGGCGAGGGCCAGACGCACGCGTCCAACTGCTGGCAGGTGGGTGACCAGCAATGCGCGCGAGGTAGAGATGCCCCACGGACGATGCATCGGCACATCCCTCCTGCCCCACGTGTGCCCTAGTCTAGTTGGTAACAGGGCAGGACGTCTTACACACGTACAGGGCACGCCGTACTACACCGCCCCCGAAGTGGCGACGGCGGGACGGCTCAGCAAAGCTGCGGACGTGTACGGGTGAGCCGCCGCTGCCTTGCACGGGACTTTACTTATCTGCGCCGCCTGCTGTATGCGCTGCGCACGTTCAGACTGAATGCACGAGGATCGCGCTATGCCGGCTTGTCCGTCTCGGTGCGCCTCGTACCGCAGAAATAATCGATGGGAAGGCATCCATGCGTTCTCATTCACCGCCGACAGGTTCGGCGTTGTGCTGGTGGAGCTGCTGACTGGCAGGACTGCGCCCGCGCTGCTGTCGCTGGCCGGCTATGCCGGGGGTCCTCGGGCCAGGGCCGCTGGCAGCTGGAGCGACGCGGCGGCGCTCGTTTCCTCACTTTCTCACCTGGCGGCCCTGGCACGTGGCAGCCCCGGCAGTGACCAGCTGGTGGGTGCGTATGGCGTTGGCCCAGGCGCGCATGGATGGGTGCCGATTGCTGCTTAAGGCACCTGCATTGCCTGCCATGGGGTCGATGCCATGAAGCATGTGGCATTCCCTATAACATGCTGCGATGATCAGGCCTGACCCACACCGCCGCTACCCTGCACTGGACCCGCGCAGGTGGCCCTGGTGACGTCATGCCTGTCGCCCAGCCCCCAGAGCCGGCCCACATTCGCGCAGGTAGGAATGCCAGGCGGGCGCGTGGTATAGGTGATTGCGGGACGTGGGTCATCGCCCTCGCATCCGTCCCACGCCCCACAACGAAACATGTGCCTGCGTGTATCAAATAAGCTCACATTCCGTCGCTGTTCCTCCCTTGCACACAGGTGCTGCAAAGACTGGCGGTCAGCCTGGTTGACTATGCGCAGGACGTGCTGTGAGGTGTGCGCCGTTTGCGGCAGCTATCATTTCTAGCAGCCAAGCCATAACCAAGGACACGGGCTGGCTCATCATCTGCTCCTACACACCAAGTGGCTGCTGCAAAGTGTGCGGCGTGTGGTGCGGCAGCGGACCCATTCACAATTGTTGGGGTGTTTGACAAGCATTCCGCAAAGTGCTTGTCGTCATGTCACTGCGAGGGCTGCGAACATGCACCTCGAGAACTGCATGTATACTCGTACTTCGACCCTGCTGCTTCTCATACAGACTTTGCAGACATAGGTTCTTATGATACTTCTTCCTCTACATGATTGCAATGTCCGCAGCCCGTACACATTGACATTCGCATGCACATTTGTTTCATGTCACATCTCGAGCATGAGCACACACATTCATGTCAATGGGCGTGCAGCCAGACACATGCAGGCTCGACGGCTTGCATGATTGTCGTTAGGATTTGTCCTAGTTCCTTGCGCTTTCCTTGCGTGGTCTGCTGCACAGCTGGCTAGATGACTGGTTTTTTGTCTCTAATGTCTTTCACGCGGCGGCTCGGATAGGTGGGCGTGCATGGCGGTCGGTTAGCAGCTGTCTGTGTGCCCCGGACTGAGAGGGGCCCGAGACTAGTTCTGCAGCGTGGAGGCGCGTGTGTGCCCCCGTTTGATCGTGCGCCTACGGTGGTTCCCGTTTGGTATAGAACACTGCTCAATAACTATTACTGCTGGGATATGTCTGCTAGCATAACAAAATGAGACGTGGATGACCTGTCGCGTCAGTATGCCGGCATCGCATTCTGCCGGCAGAGTAGGGTTTAGCCTAGCTGCCCGACGGGGTGGTGTCACGGTTGGATCGTGCTGTGCCATGAGGCTGTGCCATGGGGACGCTCCCGGCTACAAGGGCGCAGCGCCGGCCTTGCCCGGCGCTGCTCTTCCGTTACTCCCGATACATGGACCCTACCATGCAACGTACAGCACAGACAACAATGCTGCAACGAACTCTGGTGGACATGGACAAAGCGGCAGATGGGCGTGACAGGTCAAGAAATGGGAGCAGTGCTTGTGAGATTCGCAAGTCACAGCCTGAGCTGCCTGACACTGTGCCCATGCGGCGCGGCAGGACGGGGCGTCGGGGCCCCACAAACAGGTGACGGGACACGCCAACCCACCCAATTGCCTCACAACAAACCCCGCTCTCCCGCTCGGCCGCGCTCACAGTTTGGCTCTCAGAATTAGCCGCTTGTTATCACTCCACCCCACCGCCTTAATGTCAGTGCTGTCCACACCACTAACTGTGACCAGCTGCATCAGCAGCGCCGCCGGCTCTGGCTGTCTGCCACGGCTCTTGCACTGAGAGCTGGTGCCGCGGCAGGTGTAGCACAAGACTGGGCCGGTCGGTCTCCACCGAACGCTCCGTCACCTTGGGTCTTGAGTCACCTCGTGCAGGCGGCCCAGGCATTACATCCTGTGCCTTTCTGCCCAAGCCGGGGTCGATGTCGAGCGGGCAACAAGGCTTCATACCATGGGTGGTGTCCTCGCGGCATGTGTACACATGCAGCTGGCTGGTGCCCGGTGCCCCCCCACAACAAGCCAGAAAGCTGCTATGGGGGGCGACACCACAAAGTTGTGCAGCCAGGTCGGCTCGTCTGCTAAGGTACTTGTGTGCACGAAATGGTGTCCATGGTGCTGCGGTGAGGTCGAGCAACTGATGCATCCAACACCGCCGGCGGGCCGTCTTACCGTCACACTTACACACGCAGTTGCCCAGTGCCCTCCCATTCGGTGGGCCCTCACCTCGTCAGACAAACGTACATGCCCAGTCGTTGTGGACTTGCGGTTGGCCTACACCTCGTGCCACGCCTAGCCCTTTGTCATTGATGGCCAGTAGTCCCCATTGCTGGCAAGTTGCAATGTCCCAACACACATTTATGCATTATCATGCACAGCACCTGTGTCACCTGTCACAACACCGCCGCGGTTTATGCTTCGGTCCAGGGGCCTGTCTACGTCGGGTGCGCCTTACTAGTCATAGTGCATGCACCAAGCATGCGCGTGCGCATGTAATACCACCAATGTCTGCACCAAAAATGCCGTCAAATGCAAATTGCGCCACACTGGTCGAAACACCAAAATGTCGCCTGCCCAGCAGGCCCGCACATCAAATCCTCCAAAGGTTATCACAGGTTGGGTGAGCCACTGCCCGTTGTTCATGTCCAACACAAAATCACGCGCACTTGTGCACACATGCCTGCCACGTGCACTGAGTAGTGTGTGTGCCCCGGCTCTGGGGGATGCTCTACACAAATTAGGATCCGCATACTCGCACCAGGTTCTACAAGTCCCAAAACATTCCAAACTGTACAACAGTTGCGGGGACGTCTCTCACACCCTCAACAACAGTGGTACATCTGCAGACACCGCTGTCGTCGCAGCGCAGCCCTCATGACAGTCAAACTGCCCACCACCACAGACCTCTCTCCAGCACACCCGGCCTGCACGCACGCGTTACTCAGTGCCTGCCCCCGGGCCCCGCCCGGCCGCCCATTCCACCCAGCCCGCCGCCGCTCAGCCCCACGGGCACTGGCACCGGCACCGGCACCCCAGCCTGCTGCTGCTGCTGCTGCTGCTGCTGCTGCTGGTAACCTGAGCGCCGCGCCTCGTCCTTGTGCTGCTGGTGCTGCTGCTTCTGCACGCCAGCGGCGCCGGACCCCGACCCGCGCGGGCTGCCAGGCGCCGCCGCGTTGGCGCCTCTGCTGCCGGGCAGGTGTGGCAGCTGAATCTGCGGCAACTGCGGCATCTGCGGCAGGCTGAAGGTGATGGGCGGCAGGCCCTCCATGATGTCCCGCCCGAAGATCGCCTGGTCCACCTGCCGCCAAACAGCCGGGCAGGCGGGCAGGCACAAGCACGCAAGGCAGCCAGTCAGCCAGTCTGCGTGACGCACGGGCGGCAGGAGGAAGACGCCAGCCCGCACAGGCGCACATGCACTTCTACATGCACGCACCCACACGCGCACACGCACCTTGGTGGTGCGCACGATGGCGGTCCAGATGGGCGCGAGGCGGTGCCGGTTCTTGGAGATCAGCATGTAGCTCAGCGACAGCAGCGGCAGCAGCGCGGTCAGGCTGCCCAGGTGCGCGGCCACGGCGGGGTCCACCGCCACCAGCAGCTTGAGCACGGCGGTGAGGCCCTTGAAGATCTGCGTGCCGTGATGGTGGCGGTGGTGCGTGTGATGGTGGCGGTGTGGTGATAGTGGTGCGTGTGGTTGTGGTGCAGGCGCGCGACGGTGCGGGCGCGTGTGGGCTTTCGTTCCCGATCGTCAAGAGCCATGGCAGTATAAGAGTATAGGCCCAGGTGCCCAGCCGCCGCGCCCTGCTGCCCCCCCTCCCCCCCCCCCCCCACACACGCACTGCACACTGGTGCACGGCCGCCTGGCTGCTGCACGGCGCACCTGGCCGTTGGCGGACAGGATGTGCACCGTCTCCATGGCGGCCTTGAAGTTGATGCCGCCGTGGTCCACCGCGTTGTAGGCCTGCGGGCGGGTGGTGGGTGGGTGGGTGGGGGAAGGCGGGCAGGGGAGCGACCGGGGGCGTGTTAGAGGAGGGTGCGGATGCATGATTGCATGCCGGGCTGTAAGCAGCGCGGCCATGGGCATAGGCCCCGTGCAGCCTGCTGTGTGTAAGAGCGGAGCGGAGCGGAGCGGAGCGGTGCCAGGGCGTAACGGGTGGCTCCGAGGCCGTGGCCGCCACCACGCGCTCTCTCGCTCCCTCTCTCGTGTGCGCTCTCTGCCGCTCTGCTCGCTCACCGCGCTGATGTCCACGAACGCCAGCTTGCCCGCGCCGCCGTCCAGCTTGTCCAGGCAGGCCTGGAAGGTGCGGCAGATGGCGCAGTCGCCGTCGTACAGATACTTGAACGCCCTGCGCGCGCGGGAGGGGTGTGTGTGGGGGGGAGTGAGGGTGCGGGGAAGTGGCGGGAGTGTGGGCGAGTGACAAGCAGGAGCGGCAGGTGGAGAGAGAGATACAAAAGAGGCAATGTGGTCAGGACGCCCGCCACCTAAATTCCAGGCCACCGCCACGCACCAGCCGGTGGAGGAGGTGCCGCCCGCTGCCGCCGCCGCGCCCGCCAGCTCGCCCAGCAGCTGCCGCGCCACGGCCTCGGCGTTCATGGTCTTGCCCACCAGCCCCAGCACGTCCATGGCGTCGTCCACGTTGTCCAGCATGTCCCAGCCGGAGCTGCGGGTCACAAGACGCGGGGAGGGGGGGGGGCGGCGGGTTGCAAGGATGGTGAGAGGAGTGTGTAGCAGGAAAGGCAGCAGGGTGGTGGGTGTGGGGTGCAGGATGGTGAGCAGGGTGGGGGTCAATTCATGATGCGTTGCAGACTGTGGGTGCAGACCGAATGCATACGGAATGCTGCGCAGGCGCATGGCCCTCCACAGCTCCGCGCCGCGCGCGCCGCACTCACACAAGCGGGTCGTTGACGGAGCGCAGGCTCATGGTGCTGTGCCCGTGGCCGTCCACCGACTCTAGCGACTGCGCCTGGCCGTGGGCCTGCCCCTGCCCCTGCGCCTGCCCGTGGCCATGGCCGTGGCCGTGGTGGTGCGCAGCGGCCGTGGCGCCCTGGGCCTGGTGGCTGCTGCTGCTGCCGTGGTGCTGCTGCTGCGCAGCAGGCGCGGCGCCGCCGTGGTGCCCTAGCGCGCCGGCGGCGGCGTCCGCCGCGTCCGCGGCGACGGCGGCGCCCGCTGCCTGCGTCGAGGCCAGCAGGTCGATGCCGATGGCGCTGCTGATGGCCTCCGACCAGGAGGGCGATATCTGGTGGCTGTGCAGCGAGGCTGCGTTGGCCAGCGAGGCGGCGGCGGCGGCCGCGGCGGCGGCGGCGGACTCCGAGGTGGCGGGCGTGAGCAGCAGCGCGCCGCCGTCAGTGCCCTCAGCAAAGGCGCCCTCGGCG
The DNA here is from genome assembly GCA_016834605.1 of Chlamydomonas incerta. Classification (NCBI taxonomy): domain Eukaryota; kingdom Viridiplantae; phylum Chlorophyta; class Chlorophyceae; order Chlamydomonadales; family Chlamydomonadaceae; genus Chlamydomonas; species Chlamydomonas incerta. The sequence goes on from JAEHOC010000012.1 coordinate 584,431, forward strand.
GCAGCGGCGGCGTCCAGCTGTAGCGTGGTGTGCTGCGGACTGAAGGCGTGTGAGGCCGCCGTGGCCGCGGCCAGCGCCTCGGGGCCGGTGGTGGCGGCGACAGCGGCCATGGCGGCGGCCGCGGCCTTCTGCAGGATGGCCTGCGCAGCAGCGCGTGCGGTACGGCGGCAGCAAGACGTCAGCAGCACGCATGACAGCAGCGGCACGGGACGCATCCGACAGACTCTTCCGCGCGCAGGCCGCCCCTGCCACCCAGCACGCACACGCCAGCTGCCCTGCCCGCCCTCCGCTCCCGCACCTGCTGCCGCAGCTGCAGCGCCGCCGCCGCGCCGCCGGAGCTGGCCGCCGCCTCGAACGTCTCCGCCGCCGCCGCAAAGTCGGGCGCCAGGCCCAGCGCGCCCAGCGAGCTCAGCAGCTCGGCCGGGAACAGCCCGCTCACGCCGGTGGCAGTAGCACCAGCAGTAGCAGTCGTGTCACCCTCGGCGGCTGTCGCGGCTGTAGCGGCAGTAGCGGCTGCCGCCACCGCCTCGTGCGCCGCCTCCGCCGCCAGGTCCAGCTGGTGCTGCTGCGTGGAGCAGTAGAGCGTGCCGCGCGTGACGCGCGCCACCTCCGCCGAGTCCAGGCACCCGCTGGGCGCCGGCGGCCCCAGCGACAGCGCCGCGCCGCCCGCGGCGCCCAGCGCCAGCCCGGCTGCGGCGGCGCCGGCAGGCAGCGCCCCGACGTGATCGTGGTCGTAGTGCCGTAGGTCATGGCTGGAGCTGCTGTTGGCCGGGCCTGTTGTTGCTGCGGCCAGCGCGGCGGCGGCCGCCTGCGTCATGCCGCCTGCGGAGGCGCGAGGCTCCAGGTCGGCGCCGAAGACGTCGGGGTTGCCGGCCAGCATCACGCGCGCCACGTCGCCGCGGCTGAGCAGCCTGCGGTGCGGGGTGTGGGGGGCGCATACGTTCAGGCGGCAGGCGTGTGAGAGGTCGCGCTTTCCGTGTCCATAAATGCTCCCTGACGCACACCACGCCCACCACACTGCCCCTCCACACAGCGCCACCCGCCGGCCGCCCTACAGGGCTGCACATGCAGGTCTGCACAGGTCTCACCCCACGGGTCTGCTGCGCTCACCCCAGGAAAATGCCCTCGTCCACCACCGGCAGGTAGTCGCCGCCGCGCGACAGCAGCAGCCCCGCCGCCGCCGCCACCGTGGCGGTGGGGCCCGCCGAGGCCGACGGCGGCGCGGCGGACAGGTAGGACGCCAGGCTCTCGCCGCCGGGGTCACGGCTGTAGCGCCCGATCTGCTCCACCACCTGCGCAGCGGCGGCGGGGAAGAGGAGGGGTGGCGCCGGCGGCCAGAGCGGCAGGGTGATAGGGTAAGTGCCAGACGCCACGCCAGCACTGGTTCGCAGCGCTGCCAGGCCTAAGCCCCGTCCGTGCAAGTGGCGGAGCAACCCCGCACGCGCCCAGCCGCCCCTCCGGCCTCTCTAACACGCCACACTCACACTCACACTCACACCCTCACCCTCACCCTCACCCTCACCCTCACCCTCACCCTCACCCTCACCCTCACACACACACACACCTTTCGCACGCACACGCACCAAGTACGCACACACGCACACACACCTTGCGGTCCAGCACGTGCGTGGCGCCCATGCCCGCCGCCGCCACCACCACGCAGCGCAGCGCCGGGTCCTGCCCCGCCAGCGCCGCCGCCGCCGCCACACTGGTGTCCGGGCCCACCACTGCGTAGGCGTCCACCGGCAGCGTCAGGCCCATGACGCAGGTGGAGGGGGTGGCGTCCTCCGCCTCCGACATGGCCGTGTTGCGGCGCGACACGCTGCTGCGTGAGTCATCCAGGAAGCTGGAGGCGTTGACCGCGTTTGACTGGGAGCCGTGCTCGCCGGCGGGGCCGTCCTCGCTGCCGTCGCCATAGGTTGCGATGCTCAGGCGCCGCCGGCGCGTGGCGCCCGGCGGCTCGGCGTTTAGCGAGTGCGCAGAGTTGCTGCGCGTCCCTGCGGGCGTTCAGCAAACAGCGCGGCACGGCAGCTCACACGCCCCGCTTTGTGCACATGCACAGTGCAGAGCGCAGGGTGGAACAGGGCGGGAGCCCGGAGAGGGGTGACCTCCGTCGGCACTGGAAACGGCTCGCACCTAGCGGTGGCCGAACGGCCTCGGGCTCCGGCTCGGGCGGGGCGTGCCGGTTTTCCCCGACCGTCGCTGCCCGCACCACCGCTCGCCGTGTCCGCACTGGCGTACTCGCACGAGAGTTATTCGTGGGCGTTGCGTGCCCGCTTCCACGGATGGTGCCATGCAACGGCGAGCAGGGTTGCGCCAAGGTCGCGGCGAGAGCCGAGCCAGTCATTCGGGACCAGTAGCCCTATGATGAGGGCGGGTGGACAATGTCGGCCCCTATCGGGCGGGGCTTGCAATCGTCTAATGCTGCCAAAGAGAATGCGAGAGGCCTGGGTCGTCGCTGTTCTTTCCCTCTCCAAGAGTTTCCCTACACGATTCGAGTCACAGTTAATATCAGCACTGGTGGGGGAATCCGCGATAGTTGTTGCGCTATGGGCGAAACACTAGTCTTTGTAACGCAAGTCGCGCTCGAATAGATGTAATACTGTATACTTAGTCGGTGCGTATCGAAAATAGCTGTTGCGCGAGGTGTTTTGCGCTTCAGGGAATCCCAAACGCCCGGTGCAATCGAGCTGAGCCGGACAGACTCCTCCACAATTTGGCCGGGCGCAGATGGCTCTTGAATTGGGTAACAAATTTATATTGCAGCAAGGTTGCAGGAAGCGCAGCAGTCCCTGACGCCAGGCTGACACAGCTTACGCGGCCCCACCGCCCGCGCGTCGAGCGTGCACTGCCAACAAACACGCGAGTGCCCTGTGAACATCCAACACCCAAGGCTTCAAACCCACACGTTTCCACCCAATAAAGTGCTGCAAACACTGGTGGCATCCTACCTCTCATCCTTCTCAAGCCGCACCACCCCGGGGTCCAGCCCCGCACCTCGAATGTCCTCCGCCGCCTGCTCCAGCAACTGCTTGGCCGCCGGCAGCGCCGCACGCCAGCCCCTCAACACCACCGACCGCAGCTGCCGCCTCCCGCCGGCCGCGCCTCCAGCATCCTCGCCCCCGCCGCCCCCAGCCCCTCCTGCCCCCTGCCCCGGCCGCACCCCGCACAGCCCCAGCACTGCCTGCGCCAGCGCCGGCTCCAGCGGCACAGGCGGCTCGGCGCCCGCGCCTTTCCGGCGCCGGCCGGGTGGCGACTCCGGGATCCAGGGGCTCACGTCCAGATTCAGGTGCGTCAGGCACGGCAGCGCCGCCAGCTCCGGCACTCGCGCCAGCGGCACCAGGCAGTCGAAGGTACTCAGTTCCTGCGCGGCAGACCCGCACGGGCGCAGACACAGCCGTACCGGTGTTGTGCGAGTGAAGGACACATCCTCGCGGTCACCCCACCCACGCGGGCACACTCGGACATCCCTCGCTCACCTCCAGCGTGGTGCAGTGCTTCAGGATGGCGGCAACGTCCGCCGCCTCCAGCACCACCCCCTCCAGCCGCAGCCCCCGCAGGCCCAGCGCACCCAGCGCAGCCAGCCAGCCGCCGTGCGATGCCGGCGGCTCCGGCCGTTCCGGCTGATGCTGCTGCGCCGCCTCCAGGTCGCTGTCATCCGAATCGTCCAGCAAATCGTCCTCCTCTGACTCTGACACCGACACTGAGTCCGAGTCCGGCTGAGATTCTGATTGCGATTCTGGTCCTGACTCCGACTGTGGTTCTGACTCGTCTGAGTCTTCCGAGTCAGACCCGCTGACCGTCGGCAGCGCGCCCCTGCCAGGCTCAGCCAGCAGCGCCGCCGCCGCAGCGGCACCCGGGCTGCTGCTGCTGCCGGGGCTGCTACCCGCCCGCAGCCGCCGCCCCGTGTCGGCGTCATCCAGCGCTACAGCCACGTATGCCACCTTGTGGCCCAGCCGCAGCCTGCCCAGTAGCTCCGCCGTTGCACGCAGCGCCGCCTCACCCGCTGCCAGCAGCACCCCGCCGGCGCCGACGTCGCCGCGGCAGTGGCTCACTAGGCAGTCGTCTGGCCGCAGCATCAGCACCAGCCGCCGGTTGCTGCTACTGCCGTCGCCGAACAGCTGCACATCTCGCAGCCCCGCCAGCAGCTGCAGCGCCCCAAGCAGCTCTGGCGCCACGTCCCCGTCCTCATGTAACGGCGACAGCGGCGACGGCGGCCGCAGCTGTAGCACCTGCACCTGCGGCGGCAGTAGCAGCGGCCGCTCGCCCGCCATAAGGGCTCGCTCAACGGCGGCGGGTGGCGACCGCTGCACCAACCAGCCGGCGGCGCCCCGGATGGACCGGCGGTCTGGCAGCTCCAGTCCGCGGTAGGCTTCCAGTCTCGTCAGGCAGCTGAGCGCAGACAGCTCGGCGCACAGCTGCGGGCGGCGGGCAGCACGGTGCAGGGGGGGTTTGTAAACACCAGCCCAATCTAAACCCAAGCGAAACTAGACAAGGGACAGGCAGGGGTTGTGGGAAATGGGGGAGGGAGTTGGGGATGCGGCCGTGGCGGGTGGGGGGTGGGTAGGTGGGCGTGGGCGCCGACGGGCTGCGTGGGTGGCTGGAAGCGACAGGCGCGGCTGTGGTGCTGGAAGAGCACACACGCACCCGTGCAACCTCTCCGCCACCCTTTACATGCCACGCCACACCACCACCAACGGCAACAGCAACGGCAACAGCAACAGCAACAACAACAGCATAACGGCACCAACGCATCCAGCTCCATCAGCTCTCGCACCTCCAGCTTGCCATCCAACTGCAGCTCCCGCAGCCCCGGCAGCGCCGCCAGCAACGGCACCACGTACGCTGGGTCGTGCGCGCCGCCCAGCTCCAGCCGCACCAGGCGCCGCCCCGCCGCCGCCAGCGCCAGCCGCTCGGCCGTCGTGACCCCCCAACTCACGGAGCCCATGTAGGCGAGCCGCAGCGTGTGAAGGCCCCGCCACAGTGGCGGGGTGCCGCCACCTCCGGCATCACAGCCATCGCCGGCATTGCCGGGTGCAGTGGGGCTGGCTGTAGCTGCGGCCCACTGCCGCCGGCGGCTGAAGCATCCGCATCCGCATCCGCAGCTGCGGCTGCGGCGGCTGTAGCGATGGGGGCTATCGGGATGCTCGGCAGCGACGCCAGCTCCAGCCGTGTGAGCTGACATCTACATTTACTCCACCCCGCAGAGTTGACACCGCCGACTAAATCACCATCCCGCCTGGCGCGGGGCTTCCAGACCCCAGCGGCGGTTGCTGCTGTGGCGGCGGCGGCGGCAGCGGCCAGGGTCGCGGGCCCGGGGCTCCCATCCGCGGGCCCATTGCAATTCCCGGCCAGGCCGGTGGCTGCTGTGTCTGCTGCGGCTGCTGCAGTCGCGTGTCGGGAGCAGGCGTCGGTGCCGCCTGGGGCAGGCCAGGCCGCTGCTGCAGCTGGTGCTGCTGGTACGGCGGTAAGTAAGACTGTGCCAGTGGCCGCTGTGGCGGCTGTGGCGGCTGCGGGTGGTACGAGTACAGATGCAGCGGTTGCGGTTGCACCTGCACCCCCGGTTGGGGTTGCGGTTGCGGTTGCGGGGAGGACGTGTAATGCCGCGCTGGTGCTGCCGCCTCCAGCGAAGGTGCTACAACCGCCGCCGAGGCGCGCGCTGCAACAGCCGCCGTGGCTGGCGATGGCAGCGCTCGGTTTCCGGTAACAACGGCATCGCTCGGCAACGGCACACTACCCGCCGATGCCGGCCCCGGGGCCAGCGGAGGCGGCGGGGGTGGCGCCGGGGTGGCTGCGCGCACCCGGGGCGCCTCCGGCCGCTCGTCACGAGGCAGCTGCAGCTGCAACAGCTGCTGCTGCGGTGGCAGTAGCAGCTGCAGCCGCTCCCGTGACTGTGACTGCTGTCCGCCGGCGCCCCCTGCTGCTGCTGGCGCGCTGGCAGCGTTGGTGACGGCGCCACCGCCGCCTGCTACAGCCGCCGCAATTGCTGCTGTTGCGACTGCCATGGCGGCAGCATGCGCCGCGCCGAGCGCCTCCGCCGACAGGAGCGGTGGCGGTAGTGTCGCCGCGGCCGGCCGCAGCGCCGCCAGCGCCGCCGCCGCCTCTGCAGCTCCAGCCGCTGCCTTTCTGCTGCCCGCTGCGGCTGCTGCTGGCGGCTTCTTGGCGGGCGGCGGCTTCGGCGGCCGCACCGAACCGCCGCCAGGGGCCGCCTCCACCTTCTTGCCGCCGCCGCCAGCCTCCTGCTTTATTGTGCCCGCCGCCTTTCCCCAACCACCTGCTGCGCCGCTGCTCCCACTCCCACCTCCAGCAGCACTGCTCCCGGCAGCAGCAGCCCCGGCACCACGGCCCCCAGCAGCAGCGCCGCCCACGTGATACCCCACAAACACGCCGGGCGGCGGGTCCGCCCGCCGCACGCGCACGCGGCGCGGCCGCGGCGGGTCATCAAAGAAGGGCGCAAAGGCGCGCAGGTGGCGCCAGGGGTAGAACGTGCCGGGTTTGGCACGGCACGTGGGTGGCGGCCGGATGGGTGGGCGCGGCGCCGGGACGGCGCGGACCAGCGGCAGCCCCTCGTACACGGAGCCCTTGGTACGGTTGTTGCCGGCAGCGGCGCTACTGCCGGCGGCGTTACTGCCGGCGGCGCTACTGCCGCTTGCTGCGCCGCCGGAAGAGAACCTGGCGGCTCCGCCAGGCGGGAGGATGGACGCGGCCGGGATGCGCGGCGGGCCGGAGGTTGTTGGGGCGGCGGCGGCAGTAGCAATATCACTGCCGGAGAGCTTGAGGTGGGATCTCCAAGCTACTGGCTCCTGAGAACCGACGGGTGCCGCCGGCAGTCCTTGCAGCTGTTGCGGCATCGCCTGCAATGGCAGCGGCGTGGCTTGCAGCGGCGGCGGCTGTGGCGGCGGCTGAACCCGGGCAGCTGTCGGCGGTTGCGGCTGCTGCACGGGCTGTGGTCGCGGTTTTGGCATCGACAGCCGCTGCTGAGGCGGCGTTTGCGAGGGTGGCGGTGGCGGTGGCGGCAGCACATTGCTGGCCCCGCCAGTGCTTGCAGATGGCCCTTGCCCCAGCACTGCAGCGGTCACGGGGTGCGGGGCGGCCCCTAGCGGCAGGGCAGGGCGAGCGCTTGTCCCCGGCAGCGCCGACGTGTCAAAGGCAGCTGCTGACTGCGTCGCCTGGTGCAGCGGCGGCTGCGGCTGCGGCTGCGACATGGCCGCCCGCGCAGCCACCGCTTCTGGCGGAGGGGAGGACAGGAGCAGACGGCCGGAGCGCAGCAGGCACTGACCGGCGGCGACGGCCTCCCCGGCAGCAACCGCTTCCGGTGATCCCGCGCTGCCCAACCTGTCGGCGCCGATGCCGGCTGCTGGCGGTGGCAGGGCTGCTGCTGATGCCGGCGCCGCCACCACTTTGACGTGTGGTGGTAGCGTGCCTTGACTGCTTGCTACTGTGGGGTGGCCACGTCCCTTGCCGGCGCTGGCTCGCAGGGCGCTGCTGCTGCTGCTGCTCCTGCCGCCGGCGACCGGCTGCACCGGATGGCGCCTCAGACCTGCCGCCGCTGCGGCCCGCCCGCGCCGCGCCGCGTCATTGGCAGTCGCCCCTGTTGGCACCGCCGCCGCCGGGCCGCCTGCAGCTGCTGATGCCACAAGACGCACAGGCGGCGGCGGCGGCGGCGGCGGCGGCAGCGCGCCCGGAGCCGCAGCTGACAGCGGCGGCGCAGCTGCCTCGCCGCCCAGCTGTAGCCAGTTGGGGCCCCACGGAAACGGGCCGCAGGCGCCAGCTCCCCAGCCGCCGCCGCCGCCCGCCACCCCGCCGCCCTGCTGCTGCTGCTGCTGCGTCGGCGGCGGCATCATCATGAGGAGCTGTAGCAGCTGCTGCTGCACCGCCGCGATGGTAAGCGGCGCCGCGGCGGCAGCGGCGGCGGGAGCATCTGACGCCGGCTCCGCCTCTCCATCCTCCGTGTCCTCCAGCGTCTCTGACGCATACAGCACATCGGCATCGTCCTCCTCCTCTGGCCGCTGCTCATGCTCCTGATGCCCATCTTCGCCCCGCCGCCGCCGCGGCCACTGTTGAGATGTGGGTTCCGCTCGGTCGGCAGTAGCAGCTGCAGCGCCGCCGCCACCGGGCGCCGCTGCCGGCGTCAAGCTGGCGCTGTAGCCCGCCGCCTGCGTGACGTGCGGGCCCTGCGGCCGAGGCTGCAGCGGTGGCTGCAGCTGCGGTTGCGGTGGCTGTGGCTGTGGCGGCTGCGGCGGTAGTGGCGGTGGCCGTGGCGGCTGCGGCGGTCCTACTTCATGACTTGCAGCTGCCGGCGCCACTCCTGCAGCCGATGTGGGCGCGGAGACATCACGCCTGCTGCGGACGGCACGGATGCGGGCGTCGGCAGCCTCCTCAGCACTGGCATCAACTGCAGGTTGGGCCGCTGCCGTGGGCTTTGCGTGCAGGGTGGCAGTCGCCGCCGCCAGGCCGCCGCCTCCCCGGACTGCTGGTGCTGTGTTGACAGCCTCGGCGGCAGTTGGTGCTCCCCGCGCTGCTGCTGACGGCCCACAACCACCAGACCCTGCGGGCGCAGCCCCGGCTGTAGCAGCGGTGTCGTCAACAGCGGCCGCCGAGTCAGCAGCAGCAGCAGTGGCCGTGGCAGTAGTCGCAGAGCTGACCGTGACGGTCGTGCTGCTGGCGCTGCTAGTGTCCACGGGCTGGACGGCCGCCGCTGCAGCCGTTGGCTGTAGCAGTGGCTGTAGCATTGATTGCTGTTGTGGCTGTGCCCAAGCCGCCCAGGGCGGCGCCGCCAGGACCTGGTGCCTGGGCGTTGCCGGCGCCGCCATGTCAGCCCCCGGGCTAGTCGGCGGCGGCCGTAGCATGCCATTTGGCTGTAGCACCAAGTGGTGCACGGGCAGCAGCGGCGTGCCCCCCTCGGGGCTCTGCAGCCGCATGAGCGACGACAGCACAAACCGGGTTCCGGCCGCGCCGCCTGCTGCGGCAGCGCTGCCGCGCGTGAGTGCCGTTGCGGTCGCAGCGGCGGCGGTAGCAGCGGCGGCCGGCTCGGCGGAAGCAGGCTGCGCAAGCCACGCTGCTGCGGCGCTCGGTGCTGCCGAGCCGGGTGTAGCGGTTGCGGAAGGCGGCGCCTGCGGAGTAGTCGGCGGCGGCTGGCTCCGCGGTGAAGGGCGGCTGCCGCTGCCGGCGCAGCTGCTGCCGCTATACGCAGCAGTGCGCATTGCCGCATGGGCTACACGGGCAGCGGCAGGCGACGCAATGGCTTCTGCCGACTGCTGCGGCCGCGCTGCAGCGGCTCCGGCCTCCGCAGCGCGTGCGTTGGGCAACACAGGCACACCAAGCTGCTGCAGGTGTTGGTGCTGGTGGAGGTGCCGTTGTGGCGGCGGTTGTGGCTTGTGAGCATGCTGGGCTGGAGGCAAGGGTGCCACCGCCGTTTGCCGTTCCGTGCGTTCCGCGGGCACAGGCCGCGCCACTCCCTGCCCCTGCTGCCCCGCTCCCGCCGTCGGCGCCCCTGCGCCACCGCCCCCTGCCGCTACTGCTGCCACTGCCGCCGCCCCCTCAGCAGCATCCCTCACCACCTCGCTCTCTAGCAGCCCGTCCAGTCCCTCCAGGCACTCCAGGCCGCCGAGCAGGCTGCTGTCCACGCGCCAGCTGCTCATTGGCACCGCCGGTGCCACAGCGCTGCCCCCGGTGCCCGCGGCACCTGCTGCGCCCCGGTCGCCGCCGTTCGCACCGTCGCCGGCTCCACCTTCGCCGTCTACCCTGCCGGCGGCCTCCCGCTCGCTCCCGAGGTCCGCCGCAAGCAGCAGGCTGGCAGGCAGCCGCAGGGACGGCAAGCTACGGCCGCGGCTGGCCGCCCCACCCCCGGCGGGCGGCAGTAGCTGCGTGGCTGTCGCACCATCCCTACCGGCAGTGGGCGAAGCGGCCGCCGGCGGGCCGCCGGTAGCGTTTGTGCGCGACGCCGGCAGTAGCTGTGGTAACACGCTGGCTCCCCTGCCGCGTCCAGCTGCTACAGCCGGCTGCTGCAGCCGACGCTTCTTGGGCGGCGGAGGGCTCATGGGCGGCGGCATCAGATCCGCCGCCGCCGCTGCCGCCGCCACCGCCCTTGGAGCGACTGTGGCTGTAGCAAGGCCTTGGCGGTCGGCAGCAGCGGCAGCCGAAAGGCTGGCGGCAGCCCGCCCAACCCTTGGGGGCCTTGTATGCGCTTGGTGCTGCTTTGTGGTAGCAGCAATAGCAGTAGCAGTAGCATCAGCGGCAGTAGCGGGCTGCTGCTGCAGACCCGGTGTGGTCGGGCCTGCCGGCGAGGGTACAGCGATGGACACGGCCGCAGGCGGCGCTGCCGGCTCTGGCCGCGGCGGCGGTGCTGACATCGCCGCCAGAGCCGCGGTGAAGGGGGAGGTAAGGAGCGGATCGTTGTCGCAGTGCGGCGGCATCAAGGCTGGCGGCTGAGACGGCTGCTGCACCTGCGGCTGCTGATGCGTCTGGGCCTGCGGCTGCTGCACCCGCTGCGGCTGCAACACGTGGCGCGGGTGCTGCAACGGTTCCGGTGGTGACGTGTTCGGGAGCTGCTGCTGCTGCTGCTGATTCTGCTGCTGCCCAACACCGCGCACCACGCTGCCGGCGCCACCCTCGCGAGCTGCTGGCTGGGGCGACACACGCCCAATGAGCGCTGCCGACGCCGATCTCAACAACTGCAGCTCTGCTGCCGGGAGCGGCGGCGACGCCGCCATGCCGCCCGCCGCAGCCGGCGCCGGCTGCTGCGTGTTGCGCGCCCCTGCCGCCACGGCACCAGGCGGTGGCAGGGGCGCCGCCACGGACGTCTGCTGCTGCAGAAGCTGCTGCTGCGGCGGCGGCGCGTTGCCTGTTGCTACTGCTACTGCGCGTGCTGCTACTGCCGGGGGGCGTGGCGAGGCCAGGCCCTGCAGGATGTCGCTGAGGCCGCCCATGGATCCCATGGATCCCAAAAGCTGCCGGCTCAGGCTGCCGCTGGATCCCATGAGCTGCCGGCTGAGACTGCTGCTGGATCCTAAATTAGGCAGGCCGTACACGTCATCACCGCCACCGCCATCCACGCCGCCATTAGCGCCGCCGCCGCCGCCGCCATCGTTGTCTCCACCCTCGGTGGCGTGGGGCATCTGAACTGACGGTTGCAGCATTCCAGTTGTGGCTGTGGTGGCGGCTGCGGCTGCTTCGGCGGCGGGGGCGCCCGCCTCCCTCGCAAACACCGACTGCATGACGGCGCCGCGCCACGCACACGACCCAGGGTCTGCTGTGGCTTCGGCTGCTGCTGGCGCGGCCGCCTCAGCCGCCCCAGGTGCAAGCGCCTGCGGCGGCGGCCGTGGCGGCGGCGGCGACAGCAGCCCGCGTGGCGACGGTGACAGCAGCCCCCGCGACGGCGGCGACAGCAGCCCTCGCGACGGCGGCGACAGCAGCCCCCGCGACGGCGGCGACAACAACCCCTGCGGCGGCGGCGACAGCAGCGCCTCCAGCTGCTGACCCAGGCTGTCCCCGTGCGCCAGGAAGAGCGAGTTGCTGGCGAGCAGGCTGCCGAAGAGCGTGTCATTGCGCTGCAGCAGCTCGTCGTCGTCGGCTGTGGTGGTGGGCTGCAGGTCGTCGGCTGCGGGTGGCTGCTGCTGCTCGACTGCGGGTGGCGGCGGTGGTGACGATGGTGGTGGTGGCGCGGCCGGCCCTGCTGACCCAGCTGCTGCTGCCGGGTCGGGCCCTGCCGGGGAACCCTGTGGCCCGCCAGCAGCAGCTGAAGGCGGCTGCGGGCTGGGCAAGCCAGCGTTGGTCAGCGGCTGGGACTGCGCAGGGGGCTGAGGCGGAGCGGATGGATCCTGTTGCAATTGCGGCTGCTGCTGCGGCTGCTGTGGCTGTGGCGGCGGCGGCGCCTCCCACCGCTGCTGCGACCGGGGCCGGGGCAGCGCGAGGTGCCGCCCAGACAGCAGCTTAACCATCAGCGGCGCCTCGTGCGCGGCCGCCGGCAGCAGGCCGCCAGCAGCAGCAGTGGTAGCCGTAGCGGCAGCAGCAGCAGTAGCGGCGCCGGCAGCCTGGTCGCTTGCATTGGCGTTGTCCAGCGGAGCAGCCGCCGGTGTCTTAGCGGCGCGCTGCACCGGCCCCATAGCCGCACCTCCCGCCGCCGGCTGCAGCTGCGGCTGCTGCTGCTGCTGCTGCTGCAGCGACGGCGCCGTCGTCTGGGACTGTTGCTGCTGCGGCTGCTGAAGCTGCGGGGCTGCTGGGGGCAGCGACAGCAGCTGGGCTGCTGCAGCAGCGTAGCTGAACGGGCGCGGTGGCGACTGCACGGGGCGCATGCCCAAGCCGCCGCCGCCGCCGCCGCCACCGCCGCCGCCCAAGAGCGCGCCCACGTCCGCCCACGCATGAGGCGGCAGCCGGCGCTGAGCCGACCTCCACGGCGCCACACTACTGCTGCTCTGAGGCGTCGGTGGCGGGCCCGCCTGCTCATCCTGCGGGCACGCCGCAGCCCCGCCCCAGACCCCCGCATCGCGGCTGCCGCCAAGGCCGCCCCGGCCGCCCCCATCCAGCTGCTGCAGCGCGCCGCCGCCTGGCAGCCCCCGCTGCAATCCGCCTGCCGCACCGCCACCAGCACTGCCACCGCCTGCGCCAGCAGCAGCACCAGCCCCCGGCTGCGGAGCGAAGAGCGCGCAGCGCGGCGGGGGCGGCAGCGGGGCCAGCACCGCCCCTGGCGGCCCCTGGCCCACCAACCCCGGCCCCAGCGGCGGCGGCGGCGAGGCCCAGCCGGCCCAGCTACTACAGCCGCTACAGCCGGCAGCGGGCGAGCCCGGAATGAATCCGTACTGCTGGCGGATGAGGTCCTGGTCCACCTCGGGTGGCGCGCCTGCGTGTGCGCACATGTAGGGCCAGCGCGCAGCATCCGTTGGTGCTCCCCATTGTTACCAGCACTTCAGCAGGCCAGGCAGGAGGGGTGTGAGTGGACCAAATCTTACCTAGACGCGGGAGGTCCAGGCAAGGGGGGCAGCCATGGCCCAAGGGCCAACCCGGCTTAGCAGGTGACAGGACATGCCACACAACACGCAACGCGACGCGATGTCTCGCGCGCGAGCCTCACCCGAAGGGCTGAACGTGGCGGGGCGCCGGCCCACAGCCGGTGGCCCCGCGCTCGGCCCCAGCGCCGGCAGGAGCAGTGGCTGCGCCAGCGGCGGTGGCGGCTGGGTCGCGGCCCACTGCGGCGGTAGCGACGGCAACGCTGACGCCGCTGCTGCCGCCGTGCCGAGGCGCGAGCGCGGGAGGCCGGCGCGGCCCCAAGATGAGTACGGCCCAGCCGCGGTCCCAGGCAGGTCGCCGAAGCGGCCGGCGGCACCCCAGGTGTCCGGACCCACTGCCGCTGCGGCCGCGCGTCCGACAGGCCGGTGATGAGGGGCTGCCGCCATCGCAGGCAGTTTAGGCATTGGCTGCTGCAGAGGTGCTGGTTGTGGCGGTGATGCGGGCGCCGGTGGGCGGCTGCCGCCGCCGGTGGTGGTGGCCATTGCCTGCGTCTGCGGCGGTGGCTGCGGTAGCGGTTGCTGCTGCTGCGGCCGCCAAGGCAGCGGTGGCGGCGCCCTTTGCGTCTTCTGCTGCTGCTCCGGCAGACGGCTTGGCGGCAGCGGGCGAGGGCGCTTGGCTGGCATCGACCGAGGCGGCTCCTGTTGGGCTGCCCTAGCAGCAGCGGCGGCAGCCGTGTTGCCGCGTGGAAGAGGCTGCGCGAAATCGTCGTCGTCGGTGTCGTCATCGGCGGCGGCGGCGGCGACAGCGGCGGCGCGTGCAGCAGTGGTGGCACTGCCGGTGCGCTTCTGCTGCACGCGGGCCGCGGTGGGGTGCTCGGGCGGGGAGGCCGTTTCCACCACCACACGGGGGCGTTTAGCAGGCGGCGCCGAATCCCAGCCTGGCGCCGGCGGCGCTCGGAGCCCGGCCGGCCGCGTCGTTTTCGGCGTCACGGCGCCAGCACCAGCACCAGCAAGCGCCAGCCCTGCTGCAGGCGCCGCGCCCATCAGGTATGGCGGCAGCGGCGCCTGTTGCGGCCTCGCCCGCTTGTCCTGCGGGCGCTGGCGCTGGCCCTGCGGCTGCTGACGCTGCTGCGTATGCCCTTCCTGCGTATGCGCCGCCGCCGCCGCAGCCGGCTGCTGCTGCTGCTGCTGCTGCTGTGGACGCCCGCGCAGCGGCGGGTGCGCGAGGCCGCCGTCGGCGTCCTCCACCAGCCGGGACGGCGGCACGTGCTTGCGCTGGCTCCGCCGCATCGATGACGGCGCATGCTGCTGTTCCTGCTGTTGCCAAGGTGGTGGCGGCGGTGGCGATGCGGCCGCCGGCAGCGCGGCTCCAGCATCCGCGCCGCCCCAGCCAGCAGCGACGGCCCCGCGTGCGGCGCCGCTGCTGGTCGTCAACAACGCGCCCGCATGCCGCGGCGCGGGCGCGGTCGTGGATCCATTGATCTGGGTCGGGCGGCGCGGGTCCCGGGAAGCGCCGAGTTGCGGCGGGGCGGGCCTTGAACCTGTTGAGGGGGGAAGGAGCGCCATGCCAGGGTGCTCATTCTTTAAGTTTTAAACAGGGTGGGTAAGCTATCCGCAATGCAGCGAGACAACCAGACTGGCACCACGCCCCATGCCGACGCAATTCATTCGTTCCGCGCCCCCGCACTCACCTTGCGCGGGATCTTCTGGGCCCGCACTCAACGGTTCCGCGTGTTGGCTCTGCTGTTGCTGCTGCTGTTGCCTGCCGCCGCTCTTGCTGCCGGCGCGGTGCTCGGCACCGCTGCTGTTGCGGGCTGGCTTCCGGCGTCGCGGAGGAGCCGGCTGCTCAGGCTCCGCCTGCTGCCTGCTGCCAGCTGTGGCGCCCGCAAACAGCGCATCCATGGTTCACAGGCGGTGCAAAAGGCAGCAGGTGCGCTAGATCTTGGTGCGGTTGTTACTCGCTAGGACTACAATTCGTCATTTTTTCCCGCGAGAGCGAGCGCCTTCGCGCGACTGCCGCGGTGGCGCTTGGTTTCTGGCCAGCATGCGTTGCCAAAGCTGGTCCTGGCGCTAGGGGGTCTGGGAAATGCCGCGACTGAGGGTGAATCGCCAGCCATGGACGAGTTGGGTGAACGAATGATTCAGGCGGTTCCCGCCACACGCAATGAGACGTGGGTCCGCGGGTCGCGGTCGCGGTCGCAGTGCAAGGCTAAATTACAACCAGCAGGTGCAACTCTCGGTGCGCCTTGGCACGGGCGCGGAGGCGCAGCGCCGGTCCAGACGCCCCCCTGTATCTCCTTGGTCGGAGTCCGCCTCCGAAGTTAACGCACGCACGCAACCAACCAAAACACACACGCCACGCACATCCTGCAGTAACAAGCTCGAGCCAGCACGCAACGCACGCGTCATCTGCAACCCAGGCAGACGCCCCGCTGAAATTTATGAGTACAAAAGTAAATATAATGTACAACTTCCCTACGTCATCTCGGGCACCCTCCACACCCTGCCCCCCAGCGCTCCGGTGCCCACCCACGCCCCCACCTCCCCCGCCACAAACGCACACACGCACACTCGCCACTCCCCAGCTGCCACCACTCCCCCCAAACCCGGCGCCAGCCTCCTCCTCACGTGTGCGGGTGCTGCCACGGGTGCGCCGGCAGCCGCTGCAGCCGCGCCGCCGCCGTCCGCCGCCGCGCCTCCTCCTCCGCGCGCTCGCGCTCCCGCGCCGCCGCCTCCAGCGCCGCCGCCTCCGCCGCCTGCGCCGCCCGTATGCCCGCCATGAACTCCTCCACGGTCACGCCGCCGTCGCCGTTGGCGTCCAGCGCCGCCATCAGCGCCGCCGCGTCGCGGTCAGAGGCGGGCGCCGCCAGGTCCGCCAGCACCTGCCGCACCTCGCCTGCGCGTGGTGTGGTGTGGTGGTAGGTCCGGGGTGAGGAAGTGCTTGGGTGTGGGAGGGAGAGCGGGACTTCTAGGTGGAAAAGAGACCGGGTGTTCCCCACCGACAGACACGCACAAGGCTTCGTTCCATTTGCTCTGACACACAGAATCCAACATACCATACACGCGCACATGCACACACCCACACGAATTCACGCGTACATATACACACGCGCGCTCACCCAGGCTGAGCCGGCCGTCGCCGTTGACGTCCAGGTGGCGGAACAGCTGCTCCGCCGCCGCCGCCGCGTCGCGGTGCGGTAGCCCGATCACCAGCGGCTGCAGCAGCCCCGACTCGTCGCCGTCGTCCACAGAGGCCAGGCTGGAGAACAGCACCGCGTTGGCGGCGGCGGCGGCGGCGCCGGTGGCAGTATTAGCAGCGGCAGTAGCTGCGGCAGCAACGGCAGCAGCAGCAGCAGCTGCGGCGTCGGCGTCGGCGGCGCCGCCGGGTGGTGTGGATGCCAGGTGGGGCGGCAGCGCGGCTGCGGGCGCGTCGGCGGCGGACGCGGCAGGTGGGGAAGGCTGCGCGGCCGCGGGGAGTGTGGTGCGCTGCGCGGAGGGCTTCGGGAGTAGCACGGGTGGGGAGGACAGGGAGCCGGGCGTGCTGCGGCGCGGCGGCGGTGACAGCAGCTTTGGGGCTGCCCCTCGCCCGGGGCCGCTGGCGCCGGGCTTGCTAGCGGCAGCAGCGGCGGCAGCAGCAGCGGCGGCTGCAGGCCGGTGTGCCGCGTCTGAGCCGGATGGAGCTGCTGCGGCCGCGTGGGACTCCACGGCGGCGGTGGCGGCCGGCGGAGCGGCGGTTGCGGCGTCATGCGGCCCGACCGCTGCTGTGCTGGGCATGTGCTCTGCCGACGGTGCCGGTGCTGATGCTGATTGCGATCCTGCCAGCGCAACCAGCCCGCTGCCCCCGCCCGCCGTCGTCGTGGACACAACCGCCGCAACCGCTGCTGAGGCGGCGGCGGCCGCTGCCGCCGCCGCCGCCGCGGCCGCCGCGCGGCGCTCCTTCCGCTTGCGCCGCCGCTCCGCTGCGGCCTTGGCGTCCTCCGCACTCAAGCCTGCAGCCGGCACAAGGGAACAGGCGCATCAAACAACGCACGGTCGTACACAGTAACAAAAGTACCACTTTGAGGGCAGCCGCAGATCGACACAAGTGGGCCCGCATACACACCCGCCACTCCCCCCTTGTATTTGTGCTATTGCATTTGCGTCCCCAGTTGAGTTGGTTTAGCTTGGGCTGGTATTCACTCCCCGCTCCAGCCCATCCCCACCTGACGACGCCGCGCGCAGCAGCAGCCGCCCGCGCGGCTGCGCCGACAGCCGGCTGCGCAGCTCCTGCGTCCAGGCCTGCAGCTGCCGCGCCGTGCGCGCGTCCAGCCCGCCCTTGTACACTGCGTGAGCGGCGTCGCCCGACTCGGCGGCGCGGTCCATGGCGGCGGTGCGGATCTGCAGCTCCAGGCACAGCGGGCCCACCATCTCCTCCGCGAAGGCGGCGGAGGCGGCGGAGGCGGCGGCGGAGGCGGCGCCCGGGCTGGGCGAGTAGGGCGCGGAGGAGTAGGAGTAGGAGGGGTAGGCCGCGGCGCTGCTGCTAGCGCTACTGCTGCTCGCGGTGCTACTGCCGTTACCGCCGTCGTACACCAGCGCAGGGGTGTCAAAGGACGACAGCGAATCCGAGGACGTGCTGCCGCTGCTGCTACTGCCGCCGCCGCCCGCCGGCTCCTGCTGCTGCTGTTCGGGCTGCTGGTGCGGCTCCACGCCCAGCTGGCCCAGCTGCAGCGTGAGGTGGATGGACTGGTAGCCGTTGGTCTTGGGCGCCGTGATGTAGTCCTTGGAGCGCGCCGGGATGGGCCGCCACAGCGTGGAGGCCACCTGGGCGGGTTGGGGAAGGGGGGCGGAGGGTGGGTGTGGATTGCAAGGATGGTTGCAAAGGGCGGCCTCTTCAAAGGAGTCTTACACACGCACGGTGGTGCTGCGGTGCAGAGCCGCTACGAAAGGGTCGGCAGGATCCGCGGCAGCAGCAGTGTGCGCGATGTACCGCGAGCCCCGTGCTGCGCAGCGCCTGCGACCGCATGCCGTGTCCCGTTTCCCGCCGGTTTGGATTAGCTTGCGCTGTTTTCACAACCCCTCCCCGCCCGCCCGCCCGCGCGCGTGCACGCAACTCACATCCTGCACGATGTAGCAGGCCTTGGTGGCGGCCGCCTCCGCCTCGGCGGGCGGCAGGTAGTCCACCGGCTGCACGATGGCGCGCATGCCCAGCAGGTCGTACAGCTCCTGGGCATGTGTGGGCGGGTGAAGGGGGCGTGTGTAGAGGGCTAAGGGCGTGTGCTGCTGACACTTGCGGCAGAGAGGTGCCCCAGTTGGGCTTCAAGGGCGCAGCGCCGCTCCACTGCGCAGCGGCCGCCAGGCCGCCCAAACACACACAACCTTTACCCCGGAGATCGCCCTGCTGCTGTGGTTGCTGCTGCCGCGGCGGCAGCTCCCTCTCACCTCCCGGCTGCGGCCGCCGCGGGACAGGTCGCCCAGGTGCAGCAGCTTCTTCATCACGCTGAACAGGGACTTGGTGCGCGCCTTGACCTGCGTGACATGTGGGAGGACGCGTGTGTGGCGCAGGACAGACAGGGAGATGTCGGTTGTCGCTTGATGTGGGCCAACCACGGCAGCACCCAGGGTAGCAGGCCAAATGCACAGCTCGCAGGCAGGGCTCTGCCCGCAGCCCCCACCCCCACCCACACCCCCATCCACACACCCCACCCATCCACACCGGCCCCCCCCCTCACCGTGAGGCCGCCCGCCAGCCGCTCGAAGGCGGGGTGCCTGTCCAGCGCCGCCAGCAGCTGCTGCTGCGCCGCGAACAGCGCGTCCTCCGCCGGGTCCATCAGCCCGCGCAGCCAGGAGGCGGTGGAGGCGTACGAGTCGGGGAACAGCACCTGGGGTGGTGGTGGGCGGTAGGAGTGGGTGTGGAGGGAGTGTGGGTCCATGAGGGATAAGTTATGATGACACGGGGCGTTGTTAACACCGGGCCAAGCTAAACCAAATCTTGCCCGCGCCCTCGCCCGTTCCCGGCGGAGAGTCTGATGGAGCGCTCCCCTCCCCACCCCTCCCCACGGGACGCCATCGGTCATCGGCACGCGCGCCCTTACGCCTGCTATCTACCCTGCGCATTTCTGTGTACCATCTTTGCAACCCCTCCCCTCCCCTCCCCGCCCCGCCCCGCCCTGCCCCACCTTGAGGCACATGTCCTCCATCAGCGCGCTCAGCGGCCCCAGCCCCAGTGCGTGGCCCATGGGCGCCGCGATCTGCAGCGCCTGCGGGGAGGCGGCGTGGCACGGTGCGGCATTGGGGCATTAGGGCAAGTTGGGCAGATGGTCGGGGCCAGAGACCGCGTGTCAAGCGACCAGCATGGGTTCACATTACACGAAGTAGCCATACGCCCGTGCCCTTCCTCCTCCCCGGCATTTCCAACCCACCACAACCGTGTGCATGCGAGGCGAACCCCCCCGATCCCCCATCCCCATCCCATTTCCAGTCCTTGCAATGCCCCCTGCCCCCGGCGCCCGCATTTTCCCCCAGCCCCCAGCCCCCCCCACACACCTCCAGCGCCAGCGCCTGCTGCTCGTACTGCGGCAGGCCGCTCATGTGCTGCAGCTCGTCCCACCAGCACACCACCTCCACCGCGCAGGCGCGCACGTCATGGAACGCCAGGCACCACTCCCGCACCGCGCTGCACGCAGTGCAGGGGCGTGTACGTGGGTGCACAGGCGGAGCGGGGGCAGGTGAGAGGGAGAGCTCACGGCCGGCACACCCCCACAGCAGCCGCGCGCCCCCCAGCCCCCTGCACGCACGCCCACTGCCCCGCCCTTGACCACCGCGGCCCCTTCCCGCCCAACCCAATAACCGCCCACCCCCACCCTACCCCCACCCACACAGACCCAACCCCACCCACCCCACCCACCCACCCCTCTTCCACCCCCCCACCTGGCGCCCTCGTCGTCCAGCAGCTCAATCCGCCGCGGCGCCTGCCGCACCCGCAGCATGTCGTGCACCAGCGCCGCCACGCTGGGGCCCAGCTGCGCCCGGATCACGTCCGCGCGCAGCGCGCCGCAGTCCGCCGCCTCCGCCACCACGCCCGCGCACATGGCGAAGGCGTCCAGCGGCAGCCCCGCGGCGCACAGGTCCGCCAGCGTGGACGCCAGCTGCACCGCGCGCGTGGCGGGCGAGCGGCCGTCGCGGCGCGGCGGCGAGGCCTGCAGAGAGGACAGCGCCAGCTTGAGGGCCGTGATGATGGCCTCAAAGTGCTGCTGCTGCTGCGGGGATTGTGCGGATGGGGAGCCGGGCGGCGGCTGGCCCGGCGGCGTGTAGGGCTGTAGCTGCGTGGAGGGTGAGGCGGCGGAGGCGGGGAGGGCGGTGAAGGGCCGGAGGGATGAGGCGCCGCCCCCGCCCCAGGGCGAGGGCGGCGGCGGCAGCGAGTCCGGCCGCGGCAGGCTGCTGGCGCTGCTGACGTCGGTACCGAACCTGGAGGCTGTGGAGGCGGGGCTGGAGCTAGATGGCTGGGAGGGCGGGATGTAGGTGGCCGGCCGGCCCGCCGTCAGCGTCGCATACGGGTGCAGCGCCGTCCCCCCGCCGCCACCGCCACTCCCGCTCCCGGTCATAGCTGCGCTGCTGCCGCTGCTTTTACTATCCCCACTCCCAAGCTGCAGTTGCTGCAGTTGCGGTTGCGGCGGTTGCTGCTGTGGCAGGGGTTTCCGGTGCTGGTGGATGGTCGCCGCGGTGGCCGCGACCGCGTCTGCGGGGTCCAGCGACCCCGCCGCCGAGAGCCGGCTGGACACCTCGGCCCAGGCGCTGGCCAGCTGCACCATCGTCGCCAGGCCGCGCCGGGCCGCCTCCGTGTCTGCCGGCTGCGAGGAGCCGCCGGCATCGGGACTGCCCGGCGCCTGCGCGGGGTACGGTGGGAACGACGAGTTGGTGGGGTGGTGGTGAACGATGGATGCCCCGCCACGACATCCCTTGTGTTCCAGGACGCGCGGTGCCCTTTTGAAGCTGAATTCAGTGCTCAGCTGAAATCTTGCAAGCCCGTCCCCACGGTTTGCTTGAAGCATTTACCTGAGCGAGCGCACGCAGGTCGCCAGCCGGGCGTGTGCAGTGACGCTGAGGCCGCAGCCCCGCCAGGTTAAGGATCTCCAGGATTTCAGGCCTGTATCCAGTGCGGCCCACAATGTCTCTCCGCAAAGCCCCTGGCAAATGACGCTGCCGCTCCGGCCTCGCTGCTCCGGCGCTTGCCTGGCCCTGCCTCAACATTTTTATGGGCTATCTGCCACTGAAGCGACAATAACAATCAGCCGAACTGCGACCAAACAGCAAATGCGGTGTCTGCGCCAGCTCAGCCATTGAACGGGCTGCGCATTCTCATTTTGTTGCATACACAAGCATATTTCGTGTGACAAATGTGTGGTGGGCTTTGCAGGGGCGTTCGGTTGCGCCAACGGGCCAGAACTACGCCTTCAACGCAGCAATCAGATGCAGAGCGCGATAAGCGTGAAACCTATATGTTTCATATGTAAGAACGAGAAAGGTCGCTGGTTTATCAACTTTCATCGCGACCGTCTGTCGCTGTCAATTCATGCCCACCATATAGGCGCACCTGTTCCGCAGGCTACGTTGCTTTTTGTTGATGATTCTATCGAACCTGGCTTAAAGGTGCCCAAAGCACGCGACGCAGACAGACTTGAGCAGCGCGGGGCCCAACTCTCGCGCCCAGCGCGAGCATCGTTTCCCAGCTTTTACCAGAGCTGCATAAGGAGTACTAGGATTATCAGGAAACTAACGCAGGATCATTATGCGCAGCCGTGCAGCCAAACGGGCGCGAAGTGGAGCCATGCTCGCCGCGAGCTGCCGCTTGCCCGCGCCTCGGAGAGGATGAGGAACTCGTGATAGCGGCTTGTACGGGGTCCCAAAGATGGACGACGATGACTTTGTGAGTGGAGGGGAACTCCACCTGTCTTGCTGTGTCAGGGGCCCCCAGACCCCACTGCCGAGACCCGGACGGGCCCTTCTTCGTCCTGATTACTAATGTTCTTGTCACCTGTGACCTACTGACGTCTTTACGCTGCCTCACAGGACGTCGATTTTGACGTGGACGCCGTCATTCAGAGGGCAATGCAGGTACCGGCGGCCGCTGGTGGTGGTGGCGGGCCCGGGCCGCAACCCCCTTACGGCGTGGCACCTGCCGCTGCCGGCTGGCAGCCGCCAGGGACAGGAGGCTGGCAGCAGCCGCACCATAAGACTCAGGGCGGCCACAATCAATGGCAGACTCAGCAGCCGCCTTATCAGCCACAGCACGCAAGCCTCGGTTCCGCCCCGCACCAGCACCAGCCAGCACCAGCCGGCGGCCGGGGAGGCCCACACAACAGCTGGGGTCAGTCGGCTTTGGGTGCAGGCGTGCCAAACCACGGCGGCTGGGGCGCGGGCCCTGCTCAATCAGGCCAGGGCGCTGCCGCGCCCGTGGTGCAACAGGGTCAGCACCCACCCGGCTGGGGGCAGAGCGGGGGCGCCGCGCCGCTAGGCACATCGCGTGTGGGCAACGGCGGGCCTGGGCACGGCGCCGCCGCGGGAGCGGCGGTGGGAGCGGCCGCACCGCCTCCTGCTGCTCCACAGATGCACACGGTTGCTGGCCTGCGCCCGCCCGCTCCAGCGGCCGGTACCGCGGCGCAGCTTGCGAAAGACAAGATCCGCAACCTGTGGAGCAAGCCCCGCGCACAGGCTGGCGCACAGGCGGCGGCTGTGCCGTCACAGACCGGCACTCAGGTGCCGTCACAGACCGGCACTCAGACAAGGGCTCCAGGCGTGCCGCTGCCAGCCGCGCAATCGCTTGGGTACCAGCAGCAGCAGCCACAGCCTGGTGCGCAAGCCGCAAGTGCTGCACCGACTTGGAACGCGGGCCGTAGCACCCAGCCAGCCTGGCAGCAGCAGCAGCCGGCGCAGCCTGTGCAGCAAGCGACGCCGCAGCAGCAGAACCAGTGGGTGCAACGCCAGCCACAGCAGCAGCAACAGCAACAGCAACAGCAACAGCAGCAGCCGCAACAGCAACAGCATGGAACGCAGTCGTGGCAACAACAGCAGCCACAGCAGCAGCATGCGCAACCGTGGCAGCAGAACCAGCAGCAGGGCCAAGCCGGACCTCAGGGCGGGTCGGCTGCCAGCGCGGGCTCGGGGCCAGCGGCCTGGCAGCCGGCCCAACCGGCGCCCGCGCAGGCGCCGACAGCGGCCCCGTCGGCCCACCCGTTTGGCCGACCCGGCGCGCCGGTGATGCCGCAGCCACCGCTCGATGGCGGCCGTGCCCCGGCCCCGGCCCCGGCGTATCACCAGCCGCAGCCGCAGCTTCAGGTCTGGCCCAGCACGCAGCCTGCTCAGCCGCCGGGGCAGCTGCATGGCGCCCAGCCCTGGCAGCCGCAAGCGCCGGGCCGCCATGTGCAGCCCGACCCGCAGTCGTGGCCCACACAGCCAGGACACGGGCCGGGGCACGGGCAGGGACACGGACAGGGGCACGGGCAGGGGCAAGCTCTGGGATGGCAGGGCAGCAACACGAGTGGGGGGCCGCCAGGCCCAGGGGGTGCGCAGGCATGGGGGCAACCACCGCCGGGCCCCACGCAACCAAACGGTTATGGCGCCTACACCGTACCGAGCCAGCAGCAGGCCCAGCCGCTGCATCCGCCGCAACCGAACATGCGAACCACGCAACCGCCGCCGCTGCAGCAGCCTCAGCAACCTCAACAGCATCAGCTTCAGCAGGGGCCGCTACACCAACAGCAGCACCACCAGCAGCACCAGCACCAGCAGCCCACCGTCATTGTCCTGGACGACGACGACGAGGCGGACCCGTGCCTGGACATGCCCCTGCACGTGCGCAAGCAGCAGCGCCGCAGCAACCCGCCCAAGCCGCCGTCACAGCCGCAGCTCAAGGCCGCTGAAGCCCGCCCCCAGGCTCAGCCGCAGCCCCAGGTGCAGCCACGGCCGCAGCCGCAGCCGCCGGCCGCAGCACCCGTGCGACCGGTGACGGCGGTGGCGAAGGGCCCGCAGGCTGCACAGCAGCGCCAGGCGCGCCTGGCTGCGTTTGGGGCGGGCGCGGCAGGCGTGGACAAGAGCCCCTCCGTGTACCTGAACAACCACTTCAGTGGCGAGCTCGCAAACGGCAGCGGCGCAGCAGCAGCGGCAGCAGGCGACAGGGCTGGGCCTGGAGCGGACGCCGCAGCTGACGCTGCGCCGGCCCCGCCGGCTGAGGACGGGCTGGACGGCATGAGCCTGATGGAGCGGGCGCAGGTGCTGCAGCCGCTGCGCCGAGCGGCGCCGCCGCGGCCGAGCCCTGCGCAGCGCAAGTTCCCGGCCCTCAGGGTCGACGACCTAGACACCGTGAGTTGGCCCTGTCACGATATCAGTGCCTTGTGCTGTGAGTCTTCAGGGCCAACCAGGAGATTGCAGCTGCAAGCGTTGGCAAGCAGCCGCTCTGAGATCCAAACCCCCTTGTCGCTGTCGCTGTAGGCGCGCGCGCTCGTGGCCGGCGAGTTTGTGGAACTGCCGCCGCCGCCCGGGAGCCGGGAGGAGGCGGCGGGCCCTGGCGCGGACAGTGGTTGGGTGGCGGCGGCGGGCGGCGGCGCGGCGCCGGACCCGCAGCAGCCGGAGCTGGTGCCCAGCGGCGGCGCCAACCCGGGCATGCTGCTGCACTCCATTCACGCCAGGTGGGTCGGGCCGGGGTCCAGGGCTGCGGTGTAAGAAATAGGCCATCCCATTTGGGATGCACACCGCTGCGTAAGAACGGCAGCAGGAGACTTGGACCAGAGGCTGCAGCGGCTGCAGCTGTTCCCCACCGGGGGCTGCCGCTGATCACTGGCGCCGATCGATTTTTATCGCTGCTGTTTGCACCTGGTCCTCAAGCGGCCACCTCAAGCCACCAGCATCCTCGAGCACCCACACACCATCTCACGCCGCCGCATGCATCGCACGCCGCGCAGGACGTGGCTGTACCCCACGGACCAGGAGGTGCGCGCCTACCAGTTCCGCATGGCGCGCTCGGCGCTGTTCGCCAACACGCTGGTGTGCCTGCCCACGGGCCTGGGCAAGACGCTCATCGCGGCCGTGGTTATCCTCAACTACCACAGGTGAGGGGCCGGAGATGGCGCAAGGAGGGTGGGTGGTGGGGTGGGGTGGGTTGGGGGATAGCGCGGCGCTTGGCTGGGCCGGGTGCGTCGTCACACAGGCACGCCGCAGCTCACAGGCGCCGGCTTATCGTGCTGGCGAGGCATGGCAAAGCGCGCAGGGCCGGGCTGCCCGCCCGCTCGCTTGTGAACCCTGCTGCACGCCCCTGGGCATGGCGCTATGGGTCGAGGTGCGCTACACAGCCCCGGCCCCTGCCAAGCCCCGCTTCCCCGCCCGCTGTACCAAATCTACCCCATGCCATCCTTGCAACCCCCTCCCCTGCCCCCGGCCCCAGGTGGTTCCCGGGCGGCAAGCTGGTGTTCACGGCGCCCACCAAACCGCTGGTGGAGCAGCAGCACAAGGCGTGCCTGGAGAAGACGCACATACCCAAGGTGCGGCGGCGGCGGCGAGTGCCGTGCGGCGTGTGTAGGTGTAGGCCGCAGCAGCGAGCTCGTGCTGCTGAGCCAAGGCTGAGAGCGTCAAGTGCCTGAATCTTGGCTTGCGCGCGCACAAACGCACAACACAGGGCGAGATGACGGTGCTGACGGCCGGGCGCGGCAAGCGCGGTGACGACGCGGGCAGCGCGGCGGCCGAGTCGCGGCGCGAGCTGTGGGCCAGCCGGCGCGTGTTCTTCTGCACGCCGCAGATCCTGGACAACGACGTCGCCAGCGGCGTGTGCCCGCGCGACAAGTGAGCTAGCGCGGTGTATGGGGGTTGTGAATACAAGCCCAAGCTAAACCAACCTAACGGGGGGCGGGGGGCTGGGGCCAGCATGCATGCAGGTGGTCCAGTGGGGGTGAGGGGGGAGAATGTTGACAAGTTGGTTTACGTGATTTGGCGCTTACCCAGTGCGTGCGCCCTGTTCCCTATGTTGCCGCCGCCTCCAGGCTGGTCCTCATCGTGATCGACGAGTGCCACCGCGTGACGGGCAACGCCGCGCCCGTGGCGGCGCTCACGGTGAGTTGCGCGCGGGCAGCCCCACAGCATGGTCGCAACAGCCGCCCAACACCCCGCGCCACTTGACTCCACTCGCTTAACGTACGCATTATCGTGTGGACCCATCTTGGCCCCATTCCGACGCCGCATGCATCCGCAACCGCATTTTTTACGCCTTCTCGCATCCTGGCCACAGGACCTGCGGCGCGCGGGGCTGGCGGTGCGGGTGGTGGGGCTGAGCGCCACGCCCGGCAAGAACGCGGAGGCGGTGCAGGAGGTGGTGCGGCACCTGGGCGTGTCGCGGGTGGAGTTCAGGTCCGACGGCGACCCCGACGTCAGCCCGCACGTGCACAACAAGCAGGTGGGTGGGGGGTGCAATGCCCGGGGTGTACGTGCGGGTGTGTGTGTGCTGGAGGCGGAAGGGGCTGGGCCCTGCCTGCCATGCTGGGGGCGCAGTCAGCACTTGGAGGTAAGACCGTGTGCGCATGCTCGGCACGCTGATTGTACGTACGCAGCGCACCAGCGCGTGCCTCGCTAGCACATACGCACACGCCCGCCGCCGACTGGTGCCCGCGCCCCCTGCCCCACTGGCGCCCCGGCCCCCGCCTGCAGGTGGAGGTGATCTCTGTGCCGCCGGACGTGTCGTGGCGGCCGGTGGCGCAGGCCATCATCGAGCTGCTGCGCCGCGTGAACAGCCGCCTGCTGGACAAGCAGGTGCGGGCGTGGGGGGTGGGATGGGGTGGTGAGGGGGCAAGGGGCTGGAAATACCAGCCTAACCTAAACCGCACTGTGCTGCTGGCGTCATTTGTTGCCCGCCTTGACTCATGAGTGTTCACGGATGGCTGGGTGACAAAAAACACCCGCACGCACACCAACGCTGTGCTGCAGCTGGTGGACCGCTACGACGCCGAGAACACGGGCCGCCTGGGCTTTGTGCAGAAGAAGGACTCCTGGCTGGTGGGTGCGGGGGCCGTGTGTGTGCCGTGTGAGGTGCGGTGCGTGTCCTCACAAGGCCCAGGAACGGTGTCAAACTGCGATACCTGAGGTCGTGCTTTCTGGTTGGGCTTTTGTCCATTTCCGGGGGCGTGATCCCGCTGCGCCCGCCTGCAGGCGTGGCTGGGCGTGAGCAGCAAGTCCTCGGGCGGCATGGACGCCAAGAGCGTCGCGCAGGTCACCGGCTGGTTCCACCAGGTGCGGGCGGGCGGGCGTGTTGGTTGGAGAACACCAACGTCCCGCATGTCCTTGCACGCATTGCCGCAGTCACCACGCCGACGTCCATCCCTGACCTTCCCTTGTTCCCCAACACGCACACACGCGCGCCTGTCTTCACCTCCTACGCCCCCGCCCCCCCCCGCCCCTCCCGCCCCTCTCGCTCCAGTGCATGTTCCTGACCACGTTGCTGGAGCTGCTGTCCAGCCGCGGCGGCGCGCGGGTGGCCCTGGACACGCTGGCGCACGAGGTGCGGCTGCGCGCCGGCACCGAGCTCAAGGAGCTGGTGGCGCACCCCGACTTCAAGGTGGGGGCGGGCGGGGGTGGGGGAGGAGGCGGCCGGCAGGAGGAGCGGGTGGTGGGCGTGCGGGCGGAGGCCGGAAGGTACGGGGATGTGTGGCGGGATGCCTGGCTGCCGACGCCTGTTCATTACAACAACGTTGCCGGTGCCTACCCCGCACATGGCATGGTTGGCGCTGCAGGCCATGCGACAGAAGCTGGAGGAGTGCGGCCGCTTCACGCACCCCAAGATGCGCCGACTGGTGGTGCGTTGCGCGCGTGGGGACTGGGGAGCGCTGTGCAGGGGGTTCTTGGTGTCAGGAAGGTGCAAGGTTTCATGTCATTTACAGTACTTGCATCTTCAGCCGATCCGGGCAACCAGGGTTGCTTCCAAGCCACTTGACGCCGCCCAACTCCAACCACGCCCACAGGATGTGCTGCTCGAGCACTTTGAGCTGGATGCCGATGGCAACCCCAAGGACGCGGCCGCCGCAGGCGCCAGCGCCGCGAGCGACCCCGGCACTGCACCAGCGGCGGCGCCAGCCGGCGCCGCCGCCGCCGCCGCCGCGGGCGACGGCGTGCGGCGCGTCATCATCTTCACCACTCTGCGCGAGACGGTGGGCGACATCGCGGCGGCGCTGGAGCGCTACGCGCCGCACATCAAGCCGCGCGTGTTCGTGGGGCAGGGAGCCCGCGGCAACAAGTGAGCGGTGATGGAGTGGCGTGGCTGCCGCTGATGCAGACTGTTGTATGATTTCGTATGAGTCTAGGATTCAAGCAGCGCCGCTGGTCGTTCTTTTGCATGCGTGCAACGTGGCGCTTTGATGATTGATACCGTCATCGGACAGGGGTGCGGCGGCGGCTGAGGATGAGGATCTGGATGTGGTGCCGGCCGGCAAGCGCGGCGGCGGCCGTGGCAGCCGCGGTGGCGGCAGGGCAGGCGGTAGGGGCGGTGGTGGCCGTGGCGGCCGCGGAGGCCGCGGAGGCGGCGCAGCTGCCGGCGTAGCCGCCGGCGATGACGGCGGCGCTGGGGACGGCGGCGAGGACAATGGCGCGAGCGCGGGTGCGGGCGCGGGCGCGGCCTGCATGGCCATGAACCAGGAGCAGCAGCGGGCGGTGCTGCAGGTGAGGGCTCGGCGGGCGGCTCCCAACATCGGGGCTGGCAACCGGAACGAAAGCCAGCGCTGACACGCACGACACGCACGACACGCACGAGAGATTGTGCGGCTGATGTGCAGCCAGGCAGCGTGTGCCTCCAACGCTCCTACGCACGTACGCTGGACACGCACCCAACGCATGCACCCCCTTCCCCCCGCCACCCACAGGCCTTTCGCGCGGGCGAGTTCAATGTGCTGGTGGCCACCTGCATCGGCGAGGAGGGGCTGGACATCCCAGAGGTGAGGTGCGGGCAGGGCCGTCGTCTGGAGGGGGCAGGAGGACGGGCGGGCGGGCAGCGCTGTCGTCTGGCAGCAGCATGTGTGTCACATGTGCCTTTCAAGACGGAATCCCTTGAGACTAGCTTTTCTTGGGAGCGGGAACATATAATATATACATCCCGCCTCCTCCCGCAGGTGGACCTGATCGTGTGCTACGACAGCAGCGCCTCGCCCACGCGGCAGGTGCAGCGCATGGGCCGCACCGGCCGCTTCCGGGAGGGGCGCGTGGTGTACGTGCTGAGCGCCGGCACGTGAGTGTACTGCAGCGGCAGTAGCACATGCATGCACACACGCGCAAACGCGCCCAGACACAGAGCGACCGTAATGCTGCATCACATGCACTATTCTGTGTTACCGTATGTGCGAGTGGCTCCGGTGTCTTGTCTGACTCTGTGTTTGCACCCCCGCCTTGCGCCCTTCTGCCCCCCAAAGTGAGACCGACCGCTACAGGGAGAGCCAGGAGAAGATGAAGCAGCTGCAGGTGCGTGCGGCAGAAGCGGCAGCAGCATGTGAATCTTCGATTTCAAAACGCGCTGCTTTCATTATCCACGACCTTGCTCAGTGCCTACGTCCCCGCTCAATCTGTTGCAGGCGCTGCTGCGCAACGCGCATCAGCACTTTGACCTGGCCCGCTCCTCGCCTGCCATGCTGCCCGACGACTGCCACCCGCGGGCCGTGCTGCTCAACCTGCGGGCGGCCACGGAGGCGGTGGCGGCGCAGCGCAAGCAGGCGGCAGCAGCCGCCAAGAAGCCCGCGGGCAAGCGCGCTGCGGCAGCCGCAGCCGGCGGCGGGGGCAGCAGCGCGGGCGCTGGCGGCGCCAACGCGCCCAAGCGCCGCAAGGGCGTCTTTTCTAGCCTGATTGGCGGCGCTGCTGGACCTGCAGCGAAGGGCCAGGGCCAGGGCCAGGGGCAGGGGAGCAGCCAGGGGCAGGCTGCGGCCGCCGCTGCGCGCTGGGGCGCCGCAGCAGGCAGCAGCCGGCCGTCATCGGCCGGGGGCGCGGCCGCGCCAGAGGCGGTGATCACCATTGATGACGACTTCGAGGCGGCGGAGGGCGGCCCTGCCGCGGGCGCTGCTGCGCCGCCGCCCTGGGGAGGGGCAGGCGGTGGCGGCGGCCGCGGCGGCCGCGGCGCGGTGGCGGACACTTGGGCGGCATTCGTCGGCGACGGCGACGGCGCGTACGGTGGGGAGGAGGAGGCGCTGGATGAGAAGCCCCTGGCTCAGCGGCTGCCGAGGTCGCGCCCCAACAGCGGCGGCCGGGCTGGCGCGTCCAAGCGGCCCGCGTCGGCGGATGGCACCAAGCCGCCGCGGCCGCCCGCTGCTCCAGCAGCAGCAGTCGCGCCGCCATTCATGCGGACTACTGCCGATGATTGCACCGCAGCCAGCTCGGCGCCGCTGCCGGGATCGCTCGGCGGCTGGCAGGAGGACGAGGGGATGGAGTGGGGCGGTAGCGGCGCCGGTGGTCCTGGCGGCAGTGCCGACGTCGACCTGCCGCCGGCTCTGGACCTGACGGAAGACGACCCGCCCCCGCTGCCCTCTCCGCCGGTGCTCTCGCCCACCGCAAACTGCACCGAAGGAGCCGGCGACGGCAGCGCCGCGCAGAATGTGGGTGTGGCTGCGGCTGGCGGGGCCGCCGCTGTGGGTGCTGCTGTCGCGGTGCCGGCGGCAGAGCGGGCGCACATCCAGTCTCGACCCCTTTCTGCCCTTCTCCCCCCTGGGCCAGCGCGTGCTGCTTGCGGGAGCGCCAGGGGCCTGCAGTTCAGTGACGAGCTGGCGGGGGCGCTGGAGGCACTGCTGGCGCCCGCCCTGCGCTGCGTCAGCAGCAGCAGCAGCAGCGCCAGTGGAGCCGGCGACCTGCTGGGGGCCTCGGGCCCCGTGCATGACGCGCAGCATACCGACAGCGACGGCGCAGCGCCGGAGGCGGACGCGGCGGCGCGGGTGCTGCAGCGGCTGCCTGTGCTGGACAGCCTGGCGGCGCTGCTGTGGCCCGTGTCGGACCAGGAGACGGCGGCGCTGGCGGCGGCGGCGGGCGACCACCCCATCGCGCGCCTCGCCGCCGCCTGCGCGCCGCCGCAGCCGGTGGCGGCCTGGCCGGGCCTGTACCACTGCTACCGGCTGCCGCAGGAGCTGCAGCCGCCGCCGCGGCCGCCGCCGCCGCCGCTGCCGCCGCATGTGCTTGGGCAGCCCGCAGGGGCGGCGGCTGTGGCTGCGCCTCCCGCGGCGGCTGCAGCCGCACGCGTTGCTGGCGGTCAGGCGCTCAACCAGCAGCAGCACTACCATCATCATCAGCAGCAGCAGCAACAGGAGGTAGCGGACCCGGACGTCGACGATGACGACGACCACGTGATCATGACGCTGGACGAGGTGCCGCTGCAGGCGCGCAGGCCGCCGCCCTCGCAGCCGCCCTCGCACCAGCCGCCCAGCAGGTCAAGGCTGCCCAGCGCCGGCAGCGGTGGCGGCGGCGACGGGGCGGGTGGCGCCGCCACCTCAGACCGCCTGGCTGCTGTGCGGGGTGGCCACGTGGGCGCTGCAGCGACCGCAGGCTGCGGCTTGGCGGTGGGGGCGGCGGCGGCTGCGCCTCCGGGCACGGCCGCGCAGGCGGCTTGTACGAACGATGATGACGACGACCGCGGCGGCGACACGCTGGACGTGCCGTTGGCGGTACGAAAGCGGCTGTCCGCGGCGGGCAGCGGCTCAGCCAGGACCACACCCGTGCCGTCTGCAGGGCTGCGGCCGGGAGCTGGTGCCGGTCCAGCGGTGGGGGCAGCGCCGGTACTGCCGCAGGCAGGGCGACCGCCGCTGTCCGGCCCCACCGGTGCCGACCCGCACCCGCCGCGCGTGCTCCCATCCACCCAGCCTCAGCAGTGGCCGCAGCTGCCGCCTCAGCAGGAGCGGCTGGCGCAGCAGGACCACCACCACCACCAGCACCACCACCAGCAACAGCAGCCGCGGCAGCAGCGCTCCGGCCCAGAGCCCTGGGCGGAACCGTCCTGGCAAGGGGACGGCTGGTTCGGCCCCGCCGCCCCAGCTGCCGGCCCCGCGGCTCCGGCTGCTGCTGCTGCTCATCCTGCACCGCAAGCCAGGCCACAGCCACAACCACAGCCGCAGGCACTGCCGCAGCCGCGGCCGCTGGTGCCGCTCACGCAGCCGCTGGAACCGCATGCATGGCCACCAGCACCCGCGCCCTTCCACCTGCCGGCCACAGAGCCTCAGGACCCGATGCCCTGGGGCGCGACCGAGCCCCAGGGGCACATGCTGCCACCCCGGCACCAGGCTGGGCAGGTGCCAGGGGGCGGGCAGGGGCAGGGGTTGGAGGAAAGGGATGCGGAGCAGCAGCAGCAGCAGCAGCAGCAGGGCCAGGGCCAGGAGGTCGACGACTTGGACTGGCAGCTGTGGGGCGAGCAGTGCCAGGAGCCGGCCGGTGGGAGTGACCCAGGCGGCGGCAGTGGCGGCACCGGCTCCTGCTGGCAGGGCGGACCGGGCCCCGGTCGGGCGCCGGAGCAGGCGCGCGAGCGCGAGGGCGAGCGCGAGGGCCGCCCGACTTGGAACCAAGGCCCGCATGCGTGGACCGGCCCGCACGCGGGGCAGCAACAGCAGCCGTTGCAGCAGCATGCGCCGACCCTGCACGCGCAGGGACCACCACCGCCGCCCCAGCAGCACCAGCAACAGCGGCAGACCTTGCATGGTGCGCACGCAGGGTGCGGAGCGCTGCAGCTTAGGAGTCCGCTGCACCCGGGCGGGGAAGGCGACGCCGAGGCTGCGGTGATCCCCGAAACTCCGCTGGCAGATGACGAGGATGAGGATCATGGGGAGGGGCAGGCGCACCAGCAGGGGTGCCAAGGCGGCCACCCCGCTGGTACCGCTGCTCACGGCAGCGGCGGCGGGTGGGGCGCCGGGCCCGCAGCAGCGGCGGCGGATGGCGGGGAGCACCTCGGGGGCGGCTTTCT
The DNA here is from genome assembly GCA_016834605.1 of Chlamydomonas incerta. Taxonomy (NCBI): domain Eukaryota; kingdom Viridiplantae; phylum Chlorophyta; class Chlorophyceae; order Chlamydomonadales; family Chlamydomonadaceae; genus Chlamydomonas; species Chlamydomonas incerta. The sequence continues at coordinate 617,296 of JAEHOC010000012.1, forward strand.
TCCGGAAGACGGGTCCTCAGGTGACGCTGGAGACGGCGCGAGGCCGGCGGTCTTCTCCGAGACCAGCGACGGGTCTGCGGAGCTGGGTGGCGCTGCAAGGCCCCTGCAGGGCCACGACGGTGCCCAGCACGGCAACCACCAGCAGGACCAGCAGCACCTGGACCAGCAGCAGCAGCGCCGGCAGGTGGTGGTGGGCTATGTGGCGCAGGTGCCGGTGTCGCCCATCCTGCCGCGGCAGCTGCGGTTCCCGCTCGGCAACGGCGGCAGCACGCCGCCGGGCAAGGGCCAGGGCGAGTGGCGCAGCGATCGCGGTGGCGGCGGCGGCGGCGTGAGCACAACGGCCGGCGCCTGGCCCCGGCCCGCAAGGCAGCCGCTCGCCTGCCTGAAGGCGCAGGATCCGCAGGGGCGGCAGCAGGTACAGGAGCAGCTGCAGGAGCAGGGGCAGCAGCAGGTGGTGGTGATACCCGCTACCGAGCCCCAGGAGGCGCTGCCGGCGGCGGCATGGGAGGACGGGCTGCACATGGACACCGTGGAGGAGCTGGCTATGACCCAGGAGCTGCCCTCGCCCGTAGCCCTGCAGCCAGCCAAGAGCCACCAGCAACACCAGCAGCAGCAGAATCAGCAGCAACAGCAGCCGGCAGCGCCCAGTGGAGGTCACCAACGCCCGAACATTCCCTGGCACAGTGCGAAACCGGCTGCTGCCCAGTGTGCAGGCGGCGCGGCCGGTGCCGGCACCAACGGCACGGCACCCGGCGTGCAGCGCCGCGGCGCCCTCGAGGACGACTGGGCGTTCTTCCGCTCACCGGCAGTGCTCGACCGCCACCAGGCCGCGCCGCAGCCGCCTCCTCGACTGGACCTGCAGCAGCAGCAGCAGCAGCAGCAGGCAGCTGCTCCCGCAGCTGCAGCGCGGCCGCTGGCAGTGGCCGCCGCACCGGCGCCCGCACCAGCGCCAGCGAGCGCCTGCTGTGCAGGCGCGCAGCGCGCGCACGACGGCGGGCAACCGGTGGACACGTGGCACCTTGGCCACGGGGCAGCTGCGCACTTGCCTGCAGCGCACGCAGCTGACGCCGATGGTGCTGACCCTGCTGCTGACGCCGCGGCTGACGCCGCTGACCCTGACGCCGCCGCGTGGGGCTGGAGCCACCTGGATGACTTGGACCACCTGCAGGAGTTCACGCAGCGCTGCGAGCTCACGCAGCGGCAGGAGGAGCGCCAGGAGGAGGAGCCACCGCGGGAGGAGGGGGAGGAGGAGGAGCGGCTGGGGGAGGAGCACGCGCATGAGGGCCGGCAGGAGGGCCGGCAAGGCGAGGAGCGCACTGGAAGGGCGGAAGGGTCGGGGCATGCCGCGCGGCGAGCTGCAGAGCAGGCGCAGGCTGAGGTAGTTACCACGCCCCAGCCCGCCGCGGCAAGGGAGGTTGCGGCTGGGCACGGCGAGGCCATTGCGGCCACACCCGACGCCTCAGCTGAGCCAGCGCCGCTGCATGGCGGCGCGGGCGCTGTGCAGCCCGCTGCGGACGGGACGGCCGCCGGAACTTCCTGTCAGGCGCCGCTGCCAAGCGCGGCCGCAGCTGGGCGAAGTAACGTGCAGCTGGCGGACCCGCGCGCGGCCGGTGCAGCCGCAGCCGCACCCGCACCTTGCGCGGCTGCCGTCGCCGCCACGCCGTCTGTGGTGCTCGCAACGCCGGGCCTGAGCGACCTGGCAGACGCCGCCGGGGACGGCTTCGTGCCGCCAAGCACCGGCGGCGGCGGCGGCTGCGGCACCGGCGACAGCGCCCGCGGCGGGCAGGAGACGCCTGCGCCGTCGCAGCCGCGCTTCAGCCTGTTCAGCAACCTGCGTGCTCGCGTGCTCAGCGCGCGGGCTGCTACAGCCTCCGGCTCTGGGGGTGGTGGCGGCGGTGCGAATGCAGCACGGGACGCTTCTGGGTCAGAGGCGAACGCCAGCGGCCGCGCAGGTCAGAGCATCGGTCATGGCGGTGGCGCAGGTAGCGGTGGTGGAGGCGGTCCTGCCAGCGCGCGTGGGTTTCGCGAGCCCACCACCGCCAACATCACACCCATGATGCGAGCCAAGCTGCAGGCGCGCACCGGCGCAGCAGCAGCAGTAGTCGGAGCGCCAGTAGAAGCGCCTCGGGGAGGCGCCGTGGCAACAGCAGGCGCCTCTTCGGCTGCAGCAGCCATGGCCTGCAGGGCGCCGCATGCGTCACCATCGCGCGCGGTGAGGCTGCCGGTGGCGGCTGTCGCCGACGCCGACGCTGGCGCTGATGCCATCGACCTCACCGACTCGCCTCCCCCGGCCGCCCTCCGCGCCGCCGCCGGCGCCGCCGGCGCCGGGTCCAAGCGCCCTGCAGGCCAGGAGCCGCAGTGCCCGGGCACGGATGACAGCTTCGGCCCCATCCAGCGCAGACGGCTCGGCGGCGCGGGCGCCGGCGACGGCGACGCAGGCGGCGCCCGGCGGCGGGCGCCAGCTGCGCTGCTGGCGGCCGAGGACGCGTCCCAGGACCAGGCGTGGGCGGCGCCGCGCGGGCCCGGCGGCACCCGGCGGCCGCCGGCTGCTGCCGCGGCCGCCGCAGCCGCTGGGTTGGAGGAGGATCCGAGCCCGCTGGTGGGTGGTACAGGTGTGATGGTGCGGGGCGGCGCGCGGCGGCGCGGTGCCGTCATTCTGGACGGCGACTCCTCGCAGGAACCAAGCAGTGCCGCGCGAGTGGGCGTGGGGGCGGCCGCCGCCGCAGGCCCCAGCAGCAGCAGCCTGTTCAAACGCTTCGCCTTCACGCCTCGCGGCGATGGCAGCACACATGCAGCACCTGGGAGCGGCGCAGGCGCCCGGTCGTCGCAGCGCGCGCCCGGCAGCGGCCTCAACACCTCTCCCCTCGTGGCCGCGCGCCGGCGCAGGCCGCGGCGACCGTTAGCCGGCGACGGGGACGGTGCCCTTGCAGCCGGTGGCGGTGGTGGGGTGGGAGAGGAGGAGGAGGATGCGGCGCTGATGGCGGCCATGCGAGCCACGCAAGCGGGTGCGGGGAATCGGCTCGGCGGCGGTGGCTCGGCGTCGCGGCGGCCGCGCAAGCTGCGCCGCCTGCGGACTGGCAAGGCGACGGAGGGCGGCGGCGCCGGTGGCGGCGAGGATGAGGAGGAGCACGGTGCTGGTGGAGGTGGTGGGTCTCGGCCGCCGCGCCGGCGAGCGGTGGCCGTGGGCGCCGCCGACCCCGCCGCTGCGGCGCGACTTGCCGCGAACAGGTGAGCAGCGCGGCCCGCTGGTGCAGTAAAGCTCCGTGTAGGCTCCAGGCCTGGGCGGCCCAGATCCACTGCCTGACCGTTTCTAGTCCTGTCGTTGCATGTGCCCACCGCTCCTTGCCCTGTCACCGCACTACGTCGCAACACGCTGCAATACGCCGCATCACGCCGCAGGCAACGCGCGCTGGCTGACCCCCAAGCTGCGGCCCGCCCTTCCAACGGCGGCGGCGGCGGCCGCCGGGGCCGCGGCCGGGGCGGCGGCGGCGGCGGCGCGCTGGCGTTCATTGACGTTGAGGCGCAGCTGTCGGGCGACGAGGGTGGCGAGGGCGAGGAGGGGGGCGAGGGCGAGGACGAATACGACAGCAGCTTCGTGACGGACGGCGAGGGCGACGACGGCGACGGCGACTCGGACGCGTCCGGCAGGTGCGTGCGTGGGTGGGTGGGTTGTCCCGGCACCCACACAGGTCGTTGTGGCCGCTGTGTGGCGCTGTGGCGCTGTGGTCGTTGTGCAATTTCTGCTTCTGCGGGGGCCTCCGCGGTACCGCCTGCGATGTAAGGTGTGCCGTAGTCGTACGGCAGCCGGCCTGTTGCAGCCAGCAGCCGAATCGATGTATGCCGAACGCCGGGGGGCTGTTCGCCACGCGCCACGCACCGCTCTCACTCCCGGCTGCCGCCCCCCGGCCCACCCCACCTCCCCCTCCCTCCCCGCAGGTCCCCCGGCTCGCTGCTGGCGATGTACCGGGCGCCGCTGCTGATGACGCAGGGGCCGCCCAGCGCCGTGCGGCCGGGCGACGTGCGCGCGCTCATGGAGGCGCAGCGGCGGGGCAGGGGCCGTGGCGGCGGCGGCGGCGGCGGCGGCGGCGCGGTGAGGCGGCGGGGCGCGGCCGGGGGCGCTGGGGGGATAGGGCGGGGTGGGGAGGCTCAACAGGGCCGGGCGTGACGCGCATTTGGCTGTTTTTCGGCATCGTTGGCTACTCCAGGTGTCGTATCCCAGCTTGGCTGACAGCAAAGCGTGCGTGTGTTCGACACCCCCCCCCGACTACTGGTCGCAGGCGCCCTGGCCCCGGCGCCAGGTGGTGGACACGCCCGGCGCCTCCGCCGAAGGCCGCCGCGACTCCGACGTCTACAGCTGCGACGCCGACGACATTGACGATATGGACGAGTACGAGACCGGCAGCGAGGCGGCGGCGGACGGCGAGGGCGAGGGCGAGGAGGCGTATGACCCACTGGCGCGGCGGATGGCGCGCGGCTTGGCGCGCGCGCACCAGAAGGTGCGCCGCCGCGGTGGCGCCGACCCTCTGGCGGGCGCTGGCGACGACGAGGAGGATGAGGGCGAGGACCTGGAGGGCGCGGAGTTTGAGGGCAGCGAGGGCGAGGAGGAGGGCGAGGAGGAGGCGGAGGGCGAGGGGGAGGAGGATGACGACGACGTGTGCGGCGTGTGCGGCGAGCCGGGGGAGCTGATGCTGTGCGAGACGTGCGACTGCTGCGCGCACGCGCGCTGCGTGGGGCTGCGGTCCATCCCGACGGGCGACTGGTACTGCGAGATGTGCCGGCCGGGCGGCCGGCAGCGGCAGAGGTAGACATGTGGGGAGGGTGTGTCAACGAAACATGGCCGCCGCACGGGAAGTCGGGTGCATCGAGGTGCATCGAGGTGCGTCGAGGTGCATGGGAGGTATATTGCAGTGCGGCAGTGGATTCATTGGGCGCGGGACGCTGCCATTTATGGATGATGAGAGGTGTTGGGGGCATTGGTGGCTTGCTTGCGGCGGGGTGAGGAATGGAGCGTACGGAAGGCGGGCAGGTGTGCATGGTGCATTTGTGTGTGGTGGACTGATCAGCAGGCGTGAGCGTGGAACCAACAGAAGCTGGTCCAATAACTAGTGATCTGCTGTAGGCAAGCAGGGCCAGGTCTGGACTTTGGAGAGGATCGGGCGCAGGGGAGGGGGCGGAGGGGGCCAGGGTTTAAAGCGGGGTCCTCATGCAGGCCACGCTGCACCGCCCATATGCGCGGGATGTGTGACTCAGGCGGGGTGCAACACTGCCCTGCTTATACAATAAAGCATATGTGCATATTTTCAGCGCAATGTTGCACACACGCAGCGCCAAGCCGGGCTGCAACGACTCAGAGAAAGACGTTTGCGGTTTGCCCTCGCTGCCGTCTGACGTTCTCGGTCGCGTCGTGCACTTCTTAGATGTAGACAGCAGATTGTCGTTTCGCGTCGCGTTCAGCGATGCGCGCGAAGCCTGCGACAACGCGCTGGCCATACGGCCCCTTCGCGTGCGCGACCGCTGGCGCGCATCGGTGTCTGCACCACAGCCAGTACCATTTCTCGGCATCAATGGATACATGGTGCCCGAGCCGGACCATTCGGACACATTCGTGGAGGTAACGCATGCGGACGTGCTTGCCGCGCTGCAAGGCCTCCTTGGCCGGGGCCACTGCCGACCGCGCCAGCTGGCTCTAAGGCTTGATTGCGGTCCACTCGATCGTCGGCGACTAACCGGGTAAGAAAGATGAAGGCTCGCGCGCTCCGAGTCAGCAATTGCAACCACCTTCCCAACGACTTGCCTCGCGCGATCGGGCACAGGCTGGAGGCGCTGCTGCTACTGTGCACACCTTCCATCGAGGTACCAGGTGGCGAAGCCGCGCGGCCGGCTTCGCTGGCCTGCCCGGCGACCGCTGGCGGTCGCGCATCTCTGCCGACGACGTGCTTGCGCCTGTCGCCGGCGTCCCTGCTGACACCGCAGCTGGTGCAAGCGGCAGCGGCGGCGCTGCCGCGGCTGGGGCACCTGCAGCTAGACTTTGAGGGGATGGCCCAGCTGGAGCAGCTGGATGAGGAGTTCTACCGGGGCCTGGAGTTGCTGCTGTTTGGGCCGGCAGCAGTGGGAAAGCAGCAGGCGGCTGACGCGCACATCGGCGCATCGGCTGACAGCCCGGCGGCAGAGCCTGCCGGCTGGCCCCCGCCACCGGGAGCGCACCCCTGCACGCCACAGCCACCGCAACACGCACAGCCACAGGCACAGCATCGCAGGTCACATGACGAGGGCGGCCGCGCCCGCCGCAGCCTCGAAGGCGCCGCCGGCCCGGCCGCCAGCGCTTGCTGGCCTCGGCTGCAGCAACTCAGCCTGCTCGCCGCACCCAACCTGGAGCTACCCGAGCGACTGGCGTGCCTCCTCACCGCAGCCTCAGCCTCCGGCCAGCTCCACGCGCTGCAGTTGCCCGCCGCAGCCCTGGGCGCCGCGCCCGGCGGCCGCGACGTGCGCCCTGGCGCCTTCGCGCCCGCGCTCACCTGCCTGCACCTGGACCTCCCCGATAGCGCCCTGCACGCCCCCCGGCGGCTGGCTGCCACGCTGGCGCCGCTCGCCGATAGCTTAACGTGCTTGGTGCTGGGCATGGGGCCCAGCGGCGGCGGCGACGGCCCCCCTGGTGCGGCGGCGGCGTTGGGTGCGGCGGGCGCAGCCGGAGGCGGGGGCAGCGTGGAGGCAGGTGTGTTCACGGCCCTGCGGCGGCTGCAGCAGGTGGTGGTGGCGGGCCGGCAGCTGCAGCTGGACTGCGGTGATCTGGGGGCGCTGGCGGGCATGCCCTGCTTGCACAGCCTGGAGGCCGCGGGGCTGCGGCTGACGGAGGCGGCGCTTGCGGCGGCAGCGGCGTCTGCCGACGACGACGGCGCCGACGGGCCACCCGGCGCCTGGATGGACCTGGTGCTTGGGGGCGGAGGCGGAGGCGGCGGAGGAGGAGGCGGCGGCACTGAGGCTGCCGGCGGCGGCAGCTGCATTGAGGGCGCGGCGGCGGTGGCGCCGCGCAGGTGGCCGTGGCGCGGCCGGTGGGACCTGCCGGCGGGCCTGACGCAGCTGGTGCTGCGGGAGCACCCCGCGTGCGGCTGGCAGCGGCCGGCCCACCTGGCGGCGCTGCGGCCGCCGGCGGGGCTGCGGGCGGTGGCGCTGGGCGGGCTGACGCTGTGGGCGGGGCGCGAGGAGCGCGACGTGACGGAGCGCGGCGGGGCGCTGCAGCCGGGGGGCGAGGCGGCGCTGCGGGGCGCGCTGGCGTTCCTGAAGTGGCGGCTGCAGCCGCTGCCGCCTCCTCTGCCGCCGTCGCCGTCGCAGGACGCAGGAACAGAGGATTCGGGGATCGTTAGTGCCAGCTGCCGCGGTGCCTCGGGCCGCACGGACACGGGCCCGGGCCGGCGGCTGCGCGAGCCCGCGCCGGCCCTGACGCTGGAGGTGCGTAAGCTGGAGTTCGGCGCGGCACTGCGGCCGGTGGGCAGCCTGCTGGGCAACGGCAGCGGCGCGGGCAGCCATGGCGGCTGGATGGCGGCGCTGGGGCGGCTGCGGCTGCGGCGGCTGCGTCTGGTGGGCTTCGGGATGCGGCCGGCGGATGTGGAGCTGCTGGCGGCGCAGCTGCCGGAACTGCAGGCAAGCAGTGGGGGCAGGCAGGCCCGCACGGTCTGCTTCGATCGCACGCGTGATTTCGAGCGGGAACGAAACGCCAAGGTTTGGGCTTTAGAGTTCAGTGTCGGTGTTAGCAATGCAGGCCTGCCATGGTTGGAGTTTGTAAATGTCCGTTACTGCGCCGCCCTGGCGTGCGCTCCCTTGTGTGCCACCCACGTGCAGGAGCTGCGTCTGGACCGGGTGGCGCTGTCGGCGGCGCAGGTGGAGGCGGCGGCACGGCACCTCACCGGCCTCAGGGTGCGTCTGTGGCGTCTCGCGCTCCCTGTCTCGCGGCCGAGATCGCGCCCGTGCATTGGGCGGTCCCTCATTTGTGTGCGCGTGCCTGAAACGCCCCCGGTGGCTGAGTCCTCTCGCCCCTGCATGAGCACTTCTGTAGCATCATGACGAGCGCCTGCCGCCACCACCTGCGTGTGCCCGCAGAGCATTGCGCTGTCGCGCTGTGACGTGTCGCCGCCGTCACTCACGGCGCTGTCGGGCCTGACGTGCCTCACTCGCCTGGAGCTGGACGCATCGCGGTGGCGCTGGCGGCGCAGCGTCAGCGTCAGCAGTGGCAGCAGCAGCGTCGGCCATGGCAGTGGCAGTAGCAGTAGCGGCTGCATTGGGGGCCGCAGTGGCGCTGGTGTCGTTACTGTGGCGATGCACGTTGTGGCGGCGCCGGAGGTGATGGCGGCGATGGCGGAGCTGAGGACGCGCACGCGGCAGCGCGTGCAGGTGGTCCTGGTGTGATAGCTATTAGCTAGGCACCCATCAGTTCAGGATGCTGACATGCGCTGGGGCGGCTCGACAGGAGCAGCTCCACCAGGGCCGTACACTTGCGGAGCTCGCTGATGCCGTCTGAGGAGTGGTGAAGACAAGTCAAGGGCTGTTTGTATAAGGATGCCAGGATGCCGTTGGTTTCGAGCGGTGCTGCCTGTGCCCGAGAGGCGTTCGGAGATGCCGGGATGAGCTTCAGACTTCTGAGTCACAGCGTGCAAAGGCACGAACCCGGATTGGTGCACCCCCGCACGCTGCATGAAGGCCTCCCCACACGACAGAGGCGCCCCAACCTTTCCCCAACTGCACACATAGTTACTTCTTCAAATACATGTAGGACCTGCATTCATTGAGCAGCGCAGGGGCCTCAGGTCACATGGCCGAGGAGCATTCGACCTGCTGCGCGGTCGAGCCGCAGCTGAAGTATGATATTCTAGGCGGCGACACCAGCAGTATTATAAGCAAGGAACGGATAACATGCATGACCCTTTCGGAGAAGATTTTGGCGCTCGGCACGGAACAAGGGCGCATCCATGTGCTGGACTACTCGGGCAACCAGGTGCACTTGCGCTGATTTGTTTACATGCATGTGATGCTATTATGTGCGCGTTAGGCTAACGGACATGTACTCCGGAGCATAAAGCCTCCCCGGACAGCCAGGGTTTTCCGCTCAAGCGGAGCATTTTCGCGCGATGCAGTCTATCGGTGTTTTAGGACTCAGTGAAATGTCCAAATGCGCCTGCAGGTGCGCCAGCTCAACGTGCACAAGACGCGGGTCAACGACATATCCTTTGACAAGGACGGGGAGCACGTCGCCAGCGCGTCCTCGGACTGCAGCGTCGTGGTGCGTGCGGCTTGCGGCCAAAGGGGCGGGATGGGTGGGGGAGCTCAGCCTCAGGGAAGAGGCAGGGCGGGTGGGGGGTGGGGCAGTGAACTGGGGTTTCCGGGTAATGGGGGGTCGTGTGAGCATTGGCCACATCCTGCTGCCACCCGGCTGGCATATGCCGAGCACCCTTGACGCCGGCTGCCTCGCGCCCACACCCGCCCCAGGTCACCAACCTGTACACGGAGCAGATCACGCGGCACGAGTTCCGCACGCCCGTCAAGGCAAGTGCGAGTGCGAATGCAGGTGCCGCCACAGTGGCCGCCATCATGCGCAGAGGCGTGGGGGGCGGGGGGAGGCGCGAGGGGGACCGGAGGGGTTCCACGCCGTGCCGCTTCACGGCAGGCCACGCCACGTGCTTGCTTGCGTCATTCCTGGCATCTCCTTCCAGTGATCACTACACACCATCCATCCGCCCCATCCACCCGATCCCCATCCACACGCTCACACACGGCACGCTCCACCTCACCTCACCTCACCTCACTTCACCTCATCTCATCACCCTATCGCCCACTCGCCCACCCACCGCTCCACCTGCCCAGGCCGTGGCGCTGGACCCGCGGCCGCCCGCCTCCGCCTCCTCCAGCCGCAGCAGCTGGCGCGACCTGGTCACGGGCAGTGTGGGCGGCGAGGTGACGCTGCACACCAAGGTGCGCGGCGAGGTGGAGGGGGTGGGCGACTGGGGGCTGCTGCAGGGGGGTCGGGCCTGGGGGGCGTGGGGCTGCGGGGCGCGGGCGCGGGGCTGCTGTGTGGTTACCGTACGGCAACAATTCCAGTTTGCGGGGCCTGTTCCTCTACGCTGGGGCGGGGCAGGGATGCAGCCATGCAGGCGAGTGTGGGGAGGCCTGGTCACCCAACCGCCTGCCCAACTAGCTGCCCAACCAACTGCCAACTGCCGCCCGGCGCCCGGCGCCCGTCTGTGCGGCGCCCTGCAGGGCTGGTTGGGCCGTGTGGACACGCCGCTGGCGGCCGCCGCCAGCCGGGACGCGGCGGCGGGCGGCGTGCTGGCGCTGCGCTGGAGCGGCACCCTGGTGGCCTGGGCCTTTGACAGCGCGGTGTCGGTGGGTGGGGCGGCCGGGCGGGTGCGGGGAGTCGGGGCAGAGCTAGGCGGGCAGCCCCATGTTGTACATGTGAGGACCGGAGGGGGGGTGCAGGGAGCAGCCGGGGGCCAGCACGCCCGCGGCGGTGAGGGCAGGTGCAGTACCGTGTGAAGTGCGGGCTGACCCGCTGTTACGGTAGTAGCTCCCTTCACAGGGTCTCTCTGGCCCGGTCCAGTCCACAGTTACAGCCGGCACGCACACCCACACCGATACCCGCGCCCACCCATGTCGTACAGGTCTACGACACACAGAGCTCGCAGCTCCTACGCACGCTGCGGCGGCACGAGTCGCGGCCGCCCGCCGCCGCCGCGCCGCGCCCGCCGCCCGCCAGCAGCCCCGCGCCGCCGCCCGGGGCGGCCGTGCGCCCCGCGCCCGCCGGCGCCCCTGAGGCCGCCGCCGCCGCGGCCGTCAGCAGCGTTGGCGACCTGCGGCGCTGCTCGCTGCTGTTCGCGCCGGACTCGCACCTCTACGTGGCGTGGAGCGATGTCATCCTGGTGGGTGGCCGGGCAGGCGGCCGGGCAGGGCGGGGCGGCCTTTTATAAGACACACGCGCTCTTCCCTACACCCACGCACACACGCACACGTCGCACCGCACGCACTGTCTCTTGCTTGCTTGTCGTTTTCCCTTGTGCTCTCTTACACACGCACATGACACGTGCACTGCAGGTGGCCCGCATCAGCACCTACGAGAACAACGTGGGCGCCACCGCGCCGCAGGTGGGGGGGCGGGTGCGGTGCCCTTTGCCCGGTGCGGTTGGGGCTGTGGACCACGCCGGCTTCCGCGCCCGCCAGCTGCTACTGCCGCTGCTGCTGCGTCACCTGCTGTGCTGCTGCTGCGCCCCCCCCCCGGCTGCAGGTTGAGGTGGTGGCGCGGATGCGGATGACCGAGGCGGTGCTGGTGGGTGCCGGCGTGGGGCGGCGGCGGGCGGCGTCAGGCGCGGCCCAGGGGTCCCGGGAGGGACAGCACTTGCGCAGCCTCCACATCTCCGTCTGCCCTCTAACCCACGCACACGCACACACACGGACAGGGCGTGTCCCCCTACGGCGACAACGACCTGGCGGTGCTGGTCTACCCCAACGGCCTGGCCGCACCCGCGGCGGCGGCACTGCCCCCGCAGCCGGCAGCCACGCCGGCGCCGGCAGGCACACCGGCGCCAGCGGCGGCCCAGCCCCAGCCCCAGGCCGCAGGTGACACAGCAGCGGCTGCAGCAGCGGCGCCGGCGCAACACCCGGCGGTGGCTGGGAGCGCAGCCGGGGCGGGGCCGGGCAGGCGGGAGGCGGACGGTGAGGAGCCGCCTGACCCGCTGGCGCCGGGCCGTACGCCGCAGGTACGCATTGGGCTGTGGCAGGCGTGTTACTGCATGGTGCGAGTGCGGTGGGGTTGCGGATGGGGTTGTGGCTCTGATGTGATTCGGACCCCATGTGCACCACCCGCACTCTGCTACCTCGCACGCTTCCACGCTGCCGCACACACACACGCCCGCCCGCGCACACGCCCGCAGCTGGTGATCCTGGCTCGGGCCGACCACCGCGAGTGGGCGCGCGACGCTGTGCACCTGCCCGGAGCCGACCGCCTCGCGCCGCGGCAGTACCTGGGCCTGCTGCCCGCGCTGCCGCACCACCTGCAGCAGCAGCAGCAGCAGCCGGCCGTAGCGGCAGTAGCAGCAGCCGCTGGGGCGTCACCGGGGCCGGCAGTAGCGGCAGCAGCTGCAGCAGGCGGCACGCCGTTCGGCGGGCGGAGCGGCGCGGCGGCGGCGGGCACGGCGGCGGGGGGCGCGACCACGCCGCGGCGCGCAAGCGGGGCTGGTGGCGGCGGCGGCGGCAGCGTTCCGGGCTCGGGGGACGTGACGCCGCGGGCCAGCGTGGCGAGCAGCGTGGGCTCGGCGTCGCCGGGCCCGGGGGGCCTGGGCCAGGCGGCGGCGCCGCCGCGGCGGCTGGTTCCAATCTGGATCGACGGCCAGGAGCTGATGCTGTTCGTGGCGGCGCCCACGGTGGGTTCTGGATCCAGACGGACGCCGATGGACTCGGTGACGGTTGAGGAAGGTCGTTGTGGTTGAAGACGGTTGTGGTTGCTGGCGTGTGATAAGCCAGCCGCAGCCCCTGCTTGATTGCCCAGCCCCCACCCCTTCTATGTACCATCTTTGCAACCCCTCCCCTAATTACACACACATCTCGCATGCAAACATGCCGCAGGCCATCGCCACCGCCCGCTCCCGCGACGCCGCGGACCGCGTCGCCTGGCTGCTGGAGCGGCGGCGCTGGGAGGAGGCGCTGGGGGTGGTGGAGGAGGCGGCGCCGGGGGCGCTGCCGCCCGGGACGTACGACAAGTGGGTGCGCGGGCGCTTGGGTGCATGGGGCCCGTGGCGGCGGGGGGGGGGCGTAGCCGCCCTTGTGAAGGGTTTGGGGAAGCTTTTGGGAAAGAATCTCTCTAACATCTCCTTGACCCTGCAACCCGCCCACACACACATACAAGCATTCACGTTTCGTTTCCTTCTATACCTCGCACGCGCGTTGCGTGTCCTTCTATGAAATGCACACCTACACGAGCGCACAACAAACACGCACACGCACACCTATGCACGCGATGCCGCAGGGTGATTGACGGCTACATCGAGGAGCTGATGACGGGCCAGGCCTATGAGGCCGCGGTGCAGCTGGCGGGCCGGCTGCTGGGCGGCCAGCAGCAGCGCTGGGAGCGGTTCGTGTACCTGTTCGCGCAGGTGAGGGGGGGGGCGGGGGCGGGGGTGAGGGGTGGAGTAGTTTTTTCCGATGGAGGTGGGGGTGGGGGTGGTTGCGGGGTTGGGATGGAGGGGTCTGGTGGGTTCTTGGCGGTTCTTGGGAGTGGGTGGGTGGGTGCGCGGGGTCGTTGCGGGCGCCGCCCGACAATCAACCCTGCTTGTCCCCCCGCCCCCTTGGCCCCCCGCCCCCTTGCAACCCCCCCAGGTCCGGCAGCTGCCCAAGCTGGTGCCGTACATCCCCACCGACCACCCGCGCCTCAGGTGCGCACGTGCGTGTGTGCTCCCGGCCTCCCCACACCGTTACACACGTGTGCCCTGTAACCTGCACAGCAGCCACCGCAGCACAGCAGCCACCTTCCGAGTGCCCCGCTCAGCCCGCCCGTTGCCCAGCCCTGCCGCCGCTCCCGCCGCCCACACCCAGCCACGCACCCACTCCCTCCCCACCCCACCCCATCCCCAGGACCGCTGTGTACGACATGGCGCTGCAGTCGCTACTGCCGTCCCCCGCCGACCACGCCACGCTGCTGGCTGTAGCAAAGCGCTGGCCGCCCGGCGCCTACTCCATGGCGGCGCTGGCCGACGCAGTAGCGGCGCGGCTGCGGCGGCTGCAGCAGCAGCAACAGGCAGCCGCTGCAGGCGGTGCTGCGGGCGCGGCGGCGGGGGCGGCGGGCGCGGCGCCGCTGCCGGCTCCGGGTGTGGGCGGCGGCGAGGGCGGCGCGGCGGACCCGCTGTGGCAGCTGCTGGCGTGGCTGTATGAGCAGCAGGTGGGGGGTGGGTATGGTGGGGGTAGGGTGAGTGTGCACACTCGCTATACTTGGACCCCCTGCTCCTCGCTCTCATCCGTACCGTATATGCACACGCATTGGCTCGGTTCGGTTGGGTTTGGATTACACACACACGTATGTACCATCTTTGCAACCCGCCCCCCTTACCACCCACACACACACCTACATCCACGCACACGCAGGGCCGGCCCGACCTGGCCCTGTCCATCTACCTGCGGCTGCGGTCGCCCGCCGTGTTCGCGTTCGTGACCAGCCACGGCCTGCAGGTGAGCAGTAGCAGCGGCAGTAGCAGCCGCGATAGCTGCAGCAGTAGCAGCCAACCATTCTTGCAACTCGCCTGTCTTGCTTAGCTACTGCTGGTACTCACAACCCAACCCCCCCCCCCCCGCCCCCCCTCACCCCTCACCCCGGCCCCGGCCCCGGCCCCCAACCCCCCGCCCGCCCAGGCCAACCTGCTGGGCCGCGCCGCCGACCTGTTCGAGGTGGACGAGCGGGCGGCGCTGGGGCTGCTCACCGCGCACGCCGACGCGCTGCCGCCCGGCAACGTGGTGCCCAGCCTACAGGTGCGGCGGGGTGTGGGCGGGGGTGGTGGTGGTCGGGGGGTTGTAAACACCAGCCCAATCTAAACCGGCGGGGGTGGGGCGTGTGGTGGGGCGGGTCGTCTGGTCGATTGGAAGCGCGACTCGCTCCTCCCCCGCGGCTGCGTCGTGACGCCGCCCGCCTCCCTCGCACTGCACCGCCCTCCCCCGCGCTACACTCTGTGCACCATCTGCGCAATCCCCCCCGCCCCGCCCCGCCCCGCGCCGCCGTGCTTACAGGAGGCGCAGCGCGCCGCGGCCTCCCCCGCCGCCGCCGAGGCCTGGCGGCGGCGGCTGTTCGCCTACCTGGCGGGGCTGTTCGCGGTGGACAGCTCCGTGGCGGCGGACTGGCACGACCTGCAGGTGCGGGGGGGGGTCCATGCGGGGATTCTCCGGCGCCCCCGTGCGACTCGCTTGCTTGACGTGCGCCCGGCATGCGCCGTTTATACGCTCTGCCGCCGATCCACCCGCCACTACCGCCTACCCGCCACTGCCGCTACCTATCCGCCACTGCCGCCTACCCGCCACGCAGGTGTCGCTGACTGCCGACTACCAGTCCTCCAAGCTGATGGACCTGCTGGTGTCGTCCCAGTACTACTCGCTGGAGGTGCGGGGTGTGTGTGGGGGCCCCTGCTCAAGAACCTGCTGTACTGCTGCTCCTAACCACCCCCAACTTCAACTTCTTAGTCTTGCATCATCGCCATCCACATCCTCCCTTCACACCCGCCTCCGCCTCCGCCACATACTCCCTCCCCCCGCAGGCGGCTCTGGCCATCTGCGAGGCGCGCGGGCTGGTGGCTGAGCAGGTTTTTGTGCTGGGCCGCATGGGCAACGCCGACCAGGCGCTGCGGCTCATCATCGACCGCCTGGGCGACATACCCAGGGTGGGGGGGGGGGGGCGTAAGGGGGGGTTGTGAATACCATCCCAAGCTAAACCAAGCTGGGGTTACTGTGAACCAATCCCGAAAGGAAACATCAGCGCTGCAAGGAGAAAGGGGGGGCTGGGGGTGGGCGGTGGGCGGTTCGGTACAGGGGGCTTGCAAAGATGGTAAGGGACGTGTAGCAGATGGGAAGGGCGGGAGCGGCGGGCAGGACTGAAGGAGCGCCGGAGGGATCTTCACAGCATCACTGCGGGGCCACCCGCCATCGCCCATCCACCCCCACCCCCCCTGCAGGCCATCGACTTTGTGGTGGGCCAGCGCGACGAGGAGCTGTGGGGGCGGCTCATCGACTGGGCGCTGGGCAGCCCCGACACCACCGGCCAGCTGCTGGACTGCATCGGTGAGGGGGGGCTAGGGTTAAGGGGGGTGGGGTGGTGGGGGGGGGGGGTTGGGGTGGATGTCAGCCGAATCTGAGCCAAGCCCGTACCAAAGCCAGTGCATAAGGACGATGAGCAGAGCAGGGGCTAACACGCACGCGCGCGCACGCGCACACGCACACACACCGGGCACATCCCCGAACTCCCCCCTCCCCCTCCCCCTCCTCTCCCCGCCCCCAAAGGCGGCTACGTGGACCCGCTGCTGCTGGTGCGCCGCATCCCGCGCGGCATGGAGGTGGCGCGGCTGCGGGACCGGCTGCGGGCCATCATTGCCGACTACCGGTAGGCGGGGCGGGGGAGGGAGGGGAGGGGAGTGAAGGGAGGGTGGGTTAGAGAGGGTGGGGGCGGGGGATGGGGGCTGGGCAGGACTGGCACAGGGCTGGGTTTTGAGCGGTCAAGCGTGGGAGCGAAGCAGTCATGGGAGGTTGGGGCAGGGCAGGATGGAGCAGGATTGCAACTCCCACACGGGTCTTGCGGCCGTTGCGGCTGTTGCGGCTGTTGCGGCCGCTGTGTGGCCTGTCCAGCTCGATCCACACCCACCCCCTGCTACACTTACTCTTACCATCCCTGACTCCCTCCCTCCCTTGCCCCCTCCTGCCGCCCCCCACCCCACCCCCTCACCCCGCAGCACGCAGACCTCCCTGCGCGAGGGCTGCAACGCCATCCTGCGCGCCGACTGCCGCCACCTGCTGGCGCGGCTGCTGGACGGCGCCCGCCGCGCGCTGCCGGCGGTGCTGGTGCAACTGCAGCGGCCGGGCGGCGGCGGGGACGGCGAGGGGGCGGAGTGGTACAGGTGAGGGCGCTGGGGGGGGGGGGGGCGGGCACCATCACACGGCCACGTGGGTGCAGGTAGCGGGAGGCTGCGGTTCCAACGACGCCCCAGGCTTCCCTGACACGCTGGCTTGCGAATTCGCCATCCTCATCATAATTAACAGCAACAGCAGCAGTAGCAGCCTGCTGTGTCGTTTTGTTCACCGCCGCCCTGCTACGCCCCCTGCGCCACCGCCGCCAGGTGCGACATGGTGCACGGCGGCCGCCTGCAGCCCGTGGCGGCGTCGGAGGTGCCCTGGGAGGCGGCCGGCTGGGGCGGAGCCCCCGCGGGCGACCACGCTGCGGGCGGCGGCGCCGCCGCGTCCCGCCTGCCCGGCGGCGGCGCCGCCACCGCGGCCGGCGGGCGCGGCTCCAGCTCCCAGTTGGCGCACTCGGGCTCGGCGCCACCCGGGGCGCTGTCGCGAGCGCACGGCGCTTCCGCGCCCTCGCTTGAGGCCGCAGGAGGCGGCGGCGCGGCGGGCGCGCGGCGGCGGGCGGCAATGCTTGGGGCCGGCGGCGCGGGCAGCGGGCCGGAGCTGGTGCCTGGCGGCCTGCCGGCGTGGGCGATGGAGGACGCGGCGACCGCTACGGGAACCACAGGGGGCATTTGGGCGGCGCAGCCGGCTGTGTCGGTGTCGGAGTCTGGGTCTCGCGGCACCGGCGGCGGTGCCGGCGGCGGAGCGGGCGCCGGGCTGTGGGTGGGCTTCAATCTGGCGGCCGGCAGGGCGCGGCTGAGCGGCGAGGTGGGTTGATTTGAAGAGCAAACTGGGAAGGCTGGGAGCTTTACATTGATCACAGGGTGCACCGCCGGGTTGTTATTGTCGCATGAATGGTCGGTAGGTTTGCACGGCTGCTCATTCGTTGCAATGATCCACCACCAATCCAACCTTTAAAACATCCTCGAAGCTGCTTCCCTTGGGCTCTGCCTGTGCTCCCCCCGCAGGACGGCCTCGGGGGACACCACGGCGGCGGCGGCCCCGGCGGCGGCAACAGCCGTCGTGGCGGCGGCGGGCAGGGGCAGGGGCCAGGCGGCATGCCACGTGGGCCAGCGGCGGTAGCCGCAGCTGGGGTGGGAGGCGGCGGAGCGGGGGGCGGGCTGGGCTGGTCGTCACGGGCGGGCGGGGGCGGCGGGCCGGGCGGCGGCACGGGCGGGCTGGTGCTGGGGTCGCTGTGGCAGCACGTGGCGGGCACCGGTACCGCCGCATGAGGTACGGCGCCCGCCGGCATCGTACACGGTGTACGGTCATCTCTGACTATGAGCATGAGAGCATGACTCTGTGTGCACTTGCATTGCAGCGCGTTTTTGTGAACGATGTACGGCTGACGGTGTGTGCTCCCGTGCCAGGTTGGGTCCAGACATTCTTGAACTGCTCCTGTTAGGGGCCGGGCGGCTGGCTGTTTGCGCACCTGCGCGCGGGTGTGCGGGTGTGGATGCGGCTGTAAGAACGATGCCATGTGATGTTGGGTGTTCGCAAGGAGGCTGCGTTGCTGCGGTTTGGGGATCTGCGGCGTAGGAAGAGGGTCCCCGGGTTCTGAGGATGCGTGTGCTGCGGTATGGGACGCCACCGCACGCCACCATGTGCCATTCGAACGATGTGACACGCGAGTTGTTTTCCCCCTCGCCCCCGCCCACAGCACAGGCCCACCATCTCGTTGTCAGCGGTGGTAGCTATGTGGGAAAGCACCAGCGGGTGGTCATAGGCGGATTAACGTAGAACCTGGCAGCGCGGTGCCAATGCGTGAACCCTACGCTGACCCACGGGCCCCCATTGCCGTAAGCACGAGCATGCGCTGTCCTCTTCGTTCCCTTTCCGCTGCACACGGAAATAACAAGTGCACGCAGAGATCTAGCCCATCAAAACGAAGATTGTGCTCGGCCCAAGCCCAGTGCGACGAATGACGGTCGAGGCCTCGACCGTCTCAGCGCCGGCCGCCGCGGCGACCGCAGGCGAGGCGGCCACTGCCGCAGCCTGCGGCGTCAAGCAGCCTCTGCAGGCGCCGCGGCAGCGCGCGCCGCGGCCGGCGCTGCCTCTGACGCTCAGCTGCAGGTGGGTGGGGGCGCTGGGGAAGGCGTGCGCCGTGCGCCGCCAGCGCCGCGCGCGCGATCTGGCTTCCGTCGGCCAGCAATAACGCCCACCGCATTGCGCTGTCATTGGCACATCCGCATCCCTGTGTTGTATGCGTATTCCTCTGCCTGCTCTCCTGCCTCCTGGCACACGCACCCAACGCCGCGCAGCCTGCCGGCGCACGTGCCCGTCACCTTCGACCTGGGCGACGGCTCGCCGCCGCTGCCGGTGCCCGCGGACGTGGCCCCGCTGTTCGCGCCGCTCACCCTGGCCGGCGCGCCCGGGAAGACCGCCTTCCAGCTCACCAACCGCATCGTGTACGCGCCGCTCACGCGCATGCGCGCGCTCGGCACCATCCCGCAGCCGGCGGCGGCGGTGTACTACGCCCAGCGCGCGGTGCGGGGCGGCCTCCTGATAACCGAGGCGACCAACATCAGCGCCGAGGCCTACGGGTGAGTGCGTGAGTGGGTGGGTGGTTGGGTGATGTGGGGCGGTGTGCGGCGGTCCTCACTATTGCTGGGCGGGCACGCAATACTGGTATGCAATGAAGACGGGGACGCCGCGTGTGTGTCAGAGGGCAAAATGAAAGGCCGTGCGTGCGTGCATGCGTGTGTGTCTGTGTGTGTCTGTGCATCTGCGTGTGTGTCTGTGTGTGTCTGCGCATCTGCGCAGTTTTGGGGGCTGGCGGACTGCGCGGGCGCCCGGCAGATCGGGAGACCCAGGGCCTACAGTAATACTAGCTAGCACTCAAACCTGCTGCATTGAACCCGCCCCGGCCGCGTATGTGCGCAACACAACCAGCTACCTCAACTCGCCGGGCATGTACTGTACTGCCGGAGCAGCTGGAGGCCTGGAAGCCCATCGTGAGGGCCGTGCGCGGCAAGGGCGCCGTGTTCTTCTGCCAGCTGTGGCACACCGGCCGCGCCTCTCACAACGGTAAGCGGGGCGCCCCGGGGGTTCCGTGTCCGTCTGCCATGCCTGGCGTGCGTGCCGGGCACCTGGCGTGCTGGATGCACTGGACATGGCGCTTGTGACGGCAACGAGTGTGGTCGGGGCACGGTGGCCGACGGGGCAGAGCCTGGGAGGCGGTGCTAAGGCCCGGGCGCATTTCTGGCGTACCGGTATGCGTGCAGCTTACTTCGACTCCGGCAAGGCCAATACCCGGCATGCTGTTCACACTCCAGCACTGGTCGCCGCCGCCCACGTCGCCCCACGCCGCCCCTTGACAGACCTGCAGCCGCATGGCGCCGCGCCCGTCAGCTCCAGCGCCCGGCCCATCACCTCGCCCGAGTACACCGTGTACACGCCCGCCGGCCCCAAGCCCTACCCCGTGCCTCGCGCCGCTGCATGCGCCTGCTGCTGGCGGCCCCAGCTCTTCATGACATGCATGGGCCTGTGCAGCGCCGCCTGCAGTGCGTGCTGCGACAGTGCGTGCTGCGACAGTGCGTGCTGCGACAGTGCGTGCTGGCGTTTCTGCGCATGCTGCACTTTGGTTGCCTGCCGGACGTGCTCCAAGTCGCGCGAGCAGCGCATACAACCCAACCTGGATCTAGCAGCCCCGCCGCACATGCTTGCCTATCCCGCGCCTACACCGCGCCTACACCACGCCGCGCCGCGCCCGCCCCCCCCTGCCGCAGCCACGCGCGAGGACATCAAGCGCATCGTGCAGGAGTACGCCGCCGCCGCCGTGGCCGCCATCGAGGTGGCGGGCTTCGACGGCGTGGAGATCCACGGCGCGAACGGCTACCTGATCGACCAGTGAGCTGTGCGATACGAGGGCTGTCGTCGTGATTGCTTGGTCATTGCGAATGGTTACCCGATCGGGCAGTGAGTTGCGATATGAGGGCGACACGAGTGCACGGGTGCACGGGTGCAGCGGCTCGTGTGGCAGAGAGCGCATGTGTGGATTAGTCGCCCGGCCGCCGGTGTCTTTGTGGCAACGCCTCATCAGCTAGCCGCTCCCTCCGCCCGCTGCGCAACCCAACCCGCTCCAATCCCAGGTTCATCAAGGACAGCGTGAACGACCGCACCGACGAGTACGGCGGCAGCATTGAGAACCGCTGCCGCTTCGCGCTGGAGGTGGTGGAGGCGGTGGTGGCGGCGGTGGGCGCGGACCGCGTGGGCATCCGCCTCAGCCCCTTCACCAACTTCCTCGACGCCGCCGACTCCACGCCGTACGGCACGCACGTATACCTGTGCGAGCAGCTGAACAGGCACGGCCTGGCCTACCTGCACATGGTGGAGCCGCGCATGGCGGGTGGGTGGGCGGGTGGGCACGGCGTGCGGGCACGATGGGCGCATGCCGTGCAATACCGTACGGTGGGGTACGTACAGGGACAGGAGGACACGTGGGTCCGGCAGCAGATGTTGCCGCGCCGCGTGGACAGGGGTGGGACTGAGGTGGTGGGGGTTGGTCGTCACAGGCACTCCGTTGGCTCCGTTCGCCAGGCAGCAGTTGCCGGACCAGGTTGCAGATGCCAGGACGCCCGGCAGGCTGTGTGGCCGTACACACGCCCATATACATACGCGGTGTGCGTGCGCTGCCCTGTTTTCGCGGGCTCGCAGGCAACGAGGAGCGCGCGACCGTGGAGACGCTGCTGCCGTTCCGGGCGGTGTGGAAGGGTGCCTTCATCGCGGCGGGCGGCTTCCGGCCCGCCACCGGCGCGCAGGCGGTGGCCGCGGCGCACTGCGACCTGGTGGCGTACGGCAGGTGGGCAAGGCGTGTGTGTGCCTGTGCATGTGCGCATGACGGGGCGGGGGCAGCACATTGTTGACGCCGGCACAGAGATGCTGCGGTTGTGAACTTGGCTTATATTATCAACCGCCGCCCGCCTGTGGCCCTACCTGCACGCAGGTGGTACCTGGCCAACCCCGACTTCCACAAGTGCATCCTGCTGGGCGCCCCGCTGAACCCCTACCACCGCGACACCTTCTACTCGGGCGGCACTGAGGGCTACACCGACTACCTCACCCTGGAGCAGCTGGAGGGGCTTCAGGAGAAGGAGCAGCAGAAGCGCGGGGATGCGGCCGCGACGGCTCCGTACGCCTGACGGCACATACAAGCGGTGAAGCGGCAATGGCGCTGGCGCAATAGATAGCGGTACCTGCAGGGTCCCCGTGCAGGCAGGAGGCGGGAGTCGGATGGGGTGCTGACCTGCGATCCACCCGCCTAGTTGCTGTGGAGTTGTACGGTGCACGAATGGACGAGTCGGGGGAGTGGTGGTCCGACTTATGAATGCGAGGTTACAAGAAGGGGACAGTGTAAACACCATCACGGCTACGAGGGAAGCCACCGACTTATGCTATCGGAGTCAACGCGTCGGGGAAGCCTCACACTGAGCCGCTGAGGGGCCCCTTGCGAGTTATTGCTGTGTTAAGGAACGCCATGATGCCCTTTTGAGCGCGTGTTGGCCTGAAGTGGAACGACGTTTCGGTGTTGCGGCTAGCGGCACCGTGCCGCTCGGCCGGCGGACTCGAAACCCCTGACCGTCAGATGTTGCACCCGGGCCCCGACTGATGAATGTCTAAATATGCAGATTTATAACAAGCTCATGTACGCCGCCAGCAGTGCCGAGCGCGTGGCTCGAGCCAATTGCGAACAAGTCGCAGGGTCTCCGCCTCGCGCCCTTTTGGCCGGATTGCCCGGCTTGTCTGCTCGCATATATTAAGCTTACACGTATACTACCTGCTATAACTGCACATTTCTGCTGGTCTTGCATTTCAGCTATCTACTCGGCAATCGCTCGCTCGACTCTGTGCCTGGCAGCTGTTTTTGTTTAGGGCGGCCAGAGAGCCGCAGGGAGAAAGAAGAAGATGGAGCGGTTCCAGGTACGTGGGCTAGCACAGCGCTGGCCCCGGGCCTACACCGCACGCGGGAATCCGTCCTTGAAGCGTAAGTTCACGAGGGAAAGCATGGGGGCTAAAGGAGTTTCCTCTGCTTGCAGGTGATTCAAAGCCTGGGCTCGGGCTCCTTCGGTACCGTGCGCTTGGTGAAGGATGTTGCCGCGGAGAAGCTGCTTGCCATGAAAGTTCTTAATAGGCGCGATGCTAGCAAGTATGTGGAAGCGGAAATCGTGAACCACAGCCTTCTCCGCCATCCGCACGTAAGTTGCCCTCACAGCGGGTATGCGCACGGTCTGGCGCGATCAGTTGTTGGGGAAGCATTACTCTGGCGTCGGGAGGCGCGCCGATGGGCGTGCCGGGTGAAGACGGCTCAGCATCGCGGTGCTGAATTGGGGAGGAAGCTGTACGCTTTTGGGGCCACGGGGTCGCCCCTGGGTTGCGGCGTGCCTTGTCGCGGGAAGCGCAACTTCGGATTACTAACGTGGGGAGCGTTCGCGGACCAAACCGCCGGGTCGAGGGTGAGGGAGGTAGCACGTCTGGTGTGGTGCCGGCCGGGTGCCGGACCCGAAGCACTGTGTGAGCACTCGCGGGGCTGCCTGACGCCTGAGCCGCTCAGCAGCGCACATGGGAATGATGGGGCTGGCGCCGGAGCCGCGGCGGCCTGCCGGGCGTGCAGCCGGCGGGTTGACGGGCACCGCACTCTGGCGCTGGCGAAAACGGGGCCACACCAGGCACCAGACACCACTCGGGGCGAAGGGCTCCTGAGCGGGTAGTGGAACGGGCGCAACCTCCTTCCCCCCCCCCCGGGGAGACCCGGTCCAACCCGGCTACCCCTCTCTCCCCACCTGCGCGCCGCCACCCGCACCATCCGCGCCCACCCCACCCCACCCGCCCACCTACCCCACACCCCTACACCTCCCGCCCCGCCCCCCAGATCGTGCACTTCCGCGAGGTGTTCCTCACCGACGAGCACCTGTGCATCGTGATGGAGTACGCCAACGGCGGCTCGCTGTTCTCCATGGTGCGGCAGCAGCGCCGGCTCAAGGAGTCCATGGCGCGCTGGTTCTTCCAGCAGCTCATCCTGGCGGTGGACTACTGCCACAAGCGCGGCGTGGCCAACCGCGACATCAAGCTGGAGAACCTGCTGCTGCACCTGGAGGAGGGGCTGCCGCACCCGCTGCTCAAGATGTGCGACTTTGGGTACAGCAAGGCGGACTTCAGGTGCGGGCGTGCAAGTGGGCGGGGCGGGGCGAGTGGGCGGCTGGGGGAGGGCGGCGGGGGGTTGGGCCGGGGCGGGGTGGGTAGTGGTTGAGAGGATGGGGGCGCAGGCGGTCGGCCGGGATGGGCGCTTGGGAGGAAAGAGGGTCGTGGGCATCGCGGTGTGTGGGAGCCGTGTCCTGGGCGGCCTGGGGCGTGCGGACGTCGGCCTGGCGGCTGACCCGCCCGCCCGCCCTCCTGCCTGCCGCTCACCGCCACCCCGCACCCGCGCCTCACACCCGCACCCGCACCCCTGCGTACGCCGCCGCAGGTCCGCGGCCAAGAGCCAGGTGGGCACGTTGAGCTACATGGCCCCGGAGGTGATGAAGAGCTGCGGCGCCTACTACGACGCCAAGATCGCGGACGTGTGGAGCTGCGGCGTGGTGCTGTACGTCATGCTGTACGGGTGAGGGGGCAGTAGGGCGGGGAGGGAGGAGGGAGGAGGGAGGAGGGAGGAGGGGGGACGGAGGAGGGAGGAGGGAGGACGGAGGAGGGAGGAGGGAGGAGGGGGGACGGAGGAGGGGGGACGGAGGAGGGGGGACGGAGGAGGGAGGACGGAGGAGGGAGGAGGGAGGAGGCGTGGGTGAAGGGATGGGCGGAGGGGGAAGGGAGGCATGGGCGGACAGCCAGGCCGGGCCGCGGCATGGGCAGCAATGCTCCGGACACGCCGGACCGCTGATGTGGTGCCACTGCTGCCTTCACCCCAACTCGCCCTCGGCGCTGCAACCTCCCCCTCTCCCGTGATCATGCATGGAACCCCCTGCCGTCTACCACTTCATTGACTAATTACGAATGCAACCCCCGCTGCCCATTTTGCGCTCCAGCATCTACCCCTTCGACAACCAGGGCGAGGACGCGGGGCTGAGCGAGGCGCAGAAGGTGCGCAAGATGCTGGAGCGCATGGAGAACGAGGCGTACGCGCTCAACCCTCAGGTGCGTGCGTGGCTGCGTGGGTGGGTGCGTGGGTGCGCAGTGCATCGAGCGCCGTTGCGTGTGTGGCGTGTGGCTGCGGAAGGACTGCAGGAGGAGGAGGGGACAGGGAGGGGAAGTGGGGGAGCAGCAGGGGGTGGGGTTCGAGGTTTGGTTAGGGGGGTCCAGAGCGGGAGACGGGGTTGGAGGCCCTCTTAAGGTGGGCCACCAATGGGAGGGCCGTGCGAGCTGCGCAGGCAGGTGTAGCGGGAGCAGCCAGGCGCAGGCTCCGGGGGCGAAGCCAGCAGCACAGCACTCGCACTGACAGCGGGCGCCACCAGCGCCGCGCCTCAGGCCACATACCCAGCCACCTGCACACTGCACACATACAACCACTCACACTCTCATTCACACATGCCCACACGCCCGCCCGCCCGCGCACCAGGTGCCGGTGACCGAGGAGTGCATCGACATGCTGCGCGGCCTGCTCAAGCCGGCGCCGGAGTCGCGCTTCACCATCGACAAGATCATGGAGCACCCCTGGTTCAACAAGAAGCTGCCGCCGCAGGTGGGGGCGTGTGGCTGTGGGTGCGGGGTGGGTGTGCATGGGTGGGTGCGTGGGCGGGCGGGCGGGTCGGGGCCCGGCTCCCGGCTTCTCGTTCGTGGCCCTGACACCCTGCCGCTCCCCCCCCCACGGACTCGGCGACCCAGCCCCGCTGCCCCTGCTCAGCCCCGCTGCCCCCCTGCTCGCCTCTACGCCTGCTATACAACCTGCAATGCGCTTCTCTTGGCCATCCGTGTAACCTGACCCCGCACCCGCGGCCCCCGCACCCGCCGCCCCCGCCAGGCCCGCGAGATGAACGTGTACTACCTCAACCTGCCCGTGCCGCCCGAGTACCAGCGGCCGGAGCAGATCAAGTCGCTGCTGGAGGAGGCGCGCGCGGTGGGCGGCCGGTAGGCGCCCGCAGTTGCTGGGGAGGCAGCGGCCGGCAGCTGCTGGGGAGGCGGCGGCCGGTGGGGGGGGGGGGCGAGGGAGAGCCGGGAGGCGCGGTTGTGGTGGTGGTCAGGGTGTGGGTTGTGGGTGTGGGGAGTGGGTGGTGGTCAGGGTGTGGGTTGTGGGTGTGGGGAGTGGGTGTGGGTTGTGGCGGCTGGTGCATGCGCCGGATCACGAGCCTGAGGGCGGGCGGCAGGGGCTGCAGGTGGGGGAAAGAATGTGGCACAGAGCTGCAGCATCATACAGCGGGGGGGGAGGGTGTCACAAGATCTCTTGCCAGCCGTGTTACCTTGCGTTTGGCCTGGCCGGAAACGGAGGCGTACATATTGCCCGGGGCGGGGTGAGGCAGGCGTCGGCACGCCCTGCCTTGATGCGTTCGAGCAGGAGCCAGAGCTGAGGATCGAATCACTGCGCTGGCGGCGGCGTGTGTAGGTTTGTGGAGGGGTGATGCGGGTGTGCAAATCTGTATGGGGGCTGTGGCTGCGATTTGTGTGGGCTGTGCTTGAGGGGCGGAATCGGCACTAGCGGGGGCCCCACGCGTGTGCGCATTGTGCTGGCCTATCACTGCAGTGGGCAACGGTTGCATTGAGTGTGTCCGAGCGTGGCGTGCGTGACGTTGTTGGTGTGTGGCTTTCATAAATGCAGCAGGTGGTAGACTGGGGGAGGTTTAGACAGGAAAGGCCAAGATGCCGGCGGCCAAGAAGCGTCGCGTCTGAGAACCTGAATCCCGAATATGCATATAGTGTCGGCGTGTTATCTTCATTGACGTGCGTGTGTGTATGTGTGCTTGGGATGCGCGCCTTGCCCTGGGCAAGAGGATTTCAGATGTGTGCTGTTCAACGTTCTCAGCCGTCCGTGCTTGGTGTGTGTGGGGGGGTGGGGAGGTGCGTCAAACGTGTGCGCACGGGAGCCTAACCATGCTCGGTAGCGCTGGTCGGAGGATTGTGCTAACAGTACGGTGCCTACGACTCGGCAAGTGGGAGGTCTTATGAGTAATAAGGTGGCGGTGGAGCCGAGGTCCAGGCCTAGGTGAGATAGGTGCGATGTGACTGCTATAAACGTGAATACGTGATGGTTCTAAATTTATTCTGCAACAATAGCGCGGCTGGTGAGGCAGCAAGACGGTACGCGTGATGGTGATGTGGCAAATGTGAGTGCGGGGGGCGACACGGCGATGGATGGTGGAGGTTTGAATCAATCGGATACAATTTCAATTGCGCGGATAATGAACGGCGATGGGCACGGGCAGCACCGGTGTGGTCGACACATGACTGATGTGAGATATGGCACAGCTGCGGGCGGCAGGACTGTTGCAATAGAAGGCTGGCGCCCTACGGGGCTCGCGGCACTGGACGGTGGGCTGCTGCTGCTGCCGCTGCAGCTACGGTCAGCCGGATGAAGGCGATTGGGCAGCACAAAGGTGCGTGGGAATGTGGGATGCGTTACGGGTGGACGTGTGTGGCGTCCCGAACCCTGTAACCAAAGGGCGGAAGAGTCGCACTGTCACAACATGGGTGGCCCGCGGCCGAAGTCCTTCCAACGCCGCGTCGCCGGCCCCCCGCCACTCGTGCCAGAGCCATGACTTAGGTGTGCACCGTACCAGTTCGCAATCCGCCGGAATCCGCGTGCACGACATCCACACGCACCAGCCACGTCGACTGTCGGCTTGCTGGGTGCGGGGAATTCAACTGTCACCACTGGGGCATGCCAACTCTCGCCCTTGTCCTGTTCCTACCACCACATCAACTGTCGGAACCATACAATGCACGAAGCACGCACAGCAAATTGCCTTGAGCTTTAGCCCTGCCCGCGCTTGCCTCCGCTACCGCTACCGCTACCCCCACGCGCACCCGGCAGCCAGCGCTCATCCTGCAACCGGTCCGCTCATCTGGCTGCTGCCACCGGCAGAGCTCCCCGGCCCTGCGGCAGCCGCCCGGGCTCGCCGCTCTTTGGCCTGCAGCCACTCCGCATACTGCTTCCCCAGCAGCTGCCTCCCACCGCAGCCGCTGTTGCCGGCGGCGCCCACGCCACCACCGCACCCGTCCCCGCTTGAACCGGGCTCGCCATCCTGCGTGCCTGACCCGGCACCGCCACAGCTGCCGTGCGTCTTGCTCTGCGACCCGGCTCCGATAACCACTCCCACCGCGCTGTTCTGGCTTCCATTCCCCGCGCTGCTCACGCCTCCGCCTCCACCACCGAAGCCGAAGCCCCCGCTGCTGCAGCCACCGCCGCCGCGCCGCCGCGCCTGCTCCAACCGGGCGTGGTCGGCGTGCCCGCGGGTGCGGAAGGTCACAGGCAGTGCCAACAGCTGCGCCGGCGTGAGGCGCGTCATCTTGTCGAACAGGGCGGCCTCCACCTGCGCTGGAAGCCCGCTGCCACTGCTACTGCTACTGCTGTTGTGGGAGGTGCTACAGCCTCCAGCACCGGCCCCAGCAGCGACCCTCAGCGGCTGCTTTCCGCCGCAGTCCCCATGCTCGCCGTCCTCCGCAGGGCGGCAGCAGTGCCCGAACGCCAGCAGCACGGCCTGCGCCGCGGCCGGCTGCGTGCGCTGCTGCAGCACGCCGAACAGCCAGGCCCGCAGCTGCGCCGGCAGTGTGGCCGGCCTCCCCTCCTCCTCCTCCGCGCCCTGCTGACCGCACTCGGCCTGCCGGGCGCGCTTGCTGGCGGGCGGCGACTGCCCCGCCAAGGGCTGCAGCAGCAGCGAGGACAGCGCGCGGTCGCGCTGCGCCGCCCGCCGCCGCGAGCGCAGCTGCTCCGCATCCAGGTCCTGCAACGCCGCACCGGCGACAGGGAGTGCGCAGCGCGCGGTTCAGATTGCGAGCTCACAAGCACAAGGGGGGACAGCCCGAAGCGTGCGAGGACGCCAGGGGCGCGAGAAAGGTCACGGATCACCCCCCGGCCCCGGGCTTCATGCTGCGTGTGGAACCGACTGCGCGCCGAGGCACCAACCGCACCTGCAGCTCCGCCAGCAGCACCAGCAGCTGCTGCAGCTCCTGCGGCACCGCCGCGGCTGCGGCTGCGGCGCCAGCCCCGCCGCCGCCGCCGCCACTGCCCCCGCCGCCGGCCCCGCTGCCGGCCCCGGCACTGCCGCCCCGCATCAGCGCTGCTGCCAGGCGCCGCTCCCACCAGCGCATGGCCGTGAACAGCAGCGGCATCACCTCGAACCTGGACACAGACACACGCGGACACACGGCAAAGCCTCTTGGAGTTTTCCCTTGTGCTCTCTACCACACACAGCAGGAATGCTTAAGGAGCAGCCGGCAAGCAGGTGGCAAGCATAATGATGCGTGTGTAAGCTGGGAGCTCGTGGCTGCAGCGACGACATGAATCTGCTGCGAGAGTGCCGAGCTCACACAACACACCCACCCACCTGCAGGCGAACACGGCCACCAGCCGCCCCTCTTGCGGCCCCCCGCCGCCCCCGCCTGCGCCCGGCCCGCCGCCGGACGGCTGCAGCAGCAGCAGCTGCCCCGCCACCCGCACACAGCCGTGCTGCAGGTCCTTGAACAGCGCACTGCTACATCCACTGCTGCCGCCGCCGCCACTGCCATTGCTACAGCCGCTACTGCCGCCGGCGGCCGCCTCATACGCCTCCGCCACGGCTGCTGCCGCGCGCGCAGCCGCCATGACCGCGAGCATGTTGCCCGCGGTCAGCTCCCCGTTGCTGCAGCCGCCGGCAGTGCCGCCACCGCCGCCGGCCGCGCCGCTAGCGGACCTGCAACGCAGGAGCAGACGAGCGGGCAGGGGCCACGAGCGACACACAGCGTCAGCACCGGGGCTCACACACACACACGCACGGCCATCCCTGCGCACCGCGCTCACCGCTCCAGCCGACGCCGCCACCCCTCCGCCAGCTGCCGCATTGGCCTCAGCGCCGCCCAGCCTGCGCCAGCACCGCCAGCAGCCACCGGGCTGCCCGGAGCGGCGCCAGCCGCGCCAGTGCCTTGCGCTGTTGCCGTTGCCACGGCCTCGTCGTCGGCCGCCGCGCGGCGCGCCTGCTCCCACAGCGACAGCGCCGCGGGCAGCTGCTGCAGCGGCAGCGCGGGGCCGCGCCGCACCGCCGCGCGCACGCACTCGTGCTGCAGCGCCGCCAGCTCCCAGCAGCGCGCCAGGCTGCGTGTGCATGTGTGCGGGCAGTTGAAATGGAGCGCGTGAATGGATCCTGTCGGCGCCTTCGTGATGCGTATCCTCGTGCCAATAGCCCCGTACAGACACGCCACGACGAACCCCTGGCGTGGCACGGTCATCTCCCTCCCCCACCAAACAAACACACACTCACTCGAACAGCTGCCCGATGAAGGCGACGTCCCAGTCCGGCCGCACCGCGGTGCGGCCCATCACCCACGCCGCCGCCGCCGCCACCACCAGTGGCTCATGGCCCGGCAGCGACATGCCCACAGGGGCGGCGGCCCGCGGGCGCTTGGTGCCGCCTGGGGACCACGTGAGCTCACTGCCACCGTCTTCCTCCTCCTCGTCATCTAGCGTGCTTAGAAAGAAGCTGCGGGCGGGCGGGCAGGCAGCACGCACGAATGAGTCCATAGGCCACGGGCAAGCGCCACGCGTACAGCCCTCACTGAGCAAGGTTATACTTAATAGACTACCGTAACACTCACTCGTCAAACAGGCTGCTGCGAGAGTAGAGCGCCAGCGCCGCCGCCAGCACGGTGCAGGGCTTGCCGCCGGCGTGCGCGTCCGGGTGCGCAAAGGCCACCTCCCGGGGCGCCGCCGCCCGCAGCCGCTCCGCCAGCGCGCGCCGGCAGCGCGCCGCAGCCAGGTCGTCGGCGCCGGAGCGCTGCAGCGCGGCGCTGGAGCTGTCACCCGCAGGCGCCTGCGGCGAGCGCAATGTCCCAAGCTTTGCCAGGTGTGCTCAAGGCTAACCTTCCTTGCAATGGCGGATGGGCTGATGCGCGATATGCAGTAAGAAAATGGGCTGGGCAAGTGCGCAAAAGGGTCCGTGCGCGCAGCTCACCAGCAGCGGCAGCGCCACCTGCACCCGCGCCTCAACGCCCCGCCGCCCGTCGCGCACGCCGCCCACCAGCACCACGCCGCCACCGCTGGCCGCTCCAAGCGCGCCGCGCGCCGCGTGCAGCCGCTGCGTGCCCGCCACTGGCACTCGCTGCCACCACCCACCGCCGGCACCACCAGCGCCACTGCTGCCACCACTTCTAGGCCCTTTAGCTGCAGTGGGCGCTGCATCGCCTGGTGCCGTTGCCGCCGCCGCCGCCGTGCGGAGGTCCAGTCGGAAGATGGACGGGTCGAAGGGGGCGGCGGTACGGCACGGCTGCCTGCTGCCGTACACGACGAAATACGGCAGCACGTCATCCGCCATCACCGCCGCCTCGTCGTCGTACACGGGCGCGTCGCTGGTGCTTGTGCTGGTGGTGCCGATGCCGGTGTTGGTGCCGGTGCTGGTGCTGGTGGCTGTGCTGGGGCCGCCAGGCGGCGGCGGCGGCTCCTGCAGCAGCTGGCACAGGCCGCTGTCCAGGTCGATGCGGTGCAGCAGCCAGCGGTGGAAGGCGGGCGGCGCCGGCGCCGGCTGGCCGGGATGAGCGGGCCGGTGCTGCTGCTGCGCGGCTACCGGGCGGGCGGTGGTGGACAGGACGTACAGGGCGCCGTCGTGAACACGAGTGGCCAGCGCCCTCAGCGGGTCGGGGAAGGGCGGCGCCGCCACCGCCGATGCGCTGTTGTGCCTGGAGGCGGACCCATCACTGCCACTGCCACTGCCACTCGCTGCCACCAGCGGCAGGCGGTGCCACGTCACCTGCTCCACCACCGCCTCACCGCCGACGTACGCGGCATCCCGCCATGCCGCCTCGCCACACCCGCCGACGCTGCCGCCGACGCTGTTGCACGCGGCCGCACCGGTCCCAAGCAAGTCCCCATCGGCTGTAGTTGCAGTGGCAGCAACATCTGCGGCCGCGATTGTGGCTCCAGCTTCGGCGCCCGCGCCACTGCCGCTGCCGCGTCCGCCTCCTGGCCGGCCCGGCATCGGCAGCTGCGCCCAGTAGCAGCACGGCTCCGTGTCCGCGGGCCGCAACTCGAGGCCTGCCGCGGCGTCCGCAGCCGCGGAGCCGTACGCGCCGGCGCCCCATATGGAGGGGCTGGTGGTGACGTGGCGCCAGCCGCCGTACAGCCACAGGCGGCACGTGCGACCGTCCACCGCCATGTGGTGGCCCTCACGCGCGGACGGCGGCGCGCAGGGCCGCGACGCGCTGCCGCCGAGCGCCGCCGCAGCCCCCTGCCCCTGCCGCTGCCCCTGCCGCCGCTGGTCGTGGCCCTGCGGAGGCTGCGCTGCGCCTGGTGCGCCAGCGGCGGTCCCCGGCTGCCGCCACACGTCCGCGACCTGAGCCTGGCCGGCCGCATCGCCGGCCGCCGCCAAGGCCGCACCTGCCATGGCTGCCGCCGGCGCGCCGCCCACCGCCTCCCACCAGTTCCGCCCTGCTCCCGCCAGCCCAGCCCAAGCCCCTGCCCCTGCCGCCCCGCCTCCACCCCCACCCCCAGCTGCTCCGCCGCCGTACTCTGACCCGTCCGGCATCAGCTGCCGCACCAGCGCACGGCACACGACGCGGTGCTCCCCCGGCAGCGGCCGCAGCGGGTCGGGCGCCAGGACCAGCACCCGCAGGTCTGACGTGGCGGCGCCGGGGCCGGCGGCGGCGGCGGAGCCGCCACCGGCATCCGCGGGCGTGACGCCGCCATGGATCAGCACACAGGCGCCGTAGGTGGCCACCGCGCAGCCCTGCAGTTTCCGCCCGCCAGACACAAAGTAACACAATCAGGATATGTGGTTGTAGGATAGAACAAGCATAGCGCTAGCTACTGAGTAGTGAGTTGGTTAGCCAGCGCTGAATAGCAAACACGGCCGGGGGCCTACGCCGATGCCGCCTCCCTCGCCGTTGAGCAGCTGCAGCCTCGTACCTCGAGGGCCGGCAGCGGCGCGCCACGGACCGCCGGCCGGCCACCAGGGCCGCCGCCAAACTCCGCGCCGCCCATGGTGTCGGCATCAAAATGCGCCGCCGCCGCTAGCACGCCCGCACCGGCACCGGCACCCGCTCCCGCACCAGCAGGACCGCCGCCGGCGCCGCCTGGCGCACCGCCCTGGCGCTCCTGCTGCTGCTCCGGCGGCCGCTGCAGCAGCCGCACCGCGCCCCTCAGCGGCCGCAGCTCGGTGCCGCCCTCGTGCAGACGGCTCTGGTCGGGCAGCTGGGTGGGGTGGCGCTCCTCGGTGTTGGTGCCCGTGTCCGCGGCGCGCAGCACGCGCGGCGCGGCGCCGGGGCCGGCAGCAGCTGCGGCCGCGCGACCGCGCGGGAGGCCGGGGTTGGATGAGGGCGTGCCGGCGCTGCGGCCGCCGACCATGAGCAGCGTGCGCTGGCGGTAGATGACCAGGCGGCCGCCGGACAGCGCCAGGTCGCATGTGTGGCCGCTCTGCAGGGTCACGGCCGGCGGCGTGGCCTCGCAGCAGGCAGCGTGCAGCCAGCCCCGGTAGCGGCCCGCCTCGTCGTGGTCGTCGTCGTTGACGGCAGGTCCGCTGCCGTTGCCTCCTGCATCGCAGGACAAGGCCGGGTGTGTGCGGGACCAGTGTGCAGGGACCGGAAAGCAGGTGTTAAGTGCCGGGACGGGTCCACCGCATACCGACGGCCCCCGGCTCACTGCAAGCATGCCTAGGTTGTTTGATCTTTTTGTGTTGTGGCATACCCCGGTTTGCGGACGCTTCGTAGCATCGCTTGACGCTATCGCGCACATGCTCCGGCAGGGAACTCCATCCCGCGTGGCGCAGAAGCCCCTCGAGAGCCCTTTCTGCGTGAAAACTAGAGCCTAGGACTGAGTCCATGTTTAACCAGCAAGCCGTCATTTCTGAGGGGCTGTCATGTTATTGAACACAAGCACGGAATAGCCGCAGCTGTCTCTTCCTGTCTGAGGCTTGTGCGAGCCATAAAAACCATAAAACCCTCAAGCTCATTTGTTTTTGTAATTTGACGTATGCTTCTAGCATGCTAAAGTGAGGGCAAAGAAAACACAGCACGTTTGCCGATCGCCGCACCTTGGATCCTGCCCTGTCTCACACTCCAGAATGACCAGCGCCTACTATAGAGCAATTAGTCTTGCCCTGTCGATAATCTATCGCGCGCTGTAGATAATCTGATCGCTGCAAGCTTTGCCCGGCGCCTGCAAGCTCTCAATTCTTGAACCATGCAGACCCAGATGCGTGCCAGCCGACAGGCGTTCAGCGGGCTAGCCAAGCCTAAGGTCATGCTACCCCGTGTGGCGGTGAAGACCCAAGTGAGATTGATTTCCGACCCACGCACACTCTGGCCGCAAGTGGATTTGCAGGCGGCCTAGACTGTTGTGTGAAGCCAGTGTATAGAATTTCCTAGCAAAGTTCAGAGATCGACCAGACTCGCGTCGACGAGTTGCGCCCATCCATCAGCTTGCGCACGGCCGTTTGCTGAGCTTGCTTTTCATGGCTGCAGGCGTACGTGGAGGCCTCAACCAGCTACGCTGTGCTGCAGCAGGCGGTCGCTTACGGTGAGTTAGGAAGGATGGGGCGGGGTGTTGCGGGCGCCCTCCGAGGGCTGGTGCCGCGTGTCCTGGTGCCGGCGTGGCGCAACTGCACTACACGGGCGGCTTCACTACCTCCCTGAATTTCGCTGAATCGCGTTCACGCGCGCTCTTACCCCAGCCCCTTGACGCCCCCTGCCCCGTTCCCCATCGTGTTGCATGGCGCCTGCAGCTGTGGTGCTGGGCGCTGAGGGCCTGTACACGCGGTAGGCTGCTGATGCCGGCCCGGGAACTCCTGGGAACTCGAACCGGGCGTGGTGCCCCATGGCTCAGGGGCCGTGGAAGCTGGGGCCTGGGGCGCTACAGCTGGAGTGCAGTCGCAAGAGCCGCGATGCGACCTGGTCGTGCCCGTGTGTATTTAGGTTTTCAGCGTGGCCAGGCGAACCCTGCTGATATCTCTGCTGCTCTGCTGCCCGCGTGCTCGCAGCTCTCAACTGCCGGAGGGCGCCGCCGGCCGGTGGGTGGCGCACGTGCATCCGGACTGGGCGCCTGCATGATTGGGTTGGTGGAGGTGGCAGATCCGCATATGCCAATAGCCAACGGTGGTGGGGGCCGCGGTCGCCGGGGCTGCTCACAAGCTGTGCGGGGCCGTCTGGTGGAGCCTCCAGCCTAACGTACCGTATGTCCGTATCTCACAGTTATCTGCCCACCAAGCCCACGTCGTAACGATGTGCGCCTGCATGGCTGCATGTCCACAGGCCCGAGGTGGTGCCGGTCGCTGCGGGTGTGGGCACCACTGCCCTGGTGAGTGCGTGTTTCACACGGCCGTGGGTGCAGCCGCTGGCCGGTACTCGTACGGGCGACCGGTGTGCAGCCGGCGCAATCGCCCTTGCCACACCGCCCCAGGCGCTGCCGATGCCGATGCCCACCCAATGCGCCCCATCCCAGACCCAACCAGCCCCGCCCCATCCCAGGGCCCCGCCCCTCCCTGACTCCACCCTTCCCGCTGCGTCCCACCGCACCTCACATCACCCCATCGCACCCACCCTCACCCGCACCCCACCCCGCCCCCTGCCTGTCTTGTGTGACTGTGTGCACACAGGCGTGCGCGCTGGTGTCGCTCAACAACGACGCGCTGTACACGCCCGCCTTCATCGTGGGCCTGCTGTCCAGCGGCGCCATGCTGGCCTACTGCGTCAAGCGCACGCTGGACGTCAGTGAGTGGCGCAGGGCGGGGCCGGGAGGGGCACGGAGGGGCGGGGGCAGGGGCAGGGAGCTGGGGCGCGAGGGACGAGCCAGGGGTGGAGGCGCAGGTGCACAGGTTTGCTAGGTGGGAGGGCAGGCCAGGGCAATGCTGCAAGGGCACAGGGAGCCGGCGGCGGCTGGGAGGAGCGTACAAGCCGCGGCTGTGGTGCTTGCGAGCCAGGGCAGGGAGGGCTTGCACGGGTAGGTCGGCGCCACTGCAATCCACAGGCACACGGCCTCACCCGCCGAGCCCCATCCCCGGCTGCCCCATCCCCGGCTGCCCCGGCTGACCCTGCCCGCGGCCCCTGCCGCCTGCACCTCTCTGCGTGCGATCTCGCCCCTCATCTCCCACTCCCCAGAGCAGGACGACACCGACTGGCCCGGCCCCAAGGCCTGGCCCGCCACCATGGGCCTCATCTCCTTCTTCGCGCTCAACGTCTTCATCCAGGCGCTGAGGGTGAGCGGCAGGGCGGCAGCGGGAGCAGGAGCGGGAGCGGGAGCGGGAGCGGGAGCGGGAGCGGGAGCGGGAGCGGGAGCGGGAGCCAGGGGCGGCACACGGGGGGCGGGTGGGGCAGTGGGGCAGGCTGGCTGCTCGGCGGAGGTGCATGGAATAGCATGGGGGAGATGACTTGGCTTGCTCGGCGCCGGATCAACAGCCGTACGCTATTCGGCGCCGGATCAACGGTCGTACGCGTGTCACTGATGGCATGTACCCAACTGCTGGCGCAATCTGCAGGCGGAGCTGTAAGCTGGAGGCGTTCGGGTCGCTGCGGACTTACGGGGCGTGCATGCACGGTGGGGAGGTCTCCCTGTGCTGGGTTGGGGGGGGGGGGGGGTGCCGCACCTTGAAGGCGTCGATGAGGGAGGAGCACGAGTCACAGCTGGCTTTAGAGATTTGGCTTCAAATGGAGGGAGGAACGTGCGTGCCGTGTGCGCACGGCTGAAGGGGGATCTGAGGGCATGATGTGGAAGGAGACAGAGGCAATGGATCCACGTGGCGTGCCGCCACTGGAAGTTGGCAGAGGGCGGAACGGCCCCTGGCGGCATTCACGTTCATTGTGCCGCAGTCGTGTCTGGCCGCGGATGCAAGGTTGAGGCAGTGCGGCGCTTTGTGTGTGTGGTGGTTCGGTCGATCCGAGCGACCACGTCGACGGGCATCGTACGGCGGGCATTGCAAGTGAGGGCGGTCAAGCCGCCGCGGCGGCGTGGGCCATACTTGCTCAGTGTAAATGCACTTCCTGGAGCCTCCCCTGGCACCGACTCACCTTGCGCTACCGTACCAGAGGGGCAGCCTTCCTGCCACAGACCGTGTTCCAAGGCCCAGCTCTCATCAACATGCGGCCCAGGTGGCCCATGCGGCCAGGGTGGGGTTCGTTGCTTGACTATGCTCCTGAGGCTGACTGTGCGGGTACAATGGCAGTAAGAACAAGAACTGCTGGACAGCTAGACAGACAGGACTTCAACATAGTGCCCAGCATCATGCAGTGGGGTTCCTGCGGGCAAGGAGAAACGTGGGGTCTTGGCGACCAAGGAGGCCCGTGGGGCTCTGGCGCGCGCTGTTCAGGCGTTGAACTGACCTTGCCGGCCGTCACGGGTCCCGCGCTTGGCATTTCTGTTGGGACGCGCAATGCCGCCCTCACCTTCTAGGACACCGCCGCACCTACCGCGCGGAGCAGTAACAGACGTTCACGCCAAGTCGCCGACACCCAACTCCTGCAAACCACGCGCGCGCACGCCGACACCATGGCCGACTGCCCCTGGCGCCCCACGCCCAAGAATCTGGCGCGCTGGGAGAAGCTGGAGAACAGCGACAAATTCCTGCATTCATCGCAGGTAGGCAGCGCTACTGAGGCCGTGGGGCCGTGAGGCTGTGGGGTGGTCCTGTTCCCGTAGGGGTGCCGCTTCCTCGCGTAGACGAAGTCAGCGTCCCCGCCAAGTCAACTGAGCAGGATAGGAGCAGGGACCACGGACTGGATTGGGGGGCGGGTTGGCGAAGCATTCACGGTGGATCGTAGCAGATGGAGGGTCAGAGGTGTTGCGATACGCGGATGCAATGCCGCCCGCCACAGATGGCAAGGGATCTGTAGCCCGCCAGGCCGCCACACGTACACGTACACATACACGCAAGCGCGCTCATCGCATACCTGCCCCTAACCTTCCTCTCCTCCCCCGTTCCAACCCAACACACGCCCAGGCCCGCGACGGCCGGCTGGATTGCAACTACTGCGGCAAGGGCCCGCTGCGCATTGTGGGCTGGGGCGACTGGGCCGGACAGAACGATCCCTAAAAGGTGGGCACGGAGCTAGGGGAGGGGAGGGGAGGGGAGGGGAGGGGAGGGGAGGGGAGGGGAGGGGAGGGGAGGGGAGGGGAGGGGAGGGGAGGGGAGGGGAGGGGAGGGGAGGGGAGGGGAGGGGAGGGGAGGGGAGGGGAGGGGAGGGGAGGGGAGGGGAGGGGCGCCATGCGTTTGTTTCGGGTGTCCGGGTTGGCCGGCGGCCTGGCCGGGAGTCATGAGGCTATTCGTGACACGGTGGTGGCGTGTGGTATGTAAGGGGGGTTGGGGGTCGCTCGATGCCCACGCGCCCCTCAGACCCCAGGGCATGTACCGCCCCGGCGCGCTGCCTGCAGGCCACGGTGGACCACGTGCACCCGCTGTCCCGCGGCGGCGCCGACTCCGCCGCCAACATGGTGGTGTCCTGCACCGCCTGCAACTACGCTAAGGGCGACAAGCTGCTGCGCTGAATGATAGCCTGATGAGGCGCAATGAGGAGGAGGCGTCGATGAAGCGATGAACAGCCTTAATGAGGAGCACTGACGGAGATCGCAGGCAGTTTGCTGTTGACTCGATTGGATAGCAGTAAGAATTTTGCACGACCCCACGCTGTTGGGGTATGTGTCGAGGTTGTATCACCGGGGGGCGGGTGACCGTGCACGGTGGGGGGGCCCCGGCGCCTGCGTACAGTAACGTGTTACGTGTCACGGGGTCGAGTCGCCAAGCGCTGTAACTTTAGCATTCCATGTCTAGGCGACCCAAACCAAAGCTTGAAGAAAGAAGAGCAGAGCGCGTGTGCATCTGCAGGTCAGGCTGGCGCGGCATCTCGGCCGCGTGCCCCGCCATTGTGTCCCAAGCAGATCAAGCAAGCTTAACGGCATACCCTTACACCAGGGGCATGCATGAGGTGAGATCGAGTCCCGTCACCACAGTATGGCGGGTGGCCGTGCCCGGCCGGGTGCCCCCATGCCCCTCTGCCTATCGTGCTCGCTGGCTCGTGAGCTGCGTCAGCAGGTCCCTCCTGTAACCAACGCAATCTACTGCCTAAACAAAAGCGCGCAGTCCTGCGCTCCGCGTGCGCTCCGCGTGCGCTCCGCGTGTCGTATTGCGCGCATACGCAGCCGCCAGCCGCCAACAGCCGCCGCCAGCAGCCGCCAGCCGCCAACAGCCGCCGCCAGCAGCCGCCAGCCGCCAACAGCCGCCGCCAGCCGCCGCCAGCCGCCAACAGCCGCCGCCAGCCGCCGCCAGCCGCCAACAGCCGCCAACAGCCGCCAACAGCCGCCGCCAGCCGCCAACAGCCGCCGCCAGCCGCCAACAGCCGCCAACAGCCGCCAACAGCCGCCAACAGCCGCCAACAGCCGCCAATAGCTCCGTCTCGCTCCACCACGCCGCATGCGTGCACATCTCGACTGTGCGCGCATACGCAGCCCAGCACCTCCCACTACCTACGCCTCACGCACTGACCCACTGCCGCGACCATGTCCACGCGCCGGTCACCGCGCCGCCGCGCAGACCAGCTGTGTCCACGCGGCCCACTGCTCTTTGCGCGCACCCATCAACACGCGAGTCTGCCATCGAGCAATATGACGATGCACCAAACGCATTTGCGTCCTTCCTTGCTGCTGCTTGCCATTCAGGTCATCGAGCGCCGAACCCGGTGCTGCCGAACGCCGGTCTCCCGCAGCACACCCCCACCCGCATTCCCGTCCAGCCATGCGTATCCATACCTGTCCTACGGACAGGTATTTCCTGCAGGCTCCTGCTTCCAGTCCTTGGCCTTCAGCTTTGGCCTCACCAATCTCCACCACACGCGCCACGCCGTGTTTGTATGCCCCCCCCCCCACACACCCCACCCCCACAAACATGATCGCGCGCGGCCACCCCCAAAGCCTCCGCGGCATCCGCAAATAAATCCAATCTCTGCTTGAGTGCCAGGACGCCCACCTTGACAACCGACCCCCGTGAACGAGAACCACGTCACGATGAAGTTTATCGCAAATCGCACATCATGCACGTGTGTGTGCACGCTTGCCGACGGCATTGCGTTGCTAGATACCGTAGGTCAGACAGGGCTTGCCCCAGGTCGCGGCAGTGGCAAAACCCCCGAAACCTGCCATTATACCAGTACATCCGGCTCTTGTCGTTGGCATGTCGTAGTTAACCACCACCTGCCTTCCCCTTCCCGCTGCGCGTGTCTTACAGCCCCCGACCGCCTGCGCAGCCGCCAGCCCGCGGCCCTGCACGCCTCCAACCAATGGCCAGGCCCGCAGTCCGCGATGGGTACGGGCGCCCGCGGCAGACGGCCATCCAACCAGATGTGCTACAACAACAACAAAAACACGGAAAGCCCGTGCAAGCCACGCCCCTGGTCGCGGCTACGGCCGCAGCGCAGGAAAGCCCGTGCAAGCCACGCCCCTGGTCGCGGCTACGGCCGCAGCGCAGTCAATACATCATTTCCCAGCCCTTCTTTACCACTACAGACCCACCCGCCAAACACACCATGCGTCTCACCAACCAACCCCACTTGTCACCCCCCTGGCCCTTGCTGACATCAACCGTGTCAAACAATGCCACCGGTGCCCCCTCGCTGAGCTGGTGGGCCGACCCTGAGCGCGTGAAAGCGTGCAAGGCCCAGCCAGCCCTCCCGTCAAAAGGGCCGATTCAGCCTGCGGCTTTGCCTTTCAGCGCATCCATTCAGGCGGCCGCTTACCAACATCGCGCACACAGATACGGTATTATTAAAGAGAAATACATTCAAGCACGCGCGCAACGATGAGCTGTTCAGCAATCATCCTTTGATGAGCACTACCACCACCTGCACAGCAGCACGTGAGTTGGAGCTTCCAAGCCAGGCAACCCAGCGCTCGACCCAGAGCGTCAACTCTCAAGGGCAGCCAGTTGTGTGCGGCGCGGCAGCAGCAGGCGCCTCCGAATATCCGAGGAGGCGGCTCCGTTCCTGCCCGCACACAACAGGCACGCCGTGCCAGCCACCACACCTCACAGCTAAACCTTCATTTTTGGCGCACTGGAGCACATACGAATATGGCTTCATGAAGAAAGAGATCCTACGCGTCGAAGCGATTATCAACCAAGTGAGCATAAACAGCTGAGAGCGCTGTCACCCGCCCCCAACATAGCTTGCCAATTCTACAGCGCCGCCGCATCCACTTGCTTCTCGGGAACGGTGTTGCAATCAGGTACTCATCCACCGTGTAAAAACCTCCTGCTATCCCTCCTTAACTGGCCAGGGCTTTTCCTTGTGTCCTCTAAAGACGCACGCCCTCGATCAGGTGCGCTCGGTCTCATGCCGGCGCGCATGCACGACCGACCGCCATTTATTCAATGCGCCAGCGGGCTCTCCCGCACGTGCACACACCATGCGGCCTCGGCGCCCGCACATGCCGACCCATCTCCATGTTCCGTGCCTTGGGCGTTGCGGAAGCAGGGCCACCCCGCAACCACAAAATACCTTCTCTGTATCGCCCCTCATAGATAAACGCGCGTGTGCCTGTGCACGTTGTGTGCCTGTGCACGGTGCGCTTGCGCTATGCCCCATGTGTGCGGTGCGCCATGTGTGCGGAAGAATGGACCACGTTGACCAGCAGGCGCCTCAAGGCACGGGCTCGCTGCGCCCCTCTCTGCGGCCGGCCTTCCTGCGATGCAGTGCCTCCGGATGCGAACCTCCAACCGACGTGGTCCAACAAATCAGCAGCACGATACCCAACGTCCGCCTGCCAACCAGCCGCGCAACAGCATTTCGCATGCACTCGGCGTACAATTCTCTGGCTCCCCACGAGCTCCCCAGCAGCAATTCACACACTCCCATTTGGACCCGTAACCCATAACGTCCAACAAAGGAGCGAGGCAGCCCTTGCACCTGAACTTCAGTTTGCTCCTGACGGCGCCGGAACAGCTTGCGCGCGCCAGGCCGACAGCACGCCAACCAGTTCGAGCGGTGTAAACGCGGCGCTCGCCTGTCATCTCAGACCGTTGCGGCAAGACACCGCACTCCGTGTACGTATGTATGTCAACCCGCGCGTGAACCCCGCTCTTATAGCGGTCCAAACCACACAACCACCCGGCCTGGCGCCTCCTCCCGGTTCTCGTGTAGCCATCACCGTGCAGCGTGCGCAGCATTGAACCGTCACAAGACTGCGCCCTGCCATGGCCACGACGAGCAATGAAGCCGCCACCGCAACCCTTCGGACCAGGCAATGGCTTCCAGCAGCCGCCTGCGGCAAGCCCGCCACTGCGCTGACCAATGACGCCAACCTCCCATGACAACACGCCCACTTGATCCTGTGGAGAAGGTCGAAGTAGCACCACGAAGGAGACGACGAGCAAAGTGTGCGCATATATTAGCCGACTCATCGTGACCAGCAGTGCAGGTATCGCATGGTTTCGTGATCAATTTTGACAGAGTGTTTGGATAAGGGGGCCCTCTCTTCCGCCGCGATTCGCCTGCGCGAGCCACGCAAAGAAGTGAACCTTGGGTTCTGACCTTCGCTCAGCACTCCACACTGCCCGCATACA
This sequence comes from Chlamydomonas incerta, assembly GCA_016834605.1. Taxonomy (NCBI): domain Eukaryota; kingdom Viridiplantae; phylum Chlorophyta; class Chlorophyceae; order Chlamydomonadales; family Chlamydomonadaceae; genus Chlamydomonas; species Chlamydomonas incerta. Next base: position 659,547 of record JAEHOC010000012.1, read on the forward strand.
GAGCCATACTCCCATCAGCTATCGGGACTGTGCAATGCACTTCGGCACGCCACGCTTTCCAGATGCCGCCTGAAGGCTGCCTCGATGACTGGTGCAGCCGACAGCCTCGCTCCCCGCTCGCCGGACACATTTCCACACACAGGGGCCCATACTGTGGCGTGGTGCTCTCTTCCAGCACTTGCCCCTGCCACTGCTAGTCGCGCACGCCAGTCCAATCGTGCATGCTCCCGCAGGTGCGATGAGCCTGAGTCGCCTGATGAGCGGCTCCCTTCCCACCTAGTGCTCGCTGCAACCCAAAGACGAACTCTTATCGCTCGTGACAACTATGGCTGCCTGGTAACAAGACCCCCGCCATGCCCGACGGGCGGACGCATGCGTGCGTGTCGTGTTTCCTGACGACCACACTCGCGGAAGCAACGTAATCAAGTGCCCTGGATGCGCCGAAGTGCTGCAAACATAAAGTATCATGCTCGACTGCTTGGTGCCAAGTGCAAACACGTCCTCTTGGTTGTCGGCTGTCCTGACGGCAAGCCTTTGCAACGAATCATACGCAAGCCAGCCTCCCCCATGCCGTGGCCGTGGCCTGTGCAGCAACTAGCACAGCGACATGCAGCGCACGGGCGTGAGCACGTGCGCACGGGACGGCGCGGTGTGTCTCTCATTTGCCGGGCGGCGGCTCCGGGCGGCTATTGTTGTTTGCCAGCTTGGCCAAAGCCTGCACGACCCGACATGAAACGGCAAGGCACACAGCGCACATGTTTGGGTCGTTGAAGCGCGCGTAGCCCGTTCAGGCCTGCGTAGAAGCCCTGCGCACAGCCAGCGCCGCACCCATGCAGAGCGTGGCATGCGCGCTAGCGCAGGCCCCCGCGCGGCGCTCCCAGCTCACCTCCTGCAGACCCACGCCAACCAGGTTGGCGACCGCCGCAAACTCCCTGCTGACAGCGCGCTGCAGCCGCGGTGCGCCCCCGCCGTCACCGCCGTCGTCGCCGCCGCCGCCACGCGCACTGCCGCCGCCGTCAGCGCTTGGTGACAGCCCGTCTGCCGATGGCGCGGTGGCCCCGGCCGCGCCGCTTGGCGCCTGCTGTGCGCCGTCCGCATCGCCAGTGAGGCAGGCGCTGGCGTCCGGCAGGCCGGAGCTCTGGGCCCCTGCCGCTGCCTGGGCCGTGGCGGCGGTGTTGCTTGTGTTGGTGCCGTCACCGCTGCCCGAACCGTTTTCCGCCTGCGCCGCCGCCGATGCGTCCGCCATCTCCGTGTCCTGACTGCGCTCTGCGTCGCCCTTGGCGCCGGCGGCGGAGCCGGAGGCTGTCGCCGCGGCCGCGTCCAAAGCTGCGGCCGCCTCCGGCGACGGCGGCGGCGCGGCCTCCGCCCTGCCCTTGCTGCCCGTGGTGGACCTGGGGGCGGGCGGCTCTGCCTCATCGTCCATGTCAAGGTCCCCCGGCGGCTGCAGCGGCGGTGGCGGCAGACCCAGCGGCGGCGCGGCACCTGCGCCGCGGCCACCCGCGCCGCCGCGCGCCGCCGGCACGGCGCCGGGGACGCAGGGCCCCAGCGGCGCGTCGTCCGCGCCTGCCTCCCGCTTCGGCGCGAGGGCACCCGCGCCTGCAGCGGCCTCGCCCGACCCCGAAGACCGCCTCGCCGCGCCGCCGCCGCTGCCGCCGCCGCTGCTGGATCCAGCGGCCGCCATCATGCGGCGGCTGAAGAAAAGGTCCACCAGCATCGCGCCGGCGCCCGCGGCGCCGCCGCCAGCAGTAGCAGCAGCCTGGGAAACTTCGGTCGCCGCCGCCGTGACGGCCGCCGCGCCGCCGCCGCTGAGCGACGGCATGCGGCCCAGCGCTTCGTCCGCCGCCGCCGATGACGTCGGCGCCGGGCGCCGCCGCGCGTCGGCGGCGGCGGCACCGCCGCCGCCGTTGCCGCTGACGCGCGCCGCCGCCGCGGCCTTGGCCTGCCGCAGCAGGTCCTGCTGCTGCTCAATGGTCAGCTGCCGGCTGTCCTTGGCGGCGGAGTCCGCGGCGGCCGGCGGCGGCGCCGACGTCAGGTGCTGGCGCAGTCGCGCCTCGGCGCGCGCCGCCTCCACCGCCGCCTCCGCTGCCTCGGCAGGCCCCGGCGGCGCCGCCAGCGGGTTCGCGCCGCGTGCTCCGGCGCTGCCGCCGCCGCCGCCGGCAGCTCCGGCAGTGCCCGGGCCGGAGCGCTGGTGCTGGCGGAAGGGGTTGGGCGGCGAGGCCAGGTGCATGTCGTCCTGCAGGTTCAGCGACTGCTGCTGCCGGAAGGGGTTCGGGTCCATGCCAGGCGGCGGCAGCGGCGGCGCTCCACCGCGCGCGGGGCCCGACGTGGGCGGCGCGGCCCGTGCGGGCCCAGCCGGCGGTCCGGGGCGCGCCGGCGCCGACGCCGACGCCAGCAGGGCCGCGCGGTGCGCGCCGCTCAGGCCGTTGGCGACGGCGGCGGCGGCCGCGGCGGCCGTGACGTTGTTCCCCAGCAGGGACTGCAGCGCGGCGGGCGTGAGGGAGCGCGCGATGACGTTGTTGAGGTCGTCACTGGACAGCGGCTCCGCCTGCGCAGGGTGCGTGTGCGGGGTGGGTGCATTATGCATCATTAGCAGTGTGATATTGATGATAAGACGGTGATATTGGCAAGGTGCTGCGGCACACACGAATCTTGCGCGTGAGGGGAGGGGCATATGGGCGCACAGGCGCCGAGCCGAGCTGCACATGACAGGCGGCAGGCGGCCCCGAGACCCGGGTGCCCGGGTGACGCCGGAAAAATAACAAGAACTGCGCCGCTCTAAAAAAGAAGCCATGCGCCAAGCAACAAGCAGCGCGCGCTGCACAAGCTTGTCCCCCGCGCGCGCACCTGCGGCACCAGGATCTGGCACAGCAGGTTGACGGAGCCGTCGTCGCCCACATCGGGCGCGCCCACCAGGTAGGGCCCTGCGGCGGGCGGGACGGGTGGGCGGGTGGGTGGGCGGGCAGGTGGGTGGGCGGGTGGGTGGGGACGTTTGGCAAGGGCCTGGCGGCGGGCCTAGCAGCTCATAAACGGCCAACCCCCAACACCCAGCACAGCACAGCACGGTGACCAGCCGGCACGGTGGCAGCCTAGAGCACGAGCTGTGGCGGCCGGACCTGCGGCCCACGTCCCCCACGCCCCCCCCCATCCCCCAAACGCCGCGTGACTCACCCATCACGCTGCCCCTGCCCTCGAGGCTGGGCTGCAGCGAGATGGACCCGCTCGCCGCGCCGGCCGACGGCCGGCCGCGCGCGCCCGGCCCGCCGACACCGCCGCCGCCGCCGCGATCCGGAGCCAGGCCAGGGTGGCCACCTGCACCCGCACTCATCTCCGACCGCAGCAGCGGCTGCCGCAGCGGGCCCTCCCGGCCGCCCACCGAGCCCGTCGCGGCCAGGCTGCCGGCCGCCGGCAGCCGCCCCGCCGCGGCGGCAGCGGCGGCAGCGCCCGCCGGCGGCAGCGACCGCAGCGGCCCCGAGAACGACGGCCCCGAGCGCAGCGTCGACAGCCCGCCCGCCGACGGCACCGTGTCCAGCGGCCTGCCGGCGGCGCCGTGGCGCGCGCCCGCCGGCGGCGCCGTGGCGGGCGCCGGCGCAACGGCGCCGGTGCCGCCCGCCGACACCGAGCTGTTGCCCGAGGACCGGAACAGGCTGGCGCTGTTAATGGACACCAGACCGCCGCCGCCGCCGCGGGCGCCGCCGGCGCTCCGGAGCGCGGGCGGCGCCATGGCGCCGCGGCCGGCGCCTGCGGCGCCGGCGCCCGCGGCGGGCCCGCCGGAGCCGCCGGCTCCGCCGCTGCCGCCTCCGGCTGCGGCCAGGGTGGTCGCCAGCAGGCGCGCGGCGCTGTTGACGGCCTGGCGGGCGTCGCGTTCGCTGGAGTAGAGGCCCAGGTCGCGCACCGTGGCGCCGTCCCACAGGCCCGCGCCCGCCTGCGCGCACACAGAAGGGGCGGCGCGGCCCGCGGCCGGGGCTCAACACCAGCAGCGGCACGGCGCACACAGGTGCCGGCTACAAGCATCCCGGGGTGCTTCTCTTCGCGCATTGGCGCTCAACACGCCGACGATAGACACACATTTTGAGTGTAGTAAATCACCACACAGGGTGGTGGTGGTGGTGGTGGTGCACGAACGCACCTGGTTGCCGGGGGCGCTGGCGGAGGGCGGCGCGGCGTACAGCACTCCCACGAAGCCGCACCCGGGCGGCATGAGAGACTCCAGCTCGCAGCCTGTGTGCAGTGTGCAGTGGGCGTGGGGTCGGGAGGGGCCGCTCACGCTCACGCGCATGCGTGCTGCCGACGCTGTGGCGGCGCGGTTGACGCGCCCCCACACAAACACCACGTGCACGCGCCACAAGAGCCATGGGCGCAAGCCACACACGCTACAACAGCGCATCACAACAACCACCCGCCACGCAGCGCAAATGCTGATCGAAGCGGGTGCATACGCCGCCTGTACGCCCCGGCACTCACCGGGCGGCAGTTGGCTCTGGATTGCTTGGAACAGCCTCCGGCCCAAGCCAATGTGCTTCGGCGGCGGACCGCCGTGGTTGTGCGAGCCGCCGCCGCCCAACCCGGCCAGACCGCTACCCGCCAGTGCCAGCGCCGCTGGCACAGGGCCCACCGGCGGCAGCGCCGCCGCCGCCGCCGCCGCGTTCTCAATGGCCGCCATGACCGCCGCCTGGTCCGGCGGCGCCGTCGGAATCGCCGCCAGCGGCACGCCGCCGGCAGCGCCAGCAGCAACGGTGGCGGCAGCCATGACCGTCGCCGTGCTCGGGTCGAGGCGCAGGCCAGGGGCGGCGGCAGCGGGGACTGGCGGGCTGCGCGGGCGGCCGCCACCAGTGGCGGCTGCCGCCGCCGCCGCCGCCGCCGCAGGCGGCGCGGGCGCGGGCTCCGCTGCGTGCTCCAGCTCCCGTCGCTTCGCCGCCGGGCCGTCCACGCCGCCCGAGTCGTCCTTGCGCGGCAGGGCTTCGGGCGCCTCACCCGCATCCGGCTGCTTGCGCTTGGCGGCGCCGGTGGTGCCGGCGCCGCCGCTGCCGCCGCCGCCGCCGCCGCCGGCTGCGCCGCCGACGGCCGCTTGCAGCATGTGGTAGTGCTGCGAGGACACAATGCCGGCGGCGGCCAGGTGGTTCGCGCCCTGCAGCAGCAGCGGCAGCGGGAAGCCGAACTCCTCCAGCTGCCGCACCGCCACCACCACCGCAGGCGACGGCGGCGCCGAGGGCGCGTCCTTGCCTTGCTGTCGCTGTTGCGGCTGCTGCTGCTCGCGCTCGGTGGAGCGGATGTGGGTCGCCAGCAGCTGGCACATGTTTTGCATGAAGTTGGGGGGCAGGTAGGGCGGCGTGGCGATGGGCGGGATGGGCGGCGGCGGCGGCGGTGCCCCGGCGCCGTCAGGCGCTGCCGCCGCGTCGGCTGGCATCGCACGCCGAGCCGCTGCCGAGCCGCCGGCACCGTCGGTGGCGCTGGGTGACGGCGAGTGTCCCGGTCTGTCGCGGCGAAGGCTGTCCGGCGCGACGCCGCCCGGGCCGCCGGCACCCAGGGGGCCCTGGCCGCTGGCGGCGCCGCGTGCGCCCTCCACCACGCCACCCGCGGACAGCGCCGCCGCAGCGGCGGCGTCCGCGCGCTGGCTGCCGCCTGTGCTCACAGTCGGCCCACCCGCCTCCCGCCCCAAGCCGCTACGAGTGCCCCCGCCGGCGCCGCCATTGCCAACGCCGCCGGCTCCAGCTCCAGCCCCGGCGCTGCCGTGGCTCACCGCGCCGCCGCCGCCGCCGCCGGGGGCTGACGCCGCCAGCAGCTCCGCCGCGTCAGCAATGAGGCCCATGAGCCGCATGTAGCCGGGGCCCAGCGCCTCGGCGGCCTCCTGCAGGTCCGCGGGGTCGGCGCCGTTGATGCGGCCCAGGCACTGCCGCACCACGTCGCCCACCGCCGCCGCCGTCGCCTGCGGGCAGAACCACACCGCACCGAGCAGCAATGCTTGAGGGATAACGGCGGAGCCAGGGGAGCCAGGGGCCCCAAAACGCTGCTTCAGGGTTAAATCGGCCGCCAGGCCCGCAACGCGCGATTGCCCAGCCACCGTACGCGCCAGGTTGGGATGTTGCCCATCTAAGCGCTCACCGCGTCCGCCGGCACCGCCCGAGACAAAAACGCCTCCAGCAGCAGCGCCTCCACCTGCGGTCATCAACAAATGTCAAAAGGCATGATCACGGCGGCCCAAGGATGAGCGGTTGCTGCTGCGCTGGGGCGGAAACGTTGCGGCGGCGGGCTGAACTGTACTCGTGTGTGCGTATGGGAGAGGCACGCAGGCCGGCAGGGTTTGCTGGCCGCAACATCCGAGTAGGACAATAGGCATGGGCTGTGACGGGGCGAGCTGCGGGGGGAGCGCAGCTGGCCGGGCCCCCCACCTGCAGGTCCAGCGCCAAGGCGCCGTCCGGCAGCAGGTAGTCGCGCACTGGGAAGTTGACCGTCGCCTTCAGCCCACGGATCCGCAGTGCCGCTTTGTCGTAGATGCGCGCGGCGTCCTCCTCAGCGTCGAACGCGCCCAGAGATATGGCCCTGTCAAACCGCGTTATGTACGCGCGTCAGGAGTCACGCGCATCAGCGTCATGGCGCCCGCGCGGGCAAGTCGACCCCGCGGTGGTATGCCGCGTAGAACAGCGACCTCAACCGGCCTTTCATACACGGCGAGGCGCTGGGATCTCTGCAAAACGACGCCGCTGGAAGCTCGGACCACCTTGCCCGTCGCCACCAGTTTTGCTCGACTCTCGGCGTGAGCGCAACCCCAGTATAACAGCATCGCGCAGTCTTCTAACGGCAACATGCTGTTACGACGCTCTTTTGCGCATGCAAAACCGCCTGGAACAACACCAGAGCAGGCAAGCGGGTGCGACAGGGCATACGCGCGCACCTGCCGTGAGCCGCGATGCCAGCCTGCCATCGCCGAGTCTTTCTATTGTAGCAAACGCCTCTGAAGCCTAGAGGATGGAGCGGGGGCTGCGCCTGCTGCACAGGCCCAGGTGCAGTTTCGCTCGGCACCTTTCTCCTATCGCTGAGCTCGCGCGCGGCAGGAGCATGTCCGCCTCCACTCAGGGCAGCTAGGGCCTCCACAGCCTCCACCTCCTCGCGGACAGGCGCGCGAGTTTCCATGCTGCCTGCTTCTGTGCTGCTCGGCCTTGGCCTTATTATCTTCAAGTTAGCGTAGATGTTGCATTATAGCAGCGTTCTCGCGTTACTGGAGCTCTGGTTTGAAAAAGCATGGACCGGTCAGTCTTGCAGTCAGCTCAGTCAAGCAGCCGGCGCACATTAATGAATTCGCAATAAGGCCCGCCACAGTGGACACTGAGTTCGCGCGTCGCAGGCCACGTCTGAGAGTTTGCCCGTTCCCGATTGTCAATGAGCGGGCTGGAACCACTCGGAACAACGTGGGCGGACAGAACTGCGTTTTCCCACTTCTAAACAGGTGGTCTGCTCAAAGTATCTGTATCAGGCGCAGTCTCGGTCTAGGCGCGCGGAATCAGCGGCACCCTTCCACGGGCAGTACACGAGTCAGCCGTAATTCAAGTGACTTGGTGTTGGCGCAACGTGCCACAAGCTGTACCGCTTTAAATGCATGACTTGAACGCATCACGCACCAGTGCCAGCACCCCCCCACCCGAAGGCAAGGATAGGGGTTGCAGTACACGCCGGAAGAGATTCGGCTGCCCCCCGCCCCGAAACACCGGTTTGGGCACGCAGTTTGGGGTCGGGAACTGCCTGCCCCGAACCTGGAACAGGCGCAACAGCCGTGAGACCGTGGCAGGGGTCGTGCGATCGGGATACGTCGGGATCGGGTCGGGGTTAATGTGGGGGCGTGTGACTGCGTGACATCAACTCATCAAGTTGAGCCAGGCACTAGGCAGTCTTCCCTATGTGGCCATGTCAGGCGGATGTTGCGCGGCAGACGGGAGCGTTAGATAGCTGGACCAACCACAGACGGTAGCATCATTATAGAGGGGGCAGGCTGTTGAATGACGCCATGAGGCTGGTCAACAGGGCAGGTTTGGAGGGCCGCATCACCCGCTCAGAAGCTCAGCATACTGGCAGAGTGGGCAGCTGGCATCGCAGGCGGCATGCACGCCCCTGGGATCTGGAGCCAGGTTGCCGGGGTTGGCTGGCTAGTGAAATGCGTCAGTAGGTCCCTCGTGTGAGCAGTTGCGAGCTGATGCGAGCGGCAGTGGTGTGTGAATGCAGGTAGTGTTGAAGCAAAGGGGCGCGTGCCACGAGCCAAAGAATGCCCTGGAATCCTGGATGGTGAGAAGCCGTGCAGTGTGGCGAGTGTGGGAACACATACGGTTCCCCGGCAGCCCGGCAGCAGGGCAGGCGGCCCGGACCAGCACGAGCCCCTGGCCCATCCGGCTACCCTTCCGTACACGTGCATGCATTGGGAGCACGTGGGAGCTTGACACGTGTGCGCCTGTCCGACCCCCTCTCCTTATCTGCCACGGACCATTTGCCATGCTGTAGATGTTTTGCAGACGGGCGGAAGAAAACACGCATCACCAGGGCCAGCAGTCTCCTGAAGGCCAGGATCACACCCACTGGGATACATCCAGAACCTGTTACAGCTGTCTGTCAGTGGGAGGGTGTGCCCGCCCCTCCCCCTAAACACCACGGCGGGACACACGGCCGCAGCAGCCTTGCCGTCGCTCTGGACTGGCTGGACGGCCCTCTCGCGTCGGCACCCACAAACCCAGTCCGGCCACTGACCTGGATCGCGAAGCCGCCAATTAGCCGCAGCTCGGACCGCCCATACCTCCACCAATCCATACCCGAAAATGCGTAGGTAGTCGCAAAAAACGCTGCAACCACGTTTGTGCTGCGCCACGGCTCCCGAAGCTCAACCAGTCCTCCAGCCGACCTGCCGTAGTGCAAGTATGTGTGTGTGTGTGTGTGTGTGTCTATGCTGGACCGGGTAGTGAACCTCCACAACAGGATGAAATAAAAAGTCTCTCGCCTACTTCAGAATGTGCAATTCCAGCATGCGTACTGTGGGACATGTTCCCAACATTGGCTTTCTCCATGTAACACGCGGCTGCATCCGTATAGAGCCCCCTTAATGCACCAGCGCTTGCGACGTATCGATCACGCCGCCCCCCTTGACGCACTGCTTGCAATAGACAGAGATGTAGCCCGCTGCACCAATCCAATCAATCTCCGTGGCATGCGGCGCCCACAATTTCGCCAACCTCACAGTATGCATCAGCGCGTGGCGCGTCTCACTTCGCGATCAGGACTTTGGCGCGCATCCATGCATGCGTTTACGAAACGCAATCCTTAAAAAAAGCACGAAATGGCTGGTATGCCCCCCTTCCTGGCGTGTGCCATGACCAATAAGCAGGGATCAACACGGCAACAGCAGTGTGCAATCCGCGCCACCCAGCCAGTGAAAGGTACCCTGCGTCAGGTGTGGCGCTCTGCCGTGCCTGTGTCTGTCGGTCCCAAGACAATGCTGGGCACGCGTATGACGTACACGATAATGCGCCAGTCTACCATAGCTGGTTGATGACCATGCTTGCACCGTGACACCCCACATCAGACAAACAATCTCAAGGAACCGAATGCGCCCCAGTACCCTACACGCAGTGCACATGACAAATTGCAACAAAACAGCGTCCGTACAACACACAACAATGTCGGAGCCATGTGACCTTCATCTGCATGCATGCGGACAAGCAGTACTTGCACGCCGCGTAATAACATGCATCTTGCAATATCGGGCTAACTAACCTAACGCCACCTTCAGAGAAGGGGAAAAGGCTACAGCAGTCCTAGGCCGCGTGCGTTCAGCGTCTCACTTAAGCTCTCTAGTTAAAAAGCACCAGCACTACAAGTGCCACTTAATTGAAGTAAGAACGCGCGGCCGCGCCTGGCGTCATAAAGATCCCAATCATCAGCGCTGGAGTGTTCCCGCCGGGGCTTGCAAATGCGGGGGTTTAATGCTCACAGGATATAACAAAAAACTTTCAAATGTCCGGCCGGGTCCCTGCAAAGACAGGCGACGGGGGCTCGGCTCGGCTCAATGCGTGCCAACCGTTGCCGCACTTGCTGCAACATCCGCCGCATTGACTGTAGCAGCAGCAGGAGTTGCAGCCGGTGCTGCATCGGCGGCAGCTGCCACAAATCCTGGTGCCAAAAGCGCAGCGACTGACGCGGCGGCGACTGCTGACGGCGTGGGCAGCAGGCCTGTCGAAGATGAGCCCAGCGCGGCGACGCGGCGCTCGGAGCGCTCGCGCCGCTCCGACGCCGCGACCACCGCCGCAAGCTCCGGACCCAGCGCGGCCTGCAGAAACACGGTGCGTTCCGGGTGGGGTTCGCTGCGTGCACATACACGAAGACGCGAACAGGTGGCAGCTACGCAGCACACACGGATGTGAGTTCAGGTAATAGCTCCCCAGAACCGCACCTGCAGCTGCTGGGTCAGCAGTGGCAGCAGCTCCGCCGCAGTGGGCCGGTCCGCGGGGTTGAGTGCTAGGCACCTCCGCAGCACCTCCCGCAGCGGCGGCGGCAGCTCGGGGCTGCCGCGCCGCAGCAGCGTGGGCGCGGCCACAGCGAAAGCGGGCGGTAGCAAGTGAACCACATCCCTGGCGATGAGACGTAGGGGCGGGATGGGGGAGAGAAGATGGGGATTGGGCGCGTGCGGGTTACTGGTGGGCTACTCGGCCAGCCAGCGGTGTGAGCCGCCGCGTGGGGGAACACGCGGTGCGTGCGCTGCTGCTGCTGAAGCAGGCGAAGCCCCTCGCCGCCGCCGCCTCCTCTACCTCACGCACCTCACGCACCGCATGCACGTGTCTATCTGCCGCGTCTGCGGCCCTAACCTCACCCCTTCCATACAAATCGTTCGCCGTGTAGTAGACGGCCCCATCCCGCTCGCCCCCCCCCCCTGCATGCACGGCTGCACCCCATCCCAACCCCAGCGCGCTGCCAAGCTAGGGCTGGCCGGCACGGCACGCGCCGCACGCGCCGCACGCACCATATGGACACGCCGTGCAGCAGGCCCCAGCAGATGACGCCGAAGCCGTAGATGTCGCTGGCGGGCGACAGCTTGCCAGAGGTCATCATGGCGGGGCAGGTGTAGTACGGCGTGCCCTGTGTACGGCGTGGCGGTTGGCGTGGCGGTTGGCGGCGGCGAGGGGTGGTGGTAGGGTGGCGGTGGCAGGCGAGGAGTGGGTGGTGTGGTGGTGTGCAGAGTGTCAGCATGCGCGGCGGCTAGCGCGTGCACGGACGCCTGTCCATCCGGCGAGTCTCAATAGCCACAACCGTTAGCAAGGCCTCAGTCGGTCTCAGACTCCGGCTCCGTCACAACAATCACAACAACAGCGGCTGCTGCGATGGCTCCTTGCCGTGCCGGGGCCGTATCGTAGTACGCCACACCCACCTGCGCCATGTGCGACACGTGCGTCTGCCCCGGGTCCTCCAGCCGCACCGACAGCCCGAAGTCGCTGATCTTGAACACGTACCGCAGCAGCTCACACGCCCGGCGGCACTGCGCAACCAGCGGCGACGGCGATGCCGCGCCGCCGCCGCCAGCGGCACCGGCAGCGCTCATGCCGCCGCCGCCGCCACCAGCGGCTGAGCCGGTGGAGATGCCCGACGCCGCGGAGCCGGCGGCGTGCAGCAGGACGACGCTGCGGCCAGACAGGACGCGGGGCGCAGCGCTGGCGCCAGCGGCGCCGCTGGCGCTGCCGCCAGCAGCCGCGGCGGTGGCGCCCGTCCTTGCGCCAGCGATAGCGCCAGCGCTTGCAGCCGGCGGGGCGCCGCCGGCCGCGGCATGCGCTGCGGGCGCCAGGGCCGGAAACTCAACACTGCCGCCGGCATCGGCGTCGCTGGGGTTGTTGGTGGCACTGCTGCCCACCCGCACGGGCGTCGGCAGCGCTCCAGTGCTGCTGGAGCCCCCGCCCAGCTCCAGTGCTGCGCCAGCGCCGGCTGCTGCGGCCGCGCCCGCCGCTTGGACCTGGCCTTGCGCCGCCTCCAACAAGCGCACCCCATGACCCAGAGTGAGGGGCCCCAGCAAGCCACTGGTCGACAGTACCGCGTGGCCGCCGCTGGCGGCGCCGCCGCTGCTGGACAGCATGGGCGTGGCGGTGGACAGCATCAGCGCGTGCGGTGCGTGCGGCGCCGCCACGGCACTCGCGGCGGCGGCGGCGGCCTCGGCGAACGCGGGCGGCAGCACGGGGTCCGCCGACACCAGCAGGATGTTGTTTTCGTTCAGGTCTGCAATAAACATAATAAACAAGTAATAAGTTATGACTTATGCGTGTATAGATGAGATTAAGGACTTCATTGCAGTCCGAGCTGAAGACCGCGCCGCTGCACCGGCTCCCTCCTTTTTCCAGCCGACTCCAGCCATACAGGGTGAGCATAAGATTAGAAAACCAGGCGGCGCATGCCGTACGGCAGATGCGCACTCATGACGCATCCCTGCGCCGCGCGCACGCACGGCGGGCGGCCCCTGCCTAATCGCGCGCGCGCCCCCACCTCCGTGGATGACGCCGCAGGAGTGCAGGTACGCCAGGCCCTGCAGCACATCCAGCGCCGCCAGCAGCGCCAGGGGCTGCACGCACGAGTGTGCAAAATTAAAAGGCGGCAGGGGGTGGGCGGCAGGTGTGGTCAGGCAGGTCGACAGACAGGTTTAAATGGATCCAGGGGGCCGAGCTAGCTGCGAGTCTGGCGTCGTTCCGCGACCGGATCCGGCAACCGTACGGCGATCGTACGGCAATAGTACGGTATGGCTGGATGGTGTTTGCCTGGCTGAAGATCCATTCCCGGTCTCGTCAGCACACACACGCAGGGGCCTTGCTCACCAGGTTCCCGGTCATGCGGATGTCGTCCCACTCCAGCCGCTTCCGAGCCGCCAGCGCCGCCGCCCATGCCGGCAGCTGCTGCTGCTGCTGCTGCTGGGTGCCCGGCGGCGGCACCAGTGGCCCCGCCGCCGGCCCTGCTGCAGCCGCGGCTGCAGCTGCAGCTGCAGTAGGAGCGGCACCGTACGGCGGCGGGGTGGTCTGCGGCACCAGCGGCCCGGCCGCCGTTGTCGAGGGCGGCCGCAGGGGGCTGCCGGGCCGCGGGAGGGCGGGCGTGATCAAGCCGTGAGGCACCCCGACCAGACGCAGGCCCGCCAAGGCGCCGAACGGGGACGACGCCTCGGTGTCAGCAGCCGCCGCCGCCGCGGCTGTAGCTGGCGCCGCACCGCCGGCGGCTGCAGCTGCTGCTAGGTCCGGCGGCACTGCCGCGGGAACGGGTGATTGCCCACCGCTTGGCGACGGTGCTTTGGGGTGCGTCGGTGGCGGCGGCGGTAGCATCCAGCTTGCCGCACGCGGCCCAACCGGCGACGCGGGAGCGCCCGGTGTCGCCACACCCCCGGGGCTTGCAACAGCCCCCGCCGCCCCCGCTCCGCCAGCAGCTGCAGCAGCGGCGGCTACAGCCGCCGCCGCTGCAGCTACGGCCGCGGCGGCCGGCCTTGCCATAATGACTGAGCCATGTCGGCTGGGCGCCGTGTGGCCGCCGGTGCCGGCCCCGCCGCCGCCGCCGCCGCTGCTGGTCGCGGCGGGCAGCGGGGGCGGCCGCAGCAGCCCCGCCTTCAGGGCCTCCTTGAGCGTGCCGCCGTCGCAGAACTGCATGTAGATGGAGAGCTGGAACGCGACAACCTGCAAAGAGCAAAGAAATGCAATGAGCAATGAGCAAAGAGCAAAGAGCAAAGAGCAAAGAGCAATGTGCGCAAAGAGATGCAATGCGTTGTTTTGCGATTGAGAGCCATCGGGCGCTGCCACGTGCCTGCGCGGCAACTCCGATGGCGGGCATGCCTGCACGGCTAGTCCGTCGCGGGCGCGGCCGCACACCCGCCTGCCTCCGCCCCTTCCCCCTAGCTCCATCCCCCCGTCATGGGGTGCTTCCATTTCGCTACATTCCTCATTGCAACCCTTCACTTCCATGTCCACCAAAGCCCGTTCGTTTTGCATGGACGGCCACCTCCCCAAACGCTTCCCACACACAGAACAACTCTCCAGCGTCGCGTCTTCCCGTCTGCCCATCCCAGCTCCTCCATCCCAGCCCATGCAGGTCCCACCTCCTCCTCAATGGAGCTCTCGAAGGCGGCATGCCGCCCCGCAGCTTGGGCCGGCGCCACCGCGCCCGCGCCCACCACCACCACCGCCCCGCCCGCAGTCGGCACCGCACCGTCCGCCGCCGCCACCTGACGCTGCGCCTGGAGCGCGGGGTTGCGCCTGTGGCGGTACGGTGACCGGACAACGGGCCTCAGGGGACGGACAGCGGGAGTCAGGGCACCCGTTGCTGCGCTGGGAAAAGCATGGGCGAGGATGGAGTCTCAGCAGCAGGCCCGGGCCTGCATCCCTGCATCCCTGCATCTGCCCCCGGGCCAGTCCTGCCCGCCGCCCCCCGCCGCTCTGCCACCCACCTGCCGCCCGCCACGACCCGCACCGGCTGCAGCGAGTAGTGGTAGGTGGGCACGATCTGCGGGTGGGTGGGGTGGGGATGGCGCCACGCGCGCGGCCGCTGTCAGCAGAGGCACATCGCCACCAACAGCACACGCAGGCCGGATGCAGCTGAGGGCCGGTCCCCCGCCCCTCCCCTGGATGGGGACCTGCTGCCCTGCCGCCATAGCGTAGCGACCTCCCTGTCGCACCTTCCTGCTTGTCTCGGACTCTCCCCATTCACTTGCCTGCCCATGCTTCCCTGTTTTCAACCCCCTTCCATCTCCGCCTCTCCCATCCCACCGCCCCTGCGCCTCACGTTGCTGTGCGACAGCGTGGCGGTGAGCGCCACCTCGCGCACCAGCCGCTGCCGCCGCGCCTCGCTGTCGCCCTCTTGCAGCAGCAGCACCTTGATCGCCACAGGCAGCCCGCGCCACTCGCCTGTGTGGCGTGGTGCGTGGCGTGGGGGGTTGCAAAGATGGTACATAGAAGTGTAGCACGGGGGCCTCCTTGCTTGGGGCCGCCAAATGCCAGACACTTATGATTCTCAAATGCCAGACCTTTGTGATCTCCAAGCGCCAAACAGGTGATTGGATGCACTCGACACCGACATGACCAATCTACCACGGCCAAGTGTTGCCGGCGACGCTCGGCGCACACACCCACGACCAGACGACTGGCGTACGCGCCCCACCCCCCACATTCATTGCAAATCGTCAAATGGACGGATGACACCACACGCCCCACACCTTTGTACACGCGGCCATACGCGCCCTGCCCCAGCAGCTGCTGCCGCCGCGGCCGGCTGCCGCCCGCGCTGCTGGCGGGGCCGCTGCCCACGCCGCCGCCGCCCGCCGCCACGGCGCCGCTGCTGCCCGCGGAGGGGCCGGTGGGCAGCATCACGCCGGAGGGGGCCGGCGTGACGGGGCCCGCCACGCTGCCGCCCACGTCCTGCGAGGTGCCGGTCGGAGCATGTGCACGCACGCGGTTGGCTCGAGGTGATGCGCACACACGCACACACACACACACGCATGTAACTGGTCCGCAGACTCCGGCACGCTCTGAGCGGGCTTAGTTTCCCTTTGTGGCCTGCCGCAACACACATCAGGCCGCTGGGGGGATCTGGGTCTGAATCTAGATCTGGATCTGACTCTCGCGGCGCACCTGTAGGCGGGTGATCATGTCCTCAATCTCGTCCGCCAGGGCGCGGTGCGCCGCCTCCGTGCCGCCGCCGCCATCGCCTTCAGCGCCCATGCCGGGCGCCCATGCCGCCGCCGCCGCTGCAGCAGCCGCCGCGGACGGCACCCCGGAGCTGCCCATACCCAGACCTAGGAGCGCCATGCGCGGGACCTCGGCCGAGCGCTGCACGCTGTGCTGGGCGCCCAGGCCTCCGGACGGCGGGCCGCCAGCGCCCTGCACAAACGCCATCATGCCGCTCACACCACGGGCCCCGCCGGCGCCGACCCGCAACGCCCGGCCGTATAAAGGCGACGGCAGCCCACTGCCTCGACCGCCGCCAGCGGCGCCGGCGCCGTAAGCTGTTGCTGCTGCTACAGAGGGCGCCGCCCCGGACATCGGCCGGCCCCCGACGCCAGCTGCAGCTGCTGCGGCTGCTGCAGCGGCGGCGGCAGGCGTGACCGGCACCGCGGCCCGATGGGGTGCAATGACATCCAGGTGGCGCGCTGCCGCCGCCGCATGCTGGTGTAGCTGCAGCTGCTGCTGCCGCTGGCGCTCCACCTGCAGCAGGCAGTCGTACATGCTGCGCCGCCGCATGCGGGCGGCGGCGTGCGTGGCGGCGGCGGCGGCGGAGCCGCTGACGTCCAGCTGGCTGTCGGACTGGGCGGGGCGTGGATTACAGAGAGGATCAACACGAGGATCATCCCGACACATGGTATGGTGGTGTGCGTCTAGCTAATGGTAGGGCGCTGCTCGCAAACAGACCTTGACTAACAGGCACAACATAATGCAGCACATCCGCATCATGCGGACCCCGAACCGAGGCAAACACGTGACCGCGCGCTCCTGCGCCCCACCTTGTTGGAGAGCGTGGTGAGGCCGGGGCCGCCACTGGATGCCGCCAGATAGGCATCTTCTTCCACCTGCTCCGCAGCCGCCGCCGCCAGCCGCGCCTGCCACGCCGCCTCCGCAGCCCGTGCCGCCGCGGCCGCAGCCGCCTGCAGCTCCGCCGCCTCGGGGTGCCCCGCCCGCTCCGCGGCCGTAACGGCCGCGCGTGCGGCCGCCGCCGCCGCCGCGGCGCGCTCCTCCTGCTCGATCGCCACCTCGGCGGCCGCGGCCGCGGCAAGCGCAGCGTCTGCCGCAAGTGCGCCGGCCTTGGTGGGCTGGCCGCCCTCGTCGTGCTGCGTGCCGAGCGGCGTCAGCGGCAGGGGCGCCGGCCCGCCGTCGCCGGGCACACGGACATGGGCCCCCGACTGGAACGCCGCGGCCGAAAGGAACGCGCCCGCGCCTGAAACTGCCGGGTGCGGAGCAGAGCCGGGCCCTGCGTACCGGCCAAAGACCGGCCCGGCGGTGGCTGCTGCCGCTGCCCCTGCCGCTGCAAGCTCTGCAGACAGGTTCCCCGACTCGGGCGCAATGGTCAGCCGCGGCTGCTGCGCCGCCGCGTCACTTCCGGCAGTCGGCTGGCGTGCCATTGGCAGCGGCGCTGCCTGGTAATGCGGCCGCACCGGTGCTGGCAGCGGCAAGTGCCCGCGGCTCAGCGAGCCGGCGGCGACGATGCCGCCGCTGCTGGCGCCGGGCGCAGCCCCGCGGGTGGCAGCGGACTCTGCAGCCGATGTGCGCAGCGACTTGCCGCTTCCGCTGGCAGGCCTTGCAGCTGCCGCCAGCGCCGCGGCAGCGGTGGCCTGCGCGTCCGCGTCCTCAGAACCGACGCTTGTTAGTAGAGTCGCGGCCGCAGCAGCCGGCGCCGGCGCCTGTGCTGCCGCAATGACCGCGTCTGTCAGCTGCACGGCCCGGCTGCGGCTCTGCCCGCCGGAGGACGTCCACGGCACCCCGGAGCCGGTGCCAGTGCCGACAGAAGCCGCAGTTGCAGCCGCGGCCGCGGCTGCGCTTCCACTGGACGCAGGCCCAGCCGTAGCTGCCGTAGCTGAAGGAAGCGGCGCGACTTGCGGCTTGTTTGGCGCCGGCGGCGCCGCGGCAGCGTCGGCGTTGGCACCGCCCTGGAGCCGGCTGCGACGCCGCATGTGCAGCACGACGCCGGCTGCGACCGCGGCGGAGAGCAGCAGGCCGGCGGCGAAGCCGCCCAGCACGCCGCCGACCAGTTCTCCCACGCTGAAGCCGCTGGAGTCGCAAGCTGCGGCCTGCCGGCGCCGCGCTAGTGTGTAGCCATGTGCAACCTGGTCGCGTTCCGGAGGCTGCTCTGCCGGCGGCGATTGCCATGCGGCGGCGTCCCACACTGCGCATGCCGGCATACATGCGCAACAGGAAGGCCTTGATTGAGGGACAAGACAGTAATCACGGCAGCGGCGGACACGTGCGTGCACAGCAGTAGCAGACACGTCCCGCCGACTGGACTCACGCGCAGCCAGGTCGCAACGCCCGCTCCGCGCCGCTCCGCCTGGCGCCGCCGCTGCTGCCAGCAGCCGTGTGGCGTTGAGCCGCAGCCCCGCCGCCAGCGTCCCCCACCGCACAACGACCTGCCGCTCGTCCATCGACTCCACCTGTGCCATTGTGGTGCGCGGGCGAACGGTGCAGGCAGGCAGGCGGGCTCAGCAGAACCTTGCGCCACACGCACCGGCCAACCACCAGGGCGTCATAAGGTGCACAGCACCCAAGAAAGTGACGGGCGACATACGAAACCGGCATATGGGACATCCGACAGCACCCGCTGACCCGCATCACAGCAGAACTGTCGTACTGCGCGCACCGCACCGCACCTCGCCGTTGATTGCCAGCAGCCGCGCCGCCAGCTGCCGGTGCAGCGAGCACGAGGCAGCGGGGCTGGCGGCGGAGGAGGCCGCAGCGGCGGCCCCAGAGGCCGTCAACGCGGCGCCGCCGGCAGCTGGCCACGGGCCGCCGGCGGCGGTGCACGCGCGGCTGTTGGCGGCGCGCATCGCATCGAATACTCCTGTATGTGGCGGGTAGGCGGCGGCAGCAGGCCCGCAGCAGGGGATGCGCGCGTGTCACTGGCGGCAACGAGCTACGTACTGCCGTCGACCTCCCTCCCTCCATCAGCACTCTACGCACGTCACCCAGTGCCGCCTGCGCCCTGCGGTGCCGCCTGCGCACACGCACGCACGGTGGCTTTGCGCCAGCCAGCCAGCCACCCGCTCACCGGCGGGCAGCTCCAGGTCGCAGCCGTGGAGCTCTATTCGCAGCGGCGCCGCAGCGGGGGCGGGGGCGGGGCCGGGGCCGGCTGTCGCAGCGCGCGAGCCGGAGCCGGGGTCGGCGGCGGCAGCGGCGTGCGCCGGTCCGCACCTGCACCGGCAGTGACAGGGGCGCAAGGGGCGTCGGCGCGCGGCACACCACAGCGCCCAGGATGCTCCGCCTGGCCCACAGGTGCCCATTGAAACACAAACGCTCACTAGAAACACACAAACAACACTGAGCGTCACAGCGGCCGCACGCACCTGTCCGCCCATGCAGCCAGGCCCGGCGGAGGTGCGGCCCCTGCCGCCGAGCCCGAGCCCGAGCCTGCTGCCACTGCCGCGGCCGCAGCCTCCGCCACCGCGGCCGCCGCAACCGCCCCATCCAGCGGCAGGCCCGATAGCACCAGGTGCCGGAACGCCAACCGCCGGCCCGCCGGCACCGAGCCCACCAGCCGCCGCCCGCCCAGGTGCAGCCGCACACTTGGCCGGTACGACAGGTGGGCGCCGCCGGAGGCCGTGTCCGTTGTGGTGGTTGCGCCCACAAGCGTGAGGCCTTGCCGCAGGGCCAGGCCGCCCTCGGGCAGCAGCGCCGAGGCCCGCCCGGCCGCCGCCGCCGCCGCCAGCTCCGCCGCCAGATCAATGTCCCTCAGCAGCACCACCACCCGCTCCCGCGGCGCGGCGTCGGGCTGGGGTTGCCAGTCCGCCTGCTGCGCATGTCGGGCACCGGGCACGGGGAGGCGCGAACACACGCACATAAATCATCATGCGGGTCTCAACGAACCCAAGATTCGCAAAAGCCGTGCCGGAGAGTAAGCATGTGGGCGCGCCAACAGCGATGCGCAGCCACACGCACCGTCAGTAGCTGCAGCAGCTCCGCGGCGCTGCTGGCGAAGGCCCAGGCGGGCGGCGGCAGCGGCGGGTCGCTCAGTGCCCAGGGGTCCAGCGGCTGGGGCGGCGCGGCGGGTGTGCGCAGCGCCGCCGCCGTCAGGGTGGTGTTGTACAGGCGGCCCCAGCCCTGCATCGCCGCGACGGAGGCCGTGACGGCGCCGTCCCCGCCCACCACCTGCGTTGGTGTGCCGCCGCCGGCGTGGCAGCGTCGGCGAGCCAGGGTCCCAGGTCAGCGCCATGGACTAATCAAACGATGTCAGGGAAGCAGACCGGGGTCCCTAATGGCGGCGGGAAAGCATACACGCGGCACGCATGCCACCAAACGCACAGCTGTGGCCGCCAGCTGCCGTCCGCTGTCCCCAGCGGTGCGCAGTCCGGCACCCAGCCGCCCCAGCCGCCCAGGCCACCCAGGCCGCCCATCCAGCCTTCCTCGGTACCCCCCTCCCCTCCGCACCCTACAGTGCTCCCCTCCCAATTCGGTGCCTGGCCCCTGGCCCCAGGCGCACCGGAGGCAGCACAGTCAGGTGGCGGCCCAGCCACTGCACCGCGGCGCGCTCCGCCGCGGTCGGCGCCGCCACCGCCGCCGAGCGGTATAGCCCCACGCCCAGGAGTGAGGGCGTCACCCCCGCATCCACTGCGGTGTCGTCGCCAGCCTCTGCCTCCGCCACCGCGTCCGCCTCCGCCACAGCCGCGGCGCGCGCCGCCCAGTGGCTTATGTGCTGCATGGGCCCCGGCGGCAGCACCACCCGACACCGCACCATCTCTAGTTGCACCGCCTCCTGCTGCAAGGGGCCACTGCTCCTGCTGCTGCTGCCCGGGTCAATGCCGCTGCCGCTGCTGCTGCCGCTATCGCCGCGGCGGCCGCTCGCAGCGGTGTCCACAGCAGGCGGCGGCGCGTCGCGGCCGACCACGCCAGCAACGCCGTGCATGCTGGTGGGCAGGAGCCCCAGCGGCCAGGTCTCCCGCGGCCCCGCCGGCAGGTTCGTCAGCGTCAGGTCCGCCAACACAAGCCGTGCCGGCAGGCGAGTGCCCCTTGCATCCGCCTCTGCAGCTCCGATCGCTGCTGTTGGCCCTGAAGTTGGCCCTGCTGTGATGCCTGGCGGGGGGCTTGCCAGCTCGAACGCACCCGCCCGCATCGCCCAGTCCAGCTCGGTCCGCACAGCCGCCCCAGGAGGTGCGCCGTGCGGCGGTGCGGCCTCGGCGGCCGCAGCCGACCAGCCCCCCACCAGCGCCACGCGCCGATACACCAGCGCGGCAGGCGCCTCAGGTGCCGGTCTGATGTCAGCCAGGGAGATGTTGGCCGTGATTGTGACGAGCACCGCCGCGTGTGCGGGCTGCAGCGCAGCAAGCGCCGCGGCAAGCTCCGCCGCGGAACCGACGGCGGCGGTACCGCAGGGCGCCAAGCGTCCGCTGCCTGAGCCGCTGGCAGTATGGCTGTCGGTGGTACTGGCAGCACCGTCGCTGCCACCGCCTGCAGCACTACTGGGTGATGTGGCCTCCCCTGCGAGCAGCGCCTGCCACTCCGCCGACGGGCAGGTGAGGTTCAGCCGCAGGGCTGTGGACGCCGCGCCGTGCAGCGCCGGCCAGAACAGGAACCCAGGCCCAGCCTGCGATTTTGGCACAAGAAAGGGCAAATGTGCGTGTCGAATGTGCATACCGGAACTCATTTTGCCAAGCGTAACGTGAGATAGAGAGGCTTGGCACGCCGAGTCGCCAAACCCGGACCCACATCCCGCACACCGCCTCTCCCGCCACGCACACGCCGCACCTGCAACCCGGCACTTGGCCACCGCGGGGCCTGCCACAGAGCCACATTCGCGCACTCCCGCTCCTGGATGCGCCAGAGCGCCCCGCAATCCAGCTCCACCGTCACGTCGCGAATTAGCAGGTGCCGGCCGCCCCAGCTGTCAAGACTGGCTCCGGTCCGCCAGCCGCGGAACCATTCGCGCGGCTCTCGGTTGACAGCGATACTGGCGCTATCGACCGTGTGCACAGCGCTGCTGTGTCGCAGAGACTCCAGCTTGCATGGCCCAAGAATCGCCGAGGTCGTTGCGGGGTCAAAGACGCACACTGGTAGGGTGCCACAAACAAGGCTAGATATCGATAGCGAAATCCACACCAGGAAACAGCCCCCGTTTTTCGCCCAGCTGGTTTTTCGCCCGCCTGCTCCAGTAAATCCGCCGTGGGACATGTGGTACTGCTCACATCACGACATTGCATCAATTTGGATCTGTTATAATAGTGAAACGCCTCGCGGGAGCTTGTCGAGGGCGTACTGAGCATGAGCATGTTACATGGCTTGAAGTCCATGCGGCCCCACTAACTCCTTTGAGTCCGGAGGCGCGATGATAACTAAACAAAGGGGAATCAGCTAGCGGTTGCGCAATTCACTAGACCGAAGCGTTGTCACCGCGTCAGGGCGTACTGCGGCGATCGGGATGGGGGCGCGAGGCACGGAGCGGCACGTCAGAGCAGCACCCCTCGGTCATCGCCATGCGCTGCTCTTTGCGGGCGCCTCCCGCTGCTGCTCAGTAATCTTGCTCCCGAACCATCATGACCTTTGCACCACCGCTCACACGACTCGCGCCTGCCACTCATGCTGCTCCCATTCCTGCTCCCAGCTGCCTGGCTGCTCGTCCGCCGGCAGCCAGCGGTGGACCGGCGGACCTGGCTGAGGCCCCACTGCCCGCTACTGACCCGGTTGAGACATCTCCATGGATCCATGTTGCCACAATATGCGCCGGGGGCTGGCGCCGGGGGCTGGCGCAGCAGGTGACAGCGGTACCGGGCACTGTGGACACGGCTGTGGACGTGGACGCGCACACTGAGCGCCGGCTTTCAACTTTTCTGCATCAAGCTTGTTGCGGAGGATCTCGTGCGAGCTGTGTAATGCGAAAATGTCTTTGTTTGGTTTGGAGCAACAACAGGCGCAGGCGCAGGCTGGGACGCGGCGGGGAGTGAACAGGATGGCCCGGGTAATTGTGCCCGTGCCGAGGTGGGCAAGCTAATTGTGTTTCCTGTCCATCTAAATTGTATTTGCTCATAGTCATTCACAGTCGCCTGAATAGCTCAGTCTAAAATGGCAGAGGACGCGAACGCAGAGCTGACGAACGAGTATGGCTTCAGCAGGGAACAAATCGCGGAATTCCGCGAAGCCTTTGCCATGTAAGTCAGCAGGAGCTGGGGTGAGGGCTCCTCGCACGCGCAGGGCAAAATGTGGAGAGAGTGAGAGGTGACCCCCTCGCGCCAATTCCACACCGTTAACCATTTTCCAATTGCTTTTATCTACAGGTTTGACAGGGATGGCGACGGTGAGCGAGCTCGCGGAAGCCTCACGAGGAGCGGGCAACTGTTCTCCAGGGCGTGTGTAGTCTATTCCCAGCAACGCTGTAATCTCGACCGTCATGAACACTACTTCCGGTTGCTGTGACTGTGCTTAGAGCTCCGCGCCCGCCAATGGGACGCATGCAGGCACGGTCAGCACGAAGGAGCTCAAGGACGTCTTCACGAGCCTCGGCCTGCAGCTATCCGACGAGGAAATAGCAGACCTGGTGACGCAAGTGGACATTGACGCGTCGGGTGAGTCTGGGCGGGGGTTGCGGGGTAGGGGAGATAGTGCTGGTGGTGGACAGGGACTAACAACTGCCAGGCTGGCACGCTGGACAGAGGGACAGTTGACGCAGTGCGCTGCAGGATGGGGCAGAGCCATTACAACACCAGTTTGGCAGTGATGGTATCATATGAAGTGATGGGGCCTATAGGGAGACCGCTGGAGGAGGGCGCAACTCGAACATGGCTGGCTGGGCGCTCTCGCACGCTGCGCTCGTGCTGTGCGGTGGCATGCCCTACTCGGCGCAGAGTAGGCTGTCGGCGCTGCAGGTGGCGCGCCCCTGAGGTCTAGAGCAGGGCGTCCGTACTAGTGCGAGCTCTCTGGCTCGTGAGCTGCGTCAGCAGGTCCCTCCTGTAACCAATGCAATCTACTCGGCCCGGGCAACTTCTTGCACGTGCATGGTGTGCGCCGCAGGGACAATGACGCTCACCGAGTTCTGCATCCTTATGGCCAAGACCGGCCTCGTGGTAAGCGAGCCGGTGAAATTAGTACCGGGGCCCGGCCTCTGCGTGGCGGTGCGCATGCGTGTTGACCGCAATCATAATAATCATAATCACATAGCAGAACCAGCTATACGCTATGGGCACTTGGAGCAAGCAGGCCTCTGCCGCCGCCGCGGCCGCCGCCGCGGCCACCATCGAGCGCCTCTGCAACCGCACCACACTGCGCTGCAAGAAGGGTCGCAAGACCGTGGTGACCTCGGTGCTCACCTCCCGCAACGGCGCCGCGGAGTGGAGCGCATCCGACCTCGCTCGCGCCCGCGACCTGGCCGAGCAGCTGCAGCCGCCTGCCCAGCAGCGCTTCGAGGCCGCCAAGCAGGCGAGCCCGGACGGGCCAGCGACGGCGGAGCGGCACTGCGCGCTCTGCGAGACCACCACGCCCAAAGCCGGGGGGCCCGCGGGGGGCCCGCGGTGGGCCCGCGAGGGACAGCGCCGCTACGCCTGCTGGAACACCGTTCGCAAGCTGGGCTGGGATGCCTTCGAGCAGCACCGCATGGCGCGCTGCGGCGAGGACTGCCCAGGCTGCCACTAATGGGTGGCACGCATGCATGCGTGATGTGTCGGACCGGCGTGTGCCCCCCCCCCTGGTGCGGACACTGTGACGGGGGCTGCCGAGCCACCAAGAGAGAACCCATGCAACTTAGACCTCGAGTCGTTGGCGTAGTTGTTTTGAGGAGCCCCCACCCCTAGGCAACGACTTCATCTGCTGGTCTTCGGGGCCTGCTGCACCGCGTTTCCAACCATCCTTGCAACCCAACCAACCCCCCTCAGACCGTGCCCTCACACCTGCCGCCATCCCCTGCCTCCCCTGCCCCCTCGCAGCCCGACGACCCGGAGGCGGAGCTGCGCGCCGTGTTCAACGCCTTTGACGAGGACAAGTCCAACCACATCTCCATGAAGGAGGTGTGAAGGAGGGCAGGGCAGGGCGGCCGAGCGGGGCGGGCGGGGGTGATGCTGGGCATTGGCGTGGGGGTGGAGGGGGACGGGGGGGGCACTGAACGGGGCTGGGCAGCGGCCGACGGCTGGGGTTGGCTGCGCGCGGGCGGGTGGTGGCCATGTTGTGTTCCCATGTTTACTTTGGGGCTGTGTGAGGCGGCGCACGCCTGATGAGGCCGGATGTGGGCTGGTGAGGGCTTGCTGCTGTGGAAACGGCTACTCGCTTGCACGCATCCCCTCCCTGACATCCAAACATGCACTGCGCTGCGCTGCCATGCGCGCCACCCGGGCCCGGCACCGCAGCTCCAAGACATCATGCTGCGGCTGGGCGAGAAGATGGCGGACGACGTGAGTACGTGCCTGTGAGGACATGAGTTTTTATGCGCGCACCCGCAAACTGCATTCCGCGAACATGCGTTTCAGGACACGGACACGCAGGCTGGCTTAGGGCTGATGTTGGCCACCTTCACGCACCGTTAGGCTCAGTATGGGCGCCTCCACAAATGTCCGTTATCGCTTCCACACAGCCAACCCGCCTCCTCCCCCCCTCTTTGCCGTACACAGGACGTGGCGACCATCTTCAAGCAGGCGGGCTGCACCGCTGTCGACTCTAATGGTCACCTGACCATGACGTTCAAGAACTTCAAGGACATCATGAAGGGGACCCAGCCAAAGCCGGCTGAAAAGGAAAGTTCATAGAGCACGTTAGGAAGGAGGCAGGATGAGTTAGGCAGGATGGGTTATGGAGGAGTCGGCAGTCGGGCAGCGGTTGGCAAGGGGTTGCTGTGTCGGAGGAGTGACAGGGCGGAGGGGATGGTGATGGAAAGAGGCCGGCAGCGGCGCTGGGAATGGGGGCCTAACATGTTTGATTTGACACTTTGACGTTATGGATGCGACACTACAAGAAGGAACAGCCCGATTACGCGGCCGAAAGTGTACGTGTGGCGGCTGGGGTAGGCAATCTTGCAGGAGCTGTGCTTGTGTGCTGGCGTGACTGTATTCAACTTTGCGCACGGTTTTGTCGCTCTGACACGAGCTTGTGTGTGCGCTGTAATATTTCGAGGTTTGAGTTTGTGGGTGTGTGTCTGTCCGCTCCATGAGTAAACCAGGGGCGCCGGCCGGGGAGGGCAGGCATCGTGGCGCGTTGACATGACAAAGGCGTGTCGCCGGGAGTTGCCATCTCGCCCGCCTTCACGCCGTGGCACCAAGGCGAGGCAAGGCCATTGGGGTTTGAACATCGAGTACGTAAAGACTAATCAGAGCCGCAGCGCTGCGAAATGGGCGAATCTGTCCATGGGGCTTCTGGGCACCTCGATCAGAAGTAGCAATCCCTGCAAGCGCTGTTTTCCAAGCTAGCTTACATTTGCACACTCGAGCACCTCTAATGATGCGCATATGCACGCGTGGGCCAGTTGCCAACCAGTAACCCCAGGTTTTAGCTGTCGCTTAGGAGTCGCGCCGAACCTGGGTCTGGCGGGCAGCCGAAATGGCTTCCTGCTTTGCCTGCTTTGGTGTATGTTCTTCGGCTGACGCCGAGCGGGTTCGGCGGCAGCAGGATGCGCTCCGGGTGCGTGGAAGTTGTCCGGGAAGTCGTCGATTCGCCCGTTGTGTTTGGGGTGCGCCGAACGCGCATCTACTGACTGTTTGTAACAAAATGTGATGCCTGCATTATGTAGGAGCTGGAGGACATCCAGTCAAAGCCCTTGGGCGGGCTCGGGCGCCAACGCAAGGGACAGGCCGACGCGCAGCCCGACGACAAGGCTCTAACGATGGTGGAGGCCTCGCCGAGCTCCTCTGTTGACCTGGAAAGCTTGAATGGCGCTCCTAGCGTCGAGGCGGAGTCGAGCACGGGGCGGCCGGCGCGGACACCTCAACAAGTTTCTCCCGACCGCCGCAGCTCGCGCGTGCGCCCGCTGAACGAGCCCCTGCGGCCACCCACGACCTCCCAAAGCTCGCTGAGCAGCAGTCCGAATGGCAACAGGTGCACAGCAAGCCTGAATGCCAGCCCAGCACCTAGCCCTAGGACCAGCAATCACGGCGCCGGGTCCAGCAGACCAGGACCAGCCATCACGGCCTTCACAGCGGGTCCATGCGGCCTCACGTCGGTAGCTGCTCCCACCGCGACGATGTTGCCGAGCGAGCTGAGCAGCCCCAGCCCCCACTGCCACCGCACAACGCCAGCCAGCCCCGGCACGGGCTCCGAGTCCACCGCCACGCCCCGGATGCTGCCGCCTTTGTTCCTGATGCACAGCCCGCACGGCGCCAACAGCGCCTATGTCACGCCGCACACCGCCCGCACAACGCCCGCCGCTGTCGACTTGGGTGACGGCGGCGGCGAGAGCGGCAGTACGCCAGCCGGGGACGACCGGGAGGCGGCTCCGTCACCTCACGGCCCCATGAATGGCGGCCGCGCGCCACGCAGCTCGCCGGCCGCTGAACCTGGCCCCTCGCCGCAGCAACAGCAGCAGCAGCGGGCCTCGCCGCACTATGCCAGTCCCCCCAGGCTGGAGGGGGCCGGCGGGGCCGCGCACGCGCCACGCGTGGGCCTGGCGACAGCCAAGTCCGCGCCGGTGCATGGCTCGCCGCCAGTAGCAGGAGGGGTCGGGCACGAGGGCGGGCAGGAGGAGGGCGCGAGCGTGCGGCGCGAGCGGCGGCGCCGCAGCGAGGCTCTGGCCCGGGTGGACGAGGAGGATGCGGCTGAGCCGGAGCGCCCGGCGGCGCCCTCCGTGCTGGGCGGCCCCTTGCGGCTGCTGACAGAGGACGTGTTCCTCGCTTCCTCGGCAGCGACAGCGACAGACGCAATGGGCGCGAGTCTTGCGCAGGAGGACGCTGCGGCTGAGGCGGCTGCTGGAGGGCGAGCAGGGGCCTGCCAGGCTGCGGTCGCGGCGGAGCAGCGCCTTGGTGGAGCGTGCGCGGGCCCGGACAGGCCGGGGGAACGGCCGCGGTCCGCAGCCGGTGGGAGCTCAGATGAGCTCGCGCACTCGCCGTCCGGGAGCGCGGGCGCGCGCCGCACCTCTGAAGCAGCAGGGACGGAAGCGGCAGCAGACACAGCAGCACCGGCCATGGCGGCCGCAAGCGCCGCGCAGTCGTCTGCGCCCTGTGTTGATCCAGTGGGGGCAGTGGCGCCGTCACCGCCGCATGTGCAGCCCATAGCGGCCGCCGTGCCCAGCCCGCTGCAGGCTACGCCGCAGCGATCGCCGCAGCCACCCAGGCACGCCTGGCCCGCTGCCGCGGTGGCCGCGGCCCGGGGCTCCCGGCCCTCTCCTGCGCAGCCGCCGCAGCCGCCGCAGCAGCCCTCGCGCTCGCCGGCCGCGCCCCCGCGGGGCAGCGGCACACCAGCAGCTGCGCAGCAGCTGGAGCAGCCCCGCCCCAGCCCTGGACCCGGCAGCCGCCAACTGGGACCCAGCGCTGCCAGCCCCGTGGCCGCCCCTCCGGCCCGCCGCACGCCCTCCGTGGCCGCCTCCCCGGCCGCTGCCCCCGCGCGCAGCCCCGCGCCCGGCCCCACCACACGCGGCGGCGCAGCCGCCGCCAGTGCAAACCCCTTCGCCTCTGTGTACAGCGGCGCCGCGTCGGGCCGGCTGCGCAGCACGCCGCCGCCGCCGCACGCCTTCAGCATGCACGCCAGCGCCTCCACACGGCTGGCGCTGCAGGACGTGCTGTCGTCGCGCCGGTCGGTGAACCGCGGCGGCGGCTTCAGCAGCAGCATGAGCGTCAACGGCCTGGGAGGCAACATCGACTTCCGACCCAAGTGGCGCTTCTAGTCCTGGCCGATTGTGGCCATGTGCGATCCGCGTTGTGATTGTTTGTCGTACGGTACATAATGGGGTAGTAAGAGTGATCATTAGTGGGCGCGCCGCGAGCGCGTTGTGCGACTGTGGTGGATGGAACGTGAACAGCATGCATCAGAACACAACGGTGATTGTGATGTCTGCAGATTGTGATAAAAGGGCGTGATGTGAGAACTGCCCCCGCCGCGGCTGGCACGTGAAACCTTATGTGCAGTGCAGCTGAAGGTGGCCCGCGGGCGGCTCAGTAGGCGGCGGCCCTCGCGCGTGCCTACTGTGAGGTAGGGACAGTCTGCACAGGCAGAAGGCAGGTTGCTGGGTGAATGGCCCACTAGTACAGGTACAGGCGAAGACTGACTGACTGACTGACTGACTGACTGACTGACTGACTGACTGACTGACTGACTGACTGACTGACTGACTGACTGACACAAGGACGTGCATTATTACTGACAGCGCCACGATTGCCCGCGCTTCATGTGCCCACCGCACCACCAGCCCATGTACGCCGAACCGTTGCACGATTAGACAGCACATGCGCGTTTCTCAAGTAAGCAAGCATGCACTAGATGAACGGCGTATGACTACCGTAGTGACTTCATTTTTTTATAGCGGTGGATGTTCTTGTGCTGATGATTTGCCCGCACATAATGCCATAGGGTCCTGAGCGTGATTGCAACCCATGGGAACCCCCGTTGCAACCAAAGCACGACGAGGCTGTGACGCTGAAAGTGCTCGCCAGTTCCATACTTGCGGCGATAGCTGGGTCGATGAGTGGCGACTTTTGTGGCGATGGGCTCCGAGAGGGCGACTATGGGGACAGCAGGACAGAAGGTGACGCAAACGATGGTAAGGACGGCGGCGCCCGGACAGTAGTACACCCTGGTACCCCGTAACTTTCCTGGCCTGACCGCCGCATCACAGCGTCTGTGTTTGGGTCTTGTAGTTCGTTGATTAGACTGAAGGTATTCATGCCGACAATCAATTGATTTGTTAGGGAGACTGTGAAGTTGGGCGAAGGCGGCTGCACTGGACGGCGGCCGCTTCGTGCGGGGCGGGGCGGGATGGGGCGGCGCGTGAATGAGGGGGGCCCTGAGGACCCCGTTGACGCCGAGATCCGGAGGTGGTGAAAGGGCCTCGGATCTGTAACCAAGGCGACAGCGTGGGTGACACAAATGCCGCCGGCCGGCCAATGACAGGGTTGGGGCGTGGGGTTGGGAGCGGTCGCAGGCGGTCGGCCAGGGTTCGTGCCGAAATGGGTGCAGCTCGGTGGCAACACAATCAACACGTATTGCATCTCTTAAGTTGCTGACATACCGTAGTCACACGTACTCCTTCAAACGAAACGGTTTGAAGGACCTCAGCACCGATTTCGCGGACCGATTGACATGTAGCCGCCGAGCTTATTGAATTGAATTCACTCCAGCTTTGAGCTAACGGGTGCCCAGCTGTTTCCACATCTCAGACTGGAATGTCTGGGCAGAGAGGGCCAAAGCGCGCCAAGGTCGCGGCGCCAGACGAAACTCCTGCGCCAGTCGTGCCCGAGCCCAGTCCCGGGCCATCACCCAGCGGAGTGAGCAGCTTCCTGCAGTCGTGGGCCTGGAAGCGAGAGCACAGGTGTGCGCGCCATGTGCACGGGGCTTCGAAGTGCGCCAAGAAGCCCAGGGGGCTGGGACTGCGCACGGGAGGCTGGCCATTCGGGAGGGGCCATGTCATGTGGAGTGCGACGCGTGTTCGAATTGCTTGCCAGCACAAGGGTGCCCGCCGGGAGCGCACCCCTCCGCTCTTGCATAGCCGTTGCCAGACCTCACCGCACACGCCCTTCTGCCAGGCCCGACCGCGACCGCTTCCAGCGGCCCTACGTGCACCCCCTGGCGGACGGCCGCAAACTGACAGTGGAGCAGGTGCGGGAGGTGCGCGGCTGTGAATGCTGTGTTTACTACTGTGTGCTGCCCCACGCCATCAAACCAGCTGGTATGCCTTGCACCAATCCCACGTCAACAATTTCAAGCCAGCATCCTCAATTGCACGGACACACCCGCACGCCAAACCACACCAAGCCATACACACCACGAACCACACACTCAACCCAACCAAACCCAACCAAACCAAGCCACACCAAGCATGTCACCTGGCGCCTGACGCCTGCTGGTCCACGGCGCCGCGCGCTGCAGGCGCGCTTCAGCGGCGGCGAGGGCTTTGCCTCCACGGTGTGGGACTCGTCCATCGTGGTGGCCAAGTACCTGGAGCGGCATGCGGGTGGGTGGGTGGGCAGGAGTGGGGGGTGGGCAGTTGGGGTGGGTGGGGGCAGGAGTGGGGGGGGGGGTTTAGGAGTGGGGGGGAGTGGGAGGGTGACGCGGCATCACAATCGTACCGAAGGTGACACCGGCCGCACGAATCTCGATTGGCTGCTGGGGGTGTCTCTCGGCCGGCGATAACGGTGGCACCCACACCCTCCTCTCGACGCCACGACCACCTGCCGCCGCCCGCAGCGGCGCTGGTGCGGGGCCGGCGGCTGCTGGACCTGAGCGCCGGCTGCGGCCTGCCGGGCCTGACCGCGGCGTCGCTGGGCGCGGGCTGCGTGCTGGCAACCGACCTGCCGCCCAACCTGCCGCTGCTGCGGCGCAACGCGGAGCGCAACGGTGAGGATGCCAGGGGGCAGGGGGCGCAGGTGGGGTGGGCGGCGCGTGGAGGCGCGACGGGCGGGGCGGGTGGCCCGCCGCGGTGGCCCCGGCCAGTACGCGCCTCAGCAGCTGTCGCTTCAGGTGCCACTGCGCCCTGCCCTGCTCCTGCACTAACCCGCTCACGGCACACGCTGCAGGCCTGGCGGGTGTGGTGCGGGTGGCGGAGCACTGGTGGGGCGGCGATGTGGCGCCGCTGGAGGCGCAGGCGGGTGGCGCGATCGACCTGGTGCTGGCCTGCGGTGGGTGCTGGTGGCGGGGCGTCTGACGGGAGGGACGGCGGCGGCGGTGGGGAGATGGGGGCAATTGTGGGTGAGGGTGAGTGGGGGGGGGCGCAGCGAGGGCGGTGGGGTACGTGCCTTTGAACTCGATGGCGGTGGTGGCCGGAGATGGCGGCTCGGTGCCTGCCGTGTGCTTGTCACGGGGGTGGCATCAATAGTGGCAGTGACTGTATATTGACTCAGCCACGGCACTGCTCACCCGGCGCTACCCGGCCGGCCCTCCCTGCCTGCCCGTCGCTGCAGACGTCATGTATGTAGAGGAGGCCGTGCCCGCGCTTGTGTCCAGCCTGGCGGCCCTGTGCGGCGGCCGCTACAGCCCTCCGGCACCGCCGGCCCAGGAGCAGCAGCAGGCGCAGCAGGACGAGCAGTTGCAGTCAGCCGCAGGCAGGTCCGAGCGGTGTAAGGACGCGGCGCATGGCGGCGAAGACGGCGGGAGCGGGGGCGGGGCCGGCGCCAGCGGCGACGACGGCCGGCGGGATCCGGGCGTTAGCAGGAGTGGTCGGGAGACGGTGGTGCTGCTGGCGCATGGGCGCAACCGGTTCGCGGAGGCGGCCTTCTGGCGGCAAGCAGCGGCGGCGCGGCTGGAGGCGGAGCGGGTGCCGGCGGCCGAGCTGGACCCGGTGTATCAGTGCAGCGACGTGGAGGTGTTCACGCTGAGGCTGCGGGGGCAGCGGGGGCCCAGCGGGAGCGGGGCAGGCAGCGGGGCAGGCAGCGGGGGAAAGGAGGTGGAGCCGGAGGTGGCGCCGGCGGTGGAGGCGGAGCCGGGGACAGCGGCGGAGGAGTCGGGGAAGGGGGTGCAGCAAGTGCGTGGGGCAAGGGGCAACTTCGGTCGGGAGGCTACGGGCGGGCAGGCGAAAAGGAGAGCCAACGAATAACGCGAGAGCAAAGCTTGCGGTGATAAGTTATGGTGTGGCAGCTGGCTCGGGTTGGAAATGTGCGGCGTGTGGATGCGAACGGGTCGGCCGCTACGTTGCGCGCTGAAGGTGGGTTGACGCTGGCCAAACGGGTTGTGATGGGCCGTAATGCGCCTGTAACGCATGCATGGGTTACGCACAGTGCAATGGTAGACGCCTTGGCATACATACAGCAGCTTGGCTTCATCACTGCTACTATACATATTCAGCGCGTGTGACTGTATATAAGAAGTACTTGCCGCCGAACAAACAATCTCATCTTCTAGAACGGTGCAGCAGGGTTACGCAGGATGCAGTCCGCGCGTGTTGCCTCCGCGACTCACAGTAAGCGAGGTTACAATCTAAGGCGGAGCGCTAATAATCACCTGGGGCGACGACCCGCAAAAAACTCGATTTGGCGCACGATTTGGGTGGCTGTGGGTTAAGCATTCGTAGTCGCGTGTGTTTGTGTGAAACATGAGAACTTGCTAATTGATGCTGCCGGCTTGGCCTGCCGGCTTGGCAAACAGAGCGGACGCGCGAATGGTGTAGTCACCAGGCGCCTTCCAACGTTGTCGCGGACTTCCCCGACGCAAGCACTTCCTCGCCTTTCTACAGGTGTGGCCGCCAAGCACGGCAGCACCATGGTTTGCCGGAGCGCCGCCGTCAGGTGGGCCCTCGGCGAGTGGAAGCGGGGTTCTATGGAGGGAGATGAACGGCCAGCTCGGAACTGCGCGTGCGAGCGTGCGGCAGCCCTCGGCGCCCCAGCCTGCTGTGTTGGACAACACACGGAAACCAAACCCGCCTGCTGTGTACAGCCCGCCTGTTTCTGCCTCCGCCGCAATCAGTGTGTACGGGAGAGGTTGGGGGCTGTGCCACAGGCCGTACGGCCCTTGGCCGCGAGCCTGATTTGTTGGTCCCGATTGTGCCCCGGACTTTGTACTTAAGCGTACCCCAACACTGCCTCCCACAGCTCCACGACGGTGAAGGCCGTGGCGGCCCCCGCCACCTTTGACCTGGGCGACGGCTCCGCGCCGCTGCCAGTCCCCGCGGACGTGGCCCCGCTTTTCGCGCCGCTCACTCTGACCGGCGCGCCCAAGAAGACCGCCTTCCAGCTCACCAACCGCATCGTGTACGCGCCGCTCACGCGCATGCGGGCGCTCGGCACCATCCCGCAGCCGGCGGCGGCGGAGTACTACGCCCAGCGCGCGGTGCCGGGCACCCTGCTTATTACCGAGGCGACCAACATCAGCGCCGAGGGCATGGGGTGAGTGAGCTGCGAGCTGCTGTGCCTGGGCTGCGGGATGGCGGGCCTGCCGCGTCCAACGTGGTCCGTTGGATGGATGCTTGCGTCAGCGCGTGCGACTGGGTGTGAACTGTGCAGTTACAAAAGGGGCCGCCGAGGGGATACCGGTGCGCGCGGTTGCGCAGGGCGATGCCGCTCTGGGGGCTCCAGGCCACCGCCCCATGCGCGCCGCCACCGCCGCGGCCGCGGCCGGCCTCACGTGCCCTCATCACGTGCCCTCCTGTGTCCTCCCCCTCCTCCCGCCGCTGCAGCTACATGAACACCCCCGGCCTGTACACGCCGGAGCAGCTGGAGGCCTGGAAGCCGGTGACCCAGG
The DNA here is from genome assembly GCA_016834605.1 of Chlamydomonas incerta. Lineage (NCBI taxonomy): Eukaryota > Viridiplantae > Chlorophyta > Chlorophyceae > Chlamydomonadales > Chlamydomonadaceae > Chlamydomonas > Chlamydomonas incerta. Next base: position 693,509 of record JAEHOC010000012.1, read on the forward strand.
CCGTGCGGGGCAAGGGCGCCGTGTTCTTCTGCCAGCTGTGGCACACCGGCCGCGCGTCGCACAGCGGTAAGACACACACAGGATAGACTATCGGGTCCAGCAAGAGAACACAGGCTTGTCGTGTGGGGGCTAGAGCCGGGGGTAGCGTGGGCGATTGCAGCTGGCTTGAAGGCTGCGTACGGCGAATGCGCAGACGTGCTTGAAGGCAGCATGTTGGTGGCGTTCTTGCAAATGCTGTTGCGTGGCATGCCGCGTGCTCCTCCAACGTTTTTACCTGGGGCACTCCCCGCCATGGCCCGCTGCCGCCGCAGACCTGCAACCGGGCCAGCAGTTGCCCATCTCCTCATCCGCCACCACCCGTATCGCGGCGGAGGGCTACACCGCGTACACGCCCTCCGGCCCCAAGCCCTACGAGCACCCGCGTGCCGGTGAGTCCTCCTCGAGTCCCACCACCCAAATTTCCTTTGCCCCGCGCCCCATGCACAATTTGACCAGCCACGCGCTTGCCGGCTTTGGGTGCCAGGAGGTTGGACAAACGCGTGCGCTGAAACACACCCCGCCACGCACCCTGCCTGCCACAGCCACGCGCGAGGACATCAAGCGCATCGTCAAGGAGTATGCCGCCGCCGCCGTGGCCGCCATCGAGGTGGCGGGCTTCGACGGCGTGGAGATCCACGGCGCGAACGGCTACCTGATCGACCAGTGAGTTGTGCGATGTGAGGGCGGTCGTCGTGAATGCTTGGTCATGCACTTGTCACAGGGGCCAGGGTCACAGCGGCCAGGAGGCGGGTTTCTGGCATGCCAGGTGGCGAGGGGCGGGCGTGTGCTATGAGCGCGGCGTGCTCATAACTCTCATGACTCATCGGCCGCATCGCGCTTACGTGCTCCCAATCCCAGGTTCCTGAAGGACAGCGTGAACGACCGCACCGACGAGTACGGCGGCAGCATTGAGAACCGCTGCCGCTTCGCGCTGGAGGTGGTGGAGGCGGTGGTGGCGGCGGTGGGCGCGGACCGCGTGGGCATCCGCCTCAGCCCTTTCATTACCTTCAACGACGTGGCCGACTCCACGCCGTACGGCACACACGTGTACCTGTGCGAGCAGCTGAACAAGCACGGCCTGGCGTACGTGCACATGGTGGAGCCGCGAATTGACGGTGAGTGAGCGCAGCAGGCGGTACGGTGGCGGTACGGTGGGACGCTGGGCAGGGGCGTGCGGCTGTGCGGGCTGCGGGCGTGAAGACCCGGAGTACAGCACACGGCGCTGGCAGGGCGGCGCGCGTGTTGGGGGCGGCGCCCTCGCGCGGGGCCACGGTCGTGCGAGTGCGTGGCTCAGCTACGGCGTTGGGGCTAAAGGCGGCTGCGCTCGAAGGCGCCGGGCGAACAGGCAGCGCTTACCTGCACCAGCCGACGCCCGACCGTGTCCCCGGCTCTCGGAACTGACTGTGCCTCGCACCGACGCTTACCTGCTTGCGCCAGGCATCGTTGAGTGTGCCTCGGCCGACACGCTGGCCCCCTTCCGCTCGGTGTGGAAGGGCACCTTCATCACGGCGGGCGGCTACAAGGCCGAGAACGGCGCGCCGGCGGTGGCCGAGGGGCACGCCGACCTGGTGGCGTACGGCAGGTGTGTGCACGTGTGCGTGTGCGTGTGCGTGTGCGCGTGCGCGTGCGCGTGTGCGTGGCGGGGTAGAACATCGATGAAGCAAGCGCAGAACCTCTGCGGATGCACGCCCGATGTGTGACAGGCAGTTTTCAACCGGTAATCAACCGCCGCCCGCCTGTGGCCCTACCTGCACGCAGGTGGTACCTGGCCAACCCCGACTTCCACAAGCGCATCCTGCTGGGCGCCCCGCTGAACCAGTACAACCGTGACACCTTCTACGGTGGTGGCATGGAGGGCTATATCGACTACCCCACCCTGGAGCAGCTTAAGGAGAAGGCGGCGCAGCAGTAGGGGAGCACAAGGCAATGAAACAGCTTGCCCTGTGATACGCGTCGGCGCGGCGGTGGGACAGCCATCAGCAGTTGAAAGCTCTTGTGCCATTGCAGGGGCGGAAGAAATGAAGAATCCATGGCCTTGCGACCTTGTCTCTTGAGTGTTGTGTGGGTGAAGACTTGGAGAGCATTGATGGGAAGGAGGGGAGGATGGGAAGATGAGAGATGAAGAGGCGAGCCTGATGGGAAGAAGAGAGTTGAAGAGGCGAGCAACCAGAGGGCGGCTGAGGGCGGGAGAGGGAGAGAGAGACTGATGAGCGAGAGTACCGAGTGATTGAGTGAACACGGCAACATGGGGGGTGGGGCGTCCGAGCACGGCCATTACCGGCTCTTGACGCCATATGCATCTCAAGACACAGGATAGGACTTGCGTGGGGATTCATGCATTCCCATCATCCACCTATTGGCAGATTCGCCGCTTGCAGTTTGCTACGGTGCTGTAATAATAAGGTACAGGGCTCTGCTGCGAAGTGACGGAGCTGCATTCTTGCCAAGGGTCTGGCCGTCCCCGAATCCCCTAGCGGCGTCCGTGGCGTCCGTGTGTCGGCAGCTAAACAAAAGCTGCACACAGCGGCTACCAGACGAGGACTTGACCCCGCTCAGGGACACCACCCCTGGCCACGCTGAGGCCTTGCGCGCGGTTGCTGGGAAGTGCGAACACTGACAGCGGCGCGCCAGGCGGGCTCAGGCGGACCTGGGCCGCTGGGCGGACCCACGCGGGCCTGGCCAGGGTTAGTGCCAGGCTAGGCCTGGTTGGAGCGCTGAGAACATGGTCATCGCCCTTCGGCTTAGCCGGTCCTTCTGGGTCTTGTCCATCCTTGGGCTTGGGCTGGCAACAACATCCCCGAAAGGCGGCGTTGGCTGCGTTGGCCGGGTCCCATTTCACCCACGCAAGTCATGCGCAGCACGGTGAGTTCGTCTGAAGCGATCGTGATGCGAGCTGGCATAGCCTGAGGCAATAAAATCTTAGCGTAATATCGAGCTCTCAAACACCGCCGAATGCCTAGCAAGGCATTAAGGGCACCGCGGCCACAGTTTGAGTTGCCGAGCGAACCAAGCGAACCGATATGCGCCCTGATTTTTGCAGTCGGACACTCAAAGCTGCAATATATCTCGTTTCAATAGATGACGGCTTGATTCTTGCACTTGGAGCCAAGTCCGTGTAGCGAGCTGACCACATGCGTCGGCTGACTGTTGCGGAGCCGTCGGCCAAAGCCGTGGTGGACCTTACTCTCAGCGACTCGGACGATGACTCAAGGCGGGCACCCAAGCGCCCAAGGCGGGCACCCAGTGCCGGGTTCACCCGTCCACGGCCCAGCGCGCCGGCCCGCATCGGCGATGCTGATGTTCTAATCGTAGATGAAGACAATGATGTTGTCGAGGTGGAGCCAGCCACCAGGCCTGCAGCGAGGGCTGGGCCAGGCCCCAGCAATGCCGCCCAGGCGCAGCTGGACGACGAGGACGACCTAGTGATTACTGGGTTGACAGGACAGGTAGAATGTCAGAGGGGGGCAACGTCAACGGGGGCAACGTCTTAACGAGTCACGACTCCGACGGTCCCTCCCTCTACGGTTTGTCCGCGTGTCAGGTCGCCACTCGGGACCTGCCGCATTCGCGTCCGGACTGTGCTGAGCACGCGTTTACCTCGGGCGTGTCCACATCGAATGCCAAGCGATGCAGCCAGGTATGTGTGATGCTTGAGGTGCAGCCGGATATGCCAGGTGTAACGCCAAGGCCCTGCCGCCAACCTGCCGCCAACCTGCCGCACCCTTCCGCCGCGCAGTGCTATTGCTACGTGTGTGACGTCAAGGCGTCCGAGTGCGCCTTCTGGGGCACAGGTGAGATCGCGGCGGTGCGGTGCGGGGCTGGGAGGGCCCGCGCCCGGCTTGGGCTGAACAGGTTGCGCACGTGGCGGCCTGTCGGTCGTGTGCAAGGGGCGGTCAAATCCATGACGCGCAACGACAGCACGCAGCTCTGCACAACCCCAACACGGTGTTGCGGCCACACGGCCTCCTTGGACCCGACCCACATCACCGGTGTCACGCAGGTGCCCGAGAGCGCGACCACGCAAACGCCCGGCCGCTGGGCTATTGGCGCCGGCTACGCCAGGCGGCACGTGGTGGGTGTGCATTTGGGTTGCCGGGGTCAGGGTCAGGGTCAGCCGGCATTACCTGTTTCGGCCATGTGGATGCCGGGAGCACCAAGGTCCAGCCCCCAACCACTCGGGAATGTGCCGCTGCGGGCAGCAATATTATGTCTCTGGGGGCAGGTGCGCGCAGGCCGGGAACCTAATACCGTAATATTGGTGTGCGTGTTCATTGCGCGCGTGTGTGTGCAGGCGGCGGCGACCGCGGCTTCATCGACCGCGAGTACCGCGCCAGTGGGCCGCTGGGCTCAGGCATACCGCCGGAGCGCGGGCCGCAGCAGGCGCGGCTGCCGTTCCCCCGGATGGGCGCGGGCGCAGCCGGCACCGCGGCGGGAGCGGCGGGAGCGGCGGGAGCGGCGGGAGCGGCGGGAGCGGCGGGAGCGGCGGGAGCGGCGGGAGCGGGGCCGGGGGCGGCAGGTGCTGCTGGCGCCCGGGCCTTGGATGGTAAGCTGCGAGAACTCCGATGCTGCCGCGTTCTGGGTTGACGTAACGCGCCTGCACCCAAACATCTAAAAGCATGCAGCTTTACTAGAAAGGCCCCGTCTTGCCGAACCGCTTCGCAGCCCAAGCCCAGCGGCGCGCGCGCATGGATGCGGCGGCGGCGCTGGACAACGTCTTCAACCAGCTCGCCAACGCCCTGGATGGCCACCGGCCCAACGCCGCAGCCGCAGCTGCTGCAGCGGCGCCAGCAGCAGCCGGGCCGGGCACGGCGGTGGCACCTGCGGCTGTGCGGGCAGCGGCTGGCGCGCCGGGCGCGGCGGGGGCGGGGGGCGGCGGTGTGGTGGTGGTGAAGACTCAGCCGGCTACGGAGCCGGCGCCGCAGCCGCCGGCGGTGTGCACGCTGGTCCCCATGCGGGATCCCGCGTACGACAAGGACGCCATTGAGCTGGGCACGCTGCACTTCCCCGTCAAGGTGGGTGGCCCGGCGCGGCGGGTTGCAGCCTTGCACACCCAGTGAACCAGGTTGCCGCACCCGCACATGGGGCCAGGGTCGGAGCCAGGCTGGATGGAAGAGGGCAAAGAGGCGTGGGCTGGCGAGGGCGCATGCGTCCGGCGGATCGGCCGGCAGCCCCAACGGACCGCAAAATGCACTGCCCGCCACCTGTCGCTTGCGGCCTCCCGGCCGCGCCCACATCGGACGCCCCACAGGCCGCCGACGGCACCACCATCGCCGCGCTGGCGCCGCGGCTGGCGCGCTTTGGCTTCTACGCCGAGCGGATCACGGGCGGCGCCGCCTCCGGCGCCGGCGACCGGCTGCACCTGGACAACCTGTTCGAGAGCAAAGCGAGGATGCACAACGGTACGGATGGGGTACGGATGGGGTACTGTAGAGCCGGCAGGGGGGCACAGCCGGCGCTGGACAGGCAGCGCCCCAGTGGCACCCTGCCAACGCGAGAGCACGGACGCCGCCGCATGCTCACCGCTTCTTCCGCTTCTGGCCGTGCCGCGATGCCGCAGGCCGCTACTCCGCCAAGGCGACGTACCTCAAGCTGCTGCCGCTGCCGCAGCTGCCCTCCGCCACGCCGCCGGTGCCGGCGGAGCGCGTGCGCAAGGTGCGGCGGGCGCTTGAAACCCGTTCAGCTGCAGCCGCGGACTGTAGTCCACATCGACGCATTTGCGTTTGCAAATGGCTTCGACGGCTGTGCTCAGACCGACCCGCACACGCACATCAATACGGTGTACACATCTTAGGTCCCATCTAACATGCACACATAAGCTTGCATCTGTGGCCCTCTCCTGTCGCTGTGTCACCATGCCGCAAACGTGTGTGTGTTGGGCAGGTGCTGGTGGTGGACTGCCTGGGCCGCGCGCGCGCGACCTACATGGGCGTGCGCCTGCCCGACTCCGTCCGCCGCGGCCAGCTGCTGGCGGCGCTGGTGCCGGCGCTGCGGCCGGCCTACTCGGCGGCGGGCGAGCAGCTGCACCTGCTGGTGTCCAGCGCCACGGACGGCTCCGCGGCCGTGTCGGTCGTGCAGCCCGAGGTGGGGGCGGTGCGCTTGGGGAGAGCCTCGCACTTGGAGCGAGCGCCTTGGTGTGAGGGGTCTGGAGGCTGGGTTTGCTGCGGCGGTAGCGGTTGGCGCCCCACAGATGCACGTTTAATCGTGACGCTGCCCACACACGCGCACACACGGTTACTGGCGTAGGCATTTGTACGTAACTGCGGTCGGGTGTCTGGCGGATTCGTATTTGGTTTTTTAAACATACATACCCACGGTCCTCGCCGCAGACGTCCCTGGACGACACCTTCTTCAGCGGCAGCCGCAGCCTCCTGCTGTTCCGCACCGCGCCGCACCCCAGGTGAGGCGGCCACGGCGCCTGGACTGCTCTGTGGGCGGCCGCGTGGGCTGGTGGCGCTGGCGGCTGCGAGGGCCGCGAGGGCGCGACATGAGGGCACCTAGGGCCCGTAGGCACGGCCTTGATGTGATGGGCGAGTTTCCAAATCCATGCTTATGCCCTGTTGTCGCTTCCCGTTGCCGCCTTCGCAGCCCCACCTGGCAGACGTCTGCGGAGACAGAGGCCGCCAGCAGCAAGGGCGGCGCTGGCGGCAGCGGCAGCGGCACTCCCGGCGGCGCCGCGGGCGCCAGCACCAGCGCGAGCCCGGCGGGCGCCAGCGGGCGCAGCAGCCGCAGCAAGTCGGCTGCGGCGGCTGCGGCGGTGGCCAGTGGCACGTGGGCCCACATGCCGGTGTATGTGCACACGGCCGGCACGCGCTCGGGGCGGTCGGGGCAAGTACCGGCGTGGGCGGTGGTGCAGGTGGGTGGCGTGTCGCTCGATCAGCCGCTGCGGCAAGCTGGTGTGATGCGCTCGGGCACCACAGCTTTGCACGTGTGCTTGGCACCGGCTAGTGGCTGCAGTTTCTACGACAACCTGACCCGCCGTGAAGCGTCTTTTGTTGCCGCCCTTTGACACTCCCACAGCTGCGGCACTTCACGCCGCCGCCTGACAGCGAGGGTGGTGCCGCGGGCGGCGAGGGCCCCTCGTCATCCTCCTCTGGCAACAGCACGCAGTCGCTCAGCGTGCCGCTGTTGGTACCGGTGCGGCCGGAGCACGGAACAGGCGGCGGAGCGGCGGAGCAGGAGCTGCGCCGGCAGATAGCTGCGGCGCTGGAGGTGCGGCTTGGGGCAGTCCGGCAGTCCGGCAGCGGCATGCGCATGGGTGCAGGAGGGCTTCCTGTACTTCAGGCTGTGCTCAATCAGGGGCATGCGGCAGGGCCAGTGCTGTTTTCTTGACATGGAATGAATGCCGGCGCCCAACTCTGGCCCTACCGCCCCGGCTCGCAGCCCTACCGCACCCCCGCGCCGCCCGGCCCCGGCCCCGCGCTGGTGCTGCGCGGCAACCGCGCGCACATGGCCGACCGCTCCTACGCGCCCAACAGCGGCCACCGCTGGTCCAACGCCGGCGAGCCTCTGGACGTCGTGGAGCCCTGGGGCGGCAGCGTGATTGTGCCGCACCTGACCGCCGTGTGGGCGCACCAGGTGAGGGGCCCCGGGGCGCTGGGCAGCTGGCCGGGCCCTTGGCCGCATGGCCCCCCGCCCGTGAGCTGGGCATTGTTTCCTTTTCTTCTAACACACGCACACACGCACCGGCCACAGGACGTGAGCGGCGACGTGTACAGGCTGCCGGAGATGCGCTCGCCCGCCGTGGACCCCAGCGCGGCGCCCGAGGCCCTGCGAGGTGGGTGGGTGCCCTTGCTGGTGCCCTTGCCGGTGCCCGTGCGGGTGCCCTTGCGAATGCCCTTGGGGGTGCCCTCGCTGGCGGGCGTTGCGGCACCCGGTGATGAGGGGGCCTCGAAGCCGAGGCTGGCCCCGCTGTGTGGAACCGAGCCGCCGCTGTTGGCCGTAGCCCACCTCCCTCGCCTGCCATGCGACCACGCCACCTCGCCACTGAGTGAACACGACTCGGAACGCACGCAGAGTCGCAACAGCGCATGGAGGAGGCCAAGCACCGCGCGGCGCGACAGCAGCGGATCAAGGTAACCAAGATAATCAGGCGCTTTCGGGCGTGCGCTTGGTGAACACTGAACAGGCTTTTGCCGCGTATGTCTTGTAGCACACTCACACTCACGCAACGCCGCCGCACCACTATCGCCCCACACACTCGACGCGCAGGAGCAGACGGAGCAGTGCATCGACGAGCTGCGGCGCTGCAGCCGCCGCACCGCCGCCGACGCGGTGGCGCGCATGGGCGGCGACGTCAAGACGGCGTGCCTGGCGCTCGACATGCGGCTGCAGCCGCTGTGCGCGGCCGGCGGCCTGCCGCACACCGGCGGCAAGAAGGCGCGGAGCCGGAGCGATCCACGGCTGGGCGAGCTGGTGGTCAAGGTGCGGCGCGGTGCGGTGTGCTGGGCGTGGTTGCGTGGCGGGCTGCGTGGCCTCGCGTCCGGATGGCGGCGGGCAGGCGGGCGGGCAGCCCTGCGGTCTGCTGGGGCGCACCCTGCCATCCTGACCACCACCCAACCCCGCCCGCAGTGCATTCACTGCCTGCACCGCTTTCCCAAATATCCTTGTAACCCCTGCCCGCCCAGCCCGTGTGCTGCCACGCTGTGTGTCGTGATGTGTGATGTGTGATGTGTGATGTGTGATGTGTGGTGCGGCGCAGGTGTACACGTACACGCGGCAGGCGCCCGGCAAGGAGCCCATCTTCAAGCCCTGGGTGAGGCCCCGGCACCTGGCACCCCCCGGCATGGCGCCCGTAAAACCAGCGCCCCTGCAGGGTCCACCAAAACACCATCCTGCGTGCTATAGGACGCTGCCACGCTGCCACGCACGCAACGCGCCCCTGCCATGCCCCGGCCCCTGTGCTTTTTTTGGCCCGTATATGCGTCTGCAACTTCTCCTTGTAGCGCTGATGTTTCCTTACGGGATTGGTTCAGTGTTAACCCCCCGCCCCGTGCCGCCCCGGCCGCAGGACGAGTGGCCCACCGCCAGCAACCGGGAGGCCATCTCGGCATTCCGCGTGCCCGCCACCATGGAGCTGCTCGCCACCGGCGCCGCCGACCCCGCGGAGCACGCCTGGCTGGCGTCGCAGCTGCTGGCCGCCGCCGGCGCCGCGGGCGGCTCGGCCGGGGCCAGGTCAGGCGCGGCAGCGGGAGCAGGGGCGGCGGCGGGGACGCCGCTGGCGCGGCGCCTGCGCGCGGAGCGGGATCGCGCGCGGCAGCTGTGGGACCGCGTGTCGCGGCTGGGGCAGTGCGGGCGCAGCATCAACGCGCTGCTGGAGTACATGGTGTCGGGTGAGTGGCAGGTTGTGGCGGCGACTGCGCGCAGCGGCGACTGCGCGCATCGGATTGGTTTTGCGGATTGGTTTGTCTCGCGAGCCGCCCCATGGGAGTGCCTGCCTAGCAGCGGTGCCGCCGCCCGCGCTATCTGAACCAACCTCGTCTCGCGCCGCGTCGCGCCGCGCTCGCCCGCAGCGGACCGGCCGCCTGCGCCGCAGCCCGACGGCCTGACGGTGGCGATGCGGCCGTACCAGCTGCAGTCGCTGGCCTTCATGCTGGAGATGGAGGCGATGGTGGACTCGCCCGGGACCACGGCCGCACCCGGCTTGGATTCCGGCTCCGGCTCCGGTTCCGGGTCGGGGTCGGGCGCCGAGGCTGGCGGCGCAGCCGCCGACGGCGCGGGGCCGTCCACCTCGAACGCCCCTGCTGCAGGTGCTGCTGCTGCTGCGGCAGGCGCGGGCGGCGTTCCCGGGGGCGGAGCTGGGGGTGCGGCGGCAGGCGGGACGGCGCTGGACGCCGCGGCGGCGGACCCCGACGGCGGCCAGCCGGGCGGCTACCGGCAGCTGTTCTGGGTGCCCATCACCGCGGCCAGCGGCCAGCGCCTCTGTGAGTGGCACGTGCTAGGGTCCACAAGCTAGGGAGCTAGGGTCATGGCGAAAGCGGTTGCACGTTTGCATGCCTGTGCCGTGAGCGCGTTGCGTGTGCACATGGTCGCACTTAGTGACCGCGCGGCGTAACTCCCTTGGCCACAGCTCTCGGACCCAAGCCTCTCTCCCCTTCATCCCTCCCCGCTATCCACCGCGCGCTCGCAGGGTACTCGCCGGTCTTCGAGCGCGCTGCGCTGGTGGTGCCACCACAACCCACCGGCGGATTCCTGGGTGGGTGGAGCACCGACACCGTGCGGCATGTCGCTTGCCTAGCCTGCTGCCATGCAAGTCCACGGTGGCCACTGGCCTGTTAGTGCCGTAGTGCGTGACAAACCGCACCGTGTCCCGCCACTCTGCTCCTGTGTGCCCTGCTCCTCAACCCGGGTTCGTAAGCGTTCGCACCCCCTTCCTGCTGGCCGTGCAGCCGAGGAGATGGGCCTGGGCAAGACGGTGGAGGTGATGGCGCTGACGCTCGCCAACCCGCCGCCGCCGTGCGTGGTGGCGGGCGCCACGGCCCCCTGCGGCCGCATCGTGAGCCGCGGCACGCTGGTGGTGTGCGCGGTGTCGCTGGTGGGGCAGTGGCAGGCGGAGGCGGCGAACAAGACCGCCGGCAGCTGCCGCATCCACCCCTACCACGGGTGCGCGCGTGTGTGTCTTGCCGGGGTGGAGTGGGTTTCCGTACACATTCCCGTGCCCAGAATGAGTCCCAACGAGGGTGGGGTGCGGTGGGGGGAGCGGGTTAAGACGGGAGGCGGGGTGAACGTTGGCCTGTGGGCGGCCGGGCCAGTGCATGCGTGCGCGGAAGGAGCACCTCGCGGTCAGTGGCTGGGGTGTCAGGCCGGTTGGCTCGGGTGATGCCTGGGAGTGTGCGGATGCGGTTTCCGGCGGACCTGTGCGTGCCTGTCAGGACTTTCTGTCCTGGCGTAGGCACATCCTTGGCGACCTGCCCCCGACCTCTTGCCCCAACTCTTGCTGGCTCACGCTACGCAGGCAAAGCCGAATCCGCGACGCACGCCGCTTGGCCACGGTGAGTCAGGGCCGCGCCGGTTGAAAGGGGGGCAGGGTGCGCACGCGTTTGCGCCTCGGCGTACACCTCGTTGTGGTGCGGTGAGATGAGGGGGTTGCCATCCGGGGGCACTGTCTAAACCGGGTGTTGGCCATGGTCGCTGATGCCAAGACTGGAGTCGGCTGTCCGACCGTGAGTCAAACGCTTGCCCGCTTGCTCATGCCTCGGTCGCACAATGCAGGAGTTCGACGTTGTGGTGACCACGTATCAGACGCTTCAGGTGAGTGAGGATTAAGCAATAGCCGCGAATGGGCGGACCGAACTGCCAGCGTATCACATCCAGCCCCGCTTGACGGCACCACCGACTTGGGCGCCGGGCGAGCACTGCATGTGATACTTGCTGATGTTGATCATGGGCACGTCCATTGAGCGACCGAAACGGAGTCTTTCCAGCGATTGTCACGAGTGATCCGCAACTCTACGGACGCTGGCCAACACGCAACGGTTTAATACTTCCCGGCAATCGGAAAGGCCGCTACAGATGATGCCGCATATTTGAGCACCGGATCGACGCTGTTGGCATAATCAAGGTTTCCCGGTCGCGAAACCGTCTGGACCGAGCGCAACGCGACAGCGTGCGGACGCGGTCCATTTGGGCGCTTGCGTCTCCGCCTGAATTTCAACCCTTATGCCTGGTGTTGCATGTGAACACTATCTTGATTACAATGCAGAAACGCGCGGTAGCCGTAGCCCGTTTCCGGCGCGCTTTATCGTCCTTCCGTCGGCCGGTGCAAAGCCCTTGTCCCCTGGCCCCCCTCCACGGCCTCCCGCCCCAGTTACGGTGTCCACCCCGCACGCATGCCTGAACTCCCCACCTGCCGTTCAGCCGTCAGGTTCGTTGTGTGTCACATCCTAGCGCTTGGGGAATGGGGCCCGGACGTGGTGCCTGACACCTGCACAAGACGTTACGGAATTAATGCCGTACCTTACTAAGCGTGCGCCGCCGATCACCGGTGACTCAGTAGCCCCTATTCAAGTCCCGCAACTGAGGGTCCGACCCGCCCACAAGAAGCCATGGTCACCGGTGGCGCACAAACGCACCCCTTCCTCAACCGCCGCCCCCCAGCCTTTCGCCGTGAGCCCCTTCTCTCCCGCCCGTTCTCCCTGCCCAGAGCGACCAGGCGGGCGGCAGCCGCTCCAACACCAACCCCTGCCAGGCGATTCTGTGGCACCGAATCGTGTTCGATGAGGGCCACACGCTGCGCAACGCCGGCGCCAAGCTGGCCAAGACCGCCAACGAGCTGGCGGCGCAGCGTGAGTGGCTGGCCCGCGCCAGGGGCTGCGATTGCCGCCACCCAAAAACACGTGCCCTTGCCTGCCTGGTCTAGTGAGGTTCCCTACGGTAGTGCTTCAAGCACGCGACCCCACCCCACCCGCCCTGCTTCACAACAAACATACACACACGCGCCACGGCTTCCCCTGCAGGCCGCTGGCTGTGCACCGGCACGCCTATCAACAACGCGGTGGAGGACCTGCTGGGGCAGCTGGCGGCGCTGCAGATGGCGCCGCTGGGCAAGAAGACCTTCTTCGACGGCCACATAAAGGTGCGGCGGCGTGCGGTGCGGGCCGGGCTGGGCTGGGCTCGAGCCGCGCTGCAGCGAGAGGCGCGACGGCACCTTCAGGCCGCGGTGACGATCGCGGGGGCGGCGCCATTTCGGAGAAAAGTGCAGTTCCGGGCACGGATTATGGTTGCATGCACTTGTGCGGCGGAGGATTTGACTGCTTTCCTGCCTGCCTCCCTGGGTGCCTGCATCCCCTTGCCGGCGCAGCTGCCGTTCCTGGGCAGCCACCGGCACTACCACCTGTCGCTGCGGCCGCTGCTGTTCACGATGCGCTATGCGCTGGTGCGGCACACCAAGGCGCAGAGCCTGGGCGGCGAGGGCGTGCTGCAGCTGCCCGGCAAGACCGAGACCGAGGTGCCGGGTGCGTGGGTGGAGCGTGCCGGCTGGGCTGGGGAGCGGGCCAGCCGACGGCAGCTTTGCAGCTTGGTCCTTGCGTGCCCTGCAGCGCGCGCGTGCGAGTCGTGTGTGTGGGCGGCGCCGCGCTGCTCACTGTCCACTGTAGTGTGGGTGCTGCTGCTCTGCTCACAGTGTTGCTGCCGCCTGTGCCCGCTGCTCTGCACCTGCAGTGTACCTGACGGCGGCGGAGCAGGAGCTGTACAAGCGGCTGCAGCAGCAGGCGGCGGCGGGCTGGCGCAAGCTCAAGGTGCGCCGCAGCACGGCCCCCCGTGCCGCCCGGCGCCCCTGGCTCCAGGGAGTCCGCGGCCTTGCCCTGCAGCCGAGCCGTCCCCATCCACCCACCCAGTGCCCACCGCCGCGCTCTGCTCTCCACTCGCTACACTGCACCACACGCTACACCCGCCCTCGTTCGCCTGCTGTACCGCTCATCCAACCATACTTGCAACCCTCCACCCCACCCACCCGCCCTCCGCACATGGGTTTCGGGTTAGCAATGGTTGATTTCGGAATTGGAGGAAACTACCCTCCCACTCCACCCACCCTCTCTCTGCCCCTCCCTCCCACCCACCTTCCCACCCCTCCCTCCCCCTCTCCCCCCGCCCCAGGCCGTGGGCACCGCCTACGTCAATAGCCACCTGTTCACCGCCACCTCCATGCTCATGCCGCTGCGCCGCATCTGCAGCGGCGGCCGGCTGGGCGCCAAGGACCTGGCCGTGCCCGACCCGGAGGCGCTGGCGGCGGTGGCGGGCGCGGCGGCGGCGGCGGCCGCGGCAGGTGCGCTCGGGCTTGGGCGGGGCAACCCGGACTGGGTGGGCGGGGGCACGTTGTGCCCTCGCAGGCTCGCACTGACGAACCGCAACGGCGCAACTGCGCGTGTGTCTCGACCCATGCAGGCACGGGCGGCGCGGGCGGCAGCGGCGCCGGCGGCGCGGGCGGCGGCGTGCCAGCGGGCGGCGAGATGCCCATCCCGGACGACCTGCCCGAGTGCCCCATCTGCGTGGACACCATGGACGGCCCCGTGGTGACGCCCTGCAGCCACTGGTTCTGCCGCGAGGTGGGGCGAGGGGGTGTGCCGCGCCTTCGTGCGGGGTTTTTGGGGTGGGCCAGGGTGCAAGGGGGGCGAAGTTGTCTGGGTGGGGGCGGGATAGTTCATGCCAAAACCACCCAATTGACTTGTTTCGTGGTCACCACACCCTGCCACCGCGCTGCCCTGCTCGCTGTCGTGTCCCCGCCGTGCAGTGCATCACGGGCTGGCTGAACCAGTCGCCGCACCACAGCTGCCCGGCCTGCCGCCAGGTGCGTGTCAGGCCGCCGGGTGTCCAGAAAGACAGCGACATGCCTGCGTAGCCCGCGCGTGCCTGGCGGGGCTGCAGGAATGGGGCATGGGCGCATGGCAGAATTATCGTGCCAAGCCCAAGCCAGTTACCGTGTCCACTGACTGACGCCGCCGCCACCTGACGCCGCCACCAGGTCATCTCCGTGGCCAGCCTGCGCCGCGGCGTGGTGGCGCCGCCCAAGCCGCCCGCCGCGGAGGCGGCCAAGGCCCGAGCCGGCGGCGCGGCGGCGGGCAGTGACGAGGACAGCGAGGGCGGCGAGGACGGCGAGGGCGGGCGGGACGACGGCTGCGTGCCGTGCGAGAGCAAGCTGCGGGCGCTGATGGCCGAGCTGCGCGCGATGCGCGAGGCCGACCCCACCGCCAAGGCGCTCGTGTTCACGCAGTAAGCTCAATCATTAACTAGAATTATTCTCGGCCTTTCCGCGCGTCAATAATGCTGCCTCATGCGTGCGTTGGGGTTTTGTGGGGCGCCTAGTTGCACCTGCCCTGCCTGACCGTACCCACCGGGTACGACCGCCAACGAACCGCCGCAGATTTAGCCAGGCGCTGGAGTGGCTCAAGCCGCGGCTGCAGGTGGAGGGCTTTGGCCACCGCACCATCACCGGTGAGCAGCTGCTGCGGCGGTATGTAGCGCTCCCGCTGAACGCATGCGCGCAAAAAAAACTGCTGCAAAGCTTTGGTGTACGAGACACGACCGCGTTTTAGCCGGGTGGTTGGCACCGCCTGTACTGCACGGTTTTGCGAGTCGCACTTTTGAGTGTTTTAGGTCTCCAAGCGCTGGGCGGGCCATTTTGCCCGCCCCAGCGGCTTGTCGCAGCGCCAGCTTTGGCAGCAGCAACGCGCGGCCCCCGCACATGGGTTTTGGGCTGGCCATGGTTGATTTGGGACTTGCAATTGACCCACCCCACGCTCCCGGTCGCTATTAGCTGCACCGCACGCACAGTCTTTGTTGTCGTTTTCCCTTGCGCTCTCTAACACTCAATCACACACGCACACGCACACGCGCAGGCGACATGCCGCCCAAGCGGCGCACCGAGGCCATCACCAGCTTCCAGAACGACCCCAGCACCTGCGTCTTCCTGCTGTCGGTGCGCACCTCACCTCACCTCACCTCACCTGGCCTGCTCCCGCCCCCGCACCCGCCCCCGCGCCCGCGCAACTGTATGCCGGCGTCGCCCGCATCACCGCGTCACCCGCTGCCTGACCCCGTATTCTGCCCCCTACCTCCGCCTCCTGCCTCCTATGCCTGCGCCTCCTGCCTCCGCCTGCGCTGCCCCGGCCCCACAGGTGCGCGCGGGCGCGGTGGGCATCAACCTGACCGCCGCCAACCACGTGTTCCTGCTGGAGCCCTGCATGAACCCCGCCTCGGAGCTGCAGGCCATCGGCCGCGCCTGGCGCATGGGCCAGAGCCGGCCCGTCACTGTGAAGCGCCTGTTCGTCAAGGTGGGTGCGGCCGCGCGCGGGGCCTCGTGCTTCATGTAACCTAGCGGGTGTGCAGCGTGTCCCTTCTGCATACATGTGGTGTTGCCGGGGCCGCTACCGTCATGTGAGGCAGGCTCAACGCGCACGCGCAGAGCATGAGTCATGCACACGACCCCTTGCCTTGTTCACTTGTTCAGGGCTCGGTGGAGGAGGTGATTATGAAGGTGGTGACGGCGCGGGGGGCGGCCAGCGGCGGCGCCGCTGGCGGCAGCGACGGCGCCGCTGGCGGCAGCGACGGCGCCGCCTCCGGCTCCGCCGCCGGCCGGCAGCAGGAGCGGGTAGAGCTCCGCATCAGCGAGCTCGACCAGATGTTCGCGGCGCCGTCGTTCCCGCCGCCGGTCGCTGCGTGATGTGGGATGATGGGGCTTGCCAGTTACATTGAGGAGGTTATAAAGCGTTCGTGCGGCAGCGCCGCGACATGACGCGGGCTGGGGCTGCTGCAATGCGCATGCGCCTGGCGGTGCGTTGTGTTTGGCGTGGAGATTGAGATCGCAATGACGGCAGAGGCGTAAACGGCATGCAGGAGGCAGCTTATCACCGAGTGGCTTTGTCTTTATGCTGAGTGAGTATTTACAGATGAGGCTGGCGTGGTGAACTGTGCGCAAATGAACAGGCGCGTGGCAGATGACCACTCAGTCCAGTGGCGAGCACGCCGCGGCGAGTGCGCCCCACGGGAGCGGTGACACACGGACACGTGCAACCGGCTTTCTCGTTCGAATGGGGTTATCACTGTGATGTGGGCGGCCGGCCGGTAGGAGCCCCTATTCTGAGGTGTAGCCTGAAGAGTCTGAACTCTGAAGCTGGCGATGTGTTGTGGGCTTAGCGACTTGTCTGCCTTGGGGAGGGCGCTGGGGCCCTGCAGGGCGCTCGGGAGCCGCAGCGTAACCGTGGCATGCCCTGGCACGGTTTTTATGGACCAAAGCCGCGTATGCTCGCTTGAAATGTAATGTACGTGCTGTATTGCCCCAGCAATACGCTTCTGGGCCTGGCCTCGGCATTTCCCCCGGCTTGGCCCTGACCTGGCCCCGTGACATGCGCTATGATGGTACCTCCCTAGAACCTGCCTGCCCAATGCCTGCCCCCCAACCTGCACCTGCATCGGCAGGTTTGGGCCTTTTGGACAGGCATGGGCAGGTAGCTTAGGTATGGGGCCTTTGGAGCAGGCAGGTTGGGGCAGGTTGGGTATGGGGCAGGCAGGGGTGCGGCGGGACAGCACGACACGCGCGCTGATGAGGACCGGATTCGGTCGAACGCCATGTGGGCCGAGTCGCACCTCGCGGCACCAGCCGACTGGGAGCTGACTGATGCTTCATCTTCCACTATACCTCACCCGCTATTACTGGAACATGTTATATTTATATGGATACTCTGAAACGGAGTCTTCGTGAGGTTGTCAATGTAGCTCGCTCGGGTATGCCCACCGTGCAGTATTACTTGAGCCCTAAATGATGGTGGATTAAGGCAGCTGTATGGCATTTTGTGGCTGCTTTGGCGGGGGCTCTGCAAAGCCTGCGGAGCCCCCACCAGTTCGCGCCCCAGTCTCCTCGCCCCCACCGGCGCCAGCCCCAGTCCCAGCTGCACCTGTTAAAAAGGCTCCTTCAGCACCTGAGGAGCGAACGCCCCCGCCCCCACCACCGAAAGCAGAAGTTCCCAAAGAGCCTGCCCAACCTTCGCCCGCTCCTGCGACCAGCACTCCAGGGCTCGTGGAGCCTCCTTCTCCAGTTGTGAACCTTTCCGGCCTGGTGCAGGTTGGTGTGCGCAAGCAGGCTGTGCGGAATCGGCGTGAAACCGGGCAGCCCATTACATACTCGTTCGACGCCGTTCCATTATGCAGGACTTGTTATTGCTGCTGCCACAAGCTACCGGGCCAACATGGCTTGCCCGATTGGAAGCGGGGACCAGCGTACTCGCGTCAGTTTGCGAGGTGGACGCGGTCAGGTGCGCTCGCCGTCGCGGATATAAAAGTTGCTTTTAGACTCGCAATAATTCAACTTGCGGCATCACCCCTGCCTAACTGCTATCCGTCAGGGAGACGCGGGCCGTGCGCGGTTGTGATTTTGCGCAGAAGGCTGTGTTTTACAGCTGTGCGCGACTGCTACCAGAGGGATTCAGCCGTAGTCGCTCGGGGCCGGGGTGCGCGTCGCGTGCGTGCGCGCGCGCGCGCCTCTTCACACTTCCCGTTTAATGCCCCCCACCCGCGCCGCCATGCGTTGACCTTGCGCCTGCGCCCACTGGACGCAGTGTGGCGCTCATCGTGCCGCCGCTGGAGGGTGATGAATGCGGCTTCACGTTCGCATCCACGCTGGCGGTGGGCGGGCCGCGCGGACAGGTGCTGCAGCAGGCGCACCAGTACGCCCACCAGGCGGTGCTGTCGACGAATCCGGGGACCAGCGCGGGGGCGGCTGCCGACATGCAAGCGATAAGCCGCACCAGCGCTCAGGCCATGCTGTCAATGAAGGCGAGTGGGCAGGGGTGCGGCGGAGGGGCAGGCCCGACGAAGCGGCGGCACGCTTTACGGCGCTGTTGGGTCGTGGCGGCGGCGGCGGCGGCCCGCGCCGCTCTGCTCCATGACGCGCGCGAGGGCTCTGCATGCGCACGTGATGCGACGGGGATGGGGGTGTCCGTGCCCCGCATCAACAAGGGCGAAGTCGGGTGTGCGGGCGGCGGGCTTGACAGTGCCGGCACCATGGAGCGTGGCTCTCTCCAGCGCCGCTTCTTGTCTGGGGCGTGCGGCTGCGGTGCAGCGGCGTCAGAGCCATGGGCAATGGATTGCCCTGCGCCCGCCGCGGCCGCGGCGGCGGCCCAGCCTGCACGGGATGTCCGCACCGCTGCGCCGCAGCTCGCCGCTGCGCCCTCAGCACACCCTTCCACCCGTGCCCCTGCCCTGCCGCGCCTCACCGCGGCCCGCTGACACGGCCCCCGCCCCTCCCCCCTCCCCTCCCACCCCGCGCAGCCCGGCGAGGTGCTGCTCATGTCGGCGCCGCCGGCCGAGGAGCTCAGCCTGGGCCACAACACGCGGCGCCAGCCGCGGCGGCCCTCGGGCGGCGCCGGCGCCGCCGCCGCCGCCGCCAACGGCGCCGAGCACGCGGGCATTGCGGCGGCGGCGGAGATGGGCGAGCCGTACATCGCGGACAGCCCCTACCGGCGGCCGCTGCAGCCGCTGCGGCCCATGAGTCTGGATGACGACGACTCGCTGCCGTCGGACTGGGCCGCCGCCGCGTCGGCGTCGCCGCTGAAGCACTTTTGCGGCCTGCCGGTGCGCGTGGGCGCGCAGCTGCTGGCGGTGGTGACGCTGGCGTGGGCGGCGGACTCGGCGGTGCCGCCGGCGCTGCGGCCGCGGCCGGCGGCGGAGGGGTCGCCCACGGGCGGCGCGGCGGCGGCGTTCAACGCGGGCGGGCCGTTCGGCTCGCCGGCTGTCAGCACAAGCAGCCTGGCGCGCACGGGCGTGCCGGCGCCCACCGGCAGCGGCGGGCGGGCGGGCACGGACTCGGGGCTGGGCGCCGGCCAGTCGGGCGGCGCCGGCAGCGGCTACGGCGGCTGGCACGGCGGCAGCGGCGTGAACGGCGGCGGCGGCACGGGCGGCGGGCCCATGCTGCGCCTGCCGTCGCCGGCGGGCATGCCCGCCAGCGGCCACACCACGCAGGCCGGCGGCAAGAGCGGCGCCAAGAGCGGCGCGGAGCCGGGCGTGCGGCTGATGGGCGGCATCCTGGCGCTGTGGAGGCAGCCCGCCACGGAGCCGGAGCGCGGCTGCCTGCTGCAGCTGGCGCAGGTGTTCAGCCTGGGGCTGTTCTCGGAGCCGGGCGCGGTGGCGTACGGCCAGAAGGTGGCGCGCATGCTGCAGCTCATGGTGCAGGCCAGCTCGCTGCAGGTGGGGTTGGGTGGGGGGTGGGGGTGGGGGTGGGGGTGGGGGTGGAGGGGGGTGGGGCGTGTGGAGGGGTGCGGGGTGTGGGATGCGGTGGGGTTGGGGGAGGGGGCGTGCAGGTGGAATGGCTGGCTCTGGAGCGAAGGGGCAGGCTGGGGGGTCATCGCGCTGGGAGCAAGTGTGCCTTGCCGGCGGAAGAGGGGCCGGCAGGGGGCAGGGTGTTTCCGGGGCTGGCGTTGGACGGCAACACGCCCGTCTGCCGCGCCCGATACCGTGCCAACCTCGCACACACGCTTGAGCGCAACTCCCTCTCACACACGTAGCCCTCGCACGTCGGACGAAACAAGTGCGCTGTCGCCGATCACACGCGCACTCACTCACGCACACTCACGCACGCACACGACAGGGCCTGATGGACATGCTGATGGTGGGCGCGCGGGACGCGCTGCTGCTGCGCTGCCAGCTGGACTTCGCCGTCACGCTGGCGGTGGCGCACGCGGCCATGCCCACCGCGGCCTTCATCGTGGACGGCACCGGACTGGCCGGCGGCCCGGGCGTGGGCGCCAGCTCCGCGCGCGTCTACCTCAGCGGCGGCGCGCACAGTGCGACGGGGCTGTCCGCCGGCGGGCGCATGATGCTGAGCCGCGGCGGCGGCGGCGCCTCCAATCCGCCCAGCATGGGCGGCGCGGGCGCGCTCAACCGGTCGCGCGGGGCGCAGGGCTCGCAGCAGGGCACGAGTGCGGCAGCAGCGGGTGGTGGAGGCGGCGGCGGCGGCGCGCCGGGCATCGGCACGCAGCAGCTGCTGGCGCTGCAGCACCAGCTGGGCGTCAGCCCCAACGCCGGCAGCAAGCCCGGCAGCAAGACCAACAGCCGCGACCGCGACGGCAGCTCCGGCAGCAAGCTGGGCAGCAAGCCGTCCAGCCGCGACCGCGACGGCCCGGGCGGCAGCACCGCCAGCCGCGACGCCAACCCCACCTCCACCTCCTCCGTGGGCACCGCCGGCGCCGCCGGCTCCACCGCGGCGGCCGGCGGCGCCGTCACGCCCGGCTCGGTCCGCACGCCGGGCTCGGTGGCGAGCGGGCCGCGCAGCGGCGGCCCCGCGCTCAGCATGGACGTCGACCTGGCGTGCGCCGCCTCCACCGAGACGGACTGCGAGGCGGCGGTGCCCATGGTGCACGCCCACATTGCCTCGCTGGCGCACACGCTGCTGCTGAGCTCCATTGCGCTGGGGATAGACGCCGACACGGGCGGCGAGCCGCTGGGGTTCGGCTCCGGCCGCGGGCGCGGCGGCGGCGGCGCCGTGGCGGCGGCCGCCGCCGCGGGCACGGTGCGCGCCAACCACGTGCTCGCGAGCGCGGCGGCGGCGGCGGAGCGGGAGCAGCTGGCGGCGGCGCTGCGCAAGGAGCGCGAGGCGGCGACGGCGGCCGGCAGCGGCGGCGGCGGCTCCGGCCCGGGCACCGGCACCAGCGGCAGCCTGCCGGCGGGCCTGGTGACGGCGGAGGGCTGCGTGGTGCCCAACTGCCACCTGCACCTGCAAGACGAGAGCCTGCCCTGCCGGGACGTGGTGCTGGTGCAGAAGCTGGCGCGCATACCCGTCCAGGCGCTGGTGCTGGTGGTGGTGCGGCCGTCCGAGGTGGCGGGCGGCGCCGTCACCGCCGCCACGCAAGCCGCCTTCCAGCGCGGCGCCGCCGCGGGGCTGCTGCTGGCCGCGGCGGCGGGCGGCGGCAACGTGAGCTCGCAGACGGCGGGGCCGGTGCTGGGCGGCAGCGCGGGGGCGCGGGCGGCGGCAACGCCGGGCCTGCGCGACGGGTACAAGTCCGCGGGCGCGGCCGCCGGCGGCGGGCCGGCATCCATGAGCGCCGCGATGCGGAATTCGGGCGCGTCGGCGGCGGGGGAGCCGTACATGCCCGCCGGCGGCCCCGGTCAGGTGAGCAGGCGCGAAGGCGCGGTGTGGCGTGGGCGCAGGAGTGGTGTTACCGGCGAGCTGCATGTACGGCAGCATGACTGGCGTCGGGCCCCAACAGCCTTGAGACACAACGCGACCCGGCCCCTTGCCGCTGATTTGGTAACGGCTTCCATTTTGGTTTCCACTGCATCCTGTACCGCTTTCCCAACCATCTTTGCAACCCCTCCCCGTCCCGTGCCGCCAACGCCACACCCTTCCCTTGCCCTGCTCCCTCCCACCCGCCCCTCAGGTCTCGGCGCCGGCGGCGGTGAACGCGGCCGGCGGCGGCATCGGCGCGGCGCTGGCGGCTCTGGGCGGCGTCATGCCCAGCCTGGGCCTGTACCTCACCAGCGCCGACCCGCTGGGTCGCAGCGTGCTGCTCACGGCGCAGGCCGAGGCGCGCGACCTCATGCGGGTGAGCGGGCATGGGGCTGGCATGGGGCGGGGAGACGCGGGGCGCGGGGCAGGGCCTGGGGGACGGGGTGGGAGAGGGCGTAGCCGGCCCCTCCCGCCGCCGCTCCTCGCAGTCACAGGTTCAGCGGGCTTCCCCTGAGTGCCCATGCGATTTGCTGTGAGCGAGTATCTCGGCATCACTGCCACACACACGCGCATCAGCCCCTCCCCGTGCGCGCTGCACCGGTCTTTCTGCAATCGCCAACGGCTCAACCTTGCAACCTCCCCACGACGGCCGCTGACGCGCCAACTGCACACACCTCTGCAACATGCACATGCAGGTGGCGATGGCGGTGCTGGTGCGGCAGGTGACGGGGCTGGGCCCGCTGTCGGACGAGTGGACGGGGCTGCTGGAGGCGCTGTCGCCCATGTCGGGCACCGGCCGCATCAGCTTCGGCAGCAGCCGTCTGGTGTCGCTGCTGCGCCCGCGCTCCTGCACCATCCTGCAGCCGGGCGCCGCCGGCGCCGGCAGCCAAAGCCACGGCACGCTGCAGTCGCACCTCAGCGGCGAGGTGGCGCACGGCGGCGCCGGCGCCGGCGCCTCCGGCACCGGCATCGGCAACAGCCCGTCCCGGGCGGCCGCCGACGGCGGGCCGCTCATATCCGGCGAGCTCCTGCGGCCGATGCAGTCGGGTGCCGGCGGCGCCAGCGGCGCGGGCGGGATCGGCGGCGGCGGCAGCTTTGAGCGCGCGGGCGGGCCGGGCGCGCCGTCGGGCTCGCTGTCCATGTCTGCCTCGGGTCTGGGCGCGGCGGGCGGGCGGCTGGTGGTGGACAGCTGCATCGAGACGCCGCTGCAGCAGCTGGACGCCATGGTCTCCAGCATCCAGTCCACGCTGAGCGCGGTGCAGCTGGAGGTGCCGGGCGGCGGCGCAGACGTGTGAGTGCGGCGCGGGGCGCGGGGCGCAGGCGGGCGCAGGGCGGCGCGGGGCGCAGGGCGGGGTGGCGGCGACTGCGCGGACTGCACAGCGCGTTTACGCTCCTATCTCACTCGCTCTTGAACTCTCTCTGTGTTTGCTTCCGCCCTGCAGTCAGGAGGTGCGGCTGAACGACATCGCGGCGGTGGAGCTGGTCGAGATCATCGGGAGGGGCGGACAGGTGCGCGGCGGCGGGTGTGAGCGCCGCGAGTTGACCACATATGAGGACCGGGGGACCTCTGGGTTCGGTGTGGTAGCCGGATGGGGGGCCTGTAACAATAGTAAGGCACCTCCTCCGCGATAACTGTGGGGCCACGGGAGTTCACCGCTTGCACTGTGTGACTGATGCGGTCGTTGCGGCGCGCAGGGTGTGGTGTTCCGCGGCACGGTGCACGGCATCGAGGCGGCCATCAAGGTCATCAGCCACCGCGACGAGGCAGACGAGGCCGCAGCAGCAGCAGCAGCCGCCAAGGCCGCCGCAGCCGCCGCCTCGCGGGCCGGCAGCATAGAGGGCTCGATGGGCAGCGGCGGCACCGACAGGCCGGGGGCGGCGGCCGTGTCCGCGGCGGCGGCGGCGGCGGCTGGGCAGTTGGCGGGCGTGACCAACGGGCAGTTGGCGGTTGACAGCCCGTTGATGGACGAGGCGCGGATGCGGGAGCGCAAGCGCACGCTGCTGCGCGACGCGTTGGAGCTGGCGGTCACCTCCACCATCAGGTGCGTGTGGGCGTGTGTGTGCGCGTGTGGGCGTGTGTGGACGGCGAGTGGTGGTCCCGTATCACCCTGTGTGTAGTAGGGGCTGGCGGCATGGCGCGAGCTCCTGGGGCGCGAGGGCGCGTGTGTGTAGCCACCGCGCGTGGCATCAGCGGCGGTGGCGGCAGCGCAGGTCGCGAGCACGTTAGCTTATGTGCGGCGTGCTCGCACAGGACTGACACCCCCCTTCGCTGTGTGTAGCCAACGCCGTCGTGCCGTGCCGTGAGTTCCCCTCACCCTGTCCCAACCATCGTTGCAACCCCTCCTCTCCCCCTCTCCCCCTCTCCCCCTCTCCCCCGTCTCGTCGCCCGCAGCCACCCCAGCATCGTGCAGATGTACGGCTACTTCACGGACTGCGTGGTGGTGCAGTACGCGGCGCAGTCCAACCGCCTCAAGCTGCTGCCCGCCGACAGCGACGCGCTGAGCCAGTACGGCAGCCAGCGCGGGCCGGTCAACACGGTCATGTGCATGGAGTACTGTGACGGTGAGGAAAGCAGGAGGGGAGGAGGAGGAGAGACACGGGGGAAGCAGGGGCGCGGGGCGGCCGCGCGAGGGTGGGGGTGGCGCTGGCAACAGCAGCACCTTCCCTGCGAGTCGCTGGTACTGCCAAATCACGCCTGTGGCGGCCTTGGCGACCGCTCCTGCGCCTGACGCTCAGTGCCTTTGCTCACCACCCCCGCCTGCACCCCGCACCCGCACCCCGCACCTTCCACACCCCCGCAGCCGGCACGCTCAAGAGTGTGGCCGAGGGCGGCTCCTTCCGTCAGCCGGGCGTGTCCGCCAAGAACGGCCCCGCCTGCCCCGCGCTGGTGCCGCTGTACACCAGCCTGCTGGAGGTGGCGCTGGCGCTGCGCCACCTGCACGCGCGCCGCCTGGTGCACTGCGACGTGAGTGGCGGCGCGGCGGGGTGGTGCGTGTGCGCGTGTTGTTTGTGTGGGGGTGGGCGTGTCAAGCATGGCGGGCGGCATGAGCAAATGGGCGTGTATGCAGCGGCAGGGACTGCGGGCGCACAAGTGCGGCGCAGGTCAGGCGACGACCAGCCACACGCCCCGACCACTTGCCCCCCCTGGCCAATCCCCTGGCGAATCCCCTGGTCACCGCCGCCCACGCCCGCACCCACGCCTCCGCTCCCGCCCCGCCCCTGCCCCGCCCACCCGCCCGCAGCTCAAGCCCAGCAACGTGCTGCTGAAGAGCAGCATGCGCGACCCGCGCGGCTGGACCTGCAAGCTGTCGGACTTCGGCTGCGTGCGCTTCCTGAACGAGGAGGGCGGCGACGGCCGGCTGGGCTTCAGGCAGCCGCAGCCGCTGGGGTGAGCGAGGCGCGCGGTGTTGGGGAATATGCTTGCCGATGTTTGACGTCCAAGTAGCTTTGCGTCGCGTGATAAGTCGAGTCGAGTTGTCTACAGTGTCTAGGGGGGTGAGGCTGGGCGTCTTGGCCGTGACCAGCACCATATCCTGTCGTGCCGCTTACACCGCCGCACCGCTCCCAGCTCCACACTTCGCTCCCCCACCTTACGCCTTCGCTTCTTAACCAATCATGAATGCAACCTACCCCGTGCCCCGCCCGCCCGCCGCAGCACGCTGACGCACATGGCGCCGGAGATGTTCGTGCGGGGCGGGCTGCTTGACGGCGCCGTGGAGTGAGTGCGGGGCGGTGCGGGGTCGAGGGTGGGGTTCCATGCTGTATCGGGGCCGGGTTGAGCAGAGGTGGGCGGCACAACAAGCGCTCGGCTCGCGGCCTGCCCCGCTTCCCTTCTCTGCCAATAGTTCCTCACCACATCACCCCGTTGCCTGCTGCCTCTCCGCGGCGCCGCACCGCCGTACCGCCGTGTGCCGGACCCAACCTAATCCCCTGCCGGTCCCTATTGAAACCCCCTGCCCCGCATCCACTTACGCCGCCCCTGCTACTCGCCCCCCGCCTCCTCGCCCTCCTCGCCCTCCTCACGCCCTCCTCCCCCTTTCTTGCCCCTCCTCCTTCACTACTTATGACTGTAACGCCCCCCCGCAGCATCTACTCGTTCGGCATCATCATGTGGGAGCTCATCATGGTGGCGCCGCTGTACGAGGGCCAGGCGCCCAAGGAGAAGCTGCCGGTGAGGGTGGGGGGGAGGGGGGCAGGGCGGAGGAAAGGGGGGGCGGGGGGAGGGGAGGAAGGGGGCAGGCGGGCCGGCGGCAGGGCAGGATGGGGGGTGGGGTTGGGGCGCGCGCAGAATGGAGGGCTGGGGCAGGATCGGGGTGGGTTCAGAGCCATGGGTTGTGGGGCACGTGATGCCGCGGCTCGGCTGTCGAGATGCACGCCGCGGCTGCCCATGCTGCTCTCATTGTGCTCGCCCTGACGCTGCTCGCCCTGACGCTGCAGTCGCTGGTGCGGCGGGGGCTGCGGCCCGTGTTCCACCCCCTGGTGCCGCCCGAGTACAGGTAGGGACGGGGTTGGGGGCTGAGGGCGTAGGGTGGCGTGCGGTGGGGCAGGACACGACAGGGCAGGACAGGCTTGAGGACAGGGCAGGACAGGGCAGGGCACTGGGGTGTGCGGATTCGCGCCAGTCGCCCCGTCCATCGCAGGCCCCGCGCGTGCCCAACGCACACAATCCGTGCCCCACCTCCCGAGCTAATCCGCGCACCCTCGTGTCGAACACACACGCAGGATGCTGGCAACCGCCTGCTGGATGGACGACCCCCGCCGCCGCCCCAGCGCCGCCGTGCTGGTCTCCATGCTACAGCGCCTGCTCAGCCGCGCGCAGGCCTCGCCGCCGCCCAACCCCGCCTCCCTGGGCTCGGGCTCGGGCAGCATGGGCGGCGTGGGCGGCGCCAAGACGCCCGCGTCGTACGCCGGCCCGGGCCCCAACGCCATGTCGGCGGCGAACGCGGGCTCCGGCATGGGCGGCGGCCCCGGCGGCGGCGGCGGCTGGTCCCTGGAGGCGCCGCGGCGCAATGCCGTGTCCGCCATCTCCAACGGCCCGCCCGTGGCGGCGGCCGCCGCCGCCGCCGCGGCCGCGGCGGCGGCTGTGTCGGGCAGCGGCATGGCTCCCGGCAACACCGGCAACACCGGCGGCGGTGGCGGCAGCGGAGGCGGCGGGCGGGCGTCTTTCCCGCCAGTGCCGAGCCCGCTCTCGCGGGAGGCGGGCGGCGTGGGCGCGCCGCGCGCCAGCCCGCCGTCCGCGTCGCCGGCAGCGGTTGTGGCGCGGGGTGCGGCGGCGCCGCAGCTGGCAGCGGGCGCGGACGGTCGCAGCAATGGCAGTGGGGGGCCGGGCACGCCCACCTCGGGCACGGGCGGGATCAACGGCGGCATGTAGGGGAGCTGCGCAGCGCGTTACGTCAGGAGGCTTTTGGGCTGTAGCTGTGTAGGTAGCTAGATGGTATTTGCGTGGCGGCGGGTGGCCGGGCCGGCCGCCTGCAGGCTGCTGTGTGCCTTCGCAGCAGCCGAACGGGCGGGGGCCCGACCGGTCGCCGCCACCCTTAGTAGCGCTCCGCACTGGGGAGTACCGCACCGCGCCGCACCGCGCCGCACTTGGGGGGTTTAAGGACGGATAGATGACGGCATTGTGTATTATGCCGTGAGCGGCACGGGCGGGGCGCTGCCCCCGGTTACCGTGCGATCGCGCACGGCTCCGAATATTTGCAACTTTCATCTAATGAGCGTCCTTTGGCGATGCACTGAACACGTCGGATTTGCAGGTAAGCTGTATGCGCGCGGGGAGGGGAAGCGGGTGCCGGCTGCCGGCGGCCTTGGAAGTTCAGTGACGGCGTGCAAACGAACGCATGAGGCGTGGGCGAGCCGGAGCAGGTGTGCACTCCGCGCCCGGACCAATCCACATTGCGGTGGTGGCAAGCACTAGGGATGATGCTTATTGGTGGCATCAGGCGGGGCAGGGGGCGAGCGTTCAATGTGCGCAGTGTCCAATTTCTTTTGTCTGCATAAAGGCGTTGGCGCTTTGATGCCGGTCCATGGCTCAACAGTTGCGGTCAGTGCCTTGGGGCTGCGGAGCTGGTTCGGAGCTCTGGTGGTCGCTTTTGGGGTACTTAGGGGGTCCTGTAGGAGGCAGCCGCAAACATGTTGACGCGTGTACCTTACTGTGATCACAACTGCATTGCAAGGCTTTGTATGCTTTCATTGCGGCGCGGCGCCTGGTCGAACGTTATTGGATGCAGCAGGCCGTTCGAACGTTCGTGATCCGGGTTGCGAAGGGCCGTCTTGTGAGCGGGGTCGGGTCTAGTCGGGGGTGGCAGCAAGTGCGCGTGCGTGCGTCCTGGATTTGAAGCTGCCGTTCGCTTGAAGGTTGCTGAATAGGCTGGAAAAGGGCATGGCTGGATTGCCTTGCTGGTGGCTCGGCACCTGAATCCAGAGGGTCAGGGAAATGTTCAAAGGTCAAGAATGTGCATGCAAAAGGACGAACCGACGGTGGTTGGAAACCCGCGTTGCGGCGCAAATGCTGCATGGCTTCTGCCTCCACGCAGGCCTCGCAGAGGAGGCTGCTTGAGGATGTGCAAGGTTAGAGCCCGGTGAATAGACCAGTGCAAGCCGAATGCTGAAAATGCCGGAGCCGCGGAGCGCACGCGTGCCCTGTCCCACGAGCTCACACGGTTCTGACCTGATCTGACCTCATCAATGCCTTGCTGAACGTGTTCTGGTGCGCATGGCACATTGTCACAAGTGCAGTGCATTGAGTATGGGCGGAGTGGGAAGGCTGGAGCTGTTTCAGCAACTCGGGGAGGCAGCCCGTGCCACAAGGGGAGGGGGTGTGCAGGGGAGGACTGTAGCTGTGGAGATGGGGCGGCAGCGGGAGGCGGGAAGGCGCAACGCAATCCCCTGGATGAAGTCACCGCACTCACTGTCTGCGCCACATTTCCTGCATCACCACTCTTAGCGCACGACTTCGGTGTTTGCAGTCGCCCATAAGCGCGTCGCCTTGACATTAGGCTGACTTGAAGTTGCGAGGGTTCGAGTTGGTTAAAAAGATGACGCTTTCTGACGTCCTTACGGACCATGAGAAGGACCTGGTGGAGCAGCTCAAGCGCGAGGTCGCGCCCATCGTTGAGCGGCACCCATGCCTTCAGGCCTTCTGCATCCCGCACACCTACGTGCGCTACCTCCGAGCCAGGTGCGTCTGCGCGCGGGTCGAAGCGCGCGTGCACGAGGCGGCAAAGCGACTGAACGTCAGGAACTTGGGGAAAAGCTACTGAGTGCATTTGCGCCGCAGGCAATGGCACCTGCACAAAGCGTTGAAAATGCTCAAGGCGACGCTCGAGTGGTAAGCGAACTCGCGCATAATAGTTCGCTCGATAGTGATGAGCTCGATTTGCGATGCCCCGGCCGAGCGCTCGCCGCGCACTGGCGCCCAGGACCGAGCGCGTTAGCTACAAAGGGAGGCCGGGCACTTGTTCCTTGGCTCGGTTTGGTGGCTGCTCTTGCTGAAGTCGGGCGCGGGCCAACCACCGCTTGTCGCCTGGGCTCCGCGCTGCTCGGCCAGCGGCGTTTTGCACACACCCTACCCTGTCCCTGGTACACTTGCGCTGGGGCTTGTGCTGAAACGTGCACTGAGTGTGTCGTGTGCACGCGCGCGCGCGAATATGCAGGCGCCTGGAGTACAAGCCGCACCTCATCAAGTGGGATGAGGTGAAGGACGAGGGCACCACGGGCAAGCA
Source organism: Chlamydomonas incerta (assembly GCA_016834605.1). Classification (NCBI taxonomy): domain Eukaryota; kingdom Viridiplantae; phylum Chlorophyta; class Chlorophyceae; order Chlamydomonadales; family Chlamydomonadaceae; genus Chlamydomonas; species Chlamydomonas incerta. The sequence continues at coordinate 722,918 of JAEHOC010000012.1, forward strand.
GTACGTCTACCACTGCGTGGACAAGGCGGGCCGGCCGACCGTGCTGATGCGCCCCCGGTGAGTGTCATCTTCGTGCAGCTTTCACGGCACAACGCAGCGTGTCAGTGCGGGCTCTCATCCGACCGACTGGTGACAAGGATTACTACCACGCCCTGGTTGAGGCTGACGCGTTGGGCATTGAGGCGTCTGGCACACCTCCCAGCCCCGCCTCCAGTCCCCGCGACAGCTTGATGCCTGCCGTTGTTTGTCCATAAGGAAGCATCAGGCGGTTCTTGTCTTGGCGGCCCCAACACCTGCTCAAACCCTGCAACCCCCGCTGCCCCATCCTCCACGCCTGCAGCAACCAGAACACCAAGGAGACAGACCGCCAGATTCGGCACCTCATCTACACGCTGGAAGTGGCTTCGCGGCAAGCGGACCGCTTAGGTGGGTGCTTTTGCGCCAGCGGCTGCGGGGCGCAGCGCGGGACTGCCGACCGGTGGCCAGCATCCCGAGTGTGCCGTACCATGTGTCTGCGGCGGCGCACTGTACGGCGCCAGGTTGTTGCAACGTAGTGCCACATCGGCCGGGGTGCTGGAAGTCACTGCGATCGGGTTGACCAAAGAACGCCCTTTTGTGCTCTCGCGCTGCTGCAATTGCTGTGTGTGCCGTGTGCAGGCGTGGGCAAGTTCACGTGGCTGCTGGACTTCGAGGGCTACACAATGGCCAACGCGCCGCCGCTCAAGGTGCGACGAGCACGTGAGGGTTTCCGTGTACGGCGTTCCGCCCCTCCATCTGCGTCGCTGTGGGATGAGCACGGATAACGGGGACATGCGCACGCACACGCGCACGGCTGTGTTCCGTTTGTTTTCTCCAACACATGCACCGTCGCACACCTGGCGGCTTTGTTCGGCCGATTGATGCAACACACGCATGCCCTGCGCGCCTGCGGCCCCCGCGCCCCTCTCTTAATTGTTGAAGAGCACAAGGGAAAACGATAAGCAAGCAAGCCCTCTCTTGTGTGTGCTGATGTAGGTGTCCATGCACTGCAACAGCGTGCTGGCTAACCACTACCCCGAGCGCCTGGGCCTGGCGGTGTGCTTCCACTCGCCCTACCTGTTCTCGCTCACATGGAAGGTGGGGCCGGGGCAGGCGGTGCGCAGCAAGGCGGGGAGGGCGAAGGAGCTCTCAGGGTTGCCGGCAGCGGTGTGCGAAGGCCGCGGTACTGGCGCGCGGAGGAGGCGCGCGGCCCCAGGTGCACGAGGAGCTCCGGCAGTGTACGCAGGGGATGCAGGTCGTGGTGGCGTCCGCGCGGCGGCCTTTTACGCGTACAGGCACACACACGTCGTTTTTGTAGTTTTACACACACACGATTTGCTGCACCACACGCAAGGTCTGTTGTTGTCGTTTCTCTTTGCGCTCTCTAACACACACGCGCTTCGTGTGTGCTTCCCTTACTCGCATACACGATACGTTTACAATCGTACATCGGTTACATACACGATAGGTTTATTTGTTTGTTCGACGATGGACGCACAACCGCCGCACCGACATGCATCCTGGCGCCGGGCTGTCTCCCCCCCGCAGGCGGTGCAACCGTTCATCGACCCGGTGACGAAGCAGAAGATCGTGTTCGTGGACAAGGGCGCCAAGGAGAAGGCCGAGATGGACGCGCGGTGAGCCGCTGATGCCATTGTAGTAGCGCCCGTGTGTCCCGCGCGGCGTAGCGTGTGGGCACGAAGAGCACGCCCCCCTTGCCATGCCCCGCTGCCGCACTCTAGCGCGCGGTGACTGGGCACCCGTTTGCTGGGTGGTGGCTGAGCTCACTGCGCGCCCCCGCGGCCCACTCAGCCCAGAAACTTGAGCCAGGCACGCGCCCCATGCCCCATGCCCCGGTTCGGCACAGGTTCGACCTGACCCAGATGGAGCAGTGCATGGGCGGCGCGCTGCCCAACTACGCGTACGACCACGACAAGTACGGCAGCCGCATGCACGAGTACGACAAGGAGGTGGCGGCGGAGCTGGAGAAGCTGGGCGGGCGCATGTGCGCGGCGGCGCACGCGGCCGACCACCACGAGCAGCACGAGCACGCGATACAGGGCATCGCCGAGGCGACGGAGAAGCTGAGCGTGACCGTGACCGCCACCTGATGCTGATGCGGAGGGCTGAGCGGCGAGGGACCTGCAGGAGAGTGGGGTTGCGGAGGGAGGGAGTTGGCTTCGGGTTGGGGTAGGCATGGTGGTGGCGAGCGGGCCAGTGGCCCGTTGGGACCAGCCTGGAGACCGCCCGCGCGTGGAGGAGAGAAGATGATTAACGGTTTTTTTTCATGAATGGTGCGCTTCGGGAAGGAGCTTGGTGAGTTTGACTGGGCGCGCAGCGGCGCAATTGGGCCGTTTATGTCGTCATGTTCTGGCGAGTTGCGGATCTAACCCCCCCCCCTCCTCCTGCATGCGTACGGTGTAGCCTACTAGGGTAGATGTACATCTCCGGTCTTGCGGTGAGGCGGGGAGTAGAAGTGTCGACGTGCAGGATGGCGAGGGTGCGCAAGCCTGTAAGTACTAATATGGGGACGATGGCACAGAACCTGGCGGGCTTTGGCTTAGCGGCTAGTCGGCGTGCGCAGCATCGTGGAAGGTTGGCAGTGAAGTAGTGAACTAGGGGGATGGGGTTTCCCCTGGGCTCAAATGGACGGCCTTCATTGTAATGTGGCATCATGGCATGAGAGCAGGAACGCTACGTGAAGTGTTGCCTGCAGAGTCGGGCAGAGCTTCAGAGGTCCTGAAGGTCCTGTGAGGGGAGGGTGTTCCCCCTTACACCGCGGTGCTGCACAGGGGAGGTGCTGCACACTGCCCATTAGCCAGGCGCTATTCATGCGTGCACACAGAAGATACAATGGAGCGTTGACATCTTCACCCGTGCGACCGCGTATCATGAGTGCATGCTCCTGCCGGTTGTCGAATGTGGAAGCACATACAGACAAGGCGGCATTGTGGTGCACCGTAGGCCGGCCGGGTGTATCGAATCCTCGGCCAAGCACAACCTTGCACAGCAGGGTTTGAGTCCTAGCAGCCGGGCGTGAGCGTGCTGCGGTGACGTTCTTCCTGAGAGTGTGAGGGTACAGGGCTAGCCCATGCCGTACGACCTGCGGACTTGGTGACGCCGTGATGCCCTCGGTCAGGACGCCCCTGCCCTCGTTTGCTTCTGTATGCACCGCACCCATGTGGACCGCGGGCGCGGCGTGACCATGCGGGCCATCCCAAACAGCCGACGTGGAGCCTGTCCTGGGGATCAGTCAGTTCAGGGTTGCAAAAATGAGAAACCTGCAGCCGTAAGTACCAGCCACCGCTTAGCCCATTCTACGAGGCAGCCACGTGCGCGACCTATGTGTGCGTACCGCGGGCTGCCTCTGGATTGCTTGTTGGGCTTCTGTGCGGTACCGGAGGGAGTCCCTACCTTGGTTCCGGCCGCCCACACCCACCGCTTCAACACCCCTCCCTGTACATGGCATTACCGTACCACGCACCACACTGATAAAACACGCGCAAAACGACTACCATGACCCCATGTGGGGCAACTCAGTCCTTCTTGGTTGACACGCCCTACAGCAGACCCACATCCTGCCTCAGGACTACAAACACAAACAAAACATGGCACGCAACATTGTCGTACACGCGTTCACGCTCAAGCCATCCATCTTAATCCTTCGGCCGCTTGCCCAAACCGGAGCGCCGCTTAATTGCCACTGCTCAGTGTAACGGCAGGGCGCTGGGGCGCTTCCAGTGCAGTTGCGCGTGGCCTACCAAACACTGCGTGGCAAACCTGCCACAGCAGCCCGTGTTCGACCTTATACTTGTTCTCCAGCGCAGGTTTTGGCCATGCCGCAATGGTGCGCGTTCGCCACCTCACGGACGCGCCGTGCATCAGTATCCGCGTCAACAAGGCGCCTCGGTGCAATGTACGTGCTCGGCGAATGCGCGTGCGAGTCTGCTCTTCTCCGTGTTTGCTGTACAGTTCCTGCCTCCCCGCAATACATAGGCGGAGTGGCATGGCCTGCCCAACTATCACTTGGTCGGTGCCCAAAACAGCCGCACGCACGGGGATGGCCGACAAAAGCGCCGCGAACCACCCTCGCCCACCCACTCGGACAACAGCGCCGCGAACCACCAGAGCAACAGCACAGCAACCAAACGGACGGACCGACACTTTTACGGAACTACGACAAACAGAAGGCCGCGCACCTCCTGGTGCCCGCGCAGCAGCAGGAGCGCGGGAGGTCGCCCATGCTGATCACCTTTCGCTCCCCAACCTACGCCATTCGCAAGTATAATTAGCAGGTTAGCAGCAGCCCACTGCCCGGTGCGGCGGTGGCGGCGACGGCGCGACGCAGCTACCCTTGTCCTCGGCGGCGGCCGCCTCGGCGCAGGGACACTCGGCGGGCACGCTGCCACCACCGCTGCTCCCGGGACACACGGCCTGCGGCGCGCCCGGCCGGTCATTGCGAAGGTCGACAATGACCACCGTCACGTTGTCTTTGCTGCCGCGGTCAATAGCGGCTTTGGTCAGCACAGACGCTGCGATGCGCACGGCCGCGTTGCGGGACGCGCCCTTCTCGCGAGCGCGCTTGATGCACCGAATGCACAGGTTGGTGGCCTCCTGCGCACATGCGAAGGCAGCAGCAGAGACAGCCCGGCTCATCAGACGCACACGCCACAGCATCCCGCAGCGTTGTGCATGCGCAGGCATCGCCTGCCGCTGAGCCGCCGACCGGCACGTGCCCGTGTGCATCCCTGGCCGCGCGCGCGTGTGCAGGACGGACCTGGTTGGCCATGACGTCCCACAGGCCGTCGCTGGCCAGCAGCAGGAAGTCGTCGTCGTCCGTGCGGCACACCACCGACACCTCTGGCTCCGGGATGATGTACGGCCGCAACCCGTGGTCGCCGATCGCCCGGGACATGGCCAGCACGCCCATGACGCGGTGCCCGTTCCAGAAGAGCACCTGGCCGCCCGCCTTCTCCACGCGCTCCTGCACAAAGAAAGCAAAATAAAGCACAAGGTTCAGCAACCATTGGCTGAATTGCCCAGGCAAAGGACGACCTGACCAACCGCAAATGCTAGCCCCGCCATACCCCCACCACCCGATTCCTATGCCAGGCGCTGCCGCCTACGCAGTGCCCGAAACTCACCGCCTCGTCCTCGCGCTCCGGCTTGTGGTCATCTGTTAGCTGGATCGCCTTGCCGTTCCGACACAGGACAGCTCGAGAGTCGCCTGCACAAATCGTTCAGCAACGCGCGATGCGGCCGACGCAGAGCATTTCAGTGCTAGTTCTGGAAGTGCGTGAACGCCAAGACAACAGGCCCTTACTATAGGGCCGTCAACCTAACATGGCAGCGTTGATGTACAGACGAAGCTGCGCACTCACCACAGTTGGCCAGCCACACTTTCCGGGTTCCGACCAGCGCGACGAGCGCTGTGCTGCCGACCATGGCTGCGCAGCCGTCATTGGCAAACTCCGCATCTGTTTTCAGGAAGGCCTCCTTCAGAGCCTCCTCCAGCAGCACCGTGACGCTGACGCCGTCCGAGCGATCGCTGCCGCTGCTGCCGCTGCTGTCCGCGTCAAACATGGCGTCCGCCTCATTCTCCGGTAGCGGGTACAGCACGTGCTCGTCGGGCGCCGAGCTCGCGCTGCTGTCGCTATCCACGCTGGACTTGGCGAGCAGCGGCCGCCGCGCGGGCCGCTCGGACGGCGGCACCGGCGGCGATGAGCTGGCCTGCGCCGCCGCCGCGGCGGCAGCCGCGGCCGCGACGGGGTCGTGGCTGCCGCCGTTGAGGTTCAGGCAGGCGAACTTCGCTACGGACTGCATCAGTGATGAGCTGATCGACCAGTCCACCTGGCTGCTGTCCGGCTCCGTTGCTTGCAGCAGCTGGTTGCCGTCCGTCACCAGGCAGCCGCACGCCGCCGCTAGCGAGCGCGACAGATGGTGGTGCAGTCGCCGGGCGCAGTGCTCGGCGGCTTGACACCCTCCGTGGCCGTCGTACACGCCGAAGAAGTGCAAGGTGTCGCACATGCCCACTGCGTCGGACGCGGTGCCGTAGGAATTCACGCTCTGGTCGCCCTCCGCAGCCGCTGCGCCGTGGTGCGTACCCCCACCCGCGGCCGCGCCGCTGCCCCCACCCCCGCCGTTCGGAGACAGCGGCGCGCTGCTGGACGGCGACTCCGCCGACGTCTCAAGCTGTATCGCGATTCGCGTGGGCAGCTTGTCCTGCAGGTCGTCGGCGGTTGGCGACAGCGGGATGTCGAAGAAGTTGGGCTGAACAGCGTACATATCCTCCATTTTGTTACGCTTCCCGCACACGGCCTTGACGCCGTGCGCCGGGCAGCTGCCAGTGGCACCCAGGCAAGCAGAAGACTGGCGCTGGAAGTTGGCCTCACGGCCAACAATATTAACATCGCAATTGCCTGCCGTGCCCGCCAGAGCGCCCGCATCTGCCGGCGTGCTGAGGGTGCCGCTTATGCGCTGAGCCGCAGGTGTCTGCGAGCTCGCGCACGCATCCTCTGAGCTGCTCGTCTCGATGATGGTGTCCTGGTTCCTGAAAACAGAGCCCGGCGACACCGCCAGCTTGTGCGCTGCCTCAAAAGCAGAAACGACCTCCTGGCTAGCCGCTGACGGCGCCACGAAGGGCGTAGGCGGTGGAGACGCGCTGCGAGCAGTCGCGCACGATACGCAAGGTTCTGTCGACTGCTTGTCTCCGGACGTTTGGGGGCAGGAGCAGCACACTTGCAGCAGCTGCAGTCCACTCTCAGTTGCAGCGAGTCCAGAGGGGTCTGCGAGCGCAGAAAAGCAGGGAGAAGGACATAACTGAGCCGGGCAGCTTCGCTTCGTGCCTTGTCAGTGAGAGCAGGCACCTCAGTCTCGCGCAACGGGCTCGCGCCTGGACGTGCGGCGCTGCTGCTGAAACTCACCCAGCGTTAACGACCTCTTCATGCGAAAGCTGGCGCCATCGTCGGGGCTCGCGGACATGGTTGGCCTTGGAGAAATGACTTAGTCTGAGTCCGCGGGCCAGGCCTCAGGCCAGAAGCGTCCTTGCGAAAGTCATTGCGTCGGATACTAAACTGCCACCGTCACCAGGCCCCAGGCGAGCGCGTAGCGTGCTGCCCAAACAAATTGGTCAGCGACGGAACTCAGCCCACAGCGGAGCGCGCTGGCCCAGCAGTGCCCTATATGGATAGTCTTCTTGACTCTGAATGTCTGTAGGGGCCGATACGGAGAAAAAGACGCGCGGGGGGGAGGCCCCGGAGCTAGAAGCAGCTGCAGTGGAGCAAAGGCAAACCGCAAAACGAGAGCTGTTGTGGTTGTTAAGTGTTGTAACGTGTTATCGCTTGTTATCTAGTAGGTCGCGGGGGCTGGAGCGGCTTGGGGGCAGCGGCTTGGGCTGGCATGAGGCCCGGTAACATTTGTCCATCATTCGGCGCTGGGCCGCGCAGCTGCAACTTCTTGCAACGTGTGCGAGATGCACGGTGCACGTCCAGCTCACAGACCAAACGCCCGCGGCTTTGGCCTGAGCCCATCGCGCGGAAGGAGGATGCAGCCAGCTCGGGGCGCGCGCGCAGGCCCGCTTGCAACCCCGGGTCTGGATAAATCAGCATGTGGGAATGCATCTGTCTGCATTGCACTGGGTCGGTGAGACCAACTTCCGCCCGCTCCAATTTCCCTTAGTGAGGCAGGATGTCCCCGCGGACAGAGTCCGCGTGATCACAAGCCTCACGCTGCTTGCACGTGGTTGGCATCAGCTGCGATGCGTGTATGTCTTGTGCGTTGTCAGCTGCGGATTGTCTCTTACGCCCAGCTTGAGGGTGCGCTCGTGGGGTGCGCTTTCATGCCCCCTTACTCACGCACCCCTGCGCACTGAGCCCCTACTCTGCCAGTCACGGAAAGCTAGTAGTGGGACCCACATCCTTTCGGCACCAAACTTCCCAGGACACCACAGTCCACAGGGCTACCAAGATATGCATCCCGCATCCGTAACACGCTTTTAGCTGAGTCCCTCGGAGTCTGAGACCTGCACCGGTGGACTAGGGGATATGGCGAAGGCAAAGGCGGCGCTACCCCACGCGCTTGTTGTGCCCGCAGGCCATAGCGATCAATGCAGGCATACACATGACTTGGCCCAGATATGGGGCTGATGGTACACTGTAACACCGACAAAGAGCCTACCCGGGGGCAGCGTCCAAAGTTCGGGCCCACCCATGCCGCACGCGGCACGCGCAGGCTAACATGCCTGGCTTTTGACTGCGCAGAGTAATACATCATGTCACCATACACAATATGAGCGCGCATCGCGGTTAGAGAGGCTTAAATTTGAACCAGTCCATGGAAAATTTGGGATGAAGCAACCTGCCCGCAACTCCTCGCTGTTTTCGCTTTCCTCTCTAGTTTCTTGCTGCCGAGTCCGTGAAACCAGAGAACTAGCTGCCGAGTCTGTGAAACCAGAGCACGAGTCTGTGAACCCGGAGTCAGGCATGGCAGCTACAGGCGAATTGGAGGACTCCGTGTCAGCGTGCGGGTCGAACCTCATCAGCCTGCCCCCGGATGTTTACCGCATAGTCTGGTCCTGCCTTGGCGGCGCGTCGCGCCGTGCATTGCGTTCATCATGTCGGTGGGCACGCAGCCTCGCGAACGGCATAGCGACATCGATCACAGCGGGCCCCGCCGTCGAGGAGCTACTGCGGCCTGCCGGTCCGGGGTGCAGCCCCCCTAACTCCACCCGCGGGTGGTCCAGCGTGCAGGCTGTCGCACTAGCAGGCGAGGGCAGCGCCGCCGCAAGCCCGGCGAGCTTGAATGCAGCGCTACATGCGCTATGCCCCCTGACCCAGCTGTGCTGCCTGACGCTGACCCACATCGCGAGCCTGGAGGCGGGCGCCGTCACTGCCCTGGCGCAGGGCTGTCCGCACCTGACGTCCCTGCACATCTATCGCCACAGCCCAAATAGCAGCAGCAGCAGCCTTGCGACGCGCAGAGCCGTTCCGACAAGCAGCAGCGCGGCAGCCGCTGGCACAGCAACTGCACCGGAACCTGTGGCACCCGCGGCCGCACCGCACGGCCTTGGCGCGGGGGTGTTCGGCCAGCCGCGCACGTCCCCCGCTTCGTCGGGGGTGGACGCCGGCGGCAGCTCGTCAGGGTGGCGGCTGAGTGGCCTTACCTTTAGCGCGCTAGCCGGCTGCCAGCGGCTGCGGGAGCTTGCAGTGCACGATCACGTGCCGCCAGAGGTGGGGTGTGGCCTGGACGCGCGTGTGCGCCGTGGACACCGCTGATGGGTGGTGGCTGCGCTCAAGTCAGCAGGGGCAGGCCTTTTGCTTCATACGCGCATGCATTGCGCCTTCCCCGCCCCAAATGCAGGTGCTGCTGCGGCCTCCCGGCCTCCCGCCCGACGCGCTTCTGTCGTTGGGCTTCCTGCCCCAGCTCTCCGCCCTCTCCCTGTCCGGCGCCGCCGCCACCGTGGACCTGGCTTACGTGCTCAGCCGCCTGGTGGGCCTCAGTCGCCTGGAGCTGGCGCTGCTGCCGGCCGTGTGGGAGGCGGGCGGGCTGAGGCGGCGCGAGCCGCGGCCGCTGTCGCTGGCACGCCTCACCGCGCTCAAATCGCTGACGGTGCGATTGCTGCGGCCGCCGCTGGATTCGTCACCGAGCAGCTACTTTGCCTGCACACTTGGAGGTGGGGGTGGCGGGGGCGTCGGCGGGGATGGGTACCGGGCCAGCGTGCTGGCGGCGGCGGTGGGCGGCGACGGCGCGGGAGCCTCCCTGCCGCCGGAGCTTTTTGCCATGCTGCTGACGGCCCCACCGCGGACCCTGGAGCTGCTGCAGCTGGACTTGCCGCCGCCGCCGCAACGCTGGCGGCCGCTGGCGCCAGCAGCTGGCGGCGCAGCCGCCGGAGGTGACGCTGGCGCGCCGTTTGCGGCTGCGCGGCTGGCGCCTGCGGCTCTGGTGTGCAGCCCAGAGCTGCTTGAGGCGCTGCTGCGGGAGGGCTGCCTGTCGCTGCGGCGGCTAGAGGCGCTGCGGCTAGCGGCGTGGCGACGCTGGGACGGTGACGCCAGGGGAGTGGGTGGCGGCGGCGGCGCCGCCCTGGGCAGGTGGCGGCCGGGGCCTGCGGCGGCGGCGGGGGCGGCGGCGGCGGTGGAGGTGAAATACTTCGGCGCCAGTCGACATCTGCCGGAGGTGCTGTGCCGCTGGGCGCTGCGCAGGGTTGTGGTTCAGCAGGAGCAGCACCAGCAGCAGCTGCAGGCGCAGCTGCTGGCGCAGCGCCCGGTGGACGCGGTCGCCGAGCTGCGCGGCGCGCACCCGGCCGCAGCTGCCGCGGCGCTCAGGCCGCTGCCGGCGGCGTTGGCCGCGGAGTTGTCGGTCCGGTCGGGCGTGCCGTTGCCGCTGGTTCCGGAACAGGTGCTGGCGATGGTGGAGGCGGAGGAGGAGGGGGTGGCGCGGCTGGCGGACGCAGCGGTCGCGGCGGAGGAGGTGGGACTGGCGCCGCTGCCGCGCGGCGGGCGCATGAGTGTGCACGTGGCCATTGCTGAGGATGAGCTGTGCATGGAGGTGAGAGGGGCGGGGCGAGGGGCGGCGTGCTGGGGCAGGCTGCTGCTTGCTGCGCTCGCAAAGGAAGCGAGGGGCGAAAGAGCAATGGATCGTGGTCTGGACACCGGTCTTTGCGGGCGCCATAACAGCGCCCCTGTCGCCGCCACTACGGGAATCGCCCTGATGCTTCGCCACGCTTTTGCGCGCCCACGGCCCAAGGCCCCCGCCGCCACCCGCTACACCTCCCTTGCAGAACCTGTCGGTTTGGTGGGACCTGGAGCTGCTGGGTGGGGGCCGGGAGCTCCTGCTGGATGGCCGCAGCCGGTGCCTCATGCGGGCCAAGGTGCGTGCGTGACGTGGTGTGGCGCCCCGTGCGGGCAGCGGGCGTACATGCCAGCCCAAGCTGGTTGTGGGGCTTTGCAAGGCTGAGAAGTTGTAGGGGGGCGTTGGGCTGTGGGTCTCACGGGGCGGGCGCGACTCCCGCCACGCCACGCAAGCAGCAAGCCACCATGCGAACGTCCCCCGCGCTCAACAGAGTTAGTTGGGCCGCATGGAGCTCCTCAAGCCCCGTAACATGCGCATGTCATGCCATATGCTCATGCTCACGCTCATGCGAGTCACGCTGTTGCGCATGCTCGCGCGCGCAGTGCTACGGCTCGCTGGCCGCCATTCCCCGCCTGGAGCTGGACCTGCGGGTGGTGCCGCCCGACTCGGAGCTGCGGCTGGCGGCGCCGTGGCGCCCGCCCAGCGTCGCCCGCCCCTGCCTGCTGCTGCGCGCGGGGCTGCGCCGCTCGCCCTTCTCCAACGAAGCCGCACCTGCCGGCGCAGCCGCGCAGGCGCTGCAGGCCGGCGGCACGCTGGCAGACGTGGGCGCCATCGCTCGGCACGTGGCGACCATGCTGCGCATGGGCGGACCGGCGGCGCTGCACGGCGGCGGCGCGGACCTGGCCGCGGCTTACGTGGCGTTGGCGCGCGCCGCCACCGCTGTCACGCCCGCCACCACTGACCGCGCGCTGCAGCACTGGGGCGACGCCGAGCTCACGTGCGGCGCAGCGGACCACGAGGATATGGACGCGCCAACCGCCGCGCTGCTGAGGTGGCTGCCGTACCAACTGCCGAATCTGTACGGGCTGAGCCTGCCGTACGATGCGGTTGGCGGGCGCGGCCTGGCGCTGCTGGGGGCGGGGCTGACGCAGCTGCGCAAGCTGAGCCTGGGCCGGGTGGCGCTGCGGAGCGGGCAGAGCGGCGTGTTAGAGGTGAGAGTGTGGACTCAGGGATCAGCCGACTCCAACCCAAAACGGGCGGCGCTGTGAGTACTGCATGGGCGTTGATACCACTGCTTCTCTCGTGCCGTCATCCGAGTCCACAGTTGCTGGATGCCCCTTGTCACGGCCCATACTGCGCGCTCAGACCGCATCTGTCGCCCCCCACCCGCTCGCAGCCTCTGGGCCGGATGCCGTGTCTGGCGGTGCTGCGCTTCGGCCGCATCACGGTCCGGCCCTCGCCCCCCGCCGGCGGCCAGCGCGCGCGCACCCGCCAGCAGTCGTCGGGCCGCCGGCTCACGTCCTCCACGGACTCGGCCGCGGAGGAGGCGCAGGCTGAGGAGGCGCTGCTGCTATCGCCGCGGTCACGCCTGCAGCAGCCGCTCGCCGAGGCCGAGGCGGCCGCTGTGGTCCTGCGCGAGCTTGCCGCGTGCTGCCGCGCCTTCGGCGCCGTCCGAGGCGCCCGCGCTGCTGCTGTGGCGCGGCCGGCCGCCCTTGCTGGGCCTGCAGCTGCACCTGCTGCTGCTGCTGCTGCTGCTGCTGCTGCTGCTGCTGCTGCTGCTGCTGCTGCTGGTGGCGGCGGCGGCGGCGGCGGTAATGGCGGTAGTGGCGGCAGCTTTTCGCCGCCGCCGCTGCTGCCGGACGAGGTGCTGGTGGTGCCACCGGAGGAGCCCTTCATTAGCTACGATGCGGCCGTTCAGCTGAACTGGGAGCTGGAGGCGGCGGCTGTCGCGGCGGGGGCTGGTGGCGCAGCTTCCGGAGCCTTTGCTGCTGCTGGTTTGGGCCGCGGCTGCGCGCGTGCGGCACTGAGCCTGTTGGAGCGTGGCCTTGCTGGCAGCTAATGCCTCGGCTGTCTTGTGGGACGCGGTGACCCCGTGGTGGCAGTGGTGGGCTGCAGTACCGAGTGGTTGGTGCGGGTCAGTGCCAGTTAAGGCTCACGGCGCTAGCGAAGAATCGAAATTAGCCGTTCTGTGTTCACCGTAAACAAGGAACAGAAGGTGTATACCCGGGACCCAAGCCTGCATGTATCGGCCCGATCAGTGCCCGGGAGGCCTAGACACGCTTGCACATTACCGGGTGGCGAAGTTCGGCAGACAGCCAGGGGGAGGGCGGTTCCTCTCAGGGCCGGCTCAGTTACATGGAAGATGGGCGCCCGTGCTGTTCAGACTCCGGAGTTCGGGCTGCCCCTTCATTCTTGTAATGTCGCATGCATGCCTCGGCCTAATCTTGCAAATGTCCATTCGACCATTCATGTATCACTGCAGCCAGTCCTAACTGACCTCCTAACGCGCCTCCACACACACCATTCATGTTCCCAGATGTTCTCTCTCGGTTCTAAGGACCTACCGGTACCATGCACTCACGGCAGTTGGATCCTTCCGTAACGGGCTCGTTCTCTTGTGGCGCCGAGATCACGCGCGTGCCATTGGTCACTTTCCTCTATCCTGCCCCCACAGCCAGTGCCTGCTATCTGCTTCCGACAGCTACCCGCCAGCCTTGCCTGCTGCCGTCACCACCATGCATGCACAGCGTCTCGCCCGCTCTCGGGCCGCACGCAATCGACAGCTCATCAGCGCTGCTGGTGGTGGTGGGGCTGTCGCAGCTGGCCCTGGTGCCGCTCGCTCCAGCTCTCATATTGCTGCACGGCCTCCTGCTCCCGGGCCCGACGCCGCTCCCTGTCTGCAACGAACTGGGCCGCAGGCGGGTGCTGCGGAGCGGGCGGCTGTGCGGGCACCTGCTGCGCGTGTGTTGCCGGTGCCACAGGCTGAGCAGCCGGCCAGACAGGCGGCTGTGCAGGCTGCGGCGGCGCTGCAGGCGTAGGCTGTGCACGCGGCGGCTGTGCACGAGGCGGCTGCACAGGGTGCAGGGGCTGCGCAAGCTGCGGCTGTGCAGGCTGCTGGGGCTGCTGCGCCTGCCCCTGCTGCTGCTGGCGCGACCTGTTGATCGCGCACAGTTGCTGTTGGCGCTGCAGCTGCTCCCACTGCTGCTCCTGGCGTTGCCTGAGCAGCAGCGCCTGCTGCCGTTGCTGTTCCGCCAGATAGTGAAGCTCCTGCTGCTGCTGCTCCTGCACCCTCTGCCGCTCCTGCTGCTGCCGCTCCAGCGCCCTCTGCCACTCCCGCAGCTGCTGCTCCTGCATCCTCTGCTGCTGCCGCTGCTGCACCCCCACTAGCTTTTGCTGCTGCTCGTGCCGCTGTTGCTCTTGCAGCCTCTGCTGTTGCTCCTCCTGCTGCTACAGCTGTTGCTCCGCAAGCCGCCGCTGCTGCTGCTGCTCCTGCTCCTCGCGCTGGCGCTGTTGCTGCACCTCTTCCTGCACCTAACCGACACACCCCCACACAACACCTCTCTATCCCTATCAAATACCTCTACATACCTCTATACACTTCTCTACTATCCCTTTACTATACCTCTCTTACTTCTTCAACTTAACACACATCTTACATACGGTATTAAGTACCAATATACCATGTATTAGCTAGATACCTCTATGCTATTAGACTACCGTTCTACCTTTTGTAATATGGTAAGAACCCATAAAAGGCCCTTCTTACCCGACAACTTCACACAAAACTCTGAGACCCACTTATCCCTACAAATACTCCACTACCCCATAAAATACGCAATCTTACCCCCTCAACTTCACACAGAACTCTGAGGCCCCCCGGATTAATTATGACGGCAGAGTTCTGTGTGAAGTTGACACGGTACGCGGTGGGTTTAGCACGGTGCGTGCCTAGGTGCAGCACGGTACGGCGTGGGGTTTGATGGGTCCCTGTGTACAATACTCACACGGTATAGTGTGACCATAGATACTGTCTAATAGCAACGGGGAGATATGGTATTAGTATCAAGTACGTAGACTAATAGTATAGAGGTACGTAGACTAATATATGGTAAATCAGTACTTAATACCGTATGTAAGATGTGTGTGAAGTTGAAGAGGAAAGGAAGGTATAGTAATGGGATAGTGAATAGATGTATAGAGGTATGTGAAGGTAATATGTAGGGATAGAAGGTTGTTGTGTGGGGGTGTGTCGGTTAGCGCCTTTACGGACTAGGGCGGGGGCCTGCGTTCCGCACCCCCTTTTACCCCGTCTTACCCAGTGGGCGCGCTGCGCGCGCCCACAAAAGGAAGAACGTTCTTCCTTTTGTAATATGGTAAGAACCCATAAAAGGCCCTTCTTACCCAACAACTTCACACAAAACTCTGAGACCCACTTATCCCTACAAATACTCCACTACCCCATAAAATACGTAGTCTTACCCCCTCAACTTCACACAGAACTCTGAGGCCCCCCGGATTAATTATGACGGCAGAGTTCTGTGTGAAGTTGACACGGTACGCGGTGGGTTTAGCACGGTGCGTGCCTAGGTGCAGCACGGTACGGCTGCTGGTTTTGCTGGTCCCTGTGTACAATACTCACAGGGAGTAGTGTGATCATAGATACTGTCTAATAGCAACGGGGAGAATAGGTATTACTAGAGAATACGTAGTCTAATAGCATAGAGGTATCTAGCTAATACATGGTATATTGGTACTTAATACCGTATGTAAGATGTGTGTGAAGTTGAAGAAGTAAGAGAGGTATAGTAAAGGGATAGTAGAGAAGTGTATAGAGGTATGTAGAGGTATTTGATAGGGATAGAGAGGTGTTGTGTGGGGGTGTGTCGGTTAGGTTCCTGCAGCTGCTGCTGCCTGATATTCCACGCAGCAAGAGTCTCTCGGTCCCGCTGCTCCCGCTGCAGCCGGCTCTTCTCGCGGCGCTTGGCGTTGTAGGCACTGCGCTTCTCCTCCTGCAGCTGTTGCGCTAGTTGCGCCGCGGCCGCCTGATGCTGCTGCCGCTCCGCCTCCAGCTGCTCCTGGATCCAGACCCTCTGCTCCAGCAGCCGCTCCGGCTGGATCTCGCCCGCCTCCTCCTGCTCCAGGTGCTGCTGCCGCCACTGCTGCTCGATCTGCTGCTGCCGCGCGTACACCTGCCGCTGCTGCTGCGGTGGCTGGGGCCCTGGCGGTGGCGGCTGCTGTGGCTGATACGGCTGAGGCCCTGGCGGTGGCGGCTGCTGCGGCTGATACGGCTGAGGCCCTGGCGGTTGCGGTTGCGGTGGCTGCTGCTGCTGGTGCTGCGGTTGCGGCTGTACCGGCTGCTGCATAGGCTGCATGGACAGTTGCGCTGGCGCCGGGGCACCAGCAGCGCCAGCCATGACTGCTTCTGGCGGCTGCGCATGCGCAAACAGCGCTCTTGGTCGGAGCACCCCCACTGCTGAGGCACCACCACCACGACCAGCAGCAGCCGCAGCAGGTGCCGCAGCTGCCCCCGCAGCCGCAGCCGCAGCCGTTGCCGCAGAGCGCGCCGGGACCTCCCCTGCCGCCGCCTCCTTGGGCAGCGTTAGGGGCTGGCAGCCCCCAGCAATGAGCACGCCCGTCACTGGCACCCATGTGCCTTGCGCCGGCATGTGGTTATGTGCTGTCGCCAGCACGTCGCTGCCCGCCGCTCCAGCCGCAGCCGCGACAGAAGCACCGGCGGCTGCCACCCGCGGCGCCTGACGCACCTGCGGTGCTGCATCAGCCTCTGGCGCCGCGGGCGCTGCCGCCGCCGCTGTCTCCGCCGCTCCAGCCTCTGCAGCCGGCGCCGCCCCAGCCGGGCCGGGCGCCACGTGGCGCCTGAATTTGGCAGTCGCGGCGATGGCCGAGAAGCGCGCCTGGCGCTTGGCCGGCGACAGGCCGCGGGCGTCACGCCGCAGCCGCGCCCACAGCTTGCTGGCGGGGTGGGCGTTGGCGTGGTCCACGCCCTTGCGGCCTGTGGAGAGCGCGAGTGGGTGCGGCCACCAACGAACAAAAGTCGAAGCCAAGTCCTGCAACCCATGTGTGTCAATGGGCCGCCTGCCGTTCGCGCGCGGGACAGTCATGTGGGTCGATGTGGGTTGGCAAGGGAGCGCCAGATGCTTGCAAGGTGACGCGCTACCTAGGCGCTCTGGGCCGGCTTTCCGCCGCCTGCCTATGTATACGGTAGCGCCCGCCCCTCCCGCCCGCCCCCACCTGTGCCCCAGAAGGCGCAATCAGACGCCTTAACGTCGCACACGTAGCAGTAGCACTGCGCAGAGGAAGGCGAAGTGGTAGGGAAGCACTGAAGCGGGAAGGAAAGCAGATCCTAGCGGCCCAGCCCCCACCACCACCACCCGCCCCGGTGCCATCCATCCAGTGACACCTCGTGGTGACACCTGCTGTGGGCAATGTTGCACCGGCGCGCCTGCTCCACGAGTTATGCTGCCCAGCAGGAGCTACCAGAAACGGTTGCCCCGGCCGGCCCTGATGAGGTGCCCGGGCCCGCCTACCGGTCGAGCCCCGCCTACCTGAGGGCAGTGGGCAGCGTTGGCGGCATTGGCGGCATTGGCGGTGGGGGCATTGGAAGGTACGTCGGCCGGCGGCGGCGGCGGTGGCTGGAAGCGGTGTGCGGCACAGTGGGGCCGGATGTGGGGCAGGTCCAGCAGCGGTGACACCTGCGTGGCGCGTTGGGGTGGGTGCGGACAGGCGGAGTGTGAGTGTGTGCGTGCGAGGCGTCCGTGTCGTGCGTGCCGTGCCCAGACCCACATCAGCGACGGCCAGAAAGAGGCACGGCAGCCCGACTCAGATGCAGTAGCTGTATGCGTGAATAGCCTGGAACTGGAAATGAGTACCCCCGCACCCATTCACCGTGCACCCAACCCAACCCCGCTCGGTGCTCCCGACCTCACCTGCCCCACAGTCGCCGTGATCAGCACCTCGTCAGCATCCGCTGGCCCAGCCCCGGCAGCCCCTGCTGCAGGCGCCGCTGCAGGCGCTGCGGCTGCCGCCCGCGCCGCTGACCCAGATGCGCCAGTGCCGTCAGCTGCCGCCCCGGCGCCACCCGGTTCACCTCCCGCCACGGCGCGGGCTGGCCCCAGCACCGCCCGCCTGAACTCCTCCGGGCTGATGTCCTCAATGTCGCTGTCGCCGCCGCTAGTGTTGCACGTGGTCACCACACCGCCGCTGCGGCCACCGAGCTGGAGCGTTGACCGGCCGTCCGTTGACCCGGCGACTTGCGCTGGCCCGGCCGCTGCGCCCGACAGGCGCGGCCGCTTGTTGGCATCACCGCCGTGCTGCTGATGATTATTAAGCGCAGCGCCGCTGCCACCACTCTGTGGCCGCGGAGCAGACAGCGCTCGCGCTGCCGGGGCCGGCTGCCGCGGGGCAGCTTGCTGACCGCGAGCCACGAGCTGACCCTCATCCTGCGACGAGGAGTCGTGCGTGAGGTCGACTGCATTGTGGCGCGAGGCCATGCTGTTCAGAACCAGAGCGCAGGGCTTGCGCGACTGCGGCTGGTCAAAGCTTGGCGGGCAACATGTTGTCCAAACACGTGGTGAATAAGCAGGGTGAATAAATACCCCAGTCGCAAAAGCAGGGCAGATGTGCCCCCACCTTGATCCGTGCTTGGACCTCGCGGGCGGGATGACACCCGCGGCTGGCCGCAAGCCAACCCAGGTGGCCACCGCCGAGCAGTACCCACCGGGGGAGGTACCTCCCCTGGTACCCACCACTGCGAGGACAGCCTAGGGCGGCCGGCACAATCCCCGTTTTGGGGTGACGGGATGTGGGCCATGCATCGCTCTGCAGTTGCAAGTACAGGGCCGCGGCTGGCCTGCCAGCAGCTCCACGCCCCTCGCCCTGACCTGTGGCCCCGCACCCCTTTCGTCGGGCTCAGAATCAGTCGCCCCACGGTCAGTCGCCCTCACAAACATCCGCCCCAAAATCAGTCGGGCTCAGAATCAGTCTCCCCGCAGGTGCAGGGTCACAACCCCGTGCGCTCTTGCATTCCGCACACGGACAACTGCACCACACATTTCTTGCCCCTCATCGCAACCTGCAGCAGTGTTACCGCACCCCCCGCATCCGCCGACCCCGCGAGCCCCCCCTCCTCCGCCTCCTCCTCCGCCTCCTCATCTGCTAACTAGAGGCAGCCGTCTTCAAGTGCAGACGCCGGCCCCGCGGACACGCAACCAACACGACAGGACAAGAACACACCGCGCGATGCTAACAGTAAGCGCACGCCGAGGGCACACGCCGTAAGCACGATGCAACGCACTGCTGTGCTGTGAACAACAGGCATGAGGAGCGTACGTGCACACAACACGTTCGCTCCACGACCAGCACACAAGTTGTGCGCAAAGCCACCATCGGCTCAACAAGCACACGAGACGCCCAAACGCTCAGGGACAACGCAATCACATACAGCCCGGCAGGCAGGCTGAATTGTTTAAATGAAGCCTTTGGTGCCTAGCGGGCCTTCCTGCAGCTCCTGCTGCACACTCCTGGCAGCCCCTCCGTCTCCAACGCACGCCGCATGACGCATTCACGCGCCGCGAATGCCCAGCTTGGGCAGCAGCTCCCGCAACTGCGCGGCCTGGTCCGGGTTGCCTGCGACGCCGCAGAGTGGCACACAAGCCCGGAACGCTATCAGGCAGCTTCGTTATGGAGCCGAGGACCACCCAAACGTACACGGCGGCTCGCTCACCCAGCCGTACGACCCAGGCCGCTGCAACCCTTCCCTGCAAAATACACACGCTCTACACACACGCCCACCTTGCTGTAAAAGCTGCAGCACCGCGCCCGCCTCCGCCGCGCCCGCCAGCGGCGCCTCGCCGTACATGCACGCCAGCATCAACAGCCGCACGGCCGCGTCGCCGTCGCCCAGCTCCACCGCCGCGCGCACCGCCGCCGCCGCCTCCGCCGCCGCCGGCGCCACGCCATGCTCGTGCAGCGACTCCCACAGCGTCACCAGCGGCGCCGCGGTCTTGAGCCGCGTGCACTCCTGCGTCGTGCGAGCGGGGGACCGCCGGCGGCAGGAGGAAGAAAGCAAGGGCGTGGTAAGCCAAGAATGCGTGGCCAGAGAGCAGCAAGACCGCAACCGCGCCGCAAACCTATCCCGTATCCCAGGCCGCTCGCACAGCTGCCGACGGTCACCTGCGCACCCGCCTCCTGAGCACCCACAGCGCCCCCGCACACGCCATGCCGACGCCCCTCCCGCCCTGCGCCGCGCGCACCTGCACCAGCACGCCGTGCAGCGGGCCGTGCCGCGGGCTGTGCGCGCCCAGCGCCTGCGCCGCCTGCGCCAGGTGGTTGGCAACCGCCAGGCCCAGCGCCGCAGTCAGCTGGCCGGCGTCGCCCGCCTTGCGCATCAGCGGCGCCAGGTGCGCCTCGGCATCTGCAGGTGAGGCGCATGGGTGCACGCAGCGTGCGGGTCAGCAAGGTGGCTTGGGGGCGCGGCTGGCGGCATGTGCCTCAGATGTGCCAGGAGCGAGCAGCCCAGCCGGCCCGATCACACGGCCCTTCGGGGCTGCCACCCGTCCCGCCCTGTCCGCGGCCGCGATGTCGCCACGCAGCGCCTGTACTCACCCAGCACCACGCCGCGGCGCAGCAGGTCCGTGAGCGCCTGGTGCGCGGCGGCGAAGGTCGTGTCCGGAGCCACCGCCGCCGCCAGGTCCGCCTTGCCGCCGTCTGTGTGCGTGTGCGTGTGTGCAGGGGGTTCCATTCATATGATGAGCTATGATAAGATGAAGTTGGAAGTTTGTTGCGGCAACGAAGTCGTGAGGGGCAGGCGCCTACTCGAACGGTGTGGGATCAGTTTGGAGCGCGGGGGTATGATCCGGGTGGACTGACCGTCAATCAATTTGCACAGGCATCGCGTTAAGAACTTCCTTCAGCGGCCCAAGAAGCCAGCGCAATACGCCTTGTCAACGAGCCGAACCCACCCTGAGGCGGAGGCAGCGGCAGCGCATCCAGCGCCGCCTTAGCGGCGGCCGCCGCGGCGCGGCCGCGGCCGCCGGTCTTCCACGCCACGGCCTCCCGCGCCTCCATCTCCACCTGCGCCGCGTGCCGCAGCGCCGTCATGCGCTTCTGCCGCTTGCGGTACAGGTCCTGCAGCTCCTGCAGGTGACTCGGCACCCGCGCCCACTCGGGCGTGCGGAGTGTGGCAGCCGCCGCGGAGGGAGACGCGGCGCCGCTGCTGCTGCTACTGCCGGGCTTGGCGGCGCCCTTGGCCGCCGCCTTCGGAGCCGCGGTGGCGGCTGTGAAGGACACGGAGCGCAGCTGCTGGGCCTGGCTTGGCACTAGGAAGCGGGAGGAGTTGGCGGCGGAGGAGGAGAGGTGGGAGCGCGGTGGGAAGGGCGACCCGGCAGCTGAGCCGGGTGCGGAGCTGGTGAGGGAGGCCCCCAAGCCGCAGCTGCTGGACTGGCCACTGTGATGGTGGCTAGCGTGGCGGCTGTGGAATTGCTGCAGGAGTGCTACGCCGGAGAGGGTGGAGGCAGGGGTTGACCAGCGGTCCCCGCAGTCGCCCGAGGAGCAGGCGGCGTCGAGCCCTGCGCTGCTGACGTCGGCGTCCGCTGCGCCACAGCGTGAGCTCGCAGCGAAGCGCGGGCTGTTGCCCAGCGACCCCGCAGCGGCTGAGATCCACGTCGGCGGGGCTCCCGACAACCGACCGCCACGCGAGGGGGTGCGGAGGTTGTGGAGGACTGGGGCCGGGCCGCAGGGGGCGGCGGAGCCGGTCTCCGCGTCTGCAGCTGAGCTGTGCTGACTGGCTTCCGACCGAGCGCAGCTGCTCTGCGGCGACGCGGCGCTCTCCGCTGCTGCAGAGCACGTGCTGATACCTGCTTGTGCCTCTGGACTGCAGAGCGGCAGCAGCGCGACATTTTCTGAGCCTGATGCTGTTGCCGAGTCGCGCAGAACTCCACCGCGACCGATCAATTCCAGTCGTCTACTGGCCATAGTTGACAAGCATTGTATTGATCGAAGCATCCTGCTAGCGCGTCAAGCGGCGCGCACAAAGGCAAAGGTCCGAACGCAAGGTTCAGTTCAAGACAAAGCAAACGCACACATGTGTTTAATCAAGTCTGTGATGAAAGAAGCTTGTTTGCATGTGGAGACATTGAGAGTGGGCGTTGTTGGCCAGTTCGGTGTCACCTCGCGCCAATCCGAACACGCCCGCGGTCGCCCTTTACACCCCGCAGTCGCGAGAGGCGTGGAATGCTGCCATGCAGGCAAATATACCAGAAGGCACGGCCGCCGCTTTGTCAGGCAGCCGTGCCGCCGACGGCTGGCTCACCCCTCCGTAACTCCACGCTGACAGCTTCAGCCAGGTGCCCGGTCCGCCGCGTCGATTGCCACGGCCCCCCGTAGCCACCCGATGCCAGTGCGCCGCCTGCTTGTAGCACCAGCGCGCGCGCATGCACCAGCGCTTGGAGAAGCCTGGCATTACGAACAGCCAGCCGAAGACGTTGGTGTCGGAGCGTCCGGCGCTGACCAGTGACGAGACGGAACACTGTTGCGGCCGTGTGGCGTTGGGAGTGCAGCACCCGGCGCTTGTCGCCACGCTCGGCTGGGTTATGCCCGGTCGTGTTTCATTCCTTCAGGCTGGCGGTCCGCCTCCACGTCGTGGCGTCAACGTGAAGGGGAGGGCCAGGCGCCATGGGGTCCGAAGCCTCGGCAGCAGCTGAATGCTGGCAACTCGCATCGCGTCAAGTCCAGGCGGTGTTGTCTGGACTCTGGGCATGCATCATGAGCCTGCATGTACAAGCTCTCAGCTCGCCAGCTCTTGCCATCAGGGCCAGCTTGTTGGTCCGGCTCCTGCCAGCGCACACTCCGCGTGCCCGGCCAGCAGCCCCCAGGCGGCACCCAGCACCGCACCGCACTGCATTGGCAGCGTGCTTAAGTGGAGGACTTGGATGCAAGGGAGAGCCACGCAACCGCCGCCTGCGCTACACAGCAGCACTGCAGACCCTCCCCTGCTGCAGACCAAGCGCTCGCGCGCAATTAGTATCTGCCCACCTGATGGAATTGCAAAGAACTACCCCCCCCCCCAAACACACACGTACACATGCACCTCCTCGTATAACGGTTCGTTCAGGTTCGTTTGCGGTGATGGGGTCATGGTCATGGTGGTCTGAGGGCACCGAGAGGCTGGTAGGCTGCACCACTGCCTGGCTGTGCCTGGTGCCTCTCCTGGCCGTGGCCGACTCGGGCCTGTTGCAGGCTGACACGTAAAGGACATTCGGCGTTCGGCGTCAGCGCCACCACCACAGCTAATAGGGTGCAACTCAGGTCAGGCCAGAGGATACGGGGTTGGGAGGCCGGAGCGCGTCAGGTGCGGCACGATGCCCCAGGGGAGAGGACGATTGGGCCCAGGGAGGTGCCCGCGCCAGCACAGCGTGACAGCGTTGTACTTCAAAAGGGTTTTCCCCACGAACAGTCACCAAACATACTAGCAACAACCCAGAAGCATTCAACCACCTTTGACTGCAAGTCAATGCTCGGCGGTGCCACGCAAGACGTTGCTTTCTGACTCCTTCGCTGACCTGACGACTGTGCATTATAACTGCACCATCTAAGCATCAAAGACCTGATATACAGCGAGGCGCGACCGATAAGCGTCCGGCAGCGTTTCGAGCCGCGAATTAACCTTCGAGCGCAGTCGTCTCCGCAGACTTGTCCGCAAGCGCTGGCGTGAAATTCTGAAACGTTTCACACAAGCGTAGCGATGGAGGCGGCCACAGCAGCACAAGCTGCACCTTTAGCCGGAGTCAGCTACACAAAACGGCGAACAGATGACGTTATCAACCCGCTGGACATTACTGAGGCGGAGCTGAAGAGGCGGCAGGGCCCCAGCCTCACGATATCGTGCGCGGGTGGGTCGGCGGGCTGCCGGATGCTTTATTGCGTGCATGCACCGCGGTTCGCCTGGCCTTCGCGCCTTGAGCAGACTCCAGCGCTGTGCGGGGTGGTGTAGGGGAATGCGCGTGCCAGCGCAGAAGGGCCACAAACCGTGCCGGTCGTTGTAAAGCCCACCTTTGCACGACACAAGCGTGCCTGCAGCGTACCTGCGAGCCCCGGCACGTATGCTCCGGCGTCCTTCTTATACTTAAGTTGCCGCGCAACCGCAGTGGACGGATCTCAAATGTCCGATAAGAGCATGGCAACGGCGCTTTCTTTCTTCAACAGCAAAAGGTGCGGGAGGGCCGCAGAGCGGGCTCAGGAGCCGCAAGCAGGGTGTAGAGACGAGTGCGCTGTAGCTCGGGTGCGGGTGCCTCCAACACTCAATCGTCCTCATCAAGCGGGGTCCTTGACTGGGAGGCTGCCAGGCTTCACAGACCCTGTCAGCCGCACCGCTGGGGTGCGGTCTGCCTTGTCCCGCCACCTCCGATTCTCTCCATGCCCGCCGGCGCAACCCCACCCTCCTCACGCCCCCCTTGCCTCGCCCCGCCCCCGCTCCTCCCCCTCCTCCTCTCACCTGCACCCGTCACGTGACGCCGCATCACGTCAACATCACGCCACGCCGCGACACACCACAACAATTGCACGCTGCAGGGGCGACAAGTTCAATGTCATCCACATCAGCGACATGTCCAAGAACTACCTGTCCAAGCACCTGACGCCCAGCCACCTCAAGAACTACTATGTGGACATGGCGCACGGCGCGCGGGTGAGCGCCCTGGGGCGGGTGGGCGGGCAGGCACCGGGGGTCGGGGGCCGGCACGTCGCCTGACGCCGCTGCAATCCCGCAGACCGCAGGGTACACAGCCCAGCCGCCGTGGACGCTCCCAATTCCCCGCCTTCCCAATACACGCGCCCAGCTGCCGGCGCCTCACCCACCCACCCCTCCCCGACCGCGCACCCCGCCCTGCCCTCGCACCCTCACCCCGCCCGCGCAGGTGAAGGCGGAGTGGCTGTGCCGCGAGAAGGAGGAGGGCCGCTCCACCTGCGAGTCGCTGACGCGGCTGGCGGAGAAGCACGGCACCGACCTGCTGGTGCTGGGCAGCTGGGGGCGCAAGGGCGAGAAGCTGTGAGTGGCTCCAATCTCCACCAAACCCCAAACCCAAAACGGGGTTGCAATAATGGGCTGGGAAGGGGGCGGTAGAGGCGTCCCAAGTGGAGACCAGGGCGGAGCGGCGAGCGGTGTCCGATGGTACAGCGGGAAAGCGTCATACCGTTGGCTTCAGCATGTTGGCCCGCCGGAGCTGCTAGCCCATATTTGACGGGGAGGAACAGGCTGAGCACCATGAAAACAACCCGGCCTCAAAGAGTGTACCGAGCCTCTCACGCGTGCACCACGCCCGCAAGCCTTTCTTTCCCCCGTTCCTTCACCCCTTCCACTCCACCCATCCAACCGCCCACCCATCCCCGTTATCCCCCAACCTTTCGGCCCCGCAGCGACATGCTGGGCACGGTGTCGGACTTCTCGCTGCGCCAGTCGCACTGCAGCATCGTCATCGTGCGCAGCGTGGGCGGCGGCGGGCTGGGCGGCATCACGGGCGGCATGGGGCCCGCCGGCGGCGCGCCGGGCGCGGTGGCGACGGGGCGGCCCGCCAAGTACCTGTTCGCCACGGACGGCTCGCACGCGGCGCACCTGGCCTTCACCTTCCTGCTCAACTAGTGCGTGGGGGACAAGTGGGGGGTGCGGGAGTTGGTTGTGCAGGTGTTACGGTGAGCGGTGTTGGGTGCGGGTGCGGGTGTGCGTGTTGGATGCGGGGCCACGGATGCGGGTGCGGGGCCGCGGGCGGCAGCAACAATATTGGACGTGAGGGTGGGTGCGGCGCCACGCGACGATGTGGCTGCTGGCAGCATGTGGCCGCTGGCAGCAGGGGGTAGCAGGGAACAGGGGATCACTGGGGAAGCAGTGCGATCAATGTGTTGACAGTCGTACCACTGTGGTGGTGGTGGCGGCTTGGCCGGCCGCCCTCCCTCCCGCCCGGGCGCCCCTGCTAACCCATCCCCCCTCCCTCTGCCCTCGCCTGCTGCTGCTGCCGCCCGCTGCTGCCTGCCGCCGCCTGCAGCCTGCTGCGCCCCTGCGACAGCGTGCAGGTGCTGGCGGTGCACACGTCGGCCACGGAGGGCGCGGAGGAGGCGCGCACCACCGAGTTCTACAAGCAGTACATGGAGCGGCGCCGGGTGAGGCAGCGGCGGGGAGGAGGTGGGGGGCGGGGCGGGGCGGGGTGCAAGGATGGTTTGGGGGAGGGGGGGCGGCGGCCGGGGTGCGGCATTTTGGGGGCGGGGGCAGGGCGTTGTGTACGCCAGCCAAATCTGAACCACACGCAACCAATTCGAATGCGCAAGGGCGTATAGGACGCCCCGCCGCCGCCCGCTCGATAACCCGCCACCTCCATCAACTGTCCGTGGCTGCCCTCCTCCGCCGCGCCGCGCCGCGCCTGCACAGGTGTCGGGCGGCGTGCACGTGCGGTGCGTGGACCGGCTGACCACCAACATCCCCGAGGGCATCGCGGAGGGCGTCACGGAGCTGGGCTGCGACGTGCTGGTCATGGGCATCAGCGGATACGGGTGAGCGGGTGCGCGGCGGGCGGGGGCGGGCGGGCAGGCTGGGTGGGTGGGTGGGTACTGGGAGGGAGCACCGTGAGGGAGCACAGAGTCGGGCATGCGGGTGCACACTGGGTGATGACGCACACACGTACACGCTCGACACAAACCTTTAAATGCCCGATACACTAATGCGCGTGCAGTCGCAAGAAGCTGGGCTCGGTGAGTGCCGACATCAGCACCCGCGCCTCCTGCACCACCATCATCATCAAGGTGGGCCCCCGGGGGCAACGGCACAGCGCGCGCGTGACCGTCGGGGGCTCGTGCCATGGTCGCATGCGCGGGGTTTGCTCATCCCGCCGTTCTCGACATTACACACTAAGCCACACGCGTACACAAGCACGCCCTGATCACCATCCATGAGCTTATACGTGGGCATGCCTGGGGCGCCCCGTCAAGTAGCTGTCGCAGCCGTCGCCTGGTCACGTGTATGCCTGACGCCGCACCACAAATACACATACGTACATGCACATGCACGCAGGACTCGTGGGACGTGCAGTCGGACCGCTACCAGTCCGCCGGCATCGCCACCATGAACCACGAGGTGGCCACCTCCGCCATGGAGTGATGGGTGGGGTGGATGGGGTGTGGAAAGATGGAATGAGGGGCGACTGCGTGCGGAGCAGGGCGCGGGGCGGGAGGGGGGTCGGGTGGAAGGCCGGGGTGCAGGTGGGGAAGCCGGGAGCGCTGCACGGCAGGCGTTGGGTTGGCGGTGTATGGCGGAGGGCCGGCAACCGCACGGGGCGGCGGCCTGTCTGCGCCGTGCAGTGAAGGTGGCGGCCTGGGAGAATGGGGGCGGTGGCGGAGGGGAAAGGCCCTGTGGAGTCAGAGCCGGCGGAAGCAGCAGCACCGTGCAGCAGGTTTGGTGGGGGTGCGGGGTGGGGCGGTGTGCTGGCAAGAACTACGGAGATATGACCAGACAGACGTGAAATCAGCAGGGGCAACGGTACTGTTGTCCTGTGTCAACCCTTGGACTGATGTGTTGCGAGACGATGACCCTTGCTGTGCTGTGAATGCGGTGAGCGCGCGCGTTACCCATGTGGCCATGTCGTTGGCCGCGGCCGCGGCAGGGGAGGCACACATGCATGTGCGTACCGTACTGCGCGGCGCGGTGACGCGCCGCGCTGACTTTTTCCGTGTGTCTCACTGGTCGCCCTTGTGTGGGACAAAGGATCCAGCTCTGTTCAGTGCACGCTGTGCAACAGGCGTGCCGCTCTTGTGCACGTCCGGGGGCATGTGTACGAGCAGAGACACGACGGAAGACCCGGAGGAGCTTGAGGAGGAGGTTTCAAATTAAACATCAGCTGAATTCCTTATCACTGTGTGAGAAAGCTGTGATGCGTGCCTCTGTTTTTACTTTTGCTTGTGATTTCCTGCTGTTGGCGGTGAAGTGCGCGAAGTGCGGGGTTTCGAGGGGCCGGGGTGGTGTGCAGCGGCGGCGGTTGGTGCGTGAGTCACGTCTTCACTTCCTCGCCGTTTCTGTAGGCCTCTCGCACCCGAAATCATGCACGTGTGCAGCTGCAAGCAATCGCGGCTGCCGCTTGCTGCGAGCGTGAACGCGCTGCCGCGCTTGCCGACTCAGCGCCCACTCATCATCCGAGGCCGCCGCGACGCTTCGTCTGCGTTTCAGCCCCCGCGTTTCAACCCCCCGCGCAATGCCTTACGCAGAACAGTGACATGCGGCGAGTGGCGCTACAGCTTAAAACTTGCCAAGCCTTCAGCACTTCATCAGGATGCCAAACTCGCGCCAGTGCGTCGACGTCGAGGCCCGCGCGCTGTGCCGAACTTGTGCGCAGCAGCAGCAGCTCCGCAGCACACAGCAGCAGTCGGCGCCCCCCCCGGATCCTTTACACCCTTACCCGCTGCCTCCTCCTCACATTCCTCAGCCTCAGCCTCTTCCTCCTCAGAGCCCGGCAGCAGCAGAATGGCCACACGCGGCGCGCGACGCCGCGACGGTGCGGGCCGCTGGTCCGCCGCCGCGCCGCCGGTCGACGCCGACACCGCAGTCGCCGCCATCCGCTCCCACGCCATCCCCGTCCCCATCGCGCCAGCCGCCGCCGCCGCCGCGGGCGGCGGCGCCAGCCGCAGCTGGGCGGCGGCGCGGGTGCTTCTGGACCTGGTCCCCGCCTCGGCCCGAATCGTGATGCTGGGGGAGGCCACACACGGCACGCGGGAGTTCTACGAACAGGTGTGTGTGCGTGTGTGCGTTTGGTGGTTGCGGGGACCCGCCGGGGCTATGCGTGAGATACGCGCTCGCACACAAACACACACGCACCTCAAAACATTATTTGTTTCCAAGCACGTCTAGCTAATCCCTACCTGCTGTACTGCACTTGATGCCGATAGCGGTCCGAGCTGACCAAGCTGCTCATCGCGGAGCGCGGCTTCACGGCCGTGGTGGTGGAGAGCGACTGGCCGGACGCGGCGCGTGTCAACCGCTACGTGCGCGGCATGCCGCCGCCGCCAAGCCCGCCGCCGCCGGAGGCGCACACGCACGGGCTGGGGGCGGTGCCGCCGCCAGAGGCAGCAGTGCAGGCAGGCGGTGGGCCCGCTGGCGGCAAGCCGGACGCCAGCGCGGACGAAGCCCTGGGAGACTACAAGGTGGAGGGGGGGGGGCGGGGCCGGGGGATAGGGGATGGGAGCAGGTGAGCGTGGGGTGTGTGCATGTGTGCAGCAGGGCGGCGTCTGGGCGTGAGGGTCAGCGCGTGTGGTTGCCGAGATCATCGAATGGTGTACACGTGCTCCATGTGCATTCACATACCGCTACGTGTTGCCGGTGCCGTGTACCCGCCCCGCCCGCAGCGCTTCCCGAGGTGGATGTGGCGCAACCGCACGGTGGCCGAATTCGTAGAGTGGCTGCGCGACCACAACATCAACAACGTCCGCAGTTGTGGAGCGGATGCCGGCGCGCGCGGCAGCATGGCGACGACGGCAGCGCCAGCGGGCGCCGCCGCGCACGAGGGCGGCCCTGAAGGCGGCGGCATGGGCGCGGCGGCGCACGCCGACGCCGGGCGGGCGGCTGCGCAGTGCGGCTTTTACGGCATGGATGTCTACTCCCTGCACGCCTCGGCGGAGGCGGTGCTGCGGTGAGTACCAGCCCAAGCTACACCAAACCAAACTTGCGATGTCGGATGTGCGTGGCGAGCGAGGCGGGGCATGCGGGTGCGATGCGCGGCGACTGCTCGCTGTGCGTGTGAACGGGTGGGGCGCGGACGCTGCTACCGTAATCGCACCAGGCCGGTTCTTGGGCTCCAGCCACGTCCGTACGAACGCACGCCCCACGAACACACGCACGCACGTGCCCGGATCCCACGCCCGGCCCCCCCTCCCCGACCCCCTCCCTCTCCAGCTACCTGCGTGAGATCGACCCCCAGGCGGCGCGCGTGGTGGAGGCACGGTACCGGTGCTTCGACAGGTGCGTGCCCCGTGTGTGTTTGGTAGTGTTAGAGAGCACAAGGGAAAACGACAACAAGATACTGTGCGTGCGGTGCGTTTGGTAGTGTGTGTGCGTGTGCCAGCTGTGTCACTGTCGGACGTTGTGCGGCCGAGCGCTGCCGAGTGCTGACGCCTCACTCGCCACCATCACTATCAGCAATGCTGACAAGCAATCATTTCAACACACACAGGCACGGCGCCGACGCCCAGAGCTATGGACTGGCCACTTCCATCTTTCACCACGTGCGTACGTGCATGCGTGTGCGTGTGCGTGCGTGTGTGTGTGCGCGCGTGAGGGATGGGAGCAGGGAAAGGGGTCACGGAGGTGCGACGACGTCGACAGGGTATGGCGGGTACGTACGAACACATGTACCGGGCAGTACCGGGCTGCTGGCTTTGGCTTTGGCAAACAAACCCGGTAGACAATCAATCCGCACAACACATGCATCCCAATTGCGCCCGCGCATCAGTCCAGCTGCGAGGAGGCGGTGCGGCGGGCGCTGGCCGAGGTGCGGCGCCGGGTGGGCGGCTACAGGGCCGCGCCGCCGGACAGGCCGGCGGCGCACGAGGCGGCACTGGAGCTGGAGGCCAACGCCCTGGTGGTGGCGGGCGCCGAGGCCTAGTGAGTGGTTGCTGCTTGATTTGTGGGGAATGCTGTCGCGGGGCACGCCAGCTGCGGGCGGGCGAGCAGGTGGGCGACCCTATGCCGCTTCACATCTCACTCTTGGCGCGCACGTGAGCAGCCGCAACCTACCAGTAGTCTCACGACACCCTTACGCCATACACCTCGCCTCGCTCGCACCCTACCCCACGCACCCCACCCACCACACCACACCACCACGCACCACACCACACGCCCGGCAGCTACCGCAACATGTTCAGCCGGGACGAGGTGACGTGGAACCTGCGCGACCGCCACTTCCTGGCCACGCTGCAGCTGGTGGAGGCGCACCTGGGCCGCCTGCAGCGGCTGGTGGCGGCGGCTGGAGAGGTGGAGGCGGCGGTGGCGGCGGCGGCGGCGGCGGGAGGAGGAGGAGGCTGCCAGCCGCATCACGAAGAGCCGCGGCCCAAGCTGGTGGGTGGAACGAAGGCTTGCCTGGCAGGGCGCTGACACGGCGCTCACTGCTTATTGGGGTACCGCGGTGCCGTACCGCAGGTGCCGATGTGCGGTACCACGCTGCCGTAGTCGCGCCCACCACGCTCAACACAAACACGCACGCACACGAACGCGACGCACGAATAACCGTTCCCCTCTCCGGCGCCCCACACATGCACCCCCGCGGGCACCACACGCACGCACGCACGCGCCAGGTGCTGTGGGCGCACAACCGCCACCTGGGCGACGCGCGCCACACGGACGCGGGCTGGCGGCGCGGGCAGCTGAACCTGGGCCAGCTGGTGCGGCAGGCCTACCCGCGGCAGGAGGTGCTGGCGCTCGGCTTCAGCACACACACAGGTGCGTAAATCCGTGATGCCGTCGCGTTTGCGGCACGGTTGCGGCGCTGCATCTGGGGATGGCGGGACATGGAGGGAGGCGGTGGGAGGGCGGCAAGGGCGTAGTGTAGTGGCGGGTGGGGTTGTGTGTGGTTATGTGTAGTTACAAGGTGGTGCTTGCCTGTTGTCGGGCTCGGTGAAACAACACGCCAACCGCGCCGCGCATTGTCTCTCCATCCACGCACACGGCACGCACGCACGCACGCACACGGCCCCACGCACGGCCCCTGCAGGCCACGTGACCGCGGCCGACGACTGGGGCGAGCCCGCCCGCCGCCAGGCCGTGCGGCCCAGCCTGCCGGGCGCCTACGAGCACCTCATGCACACCGCGGCGGTGGGAGGCGGTGGCGGCGGAGGCGGCGGCGGTCGGGGTCCGGGCGACGTGTTTGTGCTGGACCTGCACCGCCCCGAGCTGGCGGAGGCACTGGCGGTGAGCGAGTGAGGATAATGGAGGGGGGGAAGGGACGCCGAGGGTGGGGCTGGGGTTGGGGGGATGGAGGTGCGTGGGGCCCGTGGCAGTGGCGCTGCCGGGCGGACGGCGTGGCAGTGCGACAGAGTGCGGATGGCGCACAGCATCGCCGCCGCCTGCCTGCCGCCGTCGCCCTGTGGCCTGCCGGCTGAGCATCCGCCCTCCCGCCCGCCGACGCGCCCGCCGGTCCGCCCACCAATTCACTCCACCGCTCACCGCCCCTCACCACCGCTCAGGGCCCGCGGCTGCAGCGCGCCATCGGGGTGGTGTACCGGCCCGACACGGAGCTGCAGTCCCACTACTTCGAGGCGGGTGCGTGCGCGTGCCGCACTGCGTGGGAGCGTGCTTGTGTGCGTGCGTGGGCGTGCGTGTGTAGCGTGTGCGTGAAAGGCGCGTGCACGTGCCCGCGCTGTCGGTGTGAATGGCACGTGCCAGCTGGGCAGCGCCGGGCGGGATGGGGTTTCAGAGATTTTTAGGGCCGGGCGCGTAGAGGCTTGGCCTTGTTGGTGTACTAGCACCAACGGGGTGGGAGCAGCGATCTGGCCGCCTGTCGGAGTCGGGTGATACGGTACATGATGACCACCTCCCACTCACCCCCATGACACTAACACCGCGTGTGCGTGGCGCCGCCGCGGCCTGCGGCCCGCCCCGCCCCGCCCCTGGCGCCCCCGCCCGCCACAGACCTGCCCCGCCAGTTCGACCTGCTCGTCCACGTCGAGTCCACCGCCGCCGTACACCCGCTGGACGTGCCGCCGCCGCCGCGGCGCGGCCGGTCTGTCGGCGGCGGCGGCGGCGAGGACGACTGGAGCGTGGCGGCGGCGGCGGCGGTGTCCCGCGGCGAGGCGGAGCTGGGCGCGACGCACGGCGACATGCCGGAACTGTGGCCCAGCGGCGTGTGAATGTGTGATGGACGGCGAGCGGGAGAAGGAATGTTTGACTGGTGGGGTGTGTGGCCCGGGTGCGGCAAGTTGGGGGAGAGCGGGCGACTGTGTGGCCACATGGTTGCGTCATCAAGCCCTGCGATGTGTGCGTGTGGTCGTGCGTGTAACACACGATGACGGCGCCTCGCTACCCGGCCTGGTTGTGGTTGCAGTTGCACTGTTGCAGGCAGTTGCGGTTGGCACTGATCAATATTTACTTGTGATGTGGCGCCGCGAGGCATCGCGCACGCACGGGAGCGCTACTGCATGCACTGGCCACCGGCCGGGTGCTGGGCTGGACAGAGGGCCTAAACGTGGCAGAGACTCAGAGAGGGCGGGCTTCGCGCGGACCTGGCTGCCCGGCTGCTGTCCGCAGTAGGTATTGGACGCATCTATACGAGTAGGGTTCCCAGTCAATGGTCGAGTTGATTGGCACACGAGTGACTGCTATGGGTTCCCAATGGACAGCACACGCGACTTGTGTTGATGCCGTTGCTCAAGTTCAAGAATGCGATCTTACAAGAGGGGACAATCCGAAGCGTGCAAGACGCCAAGTTCAATATGCGGCTATGCACGGCGGCACGCGGCCCTACGATGTGCACACACCTGCCACATCCCTGGCGCACCGCGCAGAGGTATACCGTACACCAGCACTCCCATTCAGCAGCAGCAGCAGTCCACGAACCCAGCTAACTGTGAACTCCCAGTCACGAATGAACCAATAATGAAAGACGGCCACTCCTGCGCAAACTTCGACATCCTCACTGAGGTACCGCAAGACACCTGAAATTTCCTCCCCAGCAGCAGGGGGGTAGTTCCAGGGGGAAAGCTGCTGCCCATCCATCCACGCATGCAAACTAAGATATCTGGTCTGCTCAGTTGGATAAACGTACGATATGGTACATGCGAGCTCGGCCGCGCAGTGCAACGCGCCCCTCCACACACACGCACTGCGAGCGCCAATGATGTACGATGCGGGAGCCCCCCGAGAGCCCCGCCGCAAGGACATACGAGCAGGAAGCGTTCAAGATCAGTTCAAATGCCCCGCAGCAGCGCAAGCAAACAAGCATACAAACAGTTCGATCAAGCACGATAGCAGTCCGGTAGCAGTCCTGCCAATACGCTGTCCTTTGCACACCACCACCACCACGCGCAGCACTGCTGGCTATCCGTAATCTTGGGACCGTGCCCAGGGAGCACAGCCGCCGCCCGCCCGCCCGCCGGCCCCACACCTGCCACCTCTGCCGTCGCGCCATACTCTCTCCCGCAACCCCACCTCTCCAAGTCACGCTCACATTACAGCTTGGAGCGCGGGCCGCTGCCGCTGCCGCCGCCGCCGCCGCCGCCGCTCTTGTGGTGCTTGAACATGTCACGCAGTGTCAGCTTGGACACCTTGCCGGTGGCGTTGTGCGGGATCTGGGGCACAAACACCACGTCGTCCGGCACCGCGAACCTGTGCGTGTGTGGCAGGTGCGTGTGCGTGTGCGCGTGTTAAGAGAGCACAACAGAAACAAACAAAAAAATTGTGTGGTGGGATGTGCGGGTGGTGTGTCACGTGCTGGAGGGTGTGCCACGTACGTGCGGGCGACGGGTCAGCTGCGGCGCGCACACAGCATCGCCGTTCACCATCATCGTTCCATGCCTCACTGCGGCATCGGTTTGGTGCCGGGGTTGCGGCACGCGCTCGCCCTAGCACCACCGTCGCTGACATCTCAAACACGGCGCAGCAGCCCCAAACCGCCAGACCCCACAGCCTCGCACCTCCCCCTTGGCCCCCATATGCACATGTACCTCTAATGCTCGTTCGTCGCGCATCGTTTTGTGGTCGCGCATGGGCTCCTGCCCGTACCCCCTCACGTGCTGCCCTACCGGAACCCAGCCCACCAATTGACCCCCTTCCCCCAATGGTTGATTTGGTAATATTGGAAAAGACTACCCCCCGGTTGCTTTGGGTTCGCCCGCCCCCACCCGCCCTGCCCGCCTCACTTGGCCAGGCGCTCCGCCAGGAATGCCAGCACGCCCTCGCGCAGCTCCGCGTCCGCCTCCACACCCGGCCGCGCCACCAGCACCAGCAGCGGCCGCTCGCCCCAGCGCTCGTCGGGCACACCCACCACCGCAGCCTCCGCCACGCCGGGGTAGCCCTGTGCGCAGCGGTTGGGGTGGGTTGGGGGCGGGTTGGGAGCAGCGGGATGGGAAGCGGGATGAAGCTCGGGCGTGGGCGTGCGCGGATGTCAGAATGTGTCCGAAAGCACAAGGCGCTTGGTGCGATGATGCACGGCGCGACACCTGCACACGCTCAAACGTACCATGGCCAGGTTCTCGATCTCGATGCTGCTGATCCACTCGCCGCCTGCAGGCAGCAGCAGTAGCAGGCAGCAGCGGGCAGTAGGAGGTGGGCAGGGCGGCAGCAGCAAGCAGTAGCAGGCGGGCAGGCAGGCAGGAACGAACACGCCAGCAGACAGCAACCATGCCGTGCACGCGGCCGCACCGCAGAACTGCAGCGGAACCGCAGCAACGACAGCAGCAACAGCAGCAGCACACGCCCTACGCAGCGGACTGGACTGTACATGCACTGCACAGCAGCAGCAGCAGCAGTACAGCACGCACTGCACAGCTGCAGCAGCACAGCACGCACCGCTCTTGATGACGTCCTTGGAG
Organism: Chlamydomonas incerta; assembly: GCA_016834605.1. Lineage (NCBI taxonomy): Eukaryota > Viridiplantae > Chlorophyta > Chlorophyceae > Chlamydomonadales > Chlamydomonadaceae > Chlamydomonas > Chlamydomonas incerta. Next base: position 758,066 of record JAEHOC010000012.1, read on the forward strand.
CGGTCGGTGATGGCCATGTTGCCCCAGGCGTCGATGGACGCCACGTCGCCGGTGGCGAACCAGCCCGCGCCGTCGGTGGCGGGCTGCGGCGCCTTGAAGTAGCGAGCAACGGTGGCGGGGCCGCGCACCTGCGCGCGTTCGTGTGCGCGTGCGTGCGTGTGTGCGTGTGTGTGTGGGGTTGTGGCGGGTTGTTCGAACCGTCCAAACCCAACTACGCGTGTTTCCCCTTGGCGGCGCCGGCCGGCGCGCTCTGGCTTGCACAGTTGCACTGCGCAGGTGTGTGTGCAGGTGTGGCGCAGCGCTGCCCTGCGGCCCCGAGGCCCGGCACCCCGCCCAACCCCACCCCGGTTGCCGATTGTGACCTACCCTGCATATGACCTACCCTCCCCACACACGGCCGCATACACGGCCACAGTCACGCGCGCACGCACCTGCAGGTGGCCCACGCTCTTGCCGTCGTGCGGCAGCTCGCGACCGCCGTCGTCCACGATGCGCATGTCGCACAGCGCGTGCGGCCGGCCCTGCTTCAGCTTGGCGCCCAGGTAGGCGCGCCGGAACGCGGCGTCGCTGCTGCTGCTGGATCCAGATCCAGATCCGGAGGCGGATCCGGAGGCGGGGGCGGCGGCGCCGAAGCCGCCGGGCGGGCGGGTGCGGCCGCCCAGGGAGGCGGGCTTGGGGTCTCCCAGGGTGCCCAGCGGCGACAGCTCGGTCATGCCCCACAGGTGCCGCACCTCCACGCCGTGCCTGCGTGCGGGCGGGGAGGGCGAGGCTTTCATATATGATTAATCAAGACGAGATGAAGTTGCAACAGGTGTGGGGGCTCCATCGTGGGGGCTCCATCTAGCTGCCCCCGCTGCCCCCACACCAACCCACACCCCCGCGCACTCACTTGACCTCGAACGCCTCGATCATGGACAGCGGGGCCGCCGCGCCGCCGATGGCGACCATCTTGAGGCTGCGGCGCGGCAGTGGCGGCAGTAGCGGCAGCAGCGGCCATAGCGGCAGTAGCGGGACAGACGGCGGCCGAAGTGGGAATGTTGATTGGGTTGACGAGGTGTGCTCAATATGAAGTGCCGAAGCCCAGCGGTGGTGGCAGCATCAAGCAGCTTTAACATCCTTAAACAGCACCTGAGTACTACCGACGCACTGCTCCTTCGCCTCCGTTCGCCTCCTTCCATCCCATCCATCCCATCCTCTGGCCCCAGCCCCGCCCCTCACACACAGCCCCACACACAGTCACACACACAAGCCCACACACGCCGAAACGCCCGCGCTCACGTGCTGAAAGTGGCGCCCGCCTCCTCGCAGTGGTTGAGCAGCGCCAGCCACACGGTGGGCACGCCCGCGGACATGGTCACGCCGTAGCCCTCCATCAGCGAGTGGATGGAGGCGCCATCCAGGTAGGGGCCTGGGGGGGGGGGCGTGTGTGTGTGTGGGGGGGGGGCAGGTGTGTGTGGTGGTGGTGGTGGTGGTGGTGGTGGTGGTGGTGGTGGTGGTGGTGGTGGTGGTGGTGGTGGTGGTGGTGGTGGTGGTGGTGGTGGTGGTGGTGGTGAGTGGTGGTGGTATTGATGGTGGTGGTGGTGGGTGGTACAGCGGTACACGTGGGCGGGGTGGGGTGGGCCGGGTGGGCTCGTTCCCCGTGTCGTTCGCCCTCCCCTGCCCCTCCCCCCCCAACATCACTGAATGAATCATGAATGGAACCTACCCCTTGTCTAGTGAGTTGGTTTAGCTCGGGCTGGTACTCACAACCCTCCCCCTCCCCCTCCCCCCTAGTTTAGCTTGGTTTAGATTGGGCTGGTGTTTAACATGTGCTTTATTTCCTTCTTAGTCGTGTAGGAGCACATCGCATGCACCTTGTTCGCTCTGTCTTGCTTGTGTGGGCCCTGCGCCGCGCCTGACCGCGCCTGTTTGTTTGTGCTCGCATGTTCCTGGTGGCGGCGGCGTGGCGTCTGCGCTTTCGGAGCGCAGGTGGGTTCAGTGTCCGGAAAGATATCAGCACAGTCGCGCGGATATGGTCACTCAACGCATGCACTATAGACAGCTTTTTCACGACGCGTCCACGACGTTTTACGCACCGCTACTACTCTAGACTACTCGCCTTTCACTATCACACGGACGCACAGCTATCTAGACGTCAAATATGGGCTAGCAGCTCCGGCGGGCCAACATGCTGAAGCCAACGGTATGACGCTTTCCCGCTGTACCACTGGACATCGGCACTTCTAATTATTTGCAAAACACCGTCTCATGGACGGCTACCCCCCCCCCCCCAGCCTCCCCCCCCCAGCCCCTCCCCCAGCCCCACCCAGCCCCCCCTCACCCGGCAGCACCAGCCGCGCGCCCACCAGCGGCGCCGCGAACACCAGGCCCCACACGTTGGCGTGGAACATGGGCACCACCGCCAGGCAGCAGCTGGAGGCGGCCAGGGGCAGGCTGTCGGCCTGGGTGGGGTGTGTGGGATGGGGGTGTGGGATGGGGGTGTGAGTGTGAGGAGTGGTTGGAAGGGTTGCGGTTACCAGCCCGAGCTAAACCAAACCCAAACCAAACCCAATGTGTGCCGGTACGCATGTGAATAGGGCACGGGGATGCATGCACGCGCACGCAACCGCAGTCATCAGGCACGCACGGCAGCTCCCCGCACGTGGCGCCCGCCGCCCGCCGCACCTGGACCAGCAGCATGGCGTGCAGGTAGTTGGAGCGGTGCGAGTACAGCACGCCCTGTGCGTGTGGGAAGAGCGGGCGTGGGGGTGAGGGACGGGGGCAGAGGGCGGAGGGAGAGGGCGGTCAGAGAGGGCGGGGAGGGTGAGCGAGAGAGGGGGTGCAGCAGGTGGGCGGTAGCTGGCTGGCGGAGGGGCGGTGTGGGCGGCCGGTGGGCGGTAGGTAGAGGAGTGGAGCCGCTGCACGGCTGCCGACTGTGGCGCTGTCGACCCTGCCACCCACGGGCGGGTCATCGGTAACGTCTGCTGCTCATCGTGTCACCTTCGCCATCCCTCCATGCCGCACCCCCCACCATCTTTGCACCCCTCCCCCCCCTCCCCACCCCCCATCTTTGCACCCCTCCCCCCCCTCCCCACCGCCGCGCGCGCACCGCGCCGCACCTTGGGGTTGCCGGTGGTGCCGGAGGTGTAGCACATGCCGCACGCGTCGTTCTCATCCACCTGCGTCCACCTGGGCCGCGCGCAGCCAACACACGGCAGTCGTGAGCTCAAACACCGCGCGCACAGGACATTGCGTGATAGGATAGCACATAGGCAGTAGCGCAGGGACCGCGCGCACAGACCACAAACGATTATGTAAAGCTGAGGTTGGCTGAGTGGGCTGCCACCTGCGCGCACACGCGGGCACACGTGCGGCCCCCGGCCCGGTCCGAAACATGTGCGGTACCCCCGGCCACCAGCACACACTGCACGGCACAAGTACGGCCACCGGCCCGCCGGCTGCCACATGGCACCCCACACGCCCGCACCTGAAGTTCGCCAGGGAGGCGCCGCCGCCCGCCGCCGCCGCGGCGCCCAGCAGCTCCTCGTAGCAGTGCACGCCCACGCCCGGCGGCAGGCCGCCGGTGGGCGGCATGTTGAGCCTGTGGAGGCGTGCGTGTGTGGATACCGTATGTGGGTGTGCGTTACAGGGCTGGTTTCAGCTGGGTTCAGCATGGTATTCACAACCCCCTCGTCACTCACATACACGCACACGCGGGCATACACACGCTGTCCCCCTGCTCTCTAACACACAGTGCCCCGCTACCGGCCCCACCCCACCCACCCCACTCCACACCCGCCCAGCCGGCGGCCCCGCACACGCACACACGCGCACGCGCACCTGTCGGTGAGCAGCACCACGTGCTTCACGCTGGGCACGCCCGGCAGCACCCGCTCCAGCAGCGGCACCATGGTGGCGTCGGCCAGCACCACCTCGTCCTGCGGGGAGGGGGTAGCCGTCGATGAGACGGTGTTGTTCAAATAAAGTGCCGAGGGGAGGGGGGGATGTATCCGTGTGGGCGGGTGTGTATGTGTTTGTGTGCGTGCGTGCGCATGTGCTAGACAATAACAACGGCGGACCAATGTGCGCATGTGCGTGTGCTAGAGAGCACAAGGGAAAACGACAAGCAAGCAAGCGACTGTGCGTGTGTGGGTGTGCTGGAGGACACATGGAAAGGAAGGAAGACAGGCGCGCAGGCGCGCAGGCGCGCAGGCGGCGGCGCACTACACCACACCACTACACACCACGGGCCGGCGGCGGCACCCCTGGCCCGCACCACCGCCCCCCCCCACCACCCGCCGCTCACCCGGGCGTCGTTGGCGATGTAGACCAGGTCCTTCACGGCCAGCCGCAGGTTGAGGGTGTGGCAGATGGCGCCGCAGCCCATGATGCCGTACCTGCGGGGCAGCGGGCGGGGGGGGGGGCGGGGGGGGGCGGGCGGGCGGGGGGGGGGCGGGTTAGCAGGCGTCACGCATAACGTATTGTGTTCAGCGTGGCGAAAATGGAGTTGCTGAATATCCGTTCATGCGCTGCCCGTGCGCTGCTGTCCCGTGCGGCAGGCCGTGTGGGGCGCTATATGTGTGTGTGACCGCCAGGCTCCAGCTGCTGCTGCTGCTACTGCCGCTACTGCCGACACCGCTGCTCACCACGCCTCCATGTGCCGGGAGGTGTTCCAGGCCAGGGTGGCCACGAATGTGCCCTGCCTGCGCGGAGGGAGGGAAGGGAGGGAAGGGCGGGAGGGAGGGTGGAGGAAGGGGTTGGCGCGCACCACGCCGCGCGGGCGGCAGGCAGTGCCGCAGCGCCCGCCGTGATCCGGAGATATGCCACCGCGCCGGGTGCGAGCGCCGTGTGAGGCGCGCGAAAACCTAGTTCCGGGCTGTCGCTCCGTGGCCGGTCAGGCCCCTAAGAGCCATGCCGCGAGCTAGGCTTCCAGACGGAGCTTGTTGCGCTTTGATTGCGGCCGGCCAGGACGGTGGGCAACTGCGCACGCGCGCGGGCATCGGCATGAGTCGCTCCCGGCGGTTGGTCTCCGCGCGCGGGAACGCCAACGCGCCGACAGCGCTGGGCACGAAAACGAGACATTTGGTCTACGTGCCCTTCAGAACCGCACTGCACGCGACAAGCGGAAGCCTCGGCGTGACAGCGACCGACGAGGTCAGAGTCACCCGACGTCAGCACTCGATAGCCGTTCTCTCGCTGGCGATGCCCCCTCCTGAGCCCCTTGCCCCGCTCGGACCTTTTTTGTACTCACCGCACACCTAGACCCTGCAGCGCCATTGCGCACAGGCACGCCCGCTTGTGCAGCTCGGCGTAGTTTGTGACCAGGATGCCGCCCTCGACCTGTCGTGATATCACTGTCTGCTCAGGATGCCATTTTGCCGCATAGTCGAGGATTTGGCAGACGTTTAGGGGCGTCTCTTGCATAAGCCCTCGCATTTTCGCGGAAATTGTAAATCTGGCAGGAAATTAAACAATGCTACTTGTGAACTTGTTGTTTTCTGTGGTGGGACGTGGCCGGAGGGCGGAAGGCCAGCGCAATCGGCCCGATCGATGAGGTCCCCGAGTGCGGTCCTGCCCCAATAGTGCGAGTGCACACAATCGTGCTCGTATTACAGTTGTACAAAAGCTTTTACTCTTATTGCGAGCATTGCCCGGGACCTGCCGGCGCTGTGGCAAGGCCACGCAGTCGCTTTTAGCCCATAGCTCAACACTTGCTCATTCTTATGGTAAAATGCACTAGTAGGGGCGTGCCAGTCGAGCAGGCTTCCGGTTGCGGCTGCGACGATGGCGGAGGTCATCGATTGCACGCTTGGGGACTCCAGCGGTGAAGACGAGGAGACGGCGGTCGCGAACTCTCGCAAGCGGCCGGCCTCAGGGGACGCGCTAGCGGGCAACGCCGCCCCGGCGCAGCGGCGCAGCGCCGGTGCTGCCGGCGGAGGGTCCGCGACTGCGCACGACGTCGTTGAGCTGCTATCCTCCTCCTCGGCCTCCGGAGCCTCCTCGTCCGGCGGCGAAGACGCCGGAGGCGATGGAAACGGCGGCAACAGCAACACCCCGGCTAGCGAATCCGACCACGAACCCCATGAAGCCAGCAGCGGCGCAGGCACGACCCAGTCGGATGATCGCGGCGGCAGCGCCGGGCGGCGGCGGTGGCCGCGTAGTGGCCGGCGGCGCGTCGGGGCCGCCGCCGCCTCGGGCGCTGCACCTTCGCGGTACTCCTCCTCCTCCTCCTCCTCAGAAGAGGGGGCCGAAGGGCCGCGTGGAGGCCGCGGCGGCGGCGGCCGCACGCATGCTTCGGGCGGCGGCCGGGTGGCGCTCGACCGGGGAGCCGCACCCGCAGCCGCGGCGGCGGCAGCGGCTGCAGCGGTGGCGGCAGCGGCAGCTGGGCTGGTGGATGGAGCCGCGGCAGCCGCAGGTGCCGGCGGCGGCGTGGCGGAGGGTCAGCCCGCTGCAGCCGCGGGCGGCACGGCAGCCACGGACGGCACGGCAGCCGCGGACGGCACGGCAGCCGCGGACGGCACGGCAGCCGCGGACGGCACGGCAGCCGCGGGCGGCGCCGGCGGAGGCGCCGGCGGGGCGGCCAGCAAGCCGGCCGCTGGCAGCGACAGCGACTCGGACCTGGTGGAGGTGGTGGGGGAGAAGGGCCAGGTGCGGGGGCTGGGCCGCGTGACGGACGCAGTGTGTGTGTGTGTGTGTGTGTGCGTGTGTGTGGGCCGTGTGTATGAGAGTGCGCGCGCGTTGTGTTGCTGTATCACCTGGTATACACGGGGGCAAGCGCATGCGCTCGCGTGCCTGCCAGCTGACATGCCTGCATTTCCCACACACGTACGGAACACACGTGCTCCCGCTCCTGCTCCCGCTCCTGCTCCTGCTCCTGTTGACGCCCCATGCTCACCGCCGCACCGACGGACGCGCTCCCATGACCGACCCGACCCCAACGACCTCGTCGACGCTGCGCAGGTGACGACGCGCGACTGGCCGCACCCGCGCCCCGACTGCGCCGTGCACAAATTCACGGTGCTGCCCGGGTCCGGCGGCGGCGGCGGCGGCGGCGGTTCCGACAACGCCAAGCACTGCGACATGGTGCGGCGTGGTGGGGCGTGGTGCGGCGTGGGTGCACCGGGTGTGGCTGGTGGGGGTGGCGGGGTATGGGCGCATGGCGGAGGCGGGAGGAGGCCTGTGCGCGGCAGGGCAACCGCTCCTGCTGTGGCCGGAGCGAGGACGTGGCACCGGATGGCGCGGGGCGCGAGGGCCATGTGGCGCGAGGGCCGTGTGGGCGTGTGTTTGGTATGCAGGTTTGCAGCAGCTGCCACGGCAGCGCTCCAGCAACGTATGCCTTTACGGCATTTTACCGACTGCATCCACGCTGCCCCCTTCCGCCGCGCAGTGCTACTGCTTCGTATGTGATGTGAAGGCGTCCGAGTGCGGCTACTGGGGCACAGGTGAGCCCGCGGCTGCGCGGTGTGCCAGTGTTGCGCTGATTGCGCCGCGTCCCTGGCAGCTTTGTTCCGTTTGTCCTTCCGAGACACACGCCGTATACGGTGCTTCTAACACCGTATACCGTATACGGTATCACACACAGGCGAGCGGACCTCGCACCACGCCAACGCGCGCGCCAAGGATTCGTACTGGGCCACACTCAAGCGACTTGCGCGAGACGCACGCGACCGCGACCGCCAGGCCGCCGCAGCAGCAGCCGCAGCAGCCGCGGCGGCCGCCGGCAGCAGCAGCGCTAGCAAAGGCGGCGGCGCCGCCGCCGCCGCCACCAGCCAGTATGCGGAGCTGCTGAAGGCCGCGTTCGAGGGTGTGCCGCTGCCGGCGGCGGCGCCGCTGCACCACCCGCCGGCGGTGCGCGCCGCGCCGGCCGGCACTCGGCCCTTCGACATGGGCGGCTCTGCGGCATCCGTACGGCCCGGCCCGGCGGGCGCGAGGCCGTACACACAGCTACGCGGTACCAGCTCCGTACCGCCTGCGGGCTCGGCGGCGGCGGCGTCCGGCAGCAACCGCATGCAGCAGCCGCCCCACGTCCAGGCGGCGATGGCGGCGGCGGCGGCGCAAGCCACCGCCGGCCCGCCGCCGCCGCCGCCGCCGCTGCCGGCGGGCAAGCACTGGCGGCCGCACTGCACGCAGAACGGCTACACCTCGTGGGAGGCGGCGCTGGGGTCCGCGGCGGCGGCGGCGGCGGCGGCGACGGCGGCGGGGGCGTGGGGCAACGCCAGCGGCGCCGTGCAGCCGAGCCACTACACGCGCTGGAACCGGTTGTACTGCCCGGACGTGAGTACGGCAGTGCTGTACGGCAGTCGTACGGCGGCCGCACGGGTCGTGCGTACGGGCTGGCGGTCAGGACGGCATCCATGTATCATGTCATGGGTGGTGGCGGTGCGCGCGGGAGTCCTACTGGGTGGTGGTGGGTGGGTGGGGGGTGCGGTGGTGGGGGGCTGCTCACCGGCCCGCCCACTGCCAGCCTGTCGCGCTACCCTACACGCATCACGCACACACGCAGACTGTCTTGGGTGCCCTTCCCCGTGTGCTCTCTCACGCCCGCGCCTGCCGCCGCCGCCCCCCGCGCCGCCCGCCGCAGTGCATCTGCTGCCGCTGCGGCTGCCCCGCCTCCCAGTGCCGCAGCTGGGGCTCAGGTGAGGCGGCTAAAGCTCAGGATGGGTTGCCATAGTTCGGATCGTGGTGACGGGAGCCGAGGGTGTGTGGCGTGTGGCTGTTGGGAGTTGTCGGCGCCACTGGCCGGCACTGGCCGCCCGCGCGGTGCATACTGACTTGTGAGCCGCATGCTCCCCTCCCCCTCCGGTACACACATATAACGCACACGCACATACACACACTCCCGTGCATACGTTTGTTTCTCACAAACAATCTCGTGCACACACTACAGGCACTAGCCCAACCGACCACGCGAACCTGGCCCCGCCGCCGCCGCCGGCAGCGCAGCCGCAGCCGCAGCAGCCACCGCAGCCGCAGCCACAGCCGCAGCCGCAGCCGCAGCCGCAGCCGCAGCCGCAGCCGCAGCCGCGGCCGCAGCTGCAGGATTCGTCGGATTCGTCGGAGTCGGAGTCAGATGACGACATGCCCATGCCTCGCTTGAAGAAGCGCGTCGCTCCCTGCCCGCCGCTGCCCATTTGGCCCAGTTCCGGCGGCGGCGCTGGCCCAGCCCACAACACTCCACTGATGCCAGGGCCCTTCGCCGCACCTGGCACCGCACCTGGCGCCGCCGCCGCCGCCACTGGCGCGGGGCCGGCCCTGCTGACCACACGCTCCTCCGCGCCCGCCGCCAGCACCGCCGCCGCCGCCGGCGCGCCGCCGCCATGGCAGTCGGCGTGGCCGCCCCTCGGCCTGCAGCCGGCGACCTCCACACCCGCGCCCGCGCCCGCCGCCGCCCGCGCGCCTGCGTTGAACCCGGCACACCCGCTGGCCTCCCGCGGCGCCTACGTGCCGCACCAGCCCCTGCGCTTCCCAAACATCCGCCCGCCCGCGCCCATCGTCCGCGCGCCATCACCCGAGCCGGCGGCGGCGGCGGCCCCAGTGGCGGCGGCGGCCCCAGCAGCGGCGGCCGCCCCAGCAGCGGCGGAGGCGGCGGCCCCAGCACTGATGGCAGCACCGATGCAATCGCTGCAGCAGCTGCAGCCGCAGCAGCGGAGGTGGCAGCAGCAGCAGCTGCATCTGCAGCAGCACCAGCGGCAGCAGCGGCAGATACAACAGCAGCAACAGCTGCTGCAGCGGGAGCAGGCGTGGCAGCAGCTGCGGCAACTGCAGCAGCAACAGCAGCAGCAGCAGCAGCAGCAGCAGCAGGCGGGGGGGCAGTTGCAGGCGGCGCCGCCGCCACCGCTGGGTGTGGCCGATATGGCACCGACTGCACAGGCGCCGCCAGCGCAGCAAGCGCAATCGCAACCACCGGTGCAGCAATTCCCGCAACGTTCCTCGTGGCCGCAGTGGCTGCAACCGCAGCCGCAGCCTCCTGACGGCGGCGCGGCGGCGGGGGCAACAGCGGCTGGGGGGACGGCGGCGCAGGCGCAGGCGGAGGCGGGCGGTACTCAGGGCACGGCGGCTGCGGCGGAGTGGTGGGATGTGATGGAGGCGGCATTCTCCGTCATCGACAAGACCGCCAGCTTTATGAACACGCAGCGGGAGGTGCTGCGGCCGGCGGCGGAGGCGGCGGCGGCGGTAAAGGCGGCGGGCCGCGGCCAGGCCGCCGCCGGCTCAGCGTCCGCGGGCCAGCCGCCGCAGGCGGCGGCGCCGCCGCCGCCGCCGGCGCCGCCAGCTGGGGCTACAGGTGCAGCGGCGTCGGGCGGGGGCTCGGTGGCCTCGCCGGCGGCTGCAGCATGCGGGCTGCAGGAGGCTGCTACAGCCGCGGTGCCGTCAGGCAGCGCGGACACCTCTGCCGCCGGCCAGTCGCGGCCGGCGGAAGAGCGCGGCGACCCAGCCGCGGCGGCTGCACTTGCTACTGCGGGCAGCAGCGGCGGCACTGGCGACGGCGACGGCGCTGGTGCTGCCCCTGCAGCAGCCGGCGGCGGCAGCGCCGCCGCCGCCGCCGCCGCTCCTTGGCCGCCCCTCATGCGCGGCAAGGTGCTGCAGCTGCAGCCGCAGCTGCAGTCCGGCCCCGACGACGAAGGCAGCTCCGGGGCAGCAGCAGCGGCGCCCCTGGCGGCCGAAGCCCACGCGGCAACTGGATCCGTCCTCGCGACCGCCCGGGCGGCGGCGGCGGCTGGAGTGGCCGCTGCTGCTGCCACAGCTGCTACAGCCGCAGCAGGGGCTGTAGCAGGGGCAGCGGCGCCAGCAGCAACGCCGCAGGCAGCGGGAGCCCCGGCGGCTCAGGCGCAGCCCTGCCGCATCAAGATACCGATACGCGCACGGCCGCCTGCTGCGGGCGAAGCGCCGACCCCGGCACCCGCACACGCACACGCCGCGGACGGCGCAGCGCCGCCGGCGGCACCGGCTGTTAATTCCGCCGTCGGCGCCGCTCAGCCGCCGCTGGAGGCGCCCGGGGGATACCAAGCGGCCGTTGAGTCTGGCGCAGTCACGGCCGGGGGGGCGGCGGCGGAGCACACGGCGGACGTGCCGCCGTCGCCGCGGGTGCCGCTGGGCCAGGGGCTGGGCGTAACCCGGTTGAAAGTTAAGCTGAAGCGGACGAGCGAAGCGGAGGCGGGGGCGGGGGCTGGGTCGGGGCCGGGCGGGGGGCCCGCTGGCGGCGCCGGCCAAGGGGGTAGCTGAGGCGCTGGGCGCTGTTGCAGTTGCTAAGTAACTGGGAACGACTCTGCGTGTGAACAGAGTCGCAGCTCAAAGCTGGGATTGTGGGATTCAATGCTCTGGGCGTAAACTACTGACTATGGTAATGTGATGGCCTAACACAGTTGGCGCAGCAGGTGGCGTTGGTGAAGCAGGTGGCATGTTGGCTGGTATGTGAAGAATGTGGTACCGGTACGGTATATTCATAGGGGGCGCCCGCACGCGACAGACGTGTATGCTTACGGGGACAGCCCTGGCGCGACGCAGGCTTTTGACGTGTCGGTATCAGGCTGAACCCAACGGACGCGCGAGGCCCGCGTGTGTGGGAAGCGTGTGTACGAAAGAAAGCATACCCGTAAGAAGAAGGGCGCACACGGACCGTGTGTGCCGGCTGTGCCCCAACGTTTGCGTGTTCAAGAGTGTTTAAATGTGTCCAAGCGTGTTACTGTATGTGGTTCCTGCCGCAGTGAGCCGACCAGACAGCTAGCCAGTCGACCCATGTCAGGCTGTGGCGTGTGTGGCGCGCAGCTAGGGCACCCCCGCGGAGGGCCTGTCTTGAAGGAAGGGGTTGCGCAGGGTGCGAGCGGGACTGGGCAGGAGGGCTGTTGGTCTTGCTGTGGCGTGTGTGTGCGTCGGTGCTCTGGCTGGCAAAGAGTCCAGGCCTCCAGGGGCAGGGGCAGGGCAGGGGCAGCAGGAGTGTGCAGGGAAGGGAGTGTACGGCCCCGTGTGTGTGTGTGTGTGTGTGTGTGTGTGTGTGCGGCCCTGGGCGTATGTGCATACGGTGCCAGGAGTGTCGTCGTGCGTGTTAAGGGCCTGACTGCGCCGTACGGTATCCCCCCCGACCACTACGGTGACGTACAGTAGCTCGCACATGCGGCTGCATGTTCTCCTAGCAGCGCTGATGTCTCTTTACGGGATTGCTTCACAGTAACCCCCGACCACCGGCACTCCGGCAGCAACACACCAGACGGCACCAGCGTTACACATTCACCGGCGGTCATGCAGGGCCCACGGCCGGATGCCGGACTATTGGCGACCTGCGGCAACTCACCACATTACCACATACCAGGCCCGTTGGGGCCGGCATCCCTTTTCGGGCCTCCGATCAGTCCAGTTAGGCGGTTACAAGGGGCACTGGCCACTGGGCCACGTGACACGACGGATGGGAGGGAAAGGGGTGCCCGGGGATGGCTGCGACCAGACTGGGAGCCCCAACATGGCTGGTGGGCACGCGCGCGCCGCGGCAGCACGCAGCGGGTCGCTGGGTGTGGGATTGCGGGAAGCCGAACTGGCTGGCTGGGGCGCCCAGGAGGCGGCGGCAGCTGCTGTGCGGCGCTCGCTGCCCAGCTGATGTGACCAGGCACTGACCAGGGGACCCTGGATGTGACGTTGCTAAGCTCCACGTTGATTCAGGTCTTCAGCATGAGCTGACGGTGGATGTGGTATGTGGCGGTGACATCGCGACTCGCTTCTGCAGACCACGCAATGGGAGGCACAAGGGGAAGCACCCGTGGGAAGCACCCGACTCGCAGGCAGGGGAGCACACGGATGGGCCTGGGTCAGACCGTCCGCAAAAATGGGGTGATGGGCCCGACGGCACCAGCTCAAATCATTTAACGCAAATTCGATATCAATTGGGCACACGGCCGCTTGATTTGCTGAGGCCTACAACGTTCGCGGAGCCGCATGAAGACTACCAACAACGTCACTTTGCGACCTGACTTCGGTGGGGTTCGGCGATGCGGCTGCACGATTGTCTAGGGTCGTCATTTACTTGAGAATGGGCATCCAAACCCGTAAGGCCAAGGCAACTGCTCAAGGGGCCGATGCCCACACCACGAAGCGTCGTCCGCAGCGCCAGTCCGCGCTGGCACTGCTTCGACGCGGCTTTGGTGTTGCCAAAGAGGATGATGCGTCGGCGATAACACGGGGGGCGCGGGCGAAGCGGCGGCGTACACTCGCTGAGAGTCACGGCCACGATGGCCAACGCACTGGGGACGTGAGCGATGAGGAAGCCAGCGGCGGCTCTCAGGAGGAGGCCGAGGAGGAGGGAGAGGGAGAGGCGCCCAGCGGGGAGGGCGACGAGGAGGAGGAGGGCGAGGGGGAGGAGGGGACGGACGAGGGGGAAGACGGCAGTGGCAGCGATGGTGAGGACGCAGACACAGACACACGCGGAGCCGGCAGCAAGCGGCCCCGCACCCGCAGTAGCGCACGCACGGCTGCTGCAGCCGCTGCCAAAGCTGCACCCGCCACGCCCGCTCGCGGGCGGCCCCGCGCCGGCACCGCCCGCCGCGGCAGCAGCGCCCGCGCTGGCCCCCGAACCCGCAGCGCCAGCCCCGCAGCGGGCGGCCCAGCCACCCGCCTCCGAACCCGCGGGACTAGTGCGGGTGCGGGTGCGGGTGCGGGTGCTGAGACGCACGTGGCGGCGGCGGTCGCTGGCGGCAGCCGCCGCAGCTCCACCCGGCGCCAGTCTGCGTCCACGCTGCGGGCTGCGGCGGCGGCGGCGGCGGTGGCGGCCGCACGGACGCGAGCGACGCGGCGCACGTCGTGGGCGCGTCGTACTGCGGGCATGACGCGTGGCCGTCCGCGTCGGCAGCGCGATGGGCATGATGAGTTGACGTCATCTGGGGATGAGGATGGGGATGAAGACGGCTCGGAGGAGGACGAGGACGAGGCGAGTGAGGAGGAGGAGGACGAGGGGGAGGAGGAGGAGGCGAGTGGCGAGGGCGAGGAGGGCACGGATGGGATGTCGGGGCACGAGGGCGCAGCTGACAGCGGCGGCCAAGAAGCGCAGCTGGCGGCGGGGAGAGCCTCGCGGGCAAGCAGGGCGGCGGCCGCGGCGGCCGCGGCGCCGGTGGCGGCGGCGGCGCATGGCGGCCCAGCGGGGGCCCCGGCGACGGGCGGCGCTGCCGCCCTGGACGATCCCTACGCCCGACTCACCGCACTCATGGTCCGCGCGGCGGCGCAGTCCGCGGCGCAGCGGCGGCGGCCGGCGGCGGCGGCGGTGGCAGCGGGCGGCGCTGGCGGGTCGCCGTCTGCCGCCGCCAGGGCCGCCATCACCGCCGCGGCCAGAGCCGGCGGCGGCGGCGGCGGCGGCGGTATGCAGGCGACGGGCCGCACCTTTGATGATTGGCTGGCGGGGATAGCTGGCGGCGCCGCCGCAGTACGCGGCACGGCAGCGGGGGCGACGGGAGCAGCAGCAGCGGCAGGTGGTGCGCGGGGGCCGCAGCCCGCGGCGACGGCGGCGGCTGCGACTGCTCCGGCGTTACAAGGGCTCGCAGCCGGCATTGCCTCTGCGGCAGCAGTAGCAACGGCTGCTATGATGGCTGCGCGGCGGGCGCCGCCACGAACGGAACCCGCGGCGTCCCGAGCCCCGGCGCCGGGGCAGGCGCCGCCACCGCAGCCGCCGCCGCGGGCTGCGGCTGCGGCTACGGCAGCGGCGGCGGCGGCGGCTGAGTCGGACAGCGACAGTGATGTGGTCATAGTGGAGGAGCGCCAGGCGGGCGACAGCAACCGCGGCGGCGGCGGCGGCGGGGCAGGAGCAGACGTGCTGGCGGTGGAGGAGCGGCCGGCCGGCGGCGCTGGGGCGGGGGTGAAGCGGGAGCGGCGGCCCGGCGGGGCGGCGGCCGGCGGGGCCAGCTCGGGGGAGGAGGATGAGGACCTGGACGATGAGGAGGAGCTGCGCATTGTGGGCGAGGTTGGGCAGGTGAGGAGGGTGGGGTGGGGCTGGGTGCCGTGGGGTGGGGTGGGTGGTGTTCGATTCATGACTGGTGATGATGCGGCGGGACAGTCAGTGGCATGGGGGTCGCGGGTCTGCCACTGCCGCTGCCGCTGCTGGTCCGGCGGCGTGGGGCCTGCACCCTCCGCGTCCCCACCCGATGACACAAACACCCGCACCCCTGACACGCCACGCCACGCCGACGACCTCCCCTTTCCCCTCCCTCGCTCCCCCTCCCTTCCCCCCGCCTCCAGGTGGCGAACCGCGACTTCCCCCACCCGCGCCCCGACTGCGTGAGCTTTCGCTTCAAGCCCGGGGGCGGCGGCGGCGGCGGCCCGGCGGCCCAGACGTCAAACTGGAAGCACTGCCCCAACGTGCGTGCGCAGGCGAGGGGCCGGGGCCGGGGGGCGAGGGGGCCGCCGCTGGCGCCGTGCACTGTCAACCTAGCGTGTCATCAGCTGTGTGTTGCAACACGTGATGTTCGGCTGCATCACCACCCCCGTACGGAGCACCTGGATAGAGCCCGTGTGCGTGTGCCCTGTGTGTGTGCCCTGTGTGTGTGCATGTGTCCGTCCGCCGCGCAGTGCTACTGCTACGTGTGCGACGTCAAGGCCTCCGAGTGCGCCTTCTGGGGCACAGGTGAGCTCGCGGCTGGGCGGGGCGGGAGGGGCGGGGCTGGGAGGGCGGCTCAAGTACGGCGTCAGTCAAACATACCGGTATGGACACATGGCAGCAACCGTCGCACCCGACGTCAGCTTTAGCCCTTCCGCCCCAAAGAGCATTCAGCTGATCTATACTGCTGCTATTGCATCTGCCTGTCCTTTGTCTAGTTAGGTTGCTTTAGCTTGGGGCCTTGGGCCGGTATTCACAACCCCCGCGCTCCCGACTCCGTTTGCTGGTCTTCAGCGCATGCTGTACCGCCTCCCCAACCACCTCTGCACCCTCCCCCCTGCTCCCCACCACATGTGCGCGCAGGCGCTCGCGAGCGCGACCACTCCAACGCCCGCAACACGCCCTACTGGACGCGGCTGCGGCGCGAGGCGCGCACCGGCAACCGGCCGCTGGTCAAGGCCGAGTTCCGGTCCGCCGCGCCGCTGCCGCCGCCCGAGCCGCCGCCGCCGCGGATGCCGCCGCCGCCGCCGCCGCAGCGCCACCCGCAGCAGCACGCACAGCAGCAGCAGCAGCAGCAGCAGCAGTACTCGCCGCATGACATGCTCATGCGCCTCGCGGACCCACGTGCGGAGGCCGTACGCTACATGCAAGGCCGCACGGGTGGCGGAGGAGGCTCGGACGGCGCAGGGTGGCGCGGTGGCGGCGGCGGCGACGCGGCGGCGCGCGTCGCCGCCGCTTCCGCAGGGCGGCGGCGGCTGCGCCGCGGCGACGGCTCCTGGCTGGACCAGCCGCCTGCGGCCGACGGCGGCGGGGCAGCTGGCGGCGGCGGTGGTGCTGGTGGCGGCGGCGGTGGAGGTGGAGGTGGCGCGCGCGGCAGGGATGTGCACGTGGACGCGGCTGACACGGACACGTTCATGGCGGCGATGGTCAGGATGGCGGCGGGGCCGGCGGCGGCGGCGGCCGCGGCGGCGCAGTGGCACTCGCAGCCCGGAGGCCGGGGCAGCGACCGGGCGAGTGGCGGGGCAGCCAGGCCGGCGGCGGACTCGGCAACGTCCTCGCGCACACACCCCCAGCAGCAGCAGCAGCGCGGTGGTGATAGCCGTGCAGTGCAGCAGAGGCAGCAGGAGCAGGAGCGAGAGCGGGAGCGGGAGCGGGAGCAGCAGCGGCTGCGGCAGCCGGTGGTGTGGCAGCCGCCGCCGCGGCCACAGGTGCCGCCCGCGCCTCCGGCACAGCAGCCACCGCTTCAGCAACAGCAGCAGACGCGGCAGCAACTGCAGCAACAGCTGCAGCAGCAGGAGTGGCGAGCCCCGCCGCCGCCGCTGCCGCCAGCACCTCAGCGCTACCAGCCGCCGCCGCAGCAGCAGCAACAGCAGCCGCAGCACCCGCAGCAGTCAGAGCGGCGCTCCTACGCCTACGAACACCAGCAACCGCCGCGACAGCAACCACAACAGCAGCAGCCGCCACAGCAGCCGCAACAACAGAGCTGGCACACGCCGCGGGAGGGCGTGCCCGTGCAGCTCGTGTACAGCTCGACACTGCCCGTGGTCCAGCAGTGGCCCGCCGCCGCGCCGCAGGTCATCACGTACATGCTGCAGTCGCAGGGGCTGAGAGGCGCCGCCGCCGCCGGCCACCCTGTCGCTTTGGCAGGCGCGCAGATTCTGCCTGTGCCCGTGCAGGCGCTGCCGGCAATGATCACGTACCAACCGCAACCACCGGCGTACCAACCGCCGGCGCACCAACCGCAGTCGGCCTACGGCGGCGGCGCATCTGGGTCGTCGTCGTCGTACCAACCGCCGCAACGGTCCAATAACCTGGTGTGGCGCTACGAGCCGCCCGGGGGCGGCGGACAGGAGTACCGGTATTGACAGCAGTAGCAGGGCAGGGCTGTAGCAGCAACGGCAACTGCAGTGGCCGCGCTGGCGCCCGGGCTGCGGCATGCCGCGTCACCGCGCGCGTGGGCCGTGGTACGCTGGTGCCGGCAGCAGCCATTAAGTGAACATGAGGTACCGCGCTGACAGGAGTGACCGCACGACGGGTGTGGAAAAGAATGATAATGAGCGTGCATGGCCAAAAGCCCGATTGAGCTGCATGATGCATTGTGTTCATGCGATTACCGGTACTGTAATCAAGTGGGTGTTGGGAATCCGTGACTGCGGACAACATATTGCTGCAGACCTTGCACGGGTCAGGGGTTGTGGACGCGGCCCGTCCTAGGTCCGTCTGCACAGCCTTGTTTGTGTCATGTTTCCGGAATGGCTCAAGGCGCAAAGTCACCTGGCGGCTGAGCAGTGCCGATCAACTGATGCCCACGTGGCGGCACATCGGCACATCGGCACATGCGGGCGGACTCATGTGCCATGCCGATACTCCTTGTATGGTGGTTGCAACGCGCCGCCATCACTTCAGGATAGGATGCGTAACAGCTGCGTTGCAGTTCGAGTGTGCAGCTGAGTGTGTCTGCAATTGGAGCTAGCCAGCGGCCACACACCGGGGCATTGGCCTTGACCTGCGGGGCAGCTGAGGGGGGGGGGGTAGCGCTCATGAGTGGCCCCGGGCGGGCGCCTGGTGGCGCTGAGTGCGGCAGGCTGACGCAGGCAGTGGCAGGTAGGGCACGGGTGCGCCGTTGGGCGGCATGCATGATGGGGCCGCCGAGGGGCCGGGGCCTGGGATGTCATACTTGCGCAACTGGTGTTTGCGCGGATAGGCCATCTGGCTGCTGCGGCCCTCCTCGAGGCCCGGGTCAGAAGTCGACCATACTGTGATGATGGCTTGGCCCCATGATCCATGGCTCACAGAAGTCAGGACACCACACCGGCGACGGCGATCCCTGCCCCGCTCCCCCCCCCCCATTCAGTGCATCCTGTATCGCGTTCCCACATCTTTGCAACCCCCCAATTGTGTCTCCGAACCTGTTCCTGCCGTCCTGGCCCCAGGCTCAGATACCGTAGTCAGGGGTGCATCTGTAGCCGCGCCCGCACGTAGGATGCACCCCTGGTCGTGTAGTTATCCCCAGGTCCGCACAGCTTTCGCTCCTGGACTTCTGGCCCTGTGCGCACTGTGACTGTCGCCCCCGAAGCCGGCATGTCTGGACCAGTATGGACTACCTGTGCGCGTGCGTGGGCGCACGGCGCGCCCCTGGCCACGGCGGGGCAGTGGGCGGGTGGGGTCGACGTATGAACGCGACATTCCAACTGAAGGGACAGCCCGGCCAGCAGGGTGTCCGGCATGCCGGCACGGCCGAATTAATGGCGGGGTGGGCGGGGTAGGCGGGGCTGTGAGGGAAAGGGTTGTAGGAACAGGGCAAGGGACGAGTGTTGGCAACTTGGCACGGCGGTGACAGATGAAGTCCCGTGCTGTACCCAGCAAGCCCCGTACGCGATAACAGAGGCAGGATCAGGCAGGTTTCATGGCTGGGGGGCGTTACTGTACCCCGGGGCAATAGGCCTAGTATGGCTTGCTGGGAGGGGGAGGGATCAACCCTGGCAAACCCTTGCGCTCTCATCCCATGCCCTGGTCCTACCACCACCCTGGTAAACCCCAAGAGGTTTACGTGGCCGAAACGGTGTAGGGAAGCAGGGCTTTTGTTTATTGTGTATGCAGTGGCGTTCGTTACAGCGATGTTCAATATGGCTAAGCTGGGGTGGCTGTGACACAAGTGCCACGACAAGTGCTTGACGAACATAGCCAAAAACGCCAAAACGGCCCAACCTGCTGCGGGACCGCGGCACTCCGTAACTGTGGTACTCCTCCTTCTAATCTGGATCACCTGGATCACCACGATTCTCCGGCTGCGACGTGGCGGAACGGTACTGTGTTTTGCGCGCATCATGTTTCCGCGCACTCTGCACACTTTTGGCTTTTGGCCTCGGGCGCAGTGTAGTACAGCCACAGCCACCGTCTGGTGGTGTTGATAAGATTTATATGCGGTGTGGCTAGATCGCGCGTTCAAGGCATCCGTCGTTTGCGCGTAGCGGCACTCGGCCGCTGGCCATGCCGGCTCTTGACTAGCTGATGCACACACACCCAAGAAATATCTATGTATCCAGGTAAAGGAGCGCAAGGGCAGCTCTGGCGCGGGGCACCATTTTTCTCGATTTTCGTCGTCACGTGGAGCCTGGTAGTATGGGTATACATAGGCGCATGCTATGATGTTAAGTTTGTGCCTAAGGATTAACCCTGAAGAGTCGGTGCTCGCATGGGTTTTGGCGGGACGGGCGGTCGGACCGGCATTCCAGTCGGACAGCCGCGATGCCAACACCAGTAGTATCAAGAGTCACGCGACGCTGGGCTATACATTGCACAAAAGGGCGTAATAGACAGCTGTAAATATCAACAAGCACTGTGCTTACCTGACACACATTCAACGCGTAATGGGCGTCCGCACCGCCTGAATTGTCGCCTGGAACCCCGTATTGTCGACCTGGCTACGAAAGGCGTTGCCCGGGGCCTGTGGGCTCGCGGTGGAAGCTCGAGCCCTAGCGAGCGGGTGAGCGCTGACGGGCCGCGAGTAACTGGCGTGCCTTTGGGAGGCCCCTGGTTTTGATATTAGACCGCCAATTACGGTCCACTGCCATAATTGCAAGGCGAGAGAGGCGTGCACGGCAATTTGTCCCGGCCATCTTCCTTGCCAAGCGCAGGCGACCGGCTCGCTGGAGTAGGCTCAAGTGAAATGGATATTCTGGGGTGAGCGAGGCGCTTCCCCGTCGCATGGCCAGCAAAGTGCTCGTTAGCGTCGGAGGGGCGTAGGCGAGCGAGGCGGGCGAACGCGCTCCATAATAGCTGTCACTCGCATGCAATGCTAAAAGCAACTTAAACGCCCATGGCCGCCCTTTCGGCCTCCTCAGGCTGCAGGCGGTTCAAGTAACCCAAGGGCGGGCGAGGACTGCATTCCTGGAAGAGGACGGCCAAACAGCTGCGAATCGCCGGGCAGCGCCGGAAGCGAGCAAAAGCACCAGCATCCTTGCATCTGACAACGCCGGGCTGCCACTGGCCACTCGCGGCCTGAGTTCATGTGGGCTCATGGACGACGCAGGTCGGACCGGCCATTTGACGCAGCCAGCCGACTTTGACGCCGGCGGCCGATGGACGGTGTCTGATCCCAACATATTGCTGCCCGGCGCGGACGCGGTTGGAGCCGGTTGGGCCGAGACGCCGGGCAGCGCGGCCACGTGCGCATCGGAGTGCTCGAGCCCCGGCCGGACTCAGTCGGGCGCGCCCGGGACGGACCTGCGGGCGGCTGTGCGAGAGGCGCTCACGTTGGTTGAGGGGCTCCGGCAGCAGCAGGAGCGGCTGCTGCGGCGGCTTGACAAGTCGGGGGTTACAGGTGCGTTAGGCAGGGGGCTTGTAACCCGCTGAAACGCCGGCTTTGTGCACTCAGCCAGCGCCGCGCTTCGCGCTTGGGACGTCCAGGAGGCAGCTGCCTCTGGATATGCCCTTTCATAGAGCAGCTGCAGCTGGGTTACAATGTTGCGCAAACAGCCGTGAAGGGTTTGACTACCCCGTTACGGTCTATCAAGCTGCCTGCCGCCCGTTCAACTTCTGACTAATCGGTCGACAATCTGCTATCCCCACAGGCGCACCGCACGTGCCGGCCGCCGGCTTCACCACGACCGCGCACTGCGGATCGTGCTCCGCGGACGTGGCTGCGCTCGCTGCCAAGCGACAGCAACAGCACAACTTTGCGCACGCGTGTTGCCTGGGCGGTGGCCACCACCCGCAGCAGCTCTCGCTCAGTGCTGTGGACAGTCCCGCCTGCGGCCAGCACCACCACCAGCACCGCCATCAGAACCAACAGCCGGGTCAGCAGCAAAACTCACACCTTTCGCATCCCCAGCAACCCCAGCACCAGCAACTGCGCATCCGCACCACACGCTGCTCCCCCGAAGTGCACCACCACTACCAGCAGCAGCACCCGCACCCCCAGCACCAGCACCCGCACTCGCAGCCGCACCCGCAGCTTGCGTCCACACATGGCAGCGGCAGCGCCGCCCGCCCACGCCTGCTCCAGCACCGCTCCCTGCATCGCCCGCACCACCACCACCTCCTGCACCTGCGTGCCTCCGCGTCCGGCCGCTCCCTGCGCGTCGGCCTGGGCTCTCCAGTCGCCTCGCCACCGGCCAGCCGCACGCCACACGCCGCCGCCGGCTCGCCGGGCATCACATTCGCCGGCGGCAGCCACGCCATTCCCGAGGACGCCGCCGCCTGCATGGGCGCCGTGGTCGAGGTGTCGGCGACCTGCGGCAGCGGCGGCGGCAGCAATGACGGCGGCGGTGGCGGCGGAGGCGGAGGCGGTGGCTTGGGTTCCCGACGCCGCTCGCGGCTGTCGCTGCTGCCGTTTGGCATAGAGCTGGCGGAGGAGGAGGAGGCGCGGCGGGAGCAGCAGCTGTACACGGTGTGCTCTGCCTTCGCCACGCTAGCTGCGGCGGCCGCCGTCGACGAGCCGGAGGAGGCGACTGGCGGCGCCGGGGGCCTGCGCCCTTTCTCGTCGGCCGCCGCTGCCGGGGCTTTCGACGGCTTTTCCTCTGCGGGCGGCGGCGCCATGCCGCGCTGCACCTCCGTGGCCGACGTGGCGCCGATCATTGCCGCCTACAGCTGCGCCACGCCGCTGCGGCTGCGCGCTGCCGCCGGCGTCTCCTCGGCTTCCGGCAACGGCGGCGGCGGCGGCCGCACACGCGCCGGCACTGGCAGCGGCAGCGGTGCTGATGAGCGCGACGCGGCACTCTGCGGCTCAGACGACGGCGAGGGCGCGGATGAGGAGGAGCAGTACGGCTGGCTGTACAGCAGTGATGACGAGGGCGACACGGACCGCCCCACACGCGCGTCCGTGGCGGAGGTGGCGGCGCCGCCGCCGGCGTCCGGCGGAGGCGGAGGCGGTGGCGGCGACGGCAGCGCGTCGCAGCAGCCGAGCCGCTTCTCCTGGGCGAGGCTCTTCACTGCGCCGCTGCGCGTGTTTCCGGGCGTGTCGGGTCTGGACGACGAAGACGCCGGCCCACGGGCGTCGGCGCCAGGCAGGGCGCTCACTCCGGTCGCCAGCACCGCACGAGCGGCGGCGGATGGCGACGGCGGGCGGTCGGCCTGCGACACGCCGCCGCCATCGCAGCCGCCGCCGCAGCGCAGCGCCACCGACACGAATGTGGGCGCGGCCGGCGGTGCGTGTCGGGGCAGCGGGGTCGTGGGCGGCAGCAGCGGCAGCGCGGCCGGCAGCGGCATCCGGAGTGAGACTGGTTCCAGCTGGGCCACGCAGCTCACTCGCAGCAACAGCCGCCGCAACAGCCGCAGCGTTGGCGTCCGCAGCGACGGCAGTGACTGCCCGGACCAGCAGCAGGGTACAGCCGGGGCTGCTGGCAGCATGGCCGCGCCGCGGCCGCGCGCAGCTGCGGCGCGGCCGAGCGCGGGCGGATCTGCCGCTGGGCACGACGGCGTCCGGAACAGCTGCGACAGCGAGGTGGGGCCCACCGGCCGTCCTGCTCCGCGACTGTCACTGTTCTTAGAGGGCGGCAGCAGCGCAGCCTCGCGGCGCGTGCTGCAGCTCGGCAGCACCGTGGCTGTTGGCAGCGCGTCAGCCGGGGGCGCGCCGACCGCCCCAACCATCCCTGTCAGCCGCTACAGCTGGCGCCGCCTGACGCGCATTTAGCCTTAGTTGCGCATCGGTGGCTGGCGCTACTGCCACGGCAGGCCGGTACGGCGGCGCGACGCAGCCGCCACCGAACACGCCGCGGGTGCCCCCGCGGCTTCAGGGCCGTGCCGAAGCCCCGGCTGTGCAAGCCCCTGGCTGTGCAGCACCTCAAACACATGAGAGCGGCTGTGCGCATCAGGGGTGTGTGGGGCCGATCTTGCACGCAGCACATACTCACAGCGCGCCGTGGAAAACTGGCGCGCACCAGCATCTCACATCCCAGTATGGATACCCAGACGCCCAACGCCCGAAAGGGACCTGTGCTAGACGAGCGGGGTGTAGTCTCCGATCTAGATTCATTCCTTTATTATTTTGTGTGAGGACCGTAGGAGTCGTGCTTGACAGGGCAACGCAGCGGGCGTGTGACATCCCGGCTGCATAGTTCGCGGGCGCGCGTGGTTGCGGCTGCGGCTGCGACCTCGTTGTCCCACAAACTGCTGGGTACTTGACTTGGTTTTGGTGACACTGCCTCGAGAGCATGTGGCGTGCTGACAAGGGTTTGAGCGGGTTGGCTGGGCGGCAGGTGGCGGATCCGGTGCATTTTGTGGCGCATTGTGTGGCGCATGGGCTGGCCCCTGCCGAGGGGGGGGGCGTGCGTCCCACTGTCCCGGCTAACGGGGCCCTGCTGCACTTGGTGGCCTGGAGCTGCTGGGTCTGGTGCGGGTGGCTCCCGAGGCAGGGGGAAAGAGCTGTGCAAGGACTGGCAGGCCGGCGCCCGCGCAGATGTGCGAGAAGGGAACGCGAGTCCGTCCTTGCTGCAACGAGCGGGGGTTGCTCTGCGGCTGAATGACCGTGCATTGACATACCACGACCTTGCTCACTACGCCTGGAACTGAAGAGCCTTGACTTGTGTGTCGCGCAATTTTATGAAGCATGCCGGCTTCACCGCCGGACGTTTTTTTGATATAAACCTGGGCGTTGCTGCTGGGCGTTGAGGCCGTGCAGCCGGCCGACTGAAGATTGCGGTCCGGGCCAGGGCAAGGCGCAAGGCCCGTGCTTGATGGGAGCGTGTGCATGGGCATGCGACAACCGCGTGGCAGGGTTTCAGCGCCAGCAGCAGTCTGGCTCATCGTGAGCCTGCGTGCTGCGCCGTGCCGCATACAACAGGTCTAGGTGATCGTGATTCCCTTTGTGCTCGGTTCTGGTGGAAGGTTCAGTCGCGCGGGGCTGTTGAAGTTGGCCTCGCTCGCTTGGGGCATGGAAAGTGGCTAGGTAGGAGTTTCGACACAACATTGCTTTGCTTTATCGGCTTCACTCACGAAAGGCTCAACAATTGGGCTCGGGTAGGAGGCCGGACATGCGTGTGCGCATGGGTAGTTAGACGGGGCGGGTAATGGTTGTGGGCGTGGGCGCGCATCGTTTTGCTGCGGTTGCGCGGGGTGGGTGGAGGGTGATGCATCCGGTGTTGGCATGAGGAGCGAGGTGGTGGGTTGGTGAAGGGCACTGGAGCGCAAAGACGGGCAGGTGGCTCGGGCGCCTGTGGCGCGCGCACCGCAAACCCCAAACCACCCATCATGACCTGGGGTCGCACGCTGTGCCCACACGCGACGCGGGGCCGGACCACGCCTCTGGCTGGGTCGGTCGCGCCGCGTGGCCGTGCTGCATTGTGGTCGATGGGTGAATCGGCAAGTCCCGGGCTTGGGGGAGGCGATGGGGAGGGGAAGGAGCTCATGAATGTGCCAGCGTGTGCGGAGCCACGGAGTGGTGTGCGTTTGAGAGCGGTTGCTGCAAACAGCCATCTCTACAAGGCGGATGCACAATAGTAGCAGTAACTGGTTTCATGCAAAGCAGCTTAATGCTCTTCTTCCCTCGATCTTCTTGGCTTTCAGTTCGCGTGCGGCGGCGGCGGTCGCACAAGCGCCTGTGCGGCTGGCAGCAGCAATGGTCGCCTGCTAAGTCCCGTGTTTTGGGTACGGATTGGCATGATACCCGGTCGCCCGCGTGTAAGCGTAGCGAATCGGCGGTGGGCAACGGCGGGGGACTAGCTGCAGGCGGTGGTGTGACCGGTGGCGGAGACGCTTGCGGAGACGTGCAAAGCCGGCAGATGCGCGTGACACGTGATCACCCAACTGCTCTGTGCACCTCTCAGCGCACGCCGCCTCGTTGTAATCCTCTCGCCAGCGGCACCGCGCATGATTGCAAAGGTACAAAAGTCCCTTGAGACACCATCGATGCCCAGGGGAAAGCGCCCTTCT
Source organism: Chlamydomonas incerta (assembly GCA_016834605.1). Lineage (NCBI taxonomy): Eukaryota > Viridiplantae > Chlorophyta > Chlorophyceae > Chlamydomonadales > Chlamydomonadaceae > Chlamydomonas > Chlamydomonas incerta. Next base: position 783,480 of record JAEHOC010000012.1, read on the forward strand.
CTCTGACGCGAATGCGGGCGCTGCCACCTGGCAGCCACAGCAAGGCTCGCCCACCATGCGCCGCGCCCGACACTCGTAACTCGTCTCATCTGTCTCCTCGAGCACCCCAACGTCACATTGGGGCACTAAAGCACTTCATGTATGGGACTTCGCCACCTGCCCCGCTTGCATTGTTCCATCGAACCCCAACGTCACATTCTGGTCTCGTGCGTCCACGCATCGTGTTCCTCGGGAACTCGGCGTTGGCTAGCACCTACCGTGCCAAGATGGATGCGGTGGTCAGCTCAGGTCAGCTGGCGCGTGTTCCTCGGGGCTAACACCGACCGCGCCAAGATAGATGCGGTGGTCAGCCGGTGCGTGTTTCGGGGATTCGGCACGGTCGCATGGGGCGCCGGACGCCCGGACGTTAATCGGGACTGACGCGCCGTTCCGTCGGCGGCCGTGAGTTATTGAAACCCCATCATCTATACGTTTGAAGCACATCAAATCACGGGCGCTTCTAGTTCTGAGCGTCGACTGTATTCCCATTCGCAGTTCGCAAGGCTCGGCCTGCGAGCTGCTGGCAAGCCACGTTGTATATATAACAGACGCTTTGAATTTAACGTACGTGGAACGATTGCGTCGCGTTCTATCAATCAACTAAGCATTGGCACATGCGCGGTTCTTCGACCGTTCTCTTTGGTCCCAAGCAGCCCCTCCGTCAAACAGCGAAACCATGGTACGGTGTGTTTAGCACTGCTGCATGTGCGGCTGCCTTAAAGCCCGTCATCCCCGTCACACGTCGCCGTCTGCGTGCACGTCGCCGTCCGCGCAGGGGTGCGGGGCTTCACAGCCCGTGAACGCAGCGGCGCCGCCTGTGTCCAAGCCGGCGCCATCAGCGCCTGTAACTGTACAGGCCACGGCTGCGGCTGCGGCTGCGACGTCAGAGGCGCCACAGCAACCTGGCAGCACACAAAAACAATCAGACTGTGCCCCTCCTGCGCAGCCGTCGGCAACACCGGGCACCGCGGCAGCGACGCCGCCCGGCCAATCGAATGCAGATCAAAGTGCAGCGGCTGCTGAGCAGCAGCAGAGCGCTGATGGGGGCTCGGCGGATTCCCTAGATGCGACCGCCTCGGCGGCAGGCGCACCTGATGCCGTTGCGGCGGGTGCCGCCGCCAAAGCCCAAGTGCGGACTGGCGCGAGCGGCGCAGCAGGCGCGACCGCAGCCCAAGACGCATCTGGGTCGGGCGCCAGGGGGGCCGCAGTCCCAGCCGGCGCATCTCAGGTGGTCGAGGATGAGGAGGCGCTGCTGCTGATGCTGCAGCAGCAGCAGGAGCAGCAGCTCAAAGCCATCCAGCAGCAGAAGGGGGCCGGCGGCGAGGGAGGCGCCGGCGGCGGCGGCGGCGCGGGCGCGGCGGCGCCCGACCCAGATGAGATCGAACGGGTGCGCAAGCAGCAGGACGAGGTGCAGAAGCGCCTGGAGGGCCTGACGCCGGAGCAAGTGCAGGTGCGACATGCGGGATGCGGTGCATTGGGCTGCTGGTGGCGGGGCGTCTGGGCGCCGGGGTTCTGAGCGTCCTGCCCTGTGTCCGTACGGCAGCAATCGCCGGAGGCCCACGCCCAAGCACACGCTATCAATCACAAAAACACAAGCTCTCACAGAAGCCCACAGCCGCGAGCGACGCACACGCACATACAGGGCGGGTTTCGTTCCGTTTTAGTGGCACACACGCCTGCATTGCTTGCGCTGCCCGCAGCTGCTCAAGCTCAAACTGCAGCAGCGCCTGGAGCAGCAGCTGATGGACTTCAACGGCCGCATGCGGCAGCAGCAGGAGGAGGCGCTGGCCGAGGCGGCGGAGGAGGAGCGTCGGCAGGCCGAGCGCGCGCGCCGCAAGGCCGAGGCCGAGGCGTCGCGGCCGGCGCGGCAGGCCGCGTACGAGCAGGAGCTGCTGGCGGCTGTGCTACTGCCGGGCAAGAAGCCCTCGGATGCTGCTACTGCCGCTGGCGGGGGCGCGGCGGCGGTCGGGGCGGGGGCGGGGGGGCTGGAGGGGGAGGGGGAGGCGGGCACGCCGCGGCTGCCGGCGATCGCGGTGAAGGCGTGGACGGGCGACAGCGGCGACGACGGGCTGCTGTTCCCCGAGACCGACGACCTAGACTTCAAGGTGCGGCTAACGTACGGCAGTGTCATATGAAGGGGCAGAGCTGTAAGGCATGTGTACGGCACTTGTACGGCGCTCTGGAGGCGTGTAGGGCGCGTAGGGCCTCTGGTTCGGTGGCGGTGTGTTGAAAACAACAGGCCGGGGCAGAGGGTTCAGGGCGTTCCGGGAAGGAAGCACAGTGCGCAAAGAGCGGCGGGGAAGCAAGAGGTCATGGTGCCACGGGGGCGTGCGCGCGTGTGTGTGCACTGCGACGGCAGCGCACCGCACCGCTGTGTGCGCGTCGCACAACTGGGGCCCGAGGCTGGGGCTGGAAAGGCTGGGAGGGCTGGGGCGCGCACGCACGCACGTGCACACCCGTACACACACACGCTCTCACACACGTATGCCGCCTCCCGCACGCAGATTGCGGGCTTCACGCGCCGCGCGCCCGTGGCGCTGTGTTTCGCCGGTGGTAGCGGGGACGGGTGCGCTGGCGCCTTCCACGCAGCGGCGGCGGTGAGGTCCGAACCGAACGCGCTGAACCTAATCAACATACGCAGATGGACCCCTAAGCCTTGCGCCTTTCGTACATCATTGCCCTTATAAACCTTCGCTCTTGCGATGGTTGCAAACCCGCCGCGCCGGCAACACACACGCATGGACACAAACACGCGCACCGCTATCGCCTAAACGCGCCCGTTCCTGCACACGGCACGCAACAACCATTACAGGGCCTGGGCTGGCTGCGGGCGCTGCACCAGCTGGGGCTGCTAGGCAAGGCGCAGTACGCGGCGGCGGGCGGCGGCGGCGGCGCGTGGCTGCTGGGGCCGATCTGGTTCCACGGCGGGCAGCAGCCGGGTGGCGGCGGCGGTGGTGCTGCAGGCGGGGGCGTTGGCGGCGGGGCCGGTGGCCAGTCGCAGCAGCAGCCGCAGCAGCAGGAGGCGCTGGTGGAGCTGCTGGGCGCGCCGGCGCGGCCGCCGGAGCAGTGCACGCCGGATGCGCTGCAGGTGGGAGGGGAGGAGGCGGGGGGGTAGCCGTCCATGTGAGGGGAGGGGGGCGGGGGAGGGGGGCGGGGCGGCGCACGGCAGGGAGGCGGCCGGTGTCTGCATTGGGTCTGGTAGGCGCTGTCTGGGTGGTTGCGATGTGTGCAGTGACCAACTGCCCACTGTCAAAGCGCTGCCGTGTTCTGTTACGGCATTGCTCGCCACCACACTCCTATTACCGGTACAAACAAGCACCTACGCCCTTCTTCTCTCACCTTGCTGCAACGCGCCACACACCACACAGGCCGCCGGCGAGGGGGCCGGCCGCAGTTACCTGGGTCTGCTTGCGGGCGCGGTGGGGCCGCTGGGCGGACTGGCAGCGCGGCAGGGGGCTGCGGCGGCCGCGGGCGGCAGTGACGAGGCGGTGCGTGTGTGCGTGCGTGCGTATGCGTGCGCGCGTGCGGGTATGCGGGTGGGCGAGAATGGGCCATGCAGTGAACGCAAAGGGCGCGGGAAGAAGGGATGAAGGGCGAAGCCAGAGCTCTTTGCGCGGCGCGCACATGGACGAAATAAGCGCTGTCTGTGCGCGCGCATGTGGGTGGCGTGCTGCTGCAGGCGCGTGCCTGGACGGCGGGTGTGTCGGAAGCGCTGCTGGCGCCGTGGGGGCTGGGCGCCGCCGACTGCGCCGTCACCAGCGCCAACACCAAGGTGAGCACCATGAGGTGGCCGAGTCATTCAGGTAATATCCCGCCGCACTGGGTCCCATCCAGCGCTTGCACCTGCCCGCTGCTGCCGGCTGCGCCTCCTGCCGTCCTTGCGGTGCTGCTCCTGGCAACTGCCAAGCGCCAACCCCCCTGCGCATGCTGTGCTGCCTGTGGCATCCTGCGGTGCTATCATTCCATAATGCCCGCCCAATGATTTTCCTGGCATACTCGCAACTCACCCTACACGGCCCCTTAACCACTGCGTGTCCTGCCGCCCGCCTGCAGGGCAAGGTGCACGAGAGTGTGGCGGTGCGGGCCGCCAGCCTGGGCCGCACCCTGCTCACAGCCAACAGCGGCCTGCCCTACCCCATCCTCTGCCAGGTGCGTGTACGGTATGCACGGTATGGTGCGCGCAAAACGTGTGAGGGGCGGGCGTACGCGTGATTCCTCTACATTTGTAGTTACGCGTGGGCCGAACCCGCGACTGCATGGCCAGCGTACAGAAAACTGCAAGCCCGCAACCCAATCGGTACTGACACCGCTCTGCACCGCACCCGGCCGTCGGCGCAGTCCATCGTCCTGCCCGCCGCCGGTGACGCGACGTCGTACTACCCGTACGAATGGAGTCCGCTGTACGCCGGTTGCCCGGTGACGTACAGTACGACAGAGCCGCGGCTGGGCGGCGGCTGGGTGGAGGCGCTGGGTGCCAACGCCGAGCTGGTGGCCAAGGTGCGGCGCCGGCCGCGTGTGTGCTGTGTTGTGCGTTTAGAGGACACAAGGAGAAAATCGCAAAGACTGGGTACGGTATGCGATGCGCAATGGGACCCATGCGTGCGTGCGTGCGTACGGTGGCTATGGCAGCCGGGGTAAAGGCTCGTGTTTGCGCCCGCTGCGCACATGACACGTCTGCGCCACATGCCGCCCCGCCCCGGCACGCCCTGACCTGACCCGCCCCACCCTGGACCCCCCTGGCTTGCAGCCCGCCACCGCCGCCGCCTCCGGCTGTGAGGTGCGGGTGCGGCCGCGAGGCCCCGGCTCCCTGGCTGACGCCGTCGCGGTCGCGTCCCTGGCTGCCGCCTCGGGCGGCGCGTTCGGTGGCAGCGGCGGCGGCGGCCCGCCCCCGCACGCGGGTCGTGCGTACTTTGACCACCAGGTGAGATCCGGCTGTGAAGTACGGATGTGCGATACTGGCTTTTCATACAAGCATTGCACAAGGCTTCATAACTTGGCAAGTAGGTCCCAGGCAAAGGGGCTGCATTCGTGCACTGCCGTACAGCAATAACACACATGCACTCCGTGCGTCCGGATGTGTATAGCTCTGTACTTGTGCGTGGATTTGATGGCTTGCGGGACTGTGTGCGTGCGTGCGTGTGAGCATGTGGCAGGGCTGGGAGACCGTCGGCGGCGGCGGCGGCGCGGGCCTGCGCTTCACAGACGGCGGCTGCGCGGCGCACACGGCTGTGTACCCAGCCCTGCGGCGCCGCGTGAAGAACTTGCTCGTGCTCATAACATCCAGGTGGGGTGAGGACACAGGGCCAAGACGGTGGGAACGGGGCTCCGGCGGCGTGTGGGCGTGTGTGTATCCAGCTGCAAGCTTGTGCGAGCGTGCGCCACGCTTGACTCGTGGCTTTTTGTCTTTTGCTTGAGTTCGCATGGCGTGCAGTCAACGCATGGCGTGCATTGAGCGCATGCCCCCCCCCACACACACACACATACCGTGTGCAGGTCTGGCATCGCCGACCAAGGCGCCTTCTGCGCCGCGAACCGCGAGCTGAGCGCGGTGAGAGGCGGGCTGCATGGCGTGGGTGGTGGTGGGGAGGAGAGGGGTAGTTCCTTCCAACGACCAAACCAGCCATTGCCTTTGAGCGAGTGCTGCGAGGCAGTAGTGCGGCACGTCTTGGGAGCTGTTTGGAAGATGCCTGTTCCATAACGCGATGCCCATAACCCTCATCGTGCGAGAGCACATGTGTGCGTGTGTATGTGTGTGGTGATGGTGGTCGGTGGAAGGGGGGCTGCTACTGCTGGGCATCAGGGGCTGCGGCACCGAGCCACACACTAGGAGAGCCCTACCCTCTGTCGCCGCTGACGACGCTTGCTGCCGTCCCATACCCTCCACGCCCTCCGCCGCCGCCCCTGCCAACGCCCACGCGCACACAGCTGTTCGGACGGTGGCCGGGCGCGGAGGAGCCGGGGCTGCCGGCAGCTGACGTGTACAACAAGCGGTACCAGGTGTGCGGGCAAGCAAAATGGGTGAATTGAAAATGCGCCCTTGTTATGGGTGCACTGTGCCGTGCTGTTCTCGCGCCCTGGCTGGCGGGAGTGGGGGACGCTCGGCGGCGCGCGGTGAGGCACCCAATGTCCGGCATGTCCCCCCACAGCACACAGCAGCGCGCTCCGCCGCTACCACAGCGCCTGCCAGGCAGGACCTGCCGAGGCAACACGGCCCCCACGCCCGCACGCCCGCACGCCCGCACGCCCGCACACACAGGTGTTTGACGCCGACGCCTTTGGGGAGCTGCACGGGGCGCTGGCGGCCAAGGCGGGTGCGGGCCAGCCCACCGTGTTCCTGGGCGAGTACGAGGTGCGTGTGTACGTGTGTGCGTGTGCGTGTGTGCGTGTGGGCTTGCATGTGCGTGTGGTGCTTGTGGTGCTTGTAGAGCTTGTGGTGCTTGCGCGTGCTTGCGCGTGCTTGCGTGTGCCGCGTCTTGCACATGGTGCTGTTGCGGGCCTGTGTCGCGGGCGGGGCGCAGGCGCAAGACACGGGTGTGAGCACCCAGCATTCGCCCAAACACGGGCCCACAGGTGTTGGCCAACGCGCACTGCGGTGTGCCCGGCGGCTGGGCGGTGCGGGTGCTGTGGGTGGTGGCGAGCGGCGAGGCGGCGGAGGTGGCGGGCGGCAGCTGGGCGGCGGCACTGCCGGCCGAGACGCGTGCTGCACACCTGGTGCGTCGCACAACGTGCTTTCGGGTTGGGCTGCCGTGAACGTTCGTCGAGAAGCATGGTTCTATGCAACAGGACAGGCACTGACAGGCCTTTGCCTTTCGCCACATGTGCGCGTGCTTGTTGACAACCCAAATTCACTCCGCGTGCCGCGCCTGCGCTTCACAGGCAGCGGAGGCGTTTCCCTTCGCGGCGGGCGTGCTCCCGCGGGCCGGGCACGAAGCCCTACCGCAGCTGGAGGTGCGCCGGGGGCGCGCGTGTGCACCGGATGGTGTGTGTTTGCGTGTGTGTGTGAGAGGGGTGCCCATTGGTGTCTGTTGCTGGTGCGGTCACTCCGTCACTGCTTGCCGGAAGCCCCCTCCCCCATGGCACCGAATCGCCCACGCGCCTCATTTCCTACACCGCCTCCTCCCCTGTCCCCTGCTGCTGCTGTGTCCTCCTATGCCTTGATCTTCCTCCTGTGCTACTGCTGCTACCGCGGCTGCTGCTGCATGCAGCTGACCGCGAGCCGCGCCGCGTGGCAGCTGCTGGCGAGCAAGGACTTGGCGTCGGAGCTGTTCGAGGACGCGGACGATGACGACGACGAGTAAGCATAGGCACAGGAATTGGAGCAGGATTAATTAAGGGCAGGTGTACAAGCAGGGCCTGTGAGCAGCGGGTGGTGGAAGCTGGGGGGGGGTCCCGGGGCGAAACGCTGGGACTGACGGACACGCATGGCTTGTTAAATGTTGGAGCTGTGGAGGATAAGGTGCCGGGGGCTGACACGAGGCAGGGGCTGACGGGGGCTGACGCGAGGCATGGGCAACGGAACAGTCGTACGCCCGTGAGCACCCGTTTAGAATGATGGAATTGATGGCGCATGTCACATTGCCGGCCGCCGCGTCTGCCGCGCACGGCTTGATCTGGCAGATTTTTGGGACCGCGTGCTTCATGCTGGACAGACACACCCATTCTGATGTAACCAAGGATGTCGGCGTGGCGACAGTCTTGTGGACTCAGTTGTCTCGGGCGCACTGCCGTGTCCCTGTTCGACGCGGGATGTCAGGCGGGATGTGATTATGGTAGTTACCTGAAGTGCACACAGGTACTTGAGTTGGCTGGCGTGCCGCTGCAGAGTAAGGGGGCAAAGCAGGCCCTTGCACGAATTTCCGTCCAAATCCTGGTGAATGCAAACTGCTGGTGAAAACGGGTGCTGTGTTCGCCCGTCATGCGGGGCACGCAAACCCCGGCCTCCATGCAAACCCTGGCCATCTGCCTTGAAAGCAAACCTTGCAAGCAATATGACGACAAGCTTATAAGCCTGACGTGTTCTGAAGCACCGCCGGCCTGTTGCCAGGTCGACTGTCGCTAGCGCATTTAGGCCCTGACAGGCCAACCTTGTTTGCCTGGCCCAATAAGCGCCGAACACCATGGCTCATAAGATTACAGTAGATTTGACCCTCAGCGATGACGAGGAACGTCCGACCAAGCGAAGGCGCGTTGAGCCAGCAGCTCGCGCACACGCGCCGGCGCGAGCCAGCACCGAATTCGTATTTGTATTTGATTACGAGACGGACTCCGATGTAGAGGCCATTCCTCCCGAGGAGGTGCTTCGCCAGCGCGCGCATGAGGTCCAGGTCGAGGCAGGCGAGGCAGGCGACGCAGGAGACGATGAAGACGTAATCGTCACGGCAACGCGTGGGCACGTAAGTGCGGTGCTTCGACCGAGGGGCAGCTTTTCGCGACCCGAGTTTCCGCACCTAAGGCACCCCAGATGTCCGCCCTCTGGGGCCTTGTCCTACAGCGCCCGGTCCTGCGCCTCGCGCCACCCAGCCATGTTCCCTAAGCTCGCACTCACACCCCTGCGTCGCGTGTGCTTCCCCGCCACTGTCCTTTGCTTGCCGGCAGGTGGCCACACGGGATATGCCGCACCCCCGGCACGACTGCGCGGCGTGCGCCTTCGACAGCGGGCGAGCCTGCAAGGCCAACGCGCTCTTCTGCGCCAATGTACGGCGCTTCGCGTGTTGGCGCATGACCTGCCGCCGGGCCGAGTCAGGGCTCCTGTCCACACGTGACTCAATGCTCTGTACGGAGCACCGAGAGCCCGTGTGCGTGTGCCCTGTGTGTGTGCATGTGTCCGTCCGCCGCGCAGTGCTACTGCTACGTGTGCGACGTGAAGGCGTCCGAGTGCGCCTTCTGGGGCACAGGTAGGGGTGGGAGGGGCGGCAGGGAGCGAGTCACGAGCATCCGTATGGCATGCGATTTTGATGTGCTGCCGCTGCCGACTAATGGGGAATTGGGGATATCCGTGGGAACACCCAGGGCTCACGCAAAGGGGACCTTCACCTGCGAGCAGGGAAAATGGCTCTAAATGCGACCTTGGGGAGGGCGAGTGCGGGCCGCCGCCGTGTGGGCACGGAGCGGCACGCAGCTAGAGTGCGTATCCAGGGACGACAAGTCATTCAGTTGAGCTAGTAAGCAGCCGCGAATTGCGAATCAGCTGTCACCGGCCGGCTGCTGCCAGCCTGTGCATCAGGCCATGGCCCTTGACGCGCATGTGCGGCCTGTGCCCAAACACACACACACGCCACGCCCCACCAGAGCTAGCCCTGCCACGCAGTGCGTCCGGCGCGGAAGCTCCCGCGTTTGTTTCTACTGACGGTGCCCTCATTGTGCGTGCAGGCGAACGCAAGCAGGACCACGCCAACGCGCACGTGGAGCCCGACTGGACGAAACGGCGGCAGGACGCCAAACGGAAGAAGACCCGCGCCGCCGCGAGCGCGCGCAGGTCGCAGCGCGAGCTGCGCTCGTTGGGCAACGCGGCGGCGGCGGCGCCGCCCACGCCGCGGCGGCGGCAGTCGGTGCAGCGGCAGGCGGAGGAGCGGCGGCGGCAGCAGGATGCGGCGTCGGCCGCGTCGGACGGCATGGCTGCCTCGGAGGACGCCTCAAAGGACTCGGACGACGACTCGGACGACGACTCGGACGACGGCGATGACGAGTGGACCGCGGAGCAGGAGACCGCTCGGCGCCGGCGTGACAGTGGCGGCCAGGCCCGCGCGCAGGCAGCCGGCGGCCGGCCGGCGCCAGACGGCGGGCAGCAGCAGCCGCAGCCGCAGCGGGAGGCAGCAGATGCAGCAGCGGCGGAGAGGCAGCGCCAGCACGAGCGGGAGGAGGAGGCGCGCAGGCTGCGGGAAGCGCAGGAGCGCCTGCGGCAGCGCCAGGCGGATGCGGAGCGGCGGGAGCAGCAGCGGCAGCAGCAGCGGGAGGCGGCGATGCGGGCGGAGGCGATGCTCAAGCTGCGGGAAGCCGAGGAGGAGAAGGAGCGGAAGCGGCAGAAGGAGCGCGAGCGCGACCGGGAGGAGGAGGCGCGCAGGCAGCGGCGTCTGGAAAAGCAGCAAGAGAACCTGCGGAAGGAGCGGGAAGCGGCGCAGCGGGTGACCGAGGAGATGGCGCGGAGGCTGCAGCAAGAGGAGGAGGAGGCGCGGAGGCGGAGGCGAGCGGAAAAGGAGCGGCAGCGGCAGCTGAAGGAGCAGGAGGCGCGGCGCCTGCTTAAGCCGGGGCAGGGCGCTTTGGAGGCCGTTACTGCTTTCGCCGCCGGCGGTGGGGGCCTGGCCGGAGCGGCCGCCGCGACAACCGCCGGCGGTAGCGCCTGCCGGGCGGCAGCAGCGGCGCCGCCGCCGCCGCACAAGCCGCACAAGCCGCACAGCGCGCACCACCCCCACCACCACCAACACAAACACCACCCACCTGCGGGCATGCCGTCGGCGCCAAAGGTGCCGGCAGCTACGGCGCAGCATGCGCAGCATGCGCACCGGCCGCAGACGGCGCCTGCGACTGCGCACCATGCGCAGGCCGCGCGGCCGCAGACCGCGCCGGCTCCCAGCCACAAGCATTCGCCGGCGGTGGTGCCGGCGGCCAGGCCGGCGCCCGCACAGCCGCAGGCGGTGGCGGCGGCGCTGGGCACTGGGCACCAACGGGGGGGGCCGCAGCCGCAGATCAACAAGAGCAGCGGCTCTGCGCGTGAGCGGCGTGAGGATTCCGGGCAGAGCTGGCGGCAGGGGCCCAAGTAGAGTGCAGGAATCCGGCGGGGTAGCCGCAGCGGCGTGACCGGCGGCAGACAGAGCAGCGGCTGATTTGCGCCGTGGGCCATGCGCCATGGGTAGACAGCGTTGGGCCACGTCGGACCATGGCGTCGATGCGCACTGCATCATGGTTGTGTGCTGCAGGATACACGCAGGCGCAGGGTGGGCAAAGAGTGTTTACTACGAGGCCGAAGAGGGAGCGCTCTGGGGCCCCTTGTGTGGGTGCGGTGGGGACGCGAGGCAGCCGTGAGGTGTGTCTTCGACGTGGCAGTGGAGGGGACTGCCAGCAGCCGACGCATCGGGCGCGCCCGGTGCTTTGTACATTAATGGGGTTGGTTTGGGCTGGTTTGGGCTGGTTTGGGTTGGAAGACGCATGCGGTGTTGATGCGGCGCGCCGCCACCCGACGCGGCGGCGCCAGTGGGGCTCCGCAGTTGACATGGTGCAGGCATGAATGCGGCAGGCAAGCGGCCGTGCGGCGGGTCACGGGCGGGGTCTTGGCGTGATGTGGCGTGAGATGACGTGACGCGACGCTGGCAAACACGACCGCTCAGAGCCTTGGGACCCGAGGTGCGGAGACAAAGCGGCGGCCGCGACGGTGCGGTAGTACGGTAGTAGACTAGTAGCCGGCGCTCTCGATCAGGTGCATACCCAGCTAGCACAGTGGCGCATGGCCGCTATTACACAGTTGCTAACCAGTATTGACGTTATGGGCCTGACGCAATCCGCAAGTCTCCTGAATGCGGAGGCCAGCAACGGCCCTTGGTGGGCATCCCGCCGCGGCGGCTGGCTGCACACGGCCGCTGGAGGGCACAAGGCCGTGCCTATCCGGTAATTGACGTAATGCGTCTGACGCGTCCCCTGGTCAGAAGAATGGGGAGGCCAGGAACGGCGCTTTGTGGGCATCGAGGTTGGTTGTGAATTGACACCATTTTGTCGTGTCGCCACCTGGCGGAGTTGGCGTTCCCTCGATCATTGCGTGTGTAAGAAATCGGAACGAAGCCCGCCCTGAACAGCGCTGGGGTTACCCCACGGGGTTACCCTGTACCGACGGATACTGTACCAATGCGGTGGTGTCAATGCATGGCGTGTATGTCTTGCTGGCAGCCTGATGCCCTGATCCTCCCCTCGGCCAGCATGGGCCAAATACATGCTCTCGTTACAGCACTACGAGACAGCCGCCAGGACTTTCGGTACCAGGACAAGATCGGTTTGTCCGTCAGCTCCAAGCGCGCGCGCGCGCCGCGTTGCAAGATCCTTATTAGGCCTGCACGCACTTGCATCCCTCACAAGCAGGCGGTGCGCCCTGCGCTGATGTACCGTTGGCAAGCCCCAAACCTCTGGGATGCCGAGATGCCAAGACCCCCACTTGCACGCTCGTTGATGGCCCAAGCGCCAGCCCCCGCCCGTGGATATACGTTTGAACTTCAACGGCACAGCCCCGCAGGCCACTCAGCAGACTTGTTCTACTCACTCCATTCCTCCCTCCGAAACAGTTTTTACGACAAAAGTAACACACGTGTCAACACTTTCATTGGGGTGGCAACATGCCAACGTGCGGTGTACGGTATGCACACGCGCAACAGAACAAACAGTAATTGTCAACGTGCAGTGCGAGTCGCACTGCTGCACACACACACACACACACACACACACCGGCTCAAAGCCTCTCAGCCAACTGACAAGATCTATAGTATAGTATAGTACGTCGGGTTATATCGGCCCAGCCACTTTAGGTTTGTTGACAGGCTGGCCGCACCGACAAGTGGAAGATCAAGGTTTCGAGTTGGAGTGGCTTCAACAGCAGCCCTGCAGCAGGACCTTGTTGCCACAGCCATTCCAACGTTTCTAACGGCGCACTCGCCGCTTCTGGCACCTAGCGCGGCGCACCTCTTCTGCCCCCCCTCCGAAAGTCCTGGGATCCGCACCACCCTGCTCGTCCCGCGTCCAATACGCGGGAGCGAGTCACGTCCCGCAACTGTGTGTCGCGACATGCGTCACCTCGAGGCTTGTGTGCCACTCGTGTGGCAATACGACACTCCCTCCTTCCCCCAGCTTTGCTCGCTGCCTGAGGGCATGGCGAACAAAGTTGCTTTCCCTCGAGTCACGTGCACGCCATGTCTTGGTATGCGGGAGACCGGGGCCCGCGGGACCACGCCAGCACTGACAAGGTCCCGAGCGAAGCCCCATGCTTGCACCACGTGTGGGGTGCGTGCCGTGCGTAAACAATACCACTTCGCACCGTGCGAGCGTCCTTCCAAGGTCACTACCCACACGCCACGCTACACCACACCGTCTCAGGGACCGCCCTTGGCGGCCGGTGTGCTTGTCTCCGTCACTGCAGTGCAACTACCGCACCATGCGGTTCCCAATATTAAGAATGAAATATCCTCCTCCTCTTCATCGTCGTCGTGCTACCGCGGATGAGCCGGCATCAGAGTCTGGGATATAAGCCGTCGCGCAGGGCCCCATTATGTGGCCGGAGCGCATGCATTCACACACACAGGGACACACAGGAACACCCACGTACACACAGGGATGCACACAGACACCCACGTACACAGGCACACACCCACACGCTCACACATACACTGGCACACATCCACACGCACACGCACACGCACACGCACACCCACACACGCGTCGTCTCAATGGTTGGCAACCACGAGGTCCAGAACTTATGCCTCTGGCAGTAACACGCACATCGGGCACGCCGCATGTAGTAATTTGGCTTGTCAGCATTGTCTTGCACTTGCAACCTCAATACAAGAACAAGAATTATTAACCCACCGCCACACAGGCGCATAACCTACTTTACTTTTTTATGTAGCGCCAGCCGCCATCTGAGCTGTGAGCGCCAGTGGCCCGGCGCCGCCAGTCGCCAGCAGCCCGCCGCCCATCTGCAGCGCGGTCAGCTGCTGCAGCTGCGAGTGGTGCAGGTGCCCCGCCGGCTGGCCCGCAACAGCAGCGGCACCGGCGGCGCCACCGGGGCCAGCATACAGGGCCGGGCCCAGGCCTGGGCCGCCGAAGTGAATGGCGGCGGCGCCGTGCGGCCCGGCCGCACTTGCGTGGTGAATTTGGGGGTGGTGGGCATGCAGCAGACCTGCACGTGGCGACCAGGAGGGAGCGGGATGCGGGCGCGGAAAGATTAGTGCCCAGAGCCCCACGAGCTGCGTGCCACACACCCGACGCACAGCGCCCCAACACACAGCGCCCCTGCAAGCGTCAGCAGTACTGGCCAGTTCGCGTTCAGAACGCATTTCAGCAGTGAGTTGGCAAGGAGAACAGAATTTATACAGAGCGCGCTGCGGGCCGCACCTGCAGCGGGGTGCTGCATCATGGACCAGGCCGCCGGCTGCCCGGGGCCGCCGGCGCCGCCCAGCGCGCCGCCCGGGGTCATGCTCATCAGGTAGCTCGGAGCGCCGCCGGGGCCGCCGCCGCCGCCGCCGGGCGCCGAGCCAACCGTCGTGAAGCCCGGCGCCACGGCGCTGTGCGGGTGCGGGTGGTGTACGATGGTGTACGTCACGCCGCCGTGCGTCGCCAGTTGCGCGTAACCGCCGTACGGCAGCGCAACGTACTGCGGACCGGCGCCCTGCGGCGGCGGCGGCGCGCCCGGCGCCGCCAGCGCAAAGCCGTTCGGGGTGCCCGCGGCGCCGGGGCCGCTGCCGGCACCCGGGTTGCCTGCCTGTCCCAGGCCAAAAGAGAGAGAGCTCGACAGCATGCCGCCAGGGCCGGCGGCGGCGGCGGCTGCCGCTGAAGTGAGGCCGCCGCCGTTGGCGGCTGCGGCGCCGCCGCCAGGCAGCTGCGGCGGCGGCGCCGCCAGGTGGTGTGCAGTGTGCATGCCCATTGGCGCGCCGGCGCCCAGGGTTGAGGGCCCGTGGCCCAGATGATGTGCTGAGCCGAGCCCCGACACCAACAGTGGCTGCTGCGGCACCGCGTGGGCGACGACGCCGTTGCTGTACACCAACACGCCGCCCTGCTGCTGCTGTGGCGGCTGCGCCGCACCCGGCTGTTGCTGCTGCTGCTGTGGTGGTGGTGCCTGGCCGTTGTAGGACATGTTGGGCAGGCTCGAGCGCTGGAAGGGGTTCGCGTCGGCGGCGGCTTGCTGTTGTTGCTGCAACTGCTGCAACTGCTGCAGCTGCTGCAGCTGCAGCGTGTGGGCTGTAGCAGCGCCCGGCGGAGCGGGTGCTACCGCCGGCGCGGCGCCGCCGTTCTGGGCGCCGCCCGGCTGCATTTCCTGCAGGTACATGGCTTGGAGCTCGCCAGGGCCCGCGATGCCCAGGGACGCCGAGAGCGAGTGCGACATGGAGGGCACGGACGAAGGCATCCTGCCGCCGCCGCTGCCGCCGCCAGTGGCACCCGAGGCGGGCGCGGATGCGCGCGCCGCCGCCAGGGCCGCCATCTGCTGCTGCAGCAGCTGCTGGTGCAGGTTGCCTGCGCTGAAGCCGGCGCCCTGGCCCACGTCTGTGGCCTGCCGCTTGTGCTCGCGCTGGCGCGCCTCGAACAAACTGCCCATCTTCCGGCCCTGCTGCTGCTGTTGCTGCTGCATGGCCTGCTGCTGCATGGCCTGCTGCTGCAGGGCCTGCTGCAGCGCCTGCTGCTGCCCATTGGGCTGCATGCCGTTCGCCGGCGCCGCCACCAGAGCCGCATGGGGCGGCAGCAGCTGCGGCGTCACCATGGGCGGCTGGGCCGGCAGCATCGGCAAGGAATGGCTGCGCTCCATCCCCGCAAAGGCCGGGGGCTGCTGCTGTTGCTGCTGCTGTTGCTGCTGCAGCAGCTGATGCTGCTGTTGCTGTTGCTGCTGCTGGTGCGCGGTCTCCATTGCATCCCCCGAGCCCTCGGGCGGAGACGGCTGCAGCGGGTGGGCGGACTCGCCGGGCTGCAGCTGCGGCGTCAGGGGCGGCAGCACCGGCAGCGGGTCCGACGACTTGAGCACCTGGGCGTGTGCGGAAAAGGCGGAGCAGAGGAGGTGTGATACGGGATTCAGCGCAAGCTGTTGCGAAGCGGGGCCGGCATCTCTCCGCTGCATCGTGCGCGCAGCCGGCGAGGCAAGGGCGCAACGACGGCTCGCCCGGCCAGATGTGCGCATGGACGCCCGTGGCGCTTGTGCCGCGCCTGCTGAGCAGCAGCGGCACGACCGCGACGGCCGGCCGCCATCGTGAGCGTGCACACCAGGGACACGCCGGGACATACAGCAAGGCACGGCAGTAGCAGCACAATCGCCAGCACCTCTCGTCCGGCACCTCACCTGCATGAGCATCTCGGTGAGCGGCGTGGACGGCACCTCGTCTGGGTGGCCCGCGCTGTCGCCGTGCGGCGGCGGCGGCAGCGCCAGCGGCAGCGGCAGCGGCGGCGCCGACACCATCTCAGATGACGAGGCGGGCGACGCCGTGGCCGGCTTGCTGCGGGCCTGCTGGTAGGAGCGCACCGGCGTGCACACGGTGCACACCTCGTCCTGCGCAGTGCAGCAACGGGCGTGGTGTCAGGACACACGAGATAGGGAACAAGCAGACTGTGCATGAAACGCGTTGCGTCGGTGCCGCAACGGGCGTGGTGTGCGTGCGGTGTTACAGGCCGAAGCCATGGGCCGGAGGGACATGCGCAGTCCACAGCGCTTGCTGGAGATAGAACCCAGCCGCAGCCCCCGTTGCCGCCCTCGTTGCCCAACGCCTCGCTTGCAGGAAACGCGAGCAACGACACATGCAATGGCGCAAGACCCGCCCCGCCGAGGAAAACCAAGCGCCCGCCTCACCTCGCAGGAGTTGTGGTGGTTGAGTATGTCCTTGATCAGGCCGCATCTCGGGTGCGTGCAGTCGGCTCGGCTGCAGCCCGCGACGTGCTGGAACAGGCTCTTGCCGCCGGCGCACGTGCTGCCGTACTCACACCTGTCCTCGGCCTGCACGGGTCGGAAGTGAGGTACACGTATGCTTGGGTTGGACGGGTGTGGAGGAGGGGGCAGCAGCAGGGCGGTCGACGGGAGGGGCGCCAGCATGGGGGCGGGGCCGTCCGCTTGCGCCACGGGTGCTGACTGCGCAGTGTGTTGCGCGTGGTCCCTGACGGTTAAGCTTGGGCTGCTAACGCCGCTGGTGCGTGACACATGCTCCCGGTCGTCGCATTCGGGCCCATTCGCCCGTTGCTGATTATGCATCACTGGCTCTGCGGCCCTGGCGCATGGCGAACGGCATGACCTCCAGGAGTGTGCCTACGCACCTGGTTGCAGTCCTTGCAGTGGTAGTGAAACATGAGCCATCGTTGGCACTGCGATACAAAGACAGGCACAAGCGGCGATGAATAAGAGAGACTGCCGACAGCCGACGGCACCAGCGCAGCGCAGCGCAAGGGCCGCCGTCGTCGAGCAAGCCCGGTCTTCTGGGTTCCCGCCACAGTGCGTGTCGAAAGGTCACCCAGGGCGCGGTTGGCCATCCCCAACATCGTAATTAGCATCGTTCCGTTTGCAGGGATGCACAAGCCCTACGGGAGACCGCAAGCACGCGCAGCGACCGAGGACTGACTGTTCCCCGGAAATTGTCTATTGCCCTTGCAGCCTCCGAGAAGGCGCGCCGCTGGTCCCTTACGCCTGATGCACAATGTACCAACATAATCGCCATCTCACCGTCTCGATGAACGCTGGGGACTCCGACGTCATTTATGAGCGGAGCGACACACACGCGGGCCACTCGGCGGATTGCTCCTCAAGGCAAGGCGAGGCGCGCACTGGCTGTGACTTGCCAACAGCCTCTTGGCCCCGAGAGCGCGCCGATATGGCAAAAGCGCTGCCGGCGCACGAGCACAGCGTGCGGGGCTCTTCGCGCTCAAGACCGACCGCTGCCGCGAGGCCCGGTGTGCCAGAGCTGTTCAAAGAGTATTTCAGGCGCAACTTGTAGGCATGAACAGCCAGAATACGCTAAGGAGGGCTGGCTGGCGAGCGCAGAGACAAGTTCTCCAACAATGTTGCTACGAAAAATCCAGCTCGTGCGCTCTGAGCGGTTTCCTGCGCGGTCCTAGTAACGTTATGATATCTTTATATGCACTCGGTCTTTCGGTCGCAACAATTCTCGTTGAACAGGTCGGGCAAATCACGATGGGCCTCTCGACAGAACTCGACGCTCGCTGCAGACGCCAGGCATCGCATTGCTACTAGCTACACGCACTCTATTGCGCTGGTGTGTTTGAGCAACTGCTCAGCGGAGGACGGTTTTGGGCAATTAACCCCGCAAAACCCCACGCGTTTATGGGAATCGAGCAATAAAAAATTTGATAGGTGGAGGAATCAGCTCCATTTTCGCAACTGAGCACCCAAAAAGGGTCGGAACTGAAACCCCGAGTCTTCATCGACGGACTTTTTCGGGTGCTCAGCGATTGCCTGCTGGGCTGTCCCAGGCCATCAAGACATGCGCGATCTGTGACCCTGGCCAGCCCTGGGGGCAGCGCTGCCTCGATGGCCACCGCGCTGGGCCCCTTGACTCGGCCGCCGCGCCTCGCGCCCCGCGGACCTCCGCGTGAGCATGGTGCATGCCGCATGCGGCTAAGGCGCCGGGGAAAGAGACCGCGCTGCTCCAAACCCAGCACCCTGTATAGATCTAGCCGCGCACGGCGCAGCTCCACAGCTCTTAGTCTCTTGCCTCACACGCAGCGCTGTTGATTGATGTGCCCAGGTGTACGGTGCCGGTGGCATTGTCACATCCCAGCCCGAAGGCCAAACACAGGGCGGCGCCCACACACAGTACGGCTGGTGCTCACCCCCGTCGTGTGCGCCACACATGTCCGCACCCTGATAATCAATGCCTACATCGCTATGCCCCGACCCCCGAGCGTGCTGGCTCACAGACTCCTCATCAGTCAGGCCGCACCCACCTGCTCAACGGCATCGGCTCAACACCGGCCAGCCGCCAGCACGGCGGCGGGATGCACTCACTGCGCAGCCGCCTGCACCTGCGGAACAGCCGCAGCCACGGCCGGCGCAGCAGCAGCGGCCGTAGCAGCAGCGGCGGCTGTAGCACCAGCGGCGGGTGCGGCCAGGGGCAGGTACCATTCGGGGCCGAAGCCGGCCTTGGCGCGCGCCTCCTCGTTGAACGGCGGCTGCAGCAGCAGTAGCAACAGCAGCGGCAGCAGCAGCAGCAGCAGCAACCGCGTGTGAGTGCACGTGTGCGCCAGGGGGTGGGTGGGGTGCGGCGTGTGGTTGAGAGAGCAGCGTGTGATACGGTACGGTACCAGGGGATCAAAATAAGCGGCACAAACGCACCCCGCCGTCTGCCCACGCAGTGCGGTGGAGCGTGTATGTGGTGAGAGCATGCTACATGTGGCAAACACGTCTCGGCGTCTACATGGCGAGACCCCCGGGAGCCCTCTCCGTGCGCAGTTGCGGGCTGCCAATTCCCCCCTCCCAGCCAATGGTTGGCAATGGTTGATTCTGGGAATTGGAAATGACTACCCCCCCCCCCCTAGGTTTGGATTAGCTTGGGCTGGTAAATGCAACCCACATTTGGGTTCACCCGGTCGGCGGTTGCTTTGGGTTCTGAAAATGGAATGATCTAACCCCCCACCCACACACACATATCAGCCCCACACACCCCGACACGCACGCACCCACCTTGAGGGCGCCCCAGAAGTGCGCCCGCACCAGCGAGTGAAACCACTGCTCCACGGTGCCGTACCGCCGGGCGTCCTCCACCCACGCCATCTCGTCCTTGTCCCCGCCGCCTCCCCTGCCGGCGCCGCCACCGTCACCCGCATCCGCGCTGCCGCTGCCGCCGCCGTTCGGCGGCGGCGGCGGCCCCGTATTCCCCTCGGCTGACTCCCCCTTCGGCTCCCCCTTAACGGACCCTTCGCCGTTGCCGCTGCCGCCGCTGACACCCAGCTCCGCCAGCTTCGCCGCCAGCGTCCCCACGCCGCCGCCGTCCGCCGCCACCTGCCCGGACGGCTGCCCGGACGGCTGCTCGGACGGCTGCTGCTGCTGCTGCTGCTGCTGCTGGTCGCCCTCGGTGTCGGCGACGGGGTCGGCGGGGCGGCGGCCGTGCGCGACCTCGTACAGGTACCGGATCCAACGCACGCCCGCGGCGCAGTGGTTCACCTCCTCCTGCAGGGGGTTGAGGATGCGGGTGTGCATGTCAGGGGTGTGTGTCAGGTTTGCGGGGGTGCCTGGTCTGCGGGGGTGCAACTCAAACGCCTTACGCCTGTCCACAGCCCGCCCTCACCCCACCACGTCCCTCACCCCGCCCTCACCCCACCCCGCCCTCACCCCACCCCGCCCTCACCCCACCACGTCCCTCACCCCACCCTCACCCCGCCTGGCCCGCCCCTTTCCCAAGCATCCTTGCACCCCACGCCCTCACCCCCCACCCCCACGCCCTCACCGGGTACACCACGTCCCGCAGCAGCGCCGCGCTGTCGGCGTCGCCGTGGTTGGCGAACTTGGCGATGGTGCCCGGCAGCACGTCCAGCCCGCGCGCCTCGTGCACGCAGTGCTCCACCGCCAGCCGCGCCGGCAGGCTATGCGAGGAGCCGGAGGCCGACTCCCACAGCCTGATGCGCGGGCGTGCGTGCGTGGTTGGGTGGTAGTGTGTGGTAGTGGTTGGTTGTGTGTGAGGGCAGATAAAGCGTTGAGGAAGGGAGGACGCTGTGTGCGTGTGTGTGCGTCTCGTTGGAACGGATGCATGCTCAGGTGGTGGAGATGGGGGCCACACGGGCCACGCTTGGTCGCCGCCCGCCCACCCGACATCCGACATATGCAGCAGCGGGCCGCGCTCCGCACACTCCGCACACTCCGCACACTCCGCAGACTCCGCACACCCGCACATCCGCACCACCCCTTGGCACGCGCCGACGTCACACGCGCCCGCGCCCGCACACTCCGCACCCGTCGTGCACGGGCATGGCGCCGTAGTGGGAGCCGATCTCCTGCGGGGGGGGGGCGCCGCAGCGGTCAGCCGGGTCGGGTCGGGCGGGGTAGCGCATCAGCGGAGGGTTTGATGGAGCGGCCGCCGTGCCCCAACGCCCGGGGCGGCACACATGCCGGCGTGCCAGCCCGCCCACGCATGCCCCAACGTCAGCCCAGCCCCAGTGACGTCAGCCCAGCCCCACACAGCCCGGCCAAAGAGCAGCCCACACACGAGCGCACACCAGCCCTCATAACAGCCCACACAACAGCCCACTGCACCGCTCACCCATACCCGAGCCTACTGCACCCGCCCACCCATGAGCCCACTGTGCGCCCCCGCCCGCACCTCGAGCCGCTTGGCCAGCGCCGTGAAGTGGCGGCACTCGTCCTCCGCCACCTGCGCGAGTCGCACCGCGGGCGTGTGCGTGTGCGCGTGTGCGCGTGTGCGTGCGCGTGTGCGCGTGTGCGTGTGTGCGGCACATGGCATAAGGCTAATGTGCTGTCCATACGGTCAGGGTACGGTCAGGGTGCGGTACCCTGGAGGGTCACCGGGTGAGGTCACACACACACACACACTATAGCGATAGCGACGTGAGGGAAAAGCGCTGACCCTTGGGGTCCATTACTCCCGTCGTTAGGCTTAGGTATGTGAGTGCTGATCGTACAGAATCACACACTGTCAACACTCTACACCCCAGCACAGACACAACACACCCCATCACACCACGCACACCAAGCACGTGCGTGCTCCCTATCTCGTGTTTCACCAGACACACCCAGCACGCACCCCCCCCAGCACGCACGCATCCCAGCACACACGCACGCACACGCACCGTGACGAAGTCGTCGAAGAAGGCGCGCGGCAGGCCGTAGGCGTCCGCGCGCAGCCCGAAGCGCGCCACCGCGTCCCAGCTCAGGTCCACCGCCCAGTTCTCGATGTGCACCGCGCTGT
Source organism: Chlamydomonas incerta (assembly GCA_016834605.1). Taxonomy (NCBI): domain Eukaryota; kingdom Viridiplantae; phylum Chlorophyta; class Chlorophyceae; order Chlamydomonadales; family Chlamydomonadaceae; genus Chlamydomonas; species Chlamydomonas incerta. Next base: position 805,115 of record JAEHOC010000012.1, read on the forward strand.
GCAGCAGCGCCTGGCGCGAGGTCAGCGTGCCGCCCTTGCCGCGGCGGGGGGCCTGCGGGGACAGGCGAGGCATGGGGTGGGGTGGGGCATGGGGCATGGGGCATGGCGTGGGGTTGGGTGCATTCATTTGGTGGCACGGTGCGCAGCACAGGCGCACCGCGGGCTCGCCCACCGCCACCATCCCCCAATAAGCTGGTGGCTGGGTGGGCACGTGGCTATGGGTGGCCACGGCAGACGGCACGCACCTCGCCAGGCGTGCACACCTTGACCTGCGGACGGGCGCGGCGCCGGGAGGAGCCCAGGGGTGGGAGTGAGTGGGTGCTGAGGTCCGAGGACGGGGCGGGGGACATGGTGGAGTGCTGCTGATGCCGAGCGGTACGGTACGGTGCGGTGCGGCGCGGTGCGGCGCGGTGCGGCGCGGTGCGGTGCGGTGTGGTGCGGTGCGGTGCGGTGCACGCCTGGCCACTCCAACTGCCGGCTGGGTCGGCGGCATCCGGACACGAACACGTGGACCCACTGCCTGCCCCCGTCAGCCTCGCAGGCAGGAGCCCCCCATCACCCCATCGCTCCCGCACCCTCAGCTCCGCCCTTCCTGCCGCCCACGCCACCAACGGCGGGTGCGCCGGCCCCCCGCCCCACCTTGTCATCCGAACGCGCGGGCCGGTCGGGCGCCCTCAGGTGGCGCCACTCCACCGGCCGCACCCGCTTGAGCGTGCCGTCACGCCACCACTTGACGGTCGTGTACGTGTACTCGGCCTTTTGCCTGTGGGGTCCATTCAAAACGCGGCAGGCAGCTTCATCAATGGGCACATGCAGGGCGCTCTCAGGTGAGGTGGTAGGCAGCGCGACCAAGCCACGGGTCTACTTGGCGAGGAGCAGCGAATGCGGGGGCTGCACGCAACCGCAAGCAGGAATGCCGCACGCAGGAATGCCGCGCGCAGGAATGCCGCCCCCAGCAGCTGCAGCTACTGCGGCCACAGTGGCGGCGGCAGCAGCAGTGGCTACAGCAGTGGCTACAGCAGTATGCTCGCTCCCGGCACTGTGGGAGACCGGCTCTCACCAGGGGTCGGGGCAGTTCAGGACCTTTAGCGCACACTCCACTGCGGCGCGCGGGCGGCGGAGTCGGGAGCGAAGGGAGCGGCGAGGGGTGGGGGTTGGGGGGTCTGAGGGCGCAGAACGGTCGCGGCCGCCGCGATACCTGCCAAGGCGCGTTGCCCCGCCCCGCTACATCACTGTACAAGGGATAATACCTAGGCTGTCGGTCTCCAGGGGCGGGCCCGTCGGCGACGTCGTCGCTGCCATGTTCGCCGACACCAGCTTACTGACCGGTTTAGCAAAGTTACGACCAGTCCCGTCAAAGGTGATATGTATCTAGTTGTGGCGTCACTCCTCGTATGTCGGAAGGCGTTTATGAGGGCGAGTCGGTGTCAGTTCGAGCGATTCAGCGTATTGTAAACACACAGTCTCTCAGCAAACATGTATGGTTCATACACTCGCCCAAGAGCAACTACTAGGAAAGGAAGAAGGATGGCCAGGGGGCGCCCGCGTTGCCGTATCCGCACGCCGACAGCCCCCCCGAGCACCGCAGCCTGTTGGCCAGGAAGCACTCGCAGGCTGCTGGACCGGGACGAAATAGGAAGACTGAGGTTTCAGGTTGCATGCATAGAGGTTGCATACGTGGACGCCACACGGGGAGCAGCCTTGGGAGCATCGGGGAGGGACACGGAGGGGATGCCGGAACCGTGCCATGGCAGCGTGGAGACCAGCGCCTCTTCTCAAGCGCCCCACCAGCCCAGCACTGTGACGTCGCATTCACATCTGCAGTGACTAGAAACTCAAGCACTCCTGCATTCTCAGTTGCCTCTTCTGCTTGCGATGTCCGCTGTCCTCAGGTGGCACCCCGCCAAACATTCAAGACATGTGCCAAGGTGTGGCCCGCAGAATTGCCCCCGAGCCGTATCCTCGCCGCTCCCAGCATGCCTGTTTAAGTTGGAGGATGCGGGGGGAGGGGGGCGGGGAAAGGGTCGGTCTGACATCGGGGAGACCGGGGAGTGGGCACGCGGTCGGGCTGCAAGAGTCAAGGGCTCGGCCTTCGCCCAAATAAGTTGGCTCTTCCACCACACTTACACAGGATTGCGACCACTAAATGCCTCACGACTTTGATGCCCCCACGCCACAGTGGCCCTTGAGTTGCCCGGCTTGCACGTTAATTGTCGGACGTCGCTTTACCTCATGAAGCCATCGCTCAAAGGAATATCTGCTGTGGAAATCTCGCTTGCTGAGAAGGCCCGGGTCGGCGAAATGAGCTTCAGGTGACCTCATGGCTGTGCTCACGGACGTGGTGGGGCACCCGTTGACATTCAGAGCTGTTGTTCATTGCGGGCTGGGCGTCGGCGCGCGAGGCGGGGTTTCCAGCCCTGTCGGGCGCCACATTCGGGCGACCCGCATGCCTCGGCCCGGCGAGTCCCGGCGCATTCCCGCGTCATAACAGGCGATGCATAGCAACGTGGTATGCGTGTATGAGCATGCTAGGACCGGGCCTTCGGCGCTGCGGTTGTGCCCTGTTGCTCGAAACCCTGGACTCAGAGCCGCGGGTTGCTGGCACCGCACCTTCCGCGCGCCCCGGCACCCTTAGGGACTGCCCGCTCATTGCTGCGACACGTCTCGCGATGCGCCTGAACGGATAAGCGCGCTGAGAAAACACGGGGGGGCACAGGCGTGCTTGCGGGCTCGGGCTATCCTCTCACACGCGCCCTTTCCAACTCGCGCGCGTCTGCCGCCTTCCGCCCTGCCGCAGCGCCCCGGCGACGACCACACCCCCCAGCAGCTCCCACAGCCCCGGTGCCATCGCATCCTCGGCACCCGCACCTGCGGGGCCGGAGGAGGTGGCGGCGGACGCTGACGCTGACGCGGCGGCGGCGGCAACGACACGACCGCAGGCGGCCGGCGGCGAGCATGACGCCGGCGCCGGCGCCGGCGCCCGCAGCCCCGACCCGCCGGCGGCACGCCCCCTCCCCGTAACCATGACCGCCGTAGCAGCGGGCACACAACCAGGCGCTAGCGAAGAGCCCGGACAGGCCGGGGACGCTGCCGCAGCCACGACAGCAGCAGCAACCGGCCCCGTGCCGTCGCCGGCCGAGGACCTGATTGACGTGCCGCGCCTGCACCGCCGCCTGGCGGCGTATGCGGCGGCGTACGGACTGCCGGCGGCGGCGGCGGCGCAGCTGGCGGCGCTGCTGGCCACGCCGCTGGCGGAGCGGCTGCTGGCGGCGCCGCCGGCGGCGCTGCACGCGCAGCACCTGGTCAGTGACGCCTACAAGCCGCGCATGCACGTCATGTACGACAGGTGGGCGGGCGGCAGAGCGTGAGGAATGGGGTGAAAGGGTGGGCGTACGGCGTACGGCGTACGGCGGGCGTGTTTGTGTGTTTGGTGGTGGAAGGAGCAGCAAGGGAAGGCGCCGCGCTAAACTGTGGCTACTACCACCGTGGTGGCCCGGTGCGGGGGCCGCCATTCGCTTAGCGGAGCTGGCGGCTGGCGGCTGGAGCTGCCGGACTGGCTGGCAGCCGCACCTCCCTCCCTTCCCGCCTTGCATGCATTACCCCACATCATGGATCCGTCGGGGTCCTCTTATCATAACTCCTATCACTCCCGACCCGCACCGGTTTTGGCTGCTGGCGGTTCCGCACACCGGCACACGCTACAGGTTCATGACCGGTGTGACGGCCGACTTCGCGCTGGTCGTCCGCCGCGCGCCGCCCGCTGCCGACCCCGCCGCGCTGCCCACCTCCCAGCCGGGCCTGTGGCGGCGCTTCACGGCGGCGGCGGCGGCGCTCAGCCGCCGCCACATCGGCAGCGCCGCCGTCAGCGGCGCAAGTACGGTCAGTGAGGCCAATGCGGCGCTGGCGTACGAGCAGCGGTCCGGCGGCGCTGGCGGTTACGGTTACGTTTTCGGTTACGGCGAGGAGCCGTACGGGCCGTACGAGGTGGAGGCGCTGCGGACGCAGTTTGGGCTGGAGCTGCCGGCGGTGAGGAAGCTGGGAGCCTGGGGGTGGGGGGCGGGGCGTTACGGTGGAAAGGTGCCCACGGCGAGCGGAGGTTCGGGGAATGGGGGGCCGGGCAGCACTCAGATCGAATACGGTCTCTGCTCCGAACAGAATGGCATATGCTTTCTTTGTGCACGTCAGCGGCACGGAACCCAGTTTGACGACTCTTGCGGCGCGCTGCAGACGCTGCTGGAGCGGTGTCGGTCGCAAGGGGTGGCGCCGGTCACGTGGCAGCGCATCGGCGGCGGCGTGCGGCCGGCGGCGGTCGCGGCCGCGGCTGCCGGCGGCGGGGGCGGCGGCGGTGCCGCCGCCGGAGGCGGCGGGATGCGGCTGCCGGCGGCTCAGTCCCCCGTGAACCACCCGCACCAGGAGCACGGGCAGCAGGAGCACGGGCACAGGCTGCGCCACCGCGGCTTTCCGCCGCCGGCGGAGGCGGAGGATTCGCAGGGCGGCTTCGGGGGGCTGGACTCGGGGTTCGGCGACGGCGACGACGACCTGGGTGACGACGACGGCGGCGGCGGCGGCAGCGGCTCGGACAGCGAAGACGGCGGCGGCGGCGGGCGGTCGGGAGCAAACACGGGGTCCGGGGAGGCGGCGCCGCAGGGCGCGGCGGGGCGCAGTCCGCGGCTGCCGCAGGCGGCGGCGGCGGCGGGGACCGGGGCAGCGGGGACTGGGGCGGCAGGAGAGGAGGTGGGAGAAGGGGCGAGAGACTACACCGGGCGGGTGGCCATCGCCTCTGGTGAGTTGGTGTCACGACAAGGGGTCCCTCACGGCGGTGTTGGAGCAGGTGCTGCGGCATCCGTGGTGCCGCCAGCCGCAGCGGGTGGGCGAGTGAGGTGCTCCTGAGGTGCATGCACGTGCTCTGCAGCGCGCGGCGCGTCCACTGCCTGGCCGGCTGACTGATCGCCCCTCCGTGCCAATGTGTCCGTGTGTCCACTCAATGCATGCACATGCACACCCAACAACGCAACAACGCAACACCCAACACGCACACACGCACGCAGGCCCCATCATCTCTGCCTCCCTGGCCGAGACCACGCTCATGCAGCTGTTCCAGGAGACGGCGGTGCAGGCGCAGGTGCGGCCGGGCACACAACACCGCGCGCGTGTGTGGGCGGGTCTGGTTTCCGCGTGTTGTCCAACACAGCCCGTGTGTGCGCGGGGAGGGAAGGATAAGGGAAGGGGAAGGGGTGTGGCACGCGGCTGGCAACGTGCGTACCGCTGCGTATGCGGCGCGACGGCGCATTGAAGGCACGGTTGACGCCTAGGCCGAGCCAGACTCCGAACGGCGCCCTGTCCACCGCTCATCCCTGCTCACCCCCCCCCCTGGTGCGGCCGCCCCGCCTGCCGCCTTCTGCCTGGCTGCTGCCCCCAGGCGGCCGCACTCACAAAGCAGTACAGCAGCAGCACCAGCGCCGGCAGCGCAGGGCAAGACGGCGAGTGCAGCAGCAGCACCAGCCGCAACACCAGCAGCAGCGGCAGCAGCACCTCTGGTGGCGGCGCCGCCGCCAGCGGAACCGAGCCGTACTGCTTCGACCGTACGGAGCGGTTGGCCAACAGCCTTGTGCGGCTGGCGCTGACGGTTGAGCAAATCAACGGCCTACGGCACGGCCTGCGGATCGCGCTGTTTGCAGGTGGGGCTTCAGCTGTGGTGGCGTCGGCCGTGCGCGGATGGGGCCTGGCGCAGGCGAACGATGTGAACCCGGGGAGGCGCGTGTATTGTCCCTGGAAAGCGTGCGCGCCTGGCGTGCCACGCTTGCTTTCGCGCCGGCTCGTGGTGCCAGGTGACGCACTCAACACCAAACCTCCCACGGCCCTTGCTACCTCCCCTAGCTTGGGCTGGTATCCACACACACCCTGCCCCGCTGCCCCTGCTACACTCCTCTTTCCACCCGCGCACCTCCCCCACCCCACCTTCCCCCGCCCACCTCACCCCACCCAACCCTTGCCCTGCCCGCCGTCCCCGCTCCCACCGCCGCCGCCTCGACAGGCCGGCGCGCCTCCGACCTCCTGTTCCTGGTGCTGCAGAACCTGTACGCCGCCGCGCACCTGGCCGGCTACGGCGGCACCTCCAGCCTCTTCGCCGCCGCCGCCGTGTGCCGCTGCTGGGCGGGCATGCACGTGCCCGAGCGCGAGCGCTGGGGCGGGCCGGGCCGGCTGGTGGGCACGCACGCGCACGAGATGGTGGGGGTGGGTGGGTGGGCGGGCGGGCGGGCGGGCGGGCGGGAGATGGCAGGTGGGGTGGTGGGTGGGCAGGGGCTGCTGTGGGGGCTGCTGGGGGCTGCTGGGGGGGTTGCTGACCTGGGGTTTGGTGCACGTCGGCGGTGGGTGCAGGCGCTCACACACATACACACGCAACGCCATCGCCCGCGCCGGCCACAGCACATCTACACCCCACAGCACAACCACTGAACTGCACACAACACACCGCAACTCGCAACCCGCATCACGCGCCGCGTGCAGTCCATGGCGCTGCAGCAGCTGCTGGCGCCCTACGACGCCGAGGCCGGCCGCCGCGCCGGCCTGCGCCGCCCGCTGGCGCTGTCGCCGCTGCTGGCGCACCTGCTCTTCCTGGCCGCCAACGGCGGCGGCGGCCCCGGCGGCGGCGGCGCCACGGCGCTGGCGGACACCTTCACCACGCCCGCCTTCATCGCGGTGGCGCGCGCGGCGGCGGTGCCGGCCGCCTTCCGCCGCGACGTGGAGTCCGAGTACGGCTGGGCCATCCCCGAGCACGCCCGCTGCTTCGACCTGTTCCGGTGGGTTCGTGGGATTGGGTTCGTGTGCGTGGGTTCGTGTGGGGGTGGAGGGTGTGGGGTGGAGGGTGTGGGGGATGAGGAGGGAATCGTGCGAGGGTGGTTGTCGTGCGGGCGGGGGCCGGCCGGGGGTACCGGGGAGGGGAGGGGAGGGATGGGGGCTCCGCGGCGCAGGGCGCGGGGTGCGAGGTGGGTGGGTGCGGATTGTGGATATCCATCCTCGCCGCCAGAACACTGCCAGACCACATAGCAAACCAGTGGCGCGGTCGTGTGCACGCTCGCTCGCGCGCACCCGCTCATGGCCACAGGGTGTGGCGCATCGACTCGGGGACGTACGAGGACGTTGCGGCGCAGGTGGTGGCGGCGTGGCGGGAGCGCTGCGCGGAGCTGGCGGCGGCGGGCCGGCCGCCGCTGCGGCCGCCGCAGCTGATGCACAGCAACCTGGACAGCGTGGAGCAAATCGCGCAGGTGGGATCTGATCGCGTCGCAGGTCGCTTTGCAGGCATGTGCAAGTGCGTTATCGCGTATGCTTCAAGGATTGGGACCGACATAATTCGTATTTTCGGAGGCTGCCAGCTCGCACCTGATGCAAGCGCAACGCAAATGCAACCGACTTGCAACTCCCACACTTCCACACTTCCCACCCCTCCCGCGTGCCCCCGCAACGCCCCTTCCCCCGCCGCCCACCACCGTCACCACCACGCGCGGGCTTAGCGCCTTCCCTTTTGCTTTTATCAACAGGCATGTTTGAATGGTCTACTCTCCTTACCCTGTCTCCCTCCTCACCTACCCGCCTGCCACCCCTGCCGCTGCCCTCCCCCTGCCGCCGCCAGGTGGTGGCGCTGCCGGAGCCCATCCGGCCCGCCACGCTCGCCTTCGGCACCCTGGCAGACGGCTTCCTTCCCTTCCTGCCAGACGACCACGGCGCGGCGGCGGCGCCCGCGGCGGCGCCCGGGGGCACGGCACACGGGGACGCTCTGCACACGCCCGGCAGCCACGCGCCCGGGGCCGCGGCTGGCGGCGCCGCCCCCTCCGCGGACGCACAGCAACCACAGCCACCGCTACCACAGCCCCAGCAGCCCCGACACCAGGAGCAACAACAAAAGCAGCAGCAGCAGCAGCAGCAGCAGCAGCAGCAGCGGCCGACCATCGGCCTGGCGTCTGTGGTGATGAAACTGGTGCAGGCGCGGCCGCCGCGGCCGCTGCCGCCGCTGGCGCCGGCCGAGCCCACCACGCCCACCGGCATGGACGCGGCGGCCGGCAGCGGCATGTTCAGCCCCAAGGCGCCGCCGCTGCGGCTGCCGCCGTGCGCCGTCAAGCTGGGTGACGGCGAGGTGGGGCTGGGCACCAAGGCGCAGGTGCGTGCGCGCGTCGTGTGTACGTGTGTGTTGGGGTGTGTCGGGGTGTGTTGGGGTGTGCTTGCGGGTGTTCTTATGTGTGAGGGATGTGTGTGTGAAAAGATGGTACAAATAAGTGTAGCACGGCAGACAGCGGGCATAGGGGCGCGAGAACCCAGGGGCGCCCCTACCAGGCCCGCCACACGCCACCCTGCCGTCATGTGACGTGACGGCGGGCAACTGACCCTACGTCCGTCGTGGGAGAGTGGGAGTTTCAGGGCTGAGATAAGGACCGGAAGGTTTGTGCGGGGCGGGGCGACACATCCCTGCTGAACCCCGCAGCTGCACGTGTGCCTCCTGGTGTGTTCCCGGAGCACAAGGGGAAACGACAACCCGCTGGTTCGTGTGTTCACAACAAACAACGACGGATCAAACCCATGGCCTGTGCTTGTGTGTGCGTGTCGGCGGCGGCCCGCAGGTGGACCCCCGGCTGCCGGCGGCGGCGGCGCAGCGCGCGCTGCAGGCGGCGGTTGAGCTGGCGCACACGTCAGCGACCCGGCGGTTGGACGAGGCCGCGGTCAGTGCCGTACTGGCGGAAGCGTACGACGCGGTCACGCGGGACGGCGTGCTCATGGCGGGCGCCGCCGAGTAAAGGGTTCCGTACGTACGGCTGTACGGCGCGGCGGCGCCGATGCCGCAAGTGTCGTGCTTACTAATGAACAGCGGCTGTGCAAAGTATGGGGCAGGCGGCGGCTGGGCGGCCATGTGGCAGGGGCGGGTGGTAGGGAGGCACTGTGTGTGCGTGCTTGTTCAGGAGCGGGCGATGTGTGTTGCTGCCGCTCCGAAGGGCGCGGTGCCTGCTCCTTCATGCACCTGTGTTTGTGTGTGCGTGTGCGTGTGCGTGTGCGTGTGCGTGTGCGTGTGCGTGTGCGTGTGCGTGTGCGTGTGCGTGTGCGTGTGCGTGTGCGTGTGCGTGTGCGTGTGCGTGTGCGTGTGTGTTCACATGCACCGTGGGACTGCATATCAGATAAGTACTGTACCATTACATACGCGGCATTGTTTGCTGTTTGGTTCCTGCGGTCGCATACCGGTTTTTAAGCACGCGGGGGGTACTGCTGGGTAGGCCATTAGAGCCAGACGGCAGGCAGGGGCGTCCAGCTTATGAGGGGGTTGTTGGGACGTCGTCGCCCCCCTCCTGAATCTAGGGGGCGTGCAGTTGTAAGGCACAGCTTCCGCACTCCGATAGATCCCGCCCGATCCATCTCACCATCCCAGCACACAAACACGTTGCCCTCCGGCTTGAACCGCAAGGTGAAGAACATTGCGGTCAGTTTTCATGCCTTGGATCTGCGTTCAGCAGTCTCCCAACTGTCAATGAACAGCAGCATCATAGATTGTCACTGTGCGTTCACATTTCGCAAGCACATCGCTGTGATGGCACGGCCGCGGGCAGAGGTGGTCACGGGGCTTCGCACAGCAAAAAAGAGTATAATGGCGGGTCAAGGACAGCTCCGACTAACCCCCAACTAACTCGTGTACGGCATCCCCAACCCCCCTCAGCCGTACAGGAGTTTTATTGGACTCGGTAGCTGCGCGAGTGTGAGCAGGTAGTTGTACGGTGGTCCGGCTCGGAAGCTACCTGACTGTAGTGACGCACACGGGCAGTTGGCGCTAGTCAGCAGGCGCGCGAGTGGGAGCCGGCAGTTGAGCGCACACGCGTGTGGGAAGCTGCGGCAGGGCACGGCGGAGCACGGCGGAGGCTGGCGGTTGGCGCGGCGCGCGAGTGGGAGTGCACAATCGAGCGTGTGCCGTTGGGGAAGCCGCGTGTGTGAGCTGCGTGTAAACCAGGGCTCGTATCTTGTTTTGGGGGGTATGCTTGAGCCAGACTTTCCGGTCCCCTGAACAGGGGGGGGGGTACGAACAAAAGTTCCAGACCCCACCCCACAAAAACTCCCGACCCCCCCTGACCGACGACCGACCGTGCCGTACCGTGCCGTACACCCCCTAAAACTCGTCTGTTTTCTACCAAGATGGTGTCAATCGACTGCTTTCCGCGAGCTCTATTGATGTGTTAACACGAGACGGTCGCAGGGACCGTGTCCGTGCCAGCCATGTCATCAACACATGGTGAACATCTTGCGGCCGTGAGATGTGCTCTTACAGAAATCACGCGTAAGAGACGTGCCTATGTTTGAATTCAAAAGCCTCTCTTGTTCCTGCTCCGGTCCGCGATTCTGAACAGTTTCTGTCAGGCGAGACGTGTCTGATCCCAACATCCCAACCCCAACATGTGTTGACGGACGGCCGCCCTTCGGCTTCTGGTAGGTTCCTGGCGTTCCAGCCTTTACAAGCTTCCACAACATGCTTTTGGTAATGGTTGGGGCATGTCCAGCTGTCTGATAGGCCCTATGACGAAAGTTCCCGGCCCACCGTGACGAAACCTTGGGGACCCTGGGGACCGAGGACCGACCCTCGACTTTGAGGGCCCATATCTTTGCAATTACTACCCTGATCAAAATTCTGAAAGCGGATTCTGAACGCTCTCGTCAAGCTCTTTCCATCTGAAGGGTGGGGTGTGTCTGCGGCATTCTTAACCCCCCCTGCCCTGAAGCTGAGTTTTTATGCTAAGGGGGTAGACTTTAGGGTACCGTGCAAGTCCCAAAGTATGATTAGACCCCCGCCGTGCTAAAGCTGCGCTGTAATGTCCCCCAAAACCTTTTGCGCAGTGGCCGAGATTAGCTACCTCGGTGCGCGGCGGGATTGGGGACTCAGGTGGCCTTACGGGGAACCTCGCACTTCAGGGACCGTATCAGGACGATGTTGCATGTCGCCTCCAACGAAACTCTCCCATCTGGGGCACACCCACTGTTGCAGGGGCAGGGGCAGGGGCAGGGCAGGGGCAGGGGCAGGGGCAGGGGCAGGGGCAGGGGCAGGGGCAGGGGCAGGGGCAGGGGCAGGGGCAGGGGCAGGGGCAGGGGCAGGGGGGCAGGGGCAGGGGCAGGGGCAGGGGCAGGGGCAGGGGCAGGGGCAGGGGCAGGGGCAGGGGCAGGGGCAGGGGCAGGGGCAGGGGCAGGGGCAGGGGCAGGGGCAGGGGCAGGGGCAGGGGCAGGGGCAGGGGCAGGGGCAGGGGCAGGGGCAGGGGCAGGGGCCCCGCCACCTGATCTATGATCCCCAATGCATAAGGGATGCGTATTGTATACAACCCGCCATCAGCGCCAGATCCTTGAACTTCTTCCATTCGCGTGTGTGCCGACCGGCACGATCACCAGCAGGTCCGCGGGCCCATCCCACAACGTGGTCCGGGCACGCCGTGTCGCAATGACAATCAGTATGATTAGAAAGTATTGCTCACCAAAACATACGTTTCCAGAATAATAGGAAGGGCTTGAATCTTTGGTTCGTAAATCGACTTCCGCTGGCTTCGTCCAAGGAAACGACGAACCGGGCCACCAGAATGCCGCAATTAGAGCCCGTCGACGAGCTCAATGCTTGTTACTTTAAAGCTTCAGTGCTCTCCTCGTGGCGACGAGCTCGCCCTAGACGCAAGAGAATGTCTTCATCCAGGCGGAGCGCCACGAGCTCCCTGTGCCGCAAGTATGGCGAATCCGACATGGATGCTACACGTGACTACGAGCAGAGTATAGATAAGATCATCAACAAGCTGAGGGCCTTCGGCGTGGAGCCCGTCGCCCGCCCGCCCAGCGTCCGGCCGCCCGACGAGCCGCCGGCGCCGGGAGCCGCGGGGCCGGCCTCGGAGCCAGGCTCTTCAGCGGCGTCGTCGGTGTCAGACGCCGGCTGCAGGCCTTTGAGAAAGTGGGCTGACGACTGGCGCAAGTATCGCAACGCCACGGAGGCGCACCGGTACAAGTTGAGGGAGCAGCTCACCCGGGCAGAGGTGCAAGCTGCGGCAGCGGCAGCGGTGGCGGTGGTGATGGCGGCAGCACAGGCGGCGGCAGCGGCGCCGGAAGCAGCGCAGGTGTCGGCAGCGCCGGCGGTGGTGGCAGCCCAGGTGGAGGCGGTGCAGGCGGTGGCAGCGCAGGCGGAGTCAGCGCAGGCGGCAGCAGCACCGGCGGCGGCAGCGCAGGCGGCAGCGGCGCCGGCGGAGGCGGTGCAGGCGGCAGCGGCGCCGGCGGAGGCGGTGCAGGCGGCAGCAGCGCCGGCGGAGGTGGTGCAGGCGGCAGCGGCGCCGGCGGAGGCGGTGCAGGCGGCAGCGGCGCCGGCGGAGGCGGTGCAGGCGGCAGCGGCGCCGGCGGAGGTGGTGCAGGCGGCAGCGGCGCCGGCGGAGGCGGTGCAGGCGGCAGCGGCGCCGGCGGAGGCGGTGCAGGCGGCAGCGGCGCCGGCGGAGGCGGTGCAGGCGGCAGCAGCACCGGCGGAGGCGGTGCAGGCGGCAGCGGCGCCGGCGGAGGCGGTGCAGGCGGCAGCGGCGCCGGCGGAGGCGGTGCAGGCGGCAGCGGCGCCGGCGGAGGCGGTGCAGGCGGCAGCGGCGCCGGCGGAGGCGGTGCAGGCGGCAGCAGCGCCGGCGGAGGCGGTGCAGGCGGCAGCAGCACCGGCGGAGGCGGTGCAGGCGGCATCGGCGCCGGCGGAGGCGGTGCAGGCGGCAGCGGCGCCGGCGGAGGCGGTGCAGGCGGCATCGGCGCCGGCGGAGGCGGTGCAGGCGGCAGCGGCGCCGGCGGAGGCGGTGCAGGCGGCAGCGGCGCCGGCAGAGGCGGTGCAGGCGGCAGCGGCGCCGGCGGAGGCGGTGCAGGCGGCAGCGGCGCCGGCGGAGGCGGTGCAGGCGGCAGCGGCGCCGGCGGAGGGGGTGCAGGCGGCAGCGGCGCCGGCGGAGGCGGTGCAGGCGGCAGCGGCACCGGCGGAGGCGGTGCAGGCGGCAGCAGCACCGGCGGAGGCGGTGCAGGCGGCAGCGGCGCCGGCGGAGGCGGTGCAGGCGGCAGCGGCGCCGGCGGAGGTGGTGCAGGCGGCAGCGGCGCCGGCGGAGGCGGTGCAGGCGGCAGCGGCACCGGCGGAGGCGGTGCAGGCGGCAGCAGCACCGGCGGAGGCGGTGCAGGCGGCAGCAGCGCCGGCAGAGGCGGTGCAGGCGGCAGCGGCGCCGGCAGAGGCGGTGCAGGCGGCAGCGGCGCCGGCGGAGGCGGTGCAGGCGGCAGCAGCGCCGGCAGAGGCGGTGCAGGCGGCAGCGGCGCCGGCGGAGGCGGTGCAGGCGGCAGCGGCGCCGGCGGAGGCGGTGCAGGCGGCAGCGGCGCCGGCGGAGGCGGTGCAGGCGGCAGCGGCGCCGGCGGAGGCGGTGCAGGCGGCAGCAGCACCGGCGGAGGCGGTGCAGGCGGCAGCGGCGCCGGCGGAGGCGGTGCAGGCGGCAGCGGCGCCGGCGGAGGCGGTGCAGGCGGCAGCAGCACCGGCGGAGGCGGTGCAGGCGGCAGCGGCGCCGGCGGAGGCGGTGCAGGCGGCAGCAGCACCGGCGGAGGCGGTGCAGGCGGCAGCGGCGCCGGCGGAGGCGGTGCAGGCGGCAGCGGCGCCGGCGGAGGCGGTGCAGGCGGCAGCGGCACCGGCGGAGGCGGTGCAGGCGGCAGCAGCACCGGCGGAGGCGGTGCAGGCGGCAGCGGCGCCGGCGGAGGCGGTGCAGGCGGCAGCGGCGCCGGCGGAGGCGGTGCAGGCGGCAGCAGCACCGGCGGAGGCGGTGCAGGCGGCAGCGGCGCCGGCGGAGGCGGTGCAGGCGGCAGCGGCGCCGGCGGAGGCGGTGCAGGCGGCAGCGGCGCCGGCGGAGGCGGTGCAGGCGGCAGCAGCACCGGCGGAGGCGGTGCAGGCGGCAGCGGCGCCGGCGGAGGCGGTGCAGGCGGCAGCGGCGCCGGCGGAGGCGGTGCAGGCGGCAGCAGCGCCGGCAGAGGCGGTGCAGGCGGCAGCGGCGCCGGCGGAGGCGGTGCAGGCGGCAGCGGCGCCGGCGGAGGCGGTGCAGGCGGCAGCGGCGCCGGCGGAGGCGGTGCAGGCGGCAGCGGCGCCGGCGGAGGCGGTGCAGGCGGCAGCGGCGCCGGCGGAGGCGGTGCAGGCGGCAGCGGCGCCGGCGGAGGCGGTGCAGGCGGCAGCGGCGCCGGCGGAGGCGGTGCAGGCGGCAGCGGCGCCGGCGGAGGCGGTGCAGGCGGCAGCAGCGCCGGCGGAGGCGGTGCAGGCGGCAGCGGCGCCGGCGGAGGCGGTGCAGGCGGCAGCGGCGCCGGCGGAGGCGGTGCAGGCGGCAGCGGCGCCGGCGGAGGCGGTGGCAGGCGGCAGCGGCGCCGGCGGAGGCGGTGCAGGCGGCAGCGGCGCCGGCGGAGGCGGTGCAGGCGGCAGCGGCGCCGGCGGAGGCGGTGCAGGCGGCAGCAGCACCGGCGGAGGCGGTGCAGGCGGCAGCGGCGCCGGCGGAGGCGGTGCAGGCGGCAGCGGCGCCGGCGGAGGTGGTGCAGGCGGCAGCGGCGCCGGCGGAGGCGGTGCAGGCGGCAGCGGCGCCGGCGGAGGCGGTGCAGGCGGCAGCAGCACCGGCGGAGGCGGTGCACGCGGCAGTGGCACCGGCGGAGGTGGTGCAGGCGGCAGCAGCGCCGGCAGAGGCGGTGCAGGCGGCAGCGGCGCCGGCGGAGGCGGTGCAGGCGGCAGCAGCGCCGGCAGAGGCGGTGCAGGCGGCAGCGGCGCCGGCGGAGGCGGTGCAGGCGGCAGCGGCGCCGGCGGAGGCGGTGCAGGCGGCAGCGGCGCCGGCGGAGGCGGTGCAGGCGGCAGCGGCGCCGGCGGAGGCGGTGCAGGCGGCAGCGGCGCCGGCGGAGGCGGTGCAGGCGGCAGCGGCGCCGGCGGAGGCGGTGCAGGCGGCAGCGGCGCCGGCGGAGGCGGTGCAGGCGGCAGCGGCGCCGGCGGAGGCGGTGCAGGCGGCAGCGGCGCCGGCGGAGGCGGTGCAGGCGGCAGCAGCGCCGGCAGAGGCGGTGCAGGCGGCAGCGGCGCCGGCGGAGGCGGTGCAGGCGGCAGCGGCGCCGGCGGAGGCGGTGCAGGCGGCAGCGGCGCCGGCGGAGGCGGTGCAGGCGGCAGCGGCGCCGGCAGAGGCGGTGCAGGCGGCAGCGGCGCCGGCGGAGGCGGTGCAGGCGGCAGCAGCACCGGCGGAGGGGGTGCAGGCGGCAGCGGCGCCGGCGGAGGCGGTGCAGGCGGCAGCGGCGCCGGCGGAGGCGGTGCAGGCGGCAGCGGCGCCGGCGGAGGCGGTGCAGGCGGCAGCGGCGCCGGCGGAGGCGGTGCAGGCGGCAGCGGCACCGGCGGAGGTGGTGCAGGCGGCAGCGGCGCCGGCGGAGGCGGTGCAGGCGGCAGCGGCGCCGGCGGAGGCGGTGCAGGCGGCAGCGGCGCCGGCGGAGGCGGTGCAGGCGGCAGTGGCGCCGGCGGAGGCGGTGCAGGCGGCAGCGGCGCCGGCGGAGGCGGTGCAGGCGGCAGCGGCGCCGGCGGAGGCGGCGCAGGCGGCAGCAGCACCGGCGGAGGCGGTGCAGGCGGCAGCGGCGCCGGCGGAGGCGGTGCAGGCGGCAGCAGCACCGGCGGAGGCGGTGCAGGCGGCAGCAGCACCGGCGGAGGCGGTGCAGGGGGAGGCGGTGCAGGTGGAGGCGGTGCAGGCGGCAGCAGCACCGGCGGAGGCGGTGCAGGGGGAGGTGGTGCAGGTGGAGGCGTCGCCGGCGATGCTTGCACACGCACGGGCGCCGGCCCTCAAATGCTGGTGCTGGCCCTGGCGTTGATGGCCCCGGCCCCCACCCCACCCGGCGTCAGATGGCTGTTTGCCAGGTGCGCATGCTGCCGTGGGTGGGGAGGCATGGGATGGAGATGGAGAGGGTTGTTAAAGGGGCTCGAGGCGGCGGAGTGGGCGAAGTGAACGCGCGCGGGACCCACGGGCTTGAGGGAGGCGCAAGCGGGCGGAGGGTGGAAGGCGGCAGGTGGAAGGAGGGCGAGAGGCGGCAGACTCAGGTCAGACCTTGCAATGGCGAGGAAGACCTCCTGGCAGCGGCTCCGTGTGTACGGCCGCCCCTCCCGTCACCTGTCCTGCCTTCTTCCCCTCCCGCGGCCCCGCAGGCAAACCCGCTGTGGACTCGCGAGGTACCTACCCCCTACCTACTACCTGCCCTGCTCTGCCTGCCTTGGCGCGCTCCTCGCCACCGCTGCTGGGTGTCCTGCCCGTCCAGCTGGCGCCCTGCCAGGCAGCGCCCCTGCCCGCTGGCGCCCCGCTGCCCGTGGCTTCACGGCAACGCCCAGCGGGTGGTGGAACTGGCATGCATGGCAGATACGGCTGTGGGAGGGACGGGTGCCGCAGGCGTCAGGGTTGGCGACGGTGTACTGAGGTTGCCCTGGCGGCTCGCATGCCGGGCTGCCGGCGGTGGCAGCGCCAGCGGTGGCAGGGTGGGGCGGGGAGCGGCAGGGGTGGCTGAGTCTGGCTGAAGCCGTGGGCAGTCTCAGACAGCAGTGCACCCGCATGCATCCCGGGTGTGTGAGGAGGAGGGGAAAATGCCGCAGGCGGTTGCTAGGGTTGGATCACGTGGGTGCCGTTTCTGCATGGCGTGCATGGATGGACGAGTGCAAGGAGTGGAGGAGGCGGGCGGCCAGGGCGTGGAAGTGGCGGCAGCTGGCAAAGGTGATGTCTTAGGGCGCGCAACCACCACAGCAAACCGGATGGATGTGAACTTGGCGCGGGTGCGAGCATGCATGCCTGTCGGTCACATTGACCAACACTGAAGCTTGCTCGATGGCTACTGCTGCATCCTGCTGCTGCTCGTATTATACATTTGCGCAATGACATACAAAGACTTAATTCTTCAATTGTTCGTTTGAGCTCCAATGGTCGGGGCTCCGTTGGGCCCACAGGTCAGTGTGTCGGTTGAGGTTAGGCAGTCAGGGTCTGTTGGCGTGGGCGAAGGGACAGGAACTTGGGTTTTTACCCGGGGACCGTGGTTGCTGCGCGCTGTGCCGCAGTTGTGGTAACCCAGGCTTGTGTTAGTTGTGGTTTGGCCCGGGTGCTGAGGGAAGGGCCTGGGAAGTGCGCTAGCAGCTGAGGTTGCGTTCGTACAGCGCTGGGGCGCTGCGCCGGCCTGAGCTGACGTTGTTCTTCCCCTAGCTGTGTACTTCTGCGGTGTGGGTTGATGTAAGTGTCGTTTGTGTTTTCGTAGGCGCTGCACAGGAGCGGTGGCTCTAAGCCGCATAGGTACCGGTGTTGTGGTGTTGCTACTTGATGCATGACCACTCGTTGGTGATGCAAGCAAGGGAATAGCTTGTGCGGCGTCGTGCACTGTCGGTCGAAACGACGTACAGTAGCCGCATCCCTCAAACCGCCAGGGTGCTTTTCTCGCTTGAACCTGACGAGTTTTGCAGGCAAGTAACACATCGCACGCGGGCTCATAGCGTGACAGGCACCCAGCACCAGTCGTATGAGGACGCCCGGTGCTGTTTGGACTGAGCGGAAGGTCAGAGGGAGGCGAAGGTGGGTGTGGGTGCTGACGGAGTCGGGTCTTGGGCAGACGCAGTCCATCGGCGGTGTCAGACGGTGCAGTTTCGCATGAGTTTCCGCCGAGTTTCCTGCGAGCCGCCCCTGCAGCCTGCGCCCCGCCAACGCGTGCCCCACAGCGCCTGTCGTGCACTCCAGCGAGTCCCACCCGCGCTCGAGCCCAACTGTCAACCGTGTGAAACCGTGCGCACCCAGAGGCAGCTTATGGAACAGGGGCAGCCCCATGCGTCTCTCTGAGTTTACACGCAGCTCACATAAGCGGCTTCCCCAACGGCACACGCTCGATTGTGCACTCCCACTCGCGCGCCGCGCCAACCGCCAGCCTCCGCGGTGCTCCGCCGTGCCCTGCCGCAGCTTCCCACACGCGTGTGCGCTCAACTGCCGGCTCCCACTCGCGCGCCTGCCGACTAGCGCCAACTGCCCGTGTGCGTCACTACAGTCAGGTAGCTTCCGAGCCGGACCACCGTACAACTACCTGCTCACACTCGCGCAGCTGCCGAGTCCAATAAAACGCCATTATATTATTTTTTCACAGCATTGCGCAGTTGGGGGCAAGCCGGCAAAGGTAGGCGGCCCGGCTCGTGCTCACGCGCGGAGTGGTGACGCTGCGGAGACCGGCTGCGCACTGGAGCAGGCAGGGCACTGCCAGCGCACGGGGAGGGGTGGGTGGGGGCCAGGGGCGCACGCACAAACACGCATGGGTCGCCTGCTCGCAGGTGCGCTGCGTCGATGCGTCTAACGCGATGGGGCATGGCATTGTGTCTGCTGGTGGTATAGCCTGGCGGGGCGCCCTGAGCATGGAGGCTGCGTGCCAGCAAACTGAGACAGCCAGCCCGCGCGCAGTACGGGTACAGCAACTGCAACGCCCTCCACCCGCCCGCAGGTGACCAAGAACACGTTCGCATGAACGGCTATTCCCCGCCTCCGCGTGCCCCTCCAGTCGCCCTGCACGCGCCCTCCCGCGCCCTCCCTGTTCGCCCGGGCGCATGGCGCATATCATCAGACACAGGCCAGCGCCCCCCCCCCGCCTTCCGACACCGACACTCCTCCCCCTCCCCAGTTTGACGGCAGCTTCATGTTGGCCCCACCCGCCTCTGCCGTCAGAATCCATCGCTCGCCACGCATGAGCGCGCCATGCCCTTCCGGCTCGTCTGCCATGTACTCCACTGGGCTTGAGCTTGTCGGCGCAGTGCCAGCCCCCGCCCGGCCCCGCCCCCGCGCCCCCCCCCCCCCCGTGGGCGCGGCACAGCCCTGCTGCTCCATTCCGTGGCTGCTCCAGCCCCGGCTGTGCACGCCCCAGCCGGTCTGACGTGTGCGGTGCACGGCGTGTGTGTTCCCCAACCAGCCGGCCCCAGCCGGCCCCCTGCCGCACCGCCAGTTACGGCTGAGACGGGCTGAGGCCCTAACTGCACCAGACGACCGCGGCCCGACCAGGTGGGCAGGTGGGCAGGTGGGCAGGTGGGCAGCGTGTCGACCTCGGCGGCCTCCCGTCACAGCCGCGCCGTTGCCAGGGCCTTGCTTTATGTGCTGGGGTCGGCAGGCGCCCTAGAGTAACAGGCGAGCTGAGAGAAGAGCCCGCCCGTGCGCCCGCTCTCGAGCTAGTTAGCTCAATAGCTAGCTCATCTGCATCTAAGCATGGCTGTGATGCGCCACACATCATGCGCGCATGCTTGATGGCAGCGCGCATGGCCAGCCCGCGTCACCACGGCACCGAAGCGACATGTCGGTTTTTGCGCGGGGGCGATCGTGCGGCGGGCTCGACAAAAGCCAGCATCCCAGGCTGCCGGACAGACGGCGTAAATATCATGCATAAGTATGCTATGGTCTCCCGCGAGCGGCGAAGCAATAAAGAGCCGCGGGTGCGCTAGGTACCCGAAAGCGCGCGTCGTAGGAGCGTCGGAGGCTGCTGCTCCTTGGCCAGCGCCCAAGCACGACCGCCGCGGTTGCAAACAGACTAGCAATAGCAATTGCAAGCTGGGACGGGGCGACAAGTGTGGAAAAGTCATCGGGTGGTAGGGCCGTCCAACCACCACAACCTCCTCCCCCAAATTGCTCTTTCATGCGCAAGACCCCCTCGAGCCGCCCCTGCTCCAGTTAGCTCCCGTGCAGTGCGGTTGCAAAGGCACCACTACTCCCTACGCAAGCACGTAGCTCGTTTAAACTAAAGCTGCTTTCAAGTCGTAGGAGGATTGCACTTGTGAATGTCGTGCCTGGTCCCCTGGCTTGGCATGGCTCACGCTTCGATATGAGTACATCGTATGATGTAGCTGTTGATGCAATCAAGGCCGGTTTACCGCGTTACCACGAAAGGTTCAGGACTGACATCTTGCATGGACCCCAGCCGGGCTTGAGAACCGATTTACGAATTACGTCGGAGGCTAAAGCAGCCGCGCTGGGGGCCCCGGCGCGGAAGCGGGCTACCGGTGCGCGGGCGCGAAGAGGGAGGGACGGGTCTGCGGATAGTAGGGACTCGGCGTTGCCGCTGGGCGCCGAGTTTCGGGGCTGCATGCACCCGGCCATGCATTTGTATTGGTACCTGCACCATAATTCGCGCTGTAACCGGCAGTTTGCTGGAGCAGCGGTGCCGGAGCTGTCCGAAGCGCAAACCATCCGTCGATGTCTCAGCGCTATGCTTCTCGCTTTGCATCACGCGGCTGAACACCTGCATGCTGCCCTTCATTTGCATGCGCAGGTCGCGACATCCTCCGTGCGCTAGAGAACCGCCACCGGTGGTTGCTCTTCGCGCAGCACTGCTACACATGCCAGTTGCCGGAGGCTGCGTGCGAGCTGGGCAAGCTCTGCTCCTACGGCAAGAAGACTCTGAAGCACGTGTCCCATTGCGAGGCGGAGAAGGATGAGTGCCCCTACCCGCGCTGCCGGCTGCTTAAACCACTGCTTTCGCACAGCCGGAGCTGCCAGGTGCGTCGTGCGTTGCAAGGGGTGTGTTAGACAAAAAATCAAAGACGGACCACAGGGGTGTGTGTGGGTGCGACACGGTGCGGGCGCAGCCGGACTGGAGCGATCGCGGGGGAGAGCGGTGGTGGGGGGGATGACTGTGGGCCCGCTGGGTCCGGGCTGCTCAGCCGGTGCGTTCGTACATCGGGAGCTGGGTCGTGGCCACAGGGGGGTACCGTGTCGGGTCGGGTCGGGTTATGTTCCGTTGCGCATTGCCGCAGCCGCGGATCTGGCACTCGTCAATCGGTTGGTGGGGGCCAGATCTACAACAGCCGCTGTATTAGTCATAAGGACGAGAGGACACGTGGACCTGCTGCTGGCGCGCCGCAGTTGGCGCGAACGATTGGTCTCGCGCCTGTTCGCACCGAGCTGCAGCAGCTGAGACCAATTGTTTTTTACTCCTCGATCGCGCGTTGTGTTGCTTGCCTTTTTGTGTGCAGGCTGCCAACTGCGCCATCTGCGTGCCGGTGTGGAACTACATCCAGAAGGACATGCCGCCCACGGCCGCCGGCGGCGCGGGCGAGTCCCAGCAGCCGTCGCAGCAGGAGGGTGCGGGCGCGAAGCCCGAGCCCCAGCTCAAAGCCGAGTCGGCAAGGCTGGCCCAGAAGCCGCCGGCGCACCAGCAGCCGCAGGAGCCGCCGCAGCAGCAGGAGGCTGGGCCCCATCCGGACCTGAACGGGCGCGGCGGTGGCCGGACCTTCAACGGCGGCCAGCAGCAGCAGCAGCAGCAGCAGCCGCCACGCGCGGCCTCGCACGAAGCGCTGGCGGACGTGGCGACCGCGTTCCGCGGCGGGTCCTCTTCAGCCCCGTCCTCGCGTGGCAGCTTTGGCGCCGCCGCGACGGCCAGCCACGGCAGCAGCGCCGCGAGTGACGACGGGCCGGATGGCGTGGTGCGGGTGGCGGCGGCGGCGGCTGGCGGCGGGCACGGCAAGCACGCTGTGCACGTGGCTGCTGACAACATGCATTCGCTGCACCTGTCTTCACACCACCACCACCACCAGCATCAGCACCGGCCGCCAGCGCAGCCGTCGCCGCAGCCAACGCACCCATCGCAACCGCCGCCGCAGCAGCCGCAGCAGCAACAACAACAATCCCAACAACCGCAGCAGCAACACCAGCAGCAGCAGCAGCAGCAACAGCCGTCAAATGGCGCGGCCGCTGGCGGCAGCGCCCCCCACCCGTACGCAAGTGTCACGGCGCCATACGCCGTGCCCGCATGCCCGGGTGGTGTGGCGCCGGCGCCGGCTGCGGCAGCAGCAGCCGCTGCGAACGGCGGCGGGCGCGATCATGCAGCTGGCACCGCAGCCGCGTCTGGCGGCGACCGCGGCGGCGGCGCAAACGCCGCCGTGAAAGCCACCAGCGGTGCAATCACCATCAACGGCACGCCACGCCAGCCCATCCCGGTGAACGGCGCCCCGGTGCCGTCGCCGGCGCTGCCGCAAGCACCCCCGCTTGTGCACAGCTACCCGCCCGGCCCCTCACCGGCGACCTACGCGGCCTACTTCTCGCACCTGCCGCCGGGCGTGGGCGTGGCGCCGCCACCACACGCGGCGGCTGGCGGCGCCCCGGGGCCACACCACCCTGGCGGCGCCGCCGCCGCGGCGGGCGGCCTACCCGCGTCCTGGCTGTCGCTGCCGCCGGGCGTTGTGGCGTCGTCAGGTCAGCCGGGTGCCGCGGCGGTGTGGCAAAGCCAGGCGGCAGCGGCAGCCGCCGCCGCGGCGGCCTCGGCTGCCGGGCGGCCAGCAGGCGCGCCGCCGGGAGCGCCGCCGCCAGGGTCGTTGTACGGCATCGCACACGCCGCCAGCGCGGCGGGCGCGCCGCCGGGAGCACCGCCGCCAGGCCTTAGTCACCACCCGTACGGCGCTGCGCCGCCGCCGGGCTCGTACACCCTCGCTGGCGCGCCGCTCCTGTTTTGGCAACCGGCGGGACCACCGCACCATGCGGCGGCGGCGGCGGCTGGTCCGTACGCGCGGTTGAGTTCCGGCCACGCAGCGCCCGGCTCCGCCGCCGCCGCCAGTGCCGCCGCCGCGGCAGCGGCGGCCTCCGCCACCATCGTCCCGCCGCCCGCGCCACTGCACACGGGGCCACCACCCGTTCTTGCGCAGCCACCGACGGCGCCTGGGCCCGGGGCGGCTGCACCGCATCCATTGTTCGCGCCGCTAGCAACCGCCGCAAGCGCCGCCGGTGGCGTGCCAGCCGGCGGTGCCGCCGCCGCCGACGGCGGGCAAGCCGGCGGCGGCGGTGGCGCGGTCGCCCAGCTGTGGAGCTACCTGCTGCGATAACCGCAACGGCACCGGCGGGTGTGCGGGTTGTGCAGGCACGAATGCAGGCGCCGCCTCCGAAGGACTGCCGGCGCGGTGGGACGTGAGCTCTGCTTGAGCTGCGGGGCTTGGTGTTGGTGTTGTGGTGGTGATGTATGGTGATGCATGGTTGTTGGGCCGGGCACTGTCGCAATCACGCACTGCTTCGCGGCTTTCATGATTTCGTATGGCGATTGTGCGCAGCAACACGCGAAGCACACGGCAAGCCGAGCCTTCACCCCACGCCGGGGCGTTGTTGGGAGGCGTCGTGGCGGCGTGTTGGCACTAGCGCGGCTTGTGGACATTTTCGTTGCCACCTTGCGCTCACGAGTCGTGTCATGTGTCGCTGAAGAGCGGCAGCAGCCTAGCTACACTGAAGAATCGGACGGTACCCAGAGCCATTCTCACAGTAACGAGGTATTATGTTGTGCGGCTTGCGGGAGTTGCGGCTATCATCCCAGGGCATGACTTGCAAGCCCGCCCGCAAGGGACCTTCGGTAGACTAGGCAGCAACGGTGTATCGTAGTGTGTGTGTGTGTGTCCTTGCATTGGGCGTTGGCGCGGCGGCTGTGTCCCAAGCCGGGCTGCCTTTTGAGCGGACACCTGATGCCTGAGAAAAGAGCGCTGGCGTGGACGTCGAGAGCTTGAGCGAGTGAGAGGTGGGATCCAGGCAGATGTGCTTGACTCTAGCTTGACAGATGATGACCGAATGCGCGCGCGCCTCAATTGGCGCGGCGCTCCCAATCAATCAACCAGACTCGGGCGATGATCGCCCTGCGACTGCAGCAGCTAGCGGTGTGCGTGTATGTGTGTGTTTGTGTGTGCCAACTCCAATTCTTCGATGCCGCAGTGCTGGGGCCGTGTGGCGCGGACTGGAGGGCGCTCGGCTGTGGGTGCAGCGAGAGCGGTTTGTGGTTTTTGTGCGTGTGGAGCCCTCGGCACTCGCCACAGGGCCGGGTAGCGGCGCGCGCATCGGCATCGCTGCCGCGAATGCGGATTTGAGGCCGCAGCCGCAGCAGCGGTTGTGGCACCCACCAGCACTACCACAGGCGCAGACGCAAGGGGCTCTCGCCCCGCGGCCTGCGTGTCTGAGCATCTGGGGCTTACCGTACGTGTTTTCCCCAAATCTTCTTTTTGTTTGCTAAAAATGCTGACGAGTCTGACATAATGACGTCGCGCAGGGCGTTGCCAAAGACAGCGAAACACAATCTGCTTGCGTGTGGTGACACGTGTTGCGAGTGGACACAAGCGACCAGCCGTGCGGTCGGGCGCGAGTGCACAGGGCAGAGACGTGTGTGTGCGTGTGGGTGGGTCAGCTGGGTGCATCTCTGTGCGGAAGTGAGTGCCTGCATGGTGTGCGCGTTGTGTGTGACGCATGCGTGTGTGTTCCCCCTTCCTAAATTCGTAATGATTTTGCATTTCGAAACAATCATGCGCGGTGGGCCTAAAGAGCACTGTTGTGGGCGTGTTGTGTGTGGGGATGGCAGGGCCGGCAGGGAGCCCAGTCCGCATGCGTGCAGGTGTGCCACGTGCCGTGCCGCGCCGCGCCCAGAGCATGGAGCTGCCTGGGTGTGCCGGCCGCAGGTGTGCCAGTGCAGGCGTGTGTTGAGCTGAGCGGGCGTGTGGCGCTTGCGGCGGCGGCGCTGGGACAGAGCGCACCGCTAAGCGCCAGCGCTCGACAGCGGCTGCAGGCGACCGTGCACAGGGCGCGCCTCCGTGTGTGTTAGAAGTAGTAGGTGTGAATAGGAGTCATATGTACATGCGAGTGCGTTCGCAAAGTGTTGACTGCTGGTGTCGTCGTCTGTGTCGTGGTGGCGCATGAAGCACCGGGGGGAACCCAATTCCTAAAGAAGCGTGCTCGCACCTTAAGAAGCCTAAAGAGGATACTCATGATTGCGTAAGCGAGTGTGAACCCGTGGGGTGTCTGGCACCACGCCTCGCAGTGCCGTACATTCTGGTGTTTTTGTGTCCGCATGTGTGTGCGCGCATGCAACGTGCCGGCACGGTACTGTGCCAGCGGATGATTCAGGGACGATAGGCAGCAAAGCACTCGCATTGCGCATGCGCAGCCCGGACCAGGCGCCATGGCGGCTGGGCCGGCGCAGGACAAAATAGGGAGATACATACATAGCTGTTGAGGATGGATGATTCCCGCATTGATGCGCGCCGTGTGTGCAGCAGATGCCGGCACCCCGCGTCGCCGTGCCAGGCTGCACGGCTGTACTGGACAAGGGTGCGTGCGACACTGCGGCGTGCGCCGGTGGCGCCACGGCCACAACGCCATTCCGGTTGGACATGGTGTGATGGTGCACCCGTGCGCGGGTGGAGGGGGACGACGCGAATTCCAGTCCCCACACCACATGTAAAATCACAAAACGATGCCAACCGCTGCACACACCACTACGCCACCCGGGAGGTCGGCGCTCCGCATGAGTCCGCACCGCGGTGACCGCCACAGTGCCACATGCTTGCGCTCGGGTAGCCACAACCAATCCAGCTGAAGCCACTCGGAAAGCGTTCGGTAGTCTTGGAGCACGCAGCTTTCGGGTTGCATTTACGCTAACCGGGGGGCTCATTTTGAGGAGTGTGCTGAATTTCCAGCCCCAGAAACATCGCCCCGCGGCGCCGGCTCCAAGTCATTCATGGCAAGCCTGTTCGAATGCGCTGCGTGAACAGGCATGTGTAGCTACGCCGCGTGACGCTGGTTTCAGAGAGCCAGGGAGCTTACACAGGGTGGGCTAGGGTGGCGATGGGCAGCGGTGTGCCGCGCTCGCCTCAGCCGCCACGTCCATGTCCCCCGCCGGTCCGTCCCAATCCACGTCCAAATGCAAGGGCCCGGCCTGCCCCGGCCTGCCACCGCCTCGGCCGCCTCCAGTCCGTCCTCTGCCATCGGCGTGTGTTGGCCCATATCACACAGGACAGCCTCTGCTGCTGTCGGCAAAGGGCCACCGTCAGTCGCCATCCGGCACGGCACGACGGCACACACCATACACACACACGCAAACACGCCACGGACCACGTTACGCGGCATCGCACACATTCTTCATATGTTTTCCCTTGTTTGCTCCTTACCACACAGCGGGTCGCCGCGCGCGGGGGCCACGCGTGTGCGGGAGCGCCCACACGGAGGCGACGGGCCAATGCGGCCCAGTCGCCCCGCCCCGCCTCCCCACCCCATCTCAAAACGTCAACAGGCGGCCACCGGCGCCCATTCGCAACGGACACGCCGGCATCAGGAGTAACCAATCAAGAGACCGCCACCTGCACACGTGCACCAACTCATAACACTAGGTCGCTTTGAGGTCTCATTTATACTGCGGAAGCACACACCGTTTGAGGGACTCAGATCCTTCGCATCCTTCCATCGCGCACCAACAACAAACAACAGGCCACTCTGTGCCCACATCCGCACAACACTCAGTCCCATACTTTGTTGATGGGGCACGCGCGCGGCCGGGCCCTGAATGCCCTCGCGCAACTGCCATGCCGGTTCTGCCAGTCCGCGACGCCCACGCCCATGCCGCCGGCGGGCTGCCGCTCACGCCATGTTCTCTACCCAGCCTGACCAACGCACCGCCCAACCACCGGGCTAACCATCACTCACCGGGTGTATTGTTGAAGCCACCGACATCATCTGAATTTGAACGTAAACTATCTTACGCTTGCAATCACGCCGGCATGGCAACCGATCGGCAGTTAAGCCATACCAAGCACGCCGCCACATTTCGCACTGCCAGCATAACGAGCGCGAACCAGTGCCACAGCCGGCCCCAGGCAGCAGGGGCGTGTGTGCACCCCTGCCCGGTGGCAGCTGTGGCAAGCGCACACACGCAGGCGCGGTGTCGTCCGCACCCTGACTTCGCAGCGCGCGCCTGCCGGACGAGTTCCACAACGTTCGTAAATTTAACGATCGTCCCTTCACTATGCTGCCCACTGCCCGCCCAGACACCGTCTCACAACCTCCTAGGACACCACCGAACCACTGCTAACCCCCCCAGTTTAGCGCTTACTCTTCCATGCAAAGACCCTGGCTTGCTGCAGCAGCAGCCCTACGTGCACCTCGCGGCACCGCCACATGAGTCCTGCCGTGCCCCCACATCTTCACGCTGCAGTGCACCCTGCCGCACCTCGCCTCAGTCTCCGAGGCGAGTTGTGCACATTACCGCAATACATAGCTGATAAAGCGAATCTCCAACTGAAATACACACGCACTGATGAAGTTCGTCTCGTTCCAGCGCTTCAGCCGAATCTCCTGACTTCATCTCCGAGGCCAGCCGCTTGCACTTGCTTGCTTGCCACTGCTTACGAGTTGTAACACACCCAACGTTCAGGCAGCCTAAATATGTTCACGACAAATGTTTCTTTCCTGGACAGCAGTTCATTCACCAAGGCATTCAGTCAGGGTTGTTTGACGCCAAGAAGGGTTCGTGCCGTGCGCCAAGGTTCAACGGGCTCATTGGCAGATTCCATCGCTGCCGCCGCGTCTTCAAAATGACGCCCCGCAGAAACATAAAAAAGGTGCCTGCCCGCCCCAGCCAGACCTACCGCACGCGCCAACGGCGGTCCGTCCCGGTCCTCCCAGCCGACCCCCAATGTGGGCGTCGGCAAGGGAGTGGCCGTTCACACACACACCGCCCCCCGCGCTCTGGCCCTGCTCGGACCTGCTCGGCCAGGCGCGACCAGGCTTGGCGCGGCTCGGTGCCCGGCAAACCTGCCCAGTGGACGCTCCAAGGCGCACCCTGGCGCTTGGAAACACCACACCATACCCCGCCCCACCCCACACCAGTAAACCACACCACACCACACTGCAACAGTAAACTACGCAATGCAATGCAGGATGATGCAGTGGCGCCAGGGCAGCCGTCGTAGTGCGGGCACACAGCGTGCCACGTGCCGTGCGTCCCCTGGGGGTAAGTAAGACCCTGCCACTGTGTGACCCAGCCGAACGCCCGCGCTGTGCTGCTGCTTGACGCACACGCACGCACACGCACTTGCGCGTGTATGTGTGTGTGCGGTCGCAGCTGCAGCTCCGAAGCCCCACGCAGCCGGCAGCCGGTTGGTTAGTTAGTTGGCGTAGCGGCCGTGTCCGGCGATGTAGGTGAACTCGCGGCGGTGCAGGGCCGAGTAGTCGTAATTGAATGCCGCCAGCACCTGCGTCAGGGAAGGGGGTAACCATCTAAGTGACACGTTTTGCTTGGTATATAATGTGAAGTGCGGGCGTGGCGGGGGGCGTGGAGTTAGAGCGTCACACACCAGACCTCCGGGCAATGGCTGATTTGGGAATTAGAAATTACTGCCATTCCTCCCGTTACAGTCGACACCTACCTGGCGAGTGGCTGTAATGGTGGGCTGCGGCGTTTGTCCCAGCACGCGCCGCGGCGAATGCGGACCCGATGACCCAAGCGATCCCTCGCTGTGCTGCGCCCGCAGCCGCGTCCCCTGCCCCTGAGCCTGCTGCGCCTGTGCCTGCGCCTGCTGCTCCAGCACCGCAGAGTGCGCGGGGTGGAAGTGGTGGTGGCGCGGGCCGCCGCCGCTGCGGCCACTGGCACTGCTCAGGCTGCTCGCGCTGCGGCGCACCAGCCCGCGGCCGTGGACGGCGCCGGCGCCGCGCAGCAGCACCTGCTGCTGCTGCTGTTGTTGCTGCTGCGAAGCCACGGACCCGCCATTGAAGTCGTCAGAGAGCTTGGACCGGCACCGCGACGGCGGCTGGCCGCCGCTGCTGCGGCCGCTCGTCATACCAGTGGCGGCGGCGGCGGCGGCGCCGTCTCCGCTGCTATCGTAGCGCGACAACCAAGACCAGCTGGTCCCGGAGTGCGCATGGCTGTAACAGCTGCCGCCGACGCCACCGCCGACGCCTAGTTCGCCGGTGCCGCAGGCGGAAGCGGCGCCGGCGTTGCGCGCACAGGCGCTGCCGCCGGCAGCACTGTTCGGCCCGCAGTAGCATGGCGCCGTGCCGCCGCCGCCGCCGCTTCCGCCGCCCATCCCGTCGTGCAGCTGCTGCCGCTGCTGGTGCCGCCGCTGCAGCACGGTCGTCGCCGCGGAGCTGATGAGCCCGGTGCCGTACCCGCGGCTGGCGGCGCCGCCGCTGCTGTCGCCGCCGCAGCGCCAGCAGATGTGGTCGCCAGCGAAAAAGGCATCCCCATCCTCATGCTCCTCGTCCTCCTGGTCCTCCCGGTCCTCCCGCCCATCGCCGACGCTGACGTTGCTGGAACGCAGCAGCAGCTCGGGCCAGCCGCCGATGGCGCCGCTGGCCGGCGGCGCCGCTGGCGGCGTCGCGGAGCCGGAGCCGCCTCCCGACGCCGAGCCGGGCTCGCCGCAGCTGCTGCCGCCGGAGGCAGTGCCGGTGCCGGAGGCGGGGCCGCGGGCGGGGCCGCGGGCGGGGGCGGGGGCGAAGAGCCGGTTTCGGTCGGCCAGGGTCCGCAGCCGCTGCTTTGATTCCTCCTCCGCTTCCAGACGTGCCTGGGGAGGCGAAGGGCCGGGGCAGGGGGCGGCGGGGCCGTGTGGTGATGCGGTGAGCGCGGAGGGGGCGTGTAGGGCACGTACACGTCACACGTTACGCGGCACACGTTACGCGGCACACCCGGACGGAAGCAACCAACGGCGCCAGCGTGCGGTCCCGCCCACCCACCAGCCCCCGGCCCCGCCCCTGCTCACCCTGGCGGCCTGCCGCTTGTCCATCCACATCTGCGGATGAGGGGGCCGACATGCGGTGGTTGCAGCAAGCGGTTGTGAGATACAGCATTATCTTTCAACTCTGCGGGCGCGATAGGCCCCGACTCTGACGAGTCGGGAACGTTCGACCGAGTCCCACCCTTCCCAGTTTCCGCCCACCGATCTCCCACCGCGCCACGGCATTGGCCCCCGCCACCCGCAGCTTCCTCACCTGCGTCCCCTTCATTGCAAGCGTCAGAAGCGCGAAGGCGAGCAGGATGGCGGTCGTGCGCGCCAAGAGAGCCAGCAAGTCTTGCGGCGTATGCTCTGCACAAGCAAAGTTCCAGGTATTATATTGATGGCGTGCACGGGAAACAAGCAGCCGCGCCGAGCGGCCCTCATGCCCACACTCACCAACTGGCCTCCGCAGCAGGTCGACCTCCATAGTGTCCCTGTACCTTCCGTCGACTGTTCCGTGTGTCCGTTTCAAGCTGAAGGAACGAAAAGACGCGCAGGGGCGTCGAAAGCAGCGCCTCTAACAAACTCGCACGCCCGACGGGCTCGCGGGCGCCGTTTCGTGAGTGCTTACGGCGCAGGAACTAAATATAAACGACCAGGACGTTCTCTAGTGACTGTAACGTGGCGGTGAGCGAAGACTGAGAGACTGGTGCTGGGTGAGCTGACACTAAAAGCGAGTATCGAGTAACTTGGGAGGGCCTCGCTTGCATGTATTCAGAGGCCATACAACTATGTCGCCATTCACAAACAGGCTATCAGTGGGATAGCGCGATCGGGGGAGATGTGGGACGAGCTGTACACAACGATTTGGCCACCTCGGTTTCTCGCAGATTTCCTCAACCTGGTTGCTCCAACCCGCGCACTATGCCATGTTTCGGACAAATCCCCCGAATTCATGCCGGTAGACGGCGGCCCCGGGCCCCCGCCCCCGGCCCCCGCCCCCCGCCCCCCGCCGCCCCCGCGCCGGCGTCACGTCGAGTTACGCCACCGAGAAGGCGAAGCAGTTGCGCAGCACCTTGTGCATTTCCCTTTGGCTGCATTCACCGCGGTAAACGTCTACAGTAACCAGCTTGCGCGCTGAGGAGGTTTGCCGCCCACTGCCCACACCGCCTGCATGTGTCTGTCTGGTCTATCTGGTGCTATACCCTGGCCGGGGCCCGGAGCGTGAGGACTGCGTGTCAGCAAACAAACTGCGGCAGCCAGCCAGCGCGCATCGGCACCGTACCGTAACCGCGTCGCACAGCC
Organism: Chlamydomonas incerta; assembly: GCA_016834605.1. Classification (NCBI taxonomy): domain Eukaryota; kingdom Viridiplantae; phylum Chlorophyta; class Chlorophyceae; order Chlamydomonadales; family Chlamydomonadaceae; genus Chlamydomonas; species Chlamydomonas incerta. The sequence continues at coordinate 835,887 of JAEHOC010000012.1, forward strand.
ACAACTCCTGCCTCTGTTGTCGTGCACGGGCTTGCTGGGTACGGGATATCATCTGTCGCCGGTGGGGCATGCCAACTCTCGTCCATTGCTCCTACCACCACACCGCATCACTCCTGCGTCACCCGCGCACGGCTGCCACCTGATCTCACATTGGACTATACACGGGGCAATCCCCAAACCCATCAGCTGGGGCAACCACCACAAGCTCCCACCGCCGACCGCCGCCAAACCGCTGTGCCGGCCTGAGGTCCCGCACCCAGTCGCGCCGCCACGGCGCCTGTGCCTCACCGCTCACCGCCGCGCCGCCGGCCCCTCCTCCACGTGCCCACCCGCCCCACGCATGTCGGCTTTCTGCCGCCGCTCCTCCGCCTCCTCCTGCTGCCCTGCGCGCGGCCCTCCCGCCTCCGCATGCTGCTGCTGCTGCCGTGCCGCGGCCGCCGCCCGCAGCGCAGCCAGGCTCCTCCGAAACCGCGTCAGCGCACCAGCCACGTGGCGGAGGGCGGCTGCCGCCCGCCGCCGCCGCCGCAGTGCATCAGCGTACGGCGCCTCATCGGAAAGCGATGCTGGCGGCGGCGGCACAAGCCGGCGCCACTCGCCTGCCGCCGCCACCACCACCTCCACCTCCTCTTTGCGGCCGCCGTCGTCCGCATGCCGCTGCTCTTGCCACTGCCGCGAGCGCATCACCTGCTCCTCCGCCTCCGCCTCCTCCTGCTGCTGTTGTTGCTCCTGCTCCAGCTCCTGCTGCACCTGCTCGTCGGCCAGCCGCGCCGCCGCCGCCTCCAGCGCCGCCTGCCGGCGGCGCAGCAGCAGCTGCTCCACGCGGTCGAGCCACAGCGGCGACGGCGCGTACCGCAGCGCCACCAGCGCCGAAACCGTTGTGGCCGCTTCGTGCGGCGTAAGCAGCGGCAGCGACTGCCCGGGGGTCGGGAGTTGGCAGCGAAGGCGCATAGGGTTCAGGGTCGCGCGGGGATGCGTGTATGAGGGTGTGTAAGCGTGTGTAGGCGTGTGTGTTGGTTAGGAACGCGGCGCCTTCGGCCAGGCGCCACCAGCCCGCCCGCACTCGCACAGCAACGTACTTGCCAACGCTCTCTAGGACACGGAACAGTACGCAAACCCCCACAAGCCCACAAGCCCGCACAAACCCGCGCCCACACACACCTCCACGCTGTGCACCAGCAGCCGCCGCATCCACTCCTCCGGCGGCCGGACGCCCAACCGCGACAGCGACCACAGCAGCACCGGCAGCGAGCGAGCCGGCCACCGGGCCGCGCCTGATCCTGACGCTGCTGCCGCCGCTACGGGTCCTCCGCCCGCCGCGGCGGGCCTGCGGCCAACCCTGCTGCTGCTGCTGCTGCTGCTGCTGCTGCTGCTGCTGCTGCTGCTGCTGCTGCTGCTGCCGCTCGTGTCGCTAGTAGTAACGCCACGGCCAGCACTGCGGTTGCTGCTGGCGCCGTCGCAGCAGTCGGGCGCTGCCTCCTGCTCATCTTCCGCCCCCTCCACGGACCGGAGCGCCGCCTCCAGCACCCGCCGCACATCCAGCCCGGCCGCCGCCAGCAGCAGCGCCGCCGAGCTGCCGCCCGCGCCCTCCTGGCGCTCCCCCGCCGCGCGCGCCTCACTGGCATTCTCCGCCGCCGACGCAACCGGCAGGTGGTGCATGCCGGATGTAGCAGTAGATCCCGGCGCGCCTGCTGCTGCAGCTGCTACTGCCGCTGCTGCAGCCGCCGCCGGTTGCTGTCGCTGTTGCTGGTCCAGCTGTAGCAACAGCACTGGGTCCAGCCAGCCCAAGTGTCGCATGCGGGCCAGGCAGTACAGCAGCAGCGCGGCGCTCTGCGGGCACAGGCGGCTGGGGGTGGCTGTAGCAGGGGCTGTTGCTGCTGCCGTCACGCCGGCGGCGCCCGAGCCGTGCGGCGCGGCCGCGGCTGCGGCTGCGGCGGCGCGCAGCAGCGGCAGTAGCAGTCCGCGGCCGGGCGGCAGGCCCAGGCGCAGGCAGCACCACAGCACCGTGGAGATGAGCTGTGGGGGTGGGTGGGGTTCCATGCATGATTACAAAAGATAAGATGACGTCGACAGGTTATTGCAGCAGATGGGGTTGTGGCGTGGGGTTGTGACGGTGTGCTGACGGTGTTGTTGGGGTCGGTGTGATGGGGTGCAGCAGGAGGGCAGACAGGCGGCGCTGTCGTCAGCGGCACGGCGGCCGTGGGTAACGGGGAGCAGCAGTTTAGACAGCCGGAGACGGACTCGGGAGAGCAAGCCGGCGACAGTGAGTTTTGGCTGAGATGAGTGAGGGGCAATGCTGCCGATGCTAGTTGATCAGTTGCCTGCCTTTGCCTTTGACATGATGAAAACTAACCTGCGGTCCTGCTCCCTCGGGCTTCTGCGGCCCCCGCTCCTGCGCACCGCCCTCTGCAGCACCCTCCACAGCCACCCCAACAGCAGAACCAGCCGCCGCCCGCGCCGCCAGCTGCGCCGCCCGCGCGCCCAGCGGCCGCAGCACGTCCGGCGGCGGCCGGTAGCGCAGCACACCCAGCGCCCACAGCACGTTGGCGCAGTGCTGCTCTCCCAGCTCCCCGCACGCCGCCGCGCCGGCCGCCGCGCGGCACAGGCGCAGCATCTGCCGCGGCGGCGGGCGCACACGCAGCTTGGCCAGCGCCCACAGCATCACCGCGACGTCGCCTGTCTGCCACTGCGCACTGGCTGCTGCTGCTGTGCTTGGAGCTGCCGGCTGTGTTGATGCGGGCGAGGGCACCGGCGGCAGTGTGTTGCGCTGCTGAATGTGTCCGGCGCGGTGCTGCGCCCGGGCGGAGCTCCGCTGCCGGCGCCCGTCAAGCTGGCGGTGAGACATGGCCCCGGGCAGCCGCCCCTGGGGCATCGGCATCGGCCCTGGCACCGGTACCGGCGCGGGCTCAGTCGGCAGAGAGCACAGCGCGCCTGACGCCACCGCCAGCACCCACGCCCGAGGCGGCCGCAGGCCGAGTGCCGCCACCGCCCACAGCGCATTACATGCGTCCTGCGGCTTGCAGCGGCTGCTGCTGCCGCTGCTGCTGCCAGCCCGGGCGCTCCAAAGCACGGAGCTGTCGCGGCCGGCGTCAGTTGCCTCCACCGCCGCCTCCGCCTCCGCCTCTGCCTCCGCCGCGGGCAGCTCGGGCTGCATCACCGCGCGGCAGCGCTCCAGGGCCGCCGCCAGCCACACCGCCGGCACGCCGTGCCGCCACCCGCCCGCCGGCGCCTCCACAGCAGCAGCGGCCGCCAGGACAGGGTCCCCGACCCGCAGCAGCAGCGCTGCCGCGTCGCCGCCGGCGCCGCCTTCCGCCCCGCCCGCGCCGCCCGCGCCCGCGGCCGGCTCCTCCTCCGACAACGCGCTCCGGTGCAGCGCTGCCACAGCCCAGAGCGACTGGCTGACGTCATACGCGTTGGCGTGGGCCATGCTCTGCATGGACGCGAGCGACCACGCAGCCATGAAGTCGCGGGAGGGGCGGTAGCGCAACACCGCCAGCGCCCACAGCGTGGTGGACAGCTGGCGCGGCGACATGCGGCCGGCAGCCGCGGCCGCCGCGGCGGCGCCGACCGCGGCGTCCATCAGCTCTCCCGACGGCCGATGGCCCAGCGTCGCCAGCGCGTGCAGCAGCGTCGTGAGCTCCTGCGGGCGTGGCGCGATTGGCAAGCGACCGCACATCAGCAACATTGCACTCATTTACGTGAAGAACAAAAGCACACATGTGCAATATGCGGCAAATGCAGCGTGATGCCCAGCGGCCCCCTATTGGTGGCTGCCGTGCGGAAACAGGCCAGGTGCCACGCACCTGCGGCGGGAAGGCGCTGAGTCGCCACCGCGCCGCGGCCGCCAGGGACAGGTGCAGCAGCCGCCGCTCCCCCGCCACATGCCAGCCGCGAGCCCGCAGCCGCGCCAGCGCCCCAAGGCACGTCGCCAGCTGGCGCGGCCCCAGCCTCGGCTCTGCGCCCGAGCCGCCCGCTGCCGACGACAGCGCGGACGAGGCTGCCGGCGCCACCATGGCTGTGGCGGCTGCAGCAGGCGTCGTAGGGCCGGGCCTTGCAAACGGCACGGCGTTGCTACTGCCGCCGCTGCTGCTGCTACAGCCGCCACCGTGCTCCGCAGCCGACCTGCCGGCCGGAGCCGACGCCGACATCAGCTGCGCCCGGTATGCCGACTCCAGTCGGCACAGCAGCTCCTGCACCTCGGCTGTAGCCGCTTCTGCAACCGCTCCCGGTCCTGCTGCTACAGCCGGCGGTGCAGGCGGCGGCGGCGGCGGCGGCAGCTGCATGGATGCCAGCTGGTTCAGTGCCGCGGTGATGTGCAGCGCGTTGGCTGTAGCTGTCACGGCAGTAGCGGCAGCAGCAGCAGCAGCAGCAGCAGCAGCAGCAGCAGCAGCAGCAGCAGCAGCAGCAGCAGCAGCAGCAGCAGCAGCAGCAGAAGCAGCAGAAGCAGCAGAAGCAGCAGGCAAGGCAGTGGCTGTAGCAGCGGTGCTGCTGCCCAGGCATGGGCTGATCACGTCATGCAGCTCGCGCCAGTCCCGGCTCGACATCAGCCGCCGCATCAGCTGCCGCGCCGCCGCCGCGCCGCCCACGTGGCCCGCCGCCGCCCGCTTTCCCGCGGAGCGAAGCGACGACGCCGGCGCGGCGTCACCGTCCCGAAGACGCCAGCGCCCCGGCCCGTCGCTCCCGCCACTGTGGCCCCAGGCGCTCCCGCCCGCGTGGCCCCCATCCCCGTAGGCCGTGCGAGGCTCCTGATCAGTCTGCCCCTGTCGTGGGCCTGCCGCTGCATCCGCCAGCGGCGCGGCTGCCGTGGCCGTGGCCGTTGCCGTCGCGATGGCTGCCGCCGCGGCGGTGTGGGCGCCGGGCCGACCTGCACGGCCGCCGGCGGGCCCCGCGGGCGCTCCCGGCACGCCGCGCCGCGGCGGCCGCTCGGCGTGCCCGCTGGCTGCCGTGCCGCCGCCCCCCGCACTGCACACCACCACTGCGGACGTTGCGGCCGCCCTCGCCGCAGCCGCTCCGAACAGCCGCTGCTCGGCACCCGCATCCGGCAGCTCTGCCCGCCGCCGCGCATGCAGCAGCTGCAGCAGCGGCTGCTGCCGCGGCGCAACAGCGGCTAGGCGACACGTGTCAGCCGCCACGTCGGCCGCGTCAGCAGCCCACGTGTGCTCCCGCGCCGGTGCAGTGCCGGCCGCAACCGCGGCGTCAACAGCGTGAACCGCGAACGACGACCGCTGCTGCTCCTGCTGCTGCTTTGCCACTCCGAACCTTTCCTCCTGGCGTGGTGGCTGCTGCCATGGCTGCCCCTCCCACACCGGCACAAGCACCGGCCCGGACTGCACACCGCCCTCCCGGACCGGAGCCGGGCCCTCGACCTCCGCCTCCGCGTCACCCTCCCGGTCGCTGTCAGAGCCGGCGTCCAGCAACTCGGCTGCTGCCCCGCGCCGAGCCCGCGCTGCCAGTCGTCCCTGTCGTCTGCTGCGCCGCGAGGCGGCTGTGGCGGTGGCCGCGCCGGCGGCGGCGTGCGGCAGCAGCAGCGCCCCAGAGGACTGGTCCTGTACCGTGCCAGGCTCCGGCGCAGCACAGCCCAACGACACGGTCACCGATGGCGACACGGACAGAGTCACAGGCACTTCGTGGCCGGCGCGGCTGAATCGAGGCACTGTGAAGCCGGTTGCGCCTGCTGCAGGCGTGAGGGCCGGCGCCGGCGCGGGGGCCGGCGGCACAGGCGCGTCGCTGTGGCCCCCCTGCTGTGAAGCCGCCGGGAAGCCAGCCCAGGCGCGGGGCTGCCGGGCTGGTGCCGCCGCGCTGCGCCGCCTCAGGTGCTGCGTGCGGTCGAGCTGCGATGGCGAGCAGGAATGCGGGAGGCAGCTGCCAATCAGTTGAAAGGTGTGTTGGAAGGCAGCAAGTGGTACCACGCACGCCCGGTACCAGGCACACCCTAGGGCGCGCTTGCTGACAATCCTTGCCCCGCCGAGGGAAAGCGGGCATGCATAAGTTGGGGATGGTGGCGAAGCGGAGCTTACCTGGGGGTCCGTCGCGAGCGCGGAGTCGCCCGGCTCAGCAATCGCTCGCACGGACGCATCCGGCCGCTGACGGGGAACTGCCTGCTGTGCCACGCACCAAGCAGGTGGCCATAACACGCTTGTATACTGCTGATGAATGCCATGTCGCTGGCACGTGCAGCGAGGCGGCAGTGTTGCGCTGTGCGGGGCGAGCATCCTTGCCCACCCTGCTCCCCCGTTGCGACCAGCGGCCGCCGCTGAATGTTACACTCTACACATGTATTTCTGTTTGCGTCACGACGCACAGGTGGTTTTGGGCTGCTGAATGGAGGAAGCTGCCGCCCTGCGCAAGCTTAAAGCTCGGGTGCTAATCCATTTCCTATGCTGCCATGCTTGCAATGCTGGAGGACAAGTAAGAAAGTAGCGCGTTCACTGCAGCGACGTGAGATAAACTGGTTGTATATTTTTTGTGCTGTCACGTCGCCTGCACGGGTGCAGCTGCGTGAGCAAGTGGAAATAACAGTTCTTGTGATAGCTAGAGACTACAAAATGTAAAGTGCAGGAGGTCGCAAAAGGGCGCGATGGCTATCGGGGCAGCGTGCCGGCAGTCCATGCAGCTGAGGCTGGCTGAGAGGACCCTGGGGCACCTCACAACCTTTGCGCTGGAGGAGGGTGACGTGGGCGTGGGCGGCAAGCGACACAGTACCCAGATTTCAGTCAAGTTGTCACGCCGGCCAGCAGCAAACCTACAGACGCGCCCCTTCGGCAGCGCCCAGCGGCTGGTGCCCTCCCCCCCCCCCCCCCGCGCCCCCACCGGCCCACGCCGCGCCTCTACCACCTGCGCTCAAGCCAACTGACAACGCACCATTGTATGCCATCCTCCAACTTTCCAAACAGCCCAACGTGGGCGTCTAACATCAGACTCTCTATCACTGTACCTACACGTAACCTTGCTTCAGTACGTACATTCCTGCATGCCCCCACCCGCCCCCGGGTGTAATCCATCATACTCTCTCGAACTGTACCTGCATAGAACATTTTGCTTTTGTACATTCCTGCATGCCCCCGCCCGCCCCGCCTCCGCCTCCATCCCTGTCCCCAGGCTGCCTCCATCCCCGTCTCCATCCTACCTCCATGGCCCAGCCTGCTGCCGTCTCCGTCCTGCCCTTCACATGAAGCTGCCGCCATTGACCTCCAGCACCTGCCCCGTCACGTAGCTGCTGAGCGACGGCGCCGCCAGCGCCAGGATCGTGCCCGCGGCCTCCTCCGCGCTGCCCACGCGCCGCAGCGGGATCTGGCCCTTGATGGACGCCCTGTGCGTGTGCAGCAGGGGCGCAGGCGGGCAGGAGGTTATGTTTTGGGGTCGGGTCGTGGTGGTGTGGTGGCGGGGGTTGGTGTTGGAAATGGACCCTGGAATCCGATGACCAGTTGCAATCTTAGCGGGGTTCGTGTTGGTGTGATGGCTGTTTGGCTGGCGTCTCCACCTCTCTCGCTCTCTCGCTCGCTGGCGCGACTCACCAGTAGTTGTCGGCGGAGGGGATGCCCAACTTCACCTCCTTGCCGCCCACCTGCACACACACACACACGCAGGCCTTGTGATCTCTAACACACGCAGGCACAGCGGCACGCAGGCACAGCGGCGGCACTCAGGCGGGCGTGGATTTGTGTGTGCCGCCGAGGCCACCCACACATTGCAACAGAACTCCTACACAACGGCAAATCAGACGCCCCGCGACATGCGCGAACCGGTTCTCGCAAGCATGGGGTTTGGCTTTGCCAGAACTGCCCGCCACCCGGGCCCACCGCCACCCGGGCCCACCGCCACCCCGCCCCACCACCACCCCGCCCCACCACCACCCCGGCACCCGGCCACCCCGCCCACAGCCACCCCGGCACCCGGCCGCCCCGGCACCCGGCCACCGCCGCCCCGCCCACCACCACCCCGCCCACCGCCACCCCGCCCACCGCCACCCCGCCACCCCGCCACTGCCGCCCCACCTGGATGCTCTCGCCGCCCTCCTTGGCCCGCGTGAGGCGCGTGTCGATGAGGCCAAAGGCCAGCGCGTTGCAGCGCACGCCGAAGGGGCCCCACTCCTTGGCCACGGCCTTGGTCAGGCCCACCACGCCGGCCTTGGCGGTGGCGTAGTTGGCCTGGCCCGCGTTGCCGTGCGTGCCGCTGGTGGAGCTGATGTTGATGATGCACCTGGCCGCGCGCACGGGGCACGGGGCAGAGGCGGGCGTAGTTCATTCCAGAACCTTAAGCAACCCACCGAGTGATCCCAAACCAAGGAGGAGGGGGGTCCATGCTTGACGTATCAAGACGAGGTGATGTTGACAGGGTGGGGCGGGCAGTGCAAAGGGTGCGTGGCAGGGGCGACGGCGCGTCGGCAGGTGCAGGGCGGGGCGGGGTGCGGCGGCAGACGGCACCCGCCACCTGTGCCTGCGTTGCCGTGCCGGCTTGCGTCATGCCCTGCCAGGTGCTACTAATGCCCAACGAATGCGCTCCCTCTGCTTTATTTGCTTGGTGCAAACACCATGCCGATAGTCCATATCTCAACACAAACAACCACGGAAACCGCCGCGCGGCCGCACCTGGGCTTGGGCCGCCCGGTGCGGTCCGCCTCGGCCTTGCCGGCGTCGCGCATGGCCGGCGCCGCGGCCTGGATGAGGCGGAAGGGCGCGGTGCAGTGCACGTCCAGCATGGCCGCCCACTGCTCCGGCGGCATCTTGTGGATCACGCCGTCCCATGTGTAGCCTGCGTGCGTGCATTGCAGCGCACAGCCGGGCCCGTCGGCGGGGGCGGGCGGGCGGATTCCAGTCGGGGGTATTATGTTTACCGGTGCAACGCTAACAGCCTGCGACCTCCAGCCTGTGCAATGCCCCATCGCGCCCGCCACACTCACCGCACGCTACCACCGCCGCTTACCACCGCCCAACACCACCACAGCACCGTGCCACAGCACCCACCCACCCGCCCCCACCCACCCACTCACCACCACGGCACCCGCCCCCCACCCCACCACAGCTCACCACCGGCCACCGCTCACCCGCGTTGTTGACCAGGATCGTGAGGTCGCCGAATGCGCGCAGCGCCTCGGCCACCGCGCGCTCCGCGAAGCCGGCCGCCGTCACGTCGCCCGCCACCGCGATGGCGCGGCCGCCCGCGTCCTGGATGGCGTCCACCACCACCTGCGCCGCCTGCGCGTGTGCGTGCGTGTGCGCGTGTTAAAACAACAAAACAAGACGGACCAAACCCGCCAAAAACACGCGCACGCAGTTACATACAGATACCTGCGTGTGCGTGTGTGCGTGCGCGTGTGTGCGTGTGCACGTGTGCGTGTGCGCGGTTGGAGGGGTGGGTGGGCGGGCGTTGGTGGGGCGTAGTGGGGCGGGGTGGGTGCTTTGCGTCGGCGGCAGGCGGGGCGGTCGAGCGCGGCTGGTGGCGAAGGGCCGCTGTGCACTCAGGCCTCTCGACAACCCCCTCCCCTCACGGCACGGCACCCGTACACGCCCGCACACCACCACACACACCACCACGCACCACCACACACGCGCCACCCCACGCCACCGCCACGCACCGCCATACACGCGCCACCCCACGCCATCCCAACACACACACACACACACACACACACACACACACACACACACACACCTGCTCATCCAGGTCCGCGCACACCACCGCCGCGCCGTGAGCCGCCATCAGCTTCGCGGCCGCCTCGCCGATGCCCTTGCCCGCGCCTGGCGCCGTGGGGGCGTGGGGGCGTGGGCGCGTGTCGAGGCAGTGAACACACATACGCATGTGGCGAGTGGGTGGCGAGCAGGCTGCGGGTGCGGTGCGGCCGCCCTGCCGACTGCCAGGACGCTGTCGTCACTCAGCCTGTGGCATCGCACGTGCGCGCCGCCAGCACCCCTGCTTCTCGCGGCGGTTGATGCATCTGGCGGTCCGCTCCTCCGCCGTGGCTCGTGACCTTTCGGCGGCCCTCGTCCCCCCTCTAACACACATACACGCCTCCCCAATATATCCCCCCAACCATCCCGCACCTGTGATGATCGCCACCTGCCCCTCCAGCAACCGCGCGGGCGTTGCGGAGCTGGAGACACCGCCAGCGCACGGCGCCGCGCTCAGCGGCCCCGCGCGACCTGAGCTGCTCGCGCCAAGATGGCCGGCAAGCACCGCCAGGCGGCGCTGTGGGCAGTCCATTATAGTAACCCGGTTTGGCGACGGATTAGGTGGAGCCGACGCGCGTTGTCAGGGTTTTAAGACAGATGCTTCGCGGGCTCGCGATTGGATGCAGCTAGCACGTATATTTATGTGCGGCAAGTTGCAATTAGGTATTGGGAGCGTCGGCAAGAGTCGCGGACATTTGCGCAATCGTGCCGCGATTCCCAAACGACGAGCGGGCCAAAGCCAACACAACGTAAAATCACATCCATCATTAGAGCACTCAACAAGAGCTCAGACCCTTTCACCCCGGCGACGGAAGAGAGCTTCTGAACGACCCGCTGTCGGGACCGGCTTACAGCAATCGCTACGCATCCTTAAATCACGCACATACGCGTGCCTTGATTGATACCTAGTTGCGGAGGAGCAGCTGCTCGTGAAAGCCTCCCGAGCAATCAGTTCGCGTCTGCACGTCTGAAGTACTCACTGCGACGTGCTTGGGGCAGCATGGCAACAGCAGACATCACGGTGAGCCAGCTGGGGCCGGGCATGTCGAGCTCTCCACGGCACGCTGTCTCCGGCTGTGGCCCGTGCTGCCGGGTCCCCACCGGCTGGCGCACGCACATAGCTGCCCAGTCTTGCTCATGCTGTTACACGAACGCCCTCCGCGACGCAGTTCACGGTGGGGCTGTTGGAGAAGCTGGCCGGTATCAAGAAGCGGGAACCGCCTGCGGCCAAGCCGCTGGTGCCGCGCTCGGCAGCCATTTCGTGAGTGGCCGGGCGCCCAGCCGCTGCCCCCACGGACGCACGCGCCGCAACGACGACGCTCGCCTCAGCGCAGCCAGCTAGTCCTGCTGGCTTCCTGGCGACTGCGTGGGGATATCCATCCATGCACGCAGCATCTGGCGTTGTCAAGGCACAGAGAGAGGTGCACGCCATCCTGCACCAATTGCCAACCGCCCCCGCCGCAGGCTGCCGACGCGGACGCCCTTCTCGCCGGATGCTGCCCGCCTGGTGGCGCAGGACGCGCAGCTGTCCCGACAACTGCAGGTGGGCGTGGTGGGCGCGTGCGGGGGAGGACAGCAGACAAGGGGAGGGGCCGGGCTTAATGTGATGGGCAGATGTGCTAAATGTGGTACGGTGGGCAGCGAGAGCGAGTGTGTGACACACGGCTGCACCTGATGGGGATAGGGATGGGGATGGGGATGGGGATGATCGTATGGTGGACGTGAGCGTGGCTCCGCACGATGTCGGGGACGGCACGGAAGCGACACACAGAATCCACCGCCGACTGCGCCTCCCGTGTCCCTGACTGCCTCTGTTGCCGTACGCCAACCGCGGGAGCTCACGTGCACCCACGCCCGGAACCCTCTTAAGCCGCATTCATTCTGAACCCCTCCACACGTGTGCACACACGCGCACACACATGCTCACACGCACACGCACACGCATGCCCCCCTGGCCGGTTTGGGTTCTCTTGGTCGATTCGCTTCGGTTTCTGGAATAAACTACCCCCCCCACACACACACACACAGTCCACTCGCGAGGTGGCGGGGCTTCTGGTGAAGCACGAGGAGGCGGAGGTGGCCAAGATGACGGCGCTGGCGGCGGACATGCTCAAGCAGTTCAGGTGCGGGCGTGTGTGTGGGCTGTGTGTAGGTGGTAGTTTCTTCCAATTCCCAAATCAACCATTGCCCACCCCAATTGGGTGGGTGGGAGGGGGGGCCATTTGCGCGCCGGGGCGGCGGCGATCACGGCGTGATACGGGCTTGGAGGAGGCAGCAGGTGGTGGCCGAGGAGCGCGGGGCTCGGCAACGGATTCGGAAGAGAGTCGGTCAGGGAGGTCGGGGCTGGCCAGCTGCGGCAGAGCGGGTGGCCGGACGTGATGCGGACGACCTGATGCCGGCCTGCTGAGCTGACCGGTGGTCCGCCCGCCGCCCGCCCGCAGCGTGAGCACCAAGCCGCTGCCGTGCCAGACCGAGTCGGCGGCGTGCGTGCAGTGCTTCCAGGCAAACACGGCGGTGAGTGCGTGCCTGGAGGAGGAACCCAGGGGTGGTACGCCGGCGTGCGAGGCCACCCAGCGTGCGGGGCCCGGGCTGGGCCCCTGCGCGACCCGGACCAGACCCAGGCGAAGTGCGCGCAAGGGGATGCAGCGCACACGGGCATGCCATGCAGTGCGCGGCCTCGCCGTTCGAGTGCCTTTGAGTGCCCGTCGTGCCCGGCGTTTGTTGCTGACGCGCACTCCGCACTCCCGCCCACACGTGCGGACATGGGCAACCTGCAGGAGGCTTGGAAGTGCACTGGGGTGGCGGAGGCCTACCGCCAGTGCGCCACCGCCGCCTTCACCCACAGCCGCGCCGCCGCCACCGCTCCGGCCACCGCCGCCAGCGGGTGAGGGCGGGCGGCGTGGGGCAGGGGCAGCGGGCAAGTCGTGTTGCGGGCACGAGGCTGAGGGTGGGCGAAGAGTGGCTGAGCGCGAGAGGGGGTGATTGCGTGGAGGTGGCGGGAATGGACGTCGTGGTATGAACCGGCTGGTCGCACGTGTGTTTGTGGGTGTGACGTTTGAATGTGGGTTGCATTCGAGTGAGTGTGCGGTCGATGAGGGCTGCGGCGCGCAGCGGGGCAGTCCCGCGCGCAGCAGCAGAAGTGCAGAAGCGGCAGGGATGCAGAGAGAGACACGGCGCCGTGGGAATGAGGTGGAGGCCTTGGTTGCATTGTGGCGAGGGCTGCTGACTGAAGCGGGTTTACGTGCGGGCGGTTGACGCAGCACAACCAGGCAGCCGCAGCCGGCGGACATTGTATGACAGGGCTGCCGGGTGCCGGGTGCAGCCCTGGTGTAGTGTAAGGAACCGTACTTCGGTGGGGTTCGAGGTTGGTGGCAGGGGTTGGTGGCCCACCCGCCTTGAAGAACGGTTTCGTGTGCGATGGAGCTGGGCACGGGGCAGTGTGGCGACGTCCCGATCGCGAGTGGCTCATCCCCGGACCTGGACACAGAATGCACAAGGCTAGGCACTGGCGTGCGAGCGTGAACCAGCGTGAACACTTTCTTCCGTCCCTGGTCACGCATACGGTATTCGCGTTCGCGTTTCGAAAGCACTTCGTCCCTGTCTGTACCGCTTCATGATGGGGGCCTGGGCTAGATCTGGGGTCACTGGGTGTCGTGACGGGTCCGGCGCAGTGGGGCACACTCGCCGTTGGGGATATGCGTTAATGCGCCGGCCCCGCTGCTCCTCCTCTCATCTCTATTACCGTGGTGCCGATGATGTGGCGCGAGGGGTGCCCACCCACCCGGGTGCGGACTGCGGACGCGAAGCACGCAAGCACTGCGCAAGCAGACAATGTCAGCTGACAAACTGGCACATGTGGTGCTGCCGTGCTGCAGCCCATAGCAGTACAGCAAGCGCATTATGATGCACCAGGTGGGAAGGAGGTGGGAGCGAAAGGGGTGGCAGGATCTACGGTGTTGCGATGTGTGCGCACGGAGCCGTGCAGGTGCTTCAAGACAGACTTCGCCGCTGGAACCGCACCCGGGCGCACGATCGGATCGGGGCGGCTATGAAGCCCCTGGTGGTGTCCACATTAGTGTCGCAAAGCGTGTGATTGGGGCCAGCCCCAGCAGCATGCGAACGCACAGTAACATCGTGGCCGAGGGCGGAGGCACCGCAGCGCGAGGGAGTGGCGTGCCTTCCGACCGAGGTCACGAGTCTCAAAGACGATGTTACTTTGCGCGGGGCTGTGACATGCAAATTGATACGAATGCATTAGTGGGCGTTCGCTGAGTAAGCGCGGGCTGTTTCGGCAGCGATTGGGCAGGTCGGCCATGGGCAGGGCGTCGCGACACTTTGCAGCTCGCGGCACTGACTTCTCTCCCTTTCCTGCACAGGGACCTTAGTTGGCCCTTTAAAACATCTCCGGGGTATCACCGCCCCGACGTGAGTCTAGGCTTAGCTTGCTCTTGGGAAATCGACCTTCTTTGGACGCTCGCTCATTTACACGCTCTGTTCGCGCAGCAATATGGATCGCGACAAGCTCATGAAGATGGCCGGTGCGGTCCGCACCGGCGGCAAGGGCTCCGTCCGGAGGTGCGGCGGCTGGAGGCGCGCTCGGTGCACTGCTTTTGGGGTCAGCGCTGACGCGCGCGCGGCGTGTTGCAACGTGCAGGAAGAAGAAGGCCGTGCACAAGACCACCTCCACCGACGACAAGCGGTTGCAAAACACCCTCAAGCGCCTGGGCGTGAACACCATCCCCGGCATCGAGGAGGTTAACATCTTCAAGGATGACAGCGTCATCCACTTCGTGAACCCCAAGGGTGGGTCCCACAGGCCGCAGGGGCCGCAGGGTAGGGCCATTGGGGCGCAAGCCGGAGGCACCGACTCACGGCACTATTATGTTCACTCGCAGTGCAAGCGTCGATTGCCGCCAACACCTACGTCATCAGCGGCCCGTCGACCCAGAAGAGTAAGTGCGCAAAGCAACTGGGTGGGAGGGAGGCGCCAAAGAGCCACGCTGACGAGCATTTCTCCCGCCGACAGAGATCCAGGAGCTGCTGCCCGGCATTCTGAACCAGATGGGGCCAGACAGCCTGGTGCACCTGAAGAAGATGATGCAGCAGGTGTGGCGATGCGGCTTTGAGGCGTTCTGCGCAAACGGGGCTGGTGCCGGCGCAATGCGCCTTGTCGGGCCGTCGCCCATGGATCGACACAGGTCAATATTTTGTTCACGTGCTAATTTTGCGTGAACACTGCATCTGCGCGCAGCTGGGCGCTGGCATGCCCGGTGGCCTCGGCAGCATGCTGGGCGGCCTCGGCATGCCCCCTGCCGGCGGTGCCCCCGCCGCTGGCGGCGACGACGACGGTGAGGACGCGCGCAAGCGAGCGAGGACGGAAGAAGGCAGCGGGGGGTGAAGCCTAGGAGTACCGTCGGGGCCGTGCGGACGCTGGAGGGAAGCTGGGGTGCGGGGTCGGGGCCGCCCCCGGGGGCGTGGGCCCGGGGGTGCGGCCAGGTCCGCTGGCAGCGTCTGCCAGTCCGCGCCTCTGGCGCCATCTGGCGGATGTGTGTGCCGCTGACACATACCCATGTGTCCACGTCCCACGTCCAATTATCCACGTCCTTTGAACAACAACATATCCTCTTGAACGAACAACAACAACACCATGTGTTATCCATGCTGCTTGCAGACGTCCCCGACCTGGTGGACAACTTCGACAACGCCGCGGAGTAAAGCGGCGCGCCACCGGCGTGCCGCGGCCTGGCGCCCCGCCTCCGCGACGGCGCGGCTCGCTCCGCGGCGCCGTCGGCGTCCGCGGTGGGGAGCTAGCAGCCACGGGAGGCGCGGGCGGACAGGACAGGCGGATGATAGACGGCTGCAGCAGTGGGCGCGGCGGGTGTGGGCTTTGTGGGCGGCGGCCGGAGCGGCAGCGGCGGCGGCAGCGGCTGTCGCGCAGCAGAGATGCGGCGGCGGCGGCAGCTGTGTTTGCCGGCGGCCCGGTCGGCTGGGGCGGATGTGTGTCAGGACTCAGGAGCAGCAGCTTCGGGGCGCATCGGCGGGCGCCCAGCAGCAGCAGGAGCCGCGGCAGCGGCTGCTGCGGGCGCGATGCGGAGCGGGCGCAGCTCGCTTCCACAGCGCCTTGCGGGCGGAGGGCAGGCGCTGATGCGGCGACCTGGCAGGCACAGCCCCACGAGCAGGAGGATTCGCGCACGCGCGTCTGCACGAAGGCGCGGGACGCGCGTGCCGGCTGCGGCAGCGGCGGCGAGAGCAGCGGCTGCGGCGGTTGGGGCGGAGCCCACGGCGGCGCGCTAGCGGCGCGCGCGTCTATTATATTTGCGTTTGTGTTGAGTTTTACCGGAACCATTTGGTGGTGGGAGTGTAGGGAAGTGCATGGCGTAGCGCCTGGCGGCGGCTGTGGTGGCGACACCCCAGGCCGCGGCGGTGTGTATGCATGGAGGCGGGAAATGGGCGGCTGGCGCCGTGCGGGTCGGAGGAGGGCCCGCGCTCAGCGCACCCTGAGCGGCGGCGGCCCCCGACGCTGTGCACCCAGGGGCGGGTCCTTCCCGCCGTGCGCCCCTGCCCCCTAGCCTGTGGGCGGCGGGAGGCCCGTGCCTGCGGCTGCTGCAGCGTCGGGCGGTTGCGGCGCCCACTGCGGCCGTGTGTCGGGTTGACGAATTGCTTGTGTCAGCCAGCGAGGCGCGCCTTCAACCTTGGAAGATAGGGGCCGACCGGCACACGCGCTGCATGGGTGGGTGGAGGAGGAGTCTATTTTGCGGGGGGCCGCGCGGCTAAGCCGGCCCCGGCCGGCGGCTCTCCCGGGTGCGTGGGATGACTGCGCCTCGCTGTAACGGTGTTGGAGCACGCGGCGGTTCTGTCCGTGTCTGTGTGGCGTGTCAGAAGCGCCGTGCCATGCGTGTGCCTGCCCAATCCGCGGCTTACTGCTGTCAGCACCCAGGGCACGGAATCGGGGGCCGGACCAGGGGGGCCTGGGCAGCTGGGCCGGATTGCGGGGGGCACGCACGTGGGACTGTGGGGGCCTGGGGGGCACGTGCCGGATGCGCAGGGTCCACCAGCCGGGGAGGGGGTGGACACGTGAGCAGCTGGCAACTGTGCAAAGCGAGGCAGAGGGGGCCAGACGGGCGCAGCACCAGCAAACAGCGATCCCTGCGACAGCCGAGAGCAGGTGAGAGTGGGCTATCGGCACCGTGGCAGGGTGGCACATGCTGGTCACTGGTCAGGAGCCCAGGACACAGCCGGGGACGGGCAAGCGTGGTGCGCTTGGGCCCGAAGCCCAGAGGTACACTTGTCGGCGAGGCGTGACCTGACTGCTCACGAGACGCCGTCGTGTATGTCAACCCGCGCTCCCCCCTCATCCATGAACCGGGTTGTCACCACGCAGTGTCCGTCAGTGGTGGCGAGTGACAGGCGCGCCCTGCCGCCCTGCCGCGGCCCGCCCCGCCCCGGCCCCCACCACACACACACACACACATCCCGTGCCGCGCCCCGGCCGTGGCCCCAGCAGGCGCGGGCTCGGCATCACCCAGCCGCGCACGCTCGTCATCACTCACCGCCACACGCTCCCAGCCATTCCTCCCCACACACACGCAATGACGCAAGCGTGCACACCGTCATGCGGCCGCAGCGGTGAACCCTGGGAGTCCGGGCTTTGGGAATGAACTACTCCCTGACACCCGCTCAGCCCCCAATCCCACACGCACGGTGCACGCTCCCCGCCTTCCCTCCATACACACTCCCCGCCTTCCGGGACACACGCACGCATCATCACAGACCTCGTCCCAGCACATGACGCCACATCACATGCCTCACCACATGAAATTACCGGTGACCAAATTACCAGCGATTAAACAACCGGTATTGCACGCACATCACATCACACCCAACTAAATCACATCAGGTTGTACAGATCCTCCAACCCTTTGCGCAACCGGTCTACATCCCCCAGCCCCGCCGCCTTGCCGCCACCCTCCACCTCTGCCGCCGCCGCCTCGCCCTCCTCCTCCTCGTCCCCGCTGGACAGCTCCAGCCGCGGCAGCGAGCCCACCAGCTCGCCGGCGGCCTCCTCCTCCCGCACCAGCTGCACGCCCAGCTCCGCCGCCATGGCCTGCAGCGCCGGCACCTCGTCCGGCGTCACCAGCGTCGTCACCACGCCGCCTGGGGGTGGGGGGGCAGCGGCGGCGGCGGCAGGTGCAGGGCGCGGGAGGGAGGTGATTGTGATGAAACGCGGCAGGTAGTAAGGTGCGTTAGGGAGGATCATGAACGCCCAGTGCACCAGAAACCTGGCGCCACCCCTCCCACGCCCCGACCCGCACCACCCATCCCACACCCTGCCCCGCCCCTCCGCCACCCTCACACCCCGCCCCTCCCCCACCCTCACACCCCGGCGCCGCTCACCGGCCGTGGACCCGATGCGCCCCGCGCGGCCGGCGCGGTGCAGGTAGTTGGTGGCGTCGGGCGGCGGCCCCAGGCTGTACACGTGGCTCACGGCGGGCAGGTCCAGGCCGCGCGCGGCGGCGCCGGTGGCCAGCAGCAGCGAGGACTTGTGGTCGCGGAACGAGTGCAGCGCGCGGATGGGGTTGTAGGCTGCGGGCGTGTGTGCGTGCGGCGCGGTGGGGGCGGGGGGACGGTGGGGAGGCGGGGCAGCGGTGGTGGGGCGGTGGGGCAGCGGGGGCAACTGGGGAGGTGAGCACCAGCCCAATCCAAGACCAAATCCCACCAACATAGGGAGGCCGGGGTGGGGTGCGGGACGTGGTGGAGGGGACAGCCGGCGCCGCCGCCACTCACCGAACATGTCATCAATGGACTTCATCGCTTCCGCGAACGTCTCTGCCGCCGCGTCGCCGCCGCTGCCGCCAGCGCCGGCGCCTTGCCCTGGCCCCCCTGGGCCCGCCGCCGCACCCGCGCCCGCGCTACTGCTGCTGCTGGCGTTACCACCGCGGCGCGCGTTTCGCCGCAGCGCCGCGGCGTTTAGCTCCGGCGGCGGCCAGGAGCCGGCGGAGGAGGAGGAGCCGGCGGCCGACGGCGAGGAGGAGGACGAGGCGGAGGAGGAGGAGGTCGAGGGCGCGTCGTCGTCGATATCCTTGGCGAGGATGGTGCCTGTCGCCGAGGGATGCGACACGTCAACTCGTCGCCGTCGGGCCCCAACGTTTCGACACGGCGATTACTTGACGCCCAGCCCCTGCAGTCCTGCCCCTGCTGTCGCGCTTGCGCTCGCTGCCAACACAGCCGCGCCCGCTGTCGTGTGATTTCGTGCCCTCGCGCCCTCGCGCCGTCACACGCACACTCGCCCACTCACCCGGCGGCACCAGCACGGCCATACGGTGGTCGGTCCACAGGCTGGACTGCAGCGGCTCCGCCACCGCCGCCGCCTCGGCGGGCGTGTTCACGAACAGCATCACGCGCGCGGGCGCCGCGTCCGCGTCCGCCGCCGCCAGGTCGGCGCGCAGGGAGCGCGCCAGCGCCGCCAGCCGCCGCTCGGGCTCCACCACGATGTACCTGCAGCAGGGCGGCGGCGGCGGTGTTTGTGTGTGCGCGTGTGTGGTGTGTTTGTAAGGCGTGTGTTGGAGAAAACGGAACGAAGCGCGCCCGAAAATGCGCCGTTACTTGACGATGCGTGTGGGTGTTGGTAAGACGCACGCGCGCACGCGCACGTGCACGCAAGCCGTGTGCACACACACGCACACACCGACACACGGACACACGGGCGCACACGCACCTGTGCGACAGGTTGCTGGGGATGGTGCCCTCCTTGCCCACACGGATGCTGACCGGCTCCTGCGCGCGCGCATGGAAAGGCCGAGCGCGTGAGAGGTCACGAGCGACCCGACGAGCACCATACCACACCGCACCTACGCCGAATCCAAGCCAAGCCATGAGCATCCGTTGAGGGGATGCATCCGGGCACCGCACCGCACCAAAGCCCAGCCCAGCCCAGCCAGCCCCTCCTCCTCCCCAACACCCGCCCCACCTCCAGCCAGCCCTTGTGGATCGCCTCCTCCAACACGTCCTGCCGCTGAGTGGCGCCCACGAACACCACCTGCCGCCGGGGGGGAGGTGGTGCGGGAGGAGCAGGAGAGTGAGGGAGCAGGGGGAGAGGGAGAGGGAGTGGGAGTGGGAAAACGCCCGAGGCAGGCGGCAGGGCGCGCTGTCGGGAAGGGAGTCCGCCTGGCTGCGACGCCGCGCTCGGTGCGGCCACCACAGCCCGTGTGTTCAAGGCAGCCGCACCACACTGCCCATGGCCCGACGCCCGTTGGGGCTGAACTAACCATACCCCAAACGCGCCCACCTGCGGCTTCTCGCCGGCGCTGTCGCCGGCGCTGCCGCGCCCCGCCGCCGCCGCCATGAGCTGCTCCATATCGTCCGGGAAGGCGTTGAAGCACTCATCCACCTCGTCCACCGCCAGGACCTGGCGGCGTGTGTGTTGTGTGGGTGGTGGTGTTGGAGAGCACAAGGGAAAAACACAAAAACCTGTATTCTTGAAGTGTGTGCGCGTGTGCCCGCGCCCGCCCGCATCCCACACCATCCCCACCCACACCCGCCAACCTCCCCGGGCCCCCCGAACCTCCCCGCCCCACCCTGCTGCTCACCCGCAGGTGCGCCAGCAGCTGCCCGGCCGGCTCCGGCTCCCGCACCGCCTCCATGATGGCGGCGGGCGTGCCCACCACCAGGTGCACCTGAGCGCGTGGGGCGGGGCGGGGCGTGCGTGGGGCGTGTGTGTGGGCGTGTGTGGGCGCGTGTGGGCGTGGGTGGGCGGCGGTGTATTTCAGCGCATAACGGTGTGCGCGGGTGCGCCCGGGCGCTTGCGCTCGGCCTGCTGCCGGAGAGAGAGAGAGAGAGAGAGAGCGACGGGAGAGTTGAGGTAACAAAGTAAAATCCGCACTCCATGCGCACTCCATCCTTGCCACTGCCCCTCCCCACAACCGCCGGCTGCCCCCCCCTCCCCACCTGGTTCAGGTAGGTGAGGCTGGACTTGGCCATCACCACCTCCTCCTTGGTCAGCACGCCGCGCACCTGCGCCGCCGCGTGCGTGCATCAGTGTGCGTGTGTCAGTGTGTGCTACGACTTTGGGTGTGTGCGTGTGAGCGCAAAACGCAAGGCGGGAACGGCGAAGCACGGAGGCGTTGCGCACTTGCTTGACTGAACAAGCCCTTTCCGCCCCGGGCTCCTGCCCCTGCCGCCCTGCCTACAGAGCCACACACCCAACCCCCCACACACCCAACCACACACACCCAACCACACCCAACCCCACCCGCCCAACCCCCGCGCACCTTGATGCCCTTGGGCCCGAAGTAGGTGAACATGTTGGCGGCGTCGCCCGGCCGCCCGCTGCTGATGTTGCCGCCCAGCAGCTTGAAGGCCAGCAGCGCCACCTGTCCGGGCGGGTGTGGGTGTGGGTGGGGTGAGGGGTTGTGAACACCATCCCAAGCTAAATCCAACCAAACCACGGGGGGGGAGGGCGGTGTGTGTGAGGGGTGGGTGGGTGGGTCGGGGCGATGCCATTCATGGATAAGCATGGCGAGGTGATGTTGGCAGGGCGTTGCAACAGAGATGGTGTTCGTCGGCACCCTTGTGGTTTGGTGCGGAAGGCGTATCGCCGCATGGCACGCAACCCCGCCCCTACCCCTACCCCCACCCCCCGCCCACCCCACCCGCTCACCTGCACGCCCAGCTCCATAGTCGGCACCACCAGCACCGCCTGGGGGCCCTGTGTGTGTGTGGAAGGAGGGAGAGGGGGAGGCGCACGTGCATGGCGGGTGGTACGTTGTTGTGCTGTGTTGTGCGGTGGGACCCACTCTACCCCCACACCCCACACACACCCCACCCGCTCCCCCTCTCCATACTCCACCCACTCCCCCACCACCACCATTGAATTGGCAATGGTTGATTTGGGAATTGGAGATAACTATCCACCCCACTCCCACCTCCCCACCCCCACCTCCCCACTCCCCCCCCCCCCCACACCCCACACACCCCACACACCCCACACCCCGCCTCCCACTCCGCGCCGCACCTTCATCTGGTCCAAAAATATGTCGGGCGGGTAGCGCAGCCGCGCCAGCAGCGGCAGCAGGAAGCTGAGCGTCTTGCCGCTGCCGGTGTCGCTGCCGACCACGCAGTCCGCGCCGGACAGCAGCACGGGCGCGGCGCGCCGCTGCACCTCTGGGGGGGTTGACGGGTCGGGTTTGGGTTGGGTTTGGGTCCGTGCTGTGTCATGGGAAACCCACATCCCACATCCGCACCACGCCACACCACGCCACACCAAACCCACACAATCACACAAACGCCCACGCCCACACCCCCGCCCAGCCGCCCAGCCCCTGGCGCTCACCGGTAGGGAACCTGTAGCCCAGCCGCATGGCGCGGTCGCCCAGCCACTCGGGCAGGCCGGTGGAGGCCCAGTCGATGCGGCTGGCGGCGTCGGCCTCGGTGGCGCCCGCCGCCGCCGCCACCTGCCGCAGCCGGTCGCGCACCGCGGCGGCGATCTGGAAGTCCTCAAGTTGGATGGCGGCGGCCAGAGCCGTCTGCGCGAGTAAGACAAGACAGAAGACCAGACAAAAACAGGTTTGTGGTTAGGGGCTGGAGGGGGTGGTAAGAGATAAGAGCACCGGAGAGTGAGGTGCGATAGGCGCCGCGAGCGGACGAAGGCGGCGGCACAGCGCCTGCGGTTCCGACAACCCCGAAACGCCTCCAACACAAACAACGCCCACGCCCACGCCCCCACGCCACCCCAAACCACGCCACCACACCACGCCACCACCCTCGCCTCTCGCACAACCTCCCCCTGGCCCCCACCCGGCCCCGCCCGTACACGCGCACACACCTGCAGCGCGTTGGTGTCGGTGCAGGTGTCCAGATTGGCGATGAGAGAGGCGAAGGAGCCGCCCGGGCCCCAGAAGCCGGCGGCGCCGGGGCCCAGCGGCGCAAACATGTCCTCCGCCTGCGCCGGGTCGAAGGAGTACATGGGCACCGCACCCTCGCCGGCCGAGACGTCGAAGCCGGATGAGGCCACCGCGTCGTCGTCGCCCTCGCCGTACCCGCCGTACGTGCCGCGCCCGCGCGGCGGCAGCGCGGCGGCGGGCGGCGGGCCGCGGGCGCCGGCGCCGGCGGGGGGCGGCGGCGCCGCCGCTGCGCGGCGGCCGGCCGCGGCGGAGGTGAGGCTGGAGGGGTAGGGGAGGGCGGAGGGCAGGAGCAGGGCAGCGGAGGGTGGGGTGAGGGTAGGCGGGTGAAGGAGAGTGACGGGACTAGGGCGTGTGCGGAATGACGCGAGGCGACGGGGTGAGGGGGTCGAGCGCGCGGCGTGACGTGAGGACGGGGCTACGACGACGTATGAGGTTGCAGTGCCCCCACGGCCACAACCAACGCCTCCGGGCGGCGGTCCGGCGAGTGCCTGCCGCTCCGCACGAGCCATTGCCCTTCCGGCAGTTCAATACATGGCCGCATGTAGTAGCAGCCAAAGCCATGGCCGGACACGAAACCTCTTGCCCTTGCGACCGAACCCGAGATGCCCGGCCTCGCCACCGCGCGCTCACCTTCCAGAGCGAGCGGCCCGAAGCAGTGATGGAGACATATTAGACCGATTCTGATAAGAGATCATGCCGCTCGACGCCGCAGACGCGGCGAGGGCGCTGCTCATTTTCGAGACAGCCGGATGTTACAGGGGCTTTCAGATATTCTAGCGGCAAATATCTGTATATAGACAATAGAAAGTGATCTGCGTGGAAAAGAAAGTCGCAGCGTTCTCGCTTAAGAGTACGAGTGTTTGACGGCCAGGCCAGTGTACTTCTCGCCTATAGGCTATAAAAAGCGTTTGCGGCAAACATGGCACGAGAGGGCAATACGGGTGCCAAGGTCAACATGCAAAGTCTCCGTCACTCATCTAGGGTTTCAGGGCGACACGCCACGCCCCGCGCTAGAGAGTTCCAGCGAGTTCCAGCGGAAAAGTTCGACGGCATATCCTTGATTGCTAGTCCTTCAGTGCACTCCAAACACACGTAAATTTGCCCCACACGCATCCTGCAGCAACTCAACAGCCATCCTCAATCACCATCCTGCGGAAACATGCAAACATCCTGCGGCACAGAGCACGTCCGGAATTCTTTCCACGCCAACCCGTTATTAGCCATGCTGTCCCGGTGCCCCCATTGTACGTAAGCAGCAATCTTGAAGCGGCCCGGCCCAAGTCCTGGAAGCCTCTGCCCCCCGACCTACCTGCCGACCTCTGCCTATTGAACACTACGGTACCTCACCACTGGAGCGTGCGCACCACCCCCTCAGCCCCCGCCGCCCCCGGCCCAGCCCCCCGCCCGCCAACCGCCAACCGCTCCCACTCAGCCTCGCTCCGCGCCAACCGCTCCAGCCGCTGCCCGCTCGCCGCCAACCGCCGCGCCGCACCCACCCTGCCGTACAGGTGGGCGCACTCGCCGTTCTCGCACAGCAGCGCGCCGGCGGCAGCGCCGCCGGAGTGGCAGGCGGTGCAGGCGGACACGGCTGTAGCAAGCGCGGCGGCGGCGGCGCTGTCCTCTTCCAGCTGCCGCAACAGCGCCGCGGGCAGGCTGTAGCAGCGCCAGCGGTTTTGTTGTGTGTGGGGGGTGGGGAGGGGAGGGGAGGCGAGGGAATGAGACGGGTGGACGAGGGTGGAAGCCAAACCACAACGTGTCGACACTAGCGGACAAACGTGTGCGAGTGTGAGTGTGTTTGCGCGCACAGGCAACCAGCTGAGTGGCAACAACAGGAAGCATCACGGCCCGCCGACAAGACAGACGAGCAGCACCCAGCCACGCACGTGTCAGGCTCCGCCAGGCACGCCACGCACAGCGCCGGGGCGGAGGCTGGGTCTGCCGCGCCGCCCCCGGCGGGCAGCTGGTGCGGCGAAAGCGCCTGCGGCACAGGTGCAGAAAAGGTAGTGCGTGTTTGCCACGCGCAATCCCACATCACTGCGCCCCCAACCCCACCCCTCTGCAGACACCGCGGAGCTGCTGTAATGCGGTTGTGTGTGGGTTTCAAAAACACGGCAACAAGGTAACATGCGCCCCCACCCACCCAAACCCACACACCTGCTTGCACACCAGGCAGCGGGCGGTCTGCTTGAAGAACGAGGAAAGGCCGCTCTGCGTCTGGCGGTGGCCGCCGTTCCCGCCGCCGCCGCCCCCCGTGCCTCCTCCTCCGCCTGCTGCGCCCGGGCTGGCGGCGCCGAAGCCGCGGCCGCCCTGCAGTACAGCCACCACCAGCAGCAGGACACGTCCATGCCGTTTTCGCACGTCTGTGTCCGTACTTCCATACAACTGCTTCTGGCGTCATGTGCGTATCCCATGGAGCCAGCGGCTGCCTGGCCCCTAAAGTACCGTTATTCTGTCGCTTTCCTGTAACCTCGCAAACACGTCTTCCTGACATGCCCCCTTCTGTAATCTATCCCATTTCGTCCTCATAGCCTGGCACTGGGAAATGTAGAGTGCGAACAGTGCCTGAGCCGCGCAGCCGTGGGGGGAAGTGCAAGCATTTATACCGGCACCGTAAGGCCGGCCTCCACCGTTACCGTACCTTGCCGCCGCTGGGTGCAGGCGATTTGGGTGACTTGGGCGACTTGGACGGCAGCGGACTGCGGCCGCCCCGCCCGCGGCCGCCGCCGCCACCGCCGCCGCCTCTGGCTGCTCCTCGACCCTTGCTCGGCGTCGTAACAGCAGCCGCAGGAGGAGAAGCCGCAGCAGCAGTAGCGCCAGCGGCGGCGTCGGGCTCCGCTGCCGCAGCCGCCGAAGCCGCCAGTGCTACAGCCGTGACGCCGCCTGCTACTGCCGGCACGCAGCTGCTGGTGCTGCTGCCGCCCGTGTCGCCGCCGCCGCCGGGGCCCGCGGCGTCCAGCGCGGCATCCACACGAACCAGCGTATGGGGGCCGTTCAGCAGTGACTGCGGGAGTGCGAGTGCGGCAGCCGGGGGCGCATGGCGAGGAGTGCGGGAAGGCAAGGGGGCAAGGAGGCAGGTAAGGGCTCGGGGCCACACACACTCGCACGCGCGCACGGCGCCTCTGGGGCCTCGCCACATTGCAGCCACCACCCTCATCCCCGACCCCAACCGCCGCCGCCCCCACCGCACCTGCATGGCCGCGGGGCTGACGCAGGGCGCAAACACCTCCTTGAGCGGCGGCTGCGTGTGTGGCGTGCGTGTGCGTGCGTGCGGCACGTTGTGTGAGGCAGGTGTGTGTTGCAAAGCCAAATGACACAAAGCCGCCAGCCGCGGCACACGTGCACACGTCCCCATATCCATGTGACCCTCGCGTCCATTGAACCCAAAGCACATCCCACACACTCCGAAAACAAACTGAGCCTCAACCCCACCGCCCCACCTGCAGCCGCCCGCCCACGCGCAGCCCCACCTGCAGTTTGTTCTTCCAGTATATGTCCAGCGCGGGGGCGGCGCCGCGCAGGGCCGCGGTCAAAGGGTCCTCCGCCGCCTCGTCCTGCGCATGCGGCGCGGGTGCGCGGGTTCGCGAAGGGGGGGAGGGGACAGGAGTAGGCTGTGTGTGAGAACAGAAAACGAAGCCGCCCCAGCGGTGGTGTGCGTGTTTGTGAACCCGCTTGTGTGCCATCGCGTGTTAGGGAGCAGGGCGCCGCAGGTCGCGTGTGCGATGCGGTGCGTCGGCAACGCCCCACAGCTGCCAGGCCATAGACGCGCCTGGAAGCCAACCAAATCCCCAGCAGCAAAACGAAACCGCTGTGCAAAACCGCTGCCGTACGCCGGTCTGCCGCCGTACGCACCTGGTTTCGTGCGCCCGCCAGGAGCACGTACCGCAGCCGCTCCCCTAGCAGGAAGCGGCGGCCCGGATCCCGGCCGCTCAGCCGTACGGCCAGTGACGCGTGCGGGCCCCGTACGTCCTCGCCCGCGCCGGCGGCGGCTGCTGCGGCGGCGCCGCCGCCTCCCCCGCCGCCGCCAGGCTCGTCATCGTCATCGTCTGTTATGATTGTTGTGGCCGCGTTTTTATGGGTGGGTAGAGTGAATTGAAGGCATGAGCAGAAGCGGATGCTGAGGCGCAGCAACAGAAGGAGCAGCCGAAGCAGCAGGAGCAGCAACGGCGGAAAGCAGCAGCAGGCGCAGCAGCAGTAGCAGCTAGCTAGCACGGTAGACGCACCCGCTGCGGCCGCCGCCGCCGCCGCCGCCGCCGCGACCTGCTGTCCCGTGATGCGCCACAGGCCTGAGGGGCAAGCACCGGGCACAGCGAGCCGAGCAACAGGTTGCAAGTTGGCTGGCAGTGAGTGTGCTCTCTGACACACACATCAGTGGGCGCACCCGCACACACATACCCCGGCCGGGCCGGCCCCTGCCCTCATCATGCTGACGCCGAACCCCATGACGATAATAGCGCACCGGGCTTGCATGCGCGTATTTTTGGTCGAGGTGGACAGCATCAGCATCGATGCGCAGTTCCAACCGCCGGAAAGGTTGTAGTTTGGGGCTCACGTCTGGAGAAACTAATACAATGGGCACTCGCTAACACCAATTCGCTAGATTTTGCCCGCCAGGGCCGGGCCGCTTTGCCCGGCAATTACGGCACCGGCATTGGTCTCGGCGAGCATCGAACAGCTCGCCTCGCAGTCCATAAAAGCTGCAAAATGCAGCTGTAGTAGTAATTTGAATCAAACGACTGCCTTTCTTGCACTATAGGGGAACACTGTGCACGCTTTTCGTTTTACCATGTCGCACAGAAACCAAGTGCCGCTGCTGGCCGCACTGGCCTGCGTGCTGCTATGCAGCAGGTGAGTCGCACCTTCTCACCCCCAGCATTGTGATGCTACCTACCGCATTGCCCCAGCGTTGGGCAAGTTGCACGTTCGGTCGATTTACCTAACTGTACTTCCTGCTGGTTCCCGCCGTCCCGCCGTCCTTGAAGGTTTGTGGCAGCACAGGACGTCAGTGCGCAGGTATGGTGGTCTGAAGGGGGTTTGGGGGGGGGGGAGCACTCGCCGCCGAGTCGAATAAAGTTCCGGCAAAAATCAACTGCCCCCTCGCCCGGCCTCCGGGCCCCGTCCGTAAGCGTGCGCGCTAAACCCGACTCCCGCCACCCCTCCTGCAGTGCACCGGGGCGTTCGCGACGTCTTGGGGACCGACCGGCAACCTGGAGACATCTTCTAAGGTGTGCTTGTGTGTTCGCATCTGTCGTAACAGCCAGCAGCAACAGCTAGGTAGCCCCAACCTTGCCGATCTATCGACGCTCACGCGTGCCACATCCATCCTGCCGCACTGCGGCCGCGTCATCCGCCACATCACCCACCGCATCCACTTCCACCCCACCCCCTCTACCTTCGACGCCCACAGACGCTGCTTCGCAGCATCGAAAACGGCCGGGGCACAGAGATGCTCGCTGGGACTCCGGTTCCGTTCTCTACGCTCACTCCATTCTTGCCGCCAGGCTACGCACCCGAGACCGCCGCCACCACGCAGCCCATCCCTGGCTACGGCTTCCTCTTCGTTGCTAACCTGCGCTATGCCTCGTCATCATTGAACAGCGGCGAGATCCGCGCGTCCTACGTGATGATTCAGGCGAGTCCGAACGAACGGGAAGTCGCAATAATGACAGGCATGATGGATGGATGGGCATGCCTGCGAACATGATACACGGCGGGCCGCCCCTGTTGATTTCCTGTTCCCGCGCGCCCATCCAGCTCGCACATGCGCTCATCCGCCGTCCCCGAGCTTTCCGTTATTGTTGTGCGAGGTTATCGTGCTGAGCCGCTGCAAACCCATGCATGCAAAACCATGCAGATTCAAGCGCCGGCGTGGGCTGACCAGCAGGGCCTGAACTCGCCCGGCACCTTTCACTTCTATGTGCTGAAGTCCTACACATCCAACAAGGCATTCCAGGATGTTCTTGTGGTGAGCGCCGCCGTGACATTCGCGCGCCGTGATATTCGCACATGCCGCGCCCAGGGGCACCCCTGGCCGCGCCTCAACCTTGTATTCTGCGCTGCGCCGCGCTGCCCTACCCGCCCCTCCCCTTGTCGCCCCTCCGCCCCCCTGGTGGGCTTTCTTTCGACCTGAATGTCACGCCTCACCCTCATCATCCGTCCTCGTGAGCGTCCTTTCTACCGGTGCCCATCGATCGCCCTATCCACAACAGGATGCCGGCTTCCCCATGGACTTCCGCGGTGACCTCGACTTCTCCGCCAGCGACACCGCGCGCAACGTGTCGGTCCCAGGTGCATGCCAGCCACGCCCTGCTGCACGCAATCATCTCCCAAAGCCCCATCAGCCGGCGGTGGTGCCCACGCCGCTCCTTGCGCGCCTCTCTTTATGTGTGGTCACGACTTGAGAAACGTTTTGCGCGACATGCATGCATTGCAGGGGCCTTCCGCGTGTCCGGCGCGGCGTTCTTCACTAACACGCTGCCCAGCGGTGTCAGCGTCGTCATCTGGAGCCAGGGCGGCAAGGGCACGTCGGTGGTGCAGGTCCTCAACACGCCCGCGGTGCTGGGCACCGGCGCAGCCACGGTACGTAGCACAATCGAACGACGCGTTCGTTAGCTTGAAAGCACGTGCTACCTAGCCTGGGATGCACCAGCCGCGCTGGGTGCCTTAATCTTAAGGCAGCCAGCCCGATGCTGAAACAGCTGCCAGCGGTGGCGCCATCTGCCACCTACTCGCCTGTCTGCCTGAATGCATGGATGCGGCGAGGCCTTGACTTGACATCGTGCATGCACACGCCCCTGCATGCTGCGTGCTTGCAGGTCCTGTCCCCGCCCGGCAGCTGCCTGAGCTCGCTGCTGAAGACCACCTTCCCCATCTTCGACTGCGCCGGCGCGCCCCGCTCTGACGCCCCCGGCTGGTCGTGCACCGGCCCGGTCGTGGGTCTGGCGAACGACTTCCCTGGATCCAACAACCTGAAGGTCTGGCAGCTGCAGGGCAACTAGAGGCCCCTTATTACTTGGCCGACATGGTTGACACGTGATGTAAATAGCAATAACGTGTGTGGCAATGTGTGGCAGGGTGTGGCTTGCCCCGGTGTGCAGTCAGTGTGTGGAATTGGCATAAATGTTCGCAAGGCCAGACAGGGGGGCGGTGGGCGCCCCTCGCCCCCTGGTGAATCGGCCACAGTTGGTCACTGCTGTGTAACGAGACGTGCTGCTGGCCGTGTGCCTGGAAGGCGCCGTCATGCTGGCCGCCGCGGCCAGAAAGTGTGCCCGGGGCAGGAAAGTACCTCCCCGCCTCCCGCCTCCCGTCTGAGGCCGCAATCGTCAATTCATGTATAACATACACATCCGGGTCGGTTTGTGTAGGCACCGCAACCGCTGTGCGTCCAATCCAGCACACGCATAGCAGGCACAGCAGGACACCCAAACAGCAGGACATTCGCTCATCGCATCATCACTTGCGCTAGCGGACTGCATACTGTGCTATGCCCGCCAGCAAATAACGACCGCTAACCAGACCCGGGCCGGTCTCAACCTTGCGGTGCTTTCCGTGTGGCTCGCGTGGTCTGCTTTGTTAGTTGCTGGGTCAGTGCGCGCGCGCGCGCGCGCGCGCGTGCGTGCGTGCGTGCGTGCGTGCGTGCGTGCGTGCGTGCGTGCGTGCGTGCGTGCGTGCGTGCGTGCGTGCGTGCGTGGCGGTCGGGTCGCGGCCGCCTGTGTTCCCTGCCTGGCCTGATTGGGGCCCGGACCCTGGTTTGCTGTGTGGTGTCGCGGGCGTGCCGGCTCCCCTTTGTTTGGTGGTTTGGGCTTGGGTGCTGGAACTCTGTGTTTCCGTTTCTGTTTCTTGGGGCCCCAGTCTGCGCTTGCTTTGCCTCGAAGGGGTGCCCTTGGGATTCGGTCCCTGGTTTCGGTCCCTGGCCCTGAACTCCCCTGCCTCCCTATCTCCCCTGCCTCCCTGGGGATATTCACAACCACCACCTCCCCAGGGGGTAAACACACCCGCCCTCCAGAATCAGCTTGGGCTGGTGTCCACGCCCCCACCCACCCCACCCCACCCCCACTACACAACCCCTAACTAATGATGAATGCAACCCCACCCCACCCCCACTACACATTATTTGACAAAGAAACGTCACATGGACCGATGAACGGCTAACCCCAACACCAAGCCCCACCCCCACCACCCCGACCACCCACCCCACCCCACCACTCACCGCCCGTCATGGCCAGATCTCCCAGCTCCACGCGTCCCGACAGCAGCCGCCGCACCTGGCCCGCCGCCCAGCCCGCGGCGCCGGCCACGTCGGCCTGCAGCAGGATGCGCTCCAGGCAGCCCTGATGGGGGTGGTGGGTGGTGGGGGT
Source organism: Chlamydomonas incerta (assembly GCA_016834605.1). Classification (NCBI taxonomy): domain Eukaryota; kingdom Viridiplantae; phylum Chlorophyta; class Chlorophyceae; order Chlamydomonadales; family Chlamydomonadaceae; genus Chlamydomonas; species Chlamydomonas incerta. The sequence goes on from JAEHOC010000012.1 coordinate 866,805, forward strand.
GGGGACTGCGGCGATTAGTTGTGTTGGCGAATGGGCACTTGTTTTGGGATTAGAATGAACTACCCACCTCACGCACACAGACAGACACACACCACACACGCCACACAGCTCGAGCGCGCGCACCTGCAGCACGTGGCGCACGAAGGGCGCCGACTGCCGCCACATGGACTTGATGCCCTTGACCTGTGTGTGTTTGAGGGGGCGTGTGTGCGCGTGTGTTAAAAGCAAGTGTATCCATGTGTTAGAGAGCACATGCGAAAACGACCAGCAAATATCTGTGTGTTAGAGGTCACAACGGAAGCAAGTATCTATGTGTGTGTACACGCTCCGACCCCCACCACCCGAACGAACCCGAACCCCCGCCCCAAACCCCGAAACCCAAACCCCGCTCCAACCCGCGCACCAGTAGCGTGCCGCGCTCCTCGGGCGCCGCCGCTGCTTCCTCCGTGTCCAGAGCCCGCCCCGCGTACCTGCGCGCGCATTGAACACGGTACACGCACATTGATTTCGGCACCCGCACAGAGCATTGCACTACCACTACCACTACCACTCTGTCTAGTTAGGTTTGGTTTAGCCCTAGTCTATCCCCCACGCCACACCTCACCCCCGCCCCCACCTGTTGACGTGCAGCAGCAGGCAGGGCGCCAGCACCCGCTCCAGCTGCAGCGCCATGGGCGCGGGCATGGCGGCGGTCACCAGCGCCGCCGCCTGGCGGGTGGCAGCACGGGGTGGCAGGATGGCAAACGTGTGGGGCTGGGACAAGGGGTCCATGCATGCTTGATTTATGACGAGAGGACGTTGGTACATGGTGCACGTTGGCGGTGGCTGCACTACTCTTAGCATAAAAAGCACACACAGGGACGAACAACCAACCACGGAGGGACACAAGGTACCCGAGGGGGTGGATACCAGAGAACCAGAGCAACTGACGTGGTACATGTGGCAACAGCGGTCGGGGTATGTACACAAACACACACGCGTACGCACACAGCCACACACGCACACACGCACACACGCACACCGTACGAGCGGCCGCGCCACACTGCCCCCCCCCCCACCTGCCGGCCCAGCCGCATGGCCTGCAGCGGGCTGGCGCGCGGGAAGTGCACGAACACGGAGTCCGTCTGGCCGTAGATCACACGCCCGCCCTCCGCCGCAGACCGCGGAGCGCCCACCGGCGGCGGCGCCGCCGCGCCCGTGCCGTTGCTGCTGCCCCCTCCTCCGCCACCGGTTGCGGCAGAGGCAGCAGTCGCGGGAGCAGCAGTCGCGGCAGTAGCGGCGGTAGCAGCAGTAGCGGCAGTAGCAGTGGGGTCAGGCGGCGGGTCGCCCAGCGCGCCGTCCGCGATGGCCTCCGCGATCAGCTGTATGGCCCGGCGGCACGCGGCCGCGCCCAGCGCCAGGCACGAGTCCGCCAGCGGCACGCACTGCAGCGGCGAGGCGGCGGCGCCTGGCGGGCCGGCAGCAGGGGGCGGGTTGTGGAGTGTGGGGGGTTGGGGGTTTTGGGCACGGGGGTTGTGGCTTTGGGTTTGCAGGGTGTGGGTGTGGGCGGGAGGGAAGTCACCGGCTGCGGGGGGTGGGCGCTGTTGGGTTTGGCACGAAGTGGATTTACTCTAACCATGTTACCATCCAAACCGCACGCAAGGAAGGAAGCCTGCCAGAAAACTAAAAACACTCGCTGCGCCGATCAGCTCACGCAGCTCACGCACCCGTGAAGCCGTACAGCGCGTTGGCCGTCACCTTGAGCGCCTTCTGGCGCCCGTCCAGCACCGCGGCGGCGGCGGCCGTGGCGGCGGCGGCGGCGGCCGCGTCTGCCGGCGGCGCGGCGGCGGCGCCGGCGGCGGCGGCGGCGCCCAGGGCCTTGATGGCGGCGCGGGTGGCGGCGCGGGCGGACATGAGCGCGGCCAGGATGGTGGGCAGGATGCCGAGCCGCACCTGCCCGGCAGAGGGACGACGGGTTCCAGCACATTTAGACAACAAAACAACAAAACACGAGGAAGGCGGCGGCAGTTGCGGCACCTCGTCTACGATCACGCTCTCTCCACGACACCACACACGCCATGTCACGCCCCACGCTCGGCCGCCAGTTTCATCGAGACTGGGAGCCCGCACCCACCCTCACCACAAACTCCACCCCGCCACCACCCAACCACCACCATCACCACACCGCCCACTCACCACACAGCACACCCCTGCCCCCCCGCCCACCCATCTCCCCCCCCACACACACACACGCACGCACCGCACGCCGCACCTCCTGCCTGACGAACACGTGCCCGGTGGGCGAGAAGCCCAGCCGCCCGCCGGCGCGGCCGCCCAGCGCCGCCACGTCGGCCGGGTGCACCAGGCTGGTGTAGCACAGGTTGTGGGCGCGGAACAGCGAGGGGTAGAGCGAGGCGAAGTCCAAGGTGGCCACCGGGCCGGTGTACAGGCCTGTGGGCGTGCGTGTGCGTGTGTGTTTGCGTGTGTGTGGGCGGGGGTGGGGCGGTGTCAGGGCGGAGAGGAGGGCGGAGCTAGGGGGGAGTGGGGGTGGGGAGGAGAGGGCGCTGTTAGGGCGGGGGAAGGAGGAGAGCGCGGTGGGGAGGAGGGCGGTGTTGGGGAGGTAAGGGGGGAGAGGGTGGTGAGGGCAAAGCCTCTGCCCGGCAGGGGGCGGGGCTGAGGGTGTGTGTTGTGGCTGCCGGGGGCCAGTCGGCGCAGGACTGAGGCCCGCCGAAGCCCCAACCAGGGCACCCCCCGAAGGCTCGATCACGGATCACCCCTTTCCTCGTCCCCACCTCCACCCACACCCCACCTCCACCCACCACCCACACCCCACCCACACCCCACCCTCACCCCGTACCCCCCTCCACCCCGTCATCCCCCCACCACCGCCCCCGCCCCCGAATCTACCGCACCCACCCGCTGTCCGGCTCTCCACGGGGTGCAGCAGGTAGGGGCTCTCGGTGAGCGAGCCCGCCTCCCGCGCGCCGCCCACAATGTAGCTGCGGGGGATGCGGATTGGGGTGGGTGGGTTAGGGGGGCGGGTGGGTGGTTAGGCTGCAAAGCTGCAAAGCCGCAAAGCCAAGCCCGGCTCAAGCTCAAGCCCAAGCTCACTTCTGGCGGTGGGCATTGCGGTGCAGCAGGCTCCAGGTCTTTATCATCTGGGCATTGTATAGCACCTGAGCGGCGGCGGCGGCAGGCAGGCAAGGCAGTCACGGCAGGGGTCATTTTTAGGTGGCCGGGACCGGCACGCACGCACACACGTGCACACACGTGCACACACACGGGTAGGTGCTACATGCGGTTCCACACCGTCCCGCCTCTGGTCACCGTCCCTCAAGTGTCTCAATCCCATATCCATGGGATCCGCCATACCAGTCATGTCATCATGCACCTCCCCCTCCTCACACCCACATACACACCCGCACCTGCGTCAGTGTCAGCCCCGTCACCCGCGCCATCTCCAGCATCTCCGGCAGTGTGGCCAGGCGGTCCATCAGCCGTACGACAACGTCCAACCGCCGCGCCGCGTAACTGCCCAACCGAAAGGCGGCGGCGGCGGCGGTTGGCGCGGCGGTTGCGGCGGCGGCCGGCCCGAAGGGCGCCGCTGCTGCTCCTGCTGCTCCTGCTCCTGCTACTGCCGGCTGCGGCTGCTGAAGCTGCTGCCACAGGCGGTGCAGCTGCAGCGGGCTGAGGACCTCCAGTGTGGTGTCCAGAAGCGACTGCGGCGGCGGCGGCGGCGGCGGGGCGGGGAGGGGTGTGACGGCGTCACGAGGGCGGCACGAGGGCGGCGTGAGGCGGGTAGCGGGTAGTAAGGGGTGGGGTTGCCTATTCTGCGTGTTTTCTCCTTGAGATAATACAACCACAAGAACGCCCCGCAAACCTCCCCAGCTCCAGCCCAGCTCAGCCCAGCCCCAGCCCCAGCCCCACCTGGCCGCAGTCGGCCAGACTGAAGCTGCACAGCGACTGCCCCGCTACCACCTGCCGCAGCACGTCCACACACACGCGCCCCGCCACGTCCGCGCGGAACGTCTCCTGCCGGGCGGTGGTGCAGGTGGGTAGGTGGGTGGGGGTTAGTGGCGGTGGGGCTTGCAGGGATGGTAAGCGAGGTGTGGGGTGGGGTAGTTGATGCCAGAGCCCAAAGCGACCGACTGAGGCGTTGCAAGGATTGAGTGGCGAAGTGTTACAGCGGGAGTGGCAGTGGGGGAGCGGAGTAACTCATTCCAATCCCCAACTGGGGGTCGGCGGCGCGGGGGTCAGAGTGGGAGCGGCACGCTGCACACAGACGACGACAGGCCCGCGGACAACAATGCACGTGTCGCGCCTTAGCCCCCGCCTTCCATCCTCACACACGCCTACACACGCCCACACACGCCCACACACGCCCACACACGCCCACCTGGTTGCTGGTGCTGCTCATGCGCCCCTGCTTGCGCACCCAGTCCGGGCTGTACGTCACCACGCTGTGCACAGACAGCGGCGGGGAGGCCGCGGAGGCGGCGGCAGAGGCGCCGCCGCCGCCGGCGCCGCCCAGTCGGCTGATGAGACAGCCGCCGCCGTCCAGGCGCAGGCGGGCGAAGCGCTCGCGCAGCGCGCCCAGCGTGTCCCGGACCTGTACTAGGCAGAGTGTGTGCGTGTGTTAATGACAGCAACAGCATGACGGACAACACAGCCCGCCGCCGTGTGTGCGTGTGTGTGTGAAGGGTGTGAAGCGTGCGTTTGGTTGGAAGAGCACAGGGGAGAGCGTGGGTGCGTGTGTATGTATGTAAGTGGGGTAGGGGGTTGGCGTGGAGATGTAGGCTGGTGGGCGCGGTGTGTGTGTGCGCGCGCACGTGGTGGTTGTGTGGGCACGTACGGCGCCGCCAGCACCATGCGGCCATGTGCGCCATGGGTCCGCGTGTCCTGCTGGTTTCCGCACGAGCGTAGCGAGTAGTCGGAAATCTAGGTTTCCTACGTTCCGGAACGGAGTCCCCTGCATGGGGTACGGCGTGTGCTCGTGCGGAGTTTATCTGGGCTGTGCTGCTGTTTGCGGCTAATTTCGGCGTTCCGTTTTCGTAGCTACGATAGGTGCTTCGCTCGGGGCTCTAGTGGCCGATAGCTGCGTTCTGAGCTTCGGGGAAGCGCCACCACGGGCGGCCGCCCCCTACCGTGAAAGAAGACGTGCGTTCTCTGCTCGCAGGTACCCTTAGGAGCTGGTTGGTTGCGGACTTGGCTTGGTTGTGAGACAATGCGAACTTGACGATGGCGTTTTAGGGCGATGTAACGGGAGTGCAGGCAATGTATGGAAACTTATTCGTGTGCTGGTGGTGGACGTGGTCCGCAACTGCTTTATGCCCCAGTCGGTCGGTGACACAAAACCCGTACCGTACACAAGGCTACAAAAGACCCCACCCACCCACCTGGAACGTGGCTATGATGTCGGGGTCACACTCGCACAGCCACTGCCTCCAGGCCTGCGGGTGGCGGCGGCGGTGCGGCGCGGCGGCGGCGGGGCGGGGCGGCGACTGATTCAGTGAGGTGGCGCACACAGCACGATACGCCATCCAGGGCCCCACCCTGCTGCAGTGTGCGGTGTGCAGTGTGCAGTCCGCCCCACGGGTAACCCCTGTCTAGTTGGCTTGGTTTAGCTTGGGCTGTTGTTCACAACCCCCGCCTCCAACACACACGTTCCCCCACCCTCACCAGCAGCATCTCCCGCTCAGTGGCGAAGTAGCGCACACCAGCCGCCGCCGCGCTCGGCCCCCGCCGCGCCGCCGCCTCCGCCGCCATGCCGGGGCCGCCGCCGCCGCGCGGCACCCAGCCCGGCAGGTGCCCCTGGCCGCCGCCGTTGCCTGTACGAGCAGAGCAACGTGTCACGTGTTGCACGTGTTGCACGTGGGGAATGTCATGCGTCGCAATGTCGCGTGTCGCGGGTCGATGCAGAATGTGGGCGGGCCCGGGCGAGGTGCCCCGCCCCCCGCCCCGGGCCCCCCCTTATCCCGCGCACCTGCAGCAACCATGAAGACTACAGCCTGCGGCGGCCGCCCGCCAGCGCCATCACGGTCACCGCTACTGCTGCCGCTTCCAGCGCCCGGCGCCCCTTCCGAAGCCGCATCCGGCGCCGCCGCATCTGCCGTACTGCGGCCGAGCGTGCCGAATGTCCGTACGTCGCACGTGATGCAGACCACGGGATCGTCCTTGGCCGGTACGGGCGTGCGGTTGGCGCCGTCCGCCGGTACGGCAAGTACGTCAACCGTACAAACGGTCAGTGGCGCCACGGCGCCGTCGCGCGCCGCCAGTACGGCGGCGACCAGCGGCGGCGGCAGCGCGCCGGCGGCGGCCTGCCGTACGATCTGCGGTTCGGGAGGGCAGCGGCGGCGGCGGCGGCGGCAGGCGGCGGGCGGGCATGTTGGCGTGTGTGCGATGGCACGTGGCTATGGCTATGTTGGTGGCCGCCCTCCCGCTCGACCGCCATTGCACACGCGTGCAAACGCGTGCGTGCTAACGTGTGAATCATCGTGCAACGCAGGTAACAGCGTGGCGTGGCGTGGCGCGGCGCGGCGCACCTCGGGGCACCAGGCCGGGTCGGCGAGCTGTGTGGCGTCTGGCGTCAGCGACTGCAGCGCCCGCCACGGCGCCGCCACCTGCACAGCACACCCCAGCCACACACACCACACACGGAGCCACGCGGCTTTATTGCACTGAGGACGGTGCCCGTCGGTTGAGGTTGGAATGTGGCACGAACTACCCAACCGACCAACCCCAACCCCACCTCGATGTCACAGCTGGACACGCGGGCGGCCGCCGCCACCTCCACATAACCCCCGACCCCGCCCGCCTCTGGAGCAGCTACTGCTGCTACTGCTGCTGCCCCGAGGTCGGCCGCCGCCGCCGCCGTGCCCCCAGCCGCCGCCGCCGCCGCCTTGCTGCCGGCCGCCGCCGCGGGCCGCAGGTACAGCCAGGCGCCGCCGGAGAGCGCCGTGTCGCATAGGAAGCGCATGAGCGGCTTCAGCTGCGGGGGAGGATTGGGGGGGGGGGGGCGGCAACCGCGGTGGGGCGTGTGTGTGTAGGGAGGACGTGGCTTCACGTGCTTGCCGTGTGCATGTCCTTCGGCGTTCTTATTTCGCTGTCGCGTCCACCACCCCCCTCCCGCTCGCACCGCCCTTGGTGGCAATGCTTGATTTGGGAATTGGACAAGAATGCCCCTCCCACACCCTCCCACACACCCTCCCACCCTCCCACACACACACACACACACACGTACGTCGGCCTCGTAGATAGTCCGGTCCACGAACCGCATCCCCAGCGCCGCCTCCAGCGCCCCACCGCCGCCGCCGCCGCCGCCGCCGCCCTGCTGCGGCTGCGTCAGGATGCCGGACAGCGCGGTGGCAGCGCGCTTGGCGGCGCCGCCCGGCCGCAGGCTAAGCCGCAGGTGCGGCGAGCCGTCGGGGGCCGCCGGCCTGGCGGGCGTATGTGGTGTTAGAAAACACGAGCGAGGAAACACGCAGACTGTGCATGCAATGCGGTACACACGGAGGGCGAAGCGGGGCCAGTGGGCCATGCTTGCATGTGCATGCGTGCGTGACGTATGTTGTGTACGGTTCCTGAAGTACGGTAGTGTGGCGGTGTGACCCACCTGTAGTACATGATGGGCCGGGTCACCAGCGGCGTGATGGCGGCGAGGCGGCAGTCCGCCGGCAGCCTGTGCGCGCGCGTGCGTGTTTGTACGGTGTGTGGTATGGGGTATGGGGCCATGTGTAAGCTGGCGCACACGCACACGCACACGCACACACGCACACACGCACACACGCACACACGCACACGCCAAAGCGCACATGCACACGCACACGCAACTGCGACGCGTTGCTGTGCGGGCCCTTTTCCGTTGTCTTCAAGACGCCCACGCAAGCACGCACACGCACACACGCCCACGCACGCACCGGGCATTGAGGTAGTCCTGCAGCGCCCGCAGCTCCTCGCCGCTCCACTGCTGTGACCCCAGGCTGCTGCCCCCGGGGCCGCCCCCGGGCGCGGCAGCAGCGGGGCCCGCGCCGCCGCCGGGGTCCGACACCGCCGCCGCCGCTTCTGAGGGCTGCGCCGCCGCCGCCGCCTCGTGGCGTGCGGCCGCCGCCACCGCCGCCCGGTACGGCGCGGCGATGTACATGTACGGACAGAAGTCGGACACCTGCAGCCGTCGAGGCGGGGGGCATCCATGAGTCGTCTGACTCACGTGTGCTGCGTGCTGCGTGCGGCTGCGCGTGTACAAGCGCCTGCTGCCTGCCCCCCTGTCCCCCACGACAGACTCCCCGCACTTTGCGCCGCCGGCCCCCGCCCCCGCCCCGCGCTGACCCGCACACCCCGCTGACACGCTGACACACGCGGGCACGTACCCGGATCAGCACCGTCTGCCCGTCCGCCTCTCGCCCCCACAGCCGCAGCCCGCCGCCGCCGCCCGGCGCCTCGCCCGCATCCAGCAACATCACCACCAGGGGCCCCCGGCACCCGCCGCCGCCGCCGCCGCCGCCTGCCGGCCCCATGCCCTTTGCGGGGCCGTGCCGGGCCTTGCGCGCCCCGCCGGCAGCGGCAGCGGCTGTAGCAGCAGCCGGCGCCTGGCCCTCCCGGCGGCCGGCGGGGCCGCGATCCGTGGGCGCCCCCTGGGTGTGTGCAACTTCTTCCGCTTCCACATCCTCGTCCTCCTCCGCTTCCACATCCTCGTCCTCCTCCGCTTCCACATCCTCCTCCGCATCTTCATCCGGCACGGCTGCGTTGGCGCGGCCCGCATCCTCCTCCTCATGCTTGATGCCGCCCGGCTCCTCCGACTCGCTGCTGCTGCTGTCCACCACAATCACGTCGTCGTCGTCGTCGTCCTCCGCCTGGTCCTGGTCGGCCATGTCCACATCCATGTCCATGGCCACGGCCGCATTCGCAGCTGCTGAGGCCGGTGCGGCTGCCGCCGCGGCGCCGCCTGCGGCGGCAGCACCGCGCCCGCGCGCGCCACGGCCGGCGGCGCCGCCTGCGGGGCCCAGCAACCGGGGGTTTAGGTACACACGACACGACACTGAATTTGCTTGCCTTCGACACGACACACGCCGCGGAGCAAGCCGGTGACCACCGGTAACTGCATGTCCAAAGGCCACGCCCGCCCTTGCGCCCGCGTCCTTCCGGCGCTGCGCCCAACAGTCTATCTTCTCGTTCACTTCCTTCAATCCCAGAAGCGCAGCTCTACGGGCACCCAACGCCCACTGCGGCTCAGCGCCCTGTGAGAGCGCTGGCGTTGGCCGAGCCGCACCACGGTTAGGCGGTGGCCACGCACAGCACGGCTGGCGCATTTCCTCGCCGATCTGTTCTAGATCCTAGGATTGACCTGTCTCCACCTCACCTCTGATTAATCGCTCCGGGCCGTGGCGTGGGCGTTTGGCAGGAGGCAGCCTCGACATTCTCGCCTCTGCACCGTCCGCCGATCGGGGCTGTACGCTTGCGATGCTTCTTTCATGCAGATTATCTGTAATTCATTGCTCAACCGCAACCTGGGTGACTAATTCTGGGGCCAAACAAGGGTTTTTTCTCGACTGTGAGGCTGCGAACTTTCTCTCGAGTCGGGTTTCCAGAACAAAGAGCATTAGCCATTAGCACCTAGATGTCAAGCCAATGCCTCGACGCGGTTTGGGAGCCAAGCGCGGGCTCGCATGGGGCGGCCCCCCAGCGATGGAGGCCCCCCAGCGGACAGTCTTTGGCGCCAACTGCGCAGTCGCCACACAAAAAAGCCAAGCCCGCGGCGGCTGTTGCCGTCTTCACTCGTCAATGAGTCCACCCTGTCTAGCAAACGTGGCGTCGCATACGTGGCGAGACTCGCCGGAGCTTGAGGACTTAGCTGTGCGAGCCCTTTGCGCCATGTCCGGAGAGGCTGTGGAGGAGCAACCGGACCTAGACAACTCTGAGGACCCACACAACAGCTCTGACGCTGCGAACGCCAGCAGCCGGAAGGGTGAGTAGCACGAAGGGTTCCGGCTGCTCCGCGGTCATGAGAGCCGACGTGGACGGGTGGCTGAAGGAGCTTGCTTGACGCGGCACGTTCAACTTGTAACGCTTGTTCAGGTCAACCGTGGAGCGAGGAGGAGCACAGGGCTTTCTTGGCGGGCCTGAAGTCGCTCGGAAAGGGTAGCTGGCGACAAATCAGCCAGCAGTTTGTGCCGTCGCGCACTCCTACCCAGGTAATTGTTGGGGTTATCGTTGTCGGTGCTGGGCTGCGCGGGCTTGGCCGCTCAGAGAACCCGCGCATGTGCTTGGACGGCGCAATGAGCGGCCCCTTGCGCTCCGCAGGTGGCCAGCCATGCCCAGAAGCATTTTATGCGTGTCGCTGGGGCAACCAAGCGGAAGAGCCGCTTCACGGCGCTAGAGACTGAGGTGAGGCTTGGTGGCGGGGAATCGATGCGCCGACTGCGCGCGCCGCGCGCGTTGACACCGTGTTTGAAACTTCTCAACGACTTGATGGCCCCTGCGCTTTTCGCCGCCGGAGTTACGTTCTGGCGAGGGGTGAGAGGCTTTGCGCGTTGACCACCGCGCTTCGCGGCTGTGCACTTTTGGTATCAGGCTTGATGTGGCGGACTTGCACGTCGATACGCGTACCGATAGCTCACAGATTACATTTTACATCCGCCTACGCGCGCGCGCGAAGGCCGTTCGCACGCCAGTCGAGTCCGCGTTGTAATGCAACCTGGTCGTTTCGTTCTCCCGGCCGCAGGTGCTGCCGCCCTCCAAGATCCCGCACGTCGACTCCAGGCAGCAGGGCTCGGAGCAGACGGAGCAGGTGGAGCCGCACGCCCAGCAGGCGCCGGCGCGACAGCAGGCGACGGGCCCGCAGCAGAGCGCGGGCGCTGCTGCCGCGCAGTTTGGGCCCATGGCGGGCTTTGGGCCGATGGGCTTCCCCTTCATGAACCCAATGATGTTCGGCTTCCCGGCGCCCTTCTTCCCGCCCTTCATGTGCCCGCCCCCCGCCTTCGCGGCCGCGGCGATGCAGAGCATGAACGCGATGCAGAAGTCGGGTGAGCGCTGTCTACTTGCGTCTCGGGCTGCCCGTGCGGGGGCCGCGTGCTACAGACGCAGAGGAGGCGTCCGTCCATCCGCGCTATCCAGGGGCCGCGCTCTTTCGCGCCGCAGACGAGACCCCACCCATAACACGCAGATCCTTTACTCCCTTCGTTGCATGCGCTGCCCTTACAAACCTCATCGACACAGGCATGTCGCCGGCGGCCATGATGATGCCGCCGATGTTTGGGCCCATGATGGCGGCCATGGCCGCCGCCTCCACGCCCTTCTTCATGGCGCAGCAGATGCAGGCCATGGCGGCGCAGGCGGTGGCGGCGCAGCAGCAGCAGGCGGCGGCGGCGGCAGCGGCCGCACAGGCGGCGGCGCAGCAGCACCAGTACGCGTCGGCGCAGGCGGCCACCAGCGGCGCCGCCACCACGGCCGGCACCGCCACCGCCACCTCCGACACCGCCAACAGCGACGACGCGGTGCGCCGCCGCCGCGCCTCCGTCGCGGCGCCCAGCGTGGGCAACAACACCACCGCCCTCGCGGACGGCGTGGGCGCCGCCTCGCCGGCGGCCGCCAAGCCCGAGCCGCTGCACGTGCACATCCCGGCGCGGCCGCCGTCGGCCTGCGGCGTAGCTGCCAGCGCCAACACCAGCCCTGGCCGGGTTGCGGCCGCGGCCGCGGCGGCCGGCGGCGGCTCGGAGTCGGCGGCGGGGGCGGCACACGTCGCCAGCAATGCGGCGTCGCCGCGGGAGCCGGCGAGGAGCTGTGGCGGCGGCGGGTGCAGCGGCGGCGGCGCGGCTGTGCCAGCGGGTAGCTGCGGGCTCGAGCAGCCTCTGCAGCGGCGCGTGTCGGGCGCTCGGGGCGAGGAGGGCGGCTTGGCTGTTCCCTTCCATGCCTCGTCGCACTCAGCCTTCCGGCCGCCGCAGGCGCAGCAGGAGATCAAGGCCGAGAGCTAGGTCCGGCCGGCCGGTGCAACACCCGGCTCGGGCGGGCCTGGGTGGGGCGTGTTCAGCGGCGCGCACATTGTGTCGCGCGCGCGGGCGTGCGCGGGCGGCGGCGAGGCATCCCCGAGGGGGGTTGGCATGCGGCTACGCCATTCGTACCGTGGCCTCCCCCCGCGAGGTGCCGATGCTGCAGCTGTCGGCGCGCTCGCGAGCGTGTATTGGAGTGTGCGTGTCGGCGTGAGCGCGTGTGCCGGCGGGTGCCGCCGCACGGCGCCTGACGCTGGGCCGCGGCCTTGGCGCCGCGGCTTGGGCCGACGCCGGCGGCTATGACCTGCCTCCACCTCACCTGCGGTCAGCACTCTGCTGATGCCTGGCGCTGCCTGCAAGCGCAACACGATGAAGACGATTACGATGGCGATGAGCGAGGTGAAATCGGCGGCGCTCCTCGCGGCCGCTCGGCAACAAGAACAAGCTCGGCACGGCTGTCGCAACGACGACAGCAACAACAAGAACATCAAGAACAACAATGGAGGGACACGCCAGTGCCGAGCTCCGCATGACGCGCGCATATCCTGCGGCGCTTGCGGACGGAGAGAGACAAGATGGGCACATCACACAACAAAAGTGGCGGGCAATGCGCAAGCATTGTGGAGGAGGAGGTACTGCAAAATGGCTGGGTGCGTGCTGCTGCTGCGGAAACGGTCGAGACAACTTGTCCGTTGTCTGGTTTTTTCCCGGCCGCAGCAGCGGCCCGGCATCCTGCCGTGGCAGGAGCGCGGCTGCACAGCCGTGCGGTGGCCCCTTTGCCTGGGGTAGCGCTGTGTGAGCTGGACGCTTCATTGTGCGGGAAGGGCAGGTGTGGGCACTGGGTGGTGGCCGGGGAGGCGGAGATCGGGCCGCCGGTCGTGTGTGGGTGTATTTCACCGCCCGGCGGGTCTCCGGGATCCAATGTCAACATCGCGCAGTCTGAGTGCGCCCCGCCGCCCCGTTGCAGCGGGCGGCGCACCCAAGGGTTGTTGATGGACGGACCCGCCCCGTCTTCGTGTCTTCTTCCCTGTACCACAAATGAATGCGGCTTTGTTTATTTAGGGCTGGGAGTGGGTCGGTGGTGTGTCTGCACAGTATCGCACTACAGCACCGCATACACCTTTACCTGTTTCATTTCACGTCCGGCGTGCGCGCCCGCCCGCCTGGGCGCGGTGTCCCTGCGGGCGCGGGGGAGCGCTGGGGGCGTGTGTTTGCGGACGTGTGCGGTCACGGTGCGCAGTGGTCGGGGGCACGTGACAATAAAGGACGCGCGGCAATGGCAGGTGGTAGCGACGCAAGCGTCGGCGCCGGCCCAGGCGGCAAGCCAGGGCACGCCGCTGGCCTGTACCAGTATCGATTGCGTTTTGGGAGAGCCTCCGCTAGTGTCAGTGGAGCGCCTGCATACGCGACGTGCGGGGACTGTAGAATTTGTCACGCATGTGCCTTTTTACGTTGCGTGGGTTTGCTGTGGGTTCTTTCGCTGTGGGTTCTTTCTAGCTGCGAGTGAGTGTGGCGGATGACACACACATGTATCACACGACTGGTCGGCGAAACGGAATAGGATTATTCCGGTCTCTAAGACTATACCTCCCTGGTGACGTTTCAAAAGTTTTGATGCGGCGCGTGTCAGAAAGTGCGAATGGCAGTGGAAGTCGGTATGCGCGGGGGCACCATACATCCGCATCGTACAACACACCGCACCCCATGCACCTCACTCAAATGGGGTAGGAATTTCGCAGGACGCAAGCAGCGGCGCGATAGCGTAATGGTGGAGCAAGGATGGAATGGGTTGGTCGGCAACGGAGTCGCAGTGGCGGAACTGCAAGGGCGCACGCGGACCAGCTGCCCGGTCGGCAGTGTGGTCTGGCGGGCGGAGCGGAGTGGGTGGCGATGGGATAGGGGTGGGTACAATGCAAGCGCTTCGTGAACAATTGGGACGGGCGTGCGTTGTTGCCATGCCATGGAGGGATTAGGCACCTGGGCAATTGACAGGGTGCGGTGCGCGGCGGTATAACAAATGGCTGTGCGTGTGCGTGTGCATGCTGGCGCTTGTGCATGGCTGGCTGCATCACTGGTGTTGTTGAGGTATTGCTGGGGGTTGCACAACATTTCACGACGATAGCAGCCGCAGTAGTCCTTTGATTTGTGACGCGGGCGCAGTCACCAGCCACATAATACAGTGACATGGCTGTGGGGGCTGCGTGGGAAGTGAGCGCGTGTGTACGTGTGTGTGGGGCGTGGGGTGGGGGGGGGGCATTTGCATGGGCCAGCAGCAAGGCTCAGGAAGACGGTACAGCAGCAACAACATCACGCACGGGGCAGCATTGCGGCGGATGGGTGCCAACAGTTTTTTGATGTGTGGCGATAGGCAGGCTACAATACGAGCGGGGTGTGCATGACGGCAATTGTTGAGGCCGGTAGCAGTTGGAGTCGCGGATCTACAACACCTCAGCATATTCTTCCGATGTGCGCAATACAACAGTGTGCGCAGGCGCGGCAAAGCAGATTTACCTGCAATTGATTTTTAGTTTTGAAGTGATGGGCCCCGACAATTGATGGGCCGGGTATAACACATACAACACTTTGGGAGTTGTTGATGACGATGGTGATGTTTTGAAGGGATGAAAGCGATGATGGTGTTGCGGTTGATACAGGGGGGAGGAGGCGGCTTCGCTGCACGTGCTGCCTGGCTCCCGGCGAGTAAGTGGATGGGCGCGTGGAGGCGCCCGTGTGGTTGATGGGTGGGTTGGTCGGCACGCGGACAACCAACAAACAAAAAGTGAGAGAGAGGCAGTGAGTTGAGGGACACACGAGGGCTGAGAGTGAGGCACAGCAGCACCAAGGCAGCACCCAGCACCCCGCCCCCGCCTTGGGGGATCGGTCAATTGGCATAGCGGTCTGGGAGTTTGGTCTGATGATTGATGGTGGTGAGAGCGTATACCGTACCTACAAGAAAGTGCAAAAGGGACACCTGGGGCGGGAGGCCCGATGGCTGCTGGCGGGCAGGGCGCAGGGAGTACATAATGATTTCCACCGACGAGTGCGCCCGTGGGCAGGAGGAGGAGCAGGAGGCGGCGCACAGGCGCCGCACCGGGCTTTCCGTCGCAGGTGTCCCCTGGTGGTCGAAATGGCTGGTCGTACAGTATTTGGAGCAGTGCAGTACTTTTGGAAAGCAGCTCCGGACGGCCAGGCACAAGCGGGTGCGCGTTTTAAGTGTTGATGACGTTTTTGGTTGGTGAGTCCCAACTTGGTTTGACACATTAATGTGGTGGAAGGACAAGAAGGGGGTGGTTCGAAGCGAAGAAAAAATCAAACATACATCCAAGGACACGAGGGTGTGCCCCGAGAACAACCGAGGCCGGCACGTGCGGGGCGGGAGGCCGCCACAGGATTTACGTGCGCGGGCTGAGGGGGCGGGCGCGCTGACGAGGTCTACGCAATCGGCTATTGATCCTGTACGATTAAGGATGGCTGGCGCAGTGTAGGCGGACGCGAGGCGAGATGCAGGAGGGCAGGGGCGAGCAGGAAGGTCGATGGGAAGCACAGGCGGCCCTTGGGGGCGGCATGGATTGCGCGCCGGCTGCGACCGCGGCATGCGGTGCGGCGCCGTGGCAGCCCCCATGCGGCTGCGGCTCTTTGATAGAGCAATGCTGCTGTAACAGTAGAGGCCAGCGTCGCTCTCTCCCCTAACTTTCGACGCTCTTTGGGCGCAGATGCGCGGTTCACCTCGAACCTCTGAACGCCGGGGAGCTGACGGCCTCAGGTCACCCGGTTCGACGCATTCCCCGCCATCCGCGCTGTTCCACTGGACATCGGCACAACACACACGCAGACTGGAACTCTGAACGAACGCGACCAACGCACCGCATTGCATGCACAGTCTGCGTGTTTCCTCTCTCGTGTTATCTAACACAGACTGGAACTCTGGGCTCGGGGAGCCTGCCGCGCCTGCGCCATGCCTGCGCAGCCATTAACAGCCGCGTGCCGGGGCGGGCAGGGGCCGGACTGCTCCCTGCTTTAGTGACTAGTGCTCTGCACTGTCTGCACTCTGCAGTGGCGCATTGGCAGGTCGGTATCGACGCTGGGCGGCTGGAGGCCTGGCGCATTGAGCATTCCCGGAGTGGCTCGATCAGCGCTAGCGCACTTTGCTAGCGGCTTCCCAACCCAGAACCGTGCTATGAATGCGACATTACAAGAAGGGGCAGTCCGACCCAGCAAGGGCTCCCCCGTCGCCCATGCCGCTTTCGCCCTGGCGCATGCGCCGGCGCCACGGTGGAGCCCCGCCTGCGGCCCCGGCGCGGCTGATGCGGCAGCGCTGCGCCAGCCCCCCTAGCGCGTCGTGATGCGCGCGCTCTGCATCGTCATATGCTTATTCCGATTGGGCCTCCTCCTGTGAGCTCCCTGCCCCCTCGAGTTCCTCATCCTCCGGCTTAGACTCGCACGGATCCAGGACGGCGGGGTTCGGCCTTGGGTTCGACCCGAAGCTTTTGGACATCCTTTTCTTCACCATCTCAGTTCACACGCTTCCTTCACAAGCACTGGCGCCATTTTCCACACATTGTCCGCATCCTTGAGACCTCTCATCTTCATACATGACCGTACGTGATTGCGGGTCATTGATCCTACTGTCAAGCCGCACTACTCCCTTGCACTCGCAGCAACAGGCCGACAGCAGCACAGGCCGACAGCATTTCCTGATCCTGCGAACCCGCAACCCTCGAGCGCAACCGGCCGTTGGGCCGCCACAGACGGCAGCCAAGACGCTGCGTGCCTTGCAAACACCTTACCCACCAGCACCAGCACCTACCACGGCGGTCCACTTACCACCGCAACCACATGCGGGGCACGCATGCGCCAGCTACTCCGCCGGCCCTGCTGACTTACGCAGCAGCTCCTCAAGCTGCCGCAGCTCCGCCTGCTGCTCCTCCTCACTGCCGTCCAGCCGCGAAAGCCCCAGATCGATCACAATGCAGCGTGCCTCCCCCGCAACGCCCTCCGCGCTCGCGGCCGCTGCCTCCTGCTGCTCGTGCGGCTGCTCCGCGCCGGCTGCTGCGCCGTGCTCCACGCCGAGGGGCGCCGCGGGCGGCTGCTGCGTGAGCGGCAGCAGCACCACGAAGTTGCTAAGCTTCACGTCACCGTGCAGGAAGCGTCCGCCGCCAGCGCCACCCGCGCCACCACAATCACCACCACCACCACCACCACCGCCAGCAGCAGCATCGCCGCCCGGCGGCGGCAGAATCTTCGCCGCGTGCAGTTGCTGCAGCGCGCGGACAGCTGCCCGCGCCACGGTCGGCTCGATGCGCCCGCGCCGCGTCAGCAGCTCGCGCAGCGAGAGGCCGGGCACAAGGCTGGTGGCGATGAAGAAGACGCGGTCCGGCGGCGGCAGTGGAACCCAGCGTTGCGGGTCCTCCCGCGCAGGGACCAGCGTCCGCGTGGTGCCCGCCGCCAGCAGCCGCGGCACCACCTGCCCCTGCAGCGCCGCCAGCGTCGCGTAGGCGCTGGACTCCCTGTGGTACGCCGCAACGCCGCGCCTGTCCGGCCCCAGGAACTTGAGGACGGCCTCCTCGCCGTCCACGCGGCCTCTGCACACAATGCCGGCATAGCCCTCGCACAGCAATGCGCCCGAGACGACGCGGAGTGGCGACGGCGCCTCGCGACCGCCGGGCGCTGCGGCCGCAGCCTCCGGCGGAGCGGCAGGCTCCGCAGCGAGTTCAAGGATACGCTGCAGCTGCTCGCGCGGCTCAAGCTGCGTGGCGCCCTCTTCTTGAAGACCCGCTAGCACCGTCGCCTTGTGTATTCTGCCGCGGCCGGCCGGCCGGCCGGCAGCGGCCGCAGCAGCGCCGCCGCCGCCGTCACCCCTCTGTCTCGGAGCTGCAGCCGGCCCTTGCCCCGACCCCGGCGCCGGCGATTGCGCATGTACGCCACCGCCTGCGGTCGCCGGGGCCGCGGCCGCGCCGGCGCTACCCACGCCAAGTAGCATGGCGAGCGTGACTGCAGCTGCGGCCGTGGCGGCCGGTTTCTGGGCGGTGTGCTGCGTGGTGGCCAGGAAAGGCCCGGCCACACCCAGCGTACGGCGGCCAAGTCCACTGCCGCCGCCCGCGTTGGCGGCCGCTGGCGCCGGCGCCGTCCCCGCCGCTTCCGCGGCGGCAGATTGCATTGGTTACAGGAGGGACCTGCTGACGCAGCTCACGAGCCAGCGAGCACGTACTAGTACGGACGCCCTGCTCTAGACCTCAGGGGCGCGCCACCTGCAGCGCCGACAGCCTACTCTGCGCCTTGGGCTAGTAGGCCTTGCTCCCATGGGAGCGCCACCATCTTCTAAACTCAATCTCCTTCCTCTTCAACTGTAATGAAAGTCGGCTTATTGATCCACATACTCCCGTCTTCCCTTCTTTCAATCCAAGGGTGGCCTGGTGGGATTTCGTCCCACCCCCTTGGCTTGATGCCCAGGCTCACATACGTCTGCAAACGCTCCCAAAAGTCTGCCATAACTTGCGTTTTAATCCTGCTAATCGCTGTTTCTTCTACCTTGCCTTGTTCCCCTCTGGAGGCAAACAATAGCCTCCTACCGTACTCCATGGCAGAGATCGCAGCCAGGCATACAACGTCCCAGATGGGTTGCTGGATAGCCTCGTGTGGCGGTATTACTAGCCACAGATTCTTACGCTCCACTATCAATTCAATTATGTGATCCTCATCACCTATGTCTGTCGCTTCCTGAATATGCAGCCGTAGCGTGCTAGCAATTGTGCACGTGCTGAAATGGTGTGCGCGGTCAGACTGCGCATCCGTCACCCCACATGGGCATTTATGACCTTGCCCTCTGTGCATCGAGAAGCCTGGGAATCCATCCACTGCTAGCCTCCAGAAGGCTTCTTTCTGCTCTGCTTCCCATTTAACCTTCCACAAGCGTTCATATGTGCTCGAGATGCGTTCCTTGTCCTCTACCGCCATCACTATATCACCTACATTACCACCCTTCGCCTCGTGGACAAAATCAGCATGTTTTTCTGCTAGTTTCCCAAACGCTTCACTCATCTGCAGGTACGTGGCCTGCTTCACCGAAACGGTCGCCAATGGAATGACCGCGGGTGATGGCGCCACGGCTGCTGGAGCTACCGGCAGCCGGCGGGGGCGGCGGCTGGGGTGGAGGTGGCGGCGGGGCGCGGGCCAGTCGCAGCAGGAAGGTGACGTGGTAGTCGGTGAGGATGCCGTACGGGATGCCCCCTCTGGACATGTAGGTGTATGCCTGCAGTTGCATGGGGGTTCCAAGTAAGGTGCAACGATTCTTATTCACCACGTGTGGCGCCATCACCACCACCACCAACAACAACAACAACAACAACAACGCCAACACCAACACCAACACCAGCATCATCAGCAGGCAGGCAAACAGGCACCCGCACACACCGTCGTATCCACCTGCGCGATCATGGCGCGCACTTTGGGGTCCTTTTGCTCCCACTTCTCCAGCAGCGCGATGGGTGACCCGTTCTCCATCAATGCCGCCGCTGCCTTCACCGCCACCATGCAGATGCCCGCCGCGGCTGCGTCAGCACATGCTGTTGTGCTGTCGCTGTCGCCTGTGCTTGCAGCAGCCCCAGCTGCTCCTGATGCGCCGGCGGCATTCTCACTGTTGGCGCTGTACGCAACCAGCGTCAAATCCGGGTACAGCCGCCAGCAGTGTCCTCCCTCGCTCAACAGCTGACACAACAGAACCTGCTCCGTGTGCAGTCGATCCTCATGCATCCACACCACACCGCTCACGCCTTTACTCCACGCAGTGCCGCCACCGCCGGCCCCGGCAGTAGCCCCAGCAGGAACGGCGCTGCCCTCGGAAGTGCCCCCGGCCGCTGCGGTGGCCCCGGCCCCAGCAGCGCCAGCGGCAGCGGCACTGCCGCCCCCGCTGGCGTTCGTTTGATCCAACAAGGCGTTGATGAGGTCCTCCAGTGGATCGAGCAGATGCTTGCAAAGCCGATGGCGGGTTTGAGCCTCGTTGACCCGCTGCCCCATGGGCACATTCGCCTGCTTCCGCAGCGCCAGCAGCCTGCGGCAACAATCGCGGATGAACGGGAGAAGGCTCGGTGGAGTAAACGCCCCACACACCCATAGCCCTTGCTCCGGGCGGCATTGAAATGAAGCGTTGGGGAGGGCCGAGCTCAGACGCCGTGGAGACAACAGCAAGCAGCAGCAGCAGTCCTAAACCCCTTACCCCATACTCACAAAGCCGCACCGCTGGTGTCGCAGAAAATTTCGTCCGCATTATCAGTCAACCAAATGGCGAGCCCCTCCAGCGGGATGCGGCTGCCGCTAGGGCTGCTGCTACTAGTGCCGCTGTCGCTGGGGCCGCTACTGCCGCCGCCCGTCGCGGTCACGCGGCTGTACAGGGCCCTGAGACACACACCGTCCTCCGACACGTCCGTCCAGGCCTCACATGCTGGAGGCTCGTCATGCCGAATTGCCTGCGAGCTGCTGCTACCGGCGGGCGGCAGCGGCATCGCCGGAAGGGCCGCGGACAGGAACGCGTTCGGCTGCATTACCGGCATCCCTGCATGCACAAAATGGACAAAGATGGCAGCATTAGCAGCAAGTATGTGCCCCTGGACCACATGTGTGCTGAGCATTAGAGTGGCCTTCCCCACTATGGGGGTGGGGTGCGTGTCTAAACACGCCGCTGGTCGGGCCACCCACTGCCTTCCCCACGTCGCTGACCGCTTCAACCCAGGCCCGCCGGTCCACCTTGAGCCCTAGTACGCTGTAAAATTGTATTGAAGCCGCCGCCGCGGAACTCGCATCGGCTGACTTTTCCTTCGTGGCGTCGACGCAGCAACGGCCCTTCCAATTCCACGACTAGGGAACGATGCGAACCGATTTTGTATCTACAGCACCGGCCATAGTTTTTCGAGCGTCCCAATGCGTCTCATGCGTGAATGCGTGTGCGGAGCAGGAGGCGAGCCTAAAATATGCTAAATGTTTGCAAAATAGAGTGATGAGGCAATTTCGCATGCATTATCCGTGTGTGATAATGGAGTAGGCTTGAACTTGAAGCATGCATGCCATCCACTCCCATCACTAGTGGCGCGTCGCGACACCCTCATCCTGACCCTCATCCCAGGCATTTGACCCCCCGTCCCCGATTTCTTCGCGTCGCGGTTGAGTTTTGCGGAGTCGAGTGTGCATGGAGAACCCCGGGGAGGCCGATTAGGTTGGCCCGAATCCAGCCGGGGAGGGGAGGGGAGGGGAGGGGAGGGGAGACCAGGCCCGGTGCTTGGTAGGACCAGGGTATGGGGATAAGAAGTGACATACCCAGCTGTGGCAGATGATATCCCATACCCAGCAGGCCCGTGCGCAATAGGCCCGGTGCTTGCGCGCTCAAGAGGATACGATGCAACTAAGGCTGTCTTTGCCCCGTCGCACAACATCCACAATGAACCCGCTAGCTGCCGCTAGTGTCCGTTCCTGGAGGACGCTGCCAAGCTCGGCCTCGGGCATCCGTGCCAAAACCAACAAGGGGTGTCAGCTTTGTACAGCTGGAAAATGGGCTGATCCCCCGTACGCTTTGGGAGCTAGTAGGCATGTAACGGCCCCAGAGCCTCATGCCCCTACGAGGCACAGGCGCGTGGCTAGGGACGCCCGGGTTGGGGCCAGGGCGAGATTTCCCGCGCCATCCATGCGTGCCTTGGCACGTTACCAAACACCCCAAGCCTTTCTCTAGCCTCCTGCCATAGGCAACACCCCTCCGGCGCCCCACGCTCAAAGGGCTAGGCGCGGGGCGGGGGCGACCTCGGGGCTTCTCGGCATTCTGGCGCGTGGGCCGGGGCTCAGCCCAAATAGGTAGCCGCGGCAGCAGCAGCCCAAGCCAAGCCAATCCCGCCCGCCGCGGCTGCACAGCAGCAAGAGCCATGCGGCGTTGCTGTCGCGCGGCTTTGCGTTGACCGCTGGCCGGCTGGCTGTGGTGCCGTTGTGCCGCAGCGCCTCTGGGTGTGCACGCACGCCCTAGGCCCCGCAGGTACCGGTAGGCATGCGCCGGGGGGCGCGTGCACCGCATGCAGCGGGCCTAACCCATGGTTCGTGCGCCACGCATCTGCCGCCCGAGGGCTCTCAACCATCCGCGCAGCAGCCAGCCAGCCACATGCACACGCTGTCTGGGTGCCGCTGGTGGGCATGAGGGTGTGCGAGCCGCCCCTGGTGCTGACGGGGTGCGGGTGGGGGGTGCGGGGTGGGGCTTGAAGACGCCGACGCCTGCAAGACGCCCGATTGTTTCAGAACTCGCCCAGAAAGCTCGGTTTGAAGGATCCGTGTTTCAAGCGGTGTGTGGTCTTGAGGTGGCCACTCAGACCCGGCCCGGGAAGCTCGGTATGGTGAAATTTGCTGGTGCATTGCTTATTTGTATTGATTTCTCAGAATATTCACGCTGAAACCCCAGAGTCGCGACAGGGGCCCTCAGATCGTTAAGCTTGCACATGCAGCTCTCGCGGTGGGCACGAGCTGACGAGCAGCCTCGCCTGAACTCGAGAAAGTATAAGTCTTTAAGTGCTTATCCTCAAACATCCAACATGGCCCTGACCTGCAAGCTGAACTCCACGCAAGTCTCGGCCGCGCGCTCGCATGCGCTGGCCGTGTGCCCCCGCAGCCGCGTCGCTGTGCAGGCCGTTCGCGCTTCGGCTCAGTCTCATTCCGAGGCCTCGTCTGCGCTGCCGCTGGGCCGTCGCGAGCTGCTGGGGCTCGCAGCAGGCATCGCTGCCTCGTCTGCCCTGCCCGCGCTACCGGTGAACGCCGAGGGTGGTGAGTGGCAGTCGCAATGGGCAGAAGGGAAAGATTTCACAAACGGAACGTCGGGGGGCGAGGGGTTTGCGAGCGCTCGGCCGGAGTCCCGGCACTCGTCGGGCTGTGCTCCGGCCGAAGGCCCCACGCCACACAAACCTCGCAAGCTTGCTTCCGCGTTTGTGCTCCTGGCTCTGCGCCCAGTCTTCTCTCGCATCGCCATCCCACAAAAGCGGTGCACTGGCGGGTCCTCATGTGCCACTGCCGCTGCTGTGTCAGATGCTAGGGTGCTGCGGAGATGCTGCCGTCACGCGGCCCAGCCCCCGGCACGGCTGCACAGCACCAGAGCGGCGACGCGCGTTGGCACGCGCCCTGTCGCTATGCTCACCTGACGCCCCTGACCCGCACCGCCCGCACCGAATGCGTGGCTCCCCATGGGGCACACGAGCGCTGCACAGTGCATTGCACTACCCACTCTGTCTGCTTAGCTTACCGCACACGGCACAGCGGCAATGCTGCTCCTTCCCCCCCTCCCCCCCAAACCGCATCAACCGTGCCGCCGTACTGCTGCCGTACTGCTGCTACCGTACTGCTGCTACTGCTGCCGTAGAGTACGCCACGTTCCTGGGCTACGCCACGCCGCCCACGTCGTACGGCGGGTACGGCGGCAACGCCAAGGAGGCGCCCCGCTACACATTCGAGTACCCGGCGGGCTGGAAGGAGGAGATCCCCTCCAAGGTGTGCGTGTGCGTGCGCGTGCGTGTGTCTCGAAGTACCAACTTCGAAAGCAGCTATTGTTTGTGTTGTAGGGCGCATGGGTGCACACAGGCACAAACCTGCATGCTGACGCGCTGGCGGCACCTTTGGCGGCAACTGTGCCCCGCAGGTGGAGAAGGGCACCCAGGGTGTGGATGGCCGGGTGGTCAACCCCCGCGGCAAGGGTGGGTGGCGGCGGGCGCGTGGGGCGTGGGGGTGGGGGCGGGAGTACGGGTGGGCGGGCGGGAGTAGGGAGGGTGGGCGGGTGTCGGGCAAGGACAAGGCGTGGGCCTGCACGGGCGCGGGTGTGTGCAACTAGCCGGGTGGGAGTAGTTCATTCAGTGGTTGTGGGTGTGGTGTGTGCAGTGGCGGCGCAGCGGTGGAGGCGGTGTATAGCGTGGGGGAAGGGCGGCAGGGGACTGGCAGCGGTGGGGGAGGGGGTGGACTGGCGGTGCACTCAAGCGCTGTATCGGTGCGTTTTCCTTGTGTTCTGCACAACACAATACCCACGTGCCGCCGCGCCGCCGTGCCGCCCGCCCGCCCTGTCGCCCTGGCCTGCCGCGCTGCAGACCAGCGCGCGTTCGTGGTGACGCTGACGCGCGCGGGCGAGGACAACAAGTCCTTCCGCCTCACCGACCTGGACTCCACCCTCAGCGGCTTCGCGGGCGCCGACTACGACCTGCAGGTGCGGCGGTCTGGTGGCGGCGGCGGTGGTCTGGTGGCGGCGGTGGTGGTCTGGTGGCGGCGGCGGCCGCGGCGGTCTGGCGGTGGTCGCGGTCCGGCGGTGGTCGCGGTCTGGCGGTGGCGGTGGAATCGGGAGGGGAGTTTGGGGTTGCCGTGCATGCGAACGGATGTGGACACCAGCGGGGTTGTTGTTTTCTTTAGGGGGGGTGGCCGATGTGAGTTTTAACCGATACGGGTAACACATTGTCGCTCGCTGGCCATGGCAATGGGAGATTTGGAGGGCTGCAGGGCGTCTAGAGTGCTTGGGTAGGGCCCCTGGTGCAGGCCGGGGCCGTGTGGCAACGGGTGGGCGCCGTGGCGACGACGTGGGGACCAGGGAGGGCACACACCGAAACGTTTGGTGTTGGGTTTGGTGTTGGTGTCCGGGGCAAGTCCGGGGCCCACCTCGCCCCCGGCCGGCAATGCATGAAGCCCTCTTTCCCATGCACGCCTACACACGCCAACACCCGCCCGCACACGCCCGCACAGGACGCCCTGTCCAGCGCCACCAACCGCACCACCTCCTCCCGCGAGCTCAACGGCGCCACCTTCTACGACTACGACATCGAGTCGCCCGTGAGTCAGCCAGCCGGCGCCCACGTGACCAGGTGTTACGGTAGTTGCATGAGTTGGTAACACGACGACTTTATTACTGCAGTTAGTCGCTTTGAGTCATGAACGCGCAAGGCGCATGCATCTCACACACATCGTTGTGGGCCTCGTTCCGTTTCTTCCTCGCACACAACCACAACGCTCTTGCTCGTCTGTCGGTTTCCCGTGTGCTCTCTAACGCAACCCCACAACCCCCGGCGCCGCAGGAGTACCACTACCTGTGCGCCATCACGGTCTCCAACGGCAAGGTGTTCTCGCTGTTCGTGCGCAGCCCCAGCAAGGTGCGTGCGTGTGTGCGTGCGTGCGTGTGTGCGTGTGGTGTGGTGTGGTGTGTGGGGTGGGATGGGGTGGGTGGGGTGGGGTGGGGTGTGGACAGGGGGGTTTGCAAGGATGATCAGAGGAGTGCGCAAGGCGGGTGGGGTAGCAGCGAAGATGGCCTGGGCGTACCGGTGTGTGGGTGGGTTACGGGTGTGTTGGGGCAGCGGGAAAGCCCGCGGTTGCCCACCTTCCCCTGGCTGCTCGGCCAGCGGCACGCCTTGTGGCGGCGCGGGCGGGCTCCTCCATCTGAATCTGGCTGTGTATGCGTGTTCTAGGGAGCATAACACAAAGATGCGTAAGGATATCACCTTAATAACCTGTGATGTGTGTATCGCCCCCGCCAGAGCTTCCCCGCCAACGAGACCAAGCTGCGCCACATCGTCGAGACCTTCCGCCTGCTGTACTAGTTAGTTATTTGCTTTTGAGTGCTTAGCAAACGCGAACGTGGACACTCCATGAGTGGTGTCGTAGCGGTGGGCGCGTGGTGGTGGGGCGGTGCGGGCCGCGCAGCCGTGTTGGTGGCGGAGTGCCGTGCCGGTGTCAGTCAGTCGGCACCGGTGGTGGTAGTGGTGGTGATAGTGGTGTTGGTGGTGATGGGTGGGGTGTGGCTGCAGGCGCGCGCAGCTGTACCATCAAGCCAACATGAGGTGCAGCAATTGCCGGGGCGCGGGCGGGTGTTTGATTAGTTAGCAGTAAGTTAGGAGTGCTTTTCGGATGGGATGATTTGAAAGCTGATCGCATGCCATTGCGCCATGCAGTTTTGACGGAGCTTTGTGTGACTTGGGGGTGGGGCTTGCGGGCGTTGGTGACTTGGTGTGTCGTACTGACGTTTCGCGTTGAGGTGCAGCGCAATGGGGTAAACATTTTCAAGCTTTTCAAAACCCATGTGTGCATTGTGCAAGGCCCCCGTGGCGGGTCTCCCCCACACCGTGGCCAGAGTAGCTTCATCGGACACAGCACGGCAAGCACCGGGGGGCGCAATGCGTTCCAGCGGTGCGGGGAGTGGTGGGGATGGTGGGGGATGTGTGGTGGCAGCCGCAGCGGCGTCGTACCAATGGCGCGATGCAGCCAGCCCTAGGGGCGTGGCCTGGGTGGGTGGGGGGAGTGGGGAAGCACGCGGCACCACCCAAGCACCGGGGCCACCGGGGCTGGGGCCCATCGGGCCCATGCAAGGGCACCAGCAGAAAGCAGCCCGCGCAGCTGCAGTTCAGGCTCAGCCCAGGGCAACACACCGGCAACTGGCAGCAGCCAAACGCCGCCTGGAAATTGCATGTCGCCACTCCAGGTGAGGGGCCGGTGCTGACATGGACTGGGGCGGACCTCATCCGCGCCACGAGCTGAGTGTGGCATGCGGCCGTGGGGGTCACCGTCGCATGAGGACCGAGGCATGGGCGTCCGGATGGAGATGAAGTCCACAACATTTACTTGGCTACTGGCATATTTATAGTTCAAAGTGCAGAATTGGCATTATAAGGCCGCGACGTGGGCAGCGGCATTTCAATTCAAGTGCAGCTTTATGGCGTGCCCAAGCCATTACGCGACGCCTGTGTAATACATGAGTGCTTCGCATCCTAACAGTACGATCGAGGCTTCTTAGCAGCACGAGGTCCGGCTCGCTGCGCTCCGAGCTCGCGGCGTCGGCAGGCTGGAGGGCAAGCGGGCGCCGCTGATCCTCCACTCGGGGCCGGGCGCCGGCCCCGGTGGTGGAGGCAGCGGCGGCGGAGGTGGCGGAGGTGGCGGCCCTGGAGGCGGCGCCGGGCCAAGGCGCGGCCCCGGCGGTGGGCGCGGGCGCGGGCGCCCCGCCGGCGCCGCTGCCGCCGACGTCGTCGATGCCGAGCCGTTGTCCAGCAGTGCGACGGGCGGGGCCCAGCCGGCGGGGCCGGGGGCTGGGTATGGCGGCCGCCGTGGAGTCGGCGCGGGGGACGCGGGCGGCGGTGGCGCCGGTGGCGGCAGCCGCGGCGACGGCGGTCCACGTGAGCAGCAGCAGCAGCCGCACCAACCACGCACTGGCAGGGCAACGCCGCCGAATCGGGGCCCCAGCCCCGGACGCGGCGGTGCCGGTGGCGTCGGCGTCGGCGTCCACGCGGGTTTTGGAGCTAGGGGCGGCGGCGGCGGCGGGAGGTACAGCGGCGGCGCTGCCGCGCCGGAGCCGTCGCAGCCGCCGCAGCAGCACGCATACGGGGCATCCGAGCACCCGGCCTCGACGCGGCCCCAGCAGCGGCAGCAGCCGCAGTCGTTACAGCAGCGGCAGCGGCAAGAGGGCGGGGCAGGGGCCGTGGCTGACGGCGGCGGTGGCGGCGCAGGCGCGCTCGGCGGTGGCGGCGGCGGGGGACAGCACGGCAGCGCTGGTTTGGCGGCGGGGCATGGCGCAGCGGCTGCTGCTGCTGCTGCGGCTGCGGCTGCGGCTGCGGCTGCGGCGCAGCTGATTCCGCCGGACTCTCTGCGGCTGTTGGGGCCACCGCGCTGGCAGTTTGATGGCGCGGGCGCGTCCAAAGTGAGTTGGCGTGACGTGCTGCTATGCCCAAACACAGCAGGCTTTGCTCTGTGTTCTTAACACACGCACACTGCGCTTTGGAATTTTTCCTTGTGCTCTCGGACACACACGGTCTGAGCGGGCTTCGCTTCCTCGACCTTTCTAACACATGCACACATACACACACATCCCACCCCCGCTTTTCCAAACATCCTCGCAACCCATCCCCCAGCTGCTGCACAGCTCGGGCGGCGGCGACTACCGGGTCGTCGGCGTGCTGGGCGCCCAGGCCGCCGGCAAGTCCTCCCTGCTGAACGCCCTGCTGTACGACTCGCCGGCGGCGGCGGCTGTAGCAGCCGCGGCGGCGGCGGCTGTAGCAGGCGGGGCGGCTGTAGCCGGCGGCGGCGGCGACGGTGGGGGAGCTGGCTTGGGCGCGGGGCTGATGCCGCCTTTCACGGTGGCGGGGGGCGTCGGAGGAGGAGGAGCGGGAGGAGGGGGAGGAGGAGGCGGCGTGGCGCACACGACGTCTGGGCTCGACCTGCGGGTGAGTGTGCCGGCGGTGGCGGTGGTGGTCGTGGGCGCGGGCTGGCTTTCCCTTGCGTTGCATGTGCATGCACGCTTTGCGTTTCTCTCATTCCGTGTGCTGTGCTCACACACAGAAGTGCGTCTTGCATACATTGTCTCTGTTCCCTTCCTTTCCTTGTGGGCTCTCTAACACAAACACGCACGCCCATGCACACACACGCGCAGGTCCACGCGGGCGACCGCACGCTGCTGCTGGACTCGCCGCCGCTGTGGAGCGCGGCCGCCCTGGGCTCAGACATCCTGGTGCGTGGGTGGGTGGGTGGGTGGATGGGTAGGGGGGGTAGTTCATTCCAGAACCCAAAGCAACCGACCGGGGGTGCCGAACTCACGTGTGTGCGTTTGTGGATGTTGGGTCGGGAAGCAAGTGGGAGTGGGGATGTGGTGGGGCGTAAGCCCCGGCGACGACAGGTTGAACACCAACGCCGACTGACCACAACACAACACACCCGCACGCCCCGAACTGACCGGCTCCAAACACTGCTCCTGCTCCTGCTGCTCCTCCTTCTGCTCCTGCTGCTGTTGTCGCCGCTCCCTCTCACACGCGCAACAGGGCTCCCCTGAGCCGCCGTACGCGTGTGGCGACGGCGGCGGCGGCGGCGGCTCTTCGCGCCTGGCGCGCACCCTCATAGGTGGGTGCAGGGCGTGCGGCAGAGGCCGCATCATACAGCAAGCCCGTGTGTCGAGCTAGCAGCTTCTTGGCCGGCAGCCGCGTTAGCTCCCTAGCTGCACGGGGTGGGTGGGTTGGATTGAACGCCAGCCCAATCCAAACCAAACCCAATGCAAGAGCGAGGGGGCTTGGGCTGTTGGACCTGTCTTATTCCCCATCACCCGCACCACCCGGTCACGCCCTGCAGCGGAAGCCCGCGGCGGCGGGCGCGGCGGCGGCGGCGGCGGTCAGTCATCGCAGCAGCAGTCGCCTCAGCTGTCCGGCGAGGCGGCGGCGGAGTGCGCGGCGCTGCAGCTGGGCGCATTCCTCATGGCGGCCTGCCACGTGGTGCGTGGGCGTGTGTGGTATGTGGTGGTTGGTGGTGGCTGGGACGGACCAGGGCTGACAAACCGCTCTTCCGACCATCCTCACAAGCCCGCCCCGCCCCTACCCTGCGCTCCCCGCCAGGTGGTGCTGATGGTGCCGGAGCTGGATGAGCCGCGGCTGTGGGAGTGGCTGCAGGTCGGCAGAAGGGGTGGCTGGCGAGCGTGGGGTCTGGGGTCTGGGGGATTTTTGGGGGCTCGAGCATATCCAAGTGTAACGCACACCCAGTGCACCCAACGCCGCCACGCCCACCTCCGCCCACCTCCGCACCTCGGCTTGGCCCACCCAGGCGGTCGACCTGGTGGCACACGCGCTGCCGGACCTCGGCGCGGCGGCGGCGGCGGCGGCCGCCGCTGCGGCAGGCGGCGGCGCGGCGGCATCACTGCCGGTGCGTGACCCCTCCGTGGAGGGCAGGGATAGATGGAGAGAGACGAGGAGGGATCGGAGGGGATGGGAGGGGATGGGAGGGGATGGGAGGGGATGGGAGGGGATGGGAGGGGATGGGAGGGGATCGGGAGAACGCAAGCCCAAGCTCAAAGTGCTAAAGCAAGCCAAGGGGATGGGGAGGGACGCCGTACCGTCCGTACCGACATGCGGGGGCGATAGGCAGCTGGCTGGGGTGCTTTTGCTGCTTGGGATTGGGAGTGCAAATGCGGGTTTTGGGTTTAGGGGTTTCCCCAGTACACATGCGCTGGCACGCTCATGTGGCACAAATGTTCTCTTAGAAAACTCCGTCTGCCGCTGGCCCTCCCTCCCTGGGGACCCATCCGCCGCAGGTGCCGGTGGCGGTGCCGGGGGTGCGGCGGGTGGCAGAGCTGGTGGTGGTGCAGGTGCGTGCGTGTGTGTGCGTGCGTGTGTGACAGCGCCTCATCCCCAACGCCCCCACATTCCCCCCAACGCATGGACGGCTCCCCCCCAACGCGTCGGCAACCGCGACGCAGACGGGCGTGGACGGGGACCGGCTGTGCGTGTCGCACCTGCGCCCGCGCGCCGAGCTGCTGAGGCTGGCGCTCGCCGGCTCCAGCCCGCGCCTGCTGTCGGGCTGCCCCCAGGGTGCGTGCCGGCGTGCCCGTGTCCCGGCGTGCCTGGACTGTTCGTAGTTCCTAGTCACAGACACAGACGCACACACGCGTGCTCATATGCTCGTACGCACGCGCCACACGCTGCCTCCACAATCCCACGCAAAGCCCCGCAACGGTTCTGCGCCTTCTCCTCACACCCCGCCCGCCCACCCCCTCAGAGCAAGTCATCGACATCATCCAGCACTTCGGCGGCGGCGGCGGCGGCGGCGGCGGCGGCGGCGGCGGCGGCGGCGGCGGCGGCGGCGCGGCAGCAGGTGGCGGCGGTGGCGGCGGCGCGGCTGCAGGTGGCGGCGCCGGCGCTGTTTTGAACGCCCCCGCAAGTGGCCGCGGCACCGCAACCCCCACGGGTGCTGCGGCGGCGGGCGCTTCTGGCGGCTCGCCGGCGGCGCCGACGGGGGCGGCGGCGGGCGCCTCTGGCGGCCGTCTGGCGGCTGGCACCGCCACATCCGATGCCAATGACGGCGGCGGCGGCGGCGGCACACCAGACGGACCGGATAGAGCCGCGACCACAAACACTACAGCGGTGGCGGCGGTTCCAGCGGCGGCTGTATCCCGGTCGGTCGCGCGTGCGGGAGCCCTCCACTTCTGGGCCCTGCCGCCGCCCCTGGCGCAGCTTCCGAGCGGCAGCAGCAACGGCAGTAGCAGCGGCGTGGATGGCTGCTACACGGCTGTAGCATCGTCCGCCGCCTCCGCGGCGCTCGGCGGTGACTCCCTGCTACTGCCGCTGCGCGCCGCGCTGCTCAACCTCCCGCTGCGGCCGCTGGCCCTTCCCGCCGCCGCCGTGCGCGCTGCTGCTGCTGCTGCCGCCGCTGCTACAGCCGCCGGCGGCGCTGCTGGCTGCGCCGCGGCTGCGCCGGCGGCTGTAGCAGCCCTGGCTGCCTCCGCACCCACTTCGTTCAGCGAGCGGGACTGGCTGCGTGCGGCGGGGTGGCTGTGGAGTGTGGAGCTGCCGAGGTGCGCGCCGCTGGAGCGATACGTGGCGGCGGCGGCGCGGGGGCCCGCGCTGGCGGGCGGCGGCGGCTGGCCTTTGGCGGGTGGCATTGGCCGGTAGCGGTTGCTGGCGGCGGTGGCGGCGGTGGTTGGAAGCCCGTGCAACGCACAGGCGGGGTGCGGGTACAGTGTGTGTCGCCGCGCCAGTGGGGCACTGGGCAGTGGATGATGGGTCGAGCTGACCTGCTGTGGTGGTGGTGCTGCTGCCCGAGTGGGGCCCGCGTGCCCCATGCGCGTGCGAGCATGCGAGGGAGGCAGGGAGGGCATGGGTGTGCTGCTCATGACCGCTGTGTATGGGTTGCAATGCGCGTGCCGTGCTCGCGCTGTCGGCCCCCAGGCGCGGGGGGAGGAGGTGGTGAGGCGGGGCGGGGCAGGTCGAGGTCGCGCTGCCAACTTGAACGACAGTAACATCCGATCATGGTAGTCATGCACGCACCAGCTCACGTCTCAAGACGCCGACTACACTGTAATACGGTTGACGCCGCACGCCTCCTCTCTCTCGCCGCGCGACTGCGCGTTTCGCAGACTTACTCCGGTGGCCCCTCCGGTCCTCCGTGCAAGTGACCTGCCTGCCCCTTGGCCCCACGGCATATTATCTGTGTCTGCAACATCCTAACGTCGTAACCGTATAGTAGACTGAGTACGCAGCACTCAACAACGAGCAGTTGAAACATGCACGCACCGCACCAGTGTTCCGCATGCCCGGGCGACGGCAAGGGCAGACAACCCCGGCGCCGCCCAGTTCTTGCTT
Organism: Chlamydomonas incerta; assembly: GCA_016834605.1. NCBI lineage: Eukaryota > Viridiplantae > Chlorophyta > Chlorophyceae > Chlamydomonadales > Chlamydomonadaceae > Chlamydomonas > Chlamydomonas incerta. Next base: position 898,849 of record JAEHOC010000012.1, read on the forward strand.
GGACCACGGATGCACGGTCTGTACGGGTCGGATTGTAACCCCCGGTGTATGAATGGATGAAATTGGCATGAACCCACACAACCCCAGCAGCACGTGCAGCCTTGGTGCGCCTTGATGCCGCCCCGAGGTCAACCCGGCACACACCGCAACCTAGGCGGCGCGCTCCAGCAGTTGCCCCAGGCGGCCCTCCCCCTCTGTGCATGCACACACGCATCAAACGCGTTCACACCCTGCCGCTCATGAGTCACTCCCTCAGTCCCTCTGCTTTATCCGCGCACACGGCACCTACTGCCACCGCACCTGCACCTGCTCTGCACCAGTGGCCCCACCCGCCTCCACCTCCGCCGCCGCCGCCGCTGCCAACCCACCGCCCGCGTCCCCGCCCGGTCGACCACCTCTCCCACCACGCTGCGGAGCCCCGATTGCAGCTGCGCCGCCGCCGCCACCTCCTCCTTCGGCTGGCCCCGCCTTCGCGCCAGCTCCGGCGCCGCCAGCAACGCTGCTCCCCTCCTCCGCCTGCGTCCGCCCCCTCACGGCCGCCGCCGCCTCCTCATCCTCCGTCGGCATCTGCCCCCGCACAAACCCCGCCGAGTCACCAAACCTCACCCAGCCGCCGCCGCTCCCGCGCACCAACACCGCGGACCCATGCCGCCGGCTGGCAGTCCCGCCTCTCCCACCCGCGCCGTGCGCCTGCCCCCACCCGCCGTACACTGCCGCACGGCCGCCCGCCGCCCCGCCGCCGCCGGGGCTTTCCTCCCCGAGCCGCGGGTAGAGGGTGTGGCGCGCCATGCAACACACACACGCCAGGCACGCCACGGCCGCGCTGTGCCCCCACGACAGGCAGTGGCTCCAGCATGGGGCGCAGGGCCGGAAGATCGCTGTGTTTTCACAGCACTCTGCGGGGCGGCCGGGATGGAAGCGGCGGGAAAGGGCGAGCGAGGAGGGGGGCGCGAGAAGTGAGGGGCAGCAGGGCTCCGGGAGCGCTGGGACCGGGCGAGTGCTGGGTGCGTGGCGGGGGGTTGGGGGAGGTAGCCGTCCATGGGAGGCAGGGAGCTGGGGGCATTGTTTCTCAACACACGCACCCACGCACACCTACCCGCGCACGAGCCGCGCTCCCGCGACGCCCACCACTGCGTGACCGCGAACCACGTCAGCCAGTCCACACCGCCGCCCGCCAGCGCCACCCAGGCCGCCACCTCCACGCCCAGCCGCGAGGAGTGGCCGGGCAGGCCGGCGGCGTCGGCGGCCTGTCGGGCGCTGCTGCAGTCCTTGGCCACGATGCCCCACATGATGCTGCGGCGTGCGTGCGTTAAAACAGACAGACGTTTGTGTGTGGATGTGTGCGTGATATGTGTGCGATGATGTGTTTAGTGACGGGTGCAGGCATTTTAACGTTTCAGGCACAGAGCCAGGATCTCTCCCTCAGCGCGCCCTCTCTGCCCCCTGCCCCTGTCCCCGTACCCGTACACCCGCCCGTCAGCTCCCCCACTCCAACAGGGCGCGCCGGTGTCCCCCGCAGCACTCACATCCAGCCGGCGGCCACCAGGAACGTGAATAGCCACAGCCACACGGCCACACCTGTGCGTGTGTGTGTGTGTGTGTGTGTGTGGTTATGTGGTGGGTGGTGGGGTGGGGTGGGTGAGGCGAGTGCGGGCCCAAGGTAAGTTGGTGCCCCCAACCGCCCATGCACCCATCCCAACACACGTCAGCCACCACCCACCCGACCACCAACCAATCCATCCCCCCACAGCAACCCACACACCCACATGCCAGCAACCACCACACCACGCGCCCAACTCACGTGTTCCAAGCTGAAGCGAGTCAGGGCGGCAGCGGGTAGCCCGCGGCAGCCGGGGGATGCCAGATGGAGGGGCAGCGGCAGGGGACGATGGGGCGAGAGGGCGGTGTGGGATTGTGTGTGTATGTGTGTGTGTGTGTGTGTGTGTGTGTGTGTGTGTGTGTGTGTGTGTGTGTGTGTGTGTGTGTGTGTGTGTGTGTGTGTGTGTGTGTGTGTGTGTGTGTGTGTGTGTGTGTGTGTGTGTGTGTGTGTGTGTGTGTGTGCGTGCGGGGTGGGCGGTCGCGCATCGGCACCCCACCGAGCACCTGGCGCGTCTTGATGAAGCGACATCCCGTTTGAGTGGTCGCCGCCTAAACCCTTTGGTTAGCTTGGGCTGGTATTCACGATCTCCCCCCTCACATACACATACACATACACATACACGCACACGCACACGCACACGCACACGCACACGCACACGCACACGCACACGCACACGCACACGCACACGCACACGCACACGCACACGCACACGCACACGCACACACACGCCCACACACGCCCACACACGCCGCCCACCGAGCACGTAGTGACGCCGTACACGCCCACCAGCGCCACCGACAGCCAGAACGCGATGGTGATGGACTGTGGCGGCGGCGGCGTAGGTGGCGGCGAGGGTGGTGGCCGTGGCGTTGGTGGCGGTGAAGGTGGCGGTGAGGTTGAGGGTGGTGGGGAGAGCAGGAGTGAGCGCCAGGGCAGAGCGTGAGCGCAGGCGGGAGTCTGACCTTCACAGAGCAGGTGTGACAGCCCCCCCCCCACCACTCCCGCATGTCCCCGCAGCACCCGTTCTGTCCGGGGCTGACACAGGCATTGATATGCATGTGTCAAAAGTGCGCGGGGCAAGGGCAGGCAAGGCACGAGTGCAAAGCCTGGTGGGTGCGGTGCGGTGCGCAGTCGCTCAGAGTTGCTCACGCTGCATGTTGTGTCATGTGCAAGCGGGTTGGTCTCGTATAGGCAGTTGAAGGTGACGAGCCCCGAGGAGGCGCTGGGCGGCGGGGCCGGGTGCGCTGCTCCGGGCGGCGAGGGCGGCAGGGGGGAGGGCGGTGCTGGGCTGGAAGGCCGAGGCGGGAACGTCGAGTTCCGCGGCGGTGGTGGCGGGAAGCTGTAAGATACTGTCACGTCGACCAGGTTGTCTTTCATGATGATCAACGCCGCCAGCGCAGCAGCGAACTGCAGCGAACAATTACACCGGTTCATCGACATGCGCCGGGAGTTCGACCGAAACCCTGACGCCGCTACACACACCTGCATGAATATCATGGCTCCGCGGCTCGCTACTGCCTGACTGGTCGTCTTTGTCTTAGTTTTAAACGCATTCTCGAGCGAGAGACTTCAGTTTCGAAAGACTCAGCAGGTTTTCGTTGAATTGAAGTCCGAGTTGCAATTTGTATGATGGCATTTAATCAAATACGTATGTCGCGGAATACGCGCCGTGCGGCCCTGACAACCATCGACAGCCACCGCTGAAGTCCCCGCCTAGTCCGCGTCGATCACTTATGTGAGCCCGCGGCCACACCGGCGCCGGCCTGCCGCAGCTGCTCGCCCAGTCGCCGCAGCGCCTCCGGGCCGTGCGTGTAGAACACGCCTTCGTGCGTGCCGCCCGCCACCTCGCGCAGCCGCACCCGCCCGGGGCTGCCCGCCGCCCAGGCCCGCACGTTGGCCAAAGATGTCAGCGTGTCCGCCGTGCCGCACCACACACACACCACCGGCAGCACCGCCTCCGCATCTGCCTCATGCGGCTTTCCGTCGCCGGCGCCGGGGCCAGTGCCACGAGTGCCACTGCTCAGGCCACTGCTGCTGCTGCCGCCGGCGCCGCCTAGCTGCGGCTCCTGCGCCGCGGGCGTCATCAATCGCCGTGCCTGGTGAGCCTCCGTCGTGGCCGCCATCATTCCCTGATCAGGGCCACCACCACCGCCTTCTCCGCCTGGGCTGCTGGTGCCGCCACCACCCGCCGGTGATTGGCACGTCGCACATGCCGCCGCCGCCGGCTCCGCCGGCTCCCGGCCCGCCCCTATTCCAACCCCTGCTCCTGCTCCTGCTCCTGCTCCCGCCGCCGCCGCCGCCGCCGCCGCCGCCGACGCCGCCGCCGCGACCGCCTGCAGGTAGGTGAGCGGCAGGCGCCGGCCGCCGGCCTCCAGGCTGAGCAGCAGCTCCCGCGCCAGCGGCCGCGGGCCGCACCTGTGCGTGTGTGGTACACAAAGATCACAAGGGATAGGGACCCGTCGGCTGTGTGTGTGCGTGTGTGCTACATTGTACCGTATGCGCGCGGAAGAAAACGGGACGAAGCCTGCCAAGAGCAGCGCCAGCGTTACTTATGGATACCTGCACCGAGACACGTCAGGCGGGCCCATCGGTCCGACGTAAGCCGCGCACATGCATGAAGGCGCGTCTGCCGGGGTTAGCGAAGTGCTTTCGAAACGCGAACGCGAACACGAATGGTTGGGCCGGGGTTGTGCCGGGGTTCGTGCCGGGGGGGGGATGCGGCAGGTGGTGCTGTCGTACGCACGCTTGCATTGATGCGCGGTCCACGCAGTCAGGCCGAATCGGCCTGCTGATAAACGAGACGCGCGCGCACACGCGAATGGACGCCACACGCACCTCGCTAGCTCCGCCGCCACGCGGCCCAGTCGCGCCCTCCTGCAGGCGCCTCAGGCGTGCGGATGTCGCATGGGGTCACGTGATGACGGTACGACGGTGTGTCTGTGAAGACATGGCCGCGACGACACGCTTCCGCAGGGGTGCTCAACAGCAACGGTAACAGCAGCAGCCAGAGCAAGCCCCCGCAGCCACGCATGCCCGCATTTCCCGCGCCCGCGCGCCGCAACGCACCAGTCGGGCACCGCCCGCACCGCCGCGCGCTCCTGCTCTGCCATGCGCACCAGCAGCCCCTCCACATCGCCCGACGCGGCCTGTGAAACACATGGGGACTGGCTGAGAAACTATCTGCTGCGTCACGTCCATTCATGCTCGCGTTTTTAGCAAGCAATTCGTTTAACTATGCGAACAAGTAGAGCAGAGAAGGGGAGAGGCGCCCTGGGTGGGTGCTGCGGGGCAGCCACGTATGTGTGGGGTTGGATTGTTGGACGCTTGCTGTTTGGCTGCGCCGGCTCTACGGGCGAAACAGCCGCGCGGCCAATCAAGTCAGCGGGGTTGTGGTAAGCTGCGGCACGCACCAGTCTACCCAGACGGGCGGTGAGCCCGCTCATTGCCCACGTCGCCAGCCAGGACGGCACCCAGCCGCCCAGCCGCGCCGCCAGGGTGGGGTGCGGCTGGCATGACGGGGCGAGCCACGGAGATAGCACCATCACCTGTGATGCATGTCAGCCGGCGTGCGCAGCGTGCGTGCGTCAGCGAGCAAGTTCGCGCGAAATAGCGCAGCCCGTAATGTTGGGACTGCCGATTGGGCCAGGGGCGCAAGCCCCCTGGCAAGCTGCGACTGTGATCGCGAGGAGTGCCCACCCCGACCGTCCGCGCCTGAATCTGCACTGCCTCTGAAGCGCCTGTCGGACCCGCCCCCCCTGCGGCCCGTAACAGACAAGGCGCACCTCGCCGCGCAGCATGGGGCGGATGCGGGGGTCCGTCAGCATCGAAACGGCGTACATGGTGCCCGCCGACATCGCCAGCACGCCGAAACCTCCTAGGATGCCCAGCCCGCCGAGCGCCTCGTGCACGTCATCCAAGAAGCTAGAAACGCGTCTGTCTTCTTGTGGTGTTGAAATGCCGTAGCCTGGGCGGTCGATGCCAATTAGCCGCACTCCCGCGGCTTTCGCGGACTCGGCGAGCAAAAGCGGCAACAGGCGGTTGCCTTGCAGGTTGTGCAAAAAGACGACCGGCGGCCCGGTCAAAGCACCGCATTCTGAATAGCCCAGTATGCGGCCTGAGCCTAGCTGCAGCGTGCGCGAATCCGAGCTTTGCGGGCCGGTTGCCATGGTGAATCCGCAACGATCCTGGGCGCGAAGAGAGGCTGAAACCTCGATAAAGTCCTCGGGCACGAAGCTACAAAGGCACAACATCTGCTGTAGCTGCTTTCTGTGATGTCCTCGGGCTCGGTGTGCGGATGGGCGTGCAGATGGGCGTGCAGATGGGCCATCGGTGGCAGTTGGCACGCGTGCCGACACGCGTTACAAGACAGGTGTGGGCTTCCCGTAAACGCCTCTCGCAGCGAGTCCTACTTCACCTCTCTATTGCTTTGCATCAATGTTGTTATCAGTGAAAATCCCGGTCCGTGACACACACGCGAGACGGAAATACTAAACCGCGTGGCGACGGCAATAAAAACTTCATCAGCCACGATCGCAAAAATGGTACATCATGGCTCCCCCCTTCCATGCCCCTTCCCTTGATACTTCTCCCATGCCACGTATGCAATATGCATTGGCTAAAACTGCCCCCGCCCCACAACACGCCTAGCCATCACCTGGCCAAATAACTACCGAGCTCTAGAGCCGGCGCTCTGTCCCTCCGCTCCCTTTCGCGTCCCGCCTGCCGCGGTCGCGGAGCCTCACGCCTCCTGGTTGACCCGGAAGGACTGCTGGATGACGCGCAGGCTGTCGGAGTTCTTCTTCCACTGGCGCGCGTTGGAGGTGACGGTGAGGATGAACACGCGGTTCTTGGTGGCGGTGGCGGACACCAGCGCGTGGTTCTTCAGCTCCCTGTGCGTGCGGTTGTGTGTGGGGTGGGGGGTGGGGTGGGGGGGTGGCGTTATGGCGGTGTTGTTGGGTGGGGTGTGATGCGTGCGGTCTCAAGCGGTGCCGCGGAAGTGCACACCGCGCGTGAGCTCTACACACAGCAGGCGGGAAGCGGCGCTCCAACGCCCAACGCCGGGGAATGGCACACCGCGCGGTACGGCCCGCGGCACGCACCACTTGTAGTACAGGCCGCCATCGTGGGTGACGACCTCGGTCTTGATCACGTCATCCTCATCCAGCGGCTTGCCGAACTGTTTGGCGTTGTTGGTGCACACACACGCATTGAGGCGGGGGCGCATGACCAGGGCATGCCCAGAAAGCACAGCAGCGCAGGCAGGCTCGCAAAGCTGTCGGGAGGTGCTGTGCGTGTGTTACCGGCCGCTTCGTTGGTAGAGCCTGAGCGCGACGCGCCGATACCGTGGCGTGCCCCCCGCACTGCTCTCTCCTCTCCCTTCACACCGCCTCCCCCCCGGCCTTTGCCACCGCCGCCGCCGCCACCGCGGCCGCCGCCGCCGCCGTACAACTCACCAGCTCGGGCCCGAAGCCCTCGATGACGCGTTGCGGCGGGCCCACCTCCTTCAACGTCACTTTCTGTGGCCAGGGGTGAACGCGACAGCGGATGGGGACCACAGTGAGCTCCGTAGGAGTGCGGCGCATTTATGCGAGCTCATGATAAGCCGGGGCACACACAAAGGCCAAGGCAAGGAGGAGGCGGAGCACGCACAAGGGGAACGAGCCCTTCCCTCCAGTCTTCCTCCACGCCCTTCCCGCGCTCCCCCCACGGCGCCCCCCACTCCGCCTTGACTCACCGCGTTGAAGCCGACGTCCATGAAGCTGCGGCGGCGGCGGCAGGGGCAGCGGGGGCCGTGGCGGCGGTGAGGGCGGGGCGAGCGCGGGTCAGGACACCATGGCCCCCCAAGGGATAGCGCTATGGCAAAAGCGGGCAGCAAGCCCAGTCTACTCCTGATGCCGAGCGCCCGCCCCCGCCCGGCTGTTTGCCAGCTCGCCTGACCCTCAGCTGTCCCCACGCAAGTCGATCCGACCAAGCCCCCCTGCTCCCCTGCCCCCCTGCTCCCCCCTGCCCGCCTGCTCCCCCTGCTTCCCCCAAGAGCACCCGCTGCTGCCCCGCTGCCCTCACCGCAGCACCGGCGCCACCACCACCGCCACATCGCCCTGGTCCTTGGCCTGGTAGCGAAGGTCGATCTGGGGGCGGGCGCGGGCGCGGGGGCGGGCGGGTCCCATGCACGATTAACGCAGAGGAGACGATGTTGACAGGTGGTGTCGTGGGTTCGCACGATGATTGCGTGGGCATTGGGCATTGGGTACGTCGGGACTTTTCGGCACGCAGCCACCCCACCACACACGCCACCCACCCCCACCACCCTGGCCGAGCGCGCCGGGTCGGGGGTTCCATTCATGGCTAGGTGGGGTTTCGGGAGGTGCGGGTAGTTCGTTCCAAATCCCAAACTACGCCGGGCGGGGTTCGTGCGGCTCACCTCGGTGCCGCCCAGGTCGGCGATGGACACAGGGATTTCATCCCAGCCGGCGGGCACCTGCGTTTCGGCCGGCCAGGGGGCGGCGCACAGGTGTTGCGAGACGAAAGACAGGCACAAGCGCGCAGCAGGGGCAAGGCCATGACAGCCCGGGCACCAGCACTGCCCAGCATCCCCTCGTCCGTCAGGCCGCGGCTCCAAGCCACCGGACATCCCATCCCATCCCACCCCGCACATAGCCCCCCCCAACACACACATACAAACACACGACGCACGCACCTTGAAGCTGTATTGCGGGATCTCGCTCCACCCCACACCGTGGCCGCCCGACTTGCCCTCCGGCCGCGTGTAGGTGTAGAAACCCTCGGCGTCCGCCTCCTTGGTCCGGCCTGCAGGGCGCGCGGCGTGTGTGCGGGGAAGCAGCGTTCGAAGCAGCGACAGGCTAAGAGGCACCAGCAGGAGGCAGTACGCATGGGTAGCGGCGCGGAGGGCGTCGGGTGATAGGCCGTGAGCACGCAAGCAGACCGAGGTGCCTCGGAGGGTGGCCAGCGCGCACCCGGCCCCACTTCAACCGCCAGGAGCGGGTGGGTGGCTGGGCGCCACTCGCAACCAACTTGGCCATTTGCTCGCGCGCCGATGCATGTGAAACCTATTCGTCCCATTGTTCCAGTTGGTAGCGCATTTGCGCCCTGGCCGCGTTCAGGCGGCCCTCGTCTCGCGCGCATGTTGCACCCCCGGTCGCTCCGCCACGGCTTGCCTGGAATGCGCCCAGCAGTCAGGCCCTGAATGGCGTTCGCAGGCTGAGCCACTGTCCCGGAAAGCGCGAACCCGGCAGCGACTGAAAGAAGAGCATCGCGACGAGTCACCGCGATCTCGCCATCGAGCTGCTGCGCTGAGCAACGCACGACATGGCAACGAGACGCACGAGGGCGAGCGGGAACACTGGTGCGCGAGGACGCGAGGTTCATCGCGCCACGGTGACTCTGGGCCAGCTGCATTTTTTCACAGGTAGAAGCCGAAATGCAGAATGTAGTATTACGACTTGACCAGGTGCCCAAAGCCCTGAGGTCATGAAGAGCGCCTCCGCGCCACTCGCATGCACCAGCGCATGCGGCACAGTGGGTGGACCCAGTCTGTTGCCCTCCGCGGCGGATATGCCGGCCTGCCCCCGCCGCCGAACGCCTGCAATCCCACGCTCCAAGCAGGAAATAATTTTGGGCGCGTGACCGTGTGCGCGCCCGACACGCACCGAGTCGTCTAACATAAGTCCGGCAGCGTCCTAGTCTCCCGCAGACACCCGCATCAGCTTGCTAGCCAGTAGCAGACCAGGAGCAGTGCGGAGTCTGGCGTCTGCGATATCGAAAGTTTGGTGTGTGCTACAAAGCTGCGCATGTGTACTCTGGGGGATAGCGGCGCCGCGGTGCGCGGATTGAGTATGGGCGATGCAGTGCTCGGGCGCTCGGCCCGCTGCCGGTGCTTTCATCCCTCTTTGCTCCCTAGTTCAGTTGCTACCTGACACCGTACACAGCTTTGCTCTTGGTCGGTCTCGAATAACCTGAAAGTACTGCCGGAGGAGTGGAGGACTCGACACGAGGCATGCCACACTAGCAAGCATTACTCATGCCATCCTCCATGTGCAGTGCGCAGTGCCATTCGCGAGGACAAGGATGAAACCCCCACACGAGAAGGTGCTGTGCCGCGTGATTTTGGGAGAAAGTGAGCAACTGCGTAGGCCGCATGCGTGCCTCACGCGGTCAAGTGTCCACGCTTGCTTCTTGGGCAGGCGTGCCTAGGGCAGGCGTGCCTAGGGCAGGCGTGCCTAGGGGGGGGGGGCGGGTAATCGTTCTGGAGAGTGCCGGAGTTAAGGTAGCCTGGGGAGCAGGGCTGCCGGAGACCCGGTCCCTGAGGTTCCTACCGACGTGTGGGACACACTGTGGCCGGCGGCATAGCGAAGAACAACGTGCACTTGCACCATGGGCGCAGTACGGCGTGAGATGGACCCGCACACGCGCACCGGCGAGTAGGAGCCCAAACTGCGCATGTACTATGTGTATATGCATGGCATGGCTATTTAGATGATGAAATTAGGCCGGGCTTAAGACGGACCTTCTTGGCTCCTTATTTGCAAGCAGTGGTTCGCCATACGCTGCTCAGAACAGAACAAGTACCTGGTCTTAGCTTGAATATCTGGCACCATGGCAGGGGTGAGCAGTGGTGCTGACAGCGGACCTTCTCCTGCAGCAGCGCGAAATTGTCGGTTCCTTGGCGCTCACCGCGGCGCCGCTGCCCCGCCTTATGCACATGCGCAGGTGCCAGCTCCAGCCAGTCAGCTCACCAAGGTGCTGGCTGGCTTGCGGCATACTTTCGTCGTCGCAGATGCCACGCTTCCGGACTGCCCGCTGGTCTACGCCAGCGAGGGGTGAGCGACGCCTGTGCTATGTTACACCTGGTTCCTTATGGGTCTAGGGCGTCTGCCTGGGCGCCTGGCCTTCTTGTTCAGAGTTCGTCGGGCCCGCACTAAGCGAGTGCTGCGGTCGCTTCTGCAGGTTCTATGCCATGACTGGCTACGGTCCCGATGAGGTGCTTGGTCACAACTGGTAAGCGAGGGAGATTAGCGGCTTTGGAGCCTGGGGCACCGTTCGCTGCGAAAAGGCAATTGACGCGTTCGCGCGTTTACAGCTCGGGTCAACGCGAGCGGGTGCTATGCAAAACAAGCCTCGGAGCGCATGTGGGTCCGCCGCGAGCGCGGCTGTGGGGGCGGACCGTGACACAGTCGCATGTGGCCTCAGCGACGAGACCGCTTCCTTGCCGACGCGCACACGGCAGTGTGCGGTTGCGGACGGCACGTTGAAAGCTACCCTCGGATTTCTCACGGGCCTAAGAATGGGCGAACACTGCGGAGCCGAGGTTGTTGGACCGGCGGAGCGTACGCGGTCGGACGGCGGTGGCGCCTGGAGGCAAGCCGCCGCGGCCTGGGGCAAGCCGGCGCAGCCAGCTGCCAGCAGCGGAGCGGCGCCCGGCGCTTGTGCAGTTGGAGGCATTGCAGGCACCGTGAGCCGCAGCCGGGCTACCTGGCGCGCAGCACAAAGGGGTGGTGGTGGGGGCCAAGGGTTCGGGGATTGAAGGGGAACGGCGTCAGTACACAGGGCGCGCTCGCCCACGGCGGCGGCGGCCGGGGCGCAGTCCCCCCGCATACCAGCTGCGGTCACGCGGCGTTCGTCTCATATGGCTGCTGCGAACCTGTCGCACCAGACAACGTTTTCGCCAGCGTCTCCGCACTTTCCTGGGTCTTCGCAGCACGAACAAGTCAGGCGGGTTGGTCGGAGGGAGGGGAACCGCCAGCGACCGGCGGCCGGCAGCTCGGCCGCCGGTCCCCCCCAGCGCCGGGGCACCGCTGACGATCCATCCCCAGCGCCCGCGTGTCTGGATTCGGGCCAGCCCAGCACCCCAACAGTTTTGCAGCCTGGTGGGCGCGTGTCTCAGCCCCGCCATCCTCAATTCTTCCTGCCAGAACCACGCGCACCGAACTCAGCAACCCGCTCCCACACGCTTCCCCCACCACGCCCCACTGGCCCCCACCCACGCCTCCTCCCATCCTCCTCCCACCCCCCACCCACCCCTCCTCCCCCCGCCTTCTCCCTCCCCCACCCCTCGCTTCCCGCAGCCGCTTCCTCCAGGGCGAGGGCACGGACCCCAAGGAGGTGCAGAAGATCCGCGATGCCATCAAGAAGGGCGAGGCCTGCTCCGTGCGCCTGCTCAACTACCGCAAGGACGGCACGCCCTTCTGGAACCTGCTGACCGTGACGCCCATCAAGACGCCCGACGGCAAGGTGTCCAAGTTCGTGGGCGTGCAGGTGCGGCGGCGGCCGGGCGGCAGGGGGGGGGCGGCGGCAGGGGGCTGGGAGCTGGGGCTGGGGTGCTTGGCAGGGGGCAGGGGCAGGGCGGCCCGACAGCGATGGCGGGCAGACAGGAAGGCCGGGTGGGCGGGCGGGCGACGTGGCAGCCGCATGGAGCAGCCCGGCTGCAGCTGGCCTGCCCTCCCTCCGCTGCACGCCAAGCACGCCAGTACCCTTCCACGCGCCGTGCTGACACACCTTTGCACGCCTTCCTGCCCGCACACGCCGCCCCTCTTCCCACCCGCACACACGCCCAGGTGGACGTGACCAGCAAGACGGAGGGCAAGGCGCTGGCGGACAACAGTGGCGTGCCGCTGCTGGTCAAGTACGACCACCGCCTGCGCGACAACGTGGCGCGCAAGATCGTGGACGATGTCACCATCGCGGTGGAGAAGGCGGAGGGCGTGGAGCCGGGCCAGGCGTCGCAGGTGGCGGCGGCGGCGCCCATGGGCGCCAAGGGCGCGCGCGGCACCGCGCCCAAGTCCTTCCCGCGTGTGGCGCTGGACCTGGCCACGACCGTGGAGCGCATCCAGCAGAACTTCTGCATCTCCGACCCCACGCTGCCCGACTGCCCCATCGTGTTCGCCTCGGACGCCTTCCTGGACCTCACCGGCTACAGCCGCGAGGAGGTGCTGGGCCGCAACTGCCGCTTCCTGCAGGTGGGTGCGGCGCTGCGTGCGGCGTGCGGTGCTGGGGGGTGCTTGGGGAGTGGGGGTGGGCGTGTGTGGGGGGCACTGTGTGGGGGGTGGGGGTGGGGGCCGGGGGGCAGGGATTTCGTGTGGGGATGCTCGGCGACGAGGGGTTAAAGTCGAGCGACAGCGCATGGGAATAGAGCGAGGCGGGTCATGATATCCGCGCGGGAAGCACTTGCCTGTCCGGGGCTTGAAAGGAGAGCGCCGGCGGAAGCAGAGGGGAGGAGTTGCGCAGCGGGCCAACAGCCGGGATGGTGGAGGACGCGGCGGCAGCGGACGGCCATAGCGGAATCAGGCGCAGCCAGGCAGCTGGCAGCCTACAGCTGGCGGCTCAGGTGGTGGAAGGATGAGGATGGACGTCTTGGCTGCGTGAACGAAGTGACAGCGAAGGCCAGCGGGGCAAAGCGTGGGGTTGGGATTACCAGCCCAAGCTGAGCCAAGTTAAAATACCGGTAGACGGAGTCCAGGCAAGGGATGGGGAGGGGCAGGCGCGCGCGTGCTCGAGGAGGAGTGGTGGGTGGGGAGTGGCCTTTGACTGCCCGCACCCGGCGACCCGAGGACTGGGCTGGCCCGTGGCTAACCTGGCGGCGCTAGGCCAGGCCTGACCGACCCCGAACGCGCCTTCTCCCCGCCTCCCCTCCCCACCCTCTCCCCACCTCCCTCTCCCTCTACCGCACCTCCCCCAGGGCGCCGGCACGGACCACAGCACGGTGGACCAGATCCGCGCCGCCATCAAGGAGGGCTCCGAGCTCACCGTGCGCATCCTGAACTACACCAAGGCCGGCCGCGCCTTCTGGAACATGTTCACGCTGGCGCCCATGCGCGACCAGGACGGCCACGCGCGCTTCTTCGTGGGAGTGCAGGTGCGTAGGGGGGGCGCGGAGGTGTGTGGAGCGCGGAGGTGTGTGGAGCGCGTCGTTAGCGCATGTTCGTGGCGCTGTCAAGGGGGGGGGGCGTTCGGGGCTTCTAAGGGGCTTCGCGGGGTCGGGGGCTGGGGGCGTGCTGGTGGAAAAAACGTCGAGGAGGCCACCATCGTTGTCGTCATCTGGCCGTGTGTCGGCTGCCCGCCCACTGCCCGCCCCCGCCCGGCCGGCCGCAGGTGGACGTGACGGCCCAGTCCAGCACGCCCGACAAGTCGCCGGTGTGGAACAAGACGGCGGAGGAGGAGGTGGCCAAGGCCAAGATGGGCTCGGAGGCGGCCAGCCTCATTAGCAGCGCGCTGCAGGTGCGTGTGTGTGCGTGTGTGTGGTCGGAGGCGGAGGGTGAAAGCCAGCCCAAGCTAAACCAACCTACCTAGACAGGGGACAGGGGTGCAGCAGAAGACCACCAATTGAATGATGGTGTGCGGGGAGCTGGGACAAGCATCGCGGGACGGACGGGGTCGGGTGGGGCTGGGGACAAAGAGGTCCCAGGGGCGCAGATGGGGCGCAAGTGGCGGAGGGCGCAGACAGGCGGGGCGTATAGACGCGTGTCGCGCTGGGGGGTCTTCGGGGCGAAAGGGGGCGCGAGAGCTCGCGGAACGTGGACGCACAGCGCGAGGCCAACGCGGGACCCTGGGGACTGGGCTACCTGCGGCCGCCGCCCGGGCTGCACACCCACACCCACGCCCTTTCCTCCTCCTGCTCCTCCTCCACCTCCACCTTCACGCCCTCCTCCTCCAGTCCTCCTTCACCTCCTCCTTCACCTGCTGCTCCTCCACCCCACCTCACCCCCACCCCCCAGGGCATGGCCGCGCCCACCACCGCCAACCCCTGGGCCGCCATCAGCGGCGTCATCATGCGCCGCAAGCCGCACAAGGCGGACGACAAGGCCTACCAGGCGCTGCTGCAGCTGCAGGTGCGGGGGGGGGCAGTTGGGGGCAGATGGCGGGAGGGCGGGAGGCGTGCGCGGAGGGAGGGAAGGTGCGGGAGGGCGGGTGCGCGAGGCGGTAAACACATCATGCAGCATCACGGCATCACCACCACTGGCCGTGGTCCTCCCTGGCACTCTCCGGCACCCGCTGGCACCCCTGGGCACCTCTGCTCACGCCCTGCTTTGTTTTGGCTTGCTTGCGGTCGGCCTTGCAGGAGCGCGACGGCAAGCTGAAGCTGATGCACTTCCGCCGCGTCAAGCAGCTGGGCGCGGGCGACGTGGGCCTGGTGGACCTGGTGCAGCTGCAGGTTCGGGGGCGGGGGCGGGGGGGGGGGCGGGTGGTGAGGGAGTGGGGAGGGAAATGGGGGTTGCAAAGATGGTACATAGAAGGGATGGGCGGACAGGAGGAGGAGTGGGGATGGGAGGGAAGGGGAAGAGTGGCGGCGGGCGGGGCGGGGCGGGCGCGGCAGGTTCGTGGGGAGGGTTGGAGGGGATGCGGGCGGGGCGTGAGGGCGCTGGGGGCCGGAAGGGAGGAGGAAGGGAGGAGGGTCTACGCAGGCGGTGGGGCACTTGTCCGGTTTAGGTTGGAAGGGTGGGCGGCAGGGTTATTAGGCGGAGGAGTTCATGGCGCCGGGCCAGCAGGGCCAGCAGGGCCAGCAGGGCCGCGCGGGGCGCAGGGGAGTACGCGGCAGGGAGGGAGGGGGGAAGGGGATGGGCTCGCTGGCTGGCTGGGGGGATGGGGCCAGCCGGGCGCGCTCAACGGCAGCTGTGTGGCAGCGGGGCATGCCTAAGGCGGCTGCTCAGCCCGCCTCGCTCCTGGGGTCAGGCGCCTCAGGCTCCTGGCACAGCAACACGCATCAGCTCCCCCCACCTCCTCAACCGCCTTTTCAACCACCTCCCCCTCCCCTCCCCCCCATCGGGTCATCGGCAGTTCACCTATTTACAAAAAACCGTCACATGCACGGCTACCCCCCCCCCCCACGCCTGCTGTCTACGCCACTACACTTCTATGTACCATCTTTGCAACCCCCCCAGGGCTCCGAGCTCAAGTTCGCGATGAAGACGCTGGACAAGTTCGAGATGCAGGAGCGCAACAAGGTGGCGCGCGTGCTGACCGAGAGCGCCATCCTGGCGGCGGTGGACCACCCCTTCCTGGCCACGCTGTACTGCACCATCCAGACCGACACGCACCTGCACTTCGTCATGGAGTACTGCGACGGTGAGGAGAGAGGCAGGAGGGAGGGAGGGAGGGGCGGGGGGGGGGGGAGGCGGAGGCGGGGGGGGGGGGGGAGAGGAGGGCGGTGCGTGGCGGGGTGGGGGCGGGCGGGGCGGGGGTTCGGATGACGCCTGGGCGACCCTCGGAGACATCTCCCTTGGAACCTTCCTCATCACCCCCCCCCCCCCTCCCACCCTAACCCCCCCCCCCAGGCGGCGAGCTGTACGGGCTGCTGAACAGCCAGCCCAAGAAGCGGCTCAAGGAGGAGCACGTGCGCTTCTACGCGGCCGAGGTGCTCACCGCGCTGCAGTACCTGCACCTGCTGGGCTACGTCTACCGCGACCTCAAGCCCGAGAACATCCTGCTGCACCACACCGGCCACGTGCTGCTGACCGACTTTGACCTGTCGTACAGCAAGGGCGCCACCACGCCGCGCATCGAGAAGGTCGGCGGCGGCGGCGCGGCGGCGCCCAAGTCGCCCAAGAAGGTGGGCGCCTGGGCCGGGGGCCGGGCGGGGAAGCAGCAGGAGACGAAGAGAATGTGCGTGCGCGCACCCGGCTTGCGTGCATGTGCCCGGTCCCCAACCCATTGACGGCTACCCCAACACACACGCACAGTCTCTGGTTTTTGTCCCCTCATGTCTTCCAACACCTGCCCCTGCCCCCGCCCCGCCCCCGCAGTCCTCCTCCAAGAGCGGCGGCTCCAGCTCCTCCGGCTCGGCGCCGCAGCTGGAGAACTACCTGCTGCTGGCGGAGCCCACCGCGCGCGCCAACAGCTTCGTGGGCACGGAGGAGTACCTGGCGCCCGAGGTCATCAACGCCGCGGGGCACGGGCCAGGTGGGGGCGGGTGGTGGGTGGGTGGGTGGGTGGGTGGGTGGGTGGGTGGGTGGGTGGGTGGGTGGGTGGGTGGGTGGGTGGGTGGGTGGGTGGGTGGGTGGGTGGGGGTAGTGCGTGGCGGCGGTGAGAGGCGCGACGGGCGGGGTGGGAAGGGAACAGCCCGGGGATATGCGTGTGCACGTGTGTTGGGGACTGGGGAGGGGCCGTCTTGCTGATGCCCGGCTGCTCCTCCTCGTCCTCACCCGCCCGAACATTGCTCTGCCCCTTCTACCACTTCCGTAACTAATGATGAATGTAACCCCTCCTCCGCACCTGCCCACCCGCCCCTGCGCGCAGCCGTGGACTGGTGGTCGCTGGGCATCCTCATCTTCGAGCTGCTGTACGGCACCACGCCCTTCCGCGGCGCGCGGCGCGACGAGACCTTTGAGAACATCATCAAGTCGCCGCTCAAGTTCCCCGCCAAGCCCGCGGTCAGCGAGGAGTGCCGCGACCTCATCGAGAAGCTGCTGGTCAAGGACGTGGGCGGCCGCCTGGGCTCCCGGACGGGCGCCAATGAAATCAAGAGCCACCCCTGGTTCAAGGGCATTAACTGGGCGCTGCTTCGGCACCAGCAGCCGCCCTACGTGCCGCGCCGCGCCAGCAAGGCGGCGGGCGGCGGCGGCAGCAGCACCGGCGGCGCGGCGTTCGACAACTATTAAGCCTAGTAGGCACATGCGGCGGAGCCGTCGGCGGGCGTGGGCGGGGCCGGCTGGGCGGCCGGCTGCCATAATAAAAGCGTACTAAGCAGCTGCTGAACTGCGGAGCGGAGGGGGGCGTGGGGCGGACGGATGGGGCGCCGCCGGCGACTGGGAGCAGTGGCCACGAGATGGGCCAGAGCCAAAGCCAGGAGACGCGACGCGCGGTGCCGTCGCGATGCAGCGGCGTGACGGTGGCTCCGGCGGCCGCCGCGCCGCGCCTGGAAAGGAGCAGTGGTGTTGTAGGGAATGGCTCTGCGAGACAGAAGGGGGCTGGGGGCTGGGCACGACGACGCACTGCATCTGTGTGGTGTGAGCTGATTCGGGGGGAGGGGGGCCAAGGCGTGTGGAATGCGTGTGTGGCGGTGCGCTGTTGCAATGTATGTTGTTGCCTTTACGAATTGCTCTATAAAAGTTTTGATTCGCGGGGGGCACTCCTCGCCCAACTGCTGTCGGCGGGGCCCGCCGTACGGCCCGCGGAAGGGATTCGTGTGTGTGCGCGTGCTCGCGCCACACGTTCTTCCCGCAAAACCAGAGCCGACAGTAGAATAGCAGCGAGGTCTGTTCGGAACGTATCAGGATTCACGAAATGCATAGGGTTCACGTGGCTTTGTGTGAGGCGGTTTTAGCGAGTTTCCGGCTGACCACTGCGTACGAGCGGCCCGGTGCTGGCGGACCACGGCCGTTGGCGGGCGTCGGAGGCGGCGCACGGGCGGCATGGGCCGGTGGTTGGCGGTTAGGCACGCAGGAGACCGACGAATAGTAGCCTGCGCTCCTGCGATTTTGGCACACCGGAGCGCTTCCGCGAGAGCGCGCAGCACCGACCAGGGTTCCTGCTGGTGGGTTGGTGGCACGTGGGGTTGCATGGACGCAGGCGTGGATGCGCCGAAGGACCCGCCCACTTTCCCCTTTACTGTGCTTGGAACGGGGGGAGAATGACGCGATACTCATGCTGTGGAAAGTGTGGCTGAATTTTGTGTGTTTGCGGACTGGCCGATTGGAAATCTGTCTAGGAGCTATGAGATGCGGAAAGCGCGGGGGAAGGCCGCAGGGCTCTGAGCATGGTGAGGTAGGCGTGGACGCGTCAGGCGCCGGCGCCCGCGTGTGTGGCTGTGATTACGCGGGCTGTGTGCGGGAGTTGTGGAACCACAGCTCCCAGCACCAAATAAGGATGGGCGACGGCAGGTGGGTCACCAGGTTGTGGCCGGCGGGTGCGAGACGGTCGGGTGGGTGCTGGCGTCACCCGGCGAGTGTGTGTCGGGTGTTGTTCTGTGAGAGAGAGAGCGTGCCACGGCGTGGACTCGGCTTGCCGTGAGGACTGAGGCGTCATCACACAGACCGCTGCGCTGGAACTGAGAGCGCGCTAAGGAAGTATAGAAGGGGAGCTACAGGGGAATGGGTGACACACGGCTGGTGTCCGTGAATGCGGCACGGCTGGCTCGCGATGTGGACGGCTGGCCCGCGCGGCCTGCAATCTGTAAAGCTGCTGGTGCTGGACCCGCTGACGCAGTCCACGAGCCGTCAGCGTGCGATCACGCCGCTCTAGACCCCAGGGGCGCATCCCCTGGCTCCCTGGGGCATCGCCGACAGCCTGCTTGGGCTGGCAGGAGGTGGAGCCTGGAACGCCGGGAGCAGTCGACACCGTCCAAGAAAACGAGGTGAGTGTTCAGCGGCGTGTCTGCGGCTGCCGTGTGCCCCCGCATGCCCTTCGCCGGCACCGCGGTCGGAGGCATAAGGTGGCCAGCGCCTGTTGCGCACGTGAATGTGACTGTGTGTGCAAATTCCTGGGGCGCAGGTGCGGGTCCCTGAAACGCGTCGAGGTTGTCTGAGAAGTCGGAGGCTGAAGATGCCACGCGGAGCATCACAAAGCCAGCCAGGCCTGCCATCTATCTCAATCCAAGAGCAGCCGAAAATGGAGGTATGGATGGCATTATGCGCGCGAAATGGGGCGTGCTCGCTGGCGCCGAGCCAAAATTTCACCGCCTCTTCGCCTTCCAGACGAGGAATACGGCAGGCCGGCAAGGGTCGGTACTCCTTGTCTTCCTCCGTGACGACTTCCATGATTCAAAGCTGCTAAACTTATGAATTAATAGAGCAATTGCAAAGGTAGAGCTCATCTGCAAGTAACGCGCTGCTTCGCGTCGACGACGAACCGCCACTTGCACGCACACACGCTGCAAAGCGGGGCTGAGCAGCAGCAACAATAGGTAGAATCATGAAGGGCTTCTTTGAGCGCATGAACGTGTGCGTAAAACCCGGCGCGAAGGACTCAGGTGAACAGCACAACGTCGACGAGGTGATGGCGACGGTAAAAATCACCGATGAGAATGGCAACATCGACAACAAGGTGTGAATGCATTGCTACAGTGGGGGTCCTGCTCTCGCGCGAGGTGTCGCAGCGGGGCGGTGCAGGGATGGGCGGTTGGGTCTTAACGATGCCTTGAACGAGCACGCGCTGGGCGGTCCCAGAGACCCCAACAAACATCTGCAAGCAATCGTTGCATGCCTGGGCTTGAACCATGAGGCGTCGCTCGGCGTGCGGGCAGACGACCGCCGGTCTCCCCGGATGCGAAGTCACATGCCCGCTTCGAACAGCCTCTTTGATGCTGCGCCCGCAGCGATGGAGCGCTCGAAGTGACCGCAATGGAAATCTGCCCAAGCTGTGGGGCAAGAAGCGCCAGGCGGTGGCGGCCGAGTCCGGCGTGGCAGCCAAGGTGACCATCGTGCCCAAGCCGGAGAAGACGAAGGAGCTGATTGGTGAGGTTGACACTGCCGTCTGCCCGCTTACGTCCCCTCCTCCCGCAACTACTGTACTGGCCAGTGCTGTACCACTCCATGCGTATCTTTGTATGCCCTTAGCCTGTACAGCGCCCCTGCGCCCCTGCTGTCCAACAATCCACTCACCCCTCGTGACTCCTCCCCCCGCCAAACTCCACACCCCCCCCACACACACACATACCCTTCCCGCGTCGTCGCCCCCACTGCTTAGCCCTCCTCTTCCTCCTCCACTGATTCCACCCCCACCACCCCCACAACACCCGACTACCACCCCCCTGCCTCCGTAGCCTCCGCCATCCGCGACAACCTGCTGTTCCAGGACATGCCCGCCGCCGCGCTGGAGGTCATTATCGACTCCATGTACTCCGTGGACGTGGCCGCCGGCACCGACATCATCCGACAGGTGCGGCGGCGGCGGCGGCGGCTCCCCCGGCCCCCCCCCTCCTGCCCGTGTGACACACGTGACAGTGCGTGACTTCTGACCGACCTCATTGATGCCGCTGTGTTCCTGGGCGAAGCACTGACCTCATCACCTCGCACCATCATGGCCGCTGAGCCCGACCCCGCAACTACCGTCTAGCACACACATACTTCCCCAACCCACCATCAATTCGTCCTCGCGCCCGGTAACCAACGCGAGCGCCCCCTACCGACACGCGCCCCTGACCGACACAGGGCGACCGCGAGGCCAGCCAGCTGTACGTCATGGAGACCGGCGTGTGCGAGGTGTGGGTGCGCGCGCCCTCCGCCCCCGCGCCCAAGAAGGTGCTCATCTACTCGGCCGGCTCGGCTTTTGGCGAGCTGGCTCTGCTGTACAGCGCGCCGCGCGCCGCCACCGTCAAGGCCACCACACGGTGAGGGGCTGCATGCGCGCGGCACTGCAGGGGCCGCCACGCACGTGGCATGCCGTCAGTAGGTCGCATGCCTCCAGATACGGCAGACACACAGGCAGCCAGCACGCAGCCTCCGCATCGTCGTCCGTGGTCCGTGTGCGCCACTCGCCCTCCTCCCATGCTTGAAGCCCACACTCACACCCGCGGCCACACACCCCACCCGCACCCCCACATCCGCCCTGCAGCTGCGTGCTGTGGGTGATGGAGCGCGGCGTGTACAACGCCGTGAAGCGCAACTTCACGCACGAGCAGTTCGTGGCGCGGCACAACCTGCTGGACCAGGTGCGTGTGCGTGTGCGTGTACGTGCGCGTGTGTGTTAGAGAGCACAAGGGAAAGCGTGTGCGTGCGTGCGTGCGTGCGTGCGTGCGTGCGTGCGTGCGTGCGTGCGTGCGTGCGTGCGTGCGTGCGTGCGTGCGTGCGTGCGTGCGTGCGTGCGTGCGTGCGTGCGTATGAGAGCGTGGCGTGGCGGAGTCGAGCGACGGCGGAGTGGCGGCGGCGCACCCACCTGTGCGGCCGCCAATCGCCCTGGCCCTTGAGCTCACCCCATTGGCACCTGGCACAAATACACACATAACCCACACACACACACACATACACTCCCGCCCCCCCCCCCCCCCCCAGGTGCCGGCGCTCAAGAACCTGAGCAGCCATCAGAAGGCGCTGCTGGTGGACGCTCTAACGCAGGTGGGCGGTTGGGTGGGTGCGCACCCCTACTCAACCTGCCCCCCTCTTCGGGCATGCACGGATGAAGCACCCCACACCACCCACAACCACAACCCCCCACCCAGCCACCCAAGCCAGCTCACCGCCACTCACCAACGCTGCCGCCAACCCTGCTAATCTCCCATTGCCCCCACCCACACTACCCCCAACCCCATTGCCCCCCACCCCCCACCACCAACTACGCCCCCAGGTGGAGTTCAAGGCGGGGAGGCACGTGTTCCGCCGCGGCGATCCCGGATCCGAGTTCTACATCGTCAAGGAGGGCTGCGCGCTGGTCAAGGACGCGGCGGGCGGCGTGCTGGCGCGGCTGACGGTCGGGCAGTACTTTGGCGAGCGGGCGCTGATGGGCGGCGAGACGCGCGCCGCCGATGTCGTGGTGAGCTGGGGGGGGGGGCGGCGCAACGTGCACACACACGCAGACACAGGGATTGCTTTTCTAGCACACTCATGCGCACACGAACATGCACACGCATGCCCTTGCGAATCCTTACTTCCGCACCGTTTCCACCCCCATCCTCATCCCTCTCCCGCCCCTCTCCCGCCCTGCGCCACCGTCGCCGCAGGCCGACGGGCGGCTGGTGTGCTACTGCCTGTCGGCCTCCGCCTTCAGCGAGCTGCTGGGCAGCCTGGAGGAGATCTGGCGCTTCGAGCACCTGAAGGATGTGAGCGGCGGGAGACCGGGCGTGTGTTGACCCAGTGTTGGGGCACGCATGCATCCACACACGCGCGTTTCCCGCCGCCTCCATCCCAATTACCCCCTGCTGTCCAAGCCCACACACGCCCCCCTCCCTCTCCCCCTCCTTCTCCCTCCTCCTTCTCCCTCCCTCCCTTCCCTCCCCCGCCCCTACCTCCCTCTCCCTTTCTCCCCCCCTGCAGGTGCCCATCCTGTCGCCCCTCGGCGAGCGGCAGCTGTGGCAGCTGGCGCGCGCCATGCGCCCCGCCGCCTTCAAGCAGGGCGAGGTGGTGTTCAGGAAGGGCGAGCCGGCGGACGCCTTCTACGTGGTGCACAGCGGCGCGTTCACGGTGTTCGATGGTGGGTGCGGTGGATGCGGTGGGCTGTGCGGTGCGTGGTGCGGCGGTGCTGGTTGTGCTTGTTCCGTTTGGTTTTTCCAACAACGTGCTTCTTTGCATTATCTTATGAACACCGCGCCGCTGCCTGGACACACATGCACACACGCACACACGCACGCACGCACACACACGCAGCCGACGGCAAGGAGCTGGCGCGGGTGGGCGAGGGCGGCTGCTTCGGCGAGCTGGCGCTGCTTCGCTCGGAGCCGCGCGCCGCCACGGTGATGGCTCTGTCGGACGCGTCCGTGCTCACCCTCAGCCGCGAGGTGTTCACTCGGCTGCTGGGCAACCTGGCCACCCTGCGCAACGTGTGGCGCTTCGAGGTGGGTGCTTGGTTGTGCTGGTGGTTGGGTGCTGGTGGTTGGGTGGCTGCCGGCTTGCCGGTCGCTTTGCTTGTTCATGCACGTGGCTGGACAGGTTTGCTTGGCTGGGCGGTGGGGCCAGCCGTTGTGTGGCACCTTGCGTAACCAACCCGCTCGTGCTGCTCCTGCCCCTGCCGCTGCCGCTGCCGCAACCATCCGCAGGCGCTGAAGAAGGTGCCTCTGCTGAGCGCGGTGGAGGCGGGCGTGCGCGCGCGGCTGGCGGCGGCGCTCAAGCCCACAAGCTTCCGCGCCGGTGACGAGGTCATCCGCCAGGTGGCTGAGGGGAGGGGGGTAGGGAATGCGCACGGGGCACTCGATGGGGTTGTGCATGTCGGCATGCCCAGATGCAGTCGTGAAACTGTCAAACAGCTGTTGAGTCACACGCACAGGCACGCACGCACGCACGCACGCACAACCCGCCATGTGCCCTCTCTAACCCAATCCGCCCCCCCACCCCGCCCCTGTCCCCAACGTGCAGGGCGACCTCGGCGACCGCTTCTACATCGTAGAGCGCGGCGAGCTGGGCGTTTTCAAGGACCGGGCCGGGCCCATCAAGAGCTACAAGGCCGGTGAGCGGCGGGGCGGGGCGGGGTCGATGGCGGGGGTTGGCGGCGGGTGGGGAAGGGGGCGGACACGCAACAAACGCCCATGCACAGACGCGGGCATGCACCTGACACTACCTCCTCCGCACGCCCTCCCCAAGTCCCCAACCGCCACCATTGCTCCGCATCTGACCACCACCACCACCCGCCCACCACACCCACGCCAGGCGACTACTTTGGCGAGCTGGCGCTGCTGCGCAACGAGCCGCGCGCCGCCAGCGTCAAGGCCACCACCGATGTGGGGCTGCTGGAGCTGGACCGCAGCCACTTCAACGAGCTCATGGTGGGAGAGGGGCAGGGAGGGAGGGATGGGGAGGGAGGTGGAGGGGGATGGAGGAAGGGAGCGGCCTTCTTGGCGACTTGGCATGGTGTTGCTGGCGTTTGGGGGGTTGGGGCATCTTCAACATCAGCGCCACGCGTGAGTACCACCACCACACCTGACGACCGCCTCACCCCCACTCGCTCGCCCCACTCGCTTACTCGCACCCCCCCCCCCACACACACATACACCCGCATCAACCTCGCCACCCGCACCTCCACGCCCGCCCGCGCCCCAGGGCCCGCTGATGCCGGCCATGCACAAGGAGGCGGACGCCTATCTGCGGCAGGGCAGCCACTGGAAACCCGCCAAGCGCGCCGTGGACGTGCTGCAGGCGCAGGCAGTGGCGGTGCTGGGCGCGGGTGGCTTCGGCCAGGTGCGGCGTGCGGGCGGGTGCAGTGGGTGTGTGGTGTGGTGGGTGTGGTGGGTGTAGTAGGTATGCGGGAAAGGGTGTGGTGAGGTGTGTTCTGGTGCCCAGGGCCCCAGGGCAGCAGCAGAACGCCCGCTCGTACCTTAAGGATTCAACTGACATGTGCCTGTGACCCTGTATGCGCCTCCCCCTCAAACACCGCATGCGTGATGGCGGTGGGTGTGGTGCCGGGTGTGGTGCCGCAGGTGCTGCTGGTGCGCTACGCGGCGCAGTACTGGGCGCTCAAGGCCATTAGCAAGGCGTTCGTGAAGGAGCAGGGGCTGGTGGAGCACGTCAAGCGGGAGAAGGTGCGTGCGTTAGAGGGGAGAGCAGAAGACGCCACGGTTCCCGCTGTACAACCACCCGCCCCCGGAGCCAACCCACCTCTTCACTCCCCCCGCCATTGGTACTGCCGTGCCCCACCCCTCATCGCCCCCCCCCGGCCCTACGCGCTGGAACCCCGCCACCCCCCTCACCCGTCCCATGCCCCGCACCCCCGCCTCCCCTCCCCACCCCACCCATCGCCTGCAGGAGCTCATGGGCGAGTGCGACTCGCCCTTCCTGGTGCGGCTGGAGGGCACGGCGGCGGACGACACCACGCTGTACATGATGATGGAGGCGGTAATGGGCGGCGAGCTGTTCAGCTACCTGCAGGTGCCTGGGGTGGTGGGCGCCTGGGCGGGTGTGTTAAACAACAAAAACGACTGACCACACCGGGTGGGCGTGTGTGTGTGTGTGTGTATGTGTGGGGTGTGTGTGTTAAACAAAAAATCAATGACGGACCAAACCCGCCAAACACGCGCGCGCAGTGTGGTGTGTGTGTGTGTGTGTGTGTGTGTGTGTGTGTGTGTGTGTGTGTGTGTTGTGAATACCAGCCCAAAAGGGGGGGCAGATGGGGGCGGGTGTAGCGGGTGTGGTGGCGGGTGCAGCGGGAGGTAGGGGGGACGGGGGCGGGGCCGGGGTTGGGGGAGGGCCGGAGGGCGCATTCAGTAGCGGAAGGTGGGGCCTGAGTGCGCGAGGGCAGCTGTGCGGGCGCTCAGGCGGCTGCCTGCTGTCGGTACGCACTAACCTGCAGTGCCACCACAATCACCTGCTTGCGCCACCAACACCCCACCGCACCCCAACCTCCAACCCGAACCCACACCGCCACCCTCCTCCCCACCAACACGTGTGCCGCACCCACTCAGACGCGCTCCCGGCCGCTGGACGAGTCGCACGCGCGCTTCTACGCCGCCTCGGTGGTGCTGGCGCTGGAGTACCTTCACGACCGCGATATGGTCTACCGCGACCTCAAGCCGGAGAACCTGCTGATCGACCTGCAGGTGGGCGCGCGTGTGTGCTGCGTGGTGTGCTGCGTGTGTGTGTGTGTGTGCTGTGCTGGGTGGTGCGGGTAGCATTGTGTGGGTGGTGGTAGTGGTTGTGGTGGTGGGTGGATGGGGCAGATCACGCCAGGTCCCACCTCAGCAATGCGGGCCTGCACATTTCCCAACACACGCATACGAACAGGGCTACGTCAAAGTGACGGACTTTGGCTTCGTTAAGCGGCTGCGCAAGGGCACCAAGACCTACACGCTGTGCGGCACACCCGAGTACCTGGCGCCAGAGGTGAGCGAGGGGCGTGTGTGTGGGTCGTCGCGAGGCGGACGAGCGAGGAAGCAGTGGGGCTGGCTGGGGGGCGCAACCGTTTATGTGGCACTGGGAGGGGCCGCGGGCGGAACGCAGTGCGATGACGGTGACACCCCACTGACCAAACGTGTTGCGCCCACACGTTCTGCATGCCCTCCTGTCCTAGTGGCCCCAAATGCACACGCACACGCAGCTCACATTGTATGTCTTTGTGTGTCTGTCATTCCTTCGTGCTCTCCAACACACCTCCACCCCACACCTCTCTCCCCCACCCCGCCCCGCCTCCGCCAGATCATCATGAACAAGGGCCACAACGGCGCCGCCGACTGGTGGGCGCTGGGCGTGCTGGTGTTCGAGCTGTGCAACGGGCTGCCGCCCTTCATGGACGACGACCGACTGGCCATGTTCAGGAAGATATGCGCGCGGTGAGGGGGAGGGAGGGTGGTGGTGGTGGGTGGGGTGGGATGGGGGGGGGGTGTTCATTCCAGAAACCAGAAGCGAGACGACCAAGATAACCCAAGAGAGGGGGGGCGCGGGGGCGTGTGTTAGAGAGCACAAGGGAGCACGACGACAGAGACGGTTCGTGCGTGTGCGTTTGCGTGTGTACCGTATGATGAAGTTTGTGTGGGAGGGAACGGGAAAGCCCGCTCCGCGTGTGTGTGTATGTTCGTGTCACGCCGCACACTCACCGTCACCCACGCCGTCACCCACCTCACCACATCAACCCAACCCCCACCCCTCACACACCCGCCAGCGAGCTGAGCTTCCCCAAGCACTTCAGCAAGGACCTGCGCCACCTTGTGGAGCGGCTGCTGGACCCCAACCCGCTGTTCCGCGCGGGCGCGGGGCGCGAGGGCGCGGCGGAGATCAAGGCGCACCCCTGGTTCGCCGGCTTCGACTGGGACAAGTTCGCGGGTGAGCGGGCGGGCTGCTGCTGCTTGGGGGAGCAGGGGGCGGGGGGCGGGGGGCGGGTGGGTGGGTGGTGGTGAAGGAGGGGGTCGTGGGGGAGGGGGGCGTGGGGTGGGAATGGCTGCTGCGGGAGGGTGGCTGCCTTGCAGGGGCGGGGGCTGCTGCAGGAGGGCGGCAGCGGAGGGCTGGAGGGCTGACATCGGGGCGCATCTTGTGCGTGCGTGCATCATTGTTTCCATTCCCGGACTTTTTCAATCGCGCACTCCCGGCGGCACTCATCCTGCCCCACCTCCACTTCCGCATGCGCAGCCAAGCAGCTGCCGGCGCCCTACATCCCCAAGCAGCCCAAGGACGGCGGCGACACATGCAACTTCGCGCCCATGCAGGTGCGTGCGCGTTAAACAAAAAATCGAAGACGGACCAAACCCGCCAAACACGCGCGCGCAGTTACATGTGTATGTGTATGTGCATGTGATCGTGTGTTTGGGGGGATTAAGAATGTTGGGACGCACTTGCACATGCAGCACATTCGCTGCCCTCGTAATTACCATATGCACCTCACACTCACAAACACACACCGGCCAAGCATTTTACGATTGGGCCCTCGCGTCTCTCTCCCTCTGCTGCTCCCTGCCAACCGCACAAGCCGACTCAATTCTTCATCTCCCGATCGCGATGTCCCCCGGGGCGTGCATGCGTGCGTGTGCAGGTGGACACGCGGCAGTTCCGCAACAAGGCCTACAAGAGCAAGGGCGTGTTCGCAGACTTCTGAGGAGCGCGTATTCAAAGATGGGGAAACCTAAAAGGCGCTGCGGTCTGTGTGGTGCAGTTGCGTATTTGAGGAAGGGTGTGTGGATCAGCAGTGGATGGATGTGACTATGACCTTGGAGAAGTGAACCTGACTTCGCGACTCACGGGATGGCGGCTGTGTGTTGCTGATGGGGGCGGGTACTGGGGGCTAGCGTGGTGAGAGACTGATAGCCACACACGGTGAAGCTGTGAAAGGGGGGCTGGCGGGGCTGTGCTGGCATAAAGGGTGAGGATTTGGCAGGTTTTGGGGCTCCTTTGAACGACAGGCGCGTGGCATGTGTACGGCAGGACTGCAGGTAAAGCGCTACCTAGTGCAGCCGCCGGTTGTATACGACGGGTGTGGGGAACCGCACAGCGGTCCGCACCCGTCGGTTGCCTTGCTCTGACCTGTCCTGTTGTGTGTTTTGTCTAGATGCATTGCTGCGTGCCACCAGCATCCCGGCATCCGGCTTGCCCGTGGGGCTGCCTCCTGTCGCGGGGCCGCGCGCACCTCACCGCCATCCTGCCCACGGGGCCCATGCCGCATGCAATACCGACGGAATGAGCCGGGCGGCCATCGTGCTGTCAAAACTTTGCCGCGGCCTCCGGTACTGGTACTTGCCTTACAACAATGATTTAATCCTCGCCATTTGCATACTTGCCGTCCATTCCGCCTCGATAGTTCCGTTGCAGCCAGCGCCCGCCCTAACTGCCGCGTCAGCCAGCCGCCCAGCCCGCGGTTATTTGGGTGCAGCGTTGTTTCCTTGCCTGCTGGCCCGTTTCTTTTTTGCTATTCTCTTACGCTTCCATTCATCCCCTCCCTCGCATGTGCCGCTGGGCGACGGTGGCGCTGGTGTTTCCAGGTTGGTTTCGGATGCCGCGCGGCCCGCAGCTCTGCTCCACAGCAGCACGCCAGCCGTCAGACCGCCTAGACATCGCAACCAGGTTATATCAGTGTTGGGTCAGCGGCCCTCCTCCACCGCCCGTGGCGTTTACCGTCTGGATGAGGTAACATGTCTGCTGTCACTGCGTCTCGCTGACCGGCCTTCTATGCTTGCTAGCGACTACAACGTCTCATGGCGTCGCGCTTCTTCGCGTTCACGTTTCGCAAGCACATCGCATGGTCTGCTGCAATGCGTGTGTGCGCGGGCATGCATGGCAAGTGAGTGGGTCACAGTCACGTTCCGGCCCCACGCAGGGAAGCAAAGTTGATATGCGTCATGGTTGCATTGATTTCCCATGATGATTGTGCGCGTGTTTTGGTGTGTGATTGTGTGGGTGGGGGAGCACAGAACATTCGCCGGTCGCCTGCACGCGCTCGCTCGGACGGCGCTCGAGACCTTTGGTGGAGAGGCCCGGCCAGAGGGGTGAGGGCACCGAAATGGTGCCCCGCCCTTCGGCGCTTTTCCATCATGTAACATACCTGGGCTCGGCATGAGTTATCATGGCGTATGGTTCCTCCCTTCTCGGAGGCACGGCAAGGAGGCCCGGGCTGTCTGGTTCTTCGTGCTAATGTGGCATCTGCACACGCCGATTTCTTTTGCCCGCTCAATTACCTGGCCAACACACCATGCCGTGACAGTAGCGCAGGAGCCACCAATTTGCTCGCCGCGTGGGCGCTTATCGCACCGATCGACTCGCCACCGTGCCTGGTCCACTCGGAGCGGCACGGCATCGTAGTGCCGTGGTGGATCCCGCTTCCTCGCTAGGGTTCCGGTTTTGTGCTTACCTAATGATGGCTAATACTATTATGGCACCTCCATCACAATGAACCTCCTTCGCTTGTTTTCGCTGGCAAATGCGGTCTGAGGCTTTCCTCGCGAGGACGCGAGCCAGGCACGATGCTGTTTATGCAGGTGACACCTTTACTGAAATTATAACTGCATTGCAGAACAGCACTAGGCCGTCCCGCCCGCGCTGCCGTCTGACAGCTGCTGCGCAAACTCACGCGCGGCACCGTTAACCTTTTTCCGCTCACCTATGCTGGTTGCTCGCAGTTCGCTGCGGCTCTGGCGATGTACATCATCGCGCAGCAGCGCCTGGTGAACGTGGACGTTGTGTACATCGCTCCGCCCCCGCCGCCTGGTCGTCGGCCCCCTCGGCCCCCATCGGCGCCGCCCTCTCCGGGCCCCGCGACCTCAACGCCGTCGCCCCCGCTGTCTGGCGGCGCCGCTCGGCACCTGCTGCAGCAGTTCGGCCAGCAGCCTCATCCCGCTCTGCCTCCGTCTCTGTCTCCGCCCCCTCCAGCACCAGCACCAAACACCAACGCAACCGCCGGCGAGCACTGGGCGTGTCTGCTTGAGACCAACCCCGCCGACACCGGGGCATGCGGGGTAAGCGAATGCGCCATTGCAAAGCCGACCCCGAATGCGGACGCAGCAATGTCTGTTTCACCCTCCAACTCCGCCTCCCCACCACGAGTATACCGCTCTCCTCCACACATGGGTTTTGGGTTGGCAATGGTTGATTTGGGAATTGGAGAAAACTACCCTACCACCCCACACTCTCGCTCTCGCCCTCACTCTCTCACACACACCATTACACTCTCACACCTCTCACTCTCACACCTCTCACTCCCGCCCCGCCCCCAGGGCATCACGGTGCTGTGGTGGTGGAGCTTCGCCATGGTGGTGCCGCTGTGCCTGGGGCCCATCATCACCACGGTGCGTGTGTGTGTAGGCACCTGCTGGTCACAGGCATACACGTTTGTGTGTGGGGGGGTGGGGGGTGGGGGGGGAGGGGGAGGGGAGAGGGGGGTGGGTTGGCTCTTGCTTGCGCATTGTCAGCAGGGCTAATGCGCGGCGCGAGACTACGGTAGTGCTATGCCGCCGCTGCAGACTGCGTGGGACCCCAGGGTCGGGTGCGTAGGCCGCAGCCACACGGTCGTTGATTGTTGACGAAGTGGCAAATGGTTTCTCCCAGCTTCCGGGGTGCTGGTGCTGCTGCTACTACCCAACAACTGCTACTGCTACACAATTACTGCAGCTGCTACATAACTGCTGGAGCTGCTTCACAACTGCCGCTACCCTTGCTACTGCTGCTGCTGCTGCTGCTGCTGCTGCTGCTGCTGCTGCTGCTGCTGCTGCTGCTGCTGCTGCTGCTGCTGCTGCTGCTGCTGCTGCTGCTGCTGCTGCCGGCAGGTCACCAGCGGCTCGCCCGACTCCGCCGCCTCCACCCTGGGCTGCCTCATCTCCGGCCCCGTGTTCATCAGCATGCTCAGCCTCACGTGGGTAGTCGCAGTAGAGCGGCGCGGTTACTCCTTGACCTTACGGCTTCGAGTGGTTGGCTGCTGATCATCAAGGCGGCCAGTGGCGAGCTAGGGCGACGTGCAAGGCGTGCAAAGCCATGCCCTACTTGCCACGCAACCAGACCCGCGTGCCGCCCCGGGGCCCTCGCCGGCGTGCCGCCAGCCGCCCTGCCCCCGTGACACGCACCCACCCCACACCCCACATGTCCCCACACCCCACACCCGGTTCGCCTCACACCCCCAACCGGCCAACCCCAACCCCACACCCCACACCCCACACCCCACACCCACACCCACACACCCTCCGCGCAGTGTGGTGTACGGCATCACGGGCCAGGAGCTGGACCGCACCGCGCGGGCGGCGGACGCGGCGGGGCTGCCGGGCGGCGGCGCGCGGCGGCAGGTCGTGGCGTGCGCCTGGGTGGCGCTGGCGGGCGGCGTGGTGGACGCGGCCAGCAGCCTGTGGTGCACCTGGACGGGGCTGCGGACGGGCAAGGCGCTGGCGCCGCTGCTCGGGCTGCTGTTCCCGCTGTACGTGCTGGCGTGGCCGCTGCGCGTGGCGTGGCGCCGGGTGCGGGAGCCGGTGTGCCGGGAGGTGCGGCAGTGCTGCGTGTTCTGCCTGGCGGCGGCGAGCTGCCTGCCGCTCCGGGATGTGGAGCGGCTGGCGGCGGCGGCGCAGGCGGGCCGCAGCGGGGGCGCGGCCGAGCTGGTGGTGGTGGACGGGCGGGAGGTGTGCTTTGGCGAGTGGGACGGGTACGTGCGGGGCCGGTGCCCCAGCAGCAGCAGCAGCTACGGCGGTGGTGGTGGTGGCGGTGGTGGGGAGCCGGATGGCGGGCGTGGCGCTGCCGGGCCGCCGACGGCGCCGGCGGGCGTGGCGGTAGAGGGGCAGGTGGGGTTGGAGATGGCGTTAGGCCGCGGGGACGCCGGGGTGGTAAAGGTGGAGGTGGGGGAGCAGGAGCAGGCGCCGGCGCGGAGGCCGGGGCGCGGGAGGTTGAGGGGGCGCGGGGATGACACGGCGGGTGACACGGATGAGCCAGTGCCGGTGGCAGTAGTGGCGGGGGCGTGGTCGGGGCGCCTGGGGGGCGGCGGCAGCAGCGCTGAGGGCCAGGGCGGCGATTTGGCCCACAACTGGTGAGGGGGCTGGACTCTGGCGGGCGGCGTGGCCACGGTACCCGTCACACCAGGTGCGACGGGGGCTTGATAGGGGCTATTGGCCGGAGTGCCGAACTCATCCAGGG
Organism: Chlamydomonas incerta; assembly: GCA_016834605.1. Taxonomy (NCBI): domain Eukaryota; kingdom Viridiplantae; phylum Chlorophyta; class Chlorophyceae; order Chlamydomonadales; family Chlamydomonadaceae; genus Chlamydomonas; species Chlamydomonas incerta. The sequence continues at coordinate 931,060 of JAEHOC010000012.1, forward strand.
GGTCTCCTGGGCTCACCCCGGTGTAATAAATGTTTTTGTAATGACGAAATGTAAGGGGGCGTGAGCATCGTCATTGTGTGGGCAATGGGGCGCTTGCGCGGTTGAGGCAGGCCTGGGCACACATGTTTGGGCGGGGATTGGTGTGGCATTGGGGCGGTGGCGGCGGCGGGCCCAGGCCGCCTGAGGAGGACTGCACACTTACAACAGGCACAGTGACACGGGGGAAGGGAAACCAACAGCTGCGCAGCCGACCACTGTTCCACCATCTGTTTGGGGGGTGCTGGATCCTCCGCAATGCAGTTGGAGTCGTGATGCAGTCGTCCTATCGCGCTCTTTACATACGACAGCAATATTCTGTGAGCACTTCTGAAAGCTGACTACTGTCCGTGCCAAAACTTGCACACTACGCTGGTCAACTCTCGGATACTCGACTGCAGATATGGAGTTTACAAGCTGTTTAAGATTATAAATAGTGCGTGGCAATTAGGCGCGGGCGTGCGCGCGAGGCGACCAGTTAAATTTGCATCGTTTGTCTCGACACCGCGTCGAGCTCTGCCAGCGACGATGAAGTCTGAGCCCCGCGGCGAGCAGCAAGGCAAGGCGCGGGAGCCGAAATCGGCGAATGGATCCGGCACGAACGCCAATCTAAACCTGGCCAAGCTGTCCTCCGCGGAGCTGATGGCGCTGGCGCTGCGGCGCAACAAGCAGCACGGCTTGCCTGGCCCCGATGTGCTCGCTCCGGTCTTCCGTGGCGTGGTGGACACCGCCAGCGTGCGGCCGCCCTCCGTGATGCCCTTCACCGTGGGCGGGGGCGGCCGCAAGGACCAGTACCGCGCCGCCTGGAAGGCGCTCTCCAAGCGCATCGGCGTGCCGCTCTTCTCCGCCGCCAATAACGACACGGACGCCCACGCCGCCACCGCCCGGCCCGACAAGGAGAAGCCGGAGCCCAGGGCCGGCGGCGCCAGGTCCGCCGCCGGAGGCGGCGCAGCCGCCGCCGCGGCGGCAGCCGCCGCCGCCGCAGGCGCAGGCGCGGGCGCCGCCGGCGCGGCGCCTACGGCCGCTCAGCTGTACGGCTCGCCCTCGGACCACGGCGACCCCAAGCTGGTGGGCGAGAACGACAAGTTCGTGAAGCTGCTGGGGTTGTGGCTGGGGCTGGGCGGCCCGCCCGACCTGCCGCTGCTGACGCCGGGCGCGCCGCCGCTGCTGCTCAAGAAGCTGTTCCGGGAGGCGAGTGCGGGTGTCTCTGGCCGTGTGCGTGCCTGTGGTAGAGGACACGAGATAAAGAACACGCAGACTGTGCTGTGTGCCTGTTTGTGCCTGTGTGTTAGGGGACGCAAGGACAGTGTATGCGATGCGATTGGGCTGGGGCTGTGTGTACGCCTGTGCGCGCGCGTGCATGTGTGTGAGGCTGTGTGTGCGTGTTTGGACTGGCGCTGGGGACTGGCCACTGGGGAAAAGGGAGGAGGCAAGCGCCTGGCGGGAGGGGGCTGTTGACGTTGGAGGGGACACGAGGCCGGAGGGAGGGGGCATACTGATAGCGGTACGGCTTGGCGCAGCTGGTTGACGGGCCGTACAGTACGGCGGCTGCGGCGGCGACGTGCTTGCGCGTGCTGTAGTAGTACTCTTGGGTCTGTACCAGTACCCGTCGCCCCCCCTCCGTTGCCGGTCTGCGTGCCCGCTCCGCCCAGCGCCGTCGCCGCACCCCCACCCCCACACTCGCATGCGCGCACGTGCGGCCCTGACACTTCCGCCACGCCCTCCTGCTCGCCCTGCCTGCAAGTGCGCAGGTGCTGGAGGGCGGCGGCTCCGCCGCGGCGTCGTGGCCGGCGCTGGCGGCCAAGCACGTGGGCGACCCGGCGCTGGCGGGCGTGCTCAAACAGGTGGGGTGTGTGTGTGGGGGGGGGACGGCGGCGTGTGCCGTGGCGGCGGCGGGGCGGGCGGCAGGGCGGCGGCGGCAGGGTGGTGTGGCGTGTGTGGCGTGGGGCGTGGGGCGGGGCAGGGCGGGGGGCGGGGCGGGGCGGTGGTGATTAGGCCTGCTCCGTCCGGATTGCTGGCTGGTCTTGCGCTGCCGCTCATGCTCCAGCTCTCCGCACGCTGGTCGCTACGACGACCTCAATGACGACGGCGGCATTTGTGGCGACCACCGCGTGACCGCTAACCCGCACACGCACACGGCGCCATGCGGCCGGGCGCGAACGGCCCAGCCACCTGCGCATGCCTCCACAAAGCCCCCCCAACCCGTTCCACAAGAATACTACAAGCTCATAAGCGTGCAACCCCCACCTCAAACTCGCGAATTCCCTCTGGGCCCCAGGTGTACGATGCGTACTTGGCGCCGGCAGAGCGGCGGATCGCGGCCAGTGCCGCCGGCGGCGGCGGCGGCGGCGGGGCAGCAGCAGCAGCCGGCAGCGCCGGCGGCGGCAAGCGGACGCGGGCGGTGCGGTGGGAGGACGTGCTGAGCACCGACGTCAAGCGGCGGTCGCAGCTGCCGGACGGGACACTGCCCAGCATCGACAAGGTGCGGCGGGTCGCGGGTTGGCAGCCAGCTCGTGGCACGAGAGGGAGGGCGAGGGAGTATTTGTGTTTGACACGACGGAACGAAGGAAAAGTACACAATGTGTGTGCTGGGTGTGCTGGGTGTGCTGGGTGTGTGTGTGCTAGGCACAGATGATGTTGTACGATGCCTGTGTGTCCGACTCACCACACCACCACACCCACGCACTCCCCGCCTGCAGGTTCTGGCGCGCATCGCCACCGCCCGCGCAGCCATCCGCGCGCTGGAGCCCAGCCGCCCGGCGGGGGCAGCGGCGGCGGCGGCCGAGCCGGAGGCGGCGGCTGTGAAGCAGGACGCGGAAATTGCTGAAGCCGCGGCGCCGAGCAGTAGCGCCCAGCCAGCGGCTGTAGCAGCGCCGTCGGTGCCGCCATCGCAGCCGCCGCAGCCGCCGGCGTCGACCCTGGCGGCAGACGTGTTGCGGGCGGTGCGACAGGCGGCGGCGCAGACGCGCGCACTCCTGGAGGGCGGCGCCGGCGGCGGCGCCGGCGGTGGCAAGGACGCCGGCGGCGGCGGCAAGAAGCGGAAGGCGAGCACAGCACGGCGGCAGTCCAAGGGTGCGGCGGCGGCGGCGGCGGCGGCAGCCGGAAGCGCGCGCAAGCGGGCGCGCGGCAGTGCGGCGGCGGCCGCTGACGCGGAGGACGGTGCCGGCGAGGCGGCGGCGGCGGAGGCGGAGGAGGCTGACGTGGCGGCGGTGGTGGCGGCGGACGGGGAGCCGCTTGGGAACATCGAACCACGGGTGCGGAGGGTGCGGGGGCTGGGGTGGGTTGGGTGGGGTGTGAGCAACGTCTGCTGCTTCTGTGGCGCTGTCGTGTCGTGTGTGACTCACCACGGCGTGCCTGTTCACACGATCCTTTACCCAGAGCCCTTGGTTGCAAGCCCCTGCCCTGCCCCTGGCCCCCTTTTACCCCTACCTCTGCCCCTCTTACCGCTGCCTCCCTCCCTCTGCCCCCCGCAGGTCGCTGCGCTGCTGTCCGTGGCCGCCTCCCGCAGGCAGGCGCTCGTGGCGCCGCCCGGCTTCGCCTCGCTGCCGCTGCCCGACCTGCGCGCTAACTTCATGGCGCGCTGGGCGGCGGCGCGGGCGGCGCGCGCCGCCAAGGACGCCGCCGCCGCCGCCGTCAAGGCCGAGGGTGATGGCGCGGCGGCGGCGGCGGCGGCACCGCCGCACGGCGGCGCTCGCCGGGGCTCGGACACTGGCGACGGTGCCGCCGGCGGCTCGCGCAAGCGGCAGCGGAAGACTGAGGACGAGCCCGGGGCGGGGGCGGCCAAATCCAAGTCCAAGGCCGCGGCGATGTCAGCGGCGGCGGCGGCGGCGGCGGTGGCGGCGGCGGCGGCGGCGGCGGAGGACGAGGACGAGGACCCCCTGATTTCGGGGCCGTCGGTGTCGCGACAGTCATCGCAGCAGCAGCTGCAGCTGCAGGCGGCGTTGCGGCCGACTGCCTCGGTCTCGGGCGCCGAGGCCGCGGGTGCGCTGGCGGCGACCGACGGGGATGCGGCAGTAGCTGCAGTTGTTGCAGCAGCGGCGCCCAAGCCGGCAGCAGCGGGGAGCGGGCTGCCGCCGCTGGCGCCACGCAATGCGGTCAGCCTGCAGCCGGCGGCGGGGCAGGCGGGCGCGCAGCCCTCGGAGCTGGCGGCGGCGGGGGCGGCAGCCGCGGGTGTAGTTGCGGGGCCCGCGGGGGCCTCTGTGGTTGAGGTTGTGGAGGTGGTTGAGGTGGTTGAGGTGGTGGCAGGCGTGGCGCCGGTGCCTGCGCTCGGGGCGCCCGCCTCGGCTGTGACGGTGGCCGCCCTGGAGGAGCCGGCTGTGCTGGACGGGGCGGCGGCTGGGCTGCCGCATGCGACCGTGGCCTTGTCTTGAAGGGCGTCATGGCGGCGGCGGCGGCGGCGGCGTCATGGTGGCAATGCGTTCCGCAGCCGACCTAGGCGCAGCAGCGGACATGTTGTGGGTTGTGAGACTTGTGACATGGTTGTTGGCGTCGGTGAGGCGCAGGAGCGGCGCGGGCGAGCGAGAGGGAGAGACAGCTGGCCTCCGCTCCGGCTGCTGTATTGTGGGGTGTGGGTTGCGCTGTGGTGAGCCGCGTGTGTGGGGGGTGGGTTGCTGTTGCTGTTGCTGGTGGTGGTGCTGCTGGTCTTGTTGGAGCCGGGGCGCGGTCCGTGAGGGCGGGAGGTCGGCACGTCTCGTCACGTTGACACGTGCTGCTGTCGGGGACTGCAGGCTGGGCTGTCCGCAAGTCTGGAACTCCAGCCTAGGCGCCCGGACCACGCAGGCGGGAGGGGAGGCAACACGTGGCGTTGCAATGGGTGTCCGCATCCAAGAGGCTTGAACAGGCCTGCGGCAGCGTGTGTGTGTAAGGACTTCCGATGGCCCGGGGCCTTTGAAATGAAGTGGTGCATGCAGCGGCCCCAGACACACGCGCACTCTGCATGGCCAATCTCGAGCTCCACCACAGATCCACAACGCAACCCCACACACCATAATGGCGTGTGGCGTGTCAGCACGGCACCTCGCACCTACTGTAGCGGGGCTGCTGAGAGCTGAAGCGCCGCCGGAGGGTTTCGCCCTTACTTCGCCATAAGTAAGGGGCACCGCCACGCTGTGCGGCAGGCCACGTGCGCCGATCGGTGCTGACGTGCCGTCACACCTACTGTAGCACGTTGCCTGGGGCCCTGGCTCGGCCGTACGTCTGACCGGATTCACAGCCTGGCCGGCCCCTGCACACGTGCCCACCTCGGCACCTCTGCACAGTAAGCCCCCATGCAGACGCACGCCTCCATGCACACACGCACGCACGCACCTTCTGCGCCCCCGCGTGGTGTATTTGGCGACGGCACACACCAGCGCTCGGCCCCGGCGCCTGCCCCCTCGCTCTCGCCGCTGTGCCGGCTGTCCCTTCGTCCCTTCGTGCCTATGTGTGCACTGCCGCCGCGGCCGCGCCCTGGGCCGCGCCCTGTGAACATTGACGGTGGACCAGTGTTGCGCCGTCTTAAATAGCAGTGGGCAAGGTTCTGGGGCTGGGGCCACGGCTGGGGCGTGCGAAAAGGCTGGCAGAAAGTCATCGATGCGCGCGACCCGCTACCCGCTACCCGCTGCGAAAAAGATCAAAGTGGCATGTTGAGTTGTCAACCTTTATCTGCAAAACGCTGCACAGCCCTGCATCTCTCCGTGGCATTTGATAGCAAATAAACAGCATGCTGGCTTCGGCTTTTGCATATCGCAGCCGCTGCTCTCCTGCCCCTGCAAAGGTCGGCAGGCGCATCGTTGTTCATCCACGCATTGTGGAGAGGCTCCAGGCCAGCAGGATTGTCGGCCGCGCGGGCTGGAAGCGGCTGTACCCGCCCGAGCCCGAGCCCGAGCCCGAGCCCGAGTTCGACATAAACACCGTCGCGCCGATTGTCACCGTCATTGCATCATACATTTTCTTGTTGATGTCGTTCAAGGCCGACATCATGCCGCTCCGCGAGGTCATCAACATGCCGCTCTCCGGCTCGACTGCTCGACTCGACTCCAAGCTTGACTCCAAGCTCGACTGCTCGTCGTTGAAGGACGACATTAAGAGGCTCTCCGACAAGGTCGACCTCTTGAGTGAGAAGTACAACGAGCTGAAGGCCCGGAACGCGGGGCTGGAACGGCTGGTGGACCACCTCCAGACGAAGGTCAACATCGCCCTGGAGGGTAAGTGCGGGCTGACGTCCTTCTATCTGGAAGTGGGTCCAGAGGGGCGAGCCGGTTGAGGGGGGCAGAGGGAAACGCGGTCAGGCGGGTGGCTCTGGGTGGCTTCACGAATGGCGGCGTCAGGTGGGGTGGGTGGAGGGCGCCGCCGCCAAGTGGGACTCGTGGTGGGGTCTTGCTGTCTTGCATGCAAGATTAGTCGAGGAGGCCCGAACCGGCCCGAACCGCCGCTGGGTATGTAAGCGGGGAATCTCGCCGAATGCGTTGGTCGTTGAACAGGTCAGCGGGTGGCGGCACGCAGTGGGTGTGGCGGAAGCTACCCTGCAGCATCGCTTTCGTCTGATTAGCACGCGCTTGTGACCTGTGCCATCACAGGCCGCATCGCCGGCCGCGACCTGTAAGCGCGTGTGCAGCGCACCTGCATCGGTCGCGAGTAGGTGAACGGGCTACCGCCAGCAGATGAGGGTGTGAGGGCCGCGCTGCCCGGTATCATCATCAGGAACATCTTCCGTGCGCCGGAGTAGGACATAGTAGGAACATGCTCGCGGTACGACTTTGCAGCAGGGGCGTTAGCTGTTTGCCGAGAGAGGTGGCGTCGTGGCGACAGGCGGGCACGTACTCTGGCTGCCGGTTGCCTGCTGTCGAACGTGTATTGGGGATTTGGGGGGGGGTGGGGTGGCCGTGGTTCGTTCGGGGGAGCGGAAGTTACAGATTTTACTGGAACTGCGTGCCGCAGAGTGCTGCAGAGCTGTACGGAGTGCGCATGATTGTGTGAGGGGGGGGGCATGGTTCCATGTGTGCGTGCCGCCCCTGCTCGCGCGCACAGGCTCTTGCATGAAGCTTTTGGCAGTGAGCGAGCGGTCAGGGGAGAGACGGCTTGCGCAACTGCGCAATAGAAAGCCTGCTTGCTGCTATATTACAACGAAGGCCGTTGCCGTGACCCCAAATCAACGCTGCACGTTGCATGCCGAGCCGTGCCGAGCCGTGTCGAGCCTACGTGAGCTCCCAACGAACAGCCTGCCCGCTTCAATTCCCTACCCGATATCCGGTTGCAACAGTCTACCAGATGCAAAACGCCATAACATTACATGCTTGTCGAGATAAGCCATGCGCTGCCAGCCTGGCCAGCGGCAGTAGTCCGCAGCCCGCCGTTCATCCACCGCGCTGTCGGCAACAGCACGCAGCCTCGCAGCCTCCACGGCTCGGGCGCGCTACAGCACCCCTCGCACCCCACAGCCCTGCCCGCCCCACGCACCCTCCTCCACTCCCCGCCCCACCCCTTGCAGGCTTGCGCCCGCTACTGCTGCTGCGCCTCCATGCGCACCGCCGCCGCCTCCAGGTCCCACACATCAATCACGCCGCCCGCCACGCGCGGGTCCACCGCCGCGCGCACCGCCGCCCGCGCCACCGTCTCCACCGGCAGCGGCGGCACGAACGCCGCGCCCACCAGCGGCACCGCCGCCATGCGGGCCGCGGTCTCCGGCCCCAGCTTCTGCAGCAGCATCTCCACCGGCTTGAACAGCAGGCCCAGGTGCAGCGTGATGTTGGTGGAGATGGCGCGGTCGCCGTAGATGACGCCGGGCCGCAGCGCCACGCCGGTGGCTGGGTAGTGCGTGCGCAGCGCCTCCTCGGCGGCGGCCTTGCCACGGATGTAGCCGCCAATGAGCGCCTCTGCGCGCAGCCGGGCCGGGCAAGGTGGGGGAGTGGAGGGGGGGTTGGAGCAGGTGGGAGAAGGGGAAGCATGCCGCATGCGGCGGCAGGGCGTGGGGCGGGGGCGGTGCGCTGGCGGTGTAGGCGGTGGGCGGGGGCGGGTGGCGGCAGCTGGGAGGAAGAAACTTGCGCGCGCGCGCGTGCAAAGCCTCACACGCGCGCCCATGCCGTACACGCTGCCCTTCCCTTCCCTTCCCTTCCCTTCCCTTCCCTTCCCTCGCCCTGCCGTGCCCCCGCCCTCCTGCGGCCGGCCTCTCTCACCAATGCCGGGCACGTTGGGGATGTTGGCGGAGATGAACACGAAGCGCGGCACGCCCGCCGTCTTGGCCGCCTCGATCAGCGCCACGTTGGCGGCGCCGTTGACCTGGCGGGCCGCGGGTGGGGGGTTGGGCGGTTGGGATGTTGGGGCAGTGGAGGGCAGTGGAGGGCGCAGCGGGGCGGGTGGCAGCAAGCGGGGGCAGCCAGTGCAAGGTCCCAAGGTCTCCGGAGGCTGCCCCAATCGCCGGGCACCACTCGGCCACACGTCGCGCCTGCCCCTGCCCCCGTCCCTGTTCTCCCGAACCACCCAGCCCAGCCCCAAAGAGCCCAACTGCTGCGGATGTCCCGCAATTCAGCCCTCTGTCACCCTCCACACGCCCACGCGTTCGCAACGGCACAGTTGGTATTGGGAATGAGGCCATGTAAACTAACGTGGCCCAAACAGACCTTTGGTCTGCGGACTACCCGCACAGCCCGCCCCACGCAGCCCGCCCACGCGGAGCGCCCGCAAACCCTGCACTCCCCCCGTCCCAAACCTCCCTGAAACCCCGCATTCCCCCTCAACCCCACCCCTCCCTCAACCCCTCCCTCAACCCCTCAAACCCGCACCCCGCCGCACCCTGAGCTGCTCCTCCGCGCTGCCGAAGCCGCCCACACAGCTGATGACCGCCGTGGCGCCGTCCAGGTGCTCCAGGTACGTCTGCGGCTCCAGCGCGTTGCCGCGGCCCCACGTCACGCCCTCCACCCAGCGCCCGCTCGCCAGCGGCGGCGTGCCTGCGCGGCGCATGCGGCAGAGGATGTTTGTGCGTGCGTGTGTACGCGTGTGCGTGTGTGTGCGTGCGCGCGTGCGCGCGTGCGGCGCGGGCACAGAGGCATGGTGGGGGTGAAGTACGGGGCAAGGGATGGACTGAGCGACCAGGGGTGTGTGGGCGTAAAGGAAGGGGCGCAAGCCGGGGTGCGGCGTCGGATGATGGTCTGGCACGCACACGCACACCGTGTGGCGTACGGTCGGCTCAGGGCGACCCAAAGCTCACCTGCGCGGCTCAGGCCCAGCACGCTGTACCCGGCGTTGAACGCCTCCTGGCACACGTTGGAGCCCACAAAGCCGCGGCCGCCGAAGACCACAATCTTCGGGGGCGCAGCGTTCTCGGAGGCCTGGGGAGGATTCCGGGCCGGCAGGAGGTGCGGCCGGTGTCAGGAGGCGAAGGGACAGGGTCTCGAGAGGGACGGCATTTGCGGCTTCTGTTCGCATGGCGGCTGGGTTGCATGGAAGCATGCTTGTTACCTGAGCCGAGCCCACGGCGCTGGTGCTGGAGAACGCGCGGGCCGACCTGCGAATGTGCGACCCATCTTTGGTTGTACCCGCGCAAGCGAGTCAGCTAGGTTTGTGACAGTCTCCAAACTGCGCCATGCTTACCCGCTCGCAAGCGCCCATAGCCCGCGAGCGTTCAGCAGCGCTCCTGCGCCCCGCAGTGCCGACAAAGACTGTGCGGTTGCGGACATGTTGCTTCCTCCTTAGCAGATGTACACTCAATGATGCGTCAAGTATTCGCTGCTTAAAATGTCCGCGCAGTCTACGGAACTGCCGGTGCAACAGTCGTCGCTCGCTCAAGTTATCGCCGGCCCACTGGCAATGCGGCTTGGGGTTGGTACACGATGTCGCAGACTTGACACGCTCGAAAATATGAAATATCGGGAGCACAGGCACGGATGGTGGCACGCTGCTGCCACGCCGCAGCCACGCTGCCCCCCGGACAGGACTCTGCCCTCGGGCTTCCCCGTGGCTGCATCTGTCGTGTCCTTTTGCATCTCCCGGTGAGACATTGAAGAAGAAGAGGTACTGGGAGGAAGGGGCGGGAGGCGAGGATGTGGTGCTGAAGGTAAGCGGCCGATGTCCAGGCGCCTCTCCCGCCCCCCCCATACCATATCAAGCAAGGTCGTTGCGTCGGTTTGCCGTCATGATACCAGCGTATCGCGTATGAAGTGGGGTCGGGCCCTTTGATACGGAGTATGAGACTGTGCGCAGTTCCGCGCTCGTGCCGGTTCATCCACAATCCAGATCCGAAGCGGACCTGACAGCTGTCTTTACTGAATGCAGATGTGGCCGACTTTGATGTATTTATCATATAACCTTGGTCATAATTGTGATGTCACTGCGGACAAAGCTTCAGGTCATCAGGGGACTTTGCTGGAATGGAATAGAGTTCTTATGTCCTGAGGAGCGCCGGTGGCGAGCTGCTAGTATGTGCAGCAGAACATGAATCTAGTTTTGATGACCACTTGATGTGGGGCTGCTCGCATGGACGGGCAGTCTCAGGTGCGACGACATTCCTGCCAAGGATTCGGGGTCGCGGTTCTCTCCTCTCTCCTCAACCTCTGACAATAATATCCTGCCTCGCTGTCTCAACGACGTGCACAGGTCGTCGCAGCCCACGCTGCGGCTCTGCGGGCCCGGCAGCTCCGGGAGGCCTTCCAGCAGGCGAAGGCTGCGGCGACAGGGCTCCACTCGGGCTCGGCCGCACCCACTCCGGGCGCGCGCCTTTTGCAACCTGACGTCTCAGCCGCGACCGCATTCTGGCAGCGTCAGCTCTCAGGTGCATCCTCCGCCTCGGCAGCTACCCAGCAGCCCCGGACTTCATCCTATGCGGACGGCACGGCGCCGTATGGGCTGGACCCCACACCTGGCCTCTACGTGCGGCAGGCCCCGGCCTCAAGTGCCTGGGCCCCTGCCGCGCCCGCCGCCGCTGGGCCACAGGCCGGCCCCGCCGCCACGCATGACGCGGCCAGCAGCAGGAGCGGCCGCAGCGGCAGCAGCTCGGCGAGCGCGGTGCCGCAGCCGCGGCGGCCCGCCCCGATCGTGTTCTTCGCCGGCGGCCCGGGCGGTGCGCCGGACGCGGCGCGGGAGCAGCAGCTGCTACTGCCGGCCATGGGCGACGCCGCCGTGTTCCCAGGTGATCGCTCCTACGGAGCACCGGCGGCGGCAGCATCTAGCTGGGGCCAAGGCTTCGCCGGGCCGGGCAGCGCCCACAGCGGCAGCGGGCTCGGCAGCCGCCCCAGCGGCAGCGGCAGCGGAACAAGCAGCGCAGCAGGCAGCGGGGTTGCGGCTGCGGTGGCGGAGGGCGCGGCGGCCATCAGGCTGCAGGTCGAGGCGATGCGGCAGCAGTGGCAGGCGGCGCAGCAGCGGCAGCGAGGCGAGCGGCGGGCGCAGCAGTGGCCGGCAGACGAGCAGCAACAGCCGGCGGGGCAGTTTGGGGGCGGCGCGGTGGCGGCGGACGGGTGGTGCCCTGCCCCGGGCTTCGGAGAGGCGCAGCAGCAGCAGGGCCGCACGCGGCGAGCCTGGGACGCCGCCAGCAGCAGCAGCGGCAGTAGCACCGGCGGCGGCGGCGGCGGTGGGAGCAGCATTGCTACGGGCGACGCAGCCCGTCCCGGGCTGCTGGCAGCTGGCGGCAAAGAGAACCGTGGCCCGGGGCGCGGCGCTCCCTGGGACGGAGGAGCCGGCGGGCACCCGGCGTCTTCCTCATCCGCAGCCGAGCCGGGCCGCCGCCGCCGGCACTCCACCGGCCCCGAAGACCCCACCGCGCTCTACAGCTTTGGCGGCCCGCGCGGCCCCGGGCAGGGCGTGGACGCCGCATCAGCGATGCTCCGGGCGCTCGTGACCGCCACCGGCCGCCGGCCGCTGGACCCCGTCATTACCGCCAGCGGCCGCCGGCCCGCGCCGCCGCCGCCGCGGAAGCAGCTCTACGCGCCGGACCCAGCCGCCGACGCCAAACTGCCAGTCTTCGTGAACGCAGCTGCGCTGCCGCCGGGGTACCGCCCGCCCGCGCAGCAGCACCGCCGGCGGCGCTGGGGCGTGTCGGGCGGGCCCGCCGCGGCGGGTGCGGCTGCCCCGGGAGTTGGTACTGGTGCCGCCGCTGGTGCTGCGGCTGGGCAAGCGGCGCCGCAGGAGGCTCCAGCGGCATCACAGGCACCGCTGGCCGCAGAAGGGGAGCCGGGCTCAGCGGCAGCGGACGACGCGCGGCCCAGCGGTGTGCCGCCTGCTGCCACAGACGCTCACGGCCGCCGGGGCTCCTCCGTCTCCGCCACCTCCGGAGCGGCAGCAGCAGGAGGCGCCGCCGCGTCAACCTCAGGCCCCGCACCCCCGCCGCCGCCTGCCGACCCCTGGTCCGGCCGGCCGCACGTGTACCTGCTGCACCGCGATGTCGATGTCTATATGCCCGACGTGAACCCCACTCGCCCCCGGCCGGCCTCAGCAGTGATGGGCCGCAGCCGGCGCGGCGTGGCGGAGGGGCCGGCGGCGGCTGCGGCGGCGGCGGCGGCGGGAGCAGGTGGCGGTGTTGGCCCGGCGGTCGATGCCCGGTGGGTGCAGGGCCATGCGGGTGATAGGTTGTTGCAGTTGGTACGACGCGTGTGTATGTTGGGAAACACACAGTGTGCGGCGCGAGCTGGGCCTGCCTGTAGGTCGGCAATGAATCAGCCAGTTCTGACCATATCGGTGTGACCATATTCATTCACTGGACCCCCACCCCGCAGGCCCACGCTGCAAGTGGACGACACGCTGCTGCGCCGCCGCGTGCCGGCTGCCTCCTTCGCGGCGGCGCCGTATAAGCCGCCGGCGCGGTCGCCGTCGCCGTCCCCGCAGAGGCGCAGGTGCGTGCCCATGGGGCCGGCGCCACGCCTGCCATCACCCAGCTGCCCAACCCTGTCTCCTAACATGACATTAATGATGCCGCGCCGTGCCGTACCGTGCCGTGCCGCGCACGTGATTACCTCCCCTCTATTGCCCACCACCACCACCACCTCCTCCAGGCGGCGGCGCGCGTGGGAGCTGCCAGGTGCTGCGCGCGGCCGCAGCGACGCCAGCGACACGGACGGACGTGACGGCGCCGGCGGCGGTGCCAGCGCATCCTCGCCGCCGCACTCACCTGGCAGCCCCACCGGTGGCTCTGATGCCGCTGGCGCCGCTGGCGGGTACGACGACGACGACGAAGACGCACCGCGGCGCTCCGGCCGCAGCCGCAGCCGCAGCAGGAGCGCCGTGCGGGCCGCCGCCGCCGCGGGGGAGCCCGGCACGGGCGACGCAGCGGCGCGCGGCGGCGGACGCTCGGGCGGGCGGGCAGAGGCGCATGGGGCGCGTAAGGCCGACGCGCTGCGGCAGACCACGGCTGAGGCGCTGCGTGCGGGGCCGGCGGTGGGTTTCGGCCGCGCGCCGCGCTTCGGCCCCGGCCCCGGCCGTGATGATGATGACGACCTCGCGGCTAAGCAGCGCCGCGCCCGCTCGGCTTCTCGACGCCGGCGGACGACCGCAGGCGGAGGAGAGGAGGGCGCGGAGGGTGTCAGCGCCAGCGCCAGCCGCAGCCGCAGCAGGGGCCGGCATCGCAGCCGGAGCCGGAGCAGCAGGCGGCGCAGGACGGCGGGTGACGTTGGGGCGGCGGCGTCCGGACAGAGCGCTAGTCGTGGCACAGGCGGCGCCACGACTGCGCGGGAGGGTGACGACGGGGAGCAGGTGCGTGCCGTTTGCGCGTACCGTGACGACTGCGTGAGCCTGCCTTGCGTCAGCTGCACATGCTACTCCTGGGACGTGCGCGGTTTCTGCACCGTTTTTGCGCGGTTTCTGCACCGTTTCTGCGCAGTAGCTGCATGGTTAGCTTAGGTAGCTTAGGTAGCTTAGGAAGCGGCATATGATCACGTGTCTGGTCTCTCTCTGACGCCTCGGCTCCGCCCCCCTGTCTAGTTCGTTTGGTTTAGCTTGGGCTGGTACTCACGGCGCCGCCCTCCCGCTCTCACCGCTCCGCCCAACCCCGTGGCCCCCACACTCCCCAGGCCCCCACGTCCCCCTCCGCCGCCTCATCGGGAGGCTCTTCCGAGGAGGCGGAGGAGCCGCTGGCGCCGCTGCGGCGCCTGGACGCCGCATATGCCGCAGTGCTGCCGCGCGTGACGGGCGCCAGCTTCGCCGCCAGCAGCTCCCGCCGCTTTGACTGGCTGGGCGCCCCGGCAGCCGCAGCGGCAGCGGCAGCGGGCGGCGCGGCAGCGGCAGGGGTAGGGGCAGGCAAGGACGCGGCGACGCAGCGGCGGCAGCGGCGCAGGCGGCGGCGCTGGGTGGTCGGCCGGGCGGGAGCAGGAGCAGGAGGTGGAGGCGGGGCTGCGAGCGCTGGCGAGCAGGCGCAGGCGGTGCCGCATGACGCGGCGGCGGCCCCCATAACGGCGCGCGGTGCGCAGAGCGAGGGCGCTGCCGGCGTGGAGAGCGGCGATGCCACGGCTGCTGCCCGCACTGCCGAGGGCTCGGGCGGCGCCCCAATGTCGGGTGGCGACGGCGACGAGGGCGAGGTCGGCGAGGGTGTGTGGGAGCCGATGGCGCCGCTGGCGGGCCTGGCGGCGGCGGTGGATGCGGTGCGGCCGCGGGTGCGCGGCACCACCTTTGCGCACCGCAGCGTGGCGGAGCAGATGCGCACGGAGCTGCGGGTGCGTGCCGCTTGTGCATGTGTGTGTGTGTGTGTGCGTGTGGGGGGGGGCGGTGTTAGTGCACAAGGGAAAATTAACACACATGTGTGTGGTGGGTGGGTGGGTGGGTGGGTGGGTGGGTGGGTGGGTGGGTGGGTGGGTGGGTGGGTGGGTGGTGGGTGGGTGGGTGCGTGTGTGTGTTCGTGTGTGTGTGCGTGTGTGTGCGGTAGCTGCCCCTTCGGCGGTAGCTGCCCCTTCGGCGGTAGCTGCCCCTTCGGCCGGCGCCTGCCGCGGCGGCCCCCAACGGGCCGTGCCTGCAGCCTGCATACACTCACCACTCACCACCAGCCCCCGGACCACCAGCCCCAATGTGCGCCTTGCCTGTGTTAGAACGAAGTCTGCATGTGTGCATGTGTGTATCCCCATGACAGGCCCGGCGCGAGCGGCAGCTGGAGAAGGCGCGCCAGCTGCAGCAGCTGCTACAGCGCCAGCCCGTCGACGAGCTGTGGCCGGCAGTAGCAGCGCAGCTGCGGCGGGAGAGGCTGGCGGCGCTGGGAGAGCGGCGGCGGCGGCGCTGGTCCGACCAGGACCACCAGCCGGCGCAGCAGCAGGGCTCCCAGAGCCCGCAGGAGGCGGCAGGGAGCGGTGATGGCATGGCAGGAGCAAGCAGCGGGAGCAGTGCGGCCGGGCACAGGAGCTATAGCTACAGCCCCAGCTCCCGCGCCAGCCCCGCGCCCGCTGATGCTACTGCCAGCTCGCCAGGCGCGGGCGCGGTCTCGGACGCGGGCGGCAGCCCCGGCGCGGCCAGCCCCCCGCTGCTGCTGCCGTCGGGCTCGGCTGGGCGCGGTCAGGAGCGGGCGTCGCCTGGGGCTGCTACGGCTGCGGCTGCAGGAGTTGATGTGGGCGCCACGCCATCACGGCCACCGCTGCCGCGCGCGAGAGGTATGGGGAAACCCAGAGTAGTTTTGTGTGCTGCGTGGTGGCGCATCCACCTGGAACAAGTTTTTTATCCCAGCGCCGCCCTGCTCACATTACACGCACAAACACATGCACACGACGCAGGCCTGTTCCTGACCGCCATGAAGTCTCCGTCACCGCACTCCTCGCCGCCTCGCGCCGGCGCAGCCGCCGCGCCACCTGCCGCCGGCACCACCGCCGCGGCCGCGACAGCGGCTAGCGCGGACACACCGACGCGCGCCGGCGGCGCGCGCCGCTCCTCCGCCTCAGCGGCGCTGCTGCCGGAGCGGCCGCCGCACTTCCTGGCGGCTACCCGCGCCATGCTTGCAAGCATGGAGGCGCCTCTTGCGGCAACGACAGGCGGCGGCGGATACGCGGCCGGGGCAGGAGGGGCGGCGGCAGCGGGAGGCGCCGGGGCGGATGGCGGCGGGGCGACTGCGGCGCTGCCGCCAGTACCGCCCGTTCCTAGCTATGTGCTCGTGGAGAAGAGGTGCGAGATTTTTTGCGTGTCTGGGTGGGCACGCGGCTGTGCCCATGCGCCGTATCGGGCCTGCCAACGGCGGGTGTGAGGATTCCTTTGGGTGGGGTACTTGCGTACTGCCCCTCTTCCACGCAACGCCTGTCCTTCACCGCTGCCGCCGCGCCCCCCCCCCCATGCACGCACACACACGCACGCACGCTTCCCCTCCCTCCACGCAGGGCGCCCGTCGTCGGCTTCAGCCCCGCGCGCGCCTCGACCGCCTCGCTACAGCCCTCGCCGCGCTACAGCCGCGAGCCCGGCCCAGGCCACTACGAGCCGTCGCTCGCCGACGGCGCCGTGTCGCGCCACGCCCGCGCCGCCACCCCAGTGTTCGGCAGCACGCGGCGCCCCGTGGTGCCTTTCCTCCCCGGCGTGGACTCGGGCCCCGAAAGCCCCACGCGCGCCGCCGCCTCCGCGGCCGCCGACGTGGCGTGGCTCGACCGCGACGCCGCCGCCGCGCTGGACTACACGCGCCGCCGCGCGCCGGCGGTGGTGATCGCGCCGCCGCCGGCGGAGCGAGCGCAGGATGAGGATGGTGGCGGAGGTGGTGCTGGGAAGGAGGGCCTGGGGCCGGAGGGCGCGCGGCTGGTGCTGGATGTGCGGTACACGCTGGTGGAGCGGCGCGTGCAGGGCATGCCGCGCATGCGGCCGCCGCCAGAGGTGAGCAAGCCGCGCCGGGCTGCTCACGCTGTCCTCCTCCTCCTGCTTCGACTGCCACCGCACTGCTCGTGCGGCCTCCTCTGCGCTTGATCACCGCCTTGCACTGCACGGCACGGTCCAGCAGTGCGTGTGCAAGTGCTGAGCAGTACCGTGCTGGTGGCGGGCAGGGTGGCCTCCGTCTGCCGTCGCGCCGCCGCCGTATGAGCGACCGCCACTGTACCTCACCACTCGGCCCCCCCCCCGCCGCTCCACGCCGCAGCCCTCCGCCACCGTGTCGGACGAGGACGGCGTGCCGCTGGAGCGCTGGGCCGGCCCCGACAACCCCTGGGACCTGGACCTGCCCACGCGCCGCCGCCGGCCCGCCTGGGGCTTCCCCGCGGTCGGCCACCTGCCGCTGGCCGTGGTGGGTACAGGGGGCCGTGGCCTGGGCGGGGCCAGGTTCTGTGTGCTTTGTGTGCCCGTTTGCTCGCTCCTGCCGCCACCTGCGTAAGCCTTGTTGGGCTTCTGGCGCGACGCACGCGCAATGCACGCCCCCCCTCCCCCCCACACGCCCGAAACCCGCCCCCACACCACACACCCACAGGCCCCGGCGGGCCGCGAGCTGCTGGACTTGCGGCCGGTGTACGACCTGGTGACGCGGCGCCTGCTGGGCGGGCCCGACTTCGCGCGCACGCCCGACAGGTGGGTGTGTGGGAAGTTGTGAATACCAGCGCAAGCTAAACCAACCGAAGTAGACAAGGGGGATGCGCCGCATGCCGGTGTCGGCATCGCCGCGCATGCGGCCGCCTGTCAACTTGTTATTTCCAACCCTTGTGTCCTGTTGCCACCGCACGCACCGCACCCACCGCCCCCACTGCACCCACCGCAGGTACGCGGGCGAGGAGGAGCGGCTGCGGCGGGCGCGGCGGCAGCCCACGGCTCTGGACTACGAGGCGGGCGCGGCGTGGGCCTACCTGTGCCGCCACGTGCCGGGGGTACGTGCGGCTGCGGCTGCGGCGGATCGGGGCGTGGCGCAGCAGGGGCGGGGTCGGGGCGGCGGCGGGGGGGGGGGGGTTGCATTGCTCCACCGCTGCGGGTGAACTCTTAACTGACACATACGGCACACGCACCCAGACACATGCCGCATACACGCACGCGCACCGGCGCAGGTCATCATGCGGCTGGCGGCAGAGCGCTGGCCGCCGCCGCAGCCCGAGGACGACGCCGACGGCGCCAGCCAGGGCCACGGCGGCGGCGACGACGGCGACTTCGGACTGGAGGCGGAGGTGCAGGGCCGGCAGCGGCGGCAGGCGTTCCTGGAGCTGGGGGCGGCCATTGACGCCATACGGCCGCGGCCGCCGGCGTGGACCTTTGCGCCGCTGGTGACGTGAGTGGACGTAAGGGGTTGGGTTGGGTTGGGGGGGTCCGCGGGGGGGGGGGGTAGCGGTGGGGCGGTGTGTGCCCCCTTGGTGATACCGGTACAGAGGCGGATGCTTGCCACGTGCATCTCACCTTTGTCCAGCATCTGAGTCTGCCATTCAGACGGATGGAGCCTGACCGCGACACCGCCACGTGTCACACCCCCCAAACTGCGGGCCAGGCTGGTGCGGCGCGACGACAGCCCCACCGCGCGCGGCCGCGGCTTCGGCCCGCTGCTGTCCTTTGACATAAACATCGGCCTCACCAAGCGCCGCCTGGCGGGCGCACTGCCCTGGGCCGCCGGCCCGGAGCGGCAGGGCCTGCTGGTGGGTGGTGTGGCTTCCGGGCGTGTGTGCGGGGTGTGCGCACACTATGGGCGGCACGATGGGACACCACGGTACGGGTACTCACCGGCGCGAGCGCCCGCCCTGCGCCTCGACACCTCCCCACCTCCCCACTACACACACCTCCACACACTCCTCCACACTCTCCCACACACACCTCCCCCCCCCCCCCACACACACCTCTCCACCCACACTCCGCTTCCGCCCCCCACCCCAGGACCCGCGCCTGCTGGCGGCCGCGCGGCACCTGGCGCCCGGCACCTACGAGGTGGAGCTGGCCTGGCGCGCGGTGCAGGCGGCGCCGCACGTGCCCGCCTTCCAGCGCTTCACCGGGCACGGCCTCATCGCGGTAAAGCCGGCCCCGCGCGGGGCCTCTGTGTGTGTCTCTCATAGTGGGTGCAGCTCCACATGATTGAGCGGGAGTGAAGGGGCTTAGAGATACGGTACGTGTGGACACCATCTTACTGCTTGCGATCCCAACACACTAACATCACCTTCACGCACATGTACGCACGCGCAGGAGGAGGACGAGGAGTTTGTGGAGGCGGACGGCGGCGAGCTGCCGTACGGCGCCCGGCTGGTGCTGCAGGTGGGTGGGGCGCAGGCGGCGTGGCCGCACGTTGACTGCCTCGTCAGCAGCCCCTCGCTGTGCTGCTGTGCTGTGCTGCTGTACTGCCCGACCATATCACGTCCAGATACGCTACCCCGTGTGTGAATGTGTGCGTGCGCATGTGTGTTTCTGCCGGGCCTGCACTGCAGGTGGGCGAGGCCAAGGACGCTGTGCTGCGGCGGCGGGACGCGGCGCCCGGCCCCCAGCGCATGAGCCTGGCGCTGGGCCGCGCGGAGGACGTGGCGGGGGCAGACCCCGCCTACACCCACCGCACCGCCCACCTGCCGCTGCCCGACCCGGGGCTGGATGAGCCCACCAGGTGGGGGCGTCGGCGTTGGATTTGGTTGGCGGTAGTGTTAATGTGACTGCTGGTGCGGTAGCTGCTACGGCGGCTGTCGCTGCGGCTGCGGCTGCAGCTGCTGTGGCTGTCTTGTGCGGTGTCGGCTGGGTTAGGTTATGGTTTGCGTTGTGGCTTTAGGGTTGTGCATCGGAGCGTTTGCCACGGCGGTGGTGGGACCGTCGTGCGCTTGGGCTCCCACAAATTCACAAGACTGCCTGTCCGGGACCACCCACCCTCCGCCTGACCCTGCTCGCCACCCCACGCCAGGCCGCGCACGCGCAATGTGGTGATTGAGGCGGGCGCCGGCCACCTGCCGCCCGCGCCGGAGCCCACGCCGCACGAGGCACTGCGCGGCCCCGGCGCCTACCACCCCGAGGGCGCGGAGCAGGCGCTGGCGGCGGTGGGGCCGGCGGCGCGGGTCGTGGACTTTAGCAAGGCGCCCGAGCGGCGGCTGCTGGAGGAGGAGAAGCCCGACGCGGAGGAGGTGTGTTGGGTGTGTTTTGGACAACACACGGAAAAAACGACTGTGCATGGAGGTGTGGCTATCTGTGTGTGTGGGTGGTGTGGTGGCGCAGGCTGGCCGCCTGGCCTGCCACATGCATGCCGTGTAATGTGGCCCACACGCGCCGCGTATCGTGCATTGCCGGACAGCTCCGGTAATGAACACACACTCAAACCTTCCTGCACCCTGCCTGCCTGCCTGCCTGCCATCGGGTGGTGGCGGCCGGCCGCCAGGTGCTGGAGGGCAACAGGCTGGTGCTGTCCCCGCACACCGCACTCGACTACGTGCGCCCGCGGCCCCACGCCGCGCTCATCCCGCCGCTGGTGCCGCACGCCGACCGCGAGCCGGACCCCGCCTTCCACGCCGTGTACGACGTGGATCCGGGGCTGGATCTCGTGCTGCGCCGCCCGCCGGGCCACCCTGGATTCGACGGCGCCGCCGGCCGCGATCCGGCGCTGCCCGTGCCGTACGGCATCGAGCCGCGACCGGCGGCGTACGGCGGCCACGTGGGCCATGGGCTGGCGGCGGAGGACGTGCCGCTGGCGGCGCTGGCGGGATTCCGGCGCGCGCCCGGCGCGCCGGACTTTGGGACCATGGTGCCGCGGGACGTGCCCAAGCCAGGTGTGTGCATGCCTGCGTGTGTGTTTGTTATGTGTGCGTGTGCTTTCTGGTGGGTGCAGGGGTGCGCCACACAACCTCCAGTCTCACTACCACCACCACTACCACCACTAACTGCCCGCACACATATACGCCACACACGCTTTATGGTGCTTCCCAACACACGGCCCCCAACGCGCCGACGCGCACGCAGCCGACTACGACGGCCAGCGGCTGGACCTGGAGCCGGCCGCCGCGCTGGACGCGCTGCGGCGCCGGCCGCCCGGCCCCGCCGACATGGCGCTGCAGCGCGGCCGCTGGGAGGCGGGGCCGCACCCCGACTGGGACCTCACCGCCTGGCTCGACTACAACCCCAGGTGCGGCGCAGCGTGCGTGTTTCGAAAGCACGTGCGGAAAAGAACGCAGTATGGCAGGAGGGTGATTACGGTTGTGACAGCTGCGCTTGCAGAAGCTCCCACCCGTCAACAACTGAACTGCATACCCTATTCCCCCACCCCTACAATCCCCAACCCAACCCCCAACCCGCACGGCCCCCAGCCTGGACGCGGTGCGGCAGCGGCTGGTGGCGCAGCTGGCGGTGCCGCTGGGCCGCCAGATCGGCCGGGAGCAGGCGGCGCGGGCGGACCCGCGCGTGGGCGAGGCCGCCACCGGGGACCTGGACGCCGGCTGCTACCGCGTGCGGCACAGGCTGGTGGGTGGGGGGGGCCTGGGAGGGAGGATGGGTGGCTGTGGATGTGGGTGTGGCACGCCATCAGCGTCAGGCACGTTGTTGGCAGTCGTCAGCAGGGCGTGACTTCGCCTGTATGCGACAAGGACAGACGCGCCCCCGGCGCACACTCACCGCCACACGCACTGCTGCTTGAGGGGGATTGAGGTTCAATCCAATGCCCAAAACCAAACCAGTTGCCAACCTGAAACCCATGGCGGGCCCCACAGGTGATGCGCTCCGCGCCCGCCATCGACTTTGCGCGCGGCGCCGACCCGCGCCACACGGGGCTGCAGCCCGGCGGCGTGCCGGCCGACCCCGACGCCGGCAACGTGCTGCTGCTGCAGCCGCGGCAGCCGGCCGGCTGGCAGCCGCCGGCGCACAAGGGCGCGCCGTGGCGGCAGCCGTTCGGCCGCGGCGAGGCACGCTGGGAGCGGCCGTGTGAGTGCAGTTGGAATGATGGATCCTGTCGTGGTTTGTGCAATGCCGTAGAGTGTTGGTGGCATAACCTGGGGGTTGGCGGGATGCGCCAAGGCGCCCCGGGCAGCTGCAGGCTGCAAACGCGCCGCACTTGCTTGCGCCGTCGCTCCTCCTCCGCGCATCTCCCGCCCATCACCCCGCACCTCCCTCCCTCTCTGGCTCCCTCCCTCCCTCGCCCGCCCGCCCGCCGTGCAGTCGCCGACCCAGCCTACCGCTTCCTGGCCGCCGCCGGCGACGAGGGCGGCGCGCTGCTGCTGCGCCACAGCGCCGACGACCTGGCGGCGCTGCGGGCGCGGGCCACCGCCGCCAACGCGCCCGCCGCCGCCTGGGGATGGATGACCAGCCGCCGGGACGCGCAGGTGCGTGATGCGAGCGCGGCGCCGCGCGGCAGCGGGCAGTTGGAGGTTGTCGTCTGGCGTGCCGGGCATGTGGTGCTGTGTGCCGTACGTTCCGGGATGCATGCACTGTGCTACTAGGGCTTGCCGGCCTCGCTCGCCGGCGTCGCCCACCAGCCAAGTGCCGCCACATGCCGCCTCACCCCGGCACACATGCACACACACAAACACAGGTGCTGCAGCCGGACCCGGCCGTGCCGCCGCCGCCGCGCGCCCAGCCGCGCGCGCAGCCGCGCGGCGTGACGCTGCTGGTGCGCGAGCTGCCGCCGCGGAACACCGAGCTGGAGCTGATAAAGAACAACCCGCCCAATGATGCCAGGGTGAGTGGGGTGAGCCTGGGGGGATGGGGGCCTGCAGCCGAGCCTGGGGGCATGGGCGGCTGGGGCTTGTGGTGCGGGTTGGGGCGCCGGGGCGGTTCGCACCGTCATGCGCGTGCGTGTCAACGCGCACCGGAGGATACCGGTAAGGGGCATTGCGTGCTCGGCCCGTGAGCCGCCGTGCCAGCAATTCCCGTAGCTCTACGTGTGCGATTCTCGCCCACCCAGTCGCGATCCCTCCTGTGCTACCGTAATAACAATCTTGTCCGCTCCGCCCGCGCCTCAGGTGGTGGCGATCCGGCGGCGTGACCGCGTGCTCGCACGCATGGTGGCCAAGATCAAGGCGCAGCGGGCGGCGGTGGCGAACGTCTGAGAGGGCCGGGTGGGCAGCCGCTGCAGTAGATACAGGGTGTAGCGCGGTGGGTGCGGGGCAGGACGGGGTTCACTGGGGCGGGGCGGAGGGAGCGGTGGGTGAGGCCGGGCGCGGGGAGGGCGAGAGGGCGGGAGGGGCCTGAGAGATTAATTCACAGCTGAGATCTCTTCCCCACACTTCTTGGAATTCTGCGGGATGAAATACACTGTACATTATTGTATGTGGCATATTACTTGATGCGTGTAGCGGGCGGGGTTTGTCGAAGGAGTTGAAAAGGCGCCGCTTCTATGTACGTCTTTCGCGTTACGCCCTGTTTTGTATCATGGCCAAGTACATCAAGTATACTGCCTTATTCCCCGACTTTGCAATCAATTAACCGACTCTGCGAGCCAAACTTCACAGTGCAAGTTCAATGCGGCAAACGTGGATATTTCGGAGGTTTATAGCGTAACGTGGCCCGATTCTGAATAGTCATAATTATCCATATCATGGACACTGCTGCGGTGTCCCGAAACACGAGCTTGTTATAATGTTGGCTGTGCAATGCCCTCGAGAGCCGGGTCGAGCCCCCGATATCCGTATGTGCCCATTTGCGTCACTATATCTACTTGCTATGGCTTGAGAGCACAGCCGACGCGCTCTCAGTTCCGCAATGGGCCCCCTGGCGTGGCTCGTTTGCTGCGTGCGGCCGCGGGGACGGACTCACGATGGATACAAGAGGAGCGATGACGTTTCAAGGCACCGCCGGTCGGCTGCGAACAACTGCCAGGTACTTGAACTTCCCTTCTGCTGGTCGCCAAGTCCGTAGTCATGTGCGCGCGCTGTGCTTACACTGTTCCTCCTCGTGTCGGTAAACCTCACATACTTAGGATCACGAGCTGTCATCTCCAGCGCTGCTGTCGACGCCGTGTCTGCTTAAGGTAGCAGCTCCGGAGTCGACACCTGCGGCCCAGCAGGCCGGCACCGCGGTTGCGCCACCCGCCTGCGGCGGCGAGGCGGAGGTTCAGGCGCAGCGGGTGAGGCACCCGACACCCCCGCAAGGAGGTGGTGGGGGCTGACACTGGGCTCGTGGCAGGGTGGATCAGGTTGGGTATTGGTGTGCTTTCCCCTGTCGACGTTGGCCCGCGTTTTCGGGGCGCGTCCGCTTTCTGGTGACACGCCTGACACGCCTGACTTATATAATGTTCCAGGCGCTGCGGGACCAGCTGCTGGTGGAGGCCACCACCAGCATCATCACCGTGTTCGACCTGGAGCGCGGCGCGGTGACGCACCAGGTGCGCCGCGCCGCGTGGTGTGTGTGTGAATGTGTGTGGAGTGAGGGGCGGTGATGCTATAGTGGATGTGGGCGGGCGGCGGGGGTGGCCGAGCCGTGGGTTGTTAGTGTCGTGTGCACCCACTGGCACGCCACCGCCGTGGCCCTTGGCGTGCGATACGGCGCGGCGCGTGTTCGCCAAGTTGTGGGCTGCGTGCATGCATGCAAGCGTGTGCCGACGTGCGGTGCCTACCCCAGGTCGCCAAGCGTGCTTAAGTTACCGTGTGCCGTTGTGCCTGAGTTACCGGCACCGTTGTCCCTGTAATCCCTGTCTTACTGTGCCCCCACAGAACCCGCTGAGCAGGGAGTTCTTTGGGGAGCGGTCACTGCAGCAGCACGTGCCGCCGCTGCAGCAGCAGCCGCAGCTGTGGGCCGCCTTGGGAGCAGTCGGCGGCGCGACAGCGGCAGATGATGGATCGCTGCCGTTGTGCGGCGCGGTGGGGGCGGGTGCGGGGGCGGCCTTCGCCCTACTGGGCGAGGGCATAGCGCCCCTACTCCTGCAGCTGTTTGCCTTCGAGCCGGAGAAGCTAGAGGCAATGCTGGACCGGCTGGCGGAGGGGCCGGGCCGCGTCTGGCGAGGTGCGTGTGTTACATCCCGGGCACGTCGTCGCATGTCCACGTAATCGCTTCCATGTCGTCAATAATCAAATGCATGGCCCACCCAACGCGATGTGTTGACCCTTGCTGTTCCGTCTGTGATGTACCTCGCGGGCGCAGGTGTGCTTCGAGTGCCCGGCAGCCTGGCGCCCGAGGCGACCACCCTGCAGCTGCCGCCGCAGCAGCAGCAGCCCGGCGGCGGCGGCATGCTGGCGGCGGGGGGCGCGGCAGCTGAGCTCATGGTGGTCGCGGATGTCATGGACCTGGCGCTGGTGGAGGAGGAGGGAGAGGGCGAGGGAGAGCAGTCCGGATCTGGGTCAGGCGGCCGCCGAGGCCCGGCGGCGGGGCAGCCGGCAGTAGCAGCCGGCGGCGGCGGGGGCTACGGGGCCTCAGCCGCGCTTGCGCCGCAGCCGGCGCCGCCGCTGGCAGATGGCGCCTTCTGGCAGCTATGGCAGCAGCAGCCTCAGCTGATTGCGGCGGCCCCCATCGCGCCTGGGAGTAGGGGCATGCCTGGCGATGAGGCGCAGGCGCCGCCACAGGTCCTGCATGCGGCGGGGCCGGCGGGGGCGCACACGCAGCAGCAGCAGCAGCAGCAGCAGCACGGCTGCCAGACAGCGCTGCAGGTCGGCAGCGGGGGTGCCGCGGCGGGCGGCGGCGCGGGCTCTGTGGCGGCCTGGTGCCGTAGGCGCAGCGACGGCTGCATTGCTCATTACCACCAAGAGGGCGGGCCCAGCGGCGGCTACGCCCGCTGGTGGTCGCAGACGCATCAGGTGGCGGGGATGCCAGTGCTACAGCCCGCCGGCAGTAGCACCGCGCTGCAGCAGCAGCAGCAGCATGCGCTGCAGCCGCCGCCGGCTGCGCCCGCATTCGCACACCTGCAGCAGGTGGAGCCATCGGCGGCGGCGGCGGTGGCAGCGACCGCTGTCAATAATGCCGGCGTTGCGGGTGTGGGTGAGGGCGTGGCCCTGCGTGCGCGCGGTCAGCGTGCACTCAGCAGGGAGCTCAGCCACAGCCACTACAGCCACTACAGCCATGGCAACAGCAACCACTACAGCCGCAGCCGCAACCCGCTGCTCGTGAGCTGTGACGAGCCCGCGCAGCAGCTTCAGCAACGCATGTCTTTAAATGAGCGGCATCAATCCCTGCGTGCGGCGACCGGGCATTTGGTGGGACCGGCAGCGGCAGCGGCAGCAGCGCCCGGCGGCGGCCCGACAAGCTTTAGGACGCGCGACGCCAGCGGGCGGCTATTGCCTTCCGGCTCGGCATCCGGGATGTTGCAGCAGCTGCCGAGCCACAGCGGCCACTCGGGGATGGAGCTCTGCAGTCTGGCCCGGCTAGCGTCAGGCGCCACCGCTGCTGAGGGTTCGCATGCAGCGGCAGACATGATTGCGGAGCAGGCGCGGCTGCTGCTCGCCGCCTCCCCTCGCAGCTCGCCGCTAGCGGCGCGGAGCCCCATCAACAACGACGCCTCCGGCCATGGCACGCAAGGCCACCTCTCGGCGGCGCACCTGTCGCTGCTGCTGGAGCAGGAGTGGCCGGGGCAGCACCTGGGGGTGGGGGCAGCTGCTGCTAGCGCCGTGCCGCACCGTGACGCGCGCACCACGCCGCTGCCGCGCTACCCCGGTGCTGCCGAGGCCGGGCCCTCGTCGTGCTCAGCGATCACTCGCGACTGGCAGCAGGCCGCAGCACCAGCAGCATCAGCAGGGCTGCTACTGCCCACAGGCAGTTACCCGATCACCCCGGGCGCAGTCGCCACGGCTCGGCAGGCCAACGCTGGCGGGCCCATCTCGGCGGGCGCCTTCGACGCGCTGTGCACCGGCGGCGGCGTGGGCGGCACCACCAGCGCAGCCAACGCCCTCGGCGGCTGCTACAATACGCTGGAAGACCTGCTGTTAAACTCGGAAGCCGGCGGCGCGTTGGCGACGTCGGTCCTGGCGGTCACGCTCGGCCGCAACCTGGACGTTGCTCGCAGCCTGTCCATTCGCCGGCTCAACCTGCCGGCCTCGGCCGTCGGCACGCCGCGATCGGGCATCACCGCGCAGCGGAGCGCATTCGGTGGCGCCGGCGTTGCCCCAACCGCCGCCTGGATGGGTGTAGGTGGTGGTGGTGGTGGTGCGGCGGCGGCGGCGGCGGCGGCGGGTGCTGGCGGCAGCATGGGCGTGGGGTCTCCTGGTGCAGGTCACCGGCGGCTGCCGATGATGGACGGGCGGCTGGGGAGCGGCTCGCTCGGGGCGGGCGCGGGGCCGGCTGTGGGGTTTCTCCACCGCTCGTTGCGGCCACAGCAGGCGTCGCCGGCTTCTGCTGGCGGCGGGCGTTCGCCGAGCTTGGACAGCCCGTCTTTAGCCCTGCAGCAGGCCCGCTGCGCCAGTGGCGGCGGGGCGGCGCACCACCACCAGCACCACCAGCACCACCAGCACCCACCAACGCTGCGGCTGTCGCACCAGCATCAGCTGCCCTCACGCCGCTCATCGTGTGGGGCGTCGGCAAGCGGCGCATTCGCCTGCCCCGGCAGCGGCGCCGCCACGCCGTCATACGTCACCGTCGGCGGGCCGCCGCCGCCGTACGCCCAGCACCTCCACCAACTCCCGCATCCTCTCCACGGCCGGGCCCCCGCCTCCTGGCACCCAGGACTGGACGCAGGCACCGGCAGCGCGACGCAGCTGGTGCTGTCTCATTCGGGCTATTCGGGCGCCCTGGCGTCGCTGCCAGCGGCGCCGCACGTGCCGCCACCCAAGCAACGCGCGGAGTCCGGGAGCTATGCCGTGCGCTCCTTTGCAGCTGCTGCTGCGGGCTGGGGCGGCGGAGTGGGCAACCTTGCGGCGGAGCGGCAGCGGCAGCAGCTGCCGCCGGCCCCAATCCAGCTGCCCTCGGCCCTGCAGGTCCAATGGTTGGGGGCGGCGGCGGCAGCAACGGCGGCAGAGGCGGCGGAGGGCGCTGCTTCAGGCGCAGGCACTGGTGGTGGTCGTGGCCGAGGCGGTGCCGCAAAGCCGCTGCTGCCGCCCGCTGCTGCAGCGCGCGGCACAGGCGCCACGCACGCCGTCACTGCTGACGCCGGCGGGGCCAGGCACGCCACGGAACACACGGGCCCCGGTCACGCCGGCGGCGGCGGCTTCCACACACTGCCCTGCGAGCTGCTGCTTGCATCGAATCCGGATGGGGAGGAGAGGCGCGCGCATGCAGCAGGCGCGGGGCTGCTTCTGACAACGGAGGACCCCAGCTCGCTGGGTCTGGGGCTCACGGTGTCTGGCGGCATGCCGAAGGAACACTTCTGCGCAAGCAGTGCCTCTACTGACCTCGCCATTGCGCCGTCGGCCTTCAGCGGCAGTAGCCCGCAGCTGCCGCCGCCAGCAACCTCGTCGGCCCACCACGCGGCCCTGGGACGC
Source organism: Chlamydomonas incerta (assembly GCA_016834605.1). NCBI lineage: Eukaryota > Viridiplantae > Chlorophyta > Chlorophyceae > Chlamydomonadales > Chlamydomonadaceae > Chlamydomonas > Chlamydomonas incerta. Next base: position 959,196 of record JAEHOC010000012.1, read on the forward strand.
CATCACGCGCCCGTCCCACACCCGCGGCCGCCGCTGCCAGCGGCCAGCGTGCGGCCGCCTGCTTCTGCGCAAGGCCACGGCGTGTCCGTCACCCCCGCCGCTGCGACCGCAGCCGCCGCCGCCCTGGCGCGAGCGCGCCGCCATGGCCCCATGCGCCCCAGTCGCGGGAGCAGTGACTACAGTGACGGGATGCAGGCGCTGTTGCACAGCAGCGGAAGTATTAGTGCGGCGGCCGGCAGTGGTGGCAGCGCGGGCGGTGGCGGCGGCGGCGGCGCGGCGATGATGCCAGCCGCCGCCGGCAGCTCGCCGACCTTCGCGCGGCGGCTGCCCTGCCTCGCAGATAGCAGCAGCCCCGACACCGGTCTGCCGGCTGCCGAAAGTGTTGTTGCAGCAGAGGGCCGGTGTCTGCAACAGCAGCAACACGGGAGGGCGCCGCTGCCCACCCAATGGCAGCAGCAGCAGCAGCAGCAGCTGCCATTGCTGGCCCTGCCGCCGCTGCCGCCGCAGCAGCAGCCCACTCAGCCTACAGGCCAGCAACCCCGCCGATCACTATCGTCGCCGCCACAGCCGTCTCCGGCAGCGCCGTCCAGCGGCGCAATCTCGCCCGTGAGCGGTCTGGAGCGACGGCGAGGCCTCAGCCGCATGGCAAGCGATCAGGTCACAGACGCGCCGCACGATAATGCCACGCGCGCAGCGACCTGCAGCGGCGGCGGCGTGCTTGATGATGCGGCGGCTGCGGCGGCGGCGGCGGCGGCGGCGGCGGCGGCACGGCGGGGCAGCAATGCTGCATCTACCATCATTGCCGCGGACTGTTGCACGCAGCAGCTCGGCTCAAACCTGGCGTCCCGGACGTCCGGGGTCCTGTCGCACATCAGCAGCCTGGATGGCGCGTCGCCGCTGTTTGGGTTTGCCCACTCGGTGCTGACCGATGGAGCCGCCGGCGGCAGCCGCCGGAGCGAGCGCGGCGACGGCCTAAGTGATGGGCTGCCGGAGGCGCACATGGGCGGCCAGTCAGCGGCGGCGGACGGCACCAGCGGCGGCCAGCCGCCGCCCACACGAGCAGTATCTGACGTGTGGCCATCGCCTTTCACCTCATCCATGGGCGTCTGCACGGTCCTTGGCGCAGTGGTAGCGGAGCCGCCGCCGCATCAGCAGCAGCCACCGCAGCCGCAGCAGCGCGTGCTGGACGTGTCGGAACTGCGCAACAGCAGCGGGTGGCGGGGCGGCATGTCTCCCGCCGGCCTTTATGCCCGGTCCGGCGAGAGCTGGCTGCAGCGGCGACAGCAGGAGGGGGATGATGAGCGGCGGTGCACCGGCATAGATGGTGACGAGGAGGGCGCAGCAGCAGGCGAGGCGGGCGCGCGCGGGTATCCATCGGGCCCCTGGGATGGATCTCGGAAAGCGGCCGGGCTGCCATTGACGCTGCCGCACTCGGCGGTCGAGGCCGTCCGCCAACCGCTTGACACGAATGGCACTGGAAACAGAGGCATCTCGGCTGCCGGCAGCAGCGGCGGCGGGTTGCATGCCCAGCAGGACCCACCATCAGCCGCCATGCCAGCAGCCGGACCACCACGTGCGCGGTGCATGAGCTGCAGCGGTGGCGACGCACCCGCCGGCGTTTACTCCACATCCGCCGCCGGGGCGGCTCGTGCCAGAACCGCTGTCAGCGGCGCGCGGCCCGGCGACCGCGGCACAAGCGGCAGCGGTAGCGGTAGCGGCAGCGCCTGCAGCGGGGCAGGCGAAGCGTGTGCGGGCACACAGCCTGGCGGGAAGGGCAGCAGCGGGCCATACCGCACAGCCGCCGACGCCGCCGGAGACACGTGGGCCACCACTGACAACGCGCTGTGGCAAGGCAGCACCAGCGCGGCGGCCGCAGCAGCAGCTGGTGCCGCCTTCAGTAGTGGTATCGGAGACAGCAGCACGGGGGGCCTCATGCGCACTGCCTTCACCTTGGCGGCTGCTTCGCACGGCCACTCGGTCAACGCCGGCAGCGGCGGCGCGGCGGCGGCTACCGCCGCCGGCAATGCCGGCGGCGGCTTCGCGAGCGGCGCCGAGCTCGAGAGCTCGAGTCTGATAGACACATCACTGCTCGCGACACTCGGCGTGATGCCCAACGGCACGCCGTCAGGCGTCAACGAATCGCGGCTGCTGTCAGGCCACCAGAACGCAGCTGCTTGCAGCGGCAGCACGGCTGCTGCCGCTGCTGCTGCTGGTGGTGGCGGGGATGGGGCCAAGTGGGGCAGCGGCGGTCTGTACGGCGGGCGCGGCAGCATCGGCGGGCTCACGTCCGCCCGCGGGAGCCTGACGCTGACGCCGGGCCAGATCGGCGGCTCCTGCAGCCCGGCGCCGGCCGGCACGGGCACAGGGTACATGCAGCAGGGGGAGTGCGCCACGCCCTTCATCGGCATGCCGCGGCCCTCCGCCGCCGGAATGGCGCTGGCGCAATCCTCCTGCTCCGGCCCGCCGGGTTCAGAGTCATGCGCAGGTGCAGCAGACGGCGGGCAAGACTACTGGGCTGCTGCGGCTGCCGCCGACATGCAGTGGCAGCTGCAGGGCAGCCCCTGGGGCTCGCAGAAACTCCTGATTGGCCTCCCATGCGAGCTCGCCGCCAGCGGCAGCAGCCACGGGGTGCGGGCGTCTCCGGGGGCCATGGCGAGCGCTGCGGCTGCTGCTGCAGATCCGGCAGCAGCAGCCGATGGCGCGGCTCGGCCCTCGGCACCGCTCATCAAGATTGGCAGCATTGCCGGCACGGCGACGGCGGGCATGGGCATGGGCGGCGGGACCGTTGATGAGCTGCCGCCGGCGCAGCCAGCAGGCGTGTTCTTGGCACCAGCAGGAGCCAGCAGCCAGTACTTGCTGCAGCAGCAACAGCAGCAGGCCGCCCACCAACAACAGCAGCAGCAGGTGGCGCTGCAGCAGGCACTGCATCTGGCGCTCAGTCAGCGCCAGCAGCAGCAGCGCGTGCCGTCGCCGGCCGTGTGCACCACGCTGCTGCCCCAGCCTCCGCCGTCCGCCTCGATGGCGGCTGCCCTCAGCTCCACCACCACCCCCTTCACCGCCTTCAACGCCGCAGCCGCAGCCGCGGCCGCCACGCCGCCGGCCTACCACCGCATCACGGCCACGCGCTGCGTGGACCCGGGCAGCGGGCGGGAGTGTGTGGTGGTGGTGCAGGACGATGTGAGCGCCAAGGTGGCGGTGGAGCGGCACCTGGCACTGCGCTTCGAGACGGAGCACAGGTGGGTGGCGACGGGAGCGCGCCTGTGTGTGTGCGCGAGCGAATGCGTGCTCTGTAGGGGGTCCTCTGCTTAGCACTGTGTTCTGTGCCCCTCACACGCACCACACCACACCACACAACGAGCACACGCTCCGCTATGCACGCAGACTGCTGGAGCAAATCTTCCCCAACCACATCCTGCGCGCGATGACGGACGAAGCCGTCATGGCGCAGGAGGAGCACGAGCGCGTTGTCGCCGAGCTGGCGGCCGCTCACGGCGCCGACGCGGACCAGCTATCCATGTCGCTAGCGATGCTGTCGCCGCGCGCCGGCACCGGCGCAGTGCTCGGCTGCCGCCGCAGCAGCAGCCTAATGTCCGCCGGCGCCGCGGCCGCTGTGGCGGCGCTGCGGCGCATGCACGCCGCCACCAACAACCCCAACAACACTGCTGACAACCACGGCGCCGGCGGCAGCATGCATGATGACCTGATTGGCTGCAGCGGCGTTGCAGCCGTCGTGGCGGCGGGGCAGCAGCAGCGTTCGTCGCCTGCGTCGACGCCGCTGCTGCCACAGTCCGCGTACGCGCCGGCGGCGCGTGCGGCGAGCGTGTCTGACATCCTCGCGGCGGTCGAGGGTCTGACGGAGCCGGCGGGGCTGACGGCGACTGCAGCCGGTGCGGCCGCTGGCGGCGGCGGCCGGCAGCGCGTCAGCGTCAGCGGCAGTCTGTGGCGGCGGCCGCCGGTGGTGAGAGAGTGCGGCTGCAACGCGCTCGCCACCTTCCACCCGCGTGTCACGCTGCTGTTTGCCGACATCAAAGGTGCGGATGTGATGCGATTGATAGGATCCATCGCCCATCGCATCCATCGAGTTGGCGCATTCACACCTCTGTGATCCAGAAAGATCCTCGCTCGGACGGCTTCTCAAACGCTGCTGCCCCCGCTTGCGTGTGCCTTACTTATGTGTGCGTGTGTGGACTGCTGATGTGTCCTGGCTCTTCCTCCTGCTGCATGCTGCGCAGGCTTCACGCCCATGTGCCGGCAGGTGGAGCCGCACGCGGTCATGACCATGCTGAACGACCTGTTCAGCCGCTTCGACGCGCTGCTCGACAAGCACGGCGTGCGCAAGGTGGAGACGATCGGCGACGCGTACTTTGTCGCGGGCGGGCTGACCTTTGAAGACGCGCTGGACGAGCAGCAGCAGCAGCCGCAGCCGCAGCTGCGCGGCGTGGCGGAAGCAGGCGAGGACGTGCAGGGCGAGGAGGAGGACGGGCCCATGGCGGCGGCGGCCGCCAGCCTGCGCGCGCACGCGCAGAGCAGGGCGCTGGGTGGCGGGCGGCTGAATGGGCTGGAGGAGAGCCGCCGGCACGCGGCGCAGGTCATTGGATTTGCCAAGGTGGGTGGATGGGCGGGGGGTACGCACTTGGCGGGCGGTGGCGGTACGTACGTGCTTGCGTACAAGCAGCAGGCAGGCCTGCATTAGAAGTGCTGCTGTTGATACTGAAGGCTGGCGCCCCTGCGCGGCTATCCTACTTCAACATAGTGTCCAAGCCATGATGTCAGGCTGAATGCCCGCCGGCGGTGCTCCCACTTCAACACAGGCGATGCTGGAGGCGGCGGCGCACGTGCGCATGCCCACGAATGGCGAGCCGGTGCAGATCCGCGTGGGCGTCCACACGGGGCCCTGCGTCAGCGGTGTGGTCGGCAACAAGATGCCGCGCTTCTGTCTCTTTGGTGAGCACGGGGAGGGCTGCAGAAGCATGCATGTGTGTGCGCGCAGCCGTGGGCTGCTGGCGTGGCGTGGGCTGCTGGCGTGGCGTTGCTGCTGGCGTGGCGTGGCGTGCGTGGGCTGCTGGTCTGGTGCGGGCTGTGGTCAATGCGGCGGTGCTGCGCTGCTGCGACACGTTGGCACCGGCGTATGCGGCGACTTGCTTAGCTGGGGGCGCCAATCGACGAGCGTGTTCCTCTGGCACGTAAATTGAGAACCGCTGGGCTGTCCCACCAACCAACAAGACGCTGCTGCTGTTGTTGTGTGTGCTGCGGCCAACCTACCCCGCCAGGCGCCGCGGTGGCGACGGCCGCCCGCCTGGAGAGCCGCGGCGAGGCCGGCGCGGTGCACGTCAGCGAGACAACCTACCAGCTGCTGCCCGAGGAGGAGCAGCGGGCGGGCGGGTGGGCTCCGCACCCGGGCGGCGTGCAGGTGGGTGGGTGCGCGGCCGGAGCGTGTAGATAGCACGTACGTAGCAGCTTCACATGCGTGTACGCTTGCCAGTGAGAGCGGCGACCCCGTGGAGTTTGCTTCAACCACAGCGTTTCGTTCGGGGTGTCGGGGCGTGTCGTGGCAGCCTCATGCCGAGCTGCCTACCTGCCTGCTGTGTTGCGCGCGTTGCCGTGCGTGGTGGGCTAGTGGCAGTCGGGCGGGCGGGCGGGCTCGTGTGATTGCATGGCGGCCCCAGCAGTAGAAGTGCCCCCGTGTCCTCCGGGCTGTTGGCAGCAGGCGGGCGTATCAGTGTGTTCACCGGTGATCCGATGCCACGCATCCCGCTCCTGCATGCATGCGTGCGTGCCGCAGGTGCGGGACACGCTGCTTCAGAGCTTCCTGTGGCGGCCTCAGCACCAGCACCAGCAGCCGTGAAGGCGCGACACCGAGCAGCACGGTCCCTGGTTCAAACGCAGCAGCTGGGGCCGTGGTAACCAAGATTTGATACTGTACGCCCAACTCATGGAGCTTGCATAACACACCACGTTAGTTGGCGCCTTGGAAGGCACAACGGTTGGCACGCATGATCATACGGGAAAGTGGGTGAAGTAAGTGTGGACCCAAGTAAACAAGGAACACGAACCCTCCAAGCCTCATAAACAGAATGTGTGTTGGCTTGTAACCTCGGTAAGCATGTCTTGCATTACGCACGGTTGGGGCCACGAGCTGGCAGGTGCAAGTATGCCTTTCAAATCCGCGCATCATGGTGACTGAGTGGAGGCTCGACGCCGGTGTCTGGGCTTCGTAACTCTCCGCCCAACCGCATGAGGCTTGCTTGGGGACCGCTCCTGCGCCAACCCAATACGCAGACATCCCCCAAGCAAGCCATGCGACAATAATGGAAGCGTGGTGATGCATGCGCACTTAGAAGGTACGGTAGGCAGGAATGGAATGCCTGCAGTGCACCGTATGCGTAGTGGCGCCTCATGCGCATGGACCTCATAGCTCATTGCACCCAATTGATAGCAGCTTGGCTGGGTTGATTACCAGCTTCGCGGATGAGGCCTTACTTAAATAATTTGATGGGTGCGGCTACCCGCCACACGTAGTGCTAGATTCCATCGTACGGCCCCGCCCCAAGCCCCGAAGGAAGAATATACACGGGCAGGGCAAGCATCATGCATGTTCAGGCAGGGATGGTACCGAGTGTACTGCACTTCGATTCAAGTATGGAGGCGGGGCGGTCGGTGCAGCTGTTTTGGAGAGGGCCAGAACTTAACATTCGCGGGCGTGCCTGCTGGTCAAGTGCGATAGCTATGATATCTAGAACTCAAGGTACAGTGCTATCGCGCGCGCTTGTTGCTTAAATGTGTTGGATGCTGCATGCTGCTTAATGCATACGCACCGCATGCGCATGGGCGCGACACCGGCTTTGTCCTTTTGCCCTGAGAGAGTGGTTACCTTAGAGACAGAGACCTTGCGTGTGGCGTGTCACCGGTGATTGCACAGCCGTGGGGTTGTTGGCAAGAGTAAACAAGGGTCGCATGCAATCGTGCCGTGGGATGGGCCGGAGAGCCACGTTAAGTGTCCATCACGTACCCATTGTCTGTGCTGTTCCTGTCGAGGCAAAATGTCGGATGGTTCGGAGCAATGCCCCAACTTCTGCAAGGGACAACGGTGATGTGGCAAATGGACGCCTAGTGAAGTAAATGCTTAGGTGCCCAGCTGTCTGCGGAGCACTTGGGCCTGGATGACAGACCGCACTTAGTTCAGGCGTTCACGTCAGACTGGTCTGCTTGTCAGGGCCGTGAAACTGCCGGCTGGAAGATCGGTGTCGTGCAGGATTGTAGGTTGATGCGCATGCCGACGGGGTTTCATTAAGAGCTCTTGAAGTAGTACTCGGCTGTAGCGGAGGGTGGCTGGGAAAGTTGCTGCGGGGCTGTGGGGGTCTGCTGGTCGAGCTTCAGTTGTCGCGCAGCATCTTGGTTGACACGCGCCGGCAATTTCGGTTTGCGGCAGGGGGTCCCCCGTGCAAATTCAGTTGCCACGCGCTCCAGTCAGTGTGGGAGACTGCCCCCGCCGCCCTGGATGACACCTTTCTAATCCATGCGCAAGCATGACGCCCCACGGCCAAGGGCGGCCGATTGCGGTTGGTCAAGACGTGAAGTGTGGGGGGGAGTGACCAGTTTGACAGGATTGGCATGCGATATCACGTGGTCATGTAACTCAAGGGCCTGTTTCCTCCAAGACTCCGGCATAGCCTTGTCGGGCAGTTCGGCTTTCGCTCGTCGTCGACATCATCATCATGTTTGCTGCTGCTCATCAGCTCAGCGGCCCCTTAAGAAAGCGGGCGTCAAGCTACAAATAATATGGTAGACCTGTATCAAATTGGATTGCCGCGAGGGTCTGCACGATTGTCGGGCATCGGGCTTCAGATTGGTCGACGGGAAACGCGACGACCCTAAATGCGGGGTCGATTCTCAGCAGCTCGAGTTCACTCGAACTTGCCCGACGTGCTGGTGCAGCTGCATTTTCAGGTGCAGCATTATGTATACGACCAGCATTGTTGTTTGAGTGCTGCAGAAGGCCGACCGAGTTCCGTGGCGGTTGTCGCCTCGCGGTGTACAGGACGGGGAGTGCGAGAGCGTGTCAGGGAGCAACTACATTTAATTGCATCACTGTAAAGCTCTAGATGTGGTGTTTACGTTGATATAAATTTTACGCTCTGAGTCGCGCTGCTGAGAATCGACCCCGCATTTAGGGTCGTCGCGGGAAACGAAGCGTACTTTCAATACAAATTGCTTTCACGCGCATCTCTTAATCTGCACGCTATTTTAACCTAAGACACAAATTGCCACTGAAACCGAGCGAGCTTCGTTTCGCTAATTGGCTCGTCGACATGGAGCCAGCCACCGCTGCTGGACCTTCGCTAGCACAGGAGGAGTCGCAAATAGAGACTGCCATATCAAAATCTGACTCCCAGGCGAAGCGCGAAGTGCGTGCAAGCGGGCGTCTCGGAAATGCAGTCCTCTTTGCAGTAAAAATTGTGACTTGCACCGCAGATTGATGTATAAAATTTTACTCAATTTGTTACGTTACCGACTTGCTGCTGTCGATGCCCCGCAGTATCAGCGCCCGGGTTCGGCCATGAAGGACGCGACCACGCTGTTTGTAAGCGCCAGCACGCGGAAATACGGGTCGTGCCAGCCTGCGACACTTACCTGGTCCAAGCTTACTGTGGTGAGGCTGGGAGGCTCGAGCGCCTTGTTCGACTTCATGTGGCGGTTGCCCGGCAGCTCCTTAGCCGTCCTTAGCTCCTCGCGTGTGGAATCAACTCAGGGACATGCTATTGCTGCGCACGTGAAGCCTTTGACGGTGCTGGCGACTTAGGCGGGGTCAGCAGGTTCGGGTTCCGGGGCGGGCAAGTCAGCAGCGGTTAACGGCTGGCGGTGTCCGACTGGCGTGTCTACGCGTCTGCGCGCAGACCGCCAAGGACCTGCGTGGCGAGAGCAAGAACATCCTAGACGATGTGTGCGGCTATGGTGAGTTGTGCTTGGAGCTGCTAACTAGCGGCAAACGGTGTGGCGCCCTGGTATCGCCGCGGTTGTGTTGGGACGTGCAGGTTTGGATCCCCGCTCTTACGTACGTTACTGACCGCGCCCAGCTGCGGCGCTGCTCAACAACATGGCTTCTCCTCCTCCCTCTTAGCTCGTGCGCATGCCCATGGGCCCGTTGTGGCTCCACCCCAACAGCGGCGGTGCCGCCCTCACCCGCTCCCGCCCCTGCCCCACCTTTTCCTGTTATAGCTGGCCACCGTGTTTCCCACTTACCCCTGCTGCTCTCGTGTTGCCTGTCCCTCCTGCTGTCCACCACCTTCCCCTCCACACCACCTCCACACCACACCACCCTCGCAGTGGCACCCCGCGACATGCTCGCCATCATGGGCCCCTCCGGCTGCGGCAAGGTGGGCGGGTGGGGGGGGGGGAGAGGGCGCGGGAGCGGCGGGAGCGGCGGGGAGCCTGGTGCTTCCTGGTGCCGACTGCGCAGCTGGGAGCGGTTAGTTGCGGCGAAGCTGGACGCAGGGCAGGGGTGCCAGCTGGCTGATAGTATCGTTCGGATCGGGCACTGGGTGGGATCCCGGGGGCGGACTTGTCCTAGCCCACGCGAGCACGGGGAGCGGGGGGGTGGGGGGAGGCCCCTGCGCTCGCCGCGTCATCATTGAACGCAACGACCATACTCCACTCCACCCTGCCCGCGCGCACAATGCCACGCAGTCCACGCTGCTGGACGCGCTGGCGGGCCGCCTGCACCGCAGCGTCAAGCAGACCGGCGAGGTGTGTGCGTGCTCTGCTGGGGGGAAAGAGGCGGGAGTGGAATGGGGCCATCAACGCTGCGCTTGGGTGTGCCCGCGCCCGCGCGGGGAGCTGGAGGGTCGACCAGGCCATTGGCGGGGTCGGTGAAGAGCGCGAGTGCCGAAGCTCCTCCGGCCAACCTGGCTGCGGCTGCTGTCCACCCAGGCCAGCGCCCACGTCCACATACGCACGCACTGACACCCGCCATCGCCACCCCCAACACGCAGGTGCTGCTGAATGGCTATCGCAGCTGCCTGACGTACGGCCTGTCCGCGTACGTCACCCAGGATGAGGTGCGTGCGTGCGTGCGTGTGTGTGTGTGTGTGTGTGTGTGTGTGTGTGTGTGTGTGTGTGTGTGTGTGTGTGTGTGTGTGTGTGTGTGTGTGTGTGTGTGTGTGTGTGTGTGTGTGTGTGTGGCCGCCGTCGGGACAACGATACCATCGTGATTACCGCGATATCCCCGAAGACAGCACCGCGCAACCTCCCACGGCACCCTAAACACCGTACAAGAACACACACACGCACGCACGCATGTGCACACACAGGTGCTGGTGGGCACACTCAGTGTGCGGGAGACGCTGCTGTACGCGGCGCTGCTGCGCCTGCCCGCCGCCATGGCCTACTCAGAGAAGGTACGGCAGATGTCGTACGTGTACGTGTACGTGTACATCAGGTGCTGCCGGGGCGGGTGGGCGGGGGTGGCAGCCGTCCGGGGGGGGGGAAACAGGGAATGGAGAGGGGGAGCACGGTCTCACCGAGGGAAGGGGCTTGCAGGCTCTGCGGGGCATCGCCAGCAGTGCACATCGGGTCATTCGGTTGTTTGTGAATGAAGCGCGGCAACGACCTGCGATGTCTACCTGGGCGCTGTAAAGGCAGGACTTTGACGCGCTGTCACTCCCCTCGCACACACGAGCATGTTGGCGCCCCGACACGTACCCCCACCTCCTCGCACCCTCTATCGTCTGCTTGCTCGCTCTGCCCCCCCTCCAGCTGGCGCGCGTGAACGACGCCATTGAGGAGCTGGGGCTGGAGGGCGCGCAGCACACCAAGATCGGCACGCCCTTCATCAAGGTGGGTGGGTGGGTGCTGGTGGGTGGGTGAGTAGGTAGAGAGGATGGACGGGCCGCATGTCTGGGGTTGGCCGTTGGCAACCGTGTGTCCGCACGGCTGCCTGCTGGCGCCCCTTGGGCTTGCTTGCCCTCATGCACCACTGCTGCTTGCTGACGAGCAACCGTTTGTGGGCACCCCCTGACTGTGCGGACTCACGCATACACGCAGGGCATCAGCGGCGGCCAGAAGCGGCGCGTGGCCATCGGCTGCGAGCTGATCACCTACCCCAGCCTGCTGTTCCTGGACGAGCCCACCAGCGGTGAGGCGACGGGGGCCAGGGGGGCCAGTGAGGCAGCAGTAGCAGTCAGTCAGCAGCATGCAGCAGCAGCTGCGTGGGGCAGCCAGCCAGCGAGGCAGCCAGACAGCAAGGCAGCAGCAGCATGCAGCAGCAGCTGCGTGGGGCGGCCAGCCGCTGGATGGGGCGTGTGTGCGGGGGATAGGGGCGTGACACGGGGCAGGGTGCAAGCAGGCGTGAGACAAAGGCCTGGGCCATGCATGCCGTACATGCCGTACATGCCGTACATGCCGTGCATGCCGTACATGCCGTACATGCCGTACATGCCGTGCATGCCGTACATGCCGTGCATGCCGTGCATGCCGTGCATGCCGTGCATGCCGTGCATGCCGTGCGTGCCGTGCGTGCCTGCCTGGCAGCGAGTGGATCACCACCTGCACGCAACCTCGCATTAACCATGCACCGGCCCACGCGCCTCACGCACACGCGCCTCACTCCTGCACACGCGCAGGCCTGGACGCGGCCGCGGCCTTCCACGTGATGACCAAGATCCGGCACCTGTGCACCAAGAACCGCACCGTCATCACAGTCATCCACCAGCCCAGCTCCGAGGTAGGTCAGCGGGCGGCGGCGTGTGTGTGCGCGGCGCCTTGCTCCGGCCCCTCGCCTTACTTGGCTGCGCAAGTGTTTGTGAAGGTGGCGGGTGTCGGGGGTGGGAGGGCTGCGGCAGAGCGTGCTGTCACGACCGGGGCAAGGCAAAGATGGCGGGACCCAACGCCCGCCGCCCGCCCGGCCGCAGGTGTTCGAGCTGTTCGACAAGCTGTGCCTGCTGTCAAGTGAGTGCGGGTGGTGTGGTCAACTGGTCATAGACTGCTGGGCCCCTGCGCCGCGGTGACCGCGGGGTCCTCTTGCACTCGCAGCCTGCTGACCCAACCTCACCCGCTATTGCCCTGCCGTGCCCTGCATCAACCGTCAAAACCTCCCCCACACTCCCCGCGCTCCCCACTACTGCTGCTGCTCGCCGCCAGAGGGCAAGCTGGTCTACTTTGGCCAGGTGGGTGGGTGGGTAGGTGGGGGGTGAGGGTGGGTGGGTGGGTGGGTGGGTGGGTGGGTGGGTGGGTGGGTGGGTGGGTGGGTGGGTGGGTGGGTGGGTGGGATGGGGGGATGCATCTCCGCCCGTGCGTGCCCTTTGGTGGGGGCCGCAGGGGGCATACGCCACGTATTGGTGACGGCTTCCATGGAGCTGGGGTGTGGGGGGGGGGGGGGGGGGACGGAAACCCCAACACACATACACACGCATGTATGGGTACCGGTACGCATACCAGCACATGTGACCCGTGCACACGCGCGCGGTCGGCCCCGCAGGCGGAGGACGCGCTCGGCATGTTCGAGGAGGCGGGCCTGCCCTGCCCGCCGCTGCGCAACCCCACCGACCACTTCCTCCACGTCATCAACGCCGACTTCCGGGCGGAGGAGAGCAACGGCCACGACGCCGACGAGAACGTGGCCACGCTGCTGCAGGTGGGCGGTGGCGGCGGGTGGTGGCGGGTGGTGGCGGCGGCCGGCGAGGGACATGTGGGCGTGGGTGGGCCTTGGGGCTCAGCCGGGGTGGTTGGGGTGTGGGTCCCATGCATGCTTCTATGTGCGGCGTCATGGCTCGCAGGGGGTTGAATTGAGTGTGCGAGCACACGCGGCGGGGATGGAGATGGAGCGGATTGCTGGTGGTGGTGGTGATGATTGTGGTGGTGGTGGTGGCGTAACCCCGCACGCACCCGTGCACGTGGGCAGGTGTTCAACGCCAAGCGCGGCCCCGCGCTGGAGGCCGCTGTGAAGGAGGTGAGGGGCAGGGGATACAGGGGATGGGGATGGTACCGTGTAATGGTAAGGAGGAGTTTTCCACTGCGTGCGGGCCTGCCTGCCTGCCTGCCTGCCTGCCTGCCTGCCCGGGCCCTTGGCCCAAGTGTTTGCGCGCGCCCATGCTCTCCCGCCCATGCCCTGCCCGTCGCCACGCAGCGGAGCATGCAGGGGGAGGAGTACTCGCTCGCGCGCGAGCAGCCCAACTGGTTCTACCAGGTGCGTGGTGGGGTTTAGCATGTCGTGTGCGTGGATGCGATCAACATGTGTGGGGCTGCTTTAAACCCAAACTGTTGGGCTGCTTGAGCCCAAACCGCATTCACGCAACAATGTGCGGTGCGCCGCAACCTTCTGGCCACCTGCTGGCCCGCTGCTACAGGTGTGGGTGCTGACCAAGCGCATGCTGGTCAACAACTGGCGCAACATCGCCGTGTTCTGGCTGCGGCTGGGCATGGTGGGTCTATGGGTGGGGTGGCGTGTTCTGGCTGCGGCTGGGCATGGTGGGTGCTCAGCTACATAGGCGACTGGGTGGGCAGCAGTCGGAGCCGCCGCACAATGAGGCTGACTGACTGATGCGGAGGGCGGGCGACCCATGCTAGCGGCAGGCCCGTGCCACGCGCCCAAATGCCCATTTCCCACCCCATGCGCTGCTCCTTCCCCCTGCCTGCACTCCATGTCCGCCCCGCCCCTCATCATGCATACGGTGCCCAGTCATGCATGCACACACCGCCCAACCCCAACCCCAACCTCCCCGCCCCTCCACCACCCCCCTGGCAGTTCCTGATGTTGTGCATCTGCATGGGCACCATCTACTTTGACCTGGGCTACGACTGGGTGGGCACCTACAGCCGCTCCGCGCTGCTGTTCTTCGTGGTGGCCTTCCTCACCTTCATGTGAGTGACGCGGCGAGGACTGGTGAGGAGGCCCTCAGGCCCTGAGGCGGGAGGCGGGTTGGGGTGGCCGTCCATGTGGAGGGGTGGCCCCTCGTGAACGGGGGGCTTCAGCACCTTCATGTGCTTTAACGCGTGCCGCGGGGTGGGGGAAGGGTGGGCGGCGGGGCGCGGTGCCCTGGCTGGCAGCCCTGACTGCTCCGGAGGAAGGGCGGGTGAGGTCTGCGTGGGTAGGGGCAAGTGCCGGGTGGGGCGGGTGAAGGGATGAGGTGGCTGTGGGAGCCCAGGGCAGAAGGATGTCGGGAGGTTGCTGTTGCGCCCCGGGCACGCTGGTGCGTGGGATCTTCAGCAGCTTAACACGCACGCACACGCGCCGCCCGGCCCGCCGCAGGTCCATCGCCGGCTTCCCCGCTTTCCAGGAGGACATGTCGGTGGGTGCCGCGTGCCTCGGTGTACCGTACTACCGGTGTGGGAGGAAGGCGGGCGGGCCGATGATCAGCTAGGCAGGGATGCACTTCTAGTGCTGTGAGGGGCTGAGGCTGAGACCACCAATCCCACTTACACCAGTGGCGCACAACGCCCGCAGGTGTTCATCCGCGAGCGGCTCAACGGCTACTACAGTGTGGCCACCTTTGCGCTGGCAAACACGCTGGCCTCCGCGCCCTTCATCTTCGGCATCGCCGTGTCCTCCTCCGCCGTGGTGTACTGGCTGGTCGGTGAGTCCGTGAGCGGGCTTGGCGGGTTCGTGGTGAGTTTGGGGGTGCCCAACCACGCACTACGTGCAACGCTGAGTCCACAAGACCACCCCCGGCCGACCAGCACCCCAACCAACCACCCCCACCACGCCTGCCCCGCCCACCACGCCGCTACCGACTGCTACTGCCACTGCTACTGCTACCGCCCCAACCTGCACACTGCTGCCGCCAGGCCTGAACGACCAGGGCGACCGCTTCCCGTACTTCTTCCTCAACCTGTTCGCGGCGCTCATGTGCGTGGAGTCGCTCATGATGGCCATCGCCGCCGTGGTGCCGCACTACCTCATGGGTATCGCGGGTGCGTGGCGTGGCGTGGCGAGGCCATAGCTTCAGATGCGCAGCTTGAGTAGCATCTGGATGGGTGCGTGACAATTATGGACAACACACACACACACACACACACACACACACAAAATTGGGGGGCCCAACGGGTTGGCCCACATCCAGAAATGGATGTCGCGGATGGACGACCTCGTGTTTTCCCTGTGGCTGGCCAGCAGCGGCAGGCTCATAACGCATGGCGAGGATATCGCCCGCGTTCGGCGGCAGCTGCGCGGCCTGCGCCACGAACACAACGCCCGCGCCAGCGCGGCGCGTACCCACAGCTCGCGGCTGGACCAGCTGTCGGACACCGTTCGGCAGCTGCAGCAGCAGCTGGAATCATTCGCGGCCGCAACTGTGGCCGTGCTCGAGGTGGAGACTGGCGGTGGAGCGGCGGCCAGGCTGGTGCAGGGCCCCAGCGCACCCCCCAGCATCCACTCATCTGCAGCAGCGGCGGCAGGCCGTCCGGCGTCGCCGCCGGGCGTGCCAACCGACGCTGACTGCCCCTGCGCCGCGGCGGACCCTGCGGCAGGAGCGGCCACACGGCCGCACCAGCTGCACCCGCCCGCGTGCGCGCATCCGCTGCCACTGCCTAGCGCGGTGGCGGCCAACAAACTTCTGTTCCGCGGCGTGAGCAGCGAGCAGGCGGCGGAAATGGCGCGCGGCGACTTCACTGCTCTGGGCCTGGGAGAGGGTCCGGTCGGCATGTATGAGCGTCGCTGGCGCGCTAGTGGCACGGGTCGTGTCTGGAATGTGGAGGTGGTGGTGACCAGGGATCAGCGGGCAGCTCTCATCCGGGCTGCTGCGCGGATAAAACACACCGCAGGCGTGACGGTGGCGCCTTTCCTAACGCCGGAGGGGCGCACAGCTAGGCGCGCGAGGCAAGCCCAGTTCGACAGCCTTGTGGAACGGGGGCTGCAGCCGTACTGGCGGGGAACGGATATTGTGACTGAGGAGGGGGACCGGCGCCGCGTACACACAATGCAGTAATGCATACGGCGGATCACTGAGAGCGGCGCGCGCTGTGTAGGGTTTCGAGGCTAGTGGAGGCTAGGGTTGGCGTGACGGCGACGCTAGGACATTGACGGCATGGCAATCAGACCTCTTCTCATTTTGTGGCTGCCCATAGGCGTGTTCTGCCCTGTGAGGGAAGGACTTCGGTAGTTTGTGCCCCAGTGTGCTTGCTGTGCAGTTGCCTTGACTACGTGTGCCTGACTTGGTTTGGTGCATGACCTATTGCTAGTCGAACAAACAATGCATAGCGACAGTGCCGGCTCACAGAAGTCGATGAGGGTATGCCAACAGGGCAGAAACGGCGGGTTACTCCGCAACTTCGCGCATATGCTTGGGAGACACGCACTACCAGACTATGCGAACACTACTGTGCTGGAGCCTGGCTCCAGCGCTGGTTAGTTGTTCAGGACACTCGATCACGAGGTTCTATCAAGCAACTGTAAACCGTAGTTACACACACACACACACACACACACACATACACACACACACACACACACACACACACACACACACACACACACACACACACACACACACACACACACACACACACACACAACCGCCGTTTTCCCTCTTAACACACAACCGCCACGCGCCACACGCAATCAACACGCACACGCACGCGCACGCAGGCGGCGCCGGCATCCTGGGCATGTACATGCTGGTGTGCGGCTACTTCCAGCCGGTGGGCGAGCTGCCCGCACCCGTGTGGCGCTACCCCATGCACTACATCGCCTACCACAGGTGGGCGCGGGGCGTGGGTGGGGGTGGGTGGGCGCGTGTGGGGCTGTCCGCGTTGCTGCAGCTGCTCGGTCGCTGACTGCTGGTCTCCAAGCAATGCGGTAAAGCCCGCCTGCCCTGCCCCATCTTCGACCGGACGACCTTGCGCCCTGCCCTGCCGCCCATCCACCCCAAAACATCCCAACGCAAACGGCACACTCACGCACCCATATGCAGCTACACGTTCGCGGGCTTCATGCACAACGAGTTCGACGGCACCACGGGCTGGCGCTGCCCCTGCTACGACCAGCCGCAGGGCTGCGGCCCCGCCTTCGACCCGCCCAGCGCGCCCTGCACCATGACCGGCCAGCAGGTGCGTGCGTGGGGCGTGGCCGACTGAATGGCCGACTAGGCGGACTGCGTCGGCTGGCCGACTAAGCTGGCTGGGGACTCTTGACTGCCAGCTAAGTGGAGGGGCCGTGCGTGTGATGGGCGTTGGGAGCTGCTGTTGCTGACACTCGCTCCGCGCCCGGTTGCGCGCGCACATGCTGCTGACATGCATGGGCAGGCGCTAGCAACCGACAACACCCTGGCGCACCAGACCGCGCGCCGCACACGCAAGCACGTGGGGCTGATGCATGTACGGGGCTTCTGTTGCCGTGCGCACTTTCCACTGGCGCGCATGCAGGTGCTGGACTACTGGACGCTGTCCAACACCAACAAGTGGGTGGACATCGGCATCCAGTGCGGCATGATCGCCATCTACCGCCTGCTGTTCTGGTGGGTGCCGAGTGCGTGTCAGCGGGCATGCGTGATGATGACGCGCGCGCGTGTGTGCATGTGCGGCGTGGCGGTGGTCGTGTTTGTTTTGTGGTTGGTTGGTGGGGTGGATCTGCAGGGTATAAGAGGGGAGACTTGTGTTTGGGAGTCAGTTTAGTCTGAGGGCATTCTTGCCGCGCAAACACGAAGTAAGCGCTGCCGCTGCAGGCACTGCGCTGCCCTCTGTTGTGCCCGCGAGCTAATGCCTGCTTCGCCCATGTGCACATGCAGGGGCATGCTCCGCCTGAAGGAGGCGCTGCGCGTGATGTAATTGCTGCTGTCGGCGCGGCCCCAGCAGGCCTGCTGCGCGTGGACGAGCGACGCACGTGCATGCAGGCGCAAACCCCGGCTGCGCGTCGCATAGCCGCCCTGGTCACCGCGCAACACCAGCAGCGTTGCCAGCGAGCGGCTGGGATTTGATGAAGCATGTGGGTGCGAAGTTCAGGAGTAGAGGCGATTGGGGCGGGGGGGGGGGGGTCCATGCATGATTAATACGGACGAGATGCTGTTTACAGGGGGGAGGGGCGGGTGAGTGACGTTGCCAGTAGCAGAGCCAGCAGGGACTACAGCAATAAAAGTCTGTCGCAATAAATCGCAACTATCGCTATTTGAAGCATGGGGCTCGGGGTAGAGGCGCCTGTATCCATCATGTGCACACCGTCACACGCAGATTATTGTTCTGGGATCAATGGGGTATTGCTGGTCATGCGGAGGCAGGCATGGGCCCTCCGCCAGTGGTTGGTTCGTTCGTACGAGTCGGTATGAATTCATTACGCCCGCTGCAACGTTGGTGTACGCGCCTTGTCATGCGGTCCCCACTCCTGTCATTTGCCGCCGCTGGCGTGGATGTGTGCTGCGTAATCTGGTAACCACAGCACTCACGCGCAGCTCTGCATAGCAAAACGCGCGGTGCACAGTGCATGCATGCTTCCTCCTAAGTATGGATTCCGGTCCAGTCAGTTAGCACGGCCCTGATTCGGGTTATGGATCGTCGATGTGTTTCTTGTTGACTGCCGCCGAAGCAAATAAGACAAGGATCCTTGCGCATGCGTTGATACTGTGTTCATGCTGATGAATAATGTGGTACTGCGCAGCTGTGGCAGCTGTTGTGGGCGGTCGTGTGATTACGGTAGCTAGTTGACGTCGTCGTCGAATACAGAGCAGCCAGGGCGTGCTCACGCGCGCAGGGCCGGGTACGTAAGACTAGCTAGCAATTAGTGTTGCCCACTATCACAGGATATGTTACAGGCGTTTGTGCGTTGTGGAACGGGCATTTGTGCCTTGCGGGCAGGCGTGGCCTGAGATCAAACCTAGAACTTGAGGTGGGAATGTTGGATGGCGAAGCATGACTGACTGTGTGAGAGGTTGCAGAAGGAGAAGATCGGTGCGCTGGTGCCGCCGTGGGAATCCAGCTGGGGAAATGCTTCGTTGACAAGAATGCGAGCTTACAAGAGTGGACCGCCCGAAGCGTTGACAAGGTGCACACACGAGCTTATGATCCCCGCCATTGCCCCCTAAATGCCCAAGCCGCTGTAATGTGCGCTTATCTGACTCCACAGTCCCAGTTTCCTCGATGGCACGTGTGTACGGCACGCAGCGGTAAATAACGGCACGAACGGCGGGAGCTCGCGCCTTGGGCTGGAGCCAAGGCTGGAGCCCGGCGCGTTCCCAGCCAGGGGTGCACTCCGTCGGCCACACCGGCGGCGGCGGCGGCGGCTTCCACACACTGCCCTGCGAGCTGCTGCTTGCATCGAATCCGGATGGGCAGGAGAGGCGCGCGCATGCAGCAGGCGCGGGGCTGCTTCTGACAACGGAGGACCCCGGATCGTTGGGTTTGGGGCTCACGGTGCAATGCCGATGGAATGTGATGGGGAGTCTGGAGTCCCAAGAGACGCTGGGTCCGTCCAGCGGGGCCGGTCGGCGCACTTCAGCAGAGTAGCCCGAGGCGTCCAACCTCTGCCACCACCCACAGCGCGGCGGCAACCCTGAAACGTGCCTCATCAGTCCAGACTTCTGCGCGCGCTTCGCTGACCAGTGCCTACCTTTTCGGCCCCATCCCTGACCGCCCCGCACGCCAGTCGCCCTCATTTCCCCATCACCAGGCGACGCTCAGGCGCCCACGCACCCAACGGCGGCCTGCACAGCCAGGTGTTCACAATTTACACGAGATGGGGCTATGGGGCACCAGCCGGGCGCTAACAGACACGTTGCCTCTCTCTGCATGCAGTCTGCAGGAGGAGGCTGTCGCACGCACGATCCTCTTGTTTCCGGCGGATCCCGCCCCCACATCTCCTCGCGAACTCTCAATCTCGCAACCACCTTGCGCGCCTCCGAGGCGCCTCCGACCTAGCTCACACGTCACCGAACTGCACCGCTCAGCCTGGCTGCACTCCGCGAGACAGAGACGCCTCTATCCACACCACCCCTCGTCCTATCCCCACCCTATCCAGCCCATTACACCGCTGCTCTCACCACACCCAAAGACACCGCCCCTCGCCCCCACTCTGCCCGTCAACACCGCCGCCGCATCGCCGTACCGTACGGCACCTACGCGCCGTAGCCGAACACGTGGCGGATGCGTGTGAGCACCTGGCTGTGCCAGCCCCGCTCCGTGACGTCCACCGTGTCCTCGTGCCCGAACTTGTCGGCCGCCGGCACCTCGGTCTGCTTGATCTTGACCACCGTGTTGCCCGGCTCCGGCTCCGTGATGTCGATGACCACCTGCGTGCGGCGGGGCGCGTGCGGCACGAGGTATCAGCATGTGATGTACGGCACGACACGCAGTACCGCATATGCGGGTTCTGTGGGGTACGAGCCCTGGCCTCCCGGGCCACCCGCTGCCCTGCAGCTTTGCCACGTGGCCGCAGGCTGCCAGCGCACCTAGTTAGCTGGCCCCCCAAGGCCTGTAGCGCTCTACCCTGCTCAAAGTCTACCAACAAACGCCCCCCCCCTTGCATCACTGTGCCACCATATCCCTGCAGGCCCCCCCTCTCTCCCCCACGTCTCTCTCCCCATTACCAAAACAACCCACCTTGGAGAAGCAGTCCTCAGGCCAGGTGTTGAACCGCCAAGTCATGGCGATGCGTCCCGGCGCCGCCAGCTCGGTGAAGGTGCCGCTGATGCTGCCGCCGTACCAGGAGAACGCGCCGCCGGGGGTGGGCTGCACGCTGGCGGGGGCCTGCGTGAAGGCGCACACGCGGCCCTGCACCTGCGGGGGTACAACAGCGCAAAACAAGCACGCACACGGTGCGTGCCGATGGTCGGGATGAGTAAAGGACGTTGGGCAGTGGGGCAGTGAATGCCGTGTGTCGCCTATTACGTGCCGTGCGCGGCACCGTGTTCCCCGTGTCTCGTGCGCTCGCGGCGACCGCACCAATCCTGGCCACGCGACTGCACAGCGCGCCGCCGCAGCCTCCCCACCCCACCCGCTGCCCTCCCGCGTACCGTGAAGCACTCGAAGATGTCCTGCGGCCGGCAGTGGAACTTGGCGGTGATGGAGATGGTCTTGCCGCCGCCCTTGGACTTCTCCTTCTCCGCCTTCTCCTTGGCCGCCTTGGCCGCCTTTTCCCGCTCCACCTCCGCCGCGCTGCTCAGCTTGGGCCTGGCGCCGCCGGCGCCGCCGTCGGCGCCGCCGTTCGCAGCCTCGGCCTCTGCCTCCGCCAGCGCGGGGCCGCCGGCGCGCAGCTCCGCCACAAACTTGTGCACGGCCGCCAGCACCGGCTTCTTGCCGGCGGCATGGATCGCCTGCTTCAGCCGCTCAGCGTCTGTTGGTGCCGGTGGTCGCATAGAGGTGTCGGTGGTCGCAGAGAGGGAGGTAGGGAAGGTGTGTGCGATCGGATGGGGTGGGGCCTCGCCACTAGTAGCCCGGAGTCCGGAGTGGCCTGCCTCAGCCGGTGCGACACCTTTACCAGCGCGGCGCGCGAATCACGCACTTGGCCGCACGATCCGACATGGTCAGTGTGTTCTCCTTTCCTTGTGCTTATGATTACAACACACACACACACACACACACACACACACACACACACACACACACACACACACACACACACACACACACACACACACACACACACACACACACACACACAAGGGACGCGTGCTTTTTGCTTTGCCCCGTCAGCCCCCATCCGGGTCTCTGCAACCGCCGCCCGCCACGCGTCCCCATGCAGCCTCACGCTATTTGCTCCCTCGCCGCGCCTGATTCGTTCCCTTCCGTGGGCATTAGCGTAGTTAGCGGGCGGGCTTTGGGCTGCGTGTTAGGTAGCCTTCTAGCTTGCTTGTTGCACGCCGCCCCCGTTTCGCCATTGCCATTTCGCCTGCCTCTGACACTGCTGTGCTGCCGCCTTATGCTTTCCCTCTGCGCTCGCTTATAGGTGAGAATGGATATGGAGTGGACAAGAATTGGGGGAGTTGTGCCCGGTAAACGTTGATAGCGCGTCGCCGACGCGGAGCATAGCAGCGCATGCGGGTGCACCCCGGTACGCGGCTGGATGCCAAACGCCCGGGTAGGGGGTTCCAGGCAATAAATGCGGGTAAGTATAACAAGGTGGTCAACAAGGGCAACGTCGACAAACGCGGAGCTCGGTAACCGCGTAGGTATCTGTATGTAACTGCGTGCGCGTGTTTTCTGGCGGGTTTGGTCCGTCTGTTTGTTTGTTTAACACACACACACACACACACACACACACACACACACACACACACACACACACACACACACACACACACACACAGTGGACAGTGTGGCCTCGGCGGCGCCGCCGCGGCTGGCCCCGCCGTGGCCACCCCCCAGCCACCGCCACGACAGCATCATTTCTGGGACTGTGCGGTGGCGAAGGCTGTGGTGGCGCAGATCAACGGAGGCACCGCCCATCAGCCAGGCCCAGCTCTGGCTGGTGCAGGCACCGCCGGGCTATCAGCAATGCGTGTGGGACGTGGTAGCCCTGGCGGCGCTGTCTGCCATCGAGCACGGACGGGTGCGGCTGCGTGGGATGACACGCGCTGCAGCGGCCCAAGGAGACGCGGCGGCGGCAACAGCAGCAGTGAACGTGGAGGCGGTGGCGGCGGCGGCGGAAGCTGTGGGGATGGATCCCGACCCTGATGAGGTCCCACCCACGCAGCTGACGCCACCGCCGCCGGGAGTCACCCCTGTCCAGCTTGTGTGTGCTCGCGCGGTCGCGGACTTCTGGTCGCGGCTGATGCAGTTCGCACAGCTGGGCGTGCCCCGCAAGGGCTGGGCGGATGACGTGGACACCACCCACCCCATGCTCGCGGTGGTGGGTGGTGAACTGCTGTGCGCGCTGCCGCAAGCTGTGGAGCTGGACTTCGAGATGGAGGCCTGAGAGGGAACAGCCCTAACTAGAAGCGCAGGAGCGCTTGGTAGAGCCACCAACGAGTTGGCGTATGAGAAGGCCCAGCGGGCAGGGTTCGGGAAAGTAGGCAGGCACGGGTACTGGGGCCAGGGTGAGGGGGGCTGTGGGGTCTGAGGGTGTCAGCGGGTTGGGTGCTGGAGCACCTCGGGCCTCTCGGCCTGGACCGGCCTAGTGGCCAAGACGCGTTTGTGGCTGCCCGTAGGCATAGTCTGCCCTGGCGTCGAGTGCTGGTTAGGTTGAGGTCTTGGTCGCGTTAGGCTGCGAGGGTCGCAGGACTCAGCCCCGCAGCCAATGGGTGTCTTGTTGAGCGTGTGTGTGCGTGCGTGTGCGTGCGTGTGCGTGCGTGTGCGTGCGTGTGCGTGCGTGCGCGTGCGTGTGCGTGCGGTGGTGGGTGTTAGTTGGTGTGCTCTGGTGTGCCTTGCCGTTGCCTAGAGGTGGTTAGCCCGCTGGGCCCTGCGGCGTTTTGGTCAGGAGTAACCCAGCTGAGGTTACTGGTGTGGCCCGGGGTTGGTGCGTTCTCTCCGGTGGACTCCAGAGCAGGATGCGCTCTGGGCAGGAGAGGCGCGTGGTAGCAGCAACGAGAGCCTGGAGCGCCCGTTGTTCGCTGGTTGTCCCGAGTACTCGATCACGAGACTCGATCAGTCAACCGTGGAAACCGTAGTTACACACACACACACACACACACACACACACACACACACACACACACACACACACACACACCTGACGAGTTGGTGTCGGTGACGATGCGGATCTCTGGGTCCTCGTCGTGGTTGTCGTCTGCGTCGCGGATGCACAATCAAAGAGGCGGAGGTCGCTGGCGGGGATACGAAGCGAAGCTCCAGGCCGGCGCACAATGCCTTGTGTTTAGCACACGCCCCTGACCCCTGCTCTACAAGCCCCTTCCTACGCAGTTCCGACGCCTTTCCCTCCCTCCCCCGGCCCCTCATCCCACTACGCGACCTCCACCTCCCCATCTTCCTACACGCTTCCGCACCCGCCGCCGCCAGACACTCTCTAGCCCCACACCCGCACCCCGCCGCTGCCTCCTGCCCTCCCCCACCTCCGATGTGCGGCAGGTGCAGCTTCCCGGTGCCGCTGCCCACCACCTTGCCGTCGCCGTCCGTGAGCTCGCCGGCCCAGGACACGCGCACCTCCAGGTCGTAGCTGGGGATCAGCTTGTTCTGTGCGGGTGTGTGTGTGAGTGTGTGTTAGAGAGCACAAGGAGAAACGACAACAAGAGACCTTGCGTGCGGTGCAGCAAATCGCGACGGAACGCTTGCGGATATTACCTCAGTAGATCACCTGGTATACCGGGCTGCGCAAGCCGCCGACCGGCTTACCGTCCGGAAATCGCGCAACCCCCGCTACTCTAACCTTGAGGGGGAATTAGTGTCCACACGCTCTCAAGGGTGCATCCCATGCGCGTGCTCACGGTGCCGTGAGGCCCAGGCACTTGAGAAGTCCCAGTTCCCAGTTCCCACCGCCGTGAGTGTGTGTGTGTGTGTGTGTGTGTGCGTGTGTGGGTATGTGGGTGAAGGCGGTGGATTTGTTGTTGGGGGCGTTGGCCACTATCCACGCGGCTCGTCCTGATGGGATGGGCCCCCTCGTCACGCCGTCGTCCCAATGGACACGGTAACTTGGGACCGGAATGAACTCCCCCAACTACCGGTATATTGGGGTGGTATTCACAGGCCCCCCGCCCTCGCACCCACCCTACACTTCTATGTACCGTCTTTGCAACCCCTCTCGCACCCGCCCGCAGCGGAACGCCCACCTTGCGGATGTTGAGGAAGGCGTCGCCGGCCATGGACTCGAGCTTCAGCGTGCGCGCGGCGGCGGGCGGCCCCGTCAGCTGTATGCCCGCCAGCAGCTCGCCCAGGCGCTCCTTGGACTGCGCAGGGCGGAGGACGGAGGGCGGAGGGAGACGAGGCAGGCCGGATCAGCGGGAGGCGCGGGCTAGGCGGGGGAAGCGCATGTGAGCATGTGTGTGCGTTTGTGGGGAGCAAGGGGGGTCATCCGAGTGGATGTGCCAGGCGGGGCGTCATGTGCTGCTGTTCGCGCTTTGGATCACTGACCCATTCCGTGCAGTCGCGCTCCATCCAGTGCCTGTCCGCGTGTGAGGGCGAGCATGAGGTGGGGTGGGTCAGCCAGGACTCCTTTCGAAGGTTCGGTGGCAAGTTCGGTGCTCCAGTCCTGCGCGCGTGCCTGTGAGCCCTCAAGCAAACCCCATGCTTCCTTGCCAAACCCTGGTCCCACCTACTCCCGGGACCCTCCGCCTGTGCCGTCTCTCGTCCAGCTTTCCGCCTAGGAGTAACACCTCTCATCTCGCCACACCCATCCACCGGCGACATCCCCTCGAAGCCTTCCAGTGGGTCGCATTGACCTACCAGTTGTTCACATTACGGCCGCTCTCTCCCATATCCTGCACAAGCCATCGCGGGTCTTTCTCGTCGAACTTGGCCATTCGTGCGGCGAAATCGCAGCCGCTCCAGAGCGTATTTAATTTGGCGCACTACACGATCAGATGATAATCCTATGTCTCAGATGATGTGATGCAAAAGGAAGCAGGGCAAGTGAGAAGCGCGAGGTGAAATTTCTAGAACTCGCAGCGACTCGGCTAGCAGCGCGTGCAGCTCTGCGGTATGTGGCAGGTTGAAGATTGACTGCAGTATGCATCTGTGTTCATAGATCAGTTTAAGCGCCATTTGCCGGCATCGGCGAGGTCATGTGCAGCTGCATGGCCTCGCCATGGCCCCTTGGAACTGCCCTGGGCGACCCCATGATCCACCCCCCCCCCCTTGGCACCACATCGTGCCAGACATCATTACAAGTGCTCCTAGTCACGCAACCACAGCGTGGTGGTGAGGTCTGCTTGGCCGTGCAAGTCAGGCTCCCTCCCAACGTGCCTTGACGTGCCTCCCAACGTGTCCCCCCAGCCTTTCATGTCCGAATCTGTCGTCCAGTCGCGCTCCTGCGCGCGCGCGCCACCGCGCACCAGCCACCTCTGGATCCCCAACCTGAAGCCCGTAGGTCTGATGCGGCCCTCATCGCGTCTTGGGCGGCGCGCATGCATGTTGGATCCATGCCCGGATCGTAAGCCGACGAAGCTATTCTGCAGTGTTCAAACAACTGAGGACACAATTATAAGCTGGATCATGCATGATGCGTAGCTGAAGGTTGTGGCACACGAGCTGCTGCGATTCGCTCAAACAGCTGACAAGAGCGCACTCCTCGTTGCTCGATTTCCATGTTTCATAATCAAGACAGTAACATTCTTGCCTAAAAATGCGCTTGCTGTGACTTCCACTATTAAGGAAGCCTCGTCTGGCTTAAAACAGAGTTCGGCCTTGCACTAGCTCCTTGCCCTTGCACACTGAGGGCGTACCCATCTGGAGCTATATCAATGTTTACGCTGAATTTGGAGAGCTAAGGAAATGGACGACGATGACGACTTCTTTAGCGGGGTGGATGTCGACTCGCTCGTGGCGCGGCACCAGGTGCGGCGTGCGCCGGGGAATACATCGACTGGGAATGCCCACACACCTGTCAAACATGCAATCGAATATGCCGGGCTGCTTGCTGGCGCACAAACTTGCAACCTCCCCTCCTGGTTCATTCCTGCCTAGGTTGTCGCGCCGCCCACGGCCGGCGCGCCGCACCACCAAACACCAGCTGCCCGCGGAGCCGGCCCACCGACGGGTGTCTCAGGCTACGGCGGCGGCCATGGCGCACAGCAGCCCATGCCCGCACCGGTACAGCTGAGGCCACCACCGCAACAGCCGCACGCCCAGTCGGCGGGGCCCCAGCCGTTGCAGGCGCACAACGGAAACGTCGCGCCAAACCTGCCTCCTCCTGGTGCCACGTGGCCGGCCAAGGCCGCGCCGCAGCAGCAAGGCACGAACGCGGCTGCGCCACCGCGGCCGCATGAGCCGCACTGGCCGCAGGGGCCACAGCCGCACCAACAACAGGCGCCAGGCCAGGGGATGCAGCATCACCAGCACAGGTCGCAGTACCCAGTGCCCCAGCAGCAGCACCACCACCACCCAACGCACCACCAGCACCATCTGCCACAGCAGCAGCACGTGCCACAGCAGCAGCACCAGCAGCAGCAACATCCAACCCCGCACCAGCAGCAGCCGGGGGCGCAGCAGCAGCCAATGGCGCAGCAACAGCCAGGGGGGCAGCAGCAGAACCCGCACCCCCAGGCGCACCCGCACGCACAGGCGCAACAGCAGCCGCAGCTGCAACCCCATGGCAGCTGGCAAGGAGCCGGACCGTCCGCGCTAGGGGCGTCGGGGCCCGAGGCGCGGCCACACTGCCAACCAGCCAGCCACGGAGGCCCCCAGCCGCCCCTACTGCCGGTGGCGCAGCAGTGCCACCCGCCGCCGCAGCAACAGCAGCATCCGCACCCACTGCCACAACAGCAGCATGCGCATCCGCTTCAACAACAGCAGCACCCGCACCCGCTGCATCAACACCAGCATCAACAGCACCATGCTTCGCACCATCCTCACCCAATGAGCCACCAACCGCAGCAGCCACAGCAGCCGCAGCAACCGCAGCATCAGCACCAACAGCAGCCGTGGCCAGCGGGGCCCATGCCGCCGCAGCAGCAGGGTGGCCCGCAATACGGGCCACCGGCCTGCCCGCTGGGGCCACCAGGCCACCAACAGCACCCGCAGCCACCGCTGCAACATCATCACCCGCACCCGCTGCAAGGCCAGCCGCCGCACACGCCTGCGGGGCAGCCGCAGCCGCCGCAGCCGCAGCACTGGCCGGCTGCTCAGCAAGGCGCGGGGGCGGCCGGCACCAACCCGTTTGCGCAATACGCGCACCCGAGGCAACACCCGGGGCAGCAGCACCCGGGGCAGCAGCAGCCGCGTGTCGGGCCAAGCGGCCCACTGCCGCTGACCGGCGGGCCGATGGCAGCCGGGCCAGCAGCAGGGCCCGGCCCCGCACACCAGCACGGCCCGCCGCCGCCGAACGGTGGTCCGCTGCACCCGCACCCGCACCCGCACCCGCTCGCAGGGCTACGGCAACCGCAGCAACAGGCACCGGAGGGGCAGCAGCAGGGGCATCACTTCCAGCAAACTGGAGCAGGGCCGCCGCCGCAGCCACCGCAGCAGCAGCCGCAGCAGCAGTCGGCGGCTGGTCCGGGGCCGGGGCCGCAAGCGCCCGCGGCCCGGCAGGCTCGTGTGTCGTACAGCGCGTTCCTTCGGCTGGAGGACAAGGGCCGCTTCGCGCTGAAGGTGGGGATTGGGGGGGGGCAGAGGGGCAGTCTACGTGGGGCGACTGGGGCTTAATGCTTTGTAGCGCACCAACGACGGGTGTCCACACGAGCTACACACGCCACGCCACCGCCAGTTGGATGCGCTTGCCGCTCAGGCCTTGGGCCGTGTCGTGCATGCGGTGGTCCACGTGCTGCTGGTGTGATACGGTGTGCTGCCGGTGGCCTGGTTTGCCGGGGGCGCAGGTGGGCTGGCACCAGCAGCTGGAGGCGGTGTTCCGCACCATGCACGGCGAGTGGGACAAGCTGGAGCAGCAGTGGGCCTTCCCCGTCGCCATGTACAAGCACGTCATGGCCTCGCTCACGGACGGCCGCCTGCAGCACCGCGGCGTCGACGTGGCCATCAACCAGGTGGGGCCAGCGCGCGAGCCGCGGTGGCGTTGTTCATTCGTTCCACGACAGGGTGCCTGGCGACTTGCGCGCATGTGTGCAAGCTGGCGATATGCGGCGGCCTCGCATTTTGCTGTCGGCCTCCAGGCCGACAGCGCTCTCACCACTCCGCTGACCTTGCTCCGACGGGCGCGCACACACACACATATGCTCTCTAACACACACATATGCGCGCGCACGCGCGACACCCACCCGCACAGGAGCTGAGCCCGCCCGCGTTCGTGCTGCGCATGCTGGAGGAGGCGGCGAGCCGCGTCAGCGACGAGCGGCTGTACGACAAGCTGCTGCGCTTCCCGGAGGAGGGGCCCAACAGCCTGGACAGCCGCATGATGCCCTTCCAGCGCGACGGCGTCAGGTGCGTGTCTTGTGTCCGTGCGTGTGTGTAGTATGCGTGTGGCATGCAGCCGTCCGCGTGGCCGGGTTTGTGCAAATGCTGAGGTGCCGATGTCCAGTGGCACATAGGCGGGACGGGGATGATGTGTGCGTGTGCGTGTGCGTGGGACGTGGGTTTGGGTGGGGGCCAAGGAGGAGGATGGGGCGGAGCGCCGGGGGCGGGTGCTGCGGGGCTGCGGGTAGGGTCCTCCACCATTTGCGGCCGTTGCTTTGCTCGCTCTGGGGCCATGCTGTTCCTGCGTTCACGTACACATGATGACATGATCGGCCCCTACACGATCTCGCCGCCCCACAGGCACGGGCTGCGGCACGGCGGCCGGGTGCTCATCGGCGACGAGATGGGTCTGGGCAAGACCGTGCAGGTGGGGGCGAGGCGGTGGAGGCGGAGGCGGCCAGCGCTGCCGCTGCCGTCAGCTGCCGCCGTGTGTGTGTGGGAGCTCGCCAGGGCCTCGCCACGCAAACCTGCCGCCTTGGCGCCCTGTGCGCAACTGCGCATGCTTTGCGCCCTGCTGCTTTCCTCACCTCCGATGCGCACGGGCACCTGCACCCGCGCACCCGCACCCACGCGCCCCCATCTGCACACACCTGCACACACCTGCACCCGCGCCTGCACACACGCCTGCACACACGCACCTGCACGCACCTGCACACAGACACCTGCGCCCGCGCTGCAGGCCTGCTGCCTGATCAAGGCCTACTACGGCGAGGACGTGCCGGTGCTGGTGGTCACGCCCAAGTCGCTGCGGGAGGCGTGGGCGGACGCGCTGTACATGGTGCATACTGGCTGGGCCGGGGCTGGTGCAGGGAGGGCGTGGCGTGGCGTGGCACGTGGGCGTGGCGTGGCACGTGGGCGTGGCGTGGCACGTGGGCGTGGAGTGGCTGGGAGGGATGTGTGGGTAACGAAGGGGTGGCTGAGTGCGTTGTTTGGGCGTCAGGGCTTCTAGTCTAGTGCCTGCGCGGCTAGATAAGCTGCCAGGCTGCCAGGCCCTATGCATGTGCCACCCGACCCGCATGAGCCGTGGCAGCGACGCACACACGCACACGCGCGTCCCCACCCGCTCCCCACCCGCAGTGGCTCAAGCTCACGGACAAGGAGGTGTGCGTGGTCAACGGCAAGGACGACGTGCCGCTGGTGCGTGTGCGTGGGTGCTGCGTGCGCACGTGAGAGCGTGCGCGGGCGAGCGCGAGCGTGTACTAGCGGGCGAGTGGCATTGGTCCGGGCCTGACGTGTTGGTTACGCCTTGACTGGCATTGCAGTGCTGTCGCGCCCCGGCGACTTCCCGTCATAGCCATATGCTTTGGCGCCGCCGAGCCTCCCAACACTTCCGGATGTTTCGATCTTTGGCCGCCCCCCGCCGCCCTCGGGATGCCCCCCACCCACCAACCAGGTGGAGAAGTACAAGATGGACAAGTCCACCGTGCGCGTGTTCGTGGTGTCGTACGACACGGTCAGCCGCACGCCCGAGCCCTTCGCGGCGCTCAAGCCGCGCATGGTGGTGCTGGACGAGGCGCACTACATCAAGGTGGGTGGGGGCCGGCAGCCGTCCATGGGCTTGCCGGATGGGAGCCGGGGCGGTGGCGGGTGGTGGTTGGCTTACTTGCAGCGCGTTCGAGCTTTTCACGTGCGCATACGCGCATGCTCCGCGCGCCACTACCGCACGCCGCTGCCGATGGTGCTTTCTTACCGACGCCTCCTCCTCCTCCTCCACCTCCTCGCCACCCCACCCCGCCACACCGCCCAGAGCATGAGCGCGCAGCGCACGAAGATGGTGCTGCCCATCGTGCAGTCCGCCAAGCGCGCGGTGCTGCTGACCGGCACGCCCGCCGCCAACAAGCCCATGGAGATCATGGCGCTACTTGTGGTGAGTACCGTACCGTAAGACTGCGCGTGTGGGGCAAAAAGGGATTGCCGGTGTGTGCTTGTGGGCCGCTACGACGTTGCATGACCGGGCGGGAAGTTGGTCGGGCGCCATGTTGTCTTCCACTGGCCTTTCTCACCTGCTTCCCTTCCTCCAGCGATGTGCAAGTCGCAGGCGTGTACGGCATGACGACGCTCGCCAGCGCACACCTGCAGCACGCGAGCGTGCGCACGCACACACGCACGCACCATCACACACATGCCGTGCCGCCCGGCGCAGGCGCTGGTGCCCAAGGCCAAGATCCACCAGAAGGACTTTGGGGCGCGGTACGCCCGCCAGGACAAGTGAGTGTGTGCGACACAGCTGCAGCGCCGCCGTCTTACGGCTGCTAGGTAGTCCTTTCCTGGAAAGACCGCGCTGCACAATACCAGCTGGGGCGACTGGGCGCCGCCATGGCTCCCCGCGCAGCAGGAATGCAGCTCGCCCCCCGCCCGCCTCAACTGACGCTGGCGCTGTCACTGTCACAGCCGCTGACACTCGCACCGTCCGCCGCAGGTTCAACAAGTTCATCGGCTCGCGCAACGAGGCGGAGCTGAACCGGCTGCTGCTGGGCACGGGCGTCATGATCCGGCGCCTGAAGAGCGAGGTGCTCAAGCACCTGCCGCCCAAGCGCCGCCAGCAGGTGGGAGTGGTGGGCGGGCGGGTGGGTGGGTGGGTGGCCTGGGTCGGTGGGGTGCGTGGGCGGGTGGGTGTGGGTGTGGGCGGGTGTGCGTGGCCCCAACGGCATGACGCCCACGGGGTCGGCTGTTACACCGTGTCGCCCCTCGCTCCCAGTCACCACTCAACCAGCGCCACTCCTACAGCACCCAAACACCCTACGACCTCACCTTAGCTGCCCACTTAACGACCCGCCTACCCACCTCGCCGCCCCCCCCCCCGCCAGATCTTCATCCGCCTGCCGGACAAGCAGGCCAAGGCCGTGGCTGCCTCCAGCGCCCGCCTGGCGGGGCTGAAGCAGGTGGTGGCGGCCATGATCAACGGAGGCGGCGGAGGAGGAGGCGGCGGAGGAGGCGGTGCGGGCGCCGCCGGCGCCCTGGCGGGTGGGTGTGAGCAGTCGTGTCTCCTGGCTGCGTGCGCTTGATTGTGTGCGCGTGTTCCTGCGCTGTGCGCCATGCTCCGAGATGAGCGCTGGGGCTAAGCCGGGGGGGGGGGCGGGCAGCGGGGCCGTGCCGTGTCACAGCCAGACGCCGCGCACTGGTGACCAGTAGCGCGTCAACAGCAGTCGTGTGACCCCATGCCCCATGCCTAAGACCACTCGCCCCGCGGCTATTCGCCTGCTCGGCCCGGCCCGGCCCGGCCCCGACAGGCGCCCAGCGCGAGCAGCAGAACGAGCTCATGGCGCTGTGGCGCGACAACGCGGCGCTCAAGGGCGCGGCGGTGGCCGAGTACTGCGAGGACCTGCTGGAGGGCGAGGACCCGCCCAAGTTCCTGCTGTTCGGTGAGGGAGGGGGGCGGGACGGGGCGGGTGGGGCGGGTGGTCCGTTCCAGAAGCCAAAGCAATCGACCGAGTGGAGCAACCGGCCCAAGCTAGACCAGCCTAACTAGACAGGGTCAGGGGGATGAGCGGGAGGGCACGCGGGTGAGGGGTAGAGAGAGGGGGGCTTAGCGGGCAGGACAGAGCACGGCATGCAGCGAAGGAGAGGGTGGTGGGTGAGTGTGCCCGGCTGCCTAACCCGACCCGGCGCCCCGCCTTGGCATTTCCCGCGCGTGCTGCAGCCCACCACAAGACCCTGCTGAACACGGTGGAGGAGAAGGTGCGGAGGGGGGGCAGGTGGCGGCTGGGCCGCGCAGCGCATTGTGCAGGGGCAGTGAGGGGGCGCTGCAGGGGCACGAGGGGGGGAAGCACGTACGGACGGTCGGCGGCCCGCGTGTATGCAGCGTCGTTCAGATTGGGCTGGTATTCACCCCGCCTCCGTCGTGTCCACACCGCCGGCTGCGCTGACGCGGGGCGGCGGCAGGGGGCGCCGCGCCGCAGGCGCTCCCATTACATGCCCTGTGCGGCTGTTCACCCACTCCCACCACACACATGCTACCGCCTCTCTTTACCTCGCGCCTCACACCTAACGCGCCTCGCTTACCTCGCGCACCTCAGATCAAGAAGCTCCGCTTCAAGTACATCCGCATTGACGGCGACACGCCCGGCGAGGACCGCAACCGGCTGACACAGAGGTTCCAAGAGGAGGAGGACGTCAAGGTGCGGGGAGGGGGAGGGGCCTGGGGGCTGGGGGCGGCGGCGTCTGGCTCGGGGTGGTGTGTGCGCCCCCAACTGTTGACAGCTGAGGCTTTCCACCCGGCACCAGCCCAACACCAGCCCAACCCAGCCTGGGCTTCCCAGCACGCGCACGAGAGGGACCCTTTTCAGCCGCTCCTCCCGAATGCGCACTACTGCGTCACTGCCGCTGCAGCAGAGCCTACTCGACCCCACTCGCCCCCACACCTGGCACACACCTCTATCGCTGACCCAGCCCCCACCCGGCGCAGGTGGCGCTGCTGAGCATCAAGGCCGCGGGCGTGGGCCTCACCTTCACGCGCTCCAGCCTGGTGGTGTTCAGCGGTGAGGGGGTCGCCGCCGGGCCGCAGCCGCGGCCGCTGGGCTGCGGCGTAGTGACCGCGCGGGCGGGCAGGGGCGTTACCATGCCGCCTGCCAATAAGTAGCGCATCACACCTCAGCTCCGCGCCGCCCTTGCCCCTACCCTGATGATGCCCGCCTGCCCGCCGCCGCTGCCGTACGTACGTGTTCACGTCCCCTGCCGTACGCCCCGCCCGCACAGAGCTGTCCTGGATCCCGGGCGACATCCAGCAGGCGGAGGACCGCTGCCACCGCATCGGCCAGGCCGCCACGTCCGTCAACATCCACTACCTGCTCGTGCGCGGCTCGGTGGACGAGATCATGTGGGACTGCCTGCAGGTGGGGGCGGCGGTGGGGTGGGAGGTGGGGTGCGGCTTTGGGGTGCGCACGTGGCAGGTGGCGCCGCGGCTTGCGGGATTTGCATGCACAGAGTCTTGTTCGAGCCGCGCTCCGAGGCATGGTGCGTGCACGACCCTGGGCGCTGCCATTCCTCCCTACCATCGAGCAAGCGGCTCCTTCCAGACGAAACCTATCTCCCTATCCCACCCTGTCATATGTCCTACAACCCATCTTCCATCCGCCCCCTCCCTCCCCGCAGTCCAAGCTGGGCTGCGTGGGCAAGGCGCTGGACGGCAGCGGCGCCTACATCAAGGTGTGGCAGGGTGCGGCGGGGCGCGGCCGCGGCGGGGCGTGGCGGGGCTGCAATGCCCCGGTGGCAGCTGACCGCATTTGCATCGTGCAGTCGTGAGCGAACGTGCCCCACTCAGCACCCACGGCCGACTGCTCACAAACTGGGTGCGCTTGTGCTGCACGTGCCGCAATGCCCCGACCCGCACCACACCGCAGGTCGATGCCACGCGCGAACTGTGCGGCCTGGGGCAGGGCGCCGCCGGCCCCAGCGGTGCCGGTACCGGCGGAGGGCACCAGCACCAGCAGCCGCTGGGCGGCTTTCTCGGGCCCGCCGCAGGCCACCCGCAACCCCACCTCCCCCACCTCCACGACGACGAGGACGACTTCGTGCAGCAGCAGCCCTTCGCCGCCACACGGGCAGCCAGCGGCGGCGCGGCGGGGCCCGCGCCGGTGCCGGCGCCTGCGCCAGCTGGCGGCGCCAAAGGCGGCGGCGGCGGTGGGCGGGGCGGCGGAGCGGGCAGCGGCGGCATGGCACGGAGCGGGTCCGGCGGCTCGTCGTCGCGCCGGGCCTCAAGCGGTGCGGCGGGCACGCCGGGGGCGGCGGGCAAGACGCGGCCCATTGAGAGCTTTTTTACAAAGCAGCCCTCGCCCGCGCCGGCCGTGCTGCCAGGCGGTGGCGGCGGCGGTGGTGGCGGAGCCCCTGTTGCGGCGGGCGCAGCGGCGGCGCAGGGGCAGAAGCGGGGCCGCGACGACGCGGCATGTGACTTTGAAAGCGACAGCGTGCAGGGAGGCCGGGATGGGGAGCCGGCGACCAAGCAGCGGTAGCTTTGCGTTGTGGCGGTGCCATGCCCACCGTGGCTACTAGAGGTGTTGGGTGTGTTGGTGGCGTGTCACAATGATATGAGCAAGCGAGCGGGAGCTGCGGAGGTGCAGGTTGCGGCAGGGTGTTGCAGGGAGGAGCTGCTGCAGGTTCGGGGCGTTGGGCACTGCTGGGCACGTGTGCCTGTGTCGTGCGCGTGTGTCGGTGCCGGGGGGTTGGTGCCATCCAGCGGTGCCATCCCATGTTATGCTTGACAGGGGGTTCGCGATTACACCCCGTGATTTAATGAGTGATGCCGTGTGCGTTGGTGGATGAGGTTGGGGGGTTGGCAAGGTACGGCAGCTGCTGATGCTGCTGATGCTACCGGCTGAAAAGCGAAGGAGTCAGAGGCAGTCGGCCGGGGGCAAGACACTTGCAAAACTGAAGGCTTGACGATTGTCACGGATAAGAAAGGTCATGGGGACAGCTTTGCGGCTGCGGCCAGGGCTGCCGGCTGCGGCGGGCAGCGGCCCCGTCGGCGGGCACACATACGTGTATGGGAGTAACTTACACGTGTCGGCACACCTCACATGTCGTCGTAGGTAGACACGGCAGCTGATGCACTTGCTAGACCCCAAAACTTGTGCAGAATGAGAAGACGGTTGCAGCCGCCCTGCCGAGACAGTGGGGACTGTATGCAATGCCTCCCATTGCCACCCAAGCGGCTTATCGTCCGCGTCAGTGGCGTCACAATCCTTTCCTCACACCATCGCCCACCACCAGCACCACGTGTGCTGCGGCTGTCACGACCGCGACCGCGACGCGCACATCCTCCTGCTGCACTGCACCCCGCTCACGAGACCCTGCACGATGCTTCCCTGACAGCTGCGCACCGCGTACCCCAGCAGCGCCAGTAGCAGCCACCCGGTACTCCACCCTGGCGCGCTCGCGCCCACAGCCGCACTGCCTCTGCCTCACGCCCGCTCCTGCCTGCCACAGCACGCCACCCCACACTCCACGCCACACACTCCATGGCGCACCCCAGCCGCCGCCGCCGCGCTACTCGGCGCGCGCCGCCGCCAGGTCGTCCAGCACGGCGCGCAGGTCGGGACGCTCCATGGGGATGGACAGCAGCTCGCCGCTGTTGTCGGTGGCGGAGCGGTAGCGCACCTGCGGGCAGGGGTGCGGGCGGGGCGGGGCGGGGCGGGGCGGGGGTGTGCGGGGTGGGTGGCGCGGATCGTATGCGGTGAGTGGTCTCTGTGGCTGGCTCTCCTGGCGCCCAACCCGGCCCACACGCCCACATTCCCACGCTCCCCCTGGTGCTCACCCGCCCCGTGCCTCCACCCAGCTCCCGGCGGCCCCCTGCCCGTACCTCCCGCCACCCCCACCCCGCCACGCACCAACTCGTGGTCCACGAACTCCACCAGGTGCTGCCGCAGCACGCGCTCGTCCCGCACCAGGAAGCGCTCGCGGCACATGCTGCGTGCGGGGAGGGGCGCAGGCAGGCGGGGGGGATCAACGTGTGCAGATTGATACAGCGGGCGGAAAGCGCGTGGACGGAAAGCGCGTGTGCGCGCGTGCCCGCGTGGCCGCACGTGCCCCAAGCCCCGCCCCCCCCCCGACGCACCGGTACAGGTGCGCGAAGGCCACGCCCTCGCACTCGTCGTCCTCCAGGATGTACTCGGCCAGGACCTTGAACACCTCCTGCGAGGTGTGGGTGTGGGGGTAGGGGTGGGGTGTGTGGTTGGGGGTGGGGGTGGGGGGTTCCATGCATGATTAATTAAGACGAGAACGGGGGTGGGGGCGGGGTGTCCGCGTGGTGGTCGGCCCGGTGTCGCGTGAGGAGGTTTGGCTACTAGGGTGGGCGGCGCAGATCGGGAGGCGGGCGGCTCATGCGCTGGGGGACAGGGCATTGTTGTGTGGGGCGAATGGCGAACGGCGTCTTCCATCCGTCACTTCCATCCGTCACTTCGCGCACTCCGTTCCTGCTCCCCACGCCCGCACACGCCCGCCCATACGCCCGCCCACGGGCCCGCCCGCACGCGGCCGCACCTGCGCGCCCAGCACCAGGCTGCGCAGCACCGTGCCCGCGCCCGCCGTCACCACTCCCGACTTGAAGGCGCCTGCAGCGGGCGAGCGCGCAGGGGCGTCCATTCACTCATTCATCCGTTCATTCACGCCGGGACGCCGGCCGGCCAAGTGGACCTAAGAACACCAATGGACGCTTCCCCGGCTCCACAGGCCCCTCCGGCCCCTCTGGCCCTTCCGGCGCTGCGCAGTGAGCAGTCGCTCGCCCGCGCTGCCTCACCCATGAGCACCGACTGCGCGCCGGCGGTCTCGGCGATGTAGGGCTGGAAAGTGGTGGCGTTCACGTACTGCCACCTGCGGCGCGGCGATGCGCGTGTAATGGGGGCTTGCGCGGCGGTGCAAGGGGGAGCGGGAGGCGAAGGGGAAAGGCCCCTTTGTCCAAGTGCAGGAAGGGGCGCTGCCTCGCACGCTGCCTCGCACGCACACGCTGCTAAGCCCAAACCCAAGCCTCACACCCACGCACCTGAAGCGGGCGGCGTCGGCCGAGTCCCACAGCAGTGGCGACATGACGTGGTCCACACTGGCCACCAGGTGCACCTGGCGGGCGTGTGGCGTGTGTGGGTGTGGGTGTGGGCAGGTGTGGGTGCGGGTGTGGCGCGTTTTTAATCACGGATGCACTGCAACCGCACCCCCTCCCCCGCTCCTGCTCACCTGCGGGCACGAGGCCAGCGCGCTCAGCAGCGACACGTCGCCGCGCAGCCCTGTGTGTGTGTGTGTGTGTGTGTGTGTGTGTGTGTGTGTGTGTGTGTGTGTGTGTGTGTGTGTGTGTGTGTGTGTGTGTGTGTGTGTAACTACGGTTTCCACGGTTGACTGATCGAGTCTCGTGATCGAGTACTCGGGACAACCAGCAAACAACGGGCACTCCAGGCTCTCGTTGCTGCTACCACGCGCCTCTCCTGCCCAGAGCGCATCCTGCTCTGGAGTCCACCGGAGAGAACGCACCAACCCCGGGCCACACCAGTAACCTCAGCTGGGTTACTCCTGACCAAAGCGCCGCAGGGCCCAGCGGGCTAACCACCTCTAGGCAACGGCAAGGCACACCAGAGCACATCAACTAACACCCACCACCGCACGCACACGCACACGCACGCACATGCACGCACACGCACACGCACACGCACACGCACACGCACACGCACACGCACACGCACACGCACACGCACGCACACGCACGCACACACACGCTCAACAAGACATCCATAGGCTGCGGGGCTGAGTCCTGCGACCCTCGCAGCCTAATACGACCAAGACCTCAACCTAACCAGCACTCGACGCCAGGGCAGACTATGCCTACGGGCAGCCACAAACGCGTCTTGGCCACTAGGCCGGTCCAGGCCGAGAGGCCCGAGGTGCTCCAGCACCCAACCCGCTAACACCCTCAGACCCCACAGCCCCTCTCACCCTGGCCCCAGTACCCGTGCCTGCCTACTTGTGTGTGTGTGTGTGTGTGTGTGTGTGTGTGTGTGTGTGTGTGTGTGTGTGTGTGCACGGTCGTGTGAGCGTTCGGGTCAGCATCAAGTCAAGTCCGGTCAGGCAAGCCAGCTTAGCTGCACGTATGTACAAGTCGCCAGTCGCCGCCGCCACAGCCTGTACGAGCGATTGGCGCTTTGCCCGCCGTGTCGCCCGTCGTACAGGCCCCAGCCAGCCAGCCAGCTGGCCAAACGTCGGCAGTGCCTTCCTCCCTCCGCCAGCCACCCACCACCCGCTCACCGGGGCCGTCCAGGTTGTGAATGACCACGAACACGTGCCGGTCCACCGGCTCCCGCCGGATCTCCTCCACCAGCCCCCGCAGCGCGCCCAGCACGCCGCCGCCGCCGCCACCGCCAGCCGCCGCGGCCGCCGCCGCCGGCGTTGCGGCGCCCGCCGCGGAGCCCGCAGCTGCCGCCGCCGCCGCGGCGGCCGCGGCGGCGGCTGCGCCGGCCCCGGAGGTGAGGTGGCGGAAGCTGCGCTGCAGCAGCGCGGAGGCGGCGCCGGTGACGACGTCCTTGGCGGTGCAGCGAGGGTTGTAGCCGTAGTAGACCAGCACGGCGGCGTCGCCCCTGCGCGTGTGGCGGTGTGAGAGCGCGGGGTCGAATGCGGGACGTGTTAAGAGCGTGATAATGGAGGCGGCCACGGGAGGCGACGGACGCAATGATTTTGATGGCGCGAGGTTCAGGCGGCAACAGGCAGGGGCGTGGCGTGTGGGAGGGTGGGCGTGGGCAGTGGGGCGTGGCGTTGTCAAGCCCAAGCTTGACCATTGCGGGGAGGGGCTCCGTTGGGAGGAGGGGAGAACGGGGAGGAGCGACAGGCCCTGGTGTGCGGCCGCCTCCCACCCCAGGGAAAGCCGCAATATTCCACCTGTTGAGTGGCCCTGCCAGCCGCCGCGCGAAGTCGTCCAGCAGCGCCCGCTTGGATCCGAAGCCGTACAGCAGCACGGAGAAATTGGAGCTGTGCGCGAGGCGGGAGCGGGTGGGCGGGAGGGGGAATGAGAGAGAGGGCGGAGGGCATGAGAGGTGGGGCGATGGAGTGTGGGGCGGGCAGGCGGGCTGGCAGGGGCGGGTCGGCGAGCCGGAGGCACAACAGGGCGGCACTGCCACGCATGGGCACACACGCATGCCGTCGGCGCTCCATTCCCCAGCGGTGGCCCAGTCACCCCGTCTTACCGCATGCGGCTGTGCCAGTCGTCAAACTGCTTCCTGTGAGGCATGTTGGCAAGGGCGATTGAGGGATCTGGTTACACTACCAGGGCAGCAACGAGAGGACGATACGGCTGGGCGAGGGAGCGGTCCCACACACACGCCTTGAAGGGACGCGCATGGACAGAGCACGGTCGCAGGCCGGCTGACGGGCAGGCAGGCAGGCGGGCAGGCGGCGACGATCGCTGATAAAACACAACGCTAGTTGTAGCACACACCATGCCGCCGCGGGCAACTCCAGGCCCGCCCGCAACTCCTCACACCCCTTGAACCCCCCAGCCCGAAGCCTGGGCACGACGCCACCACCACTGCCACCACCACCACCACCACCACCGCCACCACCACCGCCGCCACTCCCGCCACGCACCTGAGGTCCTCCATGAGCCGCGCCTTCTTGGCGGGGTTCTTGGCCGGCACGTCCACGTACTGCAGCCGCGCGCCGCCGCCGCCCGAGCCGCCCTCGCCGCCGCAGCCCATGCCGTGCCCGCCGCCCGCCGTGGCGCCGCCGATGCGCCGCTCCAGCAGCTCGAACAGCCGCTTGCGGCTGTCCGCGGCCGTCGGCGCCACCAGCGGCGCAGCCCGTTTCCGGCCGCCGCTGGCGGCGGCCGCGGCGCCGGCGCCTGCGGCGCTGGCGGCGGCGCGACCCCGGCCCCGCCGTGCGGTGGACGGCGCAGCCACCTGCCCCTCCTCCTCCTGCTCCTCCCCCGAGCTGGAGCCGTCCTCCTCCGATCCCTCATCGTCATCCTCGTCGTCGTCAGAGCTGTCGTCGCTGCTGTCAGCCGCGGCGGCGCCGGCCGCGCCCCTGCGCCCGCGGCCGGGCGGCGACGCCGCCGCGGCGGCGCCCCTGCCCCTGCCGCGACCGCGGCCGCGGCCGCGCGCGGCCATGGCCGCCGTCGCCGCCGCGGCTCTCCGGTTGCGCTGTGCAGCAGCCGCCATTGACTTCGGCTCCTCCTCCTCTGCGCTCTCGTCCTCGCTCTCGTCCGTGCTCTCGCCCTCCTCCTCGCTGCTAGCGGACTGCGACGCTGCCGCGTCGTCGGCCTCCTGTTGCGCGGCTTGCCGGCCTCTGCCGCGCCCACCAGCCGCAGCCCCTCGCCCACGCGTGCTCGCACCGGACGCACCACGGCCCCGGCCCCGCGTCGCAGGGGCGGCCGCCGCCTTGGCCGGTGCAGGTGGCCGGCCGCGCCTGGCCTTCGTCTCCGGCACCTGCACCTCCACTACATCGCTGTCGCTGCCGCTGTCGCTGCCGCTGTCGCTGCCGCTGTCGCTGCCGCTGTCGCTGCCGCTGGAGACCTCCTCCGGCTCGCTGGCCTCGCCAAAATTGGCTGCTTTGGCTTTGTTACGACGTGGCCGCTCAACGGCAGCGGCAGGCGCCGCTGCTTGCGCTGCTTTGCGGGGAGGCATTCGCCCGCGAATGCAGCTGAGGTTGCAAGGCTATCCGAGACGGCGAATGCCTAACCCTATCGTCGCGGTTGCCGAACTTAAAAGTGCCCACACGGCTTGCTTGCTGCGGAGCGTCTGGCAACAAGGTAAAGCTCCACTTGCAGAGCTGCTGGCGGTGGTCTGTCGCTGCTTAAATGGTGCTATAAATTTAATTGCTCAATAAGCTGCTATTCATATGCACAAAAATGGCAGGGCGTGCAAAAAGCATAGACTTCCCGGGCTCCCGCGCGATCCATTTCTTCGGCTCCGTCGTCATTCGACACGCCTGAATCGCTCCCCAGACCTGTGTAGTCTAAAATAACTTACTGACACAACGACACCTGACGTTAGACCCGTGCATCCCAGGCTGTTACAAGGGGAGAACTGTTTCGGGCTGTCACTTCTTGGGCTTTCCTAGGCTGCTCGAGTTCTCCCCTGGACTAACTTTCACACTATCGAGGCAATAGACTGGCCTCTTGGATTTCAGTTGAGAGGCTCTGGCAGCGAAGGGCGCGACTAATTGACAGCGACTCAGCATGAGCACGCCGCTACGCCAAATGCAGCCGGGTGCCAGCAAGGTGACACAACTGTCCCATGTACAGGGTGTGCATAGGTGCTCACGAAGCGCATATGAGGCTTTGACCGGCGGGGGGTGGGTGGGGCTACGATGGTCGCCAGCGCGACGGTAGCCAGCCAAGTCCTGAGCGCCGACGTGCCCCTGGGCGTGATGCTTCGTAGGTGGCGTCTTCGCCTGGAAAGGCGCCATCACCTTCCGCGCGCGTGCCGACGTGCTGCTCCTCGCGGACGTCGCCTGTGCCCGCACGCTCCCGCAGCGCGCGCCGCAGCCTCCAAGTCAACGCCTTCCTCACGCAACAAAACCCTTTCATCCGGATCGGCTTCGGGTCAGGTGGCAGCAGCAAGGAGGTTGTCAGCAACCGGCTCCTAGAGCTCCGGAACCGCTCGGATGAAGCTGACCGGGAGTTTCTGCGTGAACGTGGGGACGCGAGTGACCGGCGGGGAAGCGAGGAGGAAGTGGGGCCGCGGCCCGACGGCGCCGACGGCGAGGACAACCAGCCAGGACCTATCGCGTTGGCAAGCGGTGGTGAGCACGCCAGAGCAACTGTGCAACTTGCCTGCGTCCCTGGGGAGCATTAAGGGCTGAGCATCAGAGCAGCGGCACACCCAACTGAGCTTGTTCTAGTTCTTACTTCAAGTGTCTGCGATTGCTCACAGGAGTCGTGACGCCCCGCAGCCTGCGGTTCATGGTTGCGGACCCCAAGCCCGAGGTAACACCCCCGCTGCAGTCTGCAATACTGTTGCACGCACATCGAGCGTATGAATGACGCGCGCCCGCGTTTCAGGACCTGGTGCATCCGCATGGCCTGCCTTAACGCCGCCGCCCTGTCCGCCGCCCGCCCTTCACGCGTCCGCCCTTCAAATAGATCAAGCTGTTGCATCGCTTCAAGGCGGGCGCGCCGGACCAGGCCTTCTGGCAGGGCTTCGCCAACAAGTGCCGCATGGCCTGGGGCGTGCTCTTCCCGCCCTCGCCGGGGCTCAAGCCGCGGCCGCGCGGCATCGGGGCGTGGGCCAACAAGATGGGCATGCTGCTGAAGGGCAGCGTGCCCGCCGACAGCGCCAAGCTCGTGCGCGGCCGCTCCTACAAGGAGGTGAGGTTGGACAGCATCAGCCACAGCAGGCAGGCGCTGTGAAGACCCACATGCGCGCGGTGTAGGGATGGGCGCCACCAACTGCTGTTCAGCTCAACCGTGCGAGCTTGTGACGCGGCGCCGATGGTGTGTTGTTGCGTGTGTGCAGGTGGTGATGAGCCGGCTGCAGATGGTGCTCATCGCGGACCGGTGAGTGCCGAGCGCTGTGATAGCGGCGTGGCTGCGTGTGGCGACTGCGCCTTGGTCCATGGCGCAAAGGGTGCTCGTGCCCTCACGGTGCCTGCGTGCCGGTATCCCCATGTGTGTGTCGCGAGCAGGTGCGGCGTGTCTCCGGAGCAGCTGCTGGGCATGAAGGAGCAGACGCTGATGGCGCTGGCCGAGTACATGGAGACCACGGGGGCGGGCGCCCTGGACAACGACCTGCAGCAGCTGGAGGTGCAGGTGGGCCGGCGTCCGTGCCAACATCACCAGCCACGCACGAACATGGGCTTGGGCCACAAGCCTTCGCATGCAGTATCCACATGTACAGCAATTCGCGGGCTGCCGCGCAACGTGCCGTACGTACATGGTGTGCAGGTGTCGGCGCTCAAGCCCAACGGCGAGCGGGTCACCATGACCATCGGCTTCGCGGACATGCTGTCGGACGAGGAGCTGCGCGACCCGCTGTCGTACCACTACGAGGTGCGACCGCGCCGGCGGCGGCGGCGCCGGGCGGAAGAACAGCGGATGGGGCGGCGGTGCTGTGGTGTGGGCTTGACTGCTGGGTGTGTGGCGTGATCGCTGGGGTCTTAGGGGCTGGGGTCTCGTGCCCTTGCTGGCACGTGCCGACGCCTCCCCACGCACTCGCGAGGCTCAGTGGGTACCGTAGTATGGGGGATGGAGTTCGGTAGGGATGGGCAGTGCGGGCTGCCAAGCGCCCCAACGCGGCCCTCCTGCTGCCGCCGGGTCCGGTCCGCCTGCTGCCCGCAGGACGAGGACCCGGATGACTACTTCCTGCCCGAGGAGGACGACGGCCGCGTGGCGGACATCGCGGAGGCGCCCGCGGCGGGCCTGGCCGCGGTGCGCGTCAGCGCCGAGACCGTCGCGCCGGCAGCAGCCGGCAGTGCGGAGGGTGACGCGGCCGAGTAAGGGGGCCGGCCTGACACCGCCCTTCGGCTGAGGCGGGCGCGGCGCGGCGCGTGCCATGCCCGCGGGAGGTCCGATGTTGCATGGCTCAGTGGATGCGGGTTGTGCACTGTGCGCATGGGTGTTCAAAAGGTGGGTGCGTCCGTGTACTTCAATACGACAATGCTGATGACGTTGTTTCCTTACGGCGGCAACGAGCCATGGCACTCGGTTGCCAGCCGCACGAAGAGGCACGCAAGGGAAAGACGGTTTTGACGGGCGAGTATGGATTCTACGCACTCGTTTGCACAGGTAGATGCAGCTGTTGATTATATGCCAAGCGCAGCTAGGTGAAGCTGCAACATGTACACTGACCAGGACGCTGACAGCTTGTAGGGGTGAGCAGGTGTCTGCATCGTGGAAGAAAGGATATGCCGCACAATTTTACAACCATTCAGATGGCACGCCAGCATCCCTTCCGCCGGCCCTTCGCAAAAGGCAGGCTCATCTGTGTTTACGCTTCTCGTCTGACTATGATTCTTGATTGGCAACTCTTGGCTAAGATCCCGAGTGTCTGGAAACCCTACAAGCCTAAGCCGGGTGCCTCACCGGTACACAGCCCTGTGAGGCCGTAAGTGCACCTGCCAAATCCTGACCAACCTATCTGCAAACTAGACTTGCATGCGGCTTCTTCAGCCGGCAGCCTGCACCTTCTCAAGTTTGTCACACATCGGGCACCGGGGATGGGCACACAGCCACACACACACTGGCGGGCGCACATACAACC
Organism: Chlamydomonas incerta; assembly: GCA_016834605.1. Lineage (NCBI taxonomy): Eukaryota > Viridiplantae > Chlorophyta > Chlorophyceae > Chlamydomonadales > Chlamydomonadaceae > Chlamydomonas > Chlamydomonas incerta. The sequence continues at coordinate 1,003,784 of JAEHOC010000012.1, forward strand.
ACCTGCATTCCCTTCGCACCATCACTGCTTTGCCGAGCACCTTCCCCACAGTGTGCCTTTATAACGTGGTCAACCCTCGCACACGACGCATTAGTATACCCCAATCATTCGCTCGTCAAAAAGCGGTCACGAATTCACGACAACAAAACAGTCAGCAACACACCCACGTTCCCCCAGCTTCGCCCTGCCTAGACTCCTCCTCAGGGCTCAGGCCCCCTTACACCATGGACGCCGCCGCCCGGAACGGCGCGCCGTAGTGCGTGAGCTTGCTGGGCCCCCCCGTCTTGATGCCCAGCGCCCCCTGGCTCTTGGCCTCCTTGTAGTACACCTGGGCGTTGAACAGCCCGTTGTCGGACACGAACTCCGTGCCCACCACCGAATTGGAGAAGAAGGTCATGAGCCCGGCGCGGCTGTTGATGTAGTGCCCGTGGTCCTGGTGCGGCACGCCGAACTGCGTGCCGCGAAGCGTCGCCTCGCCCGTGGTGGTGCCCTGGCACGGCAGCTTCACGCTGTGCTTCAGCCCCGCGTCGATGTTGGCGGGCGCCTGCGCCTTGAACCCGGTGTAGCCGGGCAGCCGGCCGCGGGGGTACTGGTCCAGCGTGTAGGTCAGCGCCGCCGACTTGTGGTCGGGGCGCGGCTCCGCCGCCTCGCCCTGCTCGCGCCCCTGCGGCGTGGCGTAGGCCGAGGTGGGGATGTGGCCAGTGTAGCGCGGGATGTGGCTCACGTTGCGCGTGGTGCCGCCCGCCAGGTCGCGCGTGACGCTGATGCGCGTCATGGTCTCCTTGCAGGGCGCCTGGCGCTCCATGGGGTCGTGCCCCTCGCCGCCGTACTCGGCCGCGTAGCTGCTGTAGTTGCGGCCCATGCCGGGGTTCATCACGCGCGGCAGCGTCTTGAACCGCGGGTCGCCGGGGTTGGACGGCGCGAAGGAGCCGGTGCCGTTCAGCTCGTTGTCCGCCTGCATGCGCGCCATCTTGTCCGTGGCGGCGCCGTAGGTGGTCTGGTACCCGGGCAGCTCGCCGTACCGGGTGGGCACGGTGGCTGGCCGGCGGGCGGAGGACACCATGACGCTGGAGCCGGCCTGGGGCGAGGAGGGCGCCGCCGCGGCGGCGGCGGCGAGGATGCTGCTGTTGCCGCCGCTGCCGGGCCGGCCCAGCACCGTCTGCGTGCCGATGCCGCGCGCCGTGTTCTCAGCGCGCGCGCGGGGGTCGGCGCTTATGCTGCGCCGCACCTCGCCCGCCTGCCGCGCCGCCTCGTACCCCACCAGCGTGCTGGCCAGGCCCTGGCTGCGGTCCAGGATGGCGGCGGTGTTGGGCTCCGCGTTAAGCGTCTCCGCGCGGTAGGTGGTGGTGGCTGTGAAGGCCGTGTGCGGCGGCAGCACGCGCTGCGAGATCCAGTAGCCGCCGCCGGTTTTGGAGAAGCCCTTCGTGTCCGCCGGCTTTTTGTGGTAGTCGTCCGCGTACCTAATAAAAGGTGGGCGGTTGGGGCGGGGCGGCAGCTTAAAAGGTGGGCCGGAAGGATTGGATTGGATGTCGGCGCAGCTGCCAGCGCCACAAGGATGAGGTTATACAAGCGAGACTGAAGCAAGGCGGAACGGGACTCACTGTGTGGTTTTGCGGGGGTCTACACTCTTGACTGTCAGCTTGTCCACCTCTGCGCTGGCCGCTGGCCGGCCCGTGTGCTCAAAGCCCTTCACCGGCAACGCCAGCGCGTTCGTGCTGGGCATGAAGCCGGTGTAGCCTGGGATGCCCACCGCATTGTTGTAGGTCAGCAGGCCCTTGTTGCCCGCCTGCGTGTTCAGGCGCGTGCAAGGAAGGAGGGCAACAGTGAGGTGAGGACGAAGCGCCGCTGCGTGACACGGCCACTGCTGAGAGGTAGGTTCACAACGGGCTGGGAGTCGCGCGACCTGCTGCTCCGATATTTGCTTCACTAGAATCGCCGCTAATTCAATGCGCATGCTTATCGACGAGGGAGTGCTGCGTCGTTCACTCGGAGTCCCATCAGCACAACACAAGACAAGAACGGAGCCCTCAGATTGTTTTGAGGCTGCCGAGCAAAGCACCTTCAACTATTATCTCAAGCGGCTGCGCCCTGAACGTGGCCGAGGTGGTTCGGGTGGTCATGGACGCCGCGTCACTTGCCTGGTTCGGTCCTTTATGGACCATATCTCCAATCGTTGTGTCATACAGATCGGCCGGAGGCATCGTGCCTCAAGTGGGTGCTCACTGACTCAATTATGAAGGCCAAGTTACACGACGCGAGGTTACCGCAAATATTGTAGCTTAATTCGATGCAGGTATAGAACGCAATTGTAAGCAATTTGTCCAAGTTTGTTTTGACAAACAGGGCGTGATGGCGAAGACAATACCCAAAGCCCGCCGGTTCTTGTAAATGCCGCCAGAGCTGCCATGTCGCCGTTCCCTTGATCGGGGTTTGTACATCTATTCGTTTCTATTAGATAGGTCTATGGGGAACATGGTGTGCTGAGGTTCGGGGAGAGGTGTTTTGGAGATGCTGTGCTGATGTTTCACGGAGCTGGGAGTTGCTAGTGCCGTGTTTAGGCGTGGACAAGACAGCTGAAAGTTCTCCGCCGACAGTAAAGCAAACTGCCGTGCGTGCCCGCTGAGGGCACACGACCAACCCTGTGCCGACGCAGGGGACCGCGGGGACGATCAGCAGGGACACGCTGGGCGCACGCCTGGGCACCCTGCTAGTCCCATACGCTCGCTCAAAGCCGGTTGACCACCACCCGCACATTAATCGGTATCATTGTGTAGATATAACGGGCTTTGCGTACTCCTGCTCTGCCGTGGCTCGTTTTGGTCCCATGCAACGCCACCATGTCAGCTTTATCAGCCGAGTTGTCTGAGGGTTTGGGTAGGCATTGTTTGCGTAGCAATACTAAATTTGATATTTACCTTGGCACGCCTGTAACGAGAGTTCTAGAGAACCGGCCGCGAGCGCCAAACGCGTGCACCTGCAGGCTGTTCTGGGCTGCTGCCTTGATCGCCGCTGAAAAGCTCATTGCTCAATCACCACATTATGTGTTACATGCTATTCACGGCAAAGGCTACATAAGCCAGCGCGGTGCGGTTCTGTTTGGTTTGGCGCCTTGAGTTAGTCTCCGATCGCGACTAGGGACCTGGCTGAAGGCCTTGCTGCTCAGACGCGGCGAGCGCTATGTCATCCAACGGGGAAGCGGAAGCCGGGCCCGATCGCAGCAAGGTCACGCCATCCTCGACGGGGCCTGGGCCGGCCAAGAAGTCCCGGCTGGAGCTTGAGTTCCAGCTGCCTGAGTCACTTGATGACGCGGTTGTGCAGCTGCCCTCGGGCAGCGGCGCGGCGGGGCAGCAGACTGCGCTGCCGGCCGACGAGGCACGGCGCCAACTCGGCACCCTGCAGCTGGGGTCGGGCGACTACCCCTCCTCCCCGCGCCAGACCGACACCGCGGAGGGCACCTCAGCCTCTGTAGCAGCAGCACTGGCCCCCGCAGCGCTCGCCTCGCCGGTCAAGAAGGGGGGTAAGCCCGCGGCGGGCGAGGCCGCAACGGCGGGGGAGCACGGCGCGCGGCACGGCGCGGGGCCCTCCGGCGGTGCGGGTATGGCGGCTGCCAATGAGCCAGCTGCTGCCGCGGGCCCTGGAGCAGCTGCCGCCACAGCGGCACCAGCTGCTGCTGCTACTGCTGCAGCTGCTGCGGGGCTGGGTGCTCGCGCGGGGCCGGCGCATGGCGGGGCGGGAATCGGCGGCGCCGCCGCAGGAGGCGGTGGCGGGGCTGCAGCACTGCTGCATCGGGAGGCGTCGCTGGAGCCGGCGCCGTCGGACCCCGGCGTGTTCGTCAGTGTGGACGTGGCGGCGGGCAGCAGCACGTGAGGCGCACGGGGCGGGGGAGCCAGGGCCGTGGGTGGGGTGCCCCTGGGGAGGGGATCAGAGGAGGGGGAGCCGCGCGACCAGACCGGGCGGCTGGGCAGGAAGGACGGCCGGGGGCAGGATGCAGAGGCCAGCGGCGCCTTGCGTGATTGCGAGCCACGCCTGTGGGCCTCGCAATGGTTGGCGACACCCGCACAGGCCCCGCGCCCCTCCTCGCGCCTGAGCAAAGCGCCGCCTGCCCTGCCCTTGACGCTGCGTCCTTTGGCCTTTGCGCCTCCGCAGGCTGGAGGGCCTGGGCGGCGACGACGGGGACGGCGAGGTGGTCAGCAGCGGCATGCGGCGGCTGCCGGGCCGCCCGCCGGGCTTCGAGGTGGGGGCGCCAGGAGTGGGGGGCGCAGGGGGTGGCGCCGAGGGGGTGGCGCCGAGGGCGAGGGGCGAGCATTGAGAGGGGCCATGGCAGGCGCAGGGGCGTCGCCAGCAGCGATGGCAACGCCAGGGCGGCATCGGTTGGTCGTTGGGGGCGAAAGGCGAGGGCGACGCGCGCGGGCGGCTGCCGGAGTGGCGTCGTCAGCCCCCGCCCACCACATACACCACCACCACCACCACCACCACCATTCTCACCACCACAACCACCACACCACCATTCTCACCACCACTCATACTCGCACCACCACCACCGCCACCAACACCAACACCACGTGCGCACGCAGGTGTTCATCGGCGGCCTGGCCCCTGACGCGCGGGAGGACGAGGTGCGGGCGCTGCTGATGGAGCTGGCGGGCGGCGCCGCCGCCGGCGCGGCGGGGCCGGGCGCGGCGGCGGCGGGCGGCGATGCGGAGGTGGTGTCGGTGCGCCTGCAGGTGAGTGGATGACGGAGTCGGGGGAAAGGGGGGAGGGTTGTTCATTTCAACCGGCAAACTACTGTGCCATAACCGTGAACCGCACGGGGCAGTCGCCCATGCAAATCTTGTATGCTAAAACTGGGAGCCGCGGCGAGCTGGACAGCCCTGCGCTCCGTACAAGCCGAGAGCCTCTCACGCCTGCCGCCCTCCCTCTGCCGTGTGCCCCATGCGCTCTGCTCCGTATCGCTATGCCACGCTACTCTAGCTTACGCGCGGCACCTCGATCTGCAAGGGCTACGGCTTCGCCACCTTTGCGGAGGAGCAGGCCGCGCAGCGCGCCATCCGCGCCGCCGCCATCGCCATGCCGCCCGCCGCCCGCCACGCGGCAGCAGCCGCAGCAGCTACAGCCGCAGGGGCAGCAGCGAAGGGGCCAGGTGCGGAGGCGGCCGGCAAGGCGGAGGCAGGGAGAGGAGGAGCGCCCGGCGCCGGCGGCGCCGGTGCGGCCGGCGACGCAGACGACAGCGAGCAGCCGGGCGCGGGGTCGGGAACCAGTGGCGCAGACGCCAACGGCGACGACGCGGATGCCGATGCGGACGCGGATGCGGACCCGGCTGACCCAGATGCGGACACGGTGGCGGAGTCAGGCCACGGCGGCAGCGGCGACGATTCGGGGTCCGGGGTTGGCGGCGGCGGCGGCGCGTTTGTGGGCGGGCGCCGCGTGGGCCTTCACGCCTCGCGGCGGCCCTTCCGCGCCGTGCTGGCGGCGGCGCAGGCGGCGGCGACGGCGCTGCCGCTGCACCTGGCGGCGCCGCCGGGCTCGTCCATCAACACGCTGCTGGCGGCGGTGCGGTCGCACCCGGACAAGCGGGCGGCGGTGGCGGCGGCGCTGCACGTGCTGCAGCGCGGTGCCAAGCGCGCCGCCAGCAGCGCCTGCGCACCCGGCGGCGGCGGCGGCGGCGGCGGCGGTGGCGCGGAGTTGGGGCGGCACGTGGGCGGCGGCGGCGCGGTGAAGCGCGCGGCGCCGTCGCCGCCCAGCGCCTCCCCCGGCGCCGCCATCGCCGAGCCCGGGCGGGCAGCTGCGGCGGGTGCAGCCGCGGCGGGAACGGGTTCGGGCGCGGGTGTGGAGGCGGGTGCCAAGCCGCCGGCCGCCGCGGCGGCCGGGGATGGCGACGCGGGCGCCTCGGCGACCAAGGCTGGGGGCAAGGCGGCGGAGAAGGGCGACGGCGGCGCCGCGCCAGCGGCAGCGGCGGCTGGCGCGGACGCGGGGTCGGGTGCGGGCGGGGCCGGCGGCAAGGCGGCAGCAGGAGCGCCCGGGGGCGCAGCGGCGGGCGACAAGGCGGGCGAGGGCGACAAGAAGGGGCCGGCGCCCAAGTCGGCTCTGGGCCTGTCTCAGGACCTGACCTCGGCGCTGGCGGCGTACCCCAAGATCGTCAAACTGCTGGAGGTGGGGGAGCCGGGGGCGTGGGGAGGTGCTTGTCAGCAGAGGCCTTGTGTGTGTTGTGGGGTTGGGCGTTGTACGACAGCACGGGGTTCCAGTGCCGTGTGGAGCCCAGTGCGCCGGCACTTGTGCATTCTCCCCGCCCCGAACTCTCTGTCGAAATCATCCTGACAAATTCTAATGACATTTGAAACCCTCTCGCCTGCCCACCCTCTGCAGTCGCTGAAGAACTCGGTGGAGGGCAACCGCGCCGCCTCCAAGACGCCGCTCATGATCATGCACGAGTACGCGGCCAAGATGGCGTACGAGGTGGGGGGGGGGGGGGTTGTGAATACCATCCCAAGCTAAACCAAGCTGAACTAGACAAGGGGGGGGGCGGCCCGAGCGGCCCGTGTCTTAGAAGGCATGGCGTGTAGGCGATGTGTGTCTGGACGAAGAGCGCACACTCGCGCCCGCGCACACACGATCTTCGGTCTGTGTGTAAATGTTCCCTGGTGCCATCCGAATGTACCCTAACACCCGTACGCACACTCCACACGACTGCATGTGCAGGTGACGTACAACGAGGTGAGCGAGGGCCCCGCCGGCCCCTACAGCGTGGAGGCTCGCCTCATGTCGGGCGGCTCCGCGCCCGCCACCGTCATCACCGCCTCGGGCAAGGTGTGTGGCGGGTCATGTGTGTGGGGGGGGGCGGGAGGACGGGTGCGTGGCGTGGCGTGTGGTGTGGGCATGGCGTGCCGGGCGGACGGACTGAGCACGCTGTGGCTGTGGCTGTGTGCCCTGCCTTGCCTGTGTGCAACTCAGTGTGTGTCATGATCACGATTGTACGATTGCGGCATGCATGGCCGCTCAACCCTCCATGTACCGCACTCACCGCCCTGCTTCTTTGTACCATCTTTGCAACCGCCCGCCGCCTCCCTTGTTGTCCACCACACGCGCCGCCAGGCCCGCACCAAGAAGGACGCCAAGCAGGTGGCGGCAGCCGCCACGCTGGAGAAGCTGCTGGGGCCGGGCGGGCTGCGGCCGGGCGACCTGCTGCCCGCGCCCAAGCCGCCGCTGGGCGGGCCGGGCGCGCGCGGCAAGCCGGGCCAGATTGATCGGCCGGGGGTGAGTGCCGGGGAAAAGGGGCGGGGATGCGGGTGGGGGAGCCTTCATTCCAATTTCCGTGCTGAGGGGTGGGGCTGGGACTAGGGCACCGCTCCTGGGCCTCCCCTGATCCCCTATCCTGTTCGGGCCGTTCAAACACGTGGACTGGTGATCGCTCGTCTGACGGCCCCGCGTGTGCGGCACGTGTGCAGTTGGGCTACACCGGCCCGCCCGACCGCAGCCGCAGCAAGCCGCTCCTCGGCCGGCCGGGCGGCGGCGGCGGCGGCGGCGGCGAGTGGTGGAGCACGGGCAGCGACCGCGGCGGCGACCGCGACCGCCGCGGCGACCGCAGTGACCGCGGCGACCGAGACCGCGTGTCGGACCGGCTCGACCGCGGCGGGGACCGTGGGGACCGCGACTGGGGTGGCCGTGGCGCCGGCCCTGCCGGGCCCAGCCGGGCCTACAGCGGCGGGTATGGGGGAGGAGGAGGCGGGGGGCCGGGCGGCGGCTTTCCGCCGCCGCCGCACGGCGGCGGCCCATTCGGCGGCCCGGAGAGCCGCGGCGGCGGCGGCGGCGGCGGCGGCGGCGGCGGCGGCGGCAGCGGCCGCGGCGGCGGCTCAATGGTCCAGTCGGGGCTGCATCGGGGGGCTGGCGGCGGCGGGGCCGGCGGCGGCATGGGGCACGGCGGCGGCGGCGGCGGCGGCTACGGCGGCACGCTGTATGGCAGGGACAGCGGCGGGCCGATTGGCGACGGCGGGTACGGCGGCGGCGGCGGCGGTGCTGGGTACGACATGGCGGCGGGCCAGAAGCGCAACTACTCCACGGCGATGCAGGTACGGCATGAAGAAGTACCGTACTACACACGTGTGCGCGTGGCGGGCCCTTGACCGTTGGGTGTGGCGGCGGGGCCGTGGGCTGTGTGCGGGTCCTGGCGCCGGGAGGGCCCGGCCTTGCCTGCCCTGTTTCGTCCCTGCTGTTGTCCCTGATCGATTCCGCCTTCCCGTGTGTTGGCAGGCGGGCTTTGGGCAGCCGCAGGCGGCCTGGGAGGGCGCTGGCGTCGGCGCCGGCGGCCGCCTGCCGGTGCGGCCGCCGCAGCAGCCGATGGTGAGCTCCGCCGGCGGCGTGTTGGGCGGCGGCATGGGGCGCATGGACGCGTCCATGAGCGGCGGCGCGCTGGGCTCCGGCGTCGGCTTCGGCGGCGCGCTGGGCGGCGGCGGCGGCGGGGGCGGCGGCGGCGGTGGCGGCATGGGGCAGGGCGGCCAGGCAGATGTCTTTGCGGGTCAGCAGGGTCGGGGCGTGCTGCTGGGTGGCGGCGGCGGCGGCGGGATGGCAATGGGCGGCGGCGCCGGTGTGGGTGTGGGCAGTGGCGGCCTGGGCATGGGCATGGGCATGCAGCAGCCGCAGCAGCAGCTGCTGCAGCAGCAACCGCAGCAACCGCAGCAGCAAGGCATGGGCTTTGGTGCTGGCGGGGGCGGCGGCGGGGGCGGACAGGTGGGCTTCAGCCAGGCCGGGGGCCTGCAGCCCGTGTTTGGAGGTGCGGGCGGTGGCGGCGCGCAGGGAGTCGGCATGCAGCAGGGCTTGGCGGCCGCCGGAGGAGGAGGAGGCCTGGGTATGTGGCAGCAGCAACAACAGCAGCAGCAGCAACAACAGCTGCTGCTACAGCAACAGCAGCAGCTGCTACAGCAGCAGCAGCAGCAGCAGCAAGGCATGGGGATTGGGCAGGGCCAGGGACTGTTTGGCGGCGGCGGCGGTGGCGGCGGCTTCCAGCAGCAACAGCAGCAGCTACAGCCAATCGGCCCCGTCGGCAGTAGCAACGTCGGCGGCGGGTACGGCGCCTCCGGCCTTGGCGGCGGCAACGTCTTCTCGCAGCAGCCAGTGCAGCTACAGCCCGCGCAGCCGCAGCCGCTGCTTGCTGTGCAGCCGGCGGGCGGCGCCGGCGGGTACGGTCTGTCCAACACCGTGCAGCTACAGCCGCAGAGCAACTACAGTCTAGGCGTGGGCATGGGCGGCGGGCTGGGCGGCGGCGGCGGCTACGGCGGCGGCGGCATCCTGACGCAGCCGCAGCAGCAGATTGTGGGTGGGGGCGGCGGCAGCCTGTTCAGCGGCGGCGGCGGTGGCGGGCTGCAGCAGGTCCAGCCGCAGCTGCAGCTACAGCCCAACCAGCAGCAGCAGCAGCAGCAGCCGGGTCTGTACGGCGGCGGGCTGGGCCGGTCCGGCATCTGGAGCTGAGCGCGGGGCGTCACGGAGCATCACGCCTGGCGCCGGAGAGGTGGATGGCGTGCTAGGAGCTTAGGAGCTTAGCAGCATGCGCCGAGCGGAGCAGCGTCTAGTGTGGCAGAAGAATCGCGGCGTGGGCGTAGGGGAGGATCAGGCGTGGACCTTGAAGTACCCGCAAACAAGGCCGGGGCGGAACCGCGGTCGCGCGGTAGCGGGAGCACTGTGGCGGCCGCGCGGCGCCGCGCTTTGCGCACTTTCATTTACCGTGGTAGCTTAGTCGACACTCGGTGTTGCAGGGTACGGACCGGGGTCAGGGATTGCATTTTTGGGGGGAACGCCGCGGGCTGGTGTGCACAGCCTCGCATGGCGTGGCTGTGGGACTAGGGGCAGAGACGGAGGGTGGTGTTAGGGTGTGAGCGGCGTGAGGGCATGACGGACAGCGTGGGGTGGGCTGAGATGCAGGAGCGGGCGCCCGCAGGCAGAGTGTGGCCGTGGTGTGCCCAGCAGGCGCAGGTGGCCGCCGGGCCCGGGTGGCAACAGTGGGTCAACCACAGTGCGGCAACATGCGTGGCGCTTGGGCTTTGAGGGCACTATGCCGCGCCGTTTTTTCGGTTGGTGGTTGCGGAGGAGGTGCGGCGCCGCGTGTGGTACGGTGCGGCAGGTGAGCAAGGCAAAGATGCCTACGTGTGTGAGACGCGAGATGTGGTGTGACGTGGCGGTACGGTGGCAATGCGGGTCCGGACGAGACGGACGTGATAGTTCACTCGTGAATGCACCAGGCAGCTGTGCGCACCGAGGGGCGCAGTGAGGGCATCCCTGGGAGGCACGAAACCAGTGCCCGTATCATGTAGATGGCTGTTGGCCCCCGGCGTCTACACAGCGTAGATGACCCCTCCCGCGCCATCTACGCCCGGAAAATTTTTCCTAGGGGCACGCCCCCAAATCCCCCAAACCATCTACGCTCCCTGTCTAAAAGACCGCCAAACCCGCCCAAACCGTCTACGCTCCGTAGATGCCGAAACCCAAACCCAAAAATTTTTCTCCGCCTTCGGCGGATTTGGGGCAAATTTCTACAGCGTAGATGGAAGATACGAGCACTGCACGAAACCCGGCGCAAGGTGCCTGAAAGTGAGGGCATCCCTGGGAGGCACGAAGTGAGGGCATCCCTGGGAGGCACGAAACCCGGCGCAAGGTGCCTGAAAGCCGTGCCAGGCGCGGCACCGCCAATCCGCCATGCAACTTGGGTCTGTGCCGGCTGTAAATCGAGGTGACAGCATGTCGCACGAACCCGTACGTCTGAAACGCCCGACGGCTGCGTTTGCCCTGTGTGCACGCTCTCCGACAGAAAATCTTCGCTCAACGAAACACGCATCATTGCATCTGATGCTATCGCCTGGCCGGGCGCCCGGAGCGTGAGGAATGCGCATCAGCAAACTACCAGCCTGGCAGCTAATCAGCACAGCATCGGTACAGTAACTCCGGCGTTCAACCAGCCGCGCGCTCCTGTCTGCTGTCGCAAATTGTTTGTTGGGTCTGGGAGGTTCTGCACACTATGGGACTTCGCCACCTGCCCCGCTTGCATTGTTCCATCGAACGCATCATTGCATGTCTCCTTCCAGTATTCATTGCGCGTCAGAGCCGGTCGCATGAACACTTACGGCAATTGTACACGCGCAACTCGCGCCGCAATGAAGGACCGACGCCTCGCATATCCATGTCACTTTGTCACAGCCTCACGCTCAGCCCTGCAAGCACCGCGCCTACTGCCGATCACACCAACAACCACTTTCGCCGCGCGACAAGCCAGTCCCAATCCCCCCGCCGCCGCCACCATGCGGACCTGCTCACGGCACCACGGCCCCCGCCGGCACCGGCACCGGGCCCGGCCCCCGCGCCGCCGCCGCCGCCACCAGCCCTGCGCCCGCAAAGGGGCCCTGCCCGCCGCTGTGCCCGCCGCCGCCGTTGGGTGCCGCCGTGCTGACGCCCAGCCCGCCGTAGGGGCTCGCGCGCTCCGGCAGCGACTTGCGCCGCGACTGTGCAGGCGTCCCGCCCTCGCCGGCCAGTACCTCCACCGCAACGTCGCCCCCGCCGCCGCCAGTGCCGGTGCCGGTGCTGCGGACAGCCCAGCTGCCCAGGCCGGCCCCGGACGCCGCTGTGGCTCCCGAGCTGAACAGCGGCAGCGGGCCGGGCGGGCGCGCCCGCAGGCCGCCCCCGCCGCCGCCGCCGCCCCCGGGCCCGCCTATGAAGCCGACGCTGCCGGCGGGCTGGAAGTTCCGTTCCAGCTCGCGGATATTGGCCTCGAGCGCCCTGGGGATGGGGCAGGAGTGGTCGGAGTAGGCGAAGGTGAGGTTAAGATCCTGGCACCCATCAGGGCTGTCATTCAAGTGCGTCCAGGGCATGCGCGCTCACTAGGACTCGAGGAGGAGAAAACACGCGCGGCTGTGCACATGCACGCACAAACACACACACACACACACACACACACACACACACACACACACACACACACACACACACACACACACACACACACACACACACACACACACGTCGCTTGTCGTTTTCCCTTGTGCTCTCTAACACACACACACACACACACGTCGCCACCGACGCTGACCTGTGCCCCTGCCCGCTTACGCCTCGCCGTTCACCCGCTGCTTGTAGGTGAGTTTTCGACTACGACCAGCGGGCGGGCGACTGGGATTAGGCGTGCCCGGGACCGTTGTAGGTCACTCGCATAGGGATGCACCCTTGGGAGCGAGTGGTCACTAAACCCCCCCCCAAGGTTAGGTAGATGGGCGTCACAGGTTCGCGGGTAAGCGCGGTATCGGCTCGGCAGGTCGGTCGGCACCGGTGAAGTATGCGATCAAGGTAATCCGCGAGCGTCCCCGTTTGCCGCACCGCACGCACGGTCTCTTGCTTGATATCGTTTTCCCTTGTGCTCTCTAACACACACACACACACACACACACACACACACACACACACACACACACACACACACACATTCCCGGAGCCTCACTATCAGGTGAGAATGGTTATAACGTGGACAAGAATTGGGGGAGTTGTGCCCGGTAAACGTTGATAGCGCGTCGGCGACGCGGCGCATGGCAGCGCATGCGGGTGCACCTCGGAGACGCGGCTGAATGCCAAACGCCCGGGTAGGGGGTTCCAGGCAACAAACGCGGGTGAGTATATTCAAGTGACAACTGGGGCTACATCGACAACCGTGGAGCTCGGTAACCGGCGTAGGTATTTGTACGTAACTGCGCGTGCGGGAAGGCGGCTTTGTTCCGTCTGGTGTGGTTTTGTGTTTAACACACATTCCCTGTATTGCAACACCCGCCCCCCGCCCCCCCAGTTTCGCTTGGGTTTAGATTGGGCTGGTGTTTACAACCCCCCCCCCCCCCCACACACACACACACACGCACACACACGTGCACACGCACCTGCAGATGTCGTACAGGGGCAGGACGTGGAAGGGCTCCTCCACCTGAGGGGGTGGGGGCACAGGGCGCGGCAGCGGACAAGGGACGTGTCCGTGGGGTCAGGGTCCGTGTCCGTGGGGTCAAGGTCGGCGGTGCGACAAACCTCAGGAGTCGGCCCGTCGCCGCGCACACGACGCGTTGCGGGTGCACACACGCCGCCTATGAGTGCACGCGCATCCTCTCGCCTTGCGATGCCCTGAGGCCCCGGCCCGCGCCCCTTGCAGAATTGCACTTGCCTCGGCTCCGTCTAGTTGGGTTGGTTTAGCTTGGGCTGGTACTCACCCCGCCCCCCCTCTCCCCCCTCCATCATTGCAATCCCTTCCCCAACCTTGCACCCGCCCCCAGCCCCCCTCCCACAGCCCCCCCCAGCCCCCCCCCCACCTGTACTCCTATGTTCTCCACGCCCAGCAGCAGGAACGCGATGATCACCGCCACCACGGGCGTGGCCCAGCCGGCGGCGGACCACAGCAGCACGGGCGAGGCCACCACGTAGAGCATGAGGAAGCGGGAGGTGTGGCTGGGGCGGGTTGGGGGGGATGGGTGGTTGGAGGCAGGGTGGGCGGGAGGGAGGCGGGGGCGTCAACAGGCGGGCGACCCAGGACAGGCGAAGAGCTGGCATGCGCCCACGCCCACGCCCGCGCAGCTCCCACAAACACGGCCAGCCGCCGCCACCCCATTGCCACTGCCGCTCCGCCGCTCACCGGGTGTAGGCGGGAGGGATGGGCGTCTTGAAGATGCGCTCGCAGCCGCCCGCCATGTTGGTGTACAGCTCCACCTGGCGGGGCGGGAGTGGAGGGTGGGAGGGCGGGGCAGTGGCAAGGTGGGAGTACGAGCGCGGGAGTGGGAGCGGCATGGTGAGTGGGTGGGAGCGTGGGAGCGTGAGAGTGGGGGAGTAAGAGTGGGAGTAAGAGTGGGAGTAAGAATGGGAGCGACACGGCGGGTGTCGGGGCTGCGCGGGTGGGGGCAGCCGGGCGGATGGGGTGTGGGGGCAGCCGGCACCTGCGCATGATGACAGCGGCCACCAGCCACAGCCGGAGCCGGATCCAGCACCGGCAAGCAGGTAAACTAAGCACGCCTGCGCCCACCTGCCGCTGCAGCTCCGCCTGCAGCTCCGGCCGCAGCCCCGCCGCCGCCACCAGCTGCCCCAGCGCACTGCCGGCACCCAGCGGCGCATTGCTCCAGCCGCACAGCCACTCCACCTGCGCAGAGGGCCGAGGGCCGGGGGCCGGAGGGCAGGGGGCCAAGGGTGGGGCAGGGCAGGACTTGCTTAAGTCTAAGGCTGTAGTAGGTGCTGCTGCGGCGCGGCCGCCCCCCGGCCCGCATCCACGCGGCCCGCCATCAATTCAACGGTACTCACCACCTTACCCACCACCCCCAATCCCCATTCGCCGCCACCACCCCAGGACACCACCGCCCCTCACCACTTTATTGGGCTGGTGTTCACAATCGCCTCCCCCCATAACGCCTATGCCCTAAACGCACCGCACGATACAGCATGAAGCGTGCAAGCGACCGTTGCCCCACGATCCAGCCCCCTCCAACCCCCACCACCACACCACCACTACACCACCACCACACCACCACCACCACCACCACGCCCCCCACCTCCTCCGGCTCCAGAATGGCCGCCACCTCCGCCTCCAGGCTGCAGCCCTCGCGGATGTGCGCCAGCAGCACCCGCGGCGCCGCGGCCGCCCAGCGCACCGCCGCCGCGCGCAGCTCGGGCCGGTCGGGCGGGAACCACATGAGCACCTGCGGGTGGCCGATGCGGGTGGGAGTGGGGGTTGTGGAAAGGAAAGGGGGCGAGCGCATGCTTTGGAGGCAGTGGCGAGATGTGTGGCAAACCAAACCGAACCAATGGGTGTGTGTGGGCGCCATCGCGCTCACCTGCCGCGTGTAGTTGCGGCCGAAGTTGACAATCTGCATGCACATGCGCACACGCACACGCGTCAAGACCATTCACCGTGCATACACGAACGCACGCACACACGCAGACATCCACGCAGACACACGCACGCACCTGGCCCCAGATAATGCGCCCCTCCCACCAGCGGCCGTAGCTGCTGTTGGTGCGGAACACCAGCAGCAGCGACAGCGCGAACGTGATCATGCTGCGAGGGGGGTAGCCGTGCATGTGTGGGGGGGGGGACAGGGCCACATGTGTGTTGTTAGAGCGCACAAGGAAGCAAAATGCGTATGTGTGCGTGTGTGCATCAGGTGGCGTGGCGTGGCCCGGCGACCCAGAGCACGAGGCGCGCACGGCCAAAAGTTGCAGCGCAGGTTTGTGTGGTGTTGGATTTGGCCCATTTGGGTGAGCTCAGCCCGAGCAGTGCAGCATGTAGCAGTGCCCGCCTTAACACGAGCAGCAGCGGTGGCGCGCCAGCAAAGAGCCAGACTCACGTGAAGGGCGTGGTGAGGTGGGTGCCCGCCAGAATCGAGTCGTGCCCCGGCTGCACCCGCCAAGAGGGGCAGGCGCGTGTGAGTGCACGTTCAATTACTGCGCTGACCCAGCCTCCCCCCCCAAACAGAACAGCGTCTGCCATGGCCACCGCCACGCTCTCCACAGCCCATGCATATGTCCCAGCCCCCACCTAAGCAAACCCCGACAGGGCACGCACTCGCACGCGGCACGCCACGCCACGCATCATCATCACCGGCGCCGCGCTCTCACCACGAACGTGTGCACCAGGCCCACGCCGATGGACACGAGGAACACCAGCAGCAGCTGCCAGCCGAAGCCCACCGCCACACGGGCGCTGCAGGCGTGCGTGCGTGTGGGTCAGGAGGGTGGGTGCCGGCAACAACGGCGCGGTCAGTGGGCCGTACGTAATGGGTAGTGCACAAGTGTGCACGCGGTTGCGTGTCGAGGGGCGGACCCCCGCCACGGCGGCTGTGACCCCACGGGCTTGACCCCCGAGGGAATCCCCGCAACAGTGCAGGGGGCCCCTGCGCGCGGCACACACACTCACAAGACCACCGGCTCGATGCGGTGCCGCCATGCCGCGTTGCGGTGCTTCGTCCAGTCCTCGTGCCCATACACCTGTGTCACAAACGGTGCCAGCGCTCCACCGTCAGGGGAACCCCAGTGGCCATCGCGCGCAGGAAGCCACGTCGTCCAGTCATGACACGTCCGCAACTGGCTGGCCGCTGACCGCGGCACGACAACCTCCCTCCGCACCTGAAGATATGCCTTCTCCCCCCCCCTAAGCTGCCCCCTTCCCCCCTACCCCCGTCTCCGCGCACCCGGTCCTCGAACAGCGTCGCATGGACTGTGGGCTGGCTGAAGAGGCGCTCCATAGACCGCATCGAAACCAGGCGGTCGGCAGAGCGCGGCGAAGTCATCCGTCTCGGTGCGTGGACCCACAATTACGCTGCGAGGTGTGCGTGGCTAAAGTGTGCTAGCTGCTGATGTGGGGATTTGCGGCTTCCTGGCGCCAGCACAGAGGCCGAAAGGTCGGAAGGGTTCAGCCGGCGCAGAATGCCTGTTGTCTAGACCCGTCCTCATAGTTTCACGACCCGTTTCATAAGGCTCGTAAACGTGTCCAGTCAATGCGCAGCAGTGCTTTTATTGTCTGCGCTCAAAAACAGAATTGCCGCAGGTCAATTTCAGGGGCTTCCGGTTTTCAGGTATGCGAGGTCATTAAGCTCTATGAATGAGACAATCTAACATACTGAAATGCAGCTGCACGCCGGGCGCGCGCCGGACGGCTCGCGCGTGTCGAACCGCTTGCATTGCGGCACGCACCGGTTTGAGCCGGTCGCCCCGCGCGCAATTTCATCACACGTCGCTTTAACTGCGAGTTGGATTGAGTGTACATGAAAGGCGCGAGCAAGCGGCGCTGGGCGGGAAAGGACCCAGGGGCCGTGAGCGCGCGCAAGCACTGGCAGCGGCCCAGCGTGCCTGGCTGAGATTAGCGCTGCTGCCCTCAACGGCTCAACGACAAGGGCGCTGCCGCACCTTCGCCTCGCCGAACGCGGGCATGCAGGCCGGATGGTGTACGGGTTCGGGCGGGAAATGGCGCGCATTTGAGCGTCGGGGGGGGGGCTTGAGTCTTCTTCACAAACACGCAGCCTCACAGCCGCAGGCCTGTGATCCCCTCGCTTATTAACATATAACAACACATAGCTACCGTCGAGCGCTCGCACAGCTGCAGCGCTTTCAAGACCCCCTTAAACACACGAACCCGCGCTCTGCTGTCTGAACGCTATGGCTGCCGCTGCGCGCTCAACACGGCTCGCCCGCGGTCTGCTGTTGGGGCTGCTGCTGCTGCTAGTCGGCGGCGCATCCTGCACGCGGCAGAACCCTGCGGTAAGCCCCGGCGTGGGCGCTCGCCGTTTCGCCCACTCCCCTGCCATGCGCGCATGACCGTTTGCGCCCAAGCCGACGCGGGCTGCTGCTGTGCCTTGCAGGGGGTCGATGACGTTGGCGCGTTCTCGCACCGTCGGCGCGTCCTGCAGAACCCGGACCTGCCCTCGCAGCGCTCTGGTGGGTTTGCAGGCCGCTCCATTCGCAGAAACTGCTTGGCCCGAATGACTTCCTGAGTACTGTGTATCCAAGAGCCTACGCCCCCAAGCAAGCCTTGCGGCTGCGCCCTCGCCCCGCGCCGCAAGCATCTTCCTTCATTCGCCACCGCCCGTGCTCCCCCCTTGCCCGCACGCAGGCAACCCGTCCTGGATGAGTGGCGGCAGCGGCAGTAGTGGCAGCGGCGGCGCCAGCAGCGGCAGTAGCGGTGGTGGCGGCGGCAGTAGCGGCAGCAGCGGCGCCCAGCCCACCACCTACGCCTCCAGCCCCGTGGCTGACGTGCGCATCTACAACGGCGGGGCGTACGGCGCCAACTGGATCGACTCGTCCTATGGCGTCCGCCCCTTCACCGACTACTCGCCCGCGGGTGAGTGGCGTGTCAGCACTGGGGCCGCTGCTGCGCCGTGCGCTGGTCGGGTCCCCGGCGGGCTGGGGCTGGGACTGGCGCGGCCGCGCGGGAGGCCATGTGGGTCAGGCGCCAAACAGCACCCTTTGGATGAACCGCTCGTGCATTTGGGTCACGCACACGGGTCACGTCTTGATGCACAGTCGAATCTCTTCGTCGGCACATTCCGCCACAACACTGCGCCGCCTCACAGCACTCCGCCTTCGAGCTCAGCATACCTATCTCCCTCGGGCCTCCGCCCAACGCCCCTCCTGCTCCCCCCCTTTGCTCGCCCCCCCCCCAGGCCACGCCGGCGGTGTGGCCAAGTGCAATGTGCTGCCGTACGGCGCCACCACGTCCTTCTTCGACAAGAGCGCCGGCGACTTCACCGGCCGCAGGTGGGCGAGGCCTTGGGGGGCCTGGGGCCAGCGGGCGTGCCGGTGCATGTGGTGGGAGGGCCTAATTCACATGACGTAGTCACATTCTAGCGCATCGTCGATTACCGCATTCAAGGCCCCTGTGCTGCGTGCGTCACCCGCCCCTGGCTCTCCATCTCCCCGCCCCCACGCAGGGCGCTGGAGTTGTTCGTGTACCGCGGCTCTCCGGATGCCGCCATGCCCGACATCACCATCGCGCTGGCCGGTCCCGACACCGCCTGCGCCGCTTCCGTGCACTTCTCCTCGCTGCTGCCCTCCGCGGACGCGACCGCCTCCGGCTGGGTCAAGTTCTGGGTGCCGCTGGATTCGGTGTTTGGCGGCGGCAGCGCGGGCGGCGGCGCCTTCCAGGGCTGCCCCGCCTCGGACGGCAGCTACCTGGCATCTGGGTCGGTGGTCAAAGTGGACCTGCGCAACGATAACAGCGCCTACGATGCGCTGGTGTGTGTGGACGATGTGCGCCTGGCGGCCTGAGTGGTGGTGTAACAGAGGCTGGTGTGGACAAAGGCGGCATGCAGTCTGCTTGCTAGCGAACAGTCGCGCGAGCGGCCGGCCTCCGCTTCAGGCGTCTGCAGCTGTGGCGGGACGCTCGGCCACAGTGTGGGCGCATCGCGCACCGCCATGCCCCAGCATGGGATCTTACGTGTTGACTGACGCTGATTTCATAAGGTTGCGCCGTTGGGGGCACAGATGCACAATTACATCGGGCGCAACACGCCAATGGGACACCCGCACTGCTTCGTAGGTTGGCAGGATGTGGCACGCTGTGGAGTGCGTGCAGGCAGGCTGTGCGGACAAATGAAGACGACGATTGGGGCATGCGGTTCCCATGCGCTGTACCTCATACCGTAATGAGGCGCATGTAACATCACACCGACTGCATGCATTGCCGTCCTCCTTCCGTGCCACTGCATTCATCTGCCCCATTCGCACGCACTGTGCGCCACCGCTGCCGCGCCACAACGCCTGGAGTCGGTGGCACCCGCCTGCTGGGCACTCCGCCGCGCAGAGCAGCCGCACATCCACCCAGCGCCACCACCGGCACCCGCGCATCCACACTAATGTTCTCCGGTTGAGTTTATGAGTTCAAGCGGCAGCCCTGACCACCGCTCCATGTCAGTTCCATGCAGCCCCCGCCCTCCCAGGCAGTCAGATACTTCAGAAGTCGTCAAGCGCCGACATCCAAAGCACGCCGCGCTCGCCATGTGGGTCAGGCGCCAGCTCCCACGCCGCCTCCACCGCCTCATCCACAACCCTAGCCCCGCCGCCGGCAAGCGGCGTGCCCGGTCCCGAGCGGCCGCCGCCGCTGGCCGCGGCCCCCTGCTCCTGGGGCGCCTCCTCCTCCTCTTCGTGCGCACCCGCGCACAGCACCACGAAGCCCGTGTGCCGTACCTCGTATACCAGGGCCCAGGGCGCCACCGTGGACGCCGCGCACGCCACCGCCTCCCCGTGCGTCACCACCAGCACCGCCTCCGCCTCTGCCTCCGCCGGAGCGCCCTCGGCTGCGCCCTCGCCACCCGCCAGCCCCTGCAGCCGGCCGCTGCTGCCGCCGCCCGCTGCGCTGCTCCTCCCGCTGCTGCCCGCGGCGCCCTCGCCCCCGCCCCCGCCCTCGGCCAGCTCCGCCCCCGGCCGGCTGCCGGCGGCCCCCGCCGCGGCCGCTGCTGCTGCAGCCGCGGGGGCCGCCGCGCCCGCGCCGCCGCCCGACGGCGCGCGACTGCGGGCGGTGCAGGGGCAGTCCTCCTCCACGCCAATCTGGCTGATGGGCTGCCGCCGCAGACGGTGCCGGAAAACGGCGTCCTCGTCCTCATCCTCATCCTCGTCCTCGTCCTCCACCTTGGCCAGGTGCTGCACGCCGGCCGCCGGCTCCGCCGTCCCGCCACCGTTCAGGGCCTGCCCGCAACGGCCTGCGGCCTCCCCCACAGTCGAAGCAGCAGCCTCGCCGGCACCCGCCTGCGCCTCTCCTGCTGCCGCCTCCGCTGCAGCTGCCGTCCCCTCTGGGGCCACCCCGGGTGCTGACGCGGCGCCGCTGGCTGACGTCTTCCGCGGCGTACGCGTGCGCGCCACAGGCCGCCGCTCCGCCGGCCGCCACAGCGCCTGCCAGGCCTGCTCCCACTGCCGCCGCTGCTGCTGCAGCGCCGCGGCGCTTCCGGTCCCGGCGCCGCCGTCCCCTCCGAATCCCTGCTGCCCGCTGCCCGCAGCCACGCCATCAGCGCCAGAGGACGCCGCTGCTTCCGCCGCGTCAACCGCCGCCGCCGCCACCGCCGCCGCCACCCCCGCTGGCGCCGCCGCCATGAGGCAGCGGTAGGCGGCTCGGTAGCGCGCGTGCGCCGCCTCCAGGTTCTCTGGCGTGCAGGGCACCCAGTCCAGCATGCGCATCAGGCCCACCTGCTGTTGCTGCTGCGCCTGCGCAGCTTCCGCGCCCGTAACGACGCCCGCACCCGCAGCCTCAGCTGATCCCGCAGCCGCAGCTGCAGCTGTCGCCTCAGGGACCGGCAAGCTGCCCTCTGCCGTGGGTGCTGCTGCGCCTGCGTCGCCGTGTGCCAGGACTGCGGGCCCCACATGCGTGTCCTCACTCGCCAACGGGCTGAGCACGCTGTCCGCGTCGTCGCTGGCAGCTGCCTCCAGAGCGTCCGGCTCCGCGCCCGCCTCCGGGTGCTGCTGCGGCTCACGCTCGATCGCAGTGCCCGCCCCACCGCCTGGGTGGCTGCTGGCGGGCGGCGCCGCGGCTGCGGCGGCGGCGGCGGCAGCAACGAATGGCTGCCGGGGATCCACCGGCGGTGGCAAGACTGCCGCGGTGAGGCCCTGCGGGTGCGCGTGCCCCAAGCAGCGGAAGGTTGCAGGGGGGGCTCACCTCGACAACAACAAACCCGACTGCACTGACAGCAGAAAACCAGGCAGCACAAACGCTACGTCCGCATTTCAACCAAGAGTTGGCAGCGGACCTTACCTGCAGCACGCTGCTGCGAGCACGCGACCCCGGGAGGAGGGCAGGCGTCTCCGCCTCCTCCTGCGAGCCGACTGAGACCTGCTGGGCCCCTGCCCCTGCCCCGGCAGCCTGCGTAGTAACAGCAGCATCCGCCGTGCCGCCCTCATGCGGCAGGACCACAGCCCCCAGCCCCGTCAAATACTCCTGCGCGGTCAGGCTGCTGTTGCTGCTGCTGCTACTGCCGCTGCCAGCGCCTGTTCCACTGCTACTGCCTTCACCACCGCCACTGCCTGCTTCATCTGCCGCCGAATCCTGCTGCTGCTGCTGCTGCTCGCCTGCGGCCGGGTGCGGCCACATCCACTCCACGAGCGGCCCCGCGGGCGTGCCGGGCACGCGGCAGAGCGACTCTGACACTGCCCAGCTCACATGCATGCCAGGCAGTCCCAGCGCCTGGCAAATCGCGGCGGCCGTCTGCAGGCACCTGCAAGGGGTGCGCACGCACAGGTGGGCCGACCAGCAGCGTGTAAGAAGTGCGTGTGGGACCCCCTCCCCGGACAGGCAGTGTGGGCTGGGGCCCAGACACGGCGGAGGCGCTGCTGCAGAGGACCAGGTGCAGGCGGAGAGCCGTACCTGAGGAACGGGGAAACCACGACCGTGGAGATGCGGGCCCCGCTTCGCCGCTCCCACGAGGCTAGCTGCGCCCCGGCCTTGGCTGCTTGAGCGAGGCCCGTCTCGCTCAGCGGCGGGTCCCAAGGGCGGCCGCCCCGGCGCTGGCCCTCCGCCTCTGCCCACGCATCGTCGACTTCGTCCTGGCGCTGCGCGTGGCGCAGCACCAACACGAACTTCCGGCCTACAGGGGCGAGCAGGTTTCATGGGCCGGGGTAGGTTTGGGGTTCGGGTTCTGGGAAGGCAGGTTTTGAGGGCAGGCAGAACGCAAACTGGCGACGGAGTTGTCCACTTGTCTATGATACGCACGTTGCATATGTGGTGCGGCCCAAGAAAGCTGAGAAGCGGCAGCTGTTGACAATCTAGGAATCGTTCTTGAAGAAAGCGACACGCGAATCCATGATGCTTAGTAACATATGTAATGCTGCACAATAATATAGGCGACTTTGTATGCAGCAAGACCTGAATTCCTGAAACGGTTTGGAATTGGAGGCCAATCTGGCGGTGCACTCGCGCGCGCTCCTGAAGCAGTTGTGTTCGCTAGCTTGCACCCATCACATCCACCTTCTTATCATGCAGGATTGGTGATACCGACCAGCTTTGCTCTGATATTAGCAGAGATGCGCTCGACAACAATTGAAGGGTAGGGTCGGCCCGGTGCCCGGCTGGAAGCAACCAGCGCGCAATGCCAGTCGTAAACGTGGGCGGGCCGGTCGCTTGGGGCCTGGTGGTGCTGCTATCAGCATGGGCAGTGCGGGCTGGCCGCGCGCTCGCGGGGCGCCGAAAGGCGCGCCGGAACGAGGAGGAGGACGCTCTGGTGCACGATCCAAATGCTCTTCAGCCGCGGTTTCTGCAGCACCTGTCGGCGACGGCCATCCGTATGCTGGTGGGTTGGCAGTCGGCAGGGACACTCGCGCGCTTTCAGGGGCCCGGCCCGCCGGCCGGGCCCGACACGCACGTGGCCTCACAGCCGGCACATGTAGCTGCAGCTGAGCAGTAGCGGGCGCTGTGCTTGTCAGGGATCAGTGGGCAAGGGAAGCGACGGTGTAATGGATTACTGGAACAGCACGGGGGCTCCCAGCGCTCCCCAACTGCTGTGAGCGCATGCCCACACACTCACTCGACTCGCCACGTCACTGGTTCCTCACCCGCCCACAGATTGAGACCGGCGCTCTGCCATGCGCAATTCTGGAGCTTGCGCCGGACGGGAACCCCACAGCAGCGGGCGGCCGAGCCAATGGCCCCGGCCACGCGGGTGCGGGCAGCGGTGGCGGGGCCCCAGCGCACGGCCCTGGTCGGCCAGGTGCCGCCAGTCCCCCAGCCGCTGCTGCAGCGGGCGGCAGGCCGGGCGGCAGCACTGCGCCCGCAGGCAGTGGTGCGGCCGCCGGGGCTGCGGGCGGCGCTGCGGGGCTGGCGATGCAGCGGATTGTGCCGCCGGAGCTGGCGGCAGCTGTGCCCTGCATGGCAGGTGGGGAGCGCGCGCATGCGCTGTACGTGTGCAACATGGGGTCAGGGGGGCTACGCAGATGTGCAAAAGCTCAGGGCTTCAAGGGGCGCGTTGAAATTTCCGGATCCTCTCCGGATCCTCTGGATCCGCGTGGCGCGGTCGCCGGTGCGCGGCTGGGACCTCCGTGCCAGCCCCTGCTTAGGGTCGTGGGGTGGTAGGCCGCCTGCATGAGCCCCTGGGCCGCCACGAACCCCACTCAGCCTGTGTTCCCCATCGCATCTGCCCGCCATAGCATATGCCGGCGCTCCGTTTTAACTAGGCGTGCTTTAGCTTGGGCTGCTGCTTACAACCCAGCGCACACCCCGTGTTCCCAACTCAGCCTGTGTGCCCACGCTGTGCCCGGTGCTCCCCAACCCAACCCGCGGCCCCATCCCAACCCAACCCGCGTGCACGCAGCTGCGGCCTGGGTGCGGGCGCTGGCGGGACCCGAGCCCTGGCGCGCGGAGCTCACGAGGGCCGCCAACGCGGCGGCGGCGGCTGCCGGTGTGGCGGGGGCGGGGTCTCCGGGTGCGGCCGGGTCCTCCGTGCGGTCCTCCTACGCCTCCTCGTATGCCTCGTCACTTGGGCGGGACGGTGGGCTAGGAGCAGGCGGGCTAGGCGCCGGCGGCGCAGCGGCAGGCCTGCGCGCGCGGCTGCCGCAGCAGCAGGCGCAGCGGCTGTCGCTCACTCTCGGGACAGGCGGCGCAGCGTTGGCGCACAACGGCTATGGTGGCGGCGGCGGCGCCGTCAGCCACGGCGCTGCCGGCATGGGGTTAGAAGGCGCGGCGGGCGACGGCGCCGCGGCAGCCGACAGGCGCCTCTCCGCAGCGGGCGATACCAGTGCAGAGGCTGCAGGGAGCCTGGGGGCAGGGCTGGGGCCAGGGGCTGGGTACGGGCTGAACCAGTATGGAGTGGGCGGCGGCGGCGGCGGTGGCGGCGGCCCCTTGCACCCGCACGGCGCCGCGACTGCGCTGGCGGCCGTGAACGGGGGCACGACCGCGCTGGCGGCGGCGGTGGCGGCCGCGGCGGCGGCGGCCGCAGCCAACATGGCGTCGCTGCCGTACCCGCCCCGGCACGCGCTGCTGGTGGTGTTGGGCCGCAACGAGCGGCACGTGGCGGCCGTGACGGCGGCGGCGGCAGCCGCCGGGTACAGCAGGTGCGGGCAGGCTTGGGGGTCGTGGTGGCGCATGGCGCTTTGTGCCCACCGGGCGGGAGCTGTGTCGTTTTGTGGCTGCGGCGCCGTTTCCCACACCTAGCTTGCCGTGTTTAAGCCAAGCGGCCTCCTGCAGCCCTCCCTCCCTCTCTGCATGCCCTCCCCGGCTGTACCCCAACCTGCCCGCCTGCCTACCGCCTCCCCAACCTATCCAAACATCCTTGCACCCCCCCCCCCCCCAACACACACCTGTGCAGAGTGGCCACCTGGGTGGGAACGCCCGAGGCCTTCGCCTCCACCTCGCTGGGCGGCCCCCGCCTGCCGGCCCTCAGCAGGCACGCGCTGTGGCTGGTGCTGCAGCTGGGACCCGACCCGCTGTTCCACGTGCCCGCCACCGTCATCGACGTACGGCGCCCGGACGAGCGGCTGTCGTACGGCGCGATCCGGGGCACCATCAACATCCCTGGTGAGGCCGGGAGGGGGGGCGGGGGAGCGGCCGGAACGGCACACATAGTCGGCGAGGCGCAGGGGGGGATCAGCTTGGTCAGTAGGGACAGCACTATGAGTTCGACACGCCTTGTTGTCGGCGCTGGCTTTGTGCCGGCGAGCCTAGCACGCGCTCGGGAGCCGTGAGACGCAGCGCCTGCCCGCACGACGGGCATCATGGGTTGTGGTCATGCACATGCGGCGTTGCGAAGCAAGTCCTCCCCCGCGTGCATGGAGCCCCGCCACCTCTTCCTTGCGCGACACAATCCTGACGGTAAGCCCCCGCACGCCCCTGTGCCTCCCCCAGCGGACGAGCTGGCTGCGGCGCTGGCTCTGCCGCCGGCCGACTTCCGGCAGCGCTACGGCGTGCCGCAGCCCAGCGGGCCGGCGGAGGACGTTGTGGTTCTGCTCAGCCGCTCGGGGCGGCGGGCGGCGTGGGCGGCGCAGCTGTGCGTGGACGCCGGACTGCGCAGGTACCGTATGTGTGCTCTGGGGTGCTCAGTGCGGGGTGTGGAGAGGGGCACTTGGTACAGGGTCAGGGAAAGCGGGCGGGGCGGGCGTGTAATGGTGCAAGGTTCTGAGAAAGCTGAATCCAACGGTTTCAGGCTGCAGCTGCTGCCAGCGGGTATCCCATGACCTGGATTGCGACCACTCGCGGCGAGGCCACTCACGTGCGCCTGACGCGCTTGCCGTGCCACGTGGCCTGCCCTGCAGGGTGTTCGTGTACGGCGAGGGGGTGTACGGCTGGCGGCTGGAGGACCGGGTGAAGCCGTACCGGGCGTACGACCTGGTGGGTTGGGGCGGTTGGGGCGGTTCAGGGGATCCCGCGCGCAAGTTTCGCACTGTTCGGTGGAGACCTGCTCTGACGTTCAGTCCGAGCGGAGGCCTGCCAGCGCTGCGCCTGCTCTGCTGAGGGCACTCTGGTTGCGCTCTTGTGGTCGCTGCTGCTGATGTTGCAACTGCTGTTCATGTTGCCGCGCAGGGCGCACTGCCGCCGGACCCGGAGCCGTTCGCTTTGGAGGAGGCGGACGAGGCGGCGGGCTTGGAGGTGCGGGGCGGGCGCGCCGTTGCGGGACACGGCACGGGGCGTTGTATGCTCGCATGCCTACTTTTTTTAGCAAGCCGCAAGCAGGCTGTGCCCCTCACAGGGTCTCAGTCCGCCTGCGCGACCATCCGTTGCCTCCCCTGCAGGAGCTTCACACGCTGGGCATGCCGCTCCGCCAAGGGCCGCGGCCTTCTCGGTTCGCAGTCGCCTCGCCCGCCGCTGTGGGCGGCCCGGGCGCACCGGGTGGCGGCGCGCGGGGCATGGCCATGGGGCTGGGGCTGGGCATGGGCCAGGTCGGCGGCATGCTGCCGCCGGTGCCGGCGGGTATGGCATACACGGGCGGAGGTGGGCTGGGCGGCATGGGTGGGGGCATGGGCGGGGGCCCGGGCAGGGGCGGGGGCGCGGCGCCGGGCGGCCCCGGCGGCGCGGGCCACCACACGCGCGGCGGCAGCGGTGCGGCGCGGGAGTGGGGCTGGCGCGGTCGGTCGATGCGCTGAACGGCAATGGCCATGCTTAGCTCTGGGTAGGTGCGGCGGTCTCGGCGCGGTTGGATGTCGAAAGCCGGTCGAGAGGTCAGGATCCGGGTAAAAGTAGATTCTGGGTCCAATGGCCCGCGCGTGTCCCGCAGCGCGCGGCCAGAGGGGCGACAGCGGGCGACCTGCACTTCAATTCGTACCATGGGCCATGGCTCCCCGTTTTTGGATATGGTTTGATGCCGGCGCGGCAACATGCATACTGGGTCATGCAAAGCCTCTTTTAGTATTGCTGGCTGCGGGCGTCATGCAACACACACATTATTTTGGCCTCGTAAACTTTGCTCAGGTGCTACAGGACACACCCGCCCATTTGCTTGTTGAGGGAGGTGCCGCAGTCTCGCTTTTTGCAGCTAGATAGGTTCGAGCTATGCACATAGGTGGCGTTGGCTCAGCTTGTGGGGCGATTGCCGGGGCCTTCATAACACCGCACACTCGCTTAAGGCCTCCTCCTTCGCTGCAACTCCAAACCTGTGGGTTGTGCGTGATTGTTGTTCGAGGAATTTGGGTTTGGGGGACGTGTGGGTGGTGCAGCGATGAAGATATGTTGCAGAGAGCTACAATGTACGGCATGAGGGCTTTTGTATGCGGAATCCTACCAGTACGGTGGTCTGTTCGAGGACGGTGCACCTCTGCTCTCAGGCACCTGGTACAGCGCCGTGGCTGTAGTGCGTAGGCTGGGATCGGGAATTCCGGGGGATTTCCTTGCCAGGGTGTGCTGTGAGGGACGTTGTGGATGCGCGCGGACGCCGTTACCGAAGTCCCAACGGGGGAGACGGCGCGTACTCTGCCGCCGCTTACCTTGTTGGCCGCTGCTGATGTTTGTAGCGTGTGCTTGTGGAGCGTTTGGGTGTGTAGGGCGTCGCGTCGCGGTGTTGGCCGCAACAGGACGCTCGAAGGCCCAGTACCTCCGTGCGGGGACACGTGTAAGTCCCTGCCAGTGGCAGATCGGCCACATTTGCTATCAATGCGGCAGCGGGGGAAGGGGGGGGGCACGCGAGGGCCCCACGACCCTGCCCCAAGCCCAGACCTGGCCGTACGCGCTGCGTTACGCTGCTAGCCCACAAATTTGCCTGGAACTGGCTGGAAGCCCGCAGTGGGAGCGCCTGCCGTGAAAGGTTGTCACTTGCCACTTGCCAGGGAATCCAGCAACCCAAACTCAGCCACGCTCGACTGGACCCCCGGTTTGCGCCAGTATGCTATGTTTTGCCGACGCAGCCACGCACGCACGCACGCACGCACGGACAGGGGTGTTCCTGGGGGGGCTTCGCCCCCCCTGGAACGCTTCGTTGGGGGGGCTCAGCCCAAAAACGTGCGTGCGTGCGTGGCGGAAAACGTGGCGGCGTGCGTGGCGGTGGCGACTGGCGAGGGTGGTACGTCCCGGGTAATAGTCCAGCCCCAGATCATTTGCCGCGCCCAATCATCTGACGGAGGCTGTGGCATGCATAGATGCTAGACCGCATTCATACTGACATGCGTAGTCCTTTGCTTCGCAACGCATGTGCAATCACCATAACCCAGATTGCCCGTCGTGCGGGCAGGCGCTGCGTTCCCATAACATAGTAGACGCAGTCTTACGGCTCCCGAGCGCGTGCTAGGCTCGCCGGCACTCAGCCAGCGCTGACAACAAGGCGTGTCGAGCTGTCGAGCATGCGCTGTTCCGAATGTCCGCACGACTCGCGTCAAGCCTTCGAGCGCTGTCTACGACCGTTTTCATAAATACAGGATCTATCGAGCTTCACAACAGACGCGGGCAGACCGGCCAAGCAACAAGACCGGCGAGTGCTGACGGCATGTACCGCCTCGGCTGTCCGCGCGCATTCCCGCCGCATGGGAGCGGCCCTGGTCAAAAGGCCAGATGCCACCACGCTTCGCCCAGTCATATATTGACAAAGCTTAACACCTGCAGCTTACACACCTAACTCGCGCACACTATTACAGTAAACCCTGCGAAACCCTCCTCGCCGAGAAGAGGCTTACGCACGCAATTCTATTGACCTAGCCTTTCGCTCGACCCATCGCAGCCTTGTAGCTTTCTTAAGCTCGATCTTTTGATAGGATGTCGTCACTGCTGCTGAAGCCATGCGGTGCGGCCGCGACTGCTGTCCGCGGCAGCTCCTGCAGGACTCGCCACGTCGTCCGCGCCCGCGCGCCCCTCGCGGTCGGCACTGTGCGAGTAGCCCTCGCGCCACTTGAGGCGCCCGCGCGCCGTCTAGGTGAGGAGGCGACGCGTGAGTTTCGATTGTAATTGCGTCGTGATTCTGCCTTTTCCCGTGAGCGTTCCTCCGGAAGGTGTCGCAAGGTTTTGCAGAGGGTCCGATATTCACAGCCGCTGCATATTGGACTCGTCACGCAGGCAGGAACGTCGTTTGCGCAGCTGCCGCTCCCGCCGCGGAGGCGCCGCTGGGGCACATCGAGCAGGCGCTCGCCGAGCTCGGTAAGCTTTAGCGCATCAGAAATCCGCATTATATGCTAGCGGGGGCGCATTCGAGGGGCGCGGTCTTGCGGCTGCCCGGAATCATCGGTGGCGCGTCGCTTACTCTTCCACCTTATCGCCCGAAACGGGCCACGTGCAATAGCACGCAGCTTTGGGTCTCTCACTCCGAAGTTCCTGCTAATATATCCCGGGGGCCGCCAGCGACGTCTCGAGAAGCAGCCTTGAGCGGGGTTTGGCTGCAACACCTTCCGCTCGCCTCCTGTTTTCCCTCCTGCCCGCGCAGCCAAGCCCAAGGACGACCCCACACGCAAGCACGTCTGCGTCCAGGTGGCTCCGGCTGTCCGTGTCGCCATCGCCGAGACCCTGGGCCTGGCCCCGGGCACCACCACCCCCAAGCAGCTGGCCGAGGGCCTCCGCCGCCTCGGCTTTGATGAGGTGCGTACAGTGCAGTGCTTGTCCATTTCTACACAGCTTAGCAAGTCTGCCTCTCTTGACCGAATTACACGTGTTGCGCCTTTGCTCACGTGTGCCTCCAACTCCGCCGCCTCAACGCTGCCGCCGCCGCGCTCACCGCGTTCCCCCCCCAAAAAAACGCGCACAGGTGTTTGACACGCTGTTCGGCGCGGACCTGACCATTGTGGAGGAGGGCAGCGAGCTGCTGCACCGCCTCACGGAGCACCTGGAGCAGCACCCGCACTCCGACGAGCCGCTGCCCATGTTCACCAGCTGCTGCCCCGGCTGGATCGGTGAGCACAGCGCGCCGCGGCAGGCCCCGCCTCCTCGCGGCTGCGGCTGCGTGCTTGGGAGGCATGCGTGCGTTGCTTGGCTTTCATGGCGGTAGCGGATCATGTCGCGCTGCTACCCCCACCAGCACCCTACTGGGTGTGGCTGTTTGCAGCTGCAACTTGCCTCTGCTCTTACCCTCCATCCCTCGGCGACCTCCCCCGGCCCGCCCGCGCAGCCATGCTGGAGAAGAGCTACCCCGACCTGATCCCCTACGTCAGCAGCTGCAAGAGCCCCCAGATGATGCTTGCCTCCATGGTCAAGTCCTACCTGGCCGACAAGAAGGGCATCTCGCCCAAGGACATGGTCATGGTGTCCATCATGCCCTGGTGAGCCGGTTGGGTGGGTGGGCGGGTAGGGTGGGCTGGGCGTTGGGTAGGGTGGGGCGTTGGATAGGGTGGGTGGGCGGATCAACGCAAGCCCCGCAGGAGGGCCAGGGGCTGGGCAGTCCAGTCGGTCCAGTGCATGTCATATCGATCTGGGTCGGGCACAGCGGCACGAAGCGCTGGCTGCCTTCGTCGGCGCACCATCCCGCAACCCGTCCAACCACCCACCTACCCACCACCCTCGCTCTCCCCTGCGCCCGCACAGCACGCGCAAGCAGAGTGAGGCAGACCGCGATTGGTTTTGCGTGGACGACGACCCCACCGTGCGCCAGCTGGATCACGTCATCACCACCGCGGAGCTGGGCACCATCTTCAAGGTGGGCCGGGTTTCCGGACCTTGGGGATGCTTTGGGGATGCCTGGAGGCTAGCAAGTGTTGCAGGCTGCCGCTTTTTTGCGCTCTGGGTATCGTATCCCGCCGCTCCAGCCTGACCCACGTCGCTGCTCTCACCTCGCGCAGGAGCGCGGCATCAATTTGGCCGAGCTGCCCGAGGGCGACTGGGACAACCCGATGGGCGTGGGCTCCGGCGCCGGCGTGCTGTTCGGCACCACCGGCGGCGTGATGGAGGCGGCGCTGCGCACGGTGAGCCGTGTGGCCGGGCCAGCGGCCTGTGCCCAGGAGGGCAACAAAGGGGAGAGGAGAGGAAAATGCGGCATGAAAAGAAAACACCAGGCGGCGTCTCGGCCAGCTGCCAGTCCAGCACTACTGTCTCTTGAGTCTTGACTCATCAGAACAACCCATCCCGCGCAGGCCTACGAGCTGTTCACGGGCACGCCACTGCAGCGCCTAAGCCTGAGCGAGGTGCGCGGCATGGACGGCATCAAGGAGGCCAACATCACCATGGTGCCCGCCCCCGGCTCCAAGTTTGAGGAGCTGCTCAAGCACCGCGCCGCCGCACGCGCCGGGGCCGCTGCGCACGGCACCCCCGGGCCGCTGGCCTGGGACGGCGGCGCGGGATTCACCAGCGAGGACGGCAAGGGCGGCATCACGCTGCGCGTGGCCGTGGCGAACGGCCTGGGCAACGCCAAGAAGCTGATCACCAAGATGCAGGCGGGCGAGGCCAAGTACGACTTCGTGGAGATCATGGCCTGCCCCGCCGGCTGCGTGGGCGGCGGCGGCCAGCCCCGCTCCACCGACAAGACCATCACGCAGAAGCGGCAGGCGGCGCTGTACAACCTGGACGAGAAGTGAGCCGGTGGCGGGACGGGCAGGCGGGGTGGGGAAGGAAGGAGGGAAAAAGGGCGAGGCGCGGCGGGACACAGTGGCGTGCGTCACGACTCACGAGGCTCCGGTGCAGAGCAGTGAGGGGGTCATTAAGGCTGGCTGCCAGATGCGATCGCTAGCGCACTGGATCCTGACTGCGTGGCCCCACGTGTGCGATTTTGCTGCCCTCAGGTCGACGCTGCGGCGCAGCCATGAGAACCCGTCCATCCGCGAGCTCTACGACACGTACCTCGGAGAGCCGTTGGGCCACAAGGTGAGGACTGAGGAGGGGCTGGCGGGGAGGGAGTCTGGGACGGGCGAAAGCTGATAGGCCAGCGGGGCCCCACACGCCGTGTCCGACAGCTTTGCATGATTCGCTCTCGTGGATTTCCACTCACACGCGTGCACACCGTGCCCTGTTCTTGGACCCGCACGGCCAGGCGCACGAGCTGCTCCACACCCACTACGTGGCGGGCGGCGTCGAGGAGAAGGACGAGAAGAAGTGAGGGGCGGCAGAGGCCCTTCGAGCGGCGGCGGTGGGGGCGTATTAGCAAATAAGCCATGGGGTCTTTTTTTTACGGAGCACAGCGCGGGCCACGCGTGCGGAGGCTGATTCACCTCCGGCGCACGTTTCCCAGTGTGGGGCGCCGGCGTTGGTAACACGCGCATGGAAGAGTGTGGAAGAGATAATAAGGTACGGCATCTTCCACAATGGTGTGAGCGCGGCGCTGCATTGGCTGTTCACTACCTGTGGGGGACTGGCGGGGCTCATGTGGCCACGGCGTTGAACGGCGGCATGTCAAAGGACGGCAGCGTGTTGCTTGCCCGCCAAAACACATTTCTTGGCGCTGTTTCCTCGCGGCTAGGTATAACGAGCCGCACAAACCTGCATCCTTTTTTGTTTGTTCCCACGCTTCCTAATACACATTGGGAGCCGAACCTGTTTGAAACTATTCATCGCATGAGTGTATAACAAGTACGTACGTATTTTTGCTGGGGATGCACTCCCGTGTGTGTGTTGGTGGTGGTCGCCCAGTGCGCCCAAGAATGTCTAGGCTGGCGGCTGTAGTGCTGTACGGCGGTGGGGCCCGTGAGGGTTCGAGCACTGGATTCGCGAACTGGATTTGCTGCGTAGGCGGCGGCGTAGGCGGAGGATGAACAGGGTCAGGACAGCATGCACTGTAGTCACACTGGCACTGCGCCGACGGGCACATCGCAAGCGACAAGAGGCGGACCAAATCTTCCACACGCTTACAAGTGCTGCGTGGATGTAAGCGCGCAATCAGTGGCGCGCACGATGATATGCGCCTGTACCGGCACGGCATGCGGTACATGGGACGCGCGCGCCTTGCAGATTGCAAGACCCGCAACAACGATGATACAGGCGCAGCTGCTAAGCGTAGGGGCTGTGTAGCTCAAGCGCGCCCCAGCTCCACATGCAAACAGGCCAAACACAGGCGTGCGCTGCCACAGCCTACATTAGCGCAAACCCGCGCTGCCAGCGACACCTAACATCACTTTGAATGGGCGCCACCACCTCGTCCCACTTCGAGCACGCATTCAGACCCCCAGGCCCCAGCCATAATGCCGTGTCTTGACTGTCTTCGTGTGGTCTTCCGCACCCCCTCCTTGCACGCAACACGGCCTGATCCTATCACTTGGCCTTGCCCCCGGCCCCCTTGCCCGGCTTTGCTGCCTTCACCACACCGACCTTGGCCCTGGCCTTGCCTCTACCCCCGCCCCCGCCTGCCCTGCCCGCCGCCGCCTTGCCGCCGCCGCCCGCACGCTTCGGCGCCGGCTTCCTCGCAGCCCCGCCGGCGGCCCTGGCGCCGCCCCGCTTCGGTGCCGGCTTGCGGCCCTTCCTGCCCGCACCCTCCTCGCCGTCGTCCCCTCCACCGCCGCGCCCCCCACCCAATGCCTCCACGCCATCCATGTCGGCCGCATACAGCTGGTCGTAGGGGTCATCCTCGGTCCACAGCTGGTCTGCGGCTCCCACCTCGCCAGCAGCCCAGGCCGCCGCCACCACCGGGTGCGGGGTGGCCGCCACGAAGGAAGTGAACACGCGCTCCACCTGCGCGATGCGGGCCCGGCTGCTGCCCGCGCCTCCGCCTGCTGCTCCGCCGCCGCCGGCGTCGCCGCGGGGCGGCCGGACCCCATCCACGGCTGCCTCTTCTGCACCCCCGCACGCGTGTCCGGCCCCGCTCGCGCGCCCGGTCGTCCTGGCGGCGGCGGCGGCGGTGGCAGCACCCGCCGCGCCGCCGCTGTCGGCGGCGGGGCCCTCCACCATCCTGATGATCATGGCGGTGCCGGCCAGCGGCGTGTGGCGCAGCTGCAGCAGCTGCCCCTTGAGGTCCAGTCCCAGCCCGCCCGCGGACAGGACAGCCTCCTCGGCGGCGGCAGTGGCGGCGGCCGCAGAGGCGGCGGCGGCAGGGCGCCGACCGCCAGCTGTGACGGCGGTTGAGGAGAGCATTGGCAAGGGTACATATCAACATAGCCGCGCATGTCATGGAAAAGGCATGTGGATGAACTCATCACGAAGCAAACCATGCCCTGGCTGCAATCCCATTCAAGCACGCGCCTACCTTGTGAGCGCCTGCCGTGCCTGCCGCCGCCAGCGGCGCTACCACTGCCGTCGTCGCTGTCCGCAGTGCCGTCACTGCTGCCGCCGCGGCCGCTACTGTCGCTGCTCAGCAGCTCATCGCCGCTCCAGCCGCTGCCCACGTCACTGCGCCGCCCCAGCAGACCGGGACTGACGCCGTCGGCTGCGCGGTCTCCGGCGATGAGGGCTCCACTGGGCCGCCGCCTGCCGCCACCGCTGCCGCCTGCCGCTGCTGCGCCGGCTATGCCAGGCAGCGGGCACAGGCGGCCGATGGAGCCCGCGTCACCCTGTGCGCAGTCATGCAGCTAGTTGGTGTGGGGCTAGGGCGTTTCGAAAACCTGGATGGCGCAGATTAATGTGCGTGGGTACTGGGCGTGCACACACACACAACCCCCAGGCCCCCAGCCCTCCTACCACTCCCACACCTGCAGGTCCAGCAGCGGCGGCAGCTGCAGCAGCACGGTGTCGGGCTGCGCCAGCCGCAGCGCCGCCGGGGCGGGCAGCATCAACGCCACGTGGCCCTCCGGGACCTGTACGCATGTAACGGACAAGGGACCGAGTGGCATTGATGTGGACGTCAGTATGGCGGGCGGGGGCAGGAGGTGCCGCGGTGGTGATGACGCTAGGTGATGCGCGGATGAAGGCATAGCACATGCCGGCAAAGGCGGATCGAGCAGTGCCTGCCGCCTGCTGCGTTCAACCAAGCAGCTTGCGGTAGCCACGCAACGCACCCTTACCGGTCCAGTCAGGCCCGGCAGCGCCGCAGCTGCACGCGGGTGATGCGCGGCAGCGGCCGCCGCGGATGACCTGCGCTTCTTGGCCGCCCCGCCGACCGCTTCGCCCGCACCAGCAGCTGCAGCAGCGGCGCCAGACCCTGCTGCTCCATCCTCACCCACCGTCATCAGTGCCGGCAGCGGCCGCTTCGTAGCTGCCGCCGGCCGGCGGCCCTCAGCCTTGATCCCAGCACCAGCGGCGGCGCGCCGCGTAGAGCTTGGCGCTGCCGCAGCGCGAGCAGCGGACGCGGCTGGCGCCCGCCGCTTACCAGCCGTCGCCTGCTTCGCTGCCCTGCCGCCGCGGCCACCACCACCATCATCATCGCTGTCGCTGCTGATGATGCTGAGCCCGTCATCACGGTCATCCTCAGGCCCGGAGTCGCTGCCGCCACTCGCAGCGCCGCGGCGGCGAGGTCCCTTCCTGATCCCCGCCGCCCGCCCTGCCGCGCCGCCCTTGCCGGTGCCGCCGCTCGGCGCCCAGTCGCTGTCGCTGCCGCCATCCTCGTCACCACTACTGCCGCTGCCGCTGTCGCTCTCGCCCTCACTGCTGGCGCCCTCGTCACTGCTGCTGCCGCTGCCGCTGCTGCTCCTACCGCCACCAGACCCAACGCCGTCATCTCCACCACCCTCCTCCCAGTCTTGCACCAGCCGCTCACCCTCACTGTCGTCACCGCCGGTCCGCACCCCGTCCTTCTTGTCCGCACCCTCGCCAGCAGCTGACGCGGCGCGACCGCGACCCATGCCGCCGCCGGTCGCCTTGCCGCCGCCGCCGCCAGCGCCGCCGCGTCCCTTAGCGGCTATTACTTCAGGAACAGCGGCACGCCCCGATGCAAGGCCAGACGTCGCCGCTGGCTGCACGAGCGCCGCCAGCGGCCGCAGGGGCTTCAGCAGCTGCAGCTGAGGGCGGGCCTGTTGTCGCCCGCTGTCTGCTGCCGGACGTGTGGCCGCCTTCCGCGCCGCGGCCTGCGCCGCCTGCGGCGGCCCCGCCAGCGTGCCGGTCGCGTGGGTCAGCGGCGGCGGCACAGGCACCGGGTTTGCGCCGCCGCCGCCGCCAGCCGCCAGCTGCTGTTGCTGCGGCTGCTGGGTCAGACCGAATTGGATGCGCGGCAGGGCGGTCAGCAGCGACTGCGCGGGAGTGCTCCTGGGGCCGCCCGGCTGCTGGGGCGCTGCTGTTGGCGCAGCGGGCGGCGCCAGCGGTGGCAGTCCCGGGCGCGCTGAATCACCGCCGCGGATTTCGCCTACCGCGAATTGGAGTCGTTCGTGACTTGGTGAATGTCCTGCCCGCGCGCGCGGCAGCAGCATTTTCGCAGCCGCTGCTTCCGGCTGCGGCTCCCCGCCGGCGCTCAGGCGCACTGCTCCTGCTCGCCCTGCCGTGTCAGAAGCAGGAGCTGAAAGGAAGCGAAGAATTCCGTCGCTGCTCCGGCGTGCGGCGGGCTCCAGCAACTTGGGCGCGGCTTTCCCGCCGTTATCGCGCGACAGTTTGGGCGCCGCGGGTGCTGCCGCTGGGGCAACAACTGACGCATGCTTGGCGCTTTGTTGCGCATTGGTGGCGCTGACCGTCGAGGGCGCCTTGACGGAAAACAATGAGCTGCGCGGCAGCAAGCTGCCCGCGCCGCCGGCGTCTCCACGGTCTTCCATTTGTGTGTTGCGGGTGAAGTATAGGCCTGAGAGTTCTGACGACGAGCCCAACGCCTCGAATTCGCAAATAAGTAGCGCCGTCCGTCGAGGGCGTTGGGGCGTGCAGACGGATCGGGCGGCAATGAATGGGGCTCGACTTGCGCGACGGACAGCCGCTGGAAGCAGGCGCCTGGCGGCCGCCACCGCCCCAAGCAACCCAGCGCCCGGGTGTTCACTGTCCAGCGGCGCGCGATCGGCAGTCCGGCACGACTGCTGGCGACTGCGGCGCCTGTTTGGTGGTGGCGGCGGCGTGTGGCGGTGTGATGCCTTGTGCCCAGCCGCCCGTTGGTCCGCCGCCGGGCGGCGGCCCAGCACCCGGCGGCGGTGTGCTGCCTGGTGCTCAACCCCACCCCTGCCCAGCCCGGGTAGGTAGGCACCCGACCCTAGCCAGTCACCAATCTCACATGATCGCGGCATTGCAGCTCGGCGAGGAAGTATTAGAGCCCGTGGCCCCAGCGGCGCTCCGTTCTGCCTTCGGGCCTTAACGCTGCCTCCTCAAGTTCCTTAGCGCATGCAGGGCGCAGTCAGCCCCATCAACTATTCTCCGTAAGTTCAATGCGTGATCGAAATCGATTGGCGTTTTACAACTCGATTGGCCTCCTTGCCAGCGTGTCCATATTCAGCAACGCCTCCATGCCACCCTGCTGCACAGCGTCCATCCTGTGGGGACGCGTACGTAACTCCTGCACTCTTGCAGTAACACCTCGAGGACTCCCCAGGTTCTCTCCGCTGCACACACAACTACACGCACACACGTATGCCCACCCAGGGCATTCGGGCCCCGTACCACAGCCGACAGACTGCTACTGGCAAGCAGCCGGTGACACGCACGCAGCTTCTGCCCCGACCCACATGCCGAGCTTGCCTGGCACATGACGCTGCCTAACCGCTTCCACAAGCAACCTCCGGGCCCTCCACGTGCACCGTCCGCTACATGCCACATTTGCTGCATGCACGCGTCAAATCCGTAACATGTCTATTCTAAGCTGTCGTCTCTAAAGCACACTCGGCCTGGTTGCGTTGCGCAACCCTACCTCGTCGCGCTTGCCGGTCAAACACGCACTGCGTTAGCCCGCCTCCACGAGTGAAGACGGCTAGCAGAAAGGACCCATCATGGTCCTTGCGCCGAGTCAAAAGTCATCCAAATGCCCGTCAGATGGCTATCGCCGGCGTGTGTCCCCTCCAGATAGCATGGACCCAAATGCGTCTATCCCCTAAATTCCGGCGCCAAGCTCGAGTCCGACACAGTAACTTCGAGCAACGCTGCCGCTGCTCGCAGCGACCACGTGTGGAGTCTCCATGACGCACCCCAGCGGTCGTACCTCCGCGGCCCCGGTGCCGCTGCTCCGGCTGCTGCTGCCGGCTACATGGCTGCTCACGTCCGTAAGCGCCAGTGCAATGCAGCTCCAGCCGCGCGATGGGCCCGAGGTCCGCCCGCCTGGCCCAGCTCTTTGCCCTCTGCTGCCTGGCCGCCTTTTTCGCGCAATGAGCCAGCCCAGCCCAGCGCCGCCGCCTCCGCTCAACCACAGGGCCGCTTACACCATGTAGCGGTCCTTGGCCTTGCCAGAGTTGATCTTCTCCTCCTGTAGTGGGACGAGTGCACCCGACACAACTGGTTCGAACACGTCCAACCTGGAGGACCTGGCTATGTGACCAACAGTTGCGCTCCGCAACCAGATGCCGCACCGCTCTGCCAGCCATGCGCGTGTACCCTCGCCGCCCCTGCATGTTTCTTTGTAAATGCAGTCCACCCCCATCTCCATGAGGCGCCTCCGCACACCAGCTCTCAAGCGATCGCAATCGGTGTGTTGAGGCAAAGCTGCACCCGACCCAGCCCTGGAGTCCGCCCCATACGCCAAACCCGGCCCGGGTCACTTACGAAGACGGAGTAGCCGATCTTAACAGACTCGGGAATGTCCAGGTACTGCTTCAGCTGCTTGCCGATCATGGTCTGTACGGAGGGGGTGGGTGTGCATAGCCCGCGGCACTCACCCCTCAACGCCGGCGCGCGGTGGAGCTCGTCCCCTCCCCTTCCCCCATCCCCAAAGCCACAACCCTGCATCCTTTAGCCCCCCGCTGCCGAGCATGTCGTCATGACAACTCTCTCGTCCGACGCCTGCCCTCCGTCCATCGCCCGCCAAGCGGCGGCCCCCCGCGTCTGCGAGGTGCACGCACCTGGGCAGCCTCGTTCGAGGACGTGCGCGACCAGAGCTCAATGCGGTCACCGCGCGCGCGGATGACCACGGCAATGCCGTTCACCTCATCGCCATCGGTGAACTGCTCGCCGATGCAGGCCAGCACCTGCGCGCCCAGGTGGAGATGGCCGCCGTCAGCGATTGCTTCCATGGCTACCCGCGATCTTTGTTTTGAAGGCGTCCAGGTATGCATACCTGATGCATACATGCCCCAAACGCACCGTATTGAGCCACCAGGCGTCCAGCGTCTTCTTGCTGTCTCCCTTGTTGGGCACCGGCGCGGTCCAGCTGCCGCCCTTCAGGTTCTTGCCGTCCTCCCACTTGGGCTCTATCCCCTCCTTGAAGAGATAGTAGGTCGCGCCCACGTTCACTTGGCTGGGGGTGCGAATGTTGTTGTACAGGCTGCGGGGGCAAATGGAAGCGGGCTGGTGCTTAGTCCGAGGCTCCCCCAGCACCCTGGGACTGCACCGACGTCACTGAGCGGCTACCCACCACCAGAAGTCCTCCACGGTGTCGAACGTGTACACCGATCTGAGCGACTGCCCATACTGCTTCTGTGTCTGCTTCTGGTTGGGGTTGTCGAACCACAGGGTCCAACGGTTCTCTAGAGGGTGCTTCTTGCTGAAGTCAGGCTCCACAGAGTCAATCTCGCCCTCCTCGCGACCGTCAGCCATCTTTTGCGGCGTTGTCGGCGGCCCCCGAGTAATTAAGCTGGTCAAGTGCAATTCAAGGGGGTATGTGCCGGCTACCTATCTAGTAATAATGTGCGGCTGCGGGCAGGAAATTCGGCTGCCAGGCGGAGCGTCGGAGCGAGCGGGCCCATGCAGCTTTGCAAGTCGGGGCAGTCGCGGCCTGCGACAGAAATCACGAGCTATTGCTCAGTTGATTATTCTTGACCCAAATGTCCTCAAATGTCCTGTGAGGCGGAAGACTTCCCGTCGGCGCCCTACACGGGTGTGCCGCAGGACCCCGTGTCAGCCCCCCCCCCCCCCCCGCCCCCGCCCCCAACGCCGTCTTCTCCCGAACGTGCTCTTGAAGTTGAAACCCAAGGTTTACACCACGCCGCGCGCGGCATCAGTACATTCGCTCCTGCAGATCACTATCTTCGCAGGCCCCCGGACGCGGCGTCCTTATCACCGCCGCCGCGTGTGCGACCGCAAAGCCCATCACAATCACACGGGTTACGCTGCCCGGCGCACCCCTGACCCGTAAATCCGACCTCGACACTGCGCCAGACTAGCCCTAACGGAGGTCATGCCCCACATGCGCATCATCCTGCCATTGTCCGTATGAAAACAGCGCGTACGGCTGCACCACCCACCAAGCCCCTTGCATACTAGCCAACCCGCCCGTTCGTTAACCGCTGCGACTCGCATACCCTCACACCCGCACTAGCAGGACCTAGTTCCCCTGACATATTAACTCTATTGGCTCCAGCTCCCTTCCATGCCGAGCACGTCAAGTCCTAGCCACTATCAAGCCTGTTCTGCTGGTCTTACGCACGCTATAGTTGCATTGCTTTCGCGGAGCGCTCAACCCACGAACAACGTCAAGACAGGGACGGAAGTCCCTGTATCAAATCGCACGTGCAAGTTACCACGGGTTGTGGTGCCCGCCATGATACGCGTCCATGTGGGGGTCGTTGTGCGGGTTGTGATGATGCGGCTCGTGCTGCTGCTGCTGCTGCTGCTGTTGTTGCCCCTGGTTGTGTTGCGGGTTGGGGTGGTGCTGCTGGTGCCCCTGACCCTGCTGATACTGCTGTTGCTGCTGCTGGTACGGCTGGTGCCCCTGGCCGTGCTGCCCTTGCCCCTGGCCCTGCCCCTGGCCGTGCCCCTGCTGCTGGTGCGTGTCCATGCCGTGCATCGCCGCAGGTACGTGGCCGTGCTGGCCGCCGGCGCCGCCACCCTGCTGCACGTGCGGCTGCTGCTGCCAGTGGTCCCCGCCGGCGCCACCGTGACCGGCACCGTGACCGCCGCCGTGGCCGCCGCCGTGCTGCGGCTGCTGCTGGTGGCCGCCATGGCCGCCGTGCTGCTGCTCCTGGTACTGGTAGCGGTTGCCGTGCGGGTCCTGGTGCGGGTAGGCGTTGCCGCCGCCGTGGTGGTTGGGGTCGTGGTGGGCGCCCCCGTGCGGCTGCGCATGCGGATCGTGGTGCTGCTGGGCGTGGGGGTCGTGGTGAGCGCCGTGGTCGCCGCCGGCACCGTGCTCGCCTTCATGGAAGCCCTCGTCCGCGTTCCAGTCGCCGTGGCTGTCGCGCAGCCAGTACTGGTCCTGGGGGTGGGCAAGAGCGGGAGGAGAAGCGCGTCAGCAACATACTCCTGGGGGCGTTTGGTGCATTGTCACAAGCCATATCCATAGCCATGCTGAGCACCCTGTCCCATGTCCCGAACCATGTGTACGCCGGTGCCATGCCGACACACCCGCCGCCAATGACCTCCACCCGCCGCTCCGCAACGCAACCCCACACTGCATCACGCCGAAAACACACACACACCATGGGGTCGTAGCTGTCGTAGTGGCCGTGGTAGTGGTCGTAGTTGTGGTTGCCGTTGTAGTGGTCGTCCGCGTGCGCGTGGTCGTCGTGGAAGTCGGCATGGTAGATGTCGTGGTGGTGCACGCCCGTCGGTGTCGGTGCCGAGTGCTCGCCGCTGCCGCT
This sequence comes from Chlamydomonas incerta, assembly GCA_016834605.1. Classification (NCBI taxonomy): domain Eukaryota; kingdom Viridiplantae; phylum Chlorophyta; class Chlorophyceae; order Chlamydomonadales; family Chlamydomonadaceae; genus Chlamydomonas; species Chlamydomonas incerta. Next base: position 1,045,061 of record JAEHOC010000012.1, read on the forward strand.
GCCCGCGCCCGCGTCGCCCCCAGTCGCGCCCGCGCCCGCTCCGCCGCCTGGCTGCCCGGCGCCGGTGGCGGGGTCCAGCCCCACCTTGCCCTGCGTCATGTGCACCACCGACTCGCGGATCCGTGACGCCTGCGTCAGCGGCAGGTCGCTGCCGGGCACGGTGTCGGGCGTGGGCACGGGCACGGGCGAGGGCGGCGGCACCACCGGCAGCGGGTCGAAGTGGTGCGCCTGCGGCGGCGCGCGTCGGGGTGCGATGGGGTTTAGCATATTAAAGGTCCACGCATGGTCCACGATTCCACATGCGAAGCCCGTCAAAGCTGCCAAGCTCGCCGCCGGCACCCGACACGCCCAGCCCACGCACCTGGTGGGCGGGAACCTCCACACCGATGTGGCCAAAGTCCGTTTCGGGTCGGATCTTGGGCTCTGCCTCGGGAACAGGCGCCTCAGTGAAGGCCTGCGGAAGCAATGCAGCACCGGTCCGTCAGGCAAACGGCACAACCACGGGCCAGCGAGCTACCGGCAGTGGCACGTGTGGTGCCGCGGCCACCCCATGCCTGCTTTGACTGCGAGCCTGCTACCCATATGCGCCGACTTGCCTTGCCGGTTTCGTTCCGGACCTTGGCGATCTCGTCAATGCACCTGCAAGGCCGCGGTGCAGCGTGTCAGCTACATCAAGTTCGTGCAACAACTACCGTAATTGTCGTGGGAGCAGCCTAACCAGCCCCGAAGCATGTCCCCTACGCAAAAGCACGGCCTATGGCACACTAGCCCGCGCGCCTACTCTCAAAACGGCGTCTTGCCTCAGCACTGCGCCTGCATACGCCCCAACCTCCCCACCCACTCACTTCTTGTACTGGCTGTGCAGGTCCTTCTCGTACTGCACCCAGGTGTTGGCCAGCTTGTGCCAGTCCTCCTCGCGGACCGTGTGCATGTGCTCCATCTGGGTCGTCTTCTTCTCCAGCGCGTCTATCACGCCGTCCGTGCGAATCAGCCTGTGCCCGGGGTGTGGTAGCAACAGGCGTCCGTCACGCGTGGTCGGGGTGTGGCAGCAAGGGATGTCCGTCACCCGCCATCAGGGCACACGGAGCCAGGCCCCGATCACCACACTGTATGCAACACTGGCTTGCCGACGATGCGCCAAGGCGGTACCGATGCGGGTGCGGGCGGGAGGCTCAGCTCTTGGCAAATAGTGCTGTCACGGCGCGGCCCCAATCACGCGTTCATAGGACCGCTTATCACTCACTCTCGCCGCAGGTCCTCCACCATCTTGGAGAGCTCCGCCTCGCGGCCGCCACGGTGCTGATCCAGCACATTCCTCTGCGTGCAGGGAGTGACGACAGGACCCGAACCCGTATGATAGACCGTGCAACAGGCATGCGTGCCAGCACAACCCCAGTGCGGCTCACAGGGCGGTAATGGACGACTTGTAACACCTCCAAGCTGCGCGCAGGAGTCCCCCCTTTGTTGGCGCCGCCCTTCTGTCCTGCGCGCGCAACGCCCTCCCACCTCGTTGATGTGCTGCTGCAGCGATTGCTCCTTGTTTACTAATTCCGCCTCCTTCCGCTGCAGCTGGCTAGTAACCTCCGTGAGCCGGCGCTGGGTGTGCCCATGCGTGGCCTCCAAGTGCTCGTACTCCGCATTGCGGGAGGCGAACTTGCCCTGTAGGTTCCGGGGGCGGGGGTCCCTTTAGCCGGCGTGCCGGCGTGTGCCGTGTTGTGCGATTGGCTCCTAGGTCCTAGCCGACGCTGGTTCCATCAACATGTCTGCATGCCACTGGAGATGCGCCACTCTGGCGGCCAGCGCAAGCCACGCGCAGGTCCTGACCTGCCGCCACGCTCGCCCGGCGCCCCCTGTGTGTCTCACGCCACCGAACCCGACAGCCCGTGAACCCGTGCGCACCTTCAGCCCGTGAAACTCAGACCGCAGGCTCTCGAGCTCCTTTGAGATGTCATCTCGCGCACGAAGAGCGCTGGACGCGCTCGTGCGGCTGTGCAGCGCGAATCCTAGCGCTGCCAGCGCGAGGAGCGCCGCGACTCCGGCAAATGCAAGGGTCGGGTTGAGACCCGACTTTCGTCTCCTGCACAGATCACGCGTGTTCGCGAGGGCGGTGAAGTCCGCGCGAAGAAGATCGCGAAGCGACACATGGCAAACTTGTTTTTATCAACGCACGCGCACGCACCCGTAAGAACCCCCATACGAGCCTCCGCTCGTGTAAGGCAACATACTGGGCAGCAACGAGTACTATGCTACGTCTTCTTTTGCCGCAGTAGCAACGCCAAAGTCAGCTATCGCGGCATTTCAATGCACACACAAGATTGTGATAGGTAATAAATCGCGCGCCAAGAATGTTGGACCTGTCAAGTAACATTCGCGAATAGCATGGCCGGATGAGCGCCCATCACGCGAATTGATGGCGAGTGATGGCGAGGCACGCGAACAGCATCACCAAGGCCAAATTGCCATTGAACACCAGCAACAATACGGAAATATATCACCTTCGCTGGCTACTGGGACCTAGAGCGACGCTCGCAAATCGGAAGGCGCGCTCCACCGAACACGATTATATCTACTGCGCGTGTACAACCGAGATTTTTGAGCAGTGTCACGCGCAAGGGGCTGATTCAGGTTCGCGGGGAGTCCGCGGGGCCCGACTACCGTTGACACGGTGTCACCCAGGAGTCGCACACCGCACCAGCCCCCAAGCGGCACCAGTCGAGCAATAGTGTTCACTGCGGTAGACCAAGGAGCTGGTGGAGTCCAATGGCCGGAGTAGACCCCTACGTCGCGCGGTGAGTGTCACGCACTGGCGTGCCTACGCGTACCTTCTCCGCAGCACAGTCCCGATGGAGATTTGTGCCCCGGCCCGTCATTAGACCCAGTTCTTCCCGGCGCGGCCCCTGGTTCCGAGTGGAAGCGACACACTAAGCGATGGCGCTGGACTACCTGCTTCGGATGAACTTGTGGAATGGCTAAGCGCGACTGGGGCCTGCGAGGAGCCCTGATGCGCTGATAGACACACCAACCCGGCGGGTGGCCCCGATTCTCGCAGGTTGTGGTTTGAGAGCGTGGACGCTGACCACTCGGGCCTTCTCGATGCAAAAGAGCTACGGCAAGCGCTTGACATTGGCGGGCTCGGCTACAGCTTACAGCAGGCACACCAATTTGTACGGTGAGTGCGTGGGGGCGCACACCTCGCCACGGCATTGCACGGCTCGCTCGTGGTGCTGCCCGTGGGGCCATGCCCGGTCATACCACCACGCGGCCCCCGCGCACTGCGCGATGCGTTGAAGTCTTCACTGAAAGCGCCTAACACCCCATGGCCACCGCATGGGCGCTGCTTCCAGGGCGTTTGACTCCAAGGGGAATCACAAGCTCAACGTGAACGAGTTCGTGGAGCTGCACCGATTCCTGTCGGCAGTGACGGACGCGTTCACGGCGGTGGCCAAGGGCAGCAAGACCATTACTGCAGCGGACGCGCCGCAGGCGCTGGCGCGGTTAGGTAGGTCTCGCCATTTCGGGGGCGCTATCGGCAGTAATCCGCCAGTGCAGGGAGCAGCCTGGCGGCCCGGGATAGCTCCGTCTCGTCTGTCTCCGCAGCTTGCTTCTCGTCGCTCCAGTCCCCTGCTGCTGCCAGCTTGGCAAACAACCGTTTTCCGCGCCGCCGCCCCTGCTGCAGGCTACACCCTGGACCCCCACGCGCTCCAAGCGGTGCTGCTGCGCCATGACACGGACGTGACCGGCACCTTTGCGCGGGAAGACTTCCTGCGCGTCTCGCTGTTCCTGCACACGGCGAAACGCGGCTTCGCGGCCTTCGACGCACAGCGCACCGGCAAGATTGAGCTCAGTTTCAACCAGATGGTTTACTGCGCCTCTTACCTTGCATGATGGGGTGGCCCAGCGGCGCGCTGAGGGTGATAGTGGCGGTGGCGGCGGCGCCAGCGGCACGAGGAGCCACTACAAAATTCTAATGCTGATCTGGCTCACGAATGGAGGTTGAGGGGTGTGTTCGGAGGTCAGCGAGCGCACCAGCGGCCAGTGGCGCTGGATCGGCTATGACACCGACGCGCCTGGCTCCGGTGCACGCTTCTGCGGTGCGTGCTACAAGCGGCCAAGAAGGCGCGCACGGCGGTGGCCACGGACGCCACAAACACTGAGGCGGAGGCGGACGTGGAGGCGGTGCAGGCGCCGGCGGCGCACACCGAGGCGGACGGCGAGATGAGCGTGTTAGGAGTTACAGTGGAGCGGTGCGGCAATTACTATCCCAAACATCCGCGGTAGAGTTGCGATTTGTTGTTGAGGTTGCTGGGCGGCGCAGGGCGCTCGTGTACGTGTAGAGGCCATGTAGACTCTAAGAGGAAGATTTCAATGCAGCTGGATGGTTGTATTCCTGGAGAAGTCATTTTTGAGCGTTTTTGTGCACCGGGGTCTCTTGCAACATGCCGTAACGGCGGCAAAAAGACAGGGATAGACGAGACACGACCCCGCGGCACTAAATTGGAAGACACCATGCATAAGTCGACCACACATGCTAGGGCTGCTGTATTTGCATGCGGCGATGACACGTCGGTCTCACGAGTTGTGCACAGCCACGTCTTGTATATAGTTGTCTGCCTTGGGATACAACAGAGTTAGGGCCGCAGGGATCCAAGCCATGTACATCGTGCATGTGTGTGCCGTGCGTGGTTACGATGTGGTACGGGCAGGCGGCCAATCCTGCATGCGTCACGCGGACTACGTACGGGAGGGGAGCGCGTACAGGGCGAGGGCAGTGCGCCATTATCCCGGCACACATTCAGAGGGTGCGCACGCGCTGTGGCGCTGGAGTCACTGTTCCGGTGATTTTCCGTATCCTGTGTAATGCGGGATGCGGGCTGTCACCCTGTGACCTGTTGGCCACTGATAATGACAGCCAGGGCAACACGCGGACACCGCCAGGAACACTGCTTCGCTGCCGTGCCGTACGGCCGCTTGAGGAACTCAAATTGAGAGAGGTTCGCCGTGCCGATGGCCCTGCCAGCCGGAGAGTCTACAGGGCCGGAACAAGGGTCGCGGTGCCCTGGCTCGCTCTTCTGGTCGTGCATTCAGGGCGCGGTGGGGGCGAGGAGCACAGCGGTGGGGCCGTGGGGGTCGGCTGCCGGCGCCTTCCACGGCGAATGGACCGCATTGGACACGCGGGTGCCAGCTCCCCGCATTTACAACGCCTAGTACATTCCTCCTTCACAGCGATTTACGATTTACTCGTTCCTAAGCAACGCCTTTTCGCTTAAACGTTCTTCAGACACTCTCGCCACCGGGACTGAGCCGATTCTGATATATCGCCTTGCGCGGCGTCCGGATTATTGGTTAGGCTATAGCAAGCTAATCAGCACCAAGGAGCGGCCAGCCATGGCCAACATCCAACAAGTGAGCGTCGGGCAGGTGGCCAGACCTTCAGAGCGGTGCCAGTCTTGAAAGACCCTCTTGTCGCCGGGACCCTGGTGGTTCCTTGTCCATATGAAGCTTAAGGAAGATTACAAAACGGGGCGTGGATGTTTGAGTGGTTGGCGAGGCCAGCCCGTGGCATTGACTGGGTGTTTCCGCGACTGGCACGACTCACTGGACGCCCCTCTCTGTGTGCTGCTGTCATCCACGCTCAGTGGTTTGCTAGCATTGACGTAGACAGGAGTGGGGAGCTGGACGTCAAGGAGCTGCAGCGGGCCCTTTCAATGGGCAACCTGCACTTCGGCATCTCAGACGTGGACCAAATGATTAGGTGGGTAATTGAAAGACCCTCAGCTTTCGCGGGTTGGCGGCCGGCGCGCTAAACACGTCCATCTGTCTCTCGCCCTCGCAGAGCTTTCGACACGCGCGGGCGCAGGCGGTTAAGCTTTCCCGAGTTCCAGCGTTTGCACGAGTTCCTAGTGAACATCCAGAACAGCTTCGCGTACTTTGATGCGGATCGCAGCCGGACGCTCCAAACCAACGAGGTGCAACAAGCCCTGAACCACGCAGGTGAGAGTGCCCGTTGGCAACGCTTGCGCATTCCCCGCTGGCGGTGCGGGCTCCAGGGGACGTGCCATCGCGGAGAGTAGAATTGCTGAGGGGTCTGCCGGGTGGCTCTGGGGTGTTCATGATGGGCTGAGGGCGCCAAGTCAGGGTGAGCTGCCGCCGGGTTGCCTGTCAGTGGTCTGCAATTCCCTTCTCACCCCGGCGCAGCGCCGCCACTCCTTCCCCTTGGCACTGTGCCCTTGTTGCTGAGAGGGTTGTGCAAACCAGGATGCCAGTTATGGCCACGGCGCAGTAACCGTGCGGGGTCCGTGCGGGGCGTTGGCGACTCCTGACCCTGGGCGGCCGCCGCACCGGTTGCTGCGCTCGACCGGCCGCCCCGCGCTGCGGCAGCCCTGTTCCCCACGCCCAACGCGCTTTGTGTACCTGCTTCACACGCTGCATGCCTTGCACTGCCCTCCCTCGGGCCGCACGCAAAGCTGGGGTTGCACGCAAAGCTGCACCACGCCGGCTGCACGCCTGATCATTATGTTGCTCTCCTCACCTCTGGCCCGCTGCTGCCGCCGCCGCCGCCTCTGCCGCCGCCGCCGCCCGCCAGGCTTCCGGCTGGACCCGCCGGTGCTGGCGGCCATGATGTCGCGGCACGACCCCGACAACTCGGGCACGCTGTCGCTGGACGAGTACATCCGCATGTGCCTGTTCCTGCAGTCCTGCGTGCGCACCTTCACCGCATTCGACCAGCAGCGGACAGGTGGGCGGGCGGGGAGGAAAAGGGGGCGGGGGCGGGCGCTGGGTGGGCGCGCGGGCGCGGGCTTGATCGGAGGCCGACGGTTGCACCACAGTCCGGCGGTGTGCACCACATGGGCGCAATGCGTTTCGCGTCCGCAGTCGCCATCACAGCGCGGCGAGCGGTGGGCGGGCACACAGAAACGTGTTCGGCGCGACACGAGCGCGTGCTCACGGACTGTGTCGACCCTGTTGCTTGCGCAGGCAAGATCACCCTGGACTTCAACCAGTGGGTCTACGCCGCGTCCCACGTCGCCTAACCGGCTGGCAGCCTGGGCTGCGCGAAAAGAGGAGCACGCCCGTACTCGTGGATAGCGGCCGGCGGGAGCAGGAGGAGGACGGGCGGGGCGGCTGCCGCATAGAGAGCATGAGGAGCTGTTGGGATCGCACGGCTGGCCAACCGCTTATCCGTGCGTTCTCGTTTATGAGAGGTGTTAGCAGAGTGTGACATCAGGCATCGACGCATTGAGCCGTCCGTGCGGGGTTTGGTGACGTGGTGTTGGCTCGGCGTCCGGAGCTGGCCGGCGCAGCGTGCGGGGCCTCGGTCCTGTCCGCCGTGCGTTGCCACCTGGGTGCACTCTTTGTTTTGTGGGCGTGGTTGTCTTCTTTGATTGAGGCTGGGCGCTCAGTGCGCGGTCCAGCACTTGCACCGTCGTGTGCGGCAGGCTGCCATCGTACACTATCTGCATGTTCATGTTCAATCGCTTGCGTCCGACATGAATGGTTAGCCCTCAGCGCATGATGTTTTAAGGCACAAGATGTTTAAGTTGACAGCGCTAGGTACCGGTATACTGGTGCCAGGGGTTCCGCTGGTGGCGGCGGCTGGGTCTGCTGCGTTCAGCTGCGTGATACAACGCGGAGTTGAGGAGTTTGAACACAGCGGCGGGGGATTTAAGTCGTAATGCGGATGGCCGGAGGTCAAACTATGGGGAGCTCCTTCGCAGAGAACACCGCTGCGGCCGCGTTGCCGCAGCATGTAAGGAGCTGCTGCAAGTGGTGCACCGAGCTGCAACGCTGTTTCCGTGTCAGTGGCCAGGTACAGCCATGGGGACACCTTGGGGCTTGGGGCGCCCCTGATGCATGTCCGTGGTTGCAACGCAAGCTGCGCGCCGTAGCGCATGGAACGTGTCCACTGTCCAGGGGTTGCAATCCCGTAGAATCTGGAGAGTCGCTCAACCTGCCCCGCAGCAACATCATCATCAGTTCGCCACAACCGTCGCTACTTCATATCTGCATTCCGTCGCGCACTTCGGTAGCACTCTGTGCTGAGCGCCGCACCTCACCGGCACTTACCACTTCGTTTTTATGAAGGGGCCGCAGCTGCCTATAATACACCAGCGCAGCCCGCAGCCCCGCCACAACCTTGCACGCGGCAGCCACGCACCACCACAGCACCAGACTCTTGCTGCGGCTCCGTGTGATTCTAGCTGGCACCAATACGGCGAGCGAGTATGGCTCAAGCTGGCACCTATACGGCGCTCACTCGTCTGGCTGCACAAACAGCGCCGCCTGCAGTTGGGGAAAACGCGATAGCACCGGTAACCGTCGGGGACGTCACAGTTACCGACCAGGGCCAGCGCAGATGCACAGCATGGATGCACGGTGCAGGCAAGTCGTCGGACCCCCCAGGGCCGTTCATGCAACCACGAAGACACGCTCCTTGCCCGGCCGGGGCCTCCTTCTCATCTTCCCCTCCACCCCGCAGCCCCTCTGTGTGCCTCAGCCCAGCGCCCCGCTGCATTGCCCCAGGCCCCCAGGCCACGCACCTGCGGCACCAGACCCAGCTCCGCCAGGCTGGCGGGGCCGTGCGCCGCGCGCACGAACACGCGGCGCGGGTAGTTGGACACCAGGTGGTAGCGGCTGTAGCTGGTGGCGTCCAGGCTGTCCACGTAGTCGAACACGGCCTGGCAGGAGTGTTGCGCAGGAGAGGGTTGTGTATACCATCCCTGATGCTAATCCAAACTAAACCAAACCAAACCAGTGCGTGTGCGTCGGTGCTTAGGTATACGAGCGCGGAGGAGAGCGGCACCTAGTGGGGTGGGATTGTGCCGGGTGGCCGCAGCGCTGCGCTCCCCTGACAACGCACCTGAAGCGTGGCGCCCGCCGGGAAGAGCCGCGAGGTGTTGGTGCCGTCGGGCAGGCGCAGCCGGATGGCGGTGCTGCCCTCGGCGCCCGCGGCCGGCTCCGGCAGCAGCGCCGCGCGTGCGTCGGCGCGCCGCCGCTCGATCGCCGCTGCCGCCTCCGCCACGCGCCGCTCCTCCGCCTCCGCCGCCTCCCTGCAAGGCCGCACTCGCACTTCAGCATGCTGGCCCCACGCTAGCCGCGCCAGCCCACATGAGTTTCGCGTTGGCCCCTCCATTGCACAGACCACAGCACGTCCAGGGCAGCAGGGTGCCCCCACACCTGCACTCCGCCGCGCCCCTCCGCACCTGGCGGCTCGCTCCTCCGCCATCCGCTTGCGCTCCTCCTCTTCCTGCGTGCCACGCAGCACACGATGACACGTGACGTGGATCCAACACTTGAGAGCAGGCCCCGCCCACGGCGCACCCAGGCCGTTTGCCCGGCCCCCGGAGCCGCTGCCCAGCCCGCCCGGTCGGCGCGCACCTGCCGCTTGCGCTCCTCCGCTCGCTCCGCCTCTCGCGCCCGGTCTGCTGCCAGGCTGGCCTCATACTCCGCGTCCTGCTCCTCTACCAACCGCCGAGCGTGCTCCTGCAGGGCGTGGCGTAGTTTCGAGGGTAGTAATGGCATTGACCACCTTTGGGTGTTGTGGGCGCACGCTTGCTTTGTTTTGGTCGCCGGCATCAACTTGACCAGCCCTACCGCACACCATTAGCAGCCGCCACCCCAGCCCTCGCGTTGAGGCTCCGGCCCCCCACCGTCATATGTCCGCACGTCCTCGACCCACCCGCTCCTCCATCTCGGCGCGCGCCGCCGCCAGCATTGCGCCGTGGTCCATCACCGCGGTGCGCAGCAGCACCAGCAGCGCCGCGGGGTCGCCCGCGATGTCCTGCCCCGAGGCCGACGCCACCAGCGCCGGCCGGCTGTCGTGCGGCGAGAGGCTGAGCAGCGCTATGAAGGGGAAGCGCGTGCAGCCCATCTGCGCCTGCTGGGACAGCTGCGCGGAATGGAGAGGTCGCGGGCGGGAGAACGGAGGCGCCGTGAAAGTGGGCGGCAGCACAGGGCACCTACAGCAGCCCCCACGACACCGGCGAGCAGCCGATTGCTACGGTACACACGCACGGCGCACGCGCCGAGGCAACGTGTGTGTGTGTGTGTGTGTGTGTGTGTGTGTGTGTGTGTGTGTGTGTGTGTGTGTGTGTGTGTGTGTGTGTGTGTGTGTGTGTGTATGTGTGTGTGTGTGTGTGTTTCCGCCCCCCCCCCCACCCCGCCTGCTCACAATGAAGGCGTCGCTGTAGCTGACGTCGCCGCCCCAGGACACGAAGTTGGCGTTGATGTAGTCGACCACGTCCGGGCTGGTCAGCACCTGCCGGCAGAACTTGTCCGTGTCCTGGCGGGTTCCAGGCAGAGGGGTGGGGGCGGAGGCGGGGTGGGGGCGGGGGTGCGGGCGGCGCGGACGGGTGCTGACACGGCGGTCGCGCGGTCCGAGGGGCTGCCGCAGAGGCTCGCTCGCGGACGCGGCCACATCCCAAGCCCCTACGCCGCCGAGGCCACGAACCCGGACACCTCTCCCAGCGGCCGCGCTGCGCCACAGTATCCACTGGTGGCCAGGTCGCAGCCCCCGCCCACCCAGCCTGTACCTCGCAGCCCGCAGCCCGCAGCCCGCAGCCCGCAGCCCGCACCCACCCAAGCCTGCACGCACCTCGTGCTCCGGCGAGTGCAGGTACACGAACAGGAAGCGGAACTCCCGCCGCGCCTGCTGGCTGGCCACGCGCCACCCCGACTCCTGCCAGCGCGGGTGGCGGTCGCCGTACGCGGACTTGAACTCCGCCACGAACGCCGCCGCCTGCTCGCCCGGGTCCAGCTCCGCGCCGCCGGTCGCCGCCGTCGCGATGGCGGAGACGGCGCCGCGCGCGGCGCGCATCACGGGCGCGGGCAGCACGCGGTCGCCCACGACGGCGGCGGCGTGCAGGCCGTTGACCACCGTGAAGCGCATGATGCGGAAGCCCAGCCCCAGCGCCATGAGCGGCACGCGCAGCACGAAGCCCAGCAGGCCCAAGGGCGCCGCCAGCGCCGCGGGAGGCCCCCCGGCGGCTGCGCCGCCGCCGGCTGCGCCGGCCGCGCCGGGCGCCTGCGCGCGCAGCGCGGGCGCGCGCGGCCGCGGCGGCAGCGGCGCGCCGAAGGCTGCAGAGCCGGGCCGCGGCTGCGCGGGCGGGGGTGCGTGGAACTGCTGCTGTGTGTGGTGCGCGTAGGCGTCGCCCATGTCCGAGTTCTCTGTGCGGCGGTCGGGGCAGGGCGTTGCGACGAGGAGCATGTCGTAGGAGTTGGGGTGGGGCCGCAGCGACACGGTGGCACCCGCAGGGCTAGGAGAACCTGGCGGAAACCCCGGTCGACACAGCGTCGCACGATCCCGCCCGACCGCTGTTGTCAGCTGGGCATGCTGTTGACCAACCACTGGCACCAAGCGCATGGGCATCGGGGCAGCGCCAAGAGCCCGGGCACACGAGGAAATCGCGGTGCAACTCTTTCGGGGGTTTCGCCGGGCAACCAAGCCAAAAGCCCCATGGAACTTCCCCAGCATTCAAGTCAATCCAAAGAGCACCAAGCGCCTCACCGATGGCCATTTGCAGCGCCAGGTCCAGGTTACCTCCCGCTGCTTCCAACAAGAACCGAGCCTGCGCCTCATCACAGTGCGCCATCATCTGCAGTCTACTAACGGCGAGCTCATCTGGAGGGGCGTCGGCCATTTCTCGTCAAGGGTTGGCGATTGCCACGAAGGCGTTCTTGCCAGGGCAAAGCCTAGGCCCCGGGAACTGTTGTAATGCGTGGATTATCTACTGAAAATGCATGTGCACCTTCAACGGGCCAGACCAAGGCATGCGTCAGAGCACACTGTGGATGGACGTCATAATTCGCTTGATCAGAACTGCAGGAGACAGTCTTTGATATAATCCGTTCTCACTCTGCTTGATACAACTTTACCTAAGGACGTTGGGAGCTGTGATTAATCGCAACCCTTCTATTTCAGCTCCGAACTTTCGAGGACAGCTGCTGCGCCAGGCTAGCGGCGAAAGACACAGGCATTAATCAACCTAAGCTGTCATACAATTTGCTAGCTCGTAGTAGCTCGGCGTAAGCTCGGTCGAGCGCGCGCACCGTCCGCTCATCTCGGTTGACGACGGGCCGCGGCCAGGTCGCCGCGGTCGTTCCGGCGCAGCCATAACCTGCTGGAGCCGGATCTGATGGCTACGGACGCTGGAGCAGCTGTTGGAAGCGCAGATGCGCCGTCGACGTTGCCCGCGGGCGACAGCGCGCCGACGCCGACGTCGCCGGGCGGCGGGGCCTCCGCCGCGGCCGCTGTTGTCCTAGACAAGCTTGCCTCGCTCGACGTCGCCCGCCGCGCAGAGCGCGAGCGCCGACGGGAGGAGTTGCGGGCGGCAGCGGACCCGCGCGAGTCCATCTCGCAGTTCCTCCGCGGCTTCGCCGCGCGGCAGCGCTCTGTCGAGGAAGCCATCCAGCGCATGCTCCAGCAACAGCCCAGCACCTCCAGCCCAGCACCCGCAACACCAGCGCCCTCCAACCCACCTCCTGCCAGCACGGCAGCGGATGCCGACGCGGAGCCGGAGGCGGACGCGGCGGCGCGGGTGCTGGAGGTGTCGTCCGCCACGCCCGAGCTGGTGGCTTCCTCCCTTGAAATGCTGGGCTCCGAGGTGCTGTCCCTGGAGCAGTCCGCGGCGGCGGCATCGTACTACCTGCCCGCCTACGACCAGAAGCAGTGCGCGGGGGCCGTGGCGGCGCTGCGGGCGGCGATTGAGGGCGCGCGCACGACGCTGGCACCGCGCAAGTGGGTGCGGGGGTGCGGGCGTGCTGGGGCTGTGGCACGCGGGCGCGGGGCGCGGCTGTGTGGCTGTGCGGTTGTGCGGGCACGGCAGCGAGGGTGGTCTTGTGCCGTTGCGCGTGTACGTGGGTGGGTGTGCGGGTGCGGGTGTGGCGACGCGGGGCCGGGGCGGGTGCGGGCGCGGGTGCACAGGGACATGTCAGGTCTGGTCAGCGAGGCCGGTGGCGAATGCGCCAGGTCAATCAGCCGATTGGGGTCATCGGTTGCTCAGCTGGACCATCGCGTCGATGCTACAGGAAGTTTGCGTTCGGCAGCAAGAAGGTGACCAAGGTGCGCGGCGAGGAAATGAGCTCCGCCGCCGCCACCACCACTGCCACTGCAGCAGCCTCGGCTGCGGACGCCGCCGCGCACGCGGCAGCGCCCGTCTTCACCCACTCAGCGGCAGGGCCCGCCGCACCCTCGTCCGGGACCAGCAGCGCCAACGGGACGGGCGGCGCTAACACTGCTGACGCCGACGCCGCGTCGGGGCTCGTCGCGTCGGAGCAGGACCGCGCGTTGGTGGCTCGCGGCCGCGGCGTGATGGGCCTGACTGACCAGGTCGTTGTGATCAGCCAGGCGCAGCTGGAGGCGGAGGGCGGCGGCGGCGGCGGCGGTGACTTCGTGTTGCTCGGCTTGACGCGGTGTACGGTGGTGCTGCTGGGGAGGCTGCGCGCGCTGCGCGCGGCGGGGCTGCGCGGCTGCACGGTGGTGGCGGGGCCGGTGACGGGCGCGTGCTTCATGGACGACGTGCGGGACTGCACCCTGGCGCTGGCCACCTACCAGGTGCGGCGCGTGCGGCGTGGACTGCGTGGGCGTGGCTGTGTGGTAGGGGGCACAAGGAAGAGCACACAAAGACTGTACTAGTATTGTCGGCTGGATGGAGTGGTGCGGGGAGGGGGCGTTGGGATGTGGGAGGAGCAGAATGGGCAGGATGGGCAGGATGCGGCGGGGTGGACGGGTGCGGCGACGGGGGAGGTGCGGCCTGGCCGGCTGGCGCGGTTCAAGCTGGTGGCCTTTGCACTGGTGCCATCACCGGAGGGATGTCAGCCAGAAGCATGCAGCCCGGGCGGCCGCTGCCGCTGCCAGCCACACGCTAACCTCTGCAGGTGACGCCTGACCACCACCGCCTCCGCTTGCCCGACGGCCTCTCCCCTGCCGCCCTCCACGGCACTTGCGGCCCCATCGCACACAGGTCCGCATCCACCGCGCTCACTCCACGGACCTGTTCCTGCGCGTGCGCTCCAAGCCCATCATCGAGCACTCGGCCGGCATCCGCGTGGCGCCCTGGCCCGCGCTGCTGCCGGGGCCTGCTGCGGAGCTGCGGCTGGCGGAGCTGCTGGGGCGGCACATGCTGGGCGAGGAGACCGGCTGCTGGCAGCAGGTGCGGCGGGGGAGGGTGGGGTTGTGAATACCAGCCCAAGCTAAACCAACTAACTAGACACGGGACAGGCAAATGCAATAAGGGGGCGAAGGGAGGGCGCGGCGCGGGAAGTTGTGTGCGTTGGGGACGGGTGCGAGCGGGCGGGCTGGTTGTGTCCTCAAGGGCACGCATCCGACAGGGGTAGCGCGTGCTTGAGAAAGGTGGCATGCCAAGAAGCGCAGGTCTGCGCTGCTGGTCTGCGCTGCTGGAAGCTCAGCCGCCGCCGTCTGAATCCGTGTGCGGATTGCGGCCGTGCAGGTGGAGGACTTCGGCTGGATTAAGGCGGTGCAGTCGCCCAACTGGTGCGTGATGCCGGAGGAGGGCCGGCCCGCGGCCAAGTTCGACATCCCGGCCGGCGTGTGGGCCGACAGCCCGGCAGCGGCAGCGCAGGAGCGCGCGGGCCAGCTTGCGGCAGCATCAGCAACATGGGCCTGTGGCGCCACAGAGCCGGGCTTAGGAGCGGACGACGAGCTCTGAGTTTCTCTTGAGGTTTCGGCAGTTGTGAGAGAGTTGTGCGGCGAGGCGTATGGAGCGGCGGGAGGACTGCAGCGTGTGCAAACTGATTTAGTGGATACAGAGGAGACGGAGGAGGACAGGGTGTGAAATGCGTCAGTGAGGGAGTCATGCATGTTCGCATCGTGGCTTTGGGTAGGTGGTGCAGGTCAAAGCGCCATTGATGGCGCACATACAGACACAAGCACGTCGGCGGTTGTGATAAGGCAGGGCGCTGAGCGCGTGCTGAGCGGCTAGCACAGTAGCTCTGCAAGACGTGATCAGGTCGATACCGATGAGTACCAATCCTGACCAGAGGAGGCTTACCGCCAGCTAGGGCGCCGGTGTCCTGTTCCCCAAACTGCAGCCGGAACCTGGGGCACCAGCAGGACCTCCCCTGGCCGGAACCCGCCGCGTGGCGCCCGCAGTACATCGTGCGGCTACTAGCGCCATCCGTCGGGAAGTGACACCTCGCTTGCTTACGATAACCACAGCTACAATCGTGGGGCGGCGTTTAAGGGCAACCTGCCGAGGTCGCGAAAGCGAACAGGCCGTGAACATCGGTCGCGGCGATGACAAACAGTACAGGAATTCGGCCCCAGCAAGCCTCAGGAAGAATCCCTTACCGTATCTCCTTCCAGTGACTCTGTTCGTTAGCGCGCATCCCAACAGCAGCCTTGGGGCAGCGTAGTAACCAAACTCGCAGGGCTCACTCACGATAATTCGCAGTCACCTCTTCGGGCACCTGTAATTCCTTGACAACAGGCTGAAGGGCATGGTTGTCTTCTTATCTGCATGGCTCAATAGAAGTTCGCGGCGACTGCACGCGCTTGCGGAGACGACACCCAGCGGCGCAGCAGCTCAGTAGTGTTGACGCCCCAGGCAGAATGCAGGTGAGATACTGCACACGACTGTGTTCCCAATGAATGGAGGGCACGCTGCGTAGACGGGTTCTGCGGCAGAATTGCAGTATTGCGCATCGGAATGCGCGCGCTTCCTTGTCTCTGGGGGCGATTGCTCTCTCAGAAGGATGCGCTGTTACAAACGCATGTGTGACATGGCGCATGGAAAAGCGAGTGGCTCGCGAGGCAGCGACGGCGGCGCGGGCGGACGGTTGGGCGCGGCCACGCGGCCCTGCCAGCGGCCCTCCGCAAATGGGCGAAGACGGATCTGCCAGTACACGTGGCTTCCCTTTCCTCCTGAATTCCCGCTTCCCCCTAATCACCCTGCCTCCACCACGTCCCCCCTACAGAGGTACACCTACGTGAGCACTCTCGGGGAGGGGGCGTACGGCACTGTGTGGCGCTGCACGGACAATGAGACCGGTCAGGACGTGGCAGTCAAGGCCCTGAAGAAGGTAGGGGGCGGGTGGCAGGGAGCAATTCACATGGCGGCGGACGGAATTGCGGTCTCCTGATAACACACGCATGCATGGATACCACCTGCGGCACACATGCGGTCACGCACGCGCCTGCAAACATATACGGTGCACGCACGCCGTGTCCCCATACCGTACACTGCCCGCACGCAGGCGCACGAGGACCCCGTGATCATGCGCCTGGCGGTGCGGGAGGTCAAGGTGCTGCGCAAGGTGGCGCACCCCAATTGCGTCAAGCTGCTGGACGCCTTCAAGTCCAAGACCGGGCGCGTGTACATGGTGTTTGACTTCGTGGGCCCCTCCGCACACGACCTGCTGGACGCACACCCCGATGGCCTGCCGCACGGCATGCTGAAGCTGGTGTGCTGGCAGCTGCTGAGGGCCGCAGCCTACCTGCACCAGAGCAAGGTGCGTGCGTGATAAAGAGCCCATGCGCGGCGGTCTGCATGCCAGCTGCTCAGCTGGCGACCTTCCGCACACCCCTTGCGATGATATGCACATGTATGCCAGCCCCAAGCAACACGCAGCCCACTTACACAATTCCACCCTGCCCCGCCCCGCCCAGTTCCTGCACCGCGACATCAAGCCCGCCAACCTGCTGATGGACACACGCACGGGGGTGGCTCAGCTTTGTGACTTTGGGTTCGCGCGCCCCTGCAACAGTGGCGCCAAGGAGGTGCGTGCGCATGCGCATGCCCGCGCGTGTTGGGATTATTGGTTGAGCGCCCTCGCCCACTTGCCTCATGAGAAAACAATGTAGTACCGGCACGTGCCAGCGTGAGTGTCGGTTTTAACGCCTCCCATTCATCCTCCATGCGCTGCCGCAGGTCGAGCCGTGCACCAGTTATGTGGTCACGCGCTGGTACCGCTCTCCCGAGGTACTGGTGGGTGCGCCCTACGGCCCTGCATCCGACGTGTGGAGCATCGGCTGCACCATCGCCGAGCTCGCCGCGGGCCGGCCGCTGTTCGCGGGTGGGTTGGGAGCGGGCGGGATACACAAGGACTGAACCACGTCTCGCCGCTTTCACCCATGCCCGCTGGCTACTGCTGCTACTGCTGCTGAACTTGCGCGCTTGCACCTCGCTTATTACTTCCGCACCTGCCTGCTGCTGCACCCCGCTCTCAACGCCCCCCGCGCACCAGGCTCGTCCACCGCCGACCAGCTCCGTCGCATCATGCGCTGCCTGGGTCCCCTGGCGCCACCCCACATGGCCCGCATTGCATCCGACCCCCGCCTGGCCGGGGTGCAGCTGCCGGAGCCGCACCTGACCCTGCGGCAGCGGCTGCCCGGGCTGGATGCCCGGCTGCTCGCCCTCATCTACTGCTGCCTGCAGCCGGACCCACAGCTGCGGCTCACGGCGGCGGAGCTACTGCAGATGGTGAGGCGAGGAGCACGAGCAAGGGAACAGGAAGAGGGGCCAAGACGGAAGGGGGAGAGCGAAGAGGGAAGAGGGACAGAAGAGTCGCGTAAGCGACGATGTAACCAGCACGCGCGCACGCATGCTGTCTGCTTCGGTGCGTGATGACTCACTGTGCAACTACTGCCCGCCGTCGGGGCCCCTGCTGCCTCATTGCTTGCAGCCGTACTTTTTGGATGTGCACAAGCTGGCGCAGGGCTCGGACGTGATGCGCTCCTGGCTGCCCGCGGACGCCACCGGGGAGCTGAGCCACGTCGGCGGCAGTAGCAGCCTCTGGGCCGGCAGCAACAGCACCTGCAACGCCAGCAGCAGCCACGACCGTGGAGTGCCCGTGCTCGGGAAGTGGGTGTTGGAGCCCACCTGTGGCGGGCTGACCGGCGGCGGTGCCAACGTGGCAAGCTCAGCAGATGCCGCAGAGGCCGCCACCGCTGCCAGCAGCAGCAGCATGGGGCAACCGCAGCGGCATGTGCAGCATATGCCGCAGACAATTGCCGCCACAGATCTGAAGGCTGTCGTTCTTGCGCCGGCGGTTGCCGCCAAAGCCGCACGCCGCGGCGGAGACGCCGCTGCTGCGGGCTCTCACGAAGCAGTGGCGCGGGCACCAGCAGCAGCAGCAGCAGCAGCAGCAGCAGCCGCAGCAGCAGCCAGAGCTCAACAGGCGCCTCCGGCGCAGTCGGCGGCGGCCGCGGCAGCCCACCTGCTGCTGGCGGCCGGGGGACAGTCTCGGCAACCAAGGGGCACTCCGTTCGGCTCCGCCAGGGCTGCGGCCGCTGTAGCAGTGGGTGGGGCTGCAGCACCGGCGGGCACTGCAGCTGTCATCACTACTGCCGTGCCAATGGACGTATCTGCAGAGGAGATCGCCCCTGCTGCGCCGCCCTCCGCCGGCGCATCAGCAGCAGCTGCCTCCGCTGCCGCCGTCCAGCCCCACCGGCCGCCGGCTGTAGCAGCTACGGCCCCAGTGGCATCGGCTGCTGCTTACTGCACGGTGGAGGCCGCAAGCGCAGGGGCAGGTGCAGGCGGCCCCGCGCAGCAGCAGCGTCACCGCCTCGGGCGCCGCCGGTCCGTGTCGTTCAGCAGCGAGCAGCAGCAGCGGGTCACGCGGCTGGAGGAGCTGCAGCAGTGCGAGGCGGCGGAGCAGGGCCAGCACCCGCACCCGCATCCGCAGCAGCAGGCAGCAGTGTCGTTTGCGAGCGGCATCAAGTCGGGACCGGCTGGAGACTTCCAGCAGCACGGTCGGCGGAGCCGCTACGGCAGCGGCGGCAGCCGCAGCATGCGCGTAAAGCATGCGGATGTGGCGGCGGCGGCGGTGGCTGACCTGGGCCACGGTTCTGACGCCACTGCTGCAACGCTGGCCGCAGCGGCGGCATCCTTGACCGACGGCACCCGCCTGCTGTTCTCCAGAGCCTGTGCGCACGAGGCGGCTGGGGCGGCTGGGGCTGATGCCATCACTCTAGCCACTCCTACTCACACGCACCTGCGCGCCTCGCGGGGGTCCATCTCAGCGCTCGGCGGCGGCACCGCCGCGCGCGGCAGCGGCAGCAGCGCCGCCGCTGCTGGCGATGCGGCGGATGGCGGCAGCAGCAGCCATGCGGCGGGGGCGGCGGCGCCTGCAGCCGCCGTCGGGCCGGTGACGGTTGAGGTGATGCTGACCCCAGTGGACGTGCAGCAGCAGTACGGCGGCCCGATGCGCGGCACTCCTCGGCCGTCCATCAGTGCGCAGCAGCCCTCGGCGCCTTCAGGCGTGGCTCCCGCCGCCGGCGGCGGCGGCGCCGGCAGCACCTGCGGCCTGTACCCCCGAGGCCAGCTCGGCCAGCATTCCGCCATGAATCCCTCCTGCTGGAGCATGCTCACCACCTCCATCAGCGAGCACATGGGGGCCGCAGCTGCTGCGACTGGCCCGGCGGCGGTGGCTGCCGGTGATGACAGCAGCGGCAGGAACGCCAGCGCTGCTGCTGCCGCCGACGGCTGGCGCGAGGCCGCACTGATGATGAGCCTGGGGCTGCTGGCCTCGCGCTCGCCGTCACCCACCCCCCGTGTCCGCATCGGTGCGGCACACGTGCGCGGCGACCTGATGGACGCAGCAGATGCAGCGGCGGCGGGCTCGAGCGGCGGCCGCAGCAGTAACCGCCAGCAGCAGGGCGCGGCGGCGCACGCTGCGGACGGCGGCAGTAATTCCGCCTACCTGCGCCTGTCGCTGGATGCGACCAGCGGCCCCCTGGCGCTGAGCAGCGTCGAGGGCGGCGGGCTGCTGGGCGATGCACGCACGGCCGCGGTGCTGGCGGCGGCGGCAAACGCCGCCGCGGCGGCAGCCTCCGCGGGCCGCCGCTCGCACGCCTCCACTTTCAACGGCGGCGGCGCTGCCAGCACCTATACGCACCTGAGCACACACGGCTCGCTGCTGCTGTCGCCGGGCGAGGCCCCCGCCGCCGCCGAGCGCGAGCGAGCCATCGGTGCTGCTGCCTACCCGCCGGCTCGGCAGGACCGCTCCGCAGGCTACGCGCAGGTGCCCAGGCAGCAGCATCAGGGCGGGCAGCAGCAGAGCAGAAGCAGTCAGCAGTCGCGCCGGCCGCCCCTCGCGCTGCTGCTAAGCACGGTCGGCTCGACCGGCGGCGGAGGGATGTTGTCCACAATGGATACAATCTGCTGGGAGGAGTCCATGACGCCCACGGGGGCTCCATCCATCCACGCATCCCTCCGCAGCGGCCTCCTGCCGCACGTGCGGCCGGCGCCGCCGCTGAACCCGGCCCAGCAGCTGCTGCTGCAGCAGCGCAGTAGCCGCGGCAACTCCATCGCCTTCCGGGCCGCCTTCCCGACAAGCTGCGGTGGCGCAGCAGTAGCTCCGGTGTCATCTGCGGCTGTTGCACATGGGGGCGGCATGACCGCTTCCGGGGCCAGCAGGGCGGCTGTAGCATCGCTTGATCGCACCTCCAGCTACAGCCACCGCCTGAGCAACAGCGGCGGTCTGGGCGCGGTGCTGGGCCACGTGGTGAGCGCGCTCGGCCGCGCCACCAGCGTCACCAGTGGCAGCCCACTCACCTCGCAGTCCTACAAGCGAGCGCACGGCGGCCCCGCAAGCTGCGGCAGCGGCGTCGGCGGCGGGGCGCTAGCGGGTGTGCTGAGTCTGCACAGCGGCGGCGGCGGAGTGGGGGCCGGAGGCCTGAACGCCATGCGTATCTCGACGGTGGAGGAGGCCGAGGAAGTGAGCTGCGGCAACACCGTCCGGGCCGCCGCGGCGGGGGCGGCGGCGGCGCTGCGTGCGAGCAACGACTCGGAAGATGGCACAGATGGGGACGACGAAGCCCACGGCTGCGGCGGTCGTGGCGGCATCGACACGCTTGACGCTGGCCCTGCGCGGCAGCCGGGGGCCGCACGCGGAAACTACAACGCCGCATCATCAAGGCTCAGCAGCAGCGAGTGCCGCTCAGACTTGCTGGACGCGGCTGCGGCGGCCGGCAGCACGCCGCCGCTCACCGCCGGCCCGTCGCTTTCGTCCTCGCTACCGTTGCTGGCGGCGGCGATGGTGTCGCCTATCGGCACGTCCGGCGCCTTCCTGCGCCGCCACAAGCGGCTCATGCAGTGCGCCTCCATAAACATGTCCACCCCCAACCTGGAGCGTAGCTCTACAGGCAGCAGGCTGACGCCACCCGGCGGGCAAGCGGACTGCCCCCGGGACGGATTTGCAGCCGCCACCCCGCCGCCGTTTGGCGCCCCGCTGGCTTGCGCCGCCGACGAGCAGCAGCAGGCGGCGGGGGGAGCAGCAGCCGTCTCGAGCAACTCGAGCAAGTCCCTGTTCGGGCTGGGCCGACGCGCTAAGGTCGCGGCAGAGGTCACTCTGGGATGGGGAGGCGGCAACGGCGCGCGTGCGGTGGAAGCGCAGCAACTGCCAGAGCAGCAGCCGCAGCAAAAGCAGAACCAGAGGGAGCTGTTACACCCGCTGTCAGCTATGGGCGTGTGGCCTGCGTCCGGGGGCCATGCAGCAATTTCAGAGGGGCAGAGCGAGGGGCGCACCTCAGACACGGGCGCCGGCAGCTGCCCCGCTGGCTTGCCTGGTAACCGGGTGCTGGCGGCGGCTCCCGGCGGCGGCGGGCATCGCCAGCTACAGCCGCCGCCGCTTTCTCAAGAGCTTCCCGCAGCAGCTGCTGCTGGCAGCAGCAGCACAGCGCTACTGCTGGGTGCTACAGCCGCATCTCAGCGGACTGCCACTCGCCAGCAGCAGCTTGCTGCCGCCGCCGGCAGCATGCCGCCCAGGGCGGCCGCCGGTGACGGTAGTGGCAGTGGCGGCGGTACGCCAAGCGGCGGCCTGCGCGGCCTGTTGAGCTGTGTCACTGCTGGCGACGCAGCCGTCTCAAACGTGGGAGCAGGCGGCGGCCGTAGCAAGCAGAAGGAAGCGGGCTCGCGCGGCGGCGAGGTGCGCCCGGCGGCGGCGGCGGCGGGGCGCCCTGCCACTGCCGCTGGCCCAGGCGCTGCTGAAGCACCTCACGGCGGGCGCGGCCTGAAGAAGGCCCTGGCTCGAATGGTGAAGGCGGTCAAGAACAGCTTCAGCTAAGGCAGTCAGGAACAGGGACCTAAACAACTGTTTTGCACAGAAAGCCACACACGCATTGATCTGGACACGTAGTGGTGGCGCCTGTGCAACGGAATAAAAAGCCAGCCTCACGAAAGCGCTCTTGACGAGCCATGGCGTGTTTGCCAGGTAGTAGGGTGGGGCCCGCCGTACACACATGCGGTATTTTGGGGGCAAAGAACCTTCGAAGATGCGTGCGCGGTGCTTGTTACCTCCTGCTGAAGATTATTCGGTCAAATTCAATCAATTCCGTGACGTAGACCTACGATGGATGTGATGTCCAACGGCGACGGGTGGACCTTGTAGCGCGCGGTGCCAAACTAAAACCGAACCTGAGAAGTCGGTATCCGGAATGCGGCAGGGGCAGGGGTTCCTCGGTTTGGCAACCACCATTTATAGGTTTCATCGCACGCGCGTACATCTGCTGGCGGGCGCGTGCCATGCATCACAACGTGCTGGTCTCATCTGTGCATGTGGACGTGCATTGCATCTCGGGCTTATGGCATGCGCTCGGGAGTGCCCAGTTCGTGGGCCAGCAGTGCCTTGTGCTTTCACAGCAGTCAAGTAGACAGCCCGCTATAGCTGAGGGGCCGCAGGCAGGCTCGGCACAGGAACTAACCTCTGCTGGTGTCTGGCCGCTACGTTTTACGTGCCAGTGGCTTGGCATGGGCTGCGGTGCGCAGTACTGAGCTTGGCTGAGCCTTTGATTAAGCCCGGCCGCTGGGACGCGTGGGGGCGAATGGGAGTGGGGCTCGGTACGGTACTCGCTTGACGGCGGTGTGCCTTATATACACGTACGGTAGGTACCGCATCGAATGGGTTCTGAAGAAGGCAATGATGTGAGGGCCAGCAATAATAAGAACCTCTGTGTGGCCCAGGGGGTGGCCCAGCCAGCATGCCCCGGGATGCATGTGAGCCGTTAGGACTGGCGTAGAGTGGGGTTGTGCCCCGTCTGTTTGAAACTCTGGGAAACCGTGAGAATTGCTGATCTGGGATGCCAACAAAGTAAGCGACAATGCCGAACGCTGAGGCCTAAGCGTATTATGTGGACAGCAGGGCGGCTGTGTCTGTCTTTGTGTACTTCTTGTCATCAAATAAGCCCTCGCCAGGCCATTCAGGCGGTGTGCCCTGGCGATGGCGGTGTGTCCTGGCAGCTGTGAGCGCGGCCAGTCATGGCCTCGTGTGGGTTTGCGGACCGCGCGTGCTCGAATGCATTGATGGAAGCGTGAAGAACCTGGAAGAACAGGCACTCCTTGCTCCGGACCGACCCAAGCACAGAATAAATGCAGACCGCCTGCTGGTCGGTCCTGTTGGCTCTACACGAAGTGCATCACAGTCCTTGCTTCTCAGATTGACACACGACTGGAGCTGCGGGAGTCAGGGAGGTGGATGTGTATGACAGTGCTGTAGGGTTCTGTTTGCCGGCGAGGCAAGTATGCGTGGCTGGTGGGCCGACTTCGTGTGCCAGTAGCTCGTTCGCCGTGCCGTCGGGGTGTCTTGACACTACGGTACTGCGCCCACTCAGAGCGCTCAGGTTCTGTTGGTCAGCCGCGCATGGAGCGGTTGACACGTGGGGCACATGGCCGTATGATGGTAGCAGCACCATGACGTAGCATTGGGCGGCATGCAGGGGCATGGGTTGCATCGCCGAAATCCCAGAATACAAGTCCGGAACCCGACGGGCAAGGCGGAGCCTGCGTGTTTTGCTCAAATGCTGCCGAGTCGGCTGCGAAGGCGGAAGGCCGCGTTCGTGTCGCCAGCTTTTGACTGTGTTGAACCGGGCTTGGTTAGCGGGGGTCTTGAGGCACGTTGAGGCGCACTACACGCCGAACAGGGCTAACAGGGGTTGCATTCTGACAGCCCTACATCTTGGACTATTAATTTTTAGGATGCAGCGAGAGCCGCTCTAGACTTGAAGGAAAGGCCGCGACGCTGCATGCCTGCAGGGGTGTGGTACGAAGAGGCCGAGAGCCTCCGAGGGATGTTGCAGGATGTTGGGGCTTTGGCCCACTGTGTTTTTGCCGCATAGCGAGCCCCAGCCGGCCTGGTGCCTTGGTCCGCGCTCCGGAATAACTGCCTGTGACTGCTTGTGTAAAACGCCTTGATGCAACCAGGCTATAGCAGCCGCGTCGGCCCTGTATCCCGGAATTGAACAGCATGCGCAGCGGGTACGTGCGCGGGGACAACCAGGCACGCAACCAGGGCCAACCCCACTTAGGTTCATGGTCACTGGGTGCCAGCTCCCTTCCCGCAACATGCAGGTCAGTTGTCACCCCCTATTTCCAAGTTGTGAAAGTCTCTGTAGACGCACTGGTGCGGGCTCAGGACGCGACGCAGATCGGCTGACGTCAGCATGGGGAAAACCGTGCCACCGGGCCTTTGTCAAATTCAACTCGGAGCATGCGTTCCCCATAGTGCAGCTTTAATGTTGCACAATCGGTAGCGGCCATTCAAACACCTCGACTCCGACGACTTGTGCACCAACTCCTACTCCAACGCCTGAAATCATTTTTGCGTTGCTCAATTTTACTGTGCTCAATACACACAAAGATGATCGCGTCTAGCCTGCAGTCTAGCAACGCCAGCGCCCGCGGTATCACCCGGAGGAGCGCAAATGGCCGTCGTGTTGTGCGCGTGTTTGCTGCGAATGGATCGAACGGCCACCGCACCACATTCCACCGGCTGATTGAGGAGAACGGATGCCTCCTGCTGCCCGGTGCGTGGGCTAGCTTAGCTCGAGAGCAAATTGCCATAACGCCCACGCGGCGCTTGACCGGGCGTTCCGGGCCGAATTCCTGCAGGGGTTTACGACGCCCTTTCGGCAAAGGCTGCCTACAAGCAAGGGATCAAGGCCGGGTTCGTCAGGTGCGCGCAGAACTGTACAAGTGTGCATGCTGGCTGCAAGCAAACAGATCGCGGTGCCAGGCGCTAACGAATTGACATGCTTTAATTTGTCTGCATGTACCACCCAAACACGTTCTATTCGTTTTCGCGTCACAGCGGCTATGCGGTGAGTGCATCGCTGGGGCGTGTCGGGGGCGTTGGCGGTCTATGCATGAATGTGTCCAGAAGGAACCCTGGTGTATCGGAACATCACAGCAATGCGTGGGATCGGCTCGGCCTGCGTTGAGTTGTGGGGTTTGCCCGACCGGGCTGCAGTCAGCCAGCCCAGCGCATCGATGGAGCGTTGGCAGCTTGGTCGCGAGGACGTATCCTCGGCTGCGGTCAAAGCGCGATGCTACGGCATATAGATATCGTCGCTGCACCACCCGGCCGGTGCATGGGTGGCATTCTGCAAAGACTGCCGTGCGCGGGGGTTGCCAGCGACAAAACCACGCCACGACGCCACGCCTGGGTCTGGCTGCTGCGTCCGGCTGCTGGGATCTCTTGCCGCGAAGCAGCAGCCGCTCTCTACCCACCGTCTCTAGCTCGGGCTCCAGCAACCGCGCTGCATTCTTAGGTGGTTTTAGGTGCCGGGCGCTGTAATTGCAACTGTAACCTAGGTTCTTATACGTCGACTCCACGGCGCCGGAGCCTCGGAAGGCGTTCTGGACCTGCACAGGCATGCACGGGTTGCGCATGCACGGGTAGCACATGAAGGCGGCCAAAAAGGCCAGCACCGTTACACGCATAGCATCGGTAGTCGGGGCACACGGCTAGGTTCTGAGTAGCCGCCCTGAGCCAAGCCGCTGGGACAGCCTCTGCCCCTCAGCCCCTCCGGCTGCACGATTGCACGATGGAGGCCCCCCACAGCGCCGCACCTGTAGCGGTCCACACCTCCTCCAGCCCCAATCCCCATGTGCAACCGCATGCGCATGCACGCGCCTGCTGGTACGGCCCAGGTCCTAACCACCACCCCACATCGCGCCGCACCACACCACACCCTAAACACCTGCAGGTGTCCGCCACCGTCATCGGCGAGCCCGACCTGGGCCTGCTGACGCCCCCGGAGATGGCGCGCAAGGCCGGCCAGATCAGCGGCGCCGTGCCCACCCTGCCCATCATCGCGGACGCCGACACGGGTGCGTTTGCGGAGCTGGCGTGTGTGTGGAGGCGCTGGTGGTGATTGGCGGTGGAGGTGGAGATGGGGTTCTGGAGGCAGCGGGCAGCTGCGCCGGTGGCTGGCGGGTGCCGGTGCTGTGGGGTGGCGCTGGGGTGGTGCAGGGGACAGCGGCGCCGAGCCGCCAGGGGGCCCAATCGTCGCCCTTTGGCTTCGCGTCAAACGGGGAAAGGAGCTGGTGCGTGCGGAGCTGCGCCAGCAGCCTAGACAGGCGGTCGGTCGGCCACCCGCCGCACCCGCTCCTGAGCAATGTAATGCGGCCACCAATGCAACTATAGCCCGAACCCACCCATACGATTCCTCCCACACCGCTCTCCCCCTGCAGGCGGCGGCAACGTGCTGAACGTGCAGCGCACCATCCGCCAGCTCATCACCGCGGGCTGCAAGGGCTGCTTCCTGGAGGACCAGGCCTGGCCCAAGCGCATGGGCCACATGCGCAACAAGGAGGTCATCGGCATGGAGGAGTTCGCGGCCAAGGTGTGGCGCGGAGGGGCGGGAGCGGGGAGGGGGGAGGGGGGGAGGGGAGGCGGGGGAACAGATGGAAGGGAGCGGAGGAGCGAGGGGTTGGGGGTTAGACTTGAGGGAGGGAGGGAGGGAGGGAGGGAGGGAGGCAGGCATGGAGCGAGCGAGGGAGGGGGGGTCGGCCGAGTCAGGGGATGGAGGGGCAACAGTTGGTTGCGGCGCACAGGAGCGAGGCATGGGACCCAGCACCAGCAGTGGCGAGCATGGGGGGCGTCAGGTGAATGGAGGGTGTCAGTACGCCACAGCCTGGCAGCCGGGCTCCACACGCCCGCCCGCCTTGCTTGCCCGCTCTCGCCTTGGCCTCGACGGCCCGACCCCGCACTGCTCAGCCGGCTGCCTCCGCTGCACCTCCACACACCACCGCACACCTCCCATGCTATCCCCCCGCCCCATGCTGCACTTCGCCAGCCGCGCCCTTGCACCCTTGCCGGCTCCCAGCGCTCCCAACTGTCAACGTCACGTCTTATTTCATTATGAATGGACAGCGCTCCCAACTGTCAACATCACGTCTTATTTGCTAATGAATGGAAATCCGCCCCCTTCCCCACCACAGATCGCCGCCGCGCGCGAGGCCATCGGCGACCACGACTTCTTCCTGGTGGCGCGCACCGACGCGCGCGGCACCAGCGCCAAGTACGGCCTGGAGGAGGCGGTGAAGCGCGCCAACCTGTACGCGGACGCGGGCGCCGACGCCACGTTTGTGGAGGCGCCGCGCAGCACCGAGGAGCTGGCGGTCATCGGGCGGGAGACCAAGGTGTGTGGGGTGGGGGTGGGGGTGGGGGTGGGGGTGGGAGTGGGAAGTTGTGAATACCAGCCCAAGCCTAACCAACCTGATTAGACCAGGGACAGGGGTTGCAAAGGTGGTGCAAAGAGGTGCAGCAATGGGTGGGAGGAGTCTGCGGCGGTGGAGGGGGTGGCAAGGATGCGGGCGGCGAAGTGGTGCAGCGGGCACGAGGAGCAGCGGGCGAAGGCCTAGATCGATAACCGGCCGTCCGGGTGGCCGGTGGAGGGGGAGGTGGCTGGAGGACTCATCAAACGGGGCGCATTTCATCGGGATGCGGAGGGCTGGCGTGCACGGCAACACCCTGCACACCCGACCCCGCCCACGCGAACCCCTGCACACGCCACACGCACGCACCCGCGCACAGGGCCTGCGTGTGTGCAACATGCTGGAGGGCGGCGTGACGCCGCTGCACACGCCCGCCGAGCTCAAGGCGCTGGGCTTCCACATGGCCGTGTACCCGCTGTCGGGGCTGTACGCCGCGACGCGCGCGCTGCTGGACGCGTACGGCACCCTGGGAGCCAAGGTACGGCGTGCGCGTGCGTGTACGGCAGTGCGTGTGTATGCGCGCGTGTATCCGTCTGCAACCCGCCGCCCCGACTTCGGCGCAACGCCCGCCAATATCTCGCCACCCACATGCACACACGCGCATCCAACCAACTACACAACACAACACGTGCTCGCGCTGCCTGCTTGCTTGCTTGTCGTTTTCCCTAGTGCTCTCTTAACACGTGCTGCTGCCTGCTTGCAGGGCACCACGCGCGACGACATGTCGGGCCTGGCGCACTTTGACGAGTTCAACGACCTCATCGGCCTGGAGGAGAAGATCCGCACCGAGGAGCGCCTGTCGGTGCGCGACGCCTCCGACAAGCTGCACGTGCGCGTGCGCGCCCCCGTCAAGGAGCTTAACTAGGCGTTGACGGTGGCAGCCAGCTGACTCGCGGAAAGTTGCGGGTGGGATTGTGGTTGTTGAGGAGGAGGAGGCTGCGCGTGTACGGGTTTGGGGCCGGGGAGCTTGTGAGCCTGAATGGAGAATGTTGCAGCCGGTGGCTTGGTTAGGCCCGAGGTCCATTTGGAGCGGGGTTTAGGGGCCACGGCAGGGAGGGGCCATGGCGGCGCGGCGCAACCCGGGGTCGCTCGACCGCTGCGTGGCTGCTTGGCTGCGGAGACCATGTTGGGCGCATTGAAGCGGGTTGGGGTGGCTTTTGTGTGTGATCGCTTGGCAGCAAGAGCGAGAGAAGCAGGGGGCGTGTGTGAGGTGTTCGTGGGCTGCTGTTTGCGGCGCTGTGGGCAGCGGTGTTCTCCGCTGGTGCGTGAGCGCAAATTGCAGGTGCGACTGCTGGACCGCTGCCGGCAGGCAGGCAGGTGGTTGGGTTGAGAGTTGCTGGCCGACTGGCCACACACACGTGCAGGGGCCTTGGGTGGCGCGCCTGGGCGACGCTGTGCAAGCTCGCTGGCAGGGTAGGCGGTGAGATATTGAGGAAATGAGAAGAAGACCGTTTGCACAAATTGTTTCTTGCCTGTTGTTTGTTTGGGAGGAGGAGGTAGACACGCCTCGCTGGCCGCGTGCTGTCGTGCGGCAAATGCCCTGACAGCCCGTTGTGCTCGCGTGTTGCGCTGATGCCTTGACGCTTGAAGCACTCACCGCTTCAGTGGGACGCGTTGGTACATTTGCTAGGAAGAGGGGAGGAAACGGAGGCAGCAGCGCAATGTCTGCTGCTTGCCGTGCACTGCCTGTGACCCCGCTGCTGCATATATTAGATGTCCAACCGTATGGATTGGAGGCATGGCGCATTAGGTTCATTGCAACGTGTGTCTGCTGGATGGTAGGCAGG
This sequence comes from Chlamydomonas incerta, assembly GCA_016834605.1. Lineage (NCBI taxonomy): Eukaryota > Viridiplantae > Chlorophyta > Chlorophyceae > Chlamydomonadales > Chlamydomonadaceae > Chlamydomonas > Chlamydomonas incerta. The sequence goes on from JAEHOC010000012.1 coordinate 1,074,297, forward strand.
ATCCCAAGGCACTGCACACACGAATTCTGTGTGTGCTGCACGTGTTCTTGGGGTGTCCGCCGTCGTCCACCAACAGCAAGTTTGCAACCGCCCATGGCGGGCCTACATGTGCAACATGACACATCAAATGTCGGCCTCTACCCGCGCCTGCAGCTTCTGCGCAGCCAGCTTTCAGCTATAATTCACAGCAGCAGGGACGTTAGTTGCTGAGTTGGCTCTGCTGGCCAGTGCATGGCTTTGGCGACAGCGCACCTAACTTATCTCACCTGCGGACCTGCAGCCCTGTGCAGCCAGACTGCCGAGTCACACAAACCGACTGATCCCATCCACGCGTTCTGCACGCCACCGTACTGTACGTTTGTTCGCTCGTTCCTGCTAGCTGCTTCACTCCCCCCCTCGGCGCTCGCCCTGAACACCCATCGTCACGACGCCCTCCCCCGGACTCTCCACATACCGCCCTCCGCAGCTATGCCCCCGCCTCCTGCTGCCCCGCCTCCTCTTCGCCGCCGCCCCGCTCGCTGCCCAGCTGCAGCCCCACCGCCGCCAGCAGCCCCGCCACCTCCCGCCCGCAGCCCGGCAGCCCCAGCCCGCCGTACTCGCCGTCGTACAGCCCTCGATCCACATCCTCCTCAAAGGCCACCTCGCCCAGCTCCGAATCCTCCGGCTCTTCGACGACCTCGGGGTCACGGCCCAGGCGCGGAAGGGCCTCGCCGCGCAGCCAGCGCAGCGCGCCGCGCGCCGCCGGCGACAGCGCGCAGCCGAAGCCGAGCCGCTGCAGCCGCGGCATGGCGCTCAGCAGCGCCAGCAGCACGCCCCGCACCTGCATGCAGGCACATCACAGGCAGCAGCCACCCATCGCATCTTAACCTGGGTCCACCAGCCATGCACCACGCGCACCCGGCGGGGTCCCACGTCTCTCGCGGGCTGCGTGGTCCTACCCGCGGCCCATCCTCGCTCACGGCCGGCCTCACCGCGGGCTCGTCGTTCCACTCCTCCGCGTGGCTCAGCTGCAGGTGCCGCAGCCCGCCGGCCCCCAGCGGCGCCAGGCAGCCCACAGCGGTCAGCGGCAGCACGCAGTCCTCCAGCAGCAGCTCCTGCTTGGCGTGTGTGTGTGGAGCAATCGCGGAAGGTAGGGGGCGTGTGCGGTCGAGGCGCCTGCTTACTGCACCAAACTAGCACCTTACGAGCAGATACGTCTGGCCATCACCCACGCACAACCCGAAGGCGAACAACGATACCACGCACCCGCAGCGAGGGCGGCACGGCCGCCGCCAGGGCCGCCGCGTCCACCTCATCCAGCGCCAGGCAGCACAGGCACAGCCGCCGCAGGCCGCCCAGCAGCCCAAGGGCCGACATCCACACGCCGTGGCCAGCCAGGCAGCCCGGCGGCGGCGCCAGCCGACCCACATCGGCCGGGCCTCGCATGTCCAGGCTGAAGTCGGGACCCAGCAGCCGGCCGGCGAACCGCGCTACAGCCGCCGCCAAGGCAGCGGCCGCCGCTGGCAGTAGCGCCACGTCCTCATCGCAGTAGTCATCGTACGGCACGACGATGTCGGCGAAGAGCGTCCGGAGGGAGGGCGGTACATCAAGGGCCACGGCAGGGGCGGCGCCGCCCTCGATGTGCAGTTCCTCAAGGGCCGGCGGCAGTGGAACAGCCACGCCGCCGCCGCCGCCGTGGGGTCCGCCGCCGCTGGCGATGCCGCCGCCGGTCACGCTACTGCTGCCGCCGGTCATTGCGCTGCTGGTGTTGCTGCCGCCTCCGCCGCCTCTTCCAGTCATCATCAGCGTGGCCGCGGGCGCGGGCGCGGGTGTCAGAGCTGCACCATCAGCCTGGTGCGGCGGCGGTGGCTGGTGGTGGTAGTGCTGCGGGTTGGCGGCGGGCAGCCGATCTGCTGGGTGGTGGGGGAGGACCACGTGGGGCAGCGGGTGCTGCTGCTGCGGGATGACGAGCGGCGCCGAGGCCTGCTGTGGTGCAAACACCGCCGGCAGCGCGCCGGCAGATGCCGGCAGCTTCACGCGCAGCAGGCGCAGCCAGGTCAGCGCCGCGAGGGCGTGGACCTCCTTCTCCGTGCAGCAGTAGGGACCCACACCCAGCACCTGCGCGCCGCACAAAATGAGGGTGATAGACTCGCACGATCACGTCACCTCACAGCACAGCACAGCACAGCACAGCACATCGCCACGTCACATCACAGCCGCCACCTGCCACGCACGCCCACCCTCAGTCCCTCACGGCTCACCCGCAGGCCGCGCAGGTGCGTGAGCGCCGGCGCCACCGCCGCCAGCGGCGCCTCGTTGACCATGAGGCGGCTGAGGCCCGTCAGCGCCACCATGGCGGTGGCGGCGGCCTCGGGCGGCGCGGCGGCTGGGGCCGGCCGGCGACAGGTCCAGCGACCTCAGCTGCGCAGTTACGGTACGAAGGACGGGCGTGTGCGGATCAATCAGGTGTTGGTGATCATGTATTTTATGGGAATGTGGTGAACCGGCACGCGCGCACGCACCTGAGTCAGGCGCCGCAGTGCGTCGATGGCGCCAGACGACACCACGTGGTCACCCTGCGGATGCGCGCGCCGCGTCACAAGTAAGCAGTGTCACAAGGGAGCAGTCGCAGCAGGAGTAGTACGGCGGAAATGCGGAATTCACATGTAGGCATGCATCACACTTTGATAGCAATCATGCTCACAATGAGCGGCAGCGTGAGGTCCTGCAGGCCGCCGCAGCTCTGCAGCACGCGGCCCAGCGGCTCGGGCCAACCGCCGCACATGCGCAGCGTCAGCTCCCGCAGGCTGCCGCGCAGGGCGCCGCCGTGGGCGCCGGCGATGACTTCGGGCAGGCCGGAGATGCTGCACACGTGCACACGTGCGTGGAGGGCAGGAAGCAGGAGCGGTGGTGGTGGGCATCGTGGCGCAAAAGATACCGTATGCGTGAATGCGTGTCCAAATAAAAGCCTTGACCCATGCCCGAAGACTCTTTACTTCGGGACGCGCCGGAACCGCAAGTGGACTGCACTCTCGCGACGCGCACACTACTGCACGCGCTGCGCTGCACTGCATGCGCTGCTTTGCTTGCACGCACGCACACACACACGCGCGCGCCTCAGCACCGTACCTCCTGCACATGCATGCACAGCTTCAGACTGGTCAAGTTTGGCGCCGCGGCCGCCACCGCGGCCGCCGGGGCTCCCGGCGTCAGGCAGAAGTTTGTGATGCGCAGTCGGGACACCCCTGAAGAGATTGACGGCGGCGGCGCCGGCACGTGCGACAGTTGGCGGGTCGCTGATGATGATGAGCTGCAGCCCGGCAGCAGTAGCGGCGGCTGGCGGCTGCTACTGCCGGGGTCTTCTATGGTGGCGGTGCTGTGGGTGTACGGCTGCTGCTGGGGCGCAACAAAGGGCGACGGCAAGTGGGCGCTACTGCTGCTACTGCCGCTGCCGCCCGTACGCCTCTCGCCGTCCTCAAACGTGGTGGCGGCGGCGCCCGGCGGCTGCTGTGCCGCTGCGGCGCCGCCGCCGTGCATGGCTGCTACTGCTGGGGCTGCTGTTGCTGCTGATGCCATCATCACCGCTCGCGCGTTGCGCGCATTGGCCTCCGCCAGCACCGCCAATGCGGCCAGGCCCCGGGCCTGGCGCTCCTCTTCCGCCTCGTCCTGCGTGCGTGCAGTGCGTGAGCGAATGACATGCGTGCACACATGCCCATACGTACATGGTGCGAGTGAGCGAGGACGTGATGCGCAACTAGTACATGCATACCACATGCGTACATGATGGTGCGGGAGCGAGCGGGTGAATCATTCTGATCATGGTCAGGGGCAGGGAAACCCCTGAAGGCCCTGATCATGACGGCACATCCGCATGCCCACATGTCCGCACATCCGAAACCAATGCCTGTCTCACAAGCGTGCCCACGCGCAAGCAAGCTCGCGGCACCCGACCCACATCACAGCTCGTGTGTGCGCAGCCGTGTGGGGGTCAGCCCTGCCCACAACACGCCCCCACATACACACCCTCAAGCCCCACCCAGCAACGCACCCGCGCACACTGCCTACCCATCCCCCCCTGTCCCTTGTCTAGTTTCGCTTGGGTTTAGATTGGGCTGGTGTTTACAACCCCCCCACCCCCACCCGCCACACCCCCGCACCCGTCCCACGCACTATGCGCCACCCGCCAACCACCCTTCCACCCACCTGCAGGTCAATGAGCACGCCGGCCGGCCGGCAGCCGTGGTCCAGCAGAATGCGCCGCAGCCCCGCCACCATCTCGCGCAGCGTCACCCGCTTCGAGTGCTCCGCCTGCAGCCGCGCCATGGTGGCGCCACCGCCGCCGCCGCCACACGCACCTCCACTGCTGCTACTGCCGCCAGCAGTGCCGCCGCCCTCGCCCGAGCCGGCCCCCGCCGGCAGGCCGGCTGCTGCCGGGCCCAGCTGCAGCAGGCCGCTGTTGCCGTTGAGCATGCTGCTAGTGCCGCTACAGCCGCCGGCGTCCACGCTGCTACTGCCGCCGCCGGCGCTGGCGGCGCCGCCGGCGCGGCCGTTGCAGTGGGTGGGGGCTCGGAGGTTGTCGGCGAAGGCGTCCACTGTGCGCAGCGCCGCGCGGCAGGTTCGGCGCAGCGAGGCGCGGGCGGCGGGGTGCAGCGCCTGCCGCACGCCGAAGGGGTAGGCCTCCAGGATGCGCGACAGTAGTGCCGACCGCTGCAGGCTGCTGCGCTGCCGTGCTGGCCAGCAGGGCGACGGCGGCGCGGGCTCGCACGAAGCCCCGCCGCCGTCGCGGCAGCAGCAGTTTTCAGCGCCACCGCCGCCGCCGCCACTACCACCGCCCTTGCCGCCGCAGTCTGCTGCTGCGGCGGCGATGTCGGAGCGGTGCTGCTCTTGTCGTTGCGGTGGCTGTTGTTGCGGTTCGCCTTCGTGGCAGTGGTGGCGCGGGGGCGGCGGCGGCGCGCCCACCACTGCTGGGCGCCGGTGCCCGCCGCCTAAGACCCGCCGCCCCCTGCTGCTGCTGGAGGCCCGACGCCGCCTGCTGCTGCCGGAGGCCCGACGCCGCCTGCTGCTGCCGGAGGCCCGACTGCTGCCGGAGGCCCGACGCCGCCTGCTGCTGCCGGAGGCCCGATGCCGCCTGCTGCTGCCGGAGGCCCGACGCCGCCTGCTGCTGCTGCCGGAGGCCCGACGCCGCCTGCTGCTGCGTTGCGCCGCCACGTTCGCCACTCTTGCAGCAGCTCCGCCGCAGTGGCCTGAGCCGCGGGTTGCGGGGGACCTGCGCCGCCAGCATCTCCATAGTTGTTACAGCATTGCCACTCGCCCGCGACACCATCAGCGGACCTTGCGTGCGGCTCTCGCGGCGCCGCAAGAGCGGCGGACCGCCGACCCTCGAAACCTGCTGCACGCACGTCGCGGCAGTCTTCCTCGCAGTGCATCATTATTACTACCGTCTCATCAAATTCAATATGTGAAGGCAACAACTAGTAAAAGCACAAATCCGCTTCGGAAGCACGCGTGCTGATCGTGCCTGCCGTGACGTCAGCTGGAGGTCCGCTCGCAACCCGCAGCAGCACCCGTGCCCCCCCCCACCTCAATCCTCGCACAATCTCCTTGCAGCATGCACCTCCGCAGCTACCGTAGACCCGCCGCATCATCCGCCGCCCCCCGTCTGACCACTACTAGCAAGGTATCGTTACAGAAACCGCACCATCACAACTGTTATGCCCCGCCCTTACTTCTGCCTCCTGTGACACTCGATAAAACAGCTGGCTTCATGCATCAAACTCGGGAGCTATTGTACCAAACCATCCTACTTTAATCAGCTATCAAATCTTCAGCATCTTCGGCACCTTCATGCGCCATCTTCGTCCGCGCGTTCAACAAATCAAAGAATCTGATGCCATTTATCATCCAGCTTGGAGCACGCCGCCAACAGCAACTCACTCACGTGTCTTTGCTTACTGTATGCCCTCAAGCAGCCTACGCCCCTCGTGCATATCCGCCCCATATACATACGTACAGCGGGCTCATGGCGCCTAGGCAGCTACCTCATCATCACCGCGCCACGCACCCACGCCACGCACCTCACTCATAGCAAACACCCACCAATCAAGACACCACGCAGGGAGTACCACCGGATGCCCCAGATGGACCCAACCCCCGACGTGCATCCCCGCCCACCCTTGATCACGCCATCCTGGCTGGAACTTGCATGCTTGCTTCACGCACACGGTGCGATGCATCATGCATCACGTGCACCCATCCACAGGCCATGCCATAGCCCACCATCATGATGAGCTTTTTCTTATAGGTAGCCGAGGCCTCGCTCCGTCCTGCGCTTTCATCTCTACTTGATTGCTCGGCCGCCATAGGATAAAATTCTAAGCATTCGCATCGACACACGCGGATGATGGGCGACGGCACGGCGCTGCGGGCAACGTGCGCACGAATCAGCGGCTGCTTCGCCTCCCATCGTAATACTTTCCACGTCAAACTGCACTCTGATTACACCCAAGTACACCCAAGCGGCATCCTACGAAACGCGTGCGTGCACCCAGCCCCGTGCTCTGAATAATGCACGGACTGAGCCCACTGTCAACCTAGTCAACCAAACCGCGAGCCATCCCTCCCCCCTGTACACACGTACACAAACCACCGCCGCATGATGCGGTGCCAGCTACTAGCGCCGTGCTGCTAATTGATGCATGCACGGCGGGGTCCCCTTACTTTCAACTTACTAGCAGCCGGTATGTGCTGAATTGTGCGGCATCCGCGCTTACTTGAGCAGTCATTGGCAGTAGTAGCACGCAGTATGCACCTCATCGTGTGTGCATAGAATTGGCATTCATGTTCAGAATCGAGTACTTCCTTACTTTGAGCATGCATGCAGCAGTAGGTGATGAGCTGGCATTACTTCGCGGTATTCATTCGCGGCCGCTACACATCATCACGCACCCAGGCCGCCTGCGAGTCTATTGATACGTCCAGCATGGCCCAGGTGCACCCCTGAGCACACAGCCACAGCCACAGCCACAGCCACAGCCACAGCCACAGCCACAGCCACAGCCACAGCCACAGCCACAGCCACAGCCACAGCCACAGCCACAGCCACAGCCACAGCCACAGCCACAGCCACAGCCACAGCCACAGACAGCCACAGCCACGCGCAAATTTAGTAGGTATAACACTCATCACTCACTGCACTGACAGGAACGCTGCACAACACAGACCTGGAACCGAGGGAGACCAGCCAACCAGCCACCAGCCGTCGTCCCAGCTGTCTGCTGGGCCAGGGCCAGGGCCTGGGCCAGCTGGGCCAGGGCCAGGGCCTGGGCCTGGGCCAGGGCCTGCTGGGGCCCTTCAGCCCGCCGCCCCTCTAGCTATCTTCAGCAGCAGGCACGCCTTCAAGAGCGGCCCTTCACCGCTCTGAGCGCCTTGCGTACCAACCGCTTCACAGCAGCGCTCACCGCCGGCGCCTTCAATCGCGACTTGCGCTTCTGCTGCTGCTGGTGCTCCAGCGGGCCCAGCACCACAGCAGCCGCCTCCGCTGCTGCTCTGGCCTGCGGCTGCTGCCCCCTAACGCTCATCTCCGCAGCAGGCGTGTTTTGGTGGTCTGACTGCCCCAGCGGCAGGGGGCCCCTGGGCGACAGCGTGCCTGCGGGGCTGCTGGCCCGCGCCAGCCCCGCACTCAGCTTGCTGACGTCATCACTCATTGCGCTTGTCATCATAACAAGCGGTAGCTGAGCTACGGGCCTATGATGCCTGCTGCTGGCGCCGTCGCTGCCTGTGCTGGCGCCGTCGCCATCCCCACGCGTCGCCTGCTGCTGCTGGTACCCCGCTAACCCCGCCACCGCTCTGTCCGCCTCAGCGGTGTGCACGCCACCGCCGTGGGGGCCCACTACCGCTGGTGCCATGTGCGTGCTGCTGCAAGCTGCCCCAGCCCCTTCCTGCTGCTGCTGCCGCTGCTGCCGCCGTTGGATTACAACCGTCAGCAGCGCCGAGTGACCAGCTGCTTCGCCGCCGCCGCCACCGCTGCAGCCACCAGCAGCGCGCGTGCCCGCCGCAGCTGCAGCCGTTACCACGCTCCCTGTCGCCGTGTTGCCTCCGCGGCCGCCCACCAGGCCAATCGCATCCGCCGTTGCGGATGGCGGATTGTGCTGCTGGTGCGCTGCTAGTGCTACTGGTCTCGCGGCCGCTGGCTCCAGAAAAATGCTTTCGATTTCTCCGGTGCCAGCGGCGGTGCTGCGGGGCGGTGGACAGTAGTCGAGGCTGACTCGGAGAGCCGCTGCCACAGCAGCCGCCCTGGCAGCCACATCCTCGCAGCTTCCTGGCGTCTCATCTGCTTCCTCCACCACAGGCGGCCGGCCGGCGTTCAGCATTGTGTGGCATACCAACAAGTCAACGCCACTAACACCACCATTTGCGGTTCTGCTGCGCGTAGGCAGATTCGGTGCTTCCTGCTGGTTGCTGGGCGTGTCGGCAGAAAGCACATTGCCGCGCCCCGCTGGACCGCCGCCCGGCAACTCACCACTGATGGTCGGGTTCAAGCTGTGGATGGCACCGCCGCCTCCGCCGGCTACTGCTGCTACTAATGCTGCGGCTGTCCATCCGGGTGCTACTGCCGCCGCGGTGTCGCCGCTTGCGACAAGGCGCCGGAGTCCGCCGCCTGCAGATACTGCAGAGCTCAAGCTGCCGCCGGGCTCGACCTGCAGCAGCAGCGGCGGCGCCGGCCGCACGTGCGGCAGGAGGCCGCTGCGAAGGGACGAGTGGATGGAGGGTGCTCCGGTGGGCGTCATAGACTCCTCCCAGCAGCAGTCAGTAGCAGCAGTCGACAGCATGCCCCTGGGAGAGCCCGCATGGCTGTTGCTGAGCAGAAGCATTGCAAGCGGCTGGCGGCGGGGCAGCAAGCTGCTCCTGCTCTGCTGGCGGCGGCGGCTGCCGCCGCCGTTGGATTCGGAGGAGGAGGCGCCGCGGTTAGTAGCCGCGGCCTGCTGCGCATGGCTGCTGCCGCTATGAACAGCGGAAACATCGCTGATGTGCGGTGAATCGCGTTGCAGCAGCCGGGCGCGGTCTTGATCACCTGCCGCTGCCGCGCATGTTGATGACAGCAGCAGAGATGAACCCTGCTGCGCGTCGCTGAGGTACGTGCCAAGCATAGGGCCAGTGATTCTGGCGCCGCCGCCGCCGCCGTGGGTGCTGTGCGCTTGGGAGCGGCGGTCCGCAGCGGCGGCGGCCGCTGCAGCAGCAGCAGCAGCTGTCGCCGCTGCAGACAGGACAGCGGCACCTGAGAAGCGCGCAGGCTCGTTAGCAGCGGCAGGCGGGGCGCTGCCACGCAGAGGAGACGGCGAGCGCGATAACAGGAGACAGAAGCGATGTGAAATGGGCACCGCAGCCGCAGCCGCAGCCGCCGCAGCCGCGGCAGCAGGCTTGCCGCTGTTGCGGCGGTGGCCCTCTGATGCGGGCGTGTCGCCGTCACCAGCAGCAGCAGCCAGGCCCGTGGCGGAGGCGGCGGAGGCATTGGCGGCGGCGATGACTGCTGCTGGTGCGTAGCCTTTGGAGGTCTTGGGCCGATGGAGGTGGCGGAGCAAGAGCTGCTGCTGGTCGTGGTGGTCATCATCGTGGTGGTTGTGATGGCCGCTGCCGCCATCCTCCACGAAACCTACTGGACCGGCATCGGCACCAACAGCGGTGGAGCTGAGGCCGCTGCTTCTGCTGGGAACCATCTCGGACACGTCAACTTTCGCAACTTGCAAATCCCCTGCCGACAGCAATGACAGTGCCCTCGCGGCTGCGGCGGTAAGCATGCCGGCGCCGCGGCTAGCAGCAGCAGCAACAGCAGCCCCAGCGCGGCTGGTGCCTGCCTCTGCTGCTGCGGAAGGTGTGATTACAGCGGCACGGCGGCAGGCGGTTGCTGCCTTGCCCGCGGCACCACCTGTGCTAGCAAGCGTGCCAGCGGCGCCAGTGGTTGGGGTAGATGCTGCTTCTGCTGCATTTCCAAGCCATCTACTGGCGAATGCGCCTGCTGCGGTTGTAGCGGTGGCCGCAGCCGCAGCCGTCGTTGACGCTGCCAGAGGGCCGCGGCTGCCGAAGCAGCTACCGCTGCTGCCGACTGCTGCCGACACTGCCACACAGCTTCTGCTGCCGGGACTGCAGCAACAGGGACCTCCCATGGCCCCCAGGATGGCCGCCGCCGCCGTCGCGTCCTGCTGCAACATGACATGTGCCGCCGCAGGGCCTGCCATCGGCAGCAGCTGCTCGAGATTACACACATCCATCGGCACCGCAGAGCTGATGACCCGCTTAGCCCCGTTCCCCGCGCCCGCCGCAGCAGCCACAGCCGAGCAGAAGCGGGCGCCGCCGACGCAGCCGTCATCGCTGGCTGCTGCTGCGGCGGCGCTACCCTGCGCCTCGAGCGCCTCCGCCGCCGCCGGCGGAGGCACGGCTGCTGCCGCGGGAGCTGGCTGTGAGCTGGGCTGCTGCGGTAACTGCTGCTGCTGCGCGCAATGCCGCTGCTGCTGTGGCTCGGTGGTGACTCAGGCTACACAGGTGGCGGCCGGCCATGATGCCGCTGCTGCTGCTGCCGTGAGGCCGCCGGTGGTCGTGTGCGTCTCGCTCATCATGCAGCGCGCCAGCACGCCGCCAGCAGCCACACCGCCGCGGCCGCCGCTTAGCCCTGTCCCCAGCACCGACCCTCCAGATGACTGCTGAAGGCCTTGGTTGTTATCGGCACTTGTGCCACTCCCGATGCAGCAGGTGCCGGTGCTGCCGGCGGCCCAGAGGTTGCTACTGCCGGGGTGGCTCAGCTCCCCGGCGGCGTCCGCGGGAAGCCAGGAGCGCATCACGTCCGAGCCCTGCGCCAGCTTGTGCACATCCAAGAAGCACGGCTGCAAGCAATGAGGCAGCAGGGGCCCCGGCGGCGGGCAGGAGTTGCACAGCGAGTCAGCAAGCACCGAAGCAGAGACAGCACACTGTGTGCGTGCTGGTTGCCATCATCGCTTACGCGACTCTCCTGTCCCTCTTCCCTCTCCCCCTTCCGTCTTTGCCCCTTTTCCCTGTTCCCTTGCTCGTGCTCCTCGCCTCACCATCTGCAGTAGCTCCGCCGCCGTGGGCCGCAGCTGTGGGTCCGGCTGCAGGCAGCAGTAGATGAGGGCGAGCAGCCGGGCATCCAGCCCGGGCAGCCGCTGCCGCAGGGTCAGGTGCGGCTCCGGCAGCTGCACCCCGGCCAGGCGGGGGTCGGATGCAATGCGGGCCATGTGGGGTGGCGCCAGGGGGCCCAGGCAGCGCATGATGCGACGGAGCTGGTCGGCGGTGGACGAGCCTGGTGCGCGGGGGGCGTTGAGAGCGGGGGTGCAGCAGCAGGCAGGCGCGGAAGTAATAAGCGGGGCGCGAGCGCGCAAGTTCAGCAGCAGTAGCAGCAGTAGCCAGCGGGCATGGGTGAAAGCGGCGAGACGTGGTTCAGTCCTTGTGTATCCTGCCCGCTCCCAGCTCACCCGCGAACAGCGGCCGGCCCGTGGCGAGCTCGGCGATGGTGCAGCCGATGCTCCACACGTCGGATGCAGGGCCGTAGGGCGCGCCCACCAGCACCTCGGGAGAGCGGTACCAGCGCGTGACCACATAGCTGGTGCACGGCTCGACCTGCGGCGGCGCGTCCGGATGAATGGATGGAGGCGTTGAAACCGACACGCACGCTGGCACGTGCCGGTACTACATTTTTCTTACTACATTGGGCGGGGGTGCTCAACCAATAATCCCGACACGCACGGGCATGCGCATGCGCATGCGCACGCACCTCCTTGGCGCCGCTGTTGCAGGGGCGCGCGAACCCAAAGTCACAAAGCTGCGCCACCCCCGTGCGTGTGTCCATCAGCAGGTTGGCGGGCTTGATGTCGCGGTGCAGGAACTGGGCGAGGCAGGGCGGGGCAGGGTAGAATTGTGCAAGTGGGCTGCGTGTTGCTTGGGGCTGGCATACGTGTGCATATCATCGCAAGGGGTGTGCGGAGGGTCGCCAGCTGAGCAGCTGGCATGCAGACCGCCGCACATGGTCTCTTCATCACGCACGCACCTTGCTCTGGTGCAGGTAGGCTGCGGCCCTCAGCAGCTGCCAGCACACCAGCTTCAGCATGCCGTGCGGCAGGCCATCGGGGTGTGCGTCCAGCAGGTCGTGTGCGGAGGGGCCCACGAAGTCAAACACCATGTACACGCGCCCGGTCTTGGACTTGAAGGCGTCCAGCAGCTTGACGCAGTTTGGGTGCGCCACCTTGCGCAGCACCTTGACCTCCCGCACCGCCAGGCGCATGATCACGGGGTCCTCGTGCGCCTGCGTGCGGGCAGGATGCGTAAGCTAGGGCACGCAAACGCTGCGGGTACGTACGGTAGGTACGGTAGGTCACGTCAAGGCCACGGCGGTGTGACGAGCCCCCCACCTTCTTCAGGGCCTTGACCGCCACGTCCTGACCGGTCTCATTGTCCGTGCAGCGCCACACCGTGCCGTACGCCCCCGCCCCCAGCGTGCTCACGTAGGTGTACCTCTGTCATTGGGGTTGCGCAGAACACACCAGCAGAGGGCAGAGTGTTAGCAGCCCAGGTGTTTCTACAGACTGCTTACACTGCAGCACCCATAATTGTGCGTGCATTGTGCGTGCAGTTTGCGCAAAACAACCACACATTACGTGCCGGGACATTGGCTCAATGAGCAGAAGTGCCCCGCGGCCCTAAGTGATAGCTGGCAGTATTTGAGATAAGATCAACGTCTACGATATGCGCCTTATAAGTCCATATGCGTTTTGCGGACTTGGCGCGCGGCCATCGCGGGTACCGTTTCGCGCGGTGACTGCGGCACTGTGGTCCTGGCGCCCACCTAGGTTGGCCGTGACGACCTGGTAACCCACCTGCATTAAATGCTCCTTAAAGTCCCTCCGAGGAGTCGCCGGCTTCACGACATGACTCCAAAACTGCTACACGCTTTGGCTACAGCTTGATATGATATGCACTATTTCGCCCTACGCAGCGAGTATGTCTCTTGCACTAACATAATCGCCTGTAGACCGACCAGCAACCATTCCAGCTCCATTCCAAAGATCGACGCCGCGCCGTGCCGCGCTCTGTCCTTGCGTTGCGCAAGCATCGCGAACCGCTAGATCTGACATGATCATCCGCAAGAAGTCGCAGCATGATGACAAAAAGTCGGGCGGTTGGCCTGCTAGAAACCGAGCAGTACAGCGCGGCACCGTGACATTCCGGCGCGTGTCGCATCACTGTCTCCTTCCCCGGGGACTGTCCCCTCTTGTAAGCTCGCATTCTTCCCGAGGACCCCGACACCATGCTCACGCGTGGCCCAAGCCACGGGCCCACGGCACAACGCGTGCGTGCCACGAGCTCAGGACGCATCCTGTCCCGTCGTTATCTGAGAGTTGGGATAGCAGCCACAGCGCGCCAAGGCCCGGCCCGGCCCCGCCACATTACGCCACCTGTACTGCAGTACATAAAGTACGGTACATGCCTTGTGAGCCTGGTTCACGAAAAAAGCCAGGTGTCCCCCTGAACTCCTGAAGGAAACCCTGAGAGTAAGGCTCCCCCGACAGTGCCTCCCCTGCTCTAAGGATTACAGGGAAGAAAGATGTTCCCCATCTTCAACGGTGCCCTTTCGCTCCTCACGCTATCCCCCAAACCAGCTTATACTTGCGCTCCTTCAACAATTCCCTTGTGCTCCTCACGCTACCCCCTAAACCAGCAGCCCAGACACCGTATCTTAGCAGCGGCGAAGACCACAACGAGTCATCGACCGTCTGGATAAAAAGTAAGATTGCCGCTTCAGCAATTGCTTCACCAACAAGCTTCCTCCGGCAATGGCTGTCACCCGAATCTACATTGAAGGTGATCCGCATTGAAACTGGCTCACGGCGGAATGCACCTTCCCAGCCGCGCACAACAAGCTTCCTCCTGTTATGCACATCACCCGACTCCACACAGAACATGTTCCGCATTAATGGTAACCCTACCACTGCGTTGCCGTAATCCCGTCCGTATGCTCGCGCTACAACCCAAGGATATGCTTTCCGCGGTGCCAAATGTAATTTTCCCGCCCCCCAAAAAATTCTTTCCCTCCACCGCGGCCTCAGATCACCTCTCGCCCTCTCTCCAGCTCCTGCTGGCGTCCGCTGCTCCGGCCATCCGCAACACAGCAGCCCCGCCCCCGCCCAAACGCCACAGCTGCTACGGCTGCTGCCAGCTAGTGCTATTGCCGAGACCGCCGCTGCCGCCGCAGTGCGCGCCGGAGCCCCGCCTGCTCGTGCAGACCCCCGGCCCCAGACGCCGCCGCCTGGCGCACTCCAGGCGCACTCCAGGCGCCGTCAGATCCAGCCGCCGCGCGGTATGCTCGCGCCCTATCTGCAAGCGGCGGCTCCTAGGGCCGGATGCCCATGACGCAGCGGTGGCGGTGGTCCGTCTCCACCGTCACCACCTCGCGGAAGCCGGCGGTGCGCATGGCGGCCTGGCGGTGGTTGGTGTTTGCGGAGCGGGAGGCAGGGAAGGACGGGAGGGAGGGAGGGAGGGAGGGACAGGCGGGTCGAGATGAGCGGAGGCGTGAGGGTGGGATGCAGTCCTCCCATGGTCGGGCAGGGGGAGGTCCATGGGCCGGCGCAGCCACAACGCCGCCAGCAGCACTCGTGCGCACGAAACGGCGCAGCAGATACACGCAGCGAGTCCCTCCAGCCCACAGTAGCCCCGGCGACGCACGCGTGTTTGCAGGTCAGGAGCCATCGCCACCACCCCCACAACCATACCACCCGACACACGCACATACACACACACGCACGCGTGTGGTCCGTCGTTTTTGTTGTTTAACACACACACGCACGCGCACGCGCACGCGCACGCGCACACGCACCTCCAGGTCGTAGCTGTAGTACTCGTCGGTCCAGGGCTCGGTGGACTTCATGAGCGTGAAGATGGGCGCGGGCAGGTTCTGGATGGTCTTTGACCTGGGGGTGGGTGGGGATGGGTGGGGGTGTGTGTGTGTGGCCGTGTTGGGGTGGGTGGGGTGGGTGGAGGAGCGGATGGTGCGTAGAGGAGTAAGAGGTGGGAAGAGATTGGGGCGTCTAGGGGACCTCGGAGGGACCCAGAGGGAGGGGCCGCGGGCAAGCTGGGCTGTGTGGACAGGGGCCGCCGCGCCGCGCGGGCCTTCGGCGACACCCACAGACACTGTCGCCGCCGCTGCCGCTGCGCCGCAACCGCTGCGCCACTCACTTGGGGTTGTTGTCGATGAAGCACAGCACGCCGTTGGGCTTGACGACGCGCAGCCCCTCCGCCACGAACGAGTCGATGACGTGCTGGGGGCACTCGTGGATCACGAAGTTGAACGCTACCTGCGCGGGTGTGGGCGTGTGGGTGGGTGGGCGGGCGGGCGGGCGGGCGGGCGGGCGGGTGGGTGGGTGGGTGGGCGGGTGGGTGTCAGGTGCGGCATGCGTCAACGGGTGGCGGGAAGACTTGCGGCTTGCTAGCCAGGGGCAGCGAGTGCAGCTGATTACAACCCAGGAGGCATGGACACAGTCATGCAGCTCGTGCTGCTGCCCCTGCCCGCAGCCTGAAGGGGCGCCCTGTGGCGTCGACGTGCCACATGGCACCCTGACGGCGCTCTACCTTCCTTCCGGCCCGCCCCCTTGCTTCTCTGCAACCAGTTCCATTCATATGCGGCACTTCGCATGCGGTAGCCGGCCCCAACCTACTAATCCTCATGCAGCTTGTGCCACCGAACCGACGAATCTCCTTTGGGCTGATGTTCACCAACCCCATCCCCCCGCCGTCAGCAATTCACAAAACTGGCATGGACGGCCATGCCTGCCCCCAACCCCGACCCGCCCCAACCACGCCCCGCCCCCCCCCCCCAGCCGGCCCCCGCACCATGTCCTGCGAGGCCGTGCCGAAGGGGCTCTTCTCCGCCAGGCCGTGGATGTACTGGATGGGGGCGGAGCGCTGCGCGGCGCGGCGCGGCGTGCGTGGTGGATTGAGTGAGGGACAGCAGGGGGCAACAGAAGCGAATCAGCAGGTGGAGGTCATGATCGGGGGATGGGAAGATGGCAACGCGGGAGAGCAAGAGCGGGGGGCACACGTGCGGCCGGGCCGTGAGCGGGACCCCGCACTGCTGCCCCGCTCCTGCCCGCCACACACACACACACACACAGCCAATACACACAACAACACACAAACGCTCATTGGCGGTCAACTTTTTCTGTCTACTAGCACAAACATACACATTTTCACATGCACAAGCGCTCACGCCCATCGCGCACGCGCCGCGGGCTCACCGGCTGGTTGGGCTGCGCCGCCCGCCTCCTGCGGTCCCACTCCGCCACCGCCAGCATGTAGGGCGACAGGTCCAGGCCCACGATGGGGCCGTCCGTGTCGGGAAACTGCGGGGGAGGAGCGCGTGCAGGGTTGTGAATGCCAACCAGCCCAAGCTAAACCAACCTAACTAGACAAGGGACATGGCCACATAGTACGGTACTCAGGGGGCATGCAGAGGTGGCGGGGCGTGCAAGGCGTACGGTGTGGGGTGTGGGGTGCCGACAGGCTGGCCGTGCACGTTCGCGCCTCACCGCCGGCATTGCCCATGACCCCTGCAATGTGCCACGCGCCGGACGAATTCTGGTGTCCCGGACCCCAAACCTGCCGCCGCCCGCGGTCTGGCTGACTGACAGACAGCCCCTGCTGACCGCAGCGGCCGGCCCCCAAGGGCCCTCGCCTTCGCCCTCCGTCCACTCCGCCCATCCAACCTACCCGCCCACCCGCCTTACTCCACACGTATGCACCGGATTCGGCCGCATCCCTTTCCCTTGTGCTCTTTCCTTGTGCTCTTTCCTTGTGCTCTTTCCTTGTGCTCTTTCCTTGTGCTCTTCCCTTGCACTACACGCCCACACGCTCACACACACCTGCTGCGCGAACCAGGTTGTGGAGAGGCCGGTGGAGCAGCCCATGTCCACGATGCGGCGGGGCAGCGGCAGCCCGTGCTGCGCGTGGTAGGACTGCGAGGCACAGCAGGGGCGCAGGAGGGGCGCAGGAGGGGCACAGGAGGGGCGGGTGGCAAGCCAGGGTTAGAAAGCTGTTGAAAGAGGAACAGCCGGGCAGCGCGGGCGTCGCCGGCGCGCGCTGCTGCTACCCTGCGAAGCTCGCGCTATCGGCCTGCAAAGCTTCTGCAGCCGCCAGGCCCTCTCCTCTCCCTCTTTCTCGCGCTCTTTCCCCGCGCACCTTGATTGCGTCGGTCATTCGGACGCGCATCTCCACAAAGCACTTCTCAGCGCTCCACTCCGGGTGGTCCTGGGGGCAGCCAGCAGCGGGAGGAGGGCGGTGGGCGGTGGGGAGACAGGAAACGCCGCGGCCGTGTCAGATCGGCAAGCGGCAGCAGCTCGTGCGCAGTAGCAGGCGGCTCATGCAGCTCATGCAGATCAGGCACCACTCTTGGCGACCTGCCAACGCGGCGTGCGCAGTGCTCCGGCCCCTGGCCAGCAATTCTCAACCCCAGCCCCGCTGCCCGGAAAGCACCGATCCAACCTTAAGCTGCAACTCCCACACAGCGAGCCACCGCCACCGCCACCGCCACCGCCACCGCCACCGCCACCGCCACCGCCACCGCCACCGCCACCGCCACCGCCACCGCCACCGCCACCGCCACCGCCACAACACGCACACCCACACTCTAAACGACCCCACACACCTTGAAGGTGCGGATGCCGATGGCGTAGGTGGCCGGCTCCACCTCCCACGCCGCCAGCCACTCCAGGTTGCCGGTCTCGTAGGCGTGGAAGGGCTTGAGGTAGTAGTCGGGGTAGGGCTGCAGGCGCGCGTCCTCCAGCTCCGACTTGATGGCTTCAAGCTGGCGGAGGAGAAGGAGCAGGAGGTGGGGGATGGGGTTGTGAACACCAGCCCAATCTAAACCAAACCAAACCAATGCGAGTGCATATACAGGGCTTGGGGGTGGGGTTCCATGCATGATTAATTAAGACGAGAAGATGATGACAGGTGCTTGCAGCAGATCAGTCTTCAGTCTTGGCGTTACCGATGACCATCTTGCAGTCCAGCAGCGTCCAGCTCCAGCACGTAGGCCCTCCGATAGCTGCTGCTCTCCCATTTTGTCCTAACTATTTGTAGGGAAGCCGTGATCGTAATAGGTAGTGTATACAACTCGCGTAGAAGCTCAGGAGCGGGCGGTGGAAGGGGGGTGAGGAGGTGAAATGCGTGGTGGTGGTGGTGGGGGTAGCCGTCCATGCGAGCGGGGGTTGCAAAGATGTAGCAGTTAGACAGTGTGTCACTGGCATACCCTACACGACCGATGCCGCCTTCCTTTCCCCGCGCACCATCGGTCATCGGCACGCGCGCCCTCACGCCACACTAGCCGATGGTGGTACGAGGGATGGAGGGTGTGCCGCCGCCCCCTCACCCTACCCTGAGCCGACTGGCCTCCCCCTCCCGTGCCCTTCTGCACACACACACACCTCCTTGAGGTTCTGCATCTCCTTCACGTGCGCGTCCCACTTGATGCCGCGGCTCTCGGCGGAGCTCTTCATGGCCTGGGGTCATGGGGGTGAGGGTGTAGGCGTGGGTGGCGGCGAGGGAGGTGCTGATGCCGGTGGTGTCGGTGGCGTCGGTGGCGTCGGTGGCAGCAGGAGGGATGCAGTGGCAACAACGTGGAAGCGGAGGAATTGGCGGAATGGGCAAAGAAGCCTGGAGCGGACCGGGGAGGCCGTAGCGCCATTCCCCAGTGGTTGCTCCTGCCTTCCAGCTCTCCCCGCCCTCAACCACCTAACAGCAGGGCCGGACCAGACCATCACCGCACCGCGCCCTGGAACGGGCGATTGGTCCCATCCCCGCTGCGCGCTGTCCACCACCTGGTGCGCACTCGCACTCGCACACAAGCACAAACACACGCCCACGTCGGCCCCCTGCCCCGCGCCGTGTGGCGCGGCACACTCACGTTCTTGGCCAGCACCTTCATGGCGCCGTACAGCGGCGGCGTGTCGATGGCCCAGTTCACCACCTTGGACAGCAGCGAGTCGCCTGGAGGGGTTGAGGGGGGGGGGGGGGTAGTGAGGGGGGGATGAGGGGGGCTAGGTGGGGAGAGGGGGGTTGAAGGAGGCTGGGGAGGTCCGGAGACGGCGCACTCGGGGCGTGCCCGTGCGTCCAGCGTGTGCTGTGTGTACCGCTGGTCTGTATGCCCCAGAGTCCGCACGCCCTCCCGTCCGCTGCGTCGGTGGGTACCACGCGGCCACTTGCATGGGTTTCAACCCTGCCTTGAGTCTTTGCGTAAGGATGTTCAGGGAGGGTTTTGCGGGCGCAAGGGCTCCAGACGCGGGAGGGCGCCGAGTGCTGGGACCCAGGCTGTTGTCCCCAACCACGTACCGGTCCACGCTGGCTTCTCCCGAGTGGCCGTCTCTGCTCGCACGACCACGCGACGACCATGAGCTGGTCGCTGTGCCCCGAATACGTGCCGCGAGGAGCAGGAAGGAAGCGTGGACTGCATCTTTGATGGATGGACACTATGAACGCGAGTTTATGTGCAAGAGTATTCGGCAGTGCTTCAACTGAATATTGGCTTTGATGGATCCGCAGATATCGCGACCAATCGTAGCGCCCGAAATGCAAGTCGCAGTGCAAGCACGAAAGCCTATGTTCCTCTAGGTCGAATGAAATTGTAGTAACGCAGATGTGAAAGGTAATGGTCTCAATTCTACCATCTGCCGCAAAGTTCTGCGCATGTACCTGCGATGCGGGTCCCCCCGCCATCACGGTCGCCACGATGCCACCCTTCTTGTGCCACTTGAGATTCCCCCCCCCCCCCCAGCTGCGTGGGCACCGCTGAGTAACACCCGGTCACCCGCAAGTTCACGCCACATGTGATGATGTATGATATGTCCGTCAATGGTAGTGTGGCTCAGCGGTGCGCGGATAGCTCTCCTGTGCCTGAACGGGTGCGTCCGCTTGCCACCGGGGGACGTGCCGGGGGATCGGGGGCGGGCAGCGGGACTCCGCTAGGCGCAGCAGGCAGCGGGTTGCCTCGTCGCAGGGTTGACCCAGCCAGTTACGCCCTTGACCCAGTCAAGCTGCAAAGAATAAGGCTAGAACTGTATGGTATGGATGAGGGCTGACACAAGGGCGTGAGATGCGGGGTGGGCCATGACGCCAATGCGCCGCTTGGACATTTAAAATTAAAGAAAAATACTCATGCAGCATACAGCACGCTTATGTGGCCGGACCACATTACCGCATTACCGCATTTTAATCATTCCTGTGCAAAAGCAGCACATGCTAACGGCAGCCAACGCCCATGGAGAAGGCGACTCAGGAGACGGAGGAGAGGGGTTGGGGCCTCCTTGCGTTCATCATGGGCCTGGAAGATCTGGACGACGAGGAGAAGAAGCTTTGCTACGATGCGCTGGACAAGGAAGGATTTGGGGCTCGTACTAAGCACCGAGCTTTTCTCGCTCTCGATGACGCCGAGCTGCGGGACGCAGGCATCAGGCGAGCTGCAGTGCGCAAGGTTCTGCGACTGGCGATGGGTGAGCCGTTAACGTTGCCGTCGCCATGCCTGTGCCCTGTGCCCTGTGCCCTGTGCCCTGTGCCGTGCCCTGGCGTCCGATTGACCGACCAACCGATGAATATCCTTTGCGGGTGGACCTGAGCGCAAGACCTAGAGTGTTTAGTCCCGCGATTCTGCCACCGGAGCGGGGAGCGGAGGCTGGCCGTGGGGATCTACATCTGCCGCTGTGCGTTCACGTTCCAACCAAATGCCCGGCTGCGGACCGCCGAGTCCTCACAGCGGGTTGGGGTTGTTGGGGTTTTCCCGAGCGGGTTGGGATTGTCCAAGTACTCTCTGAGGATGTTTGTCCTGTCTTGCATGCTTCCCCCTTCAGGCCGCGCGGAGTCTGCGGCTGCCGGTGAGTGACTTTCCGCGTGAACTGTTGAGGCTCACTTGGTACGGGTGTACTATAATGCATATAATGGGTAGTTGTTTGCCCGCAACCTTGAAGCTGCAGTCTCACCGGGATCCGTTGTGCTTGCCTTCCCCTACAGGGTCGCTGACGGCTGCTGCTGGTGAGCAACTTTCCACGAAGCTGTTGGGTGGGGATTGGTTGAGACCCGGCAGCGGAATGGGGCGCAGCGCGTGCCGGCAGTTGGGGACTAGCTGTGGCTGCACCCAGGGCCGCTGCTACAGGATGCGCCTGGCGCATGGCCGCCACCAGAGGCTGCACCCAGGGCAGGACTGCAAAAGGCTGAAGTCTCAAGTGCCCTGATTGGCACCACCACTGGCACCAACGCCGAGTGCCACCAGCATTACAATAGCTCAGCGTGTGTGCCTTCAAACATCTGATCCCCTGGCCGCTTGTGCCTTCTTGTTGCCTCACCCCGCGCTGCAGTTGCACCGGATGAGGCGGCCATGATGCGGGCGCTGTGCAGCAAGGCGGTTCCGGCCCCGGGCGAGGTCCTGCGCCTTGAGGGTGCAGGCTTCGTGCCGGACGTGGACCTCGGCGGTGTGTACATCCGGCCGTGCTACAAGGGGCTTGCTGACGTCATCCTGACAACGCCGCAGAAGAAGTTCATCTGTGAGTTACGCTCACCCGCTTTTGCAGTCATAATTGACCTACTTGTGCGTATGGTGATGAACGGAACCGTCGTGCGTGTGGTTATGCCCGGGCCCGACCCTACGCCCCCATACTCATTCGTGTTCAAGGGCGCTCGCAGTCGCGGTTGCGGTGCTGCTGCGCCTGCGCCTGCGCCTGCTGGCCCTGCTGCTGCTGGCCCTGCTGCTGCTGGCCTTGCTGCGCCGTCTTCTTGTTCTTGCCGCCCGCCCCGCCGCCGTTGCCGCCGCCACTGCCGCCGCCATTGCCCTTCTTGGCTGCGGCGGCCAGGCAGGACTTCGCCAGTTCAGTGTCGTAGCCGGCGTTGACGTCGTCGCACACGCGCGCCATGGTCTCGTGGATGTACGCCAGGCAGCCGTCCAGCCGAGCGCCGTTGTTGGGCTCGTTGCCGTGCAGCTTGTACACCTTCTCACCGTTCATGGCCAGCGCCGCGATGGCGCGGATGAACGGCTTGCTCTGCTCGTTGCTGCCCGTCTTGGCCAGAGCGAGCAGCGCGAGGCGGTGGTAGAACTTGTGCACGTTGGCGTAGCCGGTTGGCAGGTTTGCGAACGACACGTTGGCGAGCACGACCGTCTTGTTGTCTTCGATGGCTGTGGCCTCGCCGCCGGCCGCCGCGGGCGCGGCCGCGGGCGCAGCCGCGGGCGCAGCCGCTGCGGGG
The DNA here is from genome assembly GCA_016834605.1 of Chlamydomonas incerta. NCBI lineage: Eukaryota > Viridiplantae > Chlorophyta > Chlorophyceae > Chlamydomonadales > Chlamydomonadaceae > Chlamydomonas > Chlamydomonas incerta. The sequence goes on from JAEHOC010000012.1 coordinate 1,096,551, forward strand.
GCGGCCACCATGGGGGCGGCCGCCGGGCCCGCGGCCGCGGTGGCGGCCGTCGGAGCGGCCGCCGCGGCGGCGGTCTGCGGGGGCGGGGGGGCGGGGGCCGGGGCAGGAGGGGGTGCCGCGGCCGGCACGGCCGTGGCACGCGCGACTGTCGCCGGCACGACCGGGGCCAGCGCCTCCTTCAGCGCGGGAATAAGAGCGTCTGCGATGTTCTGGCCCACCCCGCGCTGCCAGTCCGAGAAGCCCGCAAAGGACGTGCGCAGACGCGAGTGCGATCGCGACTCCCCACCGTCGCCGGTGCGCTTGCCCGACTTGGACTGCACCGTGACTGCCTTAGAGGGTTCCTTTGCGGCAGGCTGCTTCGCGGGAGGCCGCTTCTCTGCGCGCTTGCGCTGGGCGCCCCCGATCTTCGCACCCTTAGCGCCCTTCGCTCCCGACTTCGCGCCCCGGTTCCCAGTTCTCTTGGCGACCTTCTTCTGCTGCTGTCCTCCTACATCCTCCGCTGCGGTTGTCTTGCCTGCTCGGGTCTTGACCATCGCGACGAAGAAGCTCCTTCAATTATTAGAGTAGAGTCTTGGAAGGCTTGGACTGAAAGACCGCTCAGAAGCGGTGTGAGCTGCTCTATCAGAGAGGCAGAATGCCGAACAGGAGAGAGCAGCAGGCCTAAACCGCTTCGGCCGTTCTACGGCCCCCATGCTAAACCCTGCTCAGCCCCGGTGGTCGCTTCGCTCCCCCCAGAGCTAAGCATCTGGTTGTGCTGGCTTTGGGGCCGCAACTGCTACTCCTTTGTTGCCTGACGCAGCAAGCTGGGCCTTCCGGTGTCGGAGGAGTTCGTCAAAAAGTGCCTTGAGTACGGTGGTGGCGTTGCACGCTACTCTCTGCTGCAGTCAGGGGCAGCGTCCGGTGAGGACGTCGACGGATTGCTGCAACAGCTTCGCGGGGCGGTCGACACAAGCAGCGTGCCGCAGGTGGGGCGCACACGGGTATGACGGCGGTCCGGAGAGGGGCAAAAACGTCGGCATACGTGTCAAAGCAATAGCTTATTGAACATATAAGCATGCCAAAACGTGGCTCCCGTCGCATTATGCGAAGGTCGCTGTCAGCACATTTCGCGAGGCATGCTTTCGCCAGAGGCACATTTTGATGCCCGCGAGCGTGTTGTTAGTCATCTAATGTACAACTTACATGACGGCAATCAACAACAGCAGACAATATGGGCGAGCCTGGCAAGCATGTTGACCGCGATATCACCGATTAGGTCGCAAATAATGTATTCTAGGGGTGCTTAGTATGAATATAATACATACTAAACAGCGGCGACTAAATCGTAGGTCGGCCCGGCGACCGTGTCCAATTGTGCCAAGCAGGGCGGAACGCATCCCCTGACGCGGATCGACGTAGCAACTGCATGCATTGTAGTACAAACTTTTACACGTGCGCCGCGGGTAGCGGGGAGGACAAAATTGTACTTCAATGCTTGCACGTGTTACAGCCCCTGCCGTTTGACCCCTCTCCCAGGGGTGGGGCGTGCGGTCGCGGCCATTCGTTGGGGCAGTGGTGACTTGAACTTGTTACTTCTCCCAGTCCATGCATGGCTCAAGGCTCAAGGATGGCTGGGTCACAAATTTGCGCCTTGTGTAGGTGCGTGCGGCACTTGCAGACGTCGCGGCACAGGACACGGGCCGGAGGCCATCCACCGTGTGATCCACATCATGACGGACGAGTCCTACAGGGTGCGGCAGCTTGTGTTCGCCAGCCGCTGGGTAGCGGAGCGATTCATGGCCAAGGTGGCGGTGGAGGACGAGCAGGGCCTTGTGAGCCTGCTGAACGGCTCGACCGGTACTTTCCGCGGCCTGATGCACGAGGCCTGGATGCACCGCACGCTGCCCAAGGTGCGGCTTGCCTCCTTAAGCTTAGATGGGTACCAGTTTGGGTTACGTATCAGCTCAACTTGCGTAAGGCGGTCTGGGGCTCATGGTCAGTTTTTGCCTGTTGGTCTGCAGGGCGGGGAGTTCACCATCGCGCCCGTCGAGCTCACCGGCGGCACAATGAAGCTGGTGCGGGAAGCCGATTGTACACTCAAGCTGCCCCCGTGCAATGAGGCGGTCTTCGAGGTAGGTGCAATTGGTGTGAGGGCAGCGCCAGCGCACAAGCAACGGCGTGTCAGGGGGGGTCCAACGGGGCCTGCATGCATCTCGGCAGTTTGCAGCCTGGGCCACCTTGCACTTCGTCGTCCTGGACCATCGTCCCGGCAGGAGGTGGTGGAGCTCGCCGGTGAGCGCTGCGCGGAGGGCGTATACTACAAGCCCGCCAGCGCACGCTTCCCGCTGGTAAGTGGCGGCCTGGGCGATCGGCAATCCTGAGCAAGCGACTTGACATGGGGCGCAGATCATTCGACAGTGGTGGCCACCCCCGGCCGCCCGCCCTTGCGCCGCAGGTGGACTCGCTCCTGCGCGTGGGCGGCGTTGTGAACCTGTTTCAGATGACCGTGCGGCTCAACAAGCCCGTGGACTTTGCCGCGCTCGAGGGCCTGCTCGGGGATCTGGGCCTCACACCGCAGCAGGAGGCTCGCCTGATCTTCGTAGTGCCGGAGGACATCTACCCGAACTTCAAGTTGAACGTGAAGACCGGCGAAAGCCGACAGAAGAAGGCGTCACCCACGGCGCCGGCGCTGGGGTCCGCTCCGGCCGCGAAAAAGGCGTCACCCACGGCGCCGGCGCTGGGGTCCGCTCCGGCCGCGGCGCCGGCGCTGGGGCCGGCGCCGGCGCTGGTCCCGCGCCCCAAGCTGTGCATCATGCGGGCGCCACGTGCGCAGGTGGGGGTGCGCGCGCTGTCCGCACAGACCGGCCGTCCCGTGGTGCGCACGCGCGGCGGGCTGCGGTGGTAGGCGTGCAGCTGCCCTCGGCACCGGGACGTGAGAGGAGTTGGCTGCGATGTGGCACGTGCTGTTGCGTGCTGTGTTTTGTGCTGGGCGCGGCGGTTGTACGGCGGCTGTGCGGCGCGCAGACTGTGGCCGGCGTGCAGACAGGGGCTGGAGTGAGAGGGCTGGTGTACCGAGTGCGTGCGTTGGGACGGCAAGGGGAACATGGCGCCTCCAGGGACAGTGACAGTGACAGCGCGGAGTAGCTGGGGCACTAGCAGCGGTATGCCCGTGTGGCCCATGCATGTTCAGTGGGGACCGACTGCACTTTGACGAATGCATTCTCACATATGCCGTGAGAAAGGTGATAAGTAGTGACCTACACCCGGACCGGGCCTAACTATGGCTGGCGAGGCCTACGGATGGTGTAGAGCAGGCAGTCTGGGATGCTGTGTGCCTCTCCGCCGTGTCGGCAATGGAAGAGGGGAGGCGGTTTCTGTACGCCACGTGAGGTGCTGAAGATAGAATAGGCAACCAACAAAGGCAAAGTCTTAGTGGTAGGCGAATTCTATGCGAGGCTTCATTTGTTCGCCGGAGCCGTAAGCAAGCGGCCACGATATGGTTACGACAAGGTTTGCGCTGACCATCCTTTTCTGTGCGGGTAGGGAACACACATGTAACACTGATTCCTTCGCGGATGGCCCATGAAAACCGCCACTGCTGATGGTCTGCGGCAGCCAAGGGTCGGAGCCAGTGGCAAAGGTTCTGTCGGCAGAGGGCATGGCTGTCAGGAAGCGCTTAGTGTGGAAGCACGGAGCATTTTGTCAGGTCAAATACTGATAGATTGCGCTCAAGGGAACGTGGAGATGGCTTGCAAGTTTACACTCCACTCGTATCTCATATTGTCGCCACACGTTCCTGTCCACCCTTTGGCCACTTGAGATTCCCCCCGCAGCTTCGTGGGCACCGCTGAGTAACACCCGGTCACCCGCAAGTTCACGCCACATGTGATGATGTATGTCCGTCAATGGAAGCGACGGCCATGCCGTACAGTGCCGGCAAAAGAACTGCAGATATTGTGGCTCAGCGCGTGTGAACGCCCCACGGCCTGGAAGAGGCTTCAACGGCGTAATGACCGCTTGAAAACTCCTCCCATGCATGTGAAAGCTGGTGTTAGAACTCCGATGCTTCCTTCGGGGGCTTGCGTGTCCGCGGGCGCGTGCAAGGGTGGCACGCAGCTGCGCATCCGGCCAACCTGAAAGCATCAGCAGCTGTGTGGGCCCCAAGCGGACAGCAATCCTGATTGTATTTTAAAATTGATAATGCAATGGCAGCTACTACTATGCGGCTGCTGTCAAGACGAAGTGGACCAGGTCGGGCGGTAACAGTACCGACTCGCTCTAAAAAAGCCGCGGGGCTCCGAGGCCTGCTGAGTTTAGTTCTGTTTGGAGCACAGGCATCGGCGACAGGCTTTGGCACGGGAGCAGGCCGCACACTGTCGACTTCGGAAGGTCCCAAAATGCACATTTTGGCGTTTGGAGACTCGCTGACGGAAGGTAAGCGCGGGAATTCCAAGACCATGTGGCAGAGTGGCAGAGTGCCCCGTTGGCACTGCGGTGGGGTGACCGCTGTGGGCGTGTGGCCTGACAGCGCGCTCTACCGGGCCCCTTTCCCCCTCACTCCCTAGTCCCTGCCCCCCACCGACTCCCGCCTTACGCGGCCTAACACCGCCGCATACACACCGCGCCGCAGGATACTACAACCACGGCACGCAGTTCCACCCCTACGCGCTCAAGCTGCAGGAGCTGCTGACCAAGAACGGCTTCAGCGTCAAGGTGGAGGAGCGCGGCGAGAGCGGGGAGCTGGTGACGCAGGGTGAGTCTCGGCTGGGGAGTTAAGGGCGTGGGGTTATGGTGATGTGGATATAGCAGCGGGCACGTCGTGTCATAACGCGTTGCAGTCTTCGTTTCGTGCTTGCACTTGGCCGGAGGGGCGGGGTGGCTGCCACGACGGCACAGCCTGTGGGTGGGGACCGCAGCGCCCGCACGCGGGGAGCCCGCTGCTGTCGGTGGGTGTCTGATGTCTGGTGCGGAGCACGCCACGCCACGCCTCAAATCGCGCCACCAAACACCACACACGTGGGCGTGTAACACCACACACGCGGGCGTGTAGCGGACACCGACACGCCCGGCCGAGACGCCCACGGCCCGCACCGCCCAGGCATGGTGCACCGGCTGCCGGCGCTGCTGCGGGAGAGCGAGGCGCGCGGGCTCAAGTACAGCTGGGTGGTCATCCTGGGCGGCATCAACGACCTGGGTGAGCAGCTGGGGAGCACTGAGCAGGAGGAGCAGGAGGGTGCTGCAGGGGGGAGAGGGGCCGTGGAGGGCGGCTTGGGGCGTGGAGGGGCAGGGACCTAGCCATCAAGGGAGACCGTGACAATGCCTGGAAGGTTCTAGCCCTGGATGTGTGCGTAGGCCTGGCGACGTTGCGGGGAGGGACAGGACCGCACAACGCGGTTGCCAAGGCCCGCACCCCACACTTCGTGCTGCTGCCTTGACGTAATAGCCGCGGCAACACCAGCTCGCTCGTTGGAAGTGTGTCAAACGAAAGAAAATGTGGATGTGGGGGTCGCGGCGGAGGCCTGAATGGGGGAAGCCCGCACTTTGATGTGTGTGTGCGTGCGCGCATGCAGGCTGGGACAAGGAGCCGGCGCAGGTGTGGGCGGGCCTGCGGCAGCTGTACGAGGCGGTGGGTCGGCACGGCGCGCAGGTGCTGGCGCTCACGTGCATGGAGACCGCGTACAAGCAGGTGCGTGGCGGGCTGGCGGCGTGGCGGCAGGGTGCGGCGGCGGGACGAGGAGGGCGGGCGGTGGCAGTGGATAGTGGTGAATAGCAGGGCGGGGCTGCGGGCGGTGGCACGGCCTGGGCTCTGCCGCGCCGGTGGGGGCTGCGGCCGAGGTGATACGAAGGAGGCGGGCGTTTGTATGGCTTGGATGGCACTACGGGCGCAGGACGGCAGCTGCGCGGAGCCCCCACAGGCCTACACAGCCCAATGTCCATGCTACTGCCCTCACACGCGCAACGGCTGACGCGCAGCGCCGCCCCTACGTGCGCACGTGTGTGCTGGTCCTGGCAGGGCGATGAGAAGCGTGTGGAGCTGAACAACCTGATCCGCACGGCACCGTCCGAGTTCGCGCACGTCAAGCTGCTGGACCTGGTGCGTACGGCGTACGGCGGTTGAAGGAGCAGGGCATGGGATGGAAAACAAAAAAAATCAACAAAAAAATCCTAAATGCCGAATGTTTCGCGCTGGAAGGCTGTACGGCGTACGGCGGGGGGGGGGAGCCGTCCGTGTGAACGATGTTGTACACGTAGGCGGTCGTGGGATGTGGGGAGGGGGCAGGAGGATGTGGGAACTGAGGGCATGCCGCGAATGAATGGCGCGTCACGGGCTGCCGCGCGCTGCCTGGGGGTGTCGTGTGTGTGGTACAGCGGACGGGAGGGGGAAGCGGGAGAGGGGGCGGGGCACTTGGCTCCGGTCCCAGGCCCTTGCGGCGCTTGTGGCAAGCACTGCACGCCGATCCCCACAAAGCCCCATGCCCCCGCATATCAACCGTCCACGTGTCTAACCCGACTGCTCCATCCCCAATCCCCCGCCCCGTCCACCCCCGGTCCACCACCACCACCACCACCACCACCCCCTGCCCGCCCGCCCCGCAGGAGAAGGCGCTGCCCTTCCCGCGCGACAAGTCGGACGCCGCCGCCGCCGCCGAGTGGGACGACGGGCTGCACCTCAGCCCCGCCGGCTACGACCACATGGCGGCCGCCGTGTACGAGGCGCTCAGCGCGCAGCTGGGGCCGGAGGCGCGCGGGTAGCGGCGGTGGGGTGCGGTGATGTGATGCGGTGCTCGTGAATTGTTTTTGTTATTGGTGGTGGTGGTGATTCGGGTGCTCGTGGGTGGTTATGCTGGTGCTGGTGCTGGTGTGTGCTGGTGCTCATGTGTGCGGGCGCTGGTGTGCTGATGCTGGCACTCGTGTGTGCTGGCGCTGGTGTGCTAATGCTGGCGCTCGTGTGTGTGCTGGCGCTAGTGGTGTACGGTGGTGGGCATTGTGGACGTGCGCCGTGCGGCGTGCGTGCGGGCGGGCGCGATGGCGGGGTGGTGGTGGGATATGGGCAGGTGAGGGGCGTGAGGAGGATGGCTGCGCGGCTTGCAAGGAGGTATATACGGGGCGACGAAGACTGGAGCGGTGTGCAGTAGGGTTGGAACCGGATGGCGGGAAGAAGGCTGTGGGGCTGCGTGCGAAGGAAGAAGGACAGCCGGGGGCTACAGATGAGGGCGAGCGCGTTGGCGCAGCGAAGGTGGCTTGAGACATCACACTGCTCTGGATACTTGTTTACATTTAAGCACATGATACATGCATAGTGCGTGCCTACCTGAAGGGCCCGACTTCCGCCGCAGGGAACACCTTTTGCGCGGTTGTCGGACAACCCTCGATACTGTACATTCTCAGCATAAGGTGCACCGTGCACGGCTCTAACGGTTGCGTGCCTCTGTGCCTCCGGGGAGCTCTTCGTGAGCCCGGGCCTTGTCAGCCGCGCCATCCTAAGCACCCACGCCAAGTTCCCACCAGCCACGCGTCGGCACTTCAGCATGCCGCCTGCAGCACTCACGCTGCCTTACACAGCACCGCAGCACCGGTTTGTCTCCTCGCCTACGTGCAGCACGCCCACCACTGCCAGACCCGCTGTCCGCCGCTCCGCACCTATGCGCCTCCATATTTCCGTTACACTAACAGCACCCATCAGCCAGCCGCAACTCTGCCGCAGTCCGCGCCCGCTTCCAGCGAACTTCTCGCAAACTTCCGACCCGCTTAGAGCGCGCGTTCCGCCGCACCGAACTTCAGCACGGACCATTACCAATTCAGCTACGCGTCCTCGCCTCCGGTTGTGATGTTCGCGTGTTCGCACCGCATTCGCTACGCCCACCACGTCGTACATTCGGGCTCCCACTTCCGCCTTGCCGCGCCCTGTTTTCGCCCTTGCTTGCCACACTGTCGCCCGGCCACTGTCTTGCTGCACTCCGTTCGCATTATCCTGGTGTCTCTCGTCGGCGCTCATCCGTGGACGCTGGTCGCCTGCTCGCAGGTGCGCTACGTCGATGCGTCTCACGCGGTGTGGCGTCGCATGTGTCTGTCTGGTGCTATAGCCTGGCCGGGCGCCCGGAGTGTGAGGACCGCGTATCAGCAAACTGTGGCAGCCAGCCAGCGCGCATCATCGGTACAGTAACCGCGAGTCTCACAGCCACAACTTGCCTCCACTATTGCGCACGGGCCTGCTGGGTATGGGATATCATCTGCCACAGCTGGGTATGTCACTTCTTATCCCCATACCCTGGTCCTACCACCGTGCACGGCTCTCTCAAAATGTACGGCCAGCCTACCGTCCGTGAGCAGCGGGGCACATCTGGCCCACAAGCTGGGAACGCCCGCCATCGGAACTAACGGGACTACCTACATCAATACACGCATCCGGTAGCTAGCCCCCTGCGCCCCTGCGCGCGCATCCATCCATCCGCAGCAGCTAGCGCGAGCCGTGCGCGGCTCCAATCACGTGGCACGCGCGCGCTCACACCCACTACCACGCAGTCCGCACCCGCAGCCTCAATAAGCCAGCCCGGTGTGAAACCAACCCACTTGCCGCGTATGGGCGCAGTGGCGCACCATCAACAACATCTGCCGCAAACACAGGACAGACACACAAAAGCAGAGCTTCGCTTCGCAATGACGAATGGCAAATCGGATGACCTGCTTCAAATCTTCAACATGGACGCTACCCCTCCGCAGCAATCGGCTGGCCGAGGTCAGTCCAGTCAGTCAGCACACACACGGGACACAAGAAATCCACACAATGAATCCACGAAATCCAACCTCGCGTCCTCGCTCATGGCCGCATGACGACGCAGGTGTAGGCTCCGCGCACACGGCTGCGCACGAATCGCGATTAAGCCGGACCAATCGGTCCCTAGTCGCTGGTCCTCGCCGCTTCTCCCCACTGTAACGACGGGAAACTCGCGTCTGGGCGCGTCTCCGCGCGTTCGGGCGCGTCAGGGTGCGTCAGGGTGCGTCAGGCCGCGTTTCGTGACGCGATGGCTTGGACGCGAACTGCGACGCGCGCGTCGCAGTTCGCGCGAGCCGACCGTGAAGGGGCCCCGTTGCGTGCCCCACACCGTATTCGCTGTACCCCACATCAGCCAACACTAGCATTGACGCAGACGGATGCATACTAGCCGTGCCGCCCGGCAGTAGGGCTGTCATGGGCAGAACTGCGTGGGGGCGGAGGCGCCGCGTGTTACACTGCCCCGCGTTACACGTTACACTGCCCCTGCCGGCCCCTCGCAGCACCAGTAGCCCCAACCTGATGCACATGATATCTACTCACGTAGGCACGTATTTATGCACGTATTTATGCACAGTTCAGCAGAATCAGTGAACTCCACTCATCTCTCATCTCATCTCATCTCACTCGCATTTCTCGCTCTCCTTCCTCTCACTGTCCTTAAACCCAAAACTGGGGAACTCGTGGCATCTCTCAAACGCGACGAGACGCACAACCTGCCTTGGTGCCCCGCACTAGTGCTTCTGGCCGCGTCTGCACAGCGTCTGCACCGCGTATCGCCCCAAACGCGCAGCGTCTCAACGCGTCTGACACCGCGTCTCACTAGCCAGACGCGGCCGAGACGCGCCGAGACGCGGTTCCCCGTCGTTATAGTGCCGCTGGCTGCTCCAGCTGGCTCTTCCTACAGGAACGAAGACCTGCCCGCCGGCACGCCTGCAGGGCGGTGTGGGGTGTGGGGCGTGTGTGTGTGGGGGGGGGGGGGGTGCGCGCGGGACGACCACAGGACGGCTAGAGCTAGAGGGAGGTCAGGCGCGCGGCACGGGATGACCGCGCGCCCGCAGGTACGACAGTCATCAAGCCCGGCTGTGGCCGCCGGCCTGCAGGCCCACACGGTGGCTACATCCAGCACACACGCCTGCGCGCAGTCTCCACAGCTCCTGTGGAGCAGGAGAAGCCGTAAAGGGGACCCCGTCAGGCCTTCCTTCCACAGCCCCTGCCCGCACGCTCACCTGGAGCAATGCCGCGCGGCGCGTCGCCAGCGCGCCAGGGCTGCCGGCTGCCATCTGTTGTTGCAGGAGCAGGGTGTTGTGAGCACTAACACTAGTGTGCACTAGTGAGCACTAACACTAGTGAGCACTAACACTAGTGTGCACTAGTGAGCACTAACACTTCTAAAGTGGAGGCGCGGCGGATTGAAGGAAGCGAGTGATCATCGGCCGGTCACGCTGACACTGGGCTTGGAGGTCGAAGGGCAGGAAGTCACAGCGAGCGGCACTCGCCCCGCAAAAAGGCGCACAGAGTTTGACGTACAGAAGAAGCACTTGTTCAGTGGCTTGTTCAAGGCGGACGGTTCGCCAGTTGTAGGTAAAATCGAACAGATTAAGGTGGCACTTTGCGCGGAGGAGGGTGGCATCAGCACCACCGAAGCGGTCGAAGCCTTAGGCACATGTTTGTACGATGCATTAGAAAAGGCTTTCGGTCCCACACGACCGGCCAACCTACGGGAGCAGGAGACTCCATGGTGGAACGAAGAGTGTGCTGCGGCGCGTATGGTGTTTGTGCAAGCAAAGCTAGCGCTGGGTTGTCCAGTGGTACGAGATGGAGAGGTGTGGCAAAACTTCCGCGCAGCCAGGGCATCCTATGACCGGGTGAAGCGAAGGGCCAGGGCCGCGCACGACACCCAGGAGATGAGGGAGAAGGTGGCACGCTGCCGCGCAGACGCCCAACTGCTGTGGAGGATGATTGAGGGACGGACTAAAGAGCAGTGCCCAGTCTCGGCCGACGGGTTTCGTGACCATTTTGCGACCTTGCTGAACGACGGCGCAGGCGGGGGATGCCCAGCAGCCGCCCACCACATTTTGGGATCGGGTGGGAGGATGTCTGAAGATCTTTTTGCGGCTGACCGTACGTGTCTGCACGAGATTTTGAATAGCGAGATTACCCTCGATGAGGTAACACGCGCACTAGCAAGGCTGCCCAACGGCAAGGCGGCTGGCCTAGAGAAGGTACCGTCTGAGTGCTACAAGTACGCGGTGAAACCGGGCGACCCCACCACTGATCCGCCGACACCGGCACTCAATAGAGTTGCACCGCTGGTGCATGTATTGTTTAATAAAATCTGGAGCGAAGGGGCTTATCCTGAGCAATTTACTACTACTGTTTTGACACCAATTTACAAGCGGAAAGGTGACGTGCAGGCGCCTGGGAACTACCGGGGCATTGCAGTAGGGGGCGCCCTCGCAAAGTGCTATGCATCGATCCTTCTGGAGAGGCTGGCGAATGCCGGGGAGGAGTTTGAATGGAGGCACACGGCTCAGGCCGGATTCAGGAGGAAGTACGGCACAACACACCACCTTTTTGTCCTAAGGCATCTCATCAACAAGCACACGCGTGCTGGCGCCACCACCCCCCTCATTGTCGTACAAATTGATTTCGAAAAGGCTTTTGACAAGGTCCCACGACCACTAATTTGGATGAGACTGGAGGAACGCGGGGTAACGGGTGAGATGTTGGCGGCTTTGAAAAACGCGTACGAGATGGTAGTGAAGGCCGGGGGCAAGCACAGTGCCCCCTTTGCAACCACGCAAGGGGTTAAGCAGGGCTGCCCGCTTAGCACAGAGCTTTTCGGCCTCTTTATAGAAACCTTAGCAGAGTACATTGATTCGGAAGATACGGACGAAGCCACAGGTGCACCTGAGATGAATGGCAAAAAGGTGTCACTGCTGATGTACGCGGATGATGTTTCCCTGCTGGCCACCACCCCTGAGCGGATGCGCCACTTGCTATCATTAGTAGACACGTTCTGCCTAGCCTTTGGCATGAAGGCAAACGTTACCAAGTGTGAGAGGCTGGTTTTTGCAGCCAGCGAAGTAACGGCCAGCACTGTGTGCAGCGGATGCCAGGGTCTAAAGCTAGCAGGGCAGCCCATCCCTGCGGTGGACAAGGCGCGCTATCTTGGACTAGTATACGGTCCGGGTAGGGCCTTCGTCAGCTGCAGGGAGACACTCTGCGAGTCAGCAAGGAGAGCCATGTGTGGGCTTAATACTAGATTGAACCGTTTACGCATTTTTGCACCAGATATCCGCATGAGGTGTTTTGACGTGCAGATTCGATCCATCCTTGCCTACGGATGTGAGGTATGGGGTCCCGATGTGCTAGTAGAGATGCTAGACGGAGGACCGCCACCCAGGAGGAATGACAGGAACAACCTGGCACAGGGCGCATTTGAGGCATGTTTGCGTGACGAGGCCGTAAAGCTGCAGGTCCAATACATGCGACAGACGGTGGGAGCAGCCAAACCGTCACATCGTCTCCTGTTTGCGGAGCTGGCCCAACTGCCGTTGCACTTCTTCATAGCCAAACAATGTCTGGGCTTTTATAATAGGATTTCCGCGCAAAACAGAAGTCTGGCTTTTGATGCGCTAGTTGACGAGGCACGGGAGGCATGGGCGAACCCAATGGGAGACGGGTGGTGCGCGCGGTTGTTCCGTTTTGTGGCGACACAGGGTGTCGACGCGTGGCATTGGCCGGGCACACACGAGTCGAGAGAGGAGTGGAGGGCAAGCACGGTCTTACCCGATGGACCTATCTTATCTACCTTCAGGGGCCATTTGACGAGGGCGTGGGAGCACGAGAGGCTGGTAACGGACCCGCAGGCATTCCCTTCAGACGGCAAGCAACCCGGCATACACATGTGCAAACACAAGCATTGGATGGGGCTAAGCGCACTAGGGTCCGCACCGCTGACCATGCACGACCATAGTAGAGCATTCATACCGGTTGCACAGCATAAGCTTTTGATGAGATTCCGTTTATGTTGCTGGCCAATCACCGCGAACCGTGCCTGGGAGAGGCCTAGGGAGGAGAGGACGTGCCCACTATGTACGGCCAATGAGGTGGAGGATGAGCACCACGTCCTGATGCAATGTGCTGCCTACACCGAGTTACGGGCGTGCAGTGGCCTAGACTTTAGCCTAAGCATGCGCGAAGTGATGCTGAAATCTGAGCCTGTCAAGTTAGCTGCATTACTCAGCTCCATCTGGGAGCATAGAAGTAGGGAAGTTCCCCTTGCAAGGGGAGAACAATAAATAGGACAATCATGCACTGGCGTTATAAGGGTCACCCCGGCCCGGGCCTCCGGTTTACACGCAGCAGGAAGGCACGCAAGAACGTGCGCACCACTCTGTAACCACACACACACACTAACACAAACCATGTCAGGCAGCCTGCTGGTAGGTGAGCTATACCTGGGTGCCTCCAATCAGCGGCGTGCGCAATTGCTCTAAACGTCTCAAACCCCAACGGCCCAAGCCAGACAGATGCCTCCAGCGTGCGATTGCATACGGCCCACGGCCTCACTGCCCCAGCCACATAGACCGAGCACACACGCGCCTGGTCGCGCCACGCACGCACCTGTGTTCCACACGAAACGGCCGTTGGGGTCCGCCGCGCCCGCCACGCCCACCGCCGCCGCCATGTGCCGCGTCGCCAGCACGACGTCTCCATCTGCGCTAATGAGGCCGCCCGGTTTGGCGCTGCTGCCCATGGTGAGTGCCGCCACAGGTGCGGCGCCGCCGCCGCTACTGCGGGCGCTGCTACTGCTGCTGTCAGCAAAGGGCTCGGCGCTAACGCCGGCAGCAGCGTGCATCGGGCCGTGGCCGTGCGTGGGGTGGTTGTGCGGCATGCCGCTGCTACTGCCTCCACCGCCGCCGCTGCTGCTACTGCCACCGTGTCCCGCCTGCGCCTGCTGCCTGGGCGACCCGTGCTCGCGGTGTTGGTGTTGCTGCTGGAGCTTGAATGGCAGCAGCCCCTGCGTTTTACGTGGCGGCGGCGCGGAGGAGGCCCGAACGCCGGGGGATGTTAGGACCTTGGTTAGGACCAGGAGCGAGACACGAGCCCGGCCATAGCCGCTCAGCACTCCGCACTCCGCCTTACCCAGCACACTCGCTCGCTCTCGCATATATCCATGCCCCCAGGCGGATCAGCTGCTGCGCAGTGCTCACCTCGGGCGCTGATGCGGGCGGCACCAGCGGCGGGGGGCGGGGCGTGTAAGCCGCCGAGGGCGAGTCCGTCTTCATGCTGGCCACGCCGCTGCTGGCGACTTCCCGCGCTTGTTTTCCTTTCGTTGAAGCCTTCGAGGTCTTGCGTTGTATTGGTTGCTGGGGGCCTGGCTGGAGGTGGTCTGCAGCGAGAAGTGCGCGAGTGGTGGTTACTCACGCGGGCCGGCGGGTCTCGGCGCGGGAATTCACGACAAAAGAACAATTCGCGCGACGGAGCTATTCGCCAGCTGGGCGCAGCAGCTCGCGCAATTGCGAGGGCTTTCGGCAGGGAAGATTCGCCGAGTGGCCTTTGAGCTCGACGAGCTGATGGCTAGCTTATTGACGGCAGCCCCTCACTTGCCTGCTGCTTGACGAGCTCGCCGAGTTTGTGTAAAATTATGGCAGTGGTGTCAAATCGGTGTCCTGATATAGTCGCCGCCTGAAGAATTGGGAGGAGCCGGCCGGAGCTGCAGCCGGAGCCAGCGGTTGCCGCGATGAAGCCGGGTGACGTGGCGGCGCGCGGGCCCAACACCCCTTCCCCCACTGCGCCCCACACAGGCGCCGCGTCTCCGCACTCCATCCCACCGACTTCCAAGCACACCCCGAGGGCGGGGCTGGAGCCCCCCTGCAGGCGGGTCATCACCACATGAACTGCAGCCCCTGGCGTCCCCACATCCATATGCATACGCAGAGGCACCTGGCACGTCACCGAGCGGCGTGCCTGAGCCCCTCTGTCCGGCCGCCACGGATCAGTTACAAGCGCACTTCTGCTGAGGTAGTTGCTTCGGCCTCAGACGGGAGACGTGGCGTGGGCTCAGCACCATTTCCGCCTCGAGAGGAGAAGCTCGTCTCTTACTCTCAGCGTCATTGCGTGGTGATGGCCGCTCCAAGCCCCACCTGCCTCAGCGGTCAGACTCCCTTCCTGCTCAGCACCCTCCGCACACTCCTGATTAATCAGCGATGTGTTTGCTAGTGAATGCACCACCGCCTGCGCGGGCCCACCCGTCCCGCCACAGCAGTACCCTAATACTCCTCCTTAGGCAACCGATCCACCACAGCCTTCAGCCGATCAATCACCACCTTCGCGCCCTCCCGGCTCAGAGCCGCCAGCATCCGGTCCAGCGGCGGCGCCTGCGCCGCAACCTTGGCCGCCGCCGCCGCGGCCTTGGCCCTGGCCCGCGCCGCCATCGCCGCCATTGCGCCGCCGTCGTACACCGAGCCCTGCGGCCACATGCCGTACTCGTACGGCGGCAGCTGCATGTCGTACTCGCCGCTGCCGCCGCCGTCGTACTCGCCCACCATCTCCGCGACCAGCTCCCGCAGCCGCCGGTCCGGCTTCACGGCGCCCTGGAATATGCCGCGCAGCCAGGGGCCAGCGTCGCAGTCCACGGCACGCGCCGCACGCCGCATCAGCATGCGGATGAGTCCTAGCTGCCGGCGGCTGGGCGGCGGCGGCCTGCCGGCGGCGGCGGCCGCCGCCGCAATGCGCGCCTCCGCCGCCACCTCCGCCGCCTCCGCCAGCGTCTGCAGCGCCAGGATGTGGTGCAGCAGCAGCCCCGCCGTGGCGGTGGCGTCGGCGGCAGCGCTTGCTGCAGCTTGCTTGCCGCGCGTGTTCCCGCTACCGCTGCCGACTGTTGCTTCAGTGCTGCCCTTGCGCCTGCTACCTTTGTGTCTGCTACCGTCGCTGCTGCCGTTGCCGTCGCCGCTGCCACTCCCCATGCTGCTCCCACCGCCGCTGGCGCTGGTCCCCAGGATGGCTCGCAGGTCCGCCTCAAACTCGTCATCCAGCCGCTCCGCCCCGCCGCCCTCCCCGCCGCCCTCCCCGCCGCCCTCGTCAACCGACGCAGCGGACGCGAGCGACCCGGTCCCCGCCGCCGCCGCCGCCGCCGCCGCCGCCGCCGCCGCCGCGCTGCCGTACAGCCTGCGGTACGCCGCCGCCGCCTCGTCGCCGCCGCCGTCGTCCAGGCCGGGGTCGTGCCCGAACTCGCGCGCCGCCGCCAGCCACTCCTCCGGCGCCAGCGCACGCAGCACGCCCGGATCCAGCCCCCGCAGCCGCCCCGACCGCGCCAGCCGCAGCAGCAGCGCCCGCTGCTGCGCGCTGGGCAGCCGGCCCGCCACCTGGGGCAGGCTGGCGCGCGAGAGAGCCGCCGCCAGCGACGACGGCGTGAGCAGCACGGCGCTCGTGGCACGCGCCGCCGCGGCTGCGGCTTCTGGTGCGGTCTCTTCGCCTTCTGCGCCTTCGCCAGCTGCTGTTGGTGGTATGGTTGCGGTTGCGGTTGTGACAGCTTGTTCTGCTAAGGCTAGCTCAGCAGCTGAAGCCGCCGGGGCGCCTGCGCCTGTCACGTAAGCGCTCCCAAGCGCGTCAGGAGCTGCATCTGCTGGCAGCCCCGCAGCTACAGTCTCCGCAGCTGCAGTCTCCGCAGCTGCTGCAGCGACGGCGTCGGCCGGTGTCGGCGGCAGCGCCACCAGCAGCGGCGCGGCGTCCGCCAGCCGCCTCAGCTGCTGCTCCGCCGCCAGCACCGCCGCCGCCTGCGGGGCATCTGCATCCACGTCCAGGGCGCACACGCGAGTCCAGCTGCGCGGCAAACGGGGAGCACGGGGAACACGGCGGGCAAATATGATAGCAAGTTCCTGTGATTCGGATAATCGATAGCGACCAATCGGTCCCCCATGCGCCTCTAGCTACCCAACACGGCTCTGGGCAGCCTCGCATCCGACCCACCTCTGCAGCCGGTCTCCAGGGCGGGCGCTTTGGCTGTAGCAGCTCACAGACAGCTCCCACTCAAACCTCGCTGCCTTGGTCGTGCCCGCTTTGCGCCCGCCCGCGCTGTCATGGTCCGGCTGGTCAGCTGCCGGAGCTGCAGCCGGCGCGGCCGCGGTGCCGCTGCCGGCGCGACGCGAGGTAGACAGCGCCCCGGCGGCGGCCGCCGCTGCCGCGGCGACCGTCAGCAGCGCGGTTGCTGCGGCGGTAGTGGTGGCGAGGCGGGCAAAGGCGGCTGCAGCCAGCGACGGCGCCACGAAGGGCGGCGACGCCGACAGCTGCGGGCGCAGCAATGGGGCTGCTCGGGCTGGCGAGGACGCCGCGCCCGAGGCAGCTGCTTGCAAGCCCCCGACACGGACGCGCACCGGCGTGGCTGTAGCAGCCGACGGCAGCCGTGCTACAGCCACCGGCCACCCGGCGGCAACCGCGCCCAGCTTCCGCCCGGCGCGTCGGCCTGCACCAACTGCTGGTGGAGGAGTGTCTGTGTCGGGAGCACCCTCTCTCGCAAGCTCCACGTGCCCCGGCGCTGTTGACATGCGCGCGGACCCGACTTGCCCCGTGTCGGCGGCGCCGCCGCCGGCGCTGCTCGGCGGCTCGGACGTGGGCCGCATCGCGGTGGCGCGAGCACGACGCCGCGCTGGCGCCGCTGTAGCTGTGGCTGCAGCTGTAGCAGTAGGAGTGGCTGTAGCAGCAGCCGGCCCCGCGGCATCCTCTGCCCGCAGCGCGCGCCCGTCCGCCTCCGGCGCCGTTGGGCCCACGCCGCCGACGCCGCCGGTGCTGGTGCTGGTGCTGGTGCTGGTGCAGCCAACGGCGGCGCTGCTGGCGCCGTCCTCAGGTGGCGAGGCGGTGGCACGCGGCATCGCGACTGTACTGCGGAGAGCAGTGGCGCGCACGCGGCGCTTTGCCGGAGCTGCGCCTTCTGCGGATGCGGAGGGAGCGCCCGCGGCGGCGGCGGCGGCTGACTGCCCCGGTGTTGAGTCGGCGGGCGCCGCATGGACCCCGCCGACCCCGCCGACTGCCTGGGCGCCAGACCCACTCGCTGTGAGACCGGCCGGTACACCAGCCCCACCCATAGCCGCCTCAGCCAGCCCAGGCGATGCATCGGCCGGTTTGCCGAGCGGGTTGCGGCGGCTGCGGCGGCGCGCGGGGCCGCCGACGGAGGCCGCCCCGTCGGCAGCGGCTGCCGCGGTCCCGCCCGGCTGCGCCTGCCAGGGTGCTGCCGCCGGCGGTGCGAGCTTGCCGCCTGACGCCGGGCCGCCCGCCCCGCCCGCTTCGTCCTCCTGCTCTTGAATGGAGCCCCGGGGCTGCTGGGGCAGCGACTGGCCCCCGGCGGACAGCCCCGTGCTGGTGGAGGTGGAGGTGGGCGCTGCTGATCCGTCCGCTGATGTGGTCGGCTGTGGCGGCAGCGGCGGCTTGTCGGGCGGGCGCGCGTACGGCCGCCGCCGCTTCGGCGCCGGTGCCGGCGCCGCCGCTGTCGCTGCTGCTAGCGGCTCATCCGCCTGGACGCCGCCGGCACCGCCACGTGCCGGCGGCGCCGGTGCGGGCGACCGCAGAGCCGCTGGCGGCGCCGACACCGCAGCGGGCTGGTAGGGAATGTCGCTACCGCGCACGAACCAGGAGCGGCTCTGCGCTGCTGCCGAGCCGGTCGCTGCCGCAGGAACTGCTTGCGGCGGAGTCTGTGGCAACGACTGCGGCGGGGCGGCGGCCGCCGGCTCCCAGCTGTCTTCATCCTCATCCTCATCCGAGCTCTCCAGCTCCCAGCCCTCCTCGTCTACGCTGCCGCCCGTGTGCATGCGCGCTCCGCGCCCGGCAGGCGGCCCCGCGGGCTGCTTGGCGGTCACTGGCGCAGGCCGCGGCACAAAGAGCTGTGCCCCCGATGGTGCCGCTGGCGGTGGCGGCGGCGGCACCGGTGCCGACAGCCCGCTAGACCGGTGCGGAATGGCTGACCCCAACATGAACAACGACTTTTTCGGGGCAGCAGCCTGCGCCTGGCCCTGCACCTGCTCCTGTCCGAGCCCACTTGGGGCGGCGGGGAGCGGCGCAGCCGACGGCCGCGGTCCCGCTGCTGCTGAGCGCGCGCCCGACGCCGGTGCTGTCGGTGCGGACGCCGCCGTCGAAGACAACGACGATGACGGCGCGCCGCGCTGTGGTATGTCGCTGCCACGCATAAACAACGAGCTCTTCCGAGGCGCCGCAGCTTCTGGTCCCGCTGCCGGCTCGCGTGTCGAGTCCGACGCCGATGCGGCCGACGCCGCCGGCGCCTCAGCAGAGCCCCAGGAGATGGCGCGGCCGCGCCCCGCAGCAGCCGGCTGTGTTGGCTGCGGCGGCGGTGGTGCGGTTGGCGGCGGTTCGCCACGGAAGGGAATGGCGCCGCCCCGCATGAACAGCGGGCGCCGCGGCGCGCTGCCGCCCGCCTCCACCCCCTCCGCACCATTCACAGTGTCCGACAACGGACCTGCCGCCGAGCGTGGCACGCCTGCCGCCGCCCAGGTCAGTGGCTGCTGGATAGGCCGCCGCTGCTGCTCTGCGCCGTCGCCAGGGTCGGGCGACGGCGCCAGCCTCACAGCCTCCGCCTCCGCTGCTGGGTCCGATGCGCCGGGCCGGCTGCGGTGTGGGATGTCGCCGCCCCGCATGAACAGCGAGCCCCGCTTCTGACCAGCCGGCAGTGGCGCGGCGGGCGCCTGTCCAGCGGAGTTTGCAGGAGCGGCGCCCCCCGTCGCAGCCGCTGAACCGGCTTGCAGCGGCCCTGCCCCATCCGCCAACGGCCATGCGCCCAAGGGCGGCGGCGGCGGCGGCGGGGCCGGCCGCTGGGGTATGGATGAACCCAACATGAACAACGACTTCTTGGGAGCAGCAGCAGCAGGGCCAGCTGGCGAGGCCGGCGGCTCCAAGGCTTCCGCCGGCCCCGCCTCGTCGGCACCCGAGTCAGACTCGGACGCCAGCGGTGCGCCCGCCCAAGCGATGCCGCCGCCTGCGCCCTTTCCAGGTCCGGCCGGGTCCGGCGTCGGCTGCGCCGGCGCCGTGCCTTTGCGGGCGGGAATGTCGCTACCCAGCACCCACAACGTTTTCCTCCTGGCCGGCTGCTGCTGCTGGGGCGCTCCTTCCTCCCCCGCCACACGCGCGTGCGCCTCCCACGCCTCCCCACCGTCCGCACCGATCCGCGGCGCTGCTGTTGTCGACAGTGGAGCCGCCGGCGGGGGCTGGGGCGTGGGCGGAGGTGGAGGCGGTGGCTCCCGCTCCGCCACGGGCACGCGCCGCAGCCGCCACCACTCATTGTGCCCGCCCCGCGCCCACAGCGGCAGGTACAGCGCCCCGCCGTACGGCACCCACGCGTATTGCAGCTCCGCAACATCCGGCAGTGGCTGTGGCTGCAGCTCTGTGCTTGCTACCGCCACTGCCGCCCCGGAACCGCCGACTGGCGGCGCCTCCGCCAATGCGGTGGCAGCAGCTTTGCGCCGTGTGGTGGGTGCGGCCGCGGCGGCGGGCGGCGGGGGCGTGTGCCAGGGCGGCCGGTGGCCCTGCATCAGCAGGCCCACGAAGGCGAACGTGTCTGCGAGGGATGAGGGTGCGTTGAGGGATCTTAAGTGTTACGGCACGTTATTCGGACAGCGTCCGTTGCGTGTGGCGTAACGAGTGCAGCGCGCACAGACAGGACAGGTCGTGTCGTGTCCGGGGCGACGCGCTCCGCCGACAGCTGACCTGCTGCATCCACGGCGACCGGGTCAAAGCCGCTGCCGCGCTCTGAGTCCCGCCGGCTGCGTGCAACTGCTACCACCCGCCGCCGCCACTGCAGGCGCTGGCCAGAGCTGGGCGCCGGCGAGGGGCCGCCGGGCGCGATGCCGCCACGAGTGACCATTGGGGACAGTGCGCCGAGTGCAACATCCGTCGCCGTTGCGCCGAGGCCCGTGCGAGTGCCGGAAAGGCTATTTGAAGCTGCAAGGAGCGTGAAGCAGCGACCGGAAGGCCGTCGCTCCGCTGAAACGGGGCAGCATGGCGGGCCCGGTCGTGTCTCCGCGCTGCACGGCCCAGCAAGCGCGGCAGTCGTGCTGCCCCAGTACATGCTCATATGCCATACACAACTATGGTTGTGCACAGGCAGGTCGCTTTCCGTAGGGTTCAGGACGGAGGCAATTGGGTTTGGCGGGCAAATTACGTTTCAGCCGAGCTTTCATTTTCTGCGACTGTAGGCGCAGTTTATATACATCTAGTATTCATACATACCCAACGAAAGAGTCGCAGTTCTGCTCTAGACAATTGCCTGACGCACGCCGGATTGAGCTAGGGTGCTGCGCCGCTTTCCTTTTCATTCGCTAGCTATTGTAATACACAACAACAAATAAGCCGAGCGGCGGGCCGCCGGCGGGCCCGAGCGGGTGGAGATGGAGTTCTCCTCGACGATTCGAGTGTCAGACCTTAACGATTTTATCGCGCCGTCGCAAGACTGCGTTGTGGCGCTCAATGGCAAGCTAAAAACGGTTGAGGTGAGCGGCGAACGCCGAGGGGCGGCCCGGGGGCGCTGTGGTGGAGGGGCGGGGTGGCGGGACGCAGCTGCGTGTGCTCCCAGTGCCCGGCGGGGGCGAGCGAGACGCGGCTGAAGCGCGGACCGGCTTTGCGGGGCACCCATAAAGACATCCCAGTCCAGGGTTTGTGTCGGCCTCACAGCCTTTGCTGGGGCACCAGGAAATGCGGGCGGGCGGGCGCTGACCAGGGCGCCCGGTCGCGACCGGGGCGGACTTCAGTCAGAGCCGGCGGCGTGTGGCTGCGGATGAACTGTTTCACCGCAGCCTCGTCTAGGCACATTTATCTTGCGAGTTTATAGCCATGGGCGGGGGTTGTGTTGCTTGTCATGTGCTCGCGCGCTTGGGCTACTGCCGCAGACGGCTGAGGAGGTGCAGCTACAGCCGCGAGTGCGTGCCGCTGCGGCCGGCGCGGCCGCGCCGCCAGGCAGCCTCAACGCCCCTGCGCCTGGGGACCCCGTGAAGGTGAGAGCAGAGATCCATGCCAAGCAGGGATTTGATGACAACAGCAACTAGCGCTCGCCTATCAACGACTGGCTGTTGGGGTTTAGCTCCAGAGCTAGCAAGCTGAAGGATCTGCACAGTACTGACCAGTCACGCCTGATGCACGGTACTGACCAGTCACGCACGGACCGCCCCGCCGTTCATCTTGGACAAGTTCTCAAACTATCACCCCCTCGCCCTCCCACCCTACGCGCACCCACCCGCCCGCAGGTGTCGCTGCACGACTGCCTGGCCTGCAGCGGCTGCATCACCAGCGCCGAGACGGTGCTGCTGCAGCAGCAGTCGGGCGACGAGTTCCTGGCCAAGCTGGCCGACCGCGGCCTGGCGGTGGTGGTGACGGTGTCGCCGCAGTCGCGCGCCGCACTGGCGGGTGGGTGCGTGCGGCATGTCGACATCCATGTCGCGTAACTGGATGCATGCATGGATGGATACTGGTGCCCCTCATCATGCGAATAGCTTCTGAGGCTTGGCGGTGCGCTGCCGCTGGGCGCTGAAGCTGGCACCGGCCTTTGCACCTGTGGACCGCCTCCCTGGCCCTGGCATCTGACGTCCGCTCCCGTTGCTGGCACTGCCTCGCGGCGGGGCCCCCGAACCCCCGGCGCTGATCTTTCCTTACGGGGTCGGTTCAGAGTAAACCTCCGAAACCCCACACCTGCCCCTCGCAGCTTATTTCGGCCTGAGCCCGGCGGCGACGCTGGCGCGTCTGGCGGGCTGGCTCAAGGGGCTAGGCGCGGTGGCGGTGTGGGACCTGACCACCGCGCGGGACCTGGTGCTGCTGGAGGAGGCCGCGGAGTTCGTGGGCAGGTGGGCGCGGCTGCGGTGGTGGGGGTGGTGATGGCGGGGTTGGGCAGGAATGCATGATGGGGTGGTAGCAGGTAGCCTGCGTCAGGGGCAGCGCTGATCCAGCGGGCGTGCGACGTTGTCTGCGGTGACGCGCACATTAGTGTGTGCGTGAATGGATGTGTTTATGTGTGTGTGCGCACAGGTTTCGCGCAACCTCAAGCGGCGGCAGCAATGGCGCCGGCGACGCCGCGGCCAGCAGCTCGGGGGGGCCGGCGGCGACAGGGGAGGCGGCGCCCGGCCCGCTGCCCATGATGGCGTCCTCCTGTCCAGGTAGGTGCGGGTGGGGCTGTGCATACCAGACCAAGCTAACCAATTCTGACGAGACGGATTCCAGGCAAATGCAATCAAGGCCATGCAGCTAAGCGCGATACTCGTAGGATTGGGGCGCTTGTGGTTGCAGCATCACAGCCGCACGTGGCCTGCCGCCGCCCCTCACGGCCACAGGCTGGGTGTGCTACGCGGAGAAGACGCACGGCGCCAAGGTCATCCCCTACATGTCCACCACACGCAGCCCACAGGTCGGCCCGGGCGCGTTCGGGTTGTGTGGGAGGTGTTGAGGCCGCAGGTGGAGGGAAGAGGAAAGGGATTGTCGCCGTCGGCAAGAAGGACATAAACATACGCGTCCATTCGCTGGCGTCTCTTGTCCATAAACAAACGCACGCATGTCTCCTCCTCCCCGCACACACGTGCCCACATCCGCCGCCGTGTACCGCGGACAGGGCGCCATGGGCGGCCTGGTCAAGAGCCTGGTGGCGGCGGCGTGGGGCGTCAGCCCGGCGGCCCTGTACCATGTGACCATCATGCCCTGCTACGACAAGAAGCTGGAGGCATCACGTGACGAGCTGACCATCACGGCCGACGAGGCGGCGGCTGTAGCAGCGGGGCCGGCGGCTGTAGCAGGGGAGAGCGGCAGCGACATGGAGGTGGACGGCGGGGCGGCGGCGGCGGCGGGAGGCGGCGCGAACGGCGTGTCCTCCAGTGGACGGGTTGCGGAGGTGAGGTGCTTGCTGCGGCTGAGGCCGCGGTGCCTGTGGCGGTGGCCATAGCACTCACACCGCTGTCACCACACCGCGCCCACCACCAACCGTCCGCATCCTCGCAGGTGGACTGCTGTCTCACAACCGGCGAGGTGTTGCAGCTGCTGCAACAGCGCCCGCCGCCCGGCTGCAGCGCCCAGGCCCTGCTCGCCGACCCCTCCGCCCCCTGCGCGGCGCCGGACCCGCTGTTGCCGCCGCCGCCCGCTTCGCTCGCAGCCTCCTCCTCCTCCTCTGCAGGCTTGGCAGTAGCAGCTGGCGGCGTGCTACTGCCGCCCCCGGACGACCGCCTCTATGGGCTCCGTGACGCCAGCAGCAGCGGCGGCTACAGTGACTATGTGTTCAGGGCGGCGGCGCGGGAGCTGGCGGGAGTGGAGCTGCCGGCGGGGCCGCTGCCGTGGCGGGCGCTGCGGAACGCGGATTTCCAGGTGGGCGGCGGGCGGGCGCATCCTGGACCTCAAGATTACCGTACCGTTGCCAACCCAATAGCAGAGGGGGCGGGGTGGATGGGCGTGCACATGCCGTACCTGTACTGCAATGGCGATAAGCATCCCCCAGGGCGCACGCTAGTTACACGGAGATGCGGGTGATGCATTGCTCCCGCGATGTCAGTTGTGGCTTTGACTGCATTCAGTCCGTGTGCCTGCTCCGCCCTTAACCCCCCAACGCCGCTTGCCACGCCGCACGCCGCACGCCACGCAGGAGCTGACGCTGGAGGTGCCGGCGCTGGGGGCCGGCCAGGTGCTGCGCTTCGCGCGCGTGTACGGCTTCAGAAACATCCAGACGCTGCTGCGGCAGGTGGGACGGCTGGGCAAGGTCCCTGATGACGCACCGCGTGTACCGTACCGCTGCCTCCTCCAGCCCACGCACCCACCGCTCGTGCCTCCCCACTCACCCAACCCCGCCACGCCGCTCCCCCCCACCCGGCCCTGTCACTCGCTCGCTGACTCGCGCGCCGCTGCTCACCACCCCTTCACCGCCCCGTCACCGCCCGGCCACGTCACGCGGCAGGTGAAGATGGGGCGCTGCGGCTACCAGTACGTAGAGGTGATGGCCTGCCCCGGCGGCTGCCTCAACGGCGGCGGCCAGCCCAAGCCGCCCCCCGGCGCCGGAGCCAGCCCGCAGCAGCTGCTGGAGCAGGTGGAGGCGGCGTACGCGCACGGGGTGAGCGCGAGGTGGCGGGGTGGCGGGGTGGCGGGCTGGGGCGCGGGCGGGGTGGGTGGGTGGCGGCCCGGATTGGTGCCTGACGTCAGTGACGTGGTATGGCACGGCATCCGCTCTGGCGGCGCTGCCTCCTGCGCGCTGCGGCTGCCCCCTGCACGCGCGGTGCTCGGAGGTAACGGACACCACGCTGGTGCTTGCCCGCCCGCCCGCACCCGCCAGCCGCTTACCTTTGCCTACGCCCCTCTCACCACCACCACGGTACCACCACCATGCCATCACAGGACGTGGCCGCGCGCGCCCCCGCTGACAACCCCGCGGTGGCGCTCCTGTACAGCCGCTGGCTGGGCGGCCGCCCCGGGTCGGCGGCGGCGCAGCGGCTGCTGCACACGACGTACCGGGAGCGCGAGAAGACCGTGAACACGGCAATGGTGGCCAACTGGTAGCGCACGGCGCCAGGGACGTGGGCATGTGGCGTTGAGGCGTAGCTGCATGTTGGCTGTGATCGATGCGTGGCGGGGGCTGTGAGGGCGAGGCAGGGTGCGGCGCCTTGGAGGACTGCGTGCGTGCTGGGTTGGCGTTGCTGGGATGGGTCTGGCTAGCTTGATGGCAGGCTGGCGATGGGGCGTCCGCTGAACGGCTGAAGTAAGGCCTAAAAGGTGCGCGTCAGCAGGGTGCTCCTGGCTGTAGTGTTGTACAGCAGAGTTGCGCTGCCAGAAACACGCAAGTGTAACTTGCAACACCCGCTCTACGCTTGTACCCGCCCCTTATCCTTTCAACCTGACATCAACTCGAGGGAGAGGCCGGCAGCCAGCGCGCTTCCTTTGGTGCAGTGATCCTAGTGTGCAATGTGCCGGGCATGCTGGGTCTGGGATTGCATCTGTCCGTACTGGACATGCTTCTCATCCCCATGCCCTGTTTCACGATCAACTAACAATCTGCGAGATGACCCGGCCACATGGTCCAGCCCACCAGGATGCCAATCACGAACACTGCCCCATTGGCTGTCCCCACCCGCCGCCTCGCCTGGTCCAGTACCTCCTCGCATGCACCCCCATGTGTGCGTGTGGCCACAACGGCGCAAAACTCGGTGCGCCCTCGAGCCGCGATCGCCACGGCCCACCACCACCACCACCATCCCACCTCTGTCGTTACCTTACTCCCGGTCCTCGTCATCACTGATGGAATCTATGGACCAGCATCGCCGCGGCATCCCCCCAATCCACTTGAAGTTCAAACCGCAGCAGGTCGAGCGGGTACCGCCCCGTGTCCTGCAGCAGCCCCCGCACGTACTCCACCAGCCCCCGCACCATCGCCTCGCCCGTGCCCCCTTTCAGCCCCAATAAGACGTGCACGGGCCGGCACCGCTTCCGTCCCTCCTCCACAGCTCGGAGGTCCTGGTCAATCAGGTCGTACAGGGCCCCGGCGGCGCCCGGGGGCACGCCCGGGTGGCCGCGAAGGAGGAGGCGGCGGAAAGCTGCGTCGGGGTCCTCGTTTGGCGGCGGCGGCAGCGGCGGTGCGGCGGAGCCGGCGGGGTTCGCTCCTATCAGCAGCTCACGGCGCTTTGGAAACCTGCACGAATGCCCACGTGCGTGATGGCATGTCGTGCGCGTGTGAGGGGATACAAAGCAAGAAGGGCCTTGCGCGCGGGGGTTCCATGTTCGGGGGGTGCCCAACGATGACACGCCGCCCACACCAGCAGGTTTACGGTACTTGTGCGGTGCGTGGTGCGTGCTTGGAGCCCATGGGGCGCACCAGTGCGCGCACGCGCTCTCACAACTGCACCGACTGGTCTACAACAAGCATACGCAACCGCAGCGAGCTCCCCATACATCCGGCCCCCCACCCAGCAGCTGCAAGCACGCACGCACCAGTCATCCACGGACAGCGACACAACGTACAGGTGCGGCATCCCAGCCAGCTCCGCGAGCGCGTGGATGGGGAAAGCGGATTCCAGCACTGCCAGGGTCTGCACACGCCCACGCCCACGCAACCGCGCACACGGTTTCATGCACGGGCGGAGGGCAGGTAGGTGGGAGCGGGTCTTGCGCCACAGTTAGATCGAACAAACCGCCACGCGCGGGGATGGACACACGCTGCACCCATCAAGCAAGACCATCAGCGCAAGCTATGATCGACTTGCTCGCTCCAATCACTCCAATCACTCCAATCACTCCAATCACTCCAATCACTCCAATCACTCCAATCACTCCAATCACTCCAATCACTCCAATCACAACGCATGCGACCAATCTGTCTTCCCAAGTCAGAGCATCGCAGCCTGAAGACACGCACCTTACCTGCAGCGTGGGGCCCAGCGCGTGGGCAATGGTGCGGAGATCTGCGCCCGACAGCCGCACGCCTTGCATACGGAGACTGCGTAGCCGCAGCGCCACCAGGGCCGGCAGCCAGGCGCCATGGCTCCAGGCCTGAGGCTCCAGCTGCTGCTGCAGCTGCGCTGCGGACTGGCCGGAGGGCCCTGCAGCACCAGCAGCCGGGGCCCCGGCCGCCGGCGCCGGCGGCTCTGTTGCTGCTGGATCAAGCTGCCGCATCTCCGCCGCCCCAAGGCCCACACCCGCTGACTGCGCCAGGCTCGAGGGGCCCACACCGATCCGCCGCACGGCCTGCACCTGCATGTGCACGTTTAGACTGCTGATATTCTCCCATGGGTCCGCGCACCGACCGGCCTCTATCTGTCAGCAGCCACGGTGGGTGCTGCTCCCACCCATGCACGACGCCAGCAGCATCGGCACCGCCGGGCCTCTGGACCCCCATGCCCGCCTCCCCCAAAAGCCGCACTGCCGCCAGCAAGCCGCCTTCAGCCGCCGGCAGCAGCGCCACGCATTGCCGGTTTTTATTGGTATGCCGCTCCACCAGCTCAATCGTGTAGCAGTCTTCGCGGGGGACAATACCGAAGCTGGTGAGAGCTAGCCGGCGGCTGCTAGCTCCGGCGGCGGCGTTGCTGGGGCTACTGCTGGCGCCGTCGCCACCAGCGCCCACGCCCGCTGCTGGGCCTGCCCCGCCGCCTTTCGCCGGCACAGTAGGAGGAAATGCAGGTATCACATATGCATCGCGGCTCCGCTGTTCGCCGCCGCCGCCCGGAACGAGTGCTGAGCTCGGGCCGCCGCCACCGCCTGGCGCCGCAGCACTTCCACCGCCGCCGCCGCCGCCGCCGTGCAGCCAGTTGCGAAGCCACAGCATCATTTCTAGCGTCTGGCTGTTGCCCACGGTGAGGCGCTGTAGCCTTTGCGGCAGGCTGAGGGCCGGGAATGCATCGTTCGCAGCTGCTGTAGACCTGGCCCCTGGGCTCAGCAGCGTCAAGGCCGTGAGCGACGTCAGGGCGGTCAGCGTGGCGGGTCCAGCGTCCGCATGGGAGTGTGGGTACGGTACGAGAGGGGTCGAGCAATGCTTGGGCCATCCGCAGCAGCACAGTTTGTACAGTTTACGCCGTTCCCATGCATGATGAGGGAGGGAGTGGTGACCCACCGCAACATAGCGGGCCTGCAGCTCTCGCAGCGCGGTCAGCGGCGACAAGAGCTGCAGGGACACCGTATGTGGCGTCGGCATCTCCAGCCGCGTCAGCGACCCAGTCGCCAGAGTCCGCGACAGCGCCTGCAAGCACCACGCACCACAAGCCGTTAACGTCACCACAACAAGCACCGTGCGGAAGCAGCAGCGGCACAACCCACGAGGGCTGCTACAGCATACCGTATCGATGTGTGCAATGATCGAGACTCGCAGGCACGCACTCCACAGCGTTGGCAATACAGTTTAAAAGGGCAGCAACAGTTTCCCCACCTCGCAGGTCGCTGTGCCTGGCGCCAAGTCTCCCGCCGGCATGCGGAGCTCCCGCAGCTGCGTCATGTGCGCCATCGTGTCCAGCACCAGCGCGCGCGCAGCGGCCGGCTGCCGCGGTGGTGATAACGCCGAGTAGTAGGTCGTCGGCACTAGGCTCGCCAGGCCCTCCAGCCGTTGCAGGTGGGTGCAGCTGCACAGGGCCGCCGCCAGGGCCGCGGTCATGAAGTGCGGGAGCAGGGCCGGCGAGTGCTCTATGCACAGCGCGCGCAGCCGTGGCAGCCGAGGCCCTGTTGGGCGGGTGGTGGTGCTGACGCTGCTGCTCCTGCCACCGGGGGCTCCAGAATCACCGCCGCAACTACTGCCGCCCGCCGCGCTGCCGGCAGCGCTGCTGCTGCTGGTTTTTCGCCTGCAGTCGCTAGGCGCATCGGCTGGAGCCGTCGCATGAGCTGCAGCAGCGCTCGTGCTGCTGGCAGCAGCGCCGGCGCCGCGGGTGCGGCTTCGAGTCGCCATGCCGGCATAGCCGGCCGGCGGCGGCACGTGCTGGCTGCTACAGCCGCTTGCGGACGCCGCGGCAGCCGACGCCGCCGGCTGCTGGTGGTGCCCCAGCAGCACCACCAGGCCCGCAGCCATGTGCACGCACATGGACCGGGTGCGCGCATCCACTTCCATCCATGGGTTGCGGGTGAGCCCAGTCACCTCCAGGCGCTGCAGCAGCGGCAGAGCTGCGACCGCGGCGTGCGCCAGGGCTGGCGTCAGCAGCGCTGCGTCGATTTTGAGCAGAACGGTGGGTGCCGGCGGCGCCGGCGGCGCAGACGGCTGAACACTGGGCGACAGGCGCGAGGGCTCCAGCGCGGCCAGGACCGACCGTCTGCGCGCGGCCGCGCGCACAGCAAGGAGCACCGCAGGCAGGTCACCCACTTGGCGGTCCGGCCACACGGAAAGTCGCTTCCAGCTTGCGAAACTAGGGGAATGGGCTTGCGGAGCGAGAGGGGATTCAGGCCCCTAAGTACAAGGACTTACGCGGCGCCACGCCGGGCGCGCAGATTATCGGCTCCGGACAGGGCCAGGTCGAGCGCTCGCGGGCGACAACCCCGCTCCACGATGCGCACAGCCGAGCCCACAGCAAGCCGCGCATAAAGGTCATTGCCTCCGTGAACTCGAGCCAAGCAGAGGGTAGTCTGCGCTGCGTCGTGAGCTCGGCGCCACGCTTTGCAGACGCAACGCAGCTTTAATCGCGCTACTTTTACTTTGTATTGGATGAGTAAGTCTTCAGTAGTAAATTTTGCAAGCAACTGACTGAAGAGGTCGCGGTTTGAAAGGAAGACGCGCGCAAACCCCTGCGGCGACGGCGCCGATGGCTGCTGCGACATTCTTATTCGGGTATGCAATGACACTGTGACAATTAAAGGCTGGCGAGGCGCAGATGAAAGCCCCGAGGTGTGCTGCGCATGCTGCGCGGACACGATTCAAAAGGGTGCACGATCCAAAGCCCGGGTCGCGGAAAGGCTGTAGGCTGTGCCCTTTGTGCCAGTTTACAGCAACGTAGCCCGGGTCTCCATGGTCCCCAACTCGGCGTGTCCAGGCTGCCCTTGCCTGCCATGAATGAAGAATTGTAGTTTGCACGGCGTCCATCTGTCTGCATGCACCGCCACCAGTCCTGCCTTGCTACGCCCTGCCTTGGTTCTGCCCAGCACACTGCACACGTCTCAAGGCCGGCTGCGTTTGGCAGCGTTCCCCATCATGCCTGCCCCCGGGGCGGGCCGCTTCACGCCGCCCGCCGCTGCACCACCTGCTAGCGCTCCTCCCATGCCGGACCCTGCCACGCCGCGCGGCAAGCCCGCCAGGCTCATGCGCACGTCGGGCCCGCCTCCCGGGCCCGCGGCCGCGCGCTGCGGCAGCAGGCTCATGCGCTTGGCCGCCGCGGCGTCCACCGCGCCGGCCGCTCCTGGCACCCGCGGCAAGCCCGACAGGCTGCACCGCATGGACGCTGCGGAGCATACCAATGACAGGACAGGGGTGTGTGCAAAAGTTAGTTTTGCAGAGCAACCACAGAAACATGTTGCGTGTGGCTGGCATACCAAAGCCCATCTCTGCTGATGCCTGCACGGGGCTTGTGGTTGACGGGAGTGTGGTTCCGCCACGCGTGCCGTGTTCGCCGATGCCTCCGCACCTGGCGGAGCGGTGGCCGGTGCAACAAGCTCTGCAGCTGCTGCGGCTGCTGCTAGTGCATCCGCTGAGAGCGCGGCTGCCGGCGCTGCCACCAACGGCGGCCTGGGAAGCCGCCGACCAACCGTGGCTGGAGCCGTGGGAACACCGGAGCAGCTGGGGTGGCTGGCTGAGAGAGGCGCCACACGGGCAGTGTTGCTGGCTGCAGCCCGTACGGTTGCCGGAGTCTTGCGTGCGGCTGACGCAGACGTGACGCGGCCGGTGCTGCGGGCGCCTGCTGCCGCCCTGCCGCCCACCCCTCGTGGCAGCGGCGGGTCCATTCGCCCCGGATGGAACATGGGCCCAGCTGCGGGCGCACATGCTACTGCCGCACCTGACCCTGCTGCTGACGCTACACCAGTCGCAGAGGTGCTTGCAGGGGCAGAGCCCCGCCGTCGCGCCTCACCTGCCGGGTCGAACGATTCCGCGCTGCCGCTGCCGCCCGCGCCGCCGCCGGCGGGGCCCATGGTGAGCACGTTGCGCCGCGCGCCGCCCCGCGCGCCGGTCTCGCAGCCGCTGACCTTGGCCGCGAAGCGCAGTGAGCACAGGCTCTCACCAGCGGAGGCGGGCTCGGGGTTGACGTTGACAAACATCAGCGTCTTGCCGCTTCCGCCCAGGCAGGGCTGCGAGGGAGCAAGCGGGACAGGCGGAGTCGTACACTCGTATGGCCGCGTGGCACATTATGGCCAAGTGCCGGAGTGGCACAGGATTAGCCGGCCGGAGCGAAAGGGACCGGGACATCACTGCCAGGAGCATGCGAAAAGAGTGGCCAGGGAATCGACACGGGGACAGCCGCTGGGCGGTGCGGCCGCGCAGTGCAGCCGGGGGGCGCACCTGCAGCAGGTAGGTCAGCTTGGTGTTGCGGTAGGGCACGTGGCTGCTCTTGGAGGACAGCGAGGCGAACACGTCACCCAGCGCCGACAGCGACTGGTTGATGGCGCACGCCTCCTTCTTGGCCTGGCCCTCCGCCAGGGAGCGGTCCAGGCGCTCGCTGTGAGCAGCGCCAAGTGCGGGCGTGGGAGTGACAGGCACATGAAGCCGCGCTCAGTGTCATGGTTGCGTGCGGTTGAAAGTTCGACAGCGCAACGCCGCGTCAGACCCCGGGCACGCAGGATATCGGTGTCAGCACTAATGGGGCGGCAGAGCCACACCGCGCCGCCCACCTGCCGGCCAGGTCGACCAGGCACAGGCAGCCCTGCAGCCGTGTGGCGGTGCCGGCGTGCCAGCCGCTGATGTAGAGCATGAACACGCTGTGCGAGCGGCTGGACTGGCTGTTCATGGCGGTGGCCTCCACGGCGCGGGCGGCGGCGGCGCGGCGCACCAGCTGCGCGGCGCACTCCGCGTCCGTGACCGGCACCTTGCTCACACCTGCGCAGCAGCGGGACCCGGCACGAAGCGTGAGGGCGTGCGGCACGCAGACTCGGCACAAAAGAGTGATGTAGCACACGTAGCCGGGGACAGCCCACCCGACGGTCCTCCTTCAATGAAGCTGCGCACCTGCAACGATGGTGTGGCCGCCGTCCGGGTCGTGCTTGATGGCGTGCAGGTCGTTGATGTAGGGCGCGCCGCCACCCGACCCCCCGCCCAGCAGGTCGCGCAGCTGGTTGTTGTAGATCTCGATGAACGACGCCTCCATGCTGTAGCTCCACTCCGCCTGCTCCTCCAGCTTGCGCGCCTGGGACAGGATCTGCGGTAGCGACGGAGGCTTAAATGAGCTGGAGTTGTACAGTGCGCCGTGCGGGACAGACTTGCGATGCCAGAGCCGACTGCATTTTGGCGATGAAGCTGCAAGGCACATGAACTCACACACACACCTTCTCCACGGCGCGCGGGATGATGCCGCGCGATGTGGGCGACTCGCCGCCCTGCATTGTGTGCGTCTTGCCGGCACCGGTCTGGCCGTAGCTGAAGATGCAGACGTGGAAGCCGTCCAGCGCGCTCTGCACCAGCTCCGACACCGCCGAGAACACCGACTCCTGGCTGCTGTCGGGGCCGAACACGCGGTCGTAGGCGAAGGCGTGGTCCTTGCCGTCCGCCTGCAGGGCGATGCTGCTGCCATCGGGCGCGATGCGGGTGGAGGGCGAGGGGTGCGGCCGCACGCGGCAGTACACGCGGATCTGCGGAGGCAGCCACAGGCGGAGGGCGGGGGTCAGGTGGCAGCCAGCGCAATGACCACGAGTGCGCGTCGCAGCATCAGGGCCCCCACCGCCGCCCTGCAGTGCTCAAACCAAACGCCCCTCCCCTCCCCCGACGTACGTTGCCGCGAAGGTCCACCAGCTCATTGTGCAGCTTGCGACGCACAGCCTCTGCGGCCACCGCCGCGTTCTGCGGGGGGGGGGCGGGGCAAGCAAGAGCAGCAGTGGTTTTAGTAAATTGGGCGGATGGGGCGCCAGGGCGGGTGCGGGGTGCGAACAGGGAGCTGCGTGCAACAACACCCTGCTGGCCTGACCTGCAGCGTGGCGATCTTGGACAGCAGCGTGGCCACAATGTCCTTGCTGTCGCCGCCGTTCAGCGCGCTGGTCTCGCCCAGCACCTCCTTCAGCGCCTCGAACTCACCTGCATGGTCACATGGTCGGGCACACACCCAGGTACTGCGCGCACCACCACTCTCGGCGTGTTCAAGCGCGCAAACCAAAGCCCAGACCGAGTCCCCAAGCATCGCAGCGCCCCTCAAGACGCCTCACCCTCCAGGTGCGCCAGCCGCGACTCCTTGTCTTCCACTGCCTGGCGGCTCCCCGCGAGCTCCGCCTGCGCCGCCGCCAGCTCGGTGCGCACCGCCGCGGTCGCCTGCTCCGCCTGCGCCTGGGCGCTCTCCGCGAACTCCAGCTGCATGCACCAGAGCACGGGATTTGCTGATGCATGCGCAACCACAACGATGCGCATGAAGCAGATCCCGCGCGCGCCGCTCTCGTTGATTTCAGCCCCATGT
Source organism: Chlamydomonas incerta (assembly GCA_016834605.1). Lineage (NCBI taxonomy): Eukaryota > Viridiplantae > Chlorophyta > Chlorophyceae > Chlamydomonadales > Chlamydomonadaceae > Chlamydomonas > Chlamydomonas incerta. The sequence goes on from JAEHOC010000012.1 coordinate 1,130,313, forward strand.
GACAGCTGTGGAATATCCCCCGTTCTAACACAACATTGCAGTCCGCACCTGGTGCTGCAGGTTGGTGCGCTCGCGCATGAGCGCGGCCTTCTCCGCGCCCTCCCTCGTGGCCAGCATCTCCGCCTCCTCCTTGTGGTGGTTGGTCACCTGGATGGCCTGCCGCAGCGCCTCGATGGTGTTCCGCAGCTGGTCGCCCTCGGCCGTCAGCGCCGCCACCGACTCCTGCACGTGCGCGGGTGCGATGGCGTGTCGCGACGCACATTGGACCTTTGCTGAACCAGAACCTACTTGCACCCCGACATGCATACCGTAGCCACACAGCCACGCAGGCGGCGCCCAGAAGCACGCACCTCCAGCTCCTGCCGCTTGGCCTCCCAGTCTGCCTTGTCCTCGTCTGCCTGCTGCTCCAGTGACACGATGCGCTGCCGCTGCTGCTCCAGCTCGGCGCCCTGCTGCTCAAGCATGGCCCGCAGCTCCTCGCGGTCAACACCCGCCGACGCCAGCTCCTGCTGCAGCCGCTGCTCCTCCGAAGTCAGCGCTGCCAGCTGTTCCCGCGTCTGGGACAGCTCCTTGTGCAGCTGCGGTTAGCACAGCGGCACCAGCCCATTTCAGTCTGGGTTGTAAACGTAAGGCATGAGGAATCACATCGGGCTCATCACGCCCGACCCGGTGCGCCCGGCCGTTGCCGCAACCCAGGCACCACGGCTGCGCGGCCCCCACCTTGGTGATCTGCTCCGACTGCACGCCCGACGCCGCCTCCTTGCCCGCCAGCGAGCCGCGCAGGTTGTCCACCGTGGCCCGCAGGAGCTGCACCTCCCGCTCGTACTCAGTCACGCAGTCCTGCTGCGCCTTGAGCGTCTTGGACATCTTGGCCACCTCATCCTGCACGGCCACAAGCAGAGTAGCAGGTTCGCAACGCATGTCGTGCATACGCCAGGGCGCATTGTGTTGCCCCAGCCCCTTGCGCACCTTGAGACCGGTGATCTTATTCTCGGCTTGCGTCTTCTCCTCGTTGAGGGCGCGCATCGCCTCGCTCTGGTTGATGGTGGCCTCCCGCACCTGCTGACTGGACGTCTTCAGCCGCTCCTGCGAGGTCGCGGTCGAGGATGGCAGTCGGCAGGGCGACTTGTGAACGGTGACGCCATGGCACCGTGAAGGCAATACGAGAAGGGCAGGCGGGCTGTCAACACGCAGCCCGAAGAGCAAGGCGTTTGTTTGCCACGGCTGGCCCCACGCATGACGTGGCATCCGCCGCACCTTGAGCTCCGCCTCCGCCTGCGTCCGCAGCTGGTCGTTCCGCTTGGCCTCATCCCGGGCCCGGTCGCGCTCCTCCGTCAACCGTTCGAGCTCACGCAGCAGCCGCGAGGTCTGTAAGCGGAAGGAGGCCCACAAGGACGCTCGCGGGTCAGCCCTGCTGAGGAAGCAAACGGTGCATGCTGATTTGACACGTTGAGTACGCGCCCTGGACCCATTCCCCATCACCTCGGAGCGCTGAGTTTCCAGGTCCATGCCCCACTGGGCCTTGTCGTTCCTGCGCGGGAAACAAGGCCCCAGGGGCCGGGCTGCGTCAGCACGCTTTGAAGTAGCACTTCAAAGCACTGCATGTGCACCAAGCCCATCGCAGGCCCCATCGCCCCGCGGTGTCGCCCCAGCAGCAGCGGGTGCCCCGCCCCGCTTTGCCCAAAGCTGCGCTCAACAGGCCTGCAGCGCCGAGACCGTCCCGCCGACCTGTAGTCGCGCTCGCTCTCCGCAAGGCTCTGCCGCGTGCTCGCCAACTCCGCCTCCAGCTGCTTGAGCGATGTCTTCGTGGACAGCTTCACTGACTCGACCTGTGGAATGGCAAGGGATGTGGTGTGGGAGCTCAGCTGCTTTCTTGACACCTTTCGACCGCGCAAAAGCTGGTTTGGGGCCTCTGGCACGACTGCTCACCTGCTGCGCGCACTCCCGCTCGATCTTCATGCACAGGTCGATGTACTGCGACGAGCGTGAGCCCAGCTCCTTGACGCATTTGCGCAGCAGCTTCACCAGCTCTAAGGGACACGTGGTTTGCAGAGGGGCGGCAGGTCACATGCAGTCGCAACACTGCTATGAGTGCTACCCATGAACCGCGGTGCTCAGTACCAGCAAGCGCGCGTCATCCCCGGCCTTCGACATGTGAACCCCACCACAATGAGCATTGCACTCATACCCTCATCGTTCGCAACGCACCTGCCAGCTCGTGGATGCGGGACTTCTCCGTTGCACCGTCCTTAGTGCGCTGCAGCTGCTTGTGCAAGCCCTCGTCGACAAGCTTCTGCAGCCCCGGCTCCTCAAACGTGTCAATGGCCGCCTTTGCGATTTTGGAGGTGGCGGCCGCGCCGGGCGGGATGGTGACGAAGCGCTCCTTACTGCTGATCAGGCTACCCGTGCAGCCGTCATCGTCCTGGCTGCCGCCCGAGTCCGGCAGGGCCGAGTTCGTGGGCTGCGCCAAGGAGGGTGGTTGCTGCTGCTCAGCATTGCCATCTGTTGGCTGGGTGCGGTGAGACGCTAGCCACGGAGCTGCCAGCGTGTTGGCTGCAGCTGTGCCGCGCAGGGAGACCGACCCCGCCAGCCCCACGGGCGGAGGAGGGGCTGCGCTTGGGCCGGTCGGTTGCGAGAGCGCCCCAGGCGCACCCACACGGGTCAGTGACTCGCGCCGGACCTGCGTCTGCGTGCTGAAGTTGAGCATCTCGCCCTCCAGCGACGAGAACTTGCTCTGGAGCTTCTCCCAGCTCGCGTCGTCGGCCTTGCGGAGGATTCCACGCGTGGGCTGGCGGTCTTTGATGAACTCGCTCTTCACAAACGCATCCACCGAGCTATTTTCCTTGTTGAGCGCCTGAGGCTGGGTAGCCTCGCGGCTGCTCGCGAGTCGCTCGAGAATGCTGCTACCCACAGCGCCTTTGACTCCGAGGGCAGATGGCGGGGCAGGCGGCCGATTTAGGACGCTGCTAGTGTTTAGAGCACCTAGTGGGAGATTTTGCAAGTCGCTCGGATGCAAACCTCCCTGGTTTTCGTCCATTTCAGCTCAAGTTTCCGCTATCGGCGAGTTAGCGTATTGTAGCTCTGGCGTGTCATGAACAATGTGCGTGTCAAACACTGTGTAATTGGGGCTACAGCGCTGTATGATTTGGAGCGAAGGCTGGCAAAGGCTGTCGGCCGGAGTTTGACTGCGATGAGTGGAACTGAAGATGGATGGCGATTCGACACGCGGAGACGCCGACAATTGCTGTCTACAAGTTTATAGGCACGTTCTCCTTGAATCACCTGCGCAGCCGAAGCCACATGCCCGCGCGGATGCCACAGCGGATGCCTCGGACACCCCAACTCGCACCATCCCAACTTGAGGAATCACCCCTCGCTGTACTCTTCATAACCAAAGTCGTCACCGCCTCCATCGGAGTCACTTTCCACCAGGTCGATCACGTCACAGCTTGAACCCCGCTTCTGCCCAGACACTCCGGCGTCTCTGCGAGGGCCAGCACTCCCGCCTCCCTCGCCCCCAGCTGCACCAGCGTACTCGGCTGCGGCGGAGCCGAGGGCCCCATCCACAGGGCCGCCTTCTTGCCTGTCCTGGGGCGCGTGGCCCTCAGCACTCCCAAACACCAACTCATCGTAAGCCTTCACGCTCAAGCCGCTGGTCAGGAATAGGCCCAACTGACGCGCGAACTCCGGCGCGTCAGCTTGGAGGAAGCACGTGGCCTCGCGGCACAGCGCCGCCTCCACTTCCTGCGAGGGGTACATGATGAGCGGAATGCAGAGCGTGTTTAATGTCAAGTCTGAGCTGCCTCATGGCACACAAGGCGAAGAGCAAGTAACGGGGTGCAGCGGCCCGCCGGGCAGTCACAAAACTGTTGCGCACCTGGATTGTTGCAGCAAGGCCTGGTGCCGTCGCAGTCGCACGAAGTCGCTTAGGCTGAGGCACGTACCTAAAGCCAGGCACACACAGGCGATAGGCGGCAGGTAAGAACGAACACAGGAGTAATTCAGATGCTTGTTGCACCGACACCTGAATTCGACTCACTTGTTCCTGCCCGGCGCGAGCGCTAGTCCTGGAGCCGCACCACGTCCGGCGGCGCCAACGCCGCTGCCAGACGCCGTCGCGCCCACCACAGTGCGCACAACGCCCAGCACATGCTGCATCACCAGCGCCACATCCTCCTGCAGTAGCACCGCCTAGGACACAGCCACACAGGGCAGGCGTGCAGGCAGTCAAGCAGGAGGTCGGTATGGAGAAGCATAGGTCGAGCAAAGCCCGCACGGCACACCAGCCACGCACCTGCAGCTCCCGCTTCACAAAGGCCTGTAGCTCGGGGTCATCCGCGCCGCGGCGTATGGTCCCGTTGCCGCCCGCTGCGGCTGCTCGCCCACTAGCGCCACGCTCTGCGCGTCCCGCGGCGGCTGGCGGCGGCTGCAGGCCTGCAGCCCCACCGGCTCCCCCTGCCGCGCCTTTACCCGCGCCAAGAGTGGCCCCAGCGTCTCCGGACCCTGGGACTGTACCGGCTGCTTCAGGCCCTGTACCCGCACCAACGTAGAGCGCTCTGCGGCGCCGGTGAGCGGCGGACAGGGCCAAAGCTGCGGCACCAGGGGCGCGGCCTCCTCCCGCCGCCCGCGCCCGCCGCTCCGCTGCTTCGTCCACATACTCCGTCCTGTGATGCAGAGATGGGTTTCAGCTACATGTTGTGGATGCCGTGTAAAACATAGGCCGGGGCTTGCGCATGCAGCGGGTGCATTAACATGACGCGCGCGTGGCGCTGTGCAGACGGCCCACTGCGTTTGTACCCCATCCCCGCGCCGTCCTGCAGCAGCCCCCGCGACTCTCTTCTGCTGCGCTGACCGTCCAGACGGGCAGTTCGGTCTCACCGAAAGGACTTGAGCACGCAGTCGTACAGGATATATTCATAGTTGCGCTTGCACATTGGGCAGGCATACGAGCGGCCGCTGCCGTCGACAGCCGGGTGCCGCCGCTGCGCTTGCGTCCACTCGCGGATGCATCCCACGCAGAATCGATGATAGCAACTTGCAACGAACGCCTCCTCCTCCAGGGGAATGGTGCGATAGCAAATCGGGCACAACGACATCGTCTCAAGCCGTGGGCCGACGTGCTCTGCAATGCCGGCAGAACATAAAGACTGTGTATGTGTGCAACTAGGCAGTTTTATGTAAAGAACTTCAGAAGAAACGACAATCCCGAGCAAATGGCGGGATGGGCCGATCAGAACTTCCTTCGCCGGCAGCTCTGCATGCATGTTTCTAGTAAGTTGAATACCTCACATACACTCGGACCGTGTTAGCAGCATAGTGATCGCTGTGCCCAGTGCTTGCAGTCAGTTTCGTGTGCAACACCTCCTCGCGCAGCGGCTCCAACGTACACGTTGTCCACTCCTTCTTAGTCTCCGTGCATCTATCATTACAGTAATGATGGCCCGCGGCGCGCTTGTGGGCGTGCTTGCGGCCGGGCTGCTCCTCTTGGCGGGGCTGCAGGGTGCGGCAGGGTCGAAGCGGCGCAGCCAGCGCCAGCGGCGGGACATCGAGCCGCGCTTTGGTGAGTTGGGTGGCGGTACAATGGCGGGCGTGTCGATGCCTGGCCAGGAGGTTTCGCCTGGTTTGAAGGGAGCGGCAGGTGACGGGACTGCGCACAGCGGCGTTGCCTTTGACCGTCACCAAACCCGTAGGCCCCGTGGAGGAGCAGATCTGGGACTCGGGCCTGATGGAGAAGAAGCTGCCCTTCGCCACACTGGTGGAGGTGAGGCGCCGAGAAGAAGGGGGTCCGCGGGAGAGAGCGGGAGAGCAACGACACGCCTGGCTAGTTAGGGCGGCGGCGGTGGGCGCGGGCGCCTCCAGCATCCATACGGTACTCGGCAGCAGCCGTTTCGGGGGCAAGACAGGGACTGTTCAAGCAGCTCAGTGACGTGGCCTCCGCGGGCGCCTTGATGCTCGACGCTGACGCGTCTTCCTCCTCCGCGGCCGCCGCGCCTGTGTCGCACCTCGTGGGCGTGCCACTCCGCAGAAAGGCCGGGAATTCTATGAGGACGCGTCTCAGAAGCGCTTCAAGGGCTTTGTGCTGGGCTACGTGACGCCCTGGTGCGTGGTGGCCAGCGGGCTGGCCGGGCCGGGCTGTTCGTACGAATCATAAATTCATAAGCTGGGGGCCGGGGCGGGCTGGGCGCACCAGTCATATGCTGGGGTCGGCGCGGGCGTGGCTGCAGCCGGTAGGGCGCACCACCACCTGCGCCACCGCCGCCACCGGCTTCGGTGCCATGAATGCAAGCTGCTGCACCGCATGCGGCTGCGTCACACACGGGGTGTTGCGTGTTTGTATCGTGCAGGAACAAAGCCGGCTACCAGAACGCGGTGACGTTTCGCCGCAAGCTGGACGCCGTGTCGCCGGTGTGGTTCCAGATCCGCCGCGAGGACGGCCAGATCAAGATCACGGTAAGCTGCCGCTCGCTGTGAGGCATCACGGGGCGAGTCGATGTGAGGTGACCAAATGCTTGCAAAGCGGCGAGCTTGTATAAACCTTGAGAGGTACTGACTGCGCAACTCATCATCCACCTCGCAGGGCGGGCACGAGTACAACAAGACCTGGGTCGATGAGCTCAAACAGGCACGTGTGCGGCGCGGCCTGTTTCGCTGCAGCCATCGCTCCGCTCACGAGCCCAAAGAAACAGTGTGTGCTGAACCCTTCCTCCCCTGGCCTGTTGATGCTCCTGCGTGCTGCTGCTGGGCCGCCCGCAGGACGGCCCCGGCTCCGGCCCGCTGCTGGTGCCGCGCTTCATTATGGAGATGGACATGCAGGAGCAGGTGCAGGTGCTGAGCGACCCCTCCGACCTGGTCAAGGCCATCGTCACGCAGGTGGTGGGCTACAAGCTGGACGGCATGGTGGGTGCGCCGGGCGGCGGGGGGGGAGGCGTGGAGGGCGCGGGATTGGGGCGGATTGTGTATGGGTGGTTTTGGTTTGGGCGGGGGATTTCGCGGTGGGTGGCTTAAGGGTTATGCGGACTTCAGTGCCCGGCTGTATTGTGCGTGTCGGAACTCGGAAGTCACGGCTGTGGCTGCTGCCGTGTGTCGGCACCCAAGCGGACCCTGCCCGCGCTGCAGGTGCTGGAGGCGTGGTCGCAGTGGGTGGCCTCGAACGGCATGTCCAACGAGCAGTTCCGGCGGGCGGCCATCGCCACGGTCATGATGCTGGGGCAGCTGCTCAAGGCCAACGGTGACAAGGTGCGGGCGGCGTCGGGCTGGTGCCGCCATGCAGTGCTGCTTGGGTGCAGCGGCGCGGCATGACGCGGCGGGCGGCGTGTCGTGCCGGGGCCGCAGCTCGGCACGGGGCTGCCTGCCTGGTCCCAGCGCGGAAGGCTGCGACGCAGTGTGCGATGGGGGCGTGGGCGCGTCCTTCCATCTCGACTGCAAGCTGACGGTGTGACCACGTGACACGGCCCACTCACCGCTCCCCACTGCGCGCTGCCCGCAGAAGCTGTACCTGGCGGTGCCGCCGCTGTACCCGGCCAATGAGAAGTCGCCCTGGTTCGCGCGTGAGGACCTGGAGATGGTGAGGGGCGCAGCTGAGCCCGCAGAGCTGTGCTTGTATGGGCGTCACGGCTTGCGTAGCCGTGCTGGTGGTGTGTCGCCTTGAAGCTACCGGCCAGCGGTAACCGTAGGCCGCGCAGGGCCGTGTGCTCCTCGCGTGTCCTGCTGACGCGTGTCGCCCCTGCCGCTTGCCGCTGCCGCCTGTCCCCCGCATCCCTGCAGCTGGCGGAGCACGTGGACGGCTTCAGCGTCATGACCTATGACCATAACACCGGTACAGCCAAGGCCGGGCCCAACGCACCCATCACCTGGGTGCGCACCAACCTGCTGCTGCTGGAGAAGGGCGCAAGTGAGTCTGAGGCCCGAGTGCGGGGACTGCCCGGACGGTGCGGGAACCCTTGTGTGGCGGCATGGCGCCCTTCAGATTGGAAGCGTTGTTGGAGTGATACTATGCTGGGGTGGAGGTATGCTGCGGTGGGTTGTAACCGGCCCGTGCAACAACTTGCGTTTCCCGGGCATCCGCCCCACGGCCCCGCTCCTCCTGCCTCTGCCGCCCCCAGGCGACGATGCGCCCCAGCTGTCGGAGTCCACATTCTCCAAGTTCCTGCTGGGCCTCAACTTCTACGGTGGGGCGGCGGCGCAGCAAAGCATCAACTTAACTCGCTTTTTCCGTTGTTACTGCGTGTGGTTTACACAACGAGCTGCACCAGTGCCCCTGTTTCTGACACGCCTGCCGTGCTCAAGAGTGTGTACGTGCCACGGACCTGGCCGCTCTGTTGCAGGCTGGGACTTTGCGCTGGCGCCGTCCGCCAAGCGCGGCGCGCAGGGGCTGGCGGCTGTGACGGCCAACGACCTTGTGCCGCTGCTGCAGCGGCACCAGCCGACGCTGACGTGGGATGACCGCAGCGAGGAGCACTCCTTCGAGTACACGGTGAGGAGGTGGTGCGGACAGATGGGCGAGGAACTGGGAGTAACATGCACAGCTGTTGAGGGCGGAGCTTGGCGTTGGCACCGGGTGACGATGTGAGCTCACTGACCGGCCGTGCCTGTGCGCGCGCAGGACAAGGAGGGCGTGCCGCACGCTGTGTGGTACCCCACGCCACGCAGCGTGGAGATGCGCGTGCAGGTGGGCGCGTACACTGGTATGCATGACTTTGGGCATCTTACACCATCTCCCATCCTCGTTGCGCGGCGGCACGGGGCTGAGACGCTGTGTACTGGCCGCATAACTGCAGGTGGCCGAGGAGGCGACGGTCGGCATTTCGATTTGGGAGCTCGGGCAGGGCCTGGAGCGGTTTTTCGAGCTCTTGTAGGTGCGCTCATTTAGGTCAGCGGCGGGAAGCATGCGGTAGTTGGTGTGGATGGAGGTTGTGGGCGTTGTCGAAGACTGCGTCTGCCTAGGTGGGGTGTGTTGGCCGTGTGCAAGGTGGGGGTGTTGGCCGTGTCGGCACGCACACGGCTCAGATCGGGTTCGTTCATCAGCGCGAAACGCAGTGTCGTCTCGCGTTGAGCATGAATTGTGCACGATTCGCGCTTTAACGATCGCCTGCTAACCAGCACGGAAGCGAATTGGCCCAGTCTGGCCGGTGTTCCTTCGTGCGGATGAGCGTGTCTTGAGCGATTTTGCATGCAATTCGTCTCATACACCGCTTGCTTCATAAAGACAGTGTTCCATCACCTGCCTTGAATAGATACCACCTCCAGGGCCAAGGATATTATATATGTTTAATCGTCGCCGCACCCACCTGTAACAAAGCCTGGTTGGCGTTTCCAAACAGTCGAACATACCATGGAGGGCACTGGGAATATGTCGCTCACAATGAACGGGCTAGACGAGTCGATGCGACGCATGCAAGGCTACGAAGTCTCACGAGCGCCAGAGGACGTCGGAAACAACGCCATCCCAAACTTCAAGGAGGGCATTTTCACCTTCAAGGGGGCACGCCAGGCACCATGGAAGAGCGAGCAAACACACAACTACTCATTTCCCAACGTGAGTGAGGGGCAGACCCGCGCGCCAGAACGTGCGGCACTCTGACTGGTTAGGAGTTTATTTGGCAGCACAAACTGGACAGAACGGACTCATAAGTGGGCGGGGGGCTAGCAGTAGGGCTGGGGGCTCGCAGGGCTGGAGACAAGCAAGCTAGCTGCTACTGCCACCACCACTGACTCGCAGCCGCCCCAACCCCGACCCCGCAGGCCTACACCGCGCGCATCCTGAACGGGACAATTGTGCACACCGGCGGCGCCACTGAGATGGGTGAGCTGCATTCTGGAAGAAGCGCCGAAACATAGCCAGGGGCGACGTGGGCCTAGTTGTGCACGCTGTGGGAGGGACCCCGACCTCCACCTGCGGCGATGCGCCAACGACATTGTGCACGATCCCCTTTCCGCCTGCCCTCACAACATACTGACCCTTACCATCACCACACGCACGTACACAGCCATGACCACGCACCACACGGTGGAGCGGCCCATGATGCCGCCCGGCACCATCCGGGGAGCCACCTGGGTGAAGCCCCAGTACATCCCCACCGATGACCCGGCCCTGGACGTGAGTACCCGGGAGTGGGGGAGGGCGCGGCGGGGTGGGCCAGGGTCCCAGCGCCCCTGGCTTGGGGGCGGGGCAACAGGAGGGCGCAATAACACACGTGCGCACGCACGCCTACAACCGCATGCTTACCTTTTCTGCCATGTGTCACGCGCACGCGCACGCACACACGCAGGAGCTGCACGCCGTGGCCCACGTGGTGGCGCCCCAGCTGTCGGCGCTGATGGATGCCTGCGGCAGCTACCACCTGCACTCCGCGGACGGGTGGATCACCACCGCCGGCTTCATGACGGCGGCGCGGCGGGCGGGCCTCACGCTGTCGCGGGCAGAGTACCTGGTGGGTCCGTCCGTGCCTAAGTTCATCCAGGGCTCTGCTGCCGCAGCCCACAGCTCGCCGACCATGGCCCGCTGCAGCTCCGACATTGGCACCGGGGGGGGGATTGCGGGGCATCGTCCTGGCCAGCGGGCGAGCCAGATCTCCTTACGGGGGCCCAATCCGGGCTCCTCAGGCCCTTGGGCTCGCGTAGATGTTGGGCAGTTACCGGTATCCCCCTGGCTACTCACTGCTGCGTGTGCGCACCTGGCCCTTGTTTTCCTTGCATGGGCAGGCGCTGGAGCGCGCGCTCACCAAGGACACCATGGGCCGGATCAACTACTTCCAGGCGGAGGCGCTGGTGCAGGCGGTCACGGCCGCGGACCAGACCGGGGAGGGCGTGGCGGAGCCCTCGGCGGAGTGACAGGAGCGCGCTGCTTGCCAGCGGGCTCGGTAGGGCAGGCTAGTCAGTGACGGGTTGGCGCTTGCGCCGGGGCGTGGAGGTCCAGGTGGAGCGCGGTGGGGGAGGTCGGGGAGTTTTAGGGAACGTGGGAAGTGAGATTGTAGGTTGTTGGTCTCCCCCCCCCCTCGGAGTGTACATACGGTAGCGGTGACTGCTGGACAGAATTCATGGAAGACGATCAAAGGCGAGCAGCTAGCGTGGTGGTGATGTTCGGCGCGTGTGTGTTCGGCGCAGGTATTGATTGGGTCGGTCTTGCAGAGTAAATGCAGATGCGGATGAATGTGTACGGTATGTCGGGTCAGCCAGGTCAGGCGTTGGTGTGAGAGGGGAGCTGCATTGTCGCGGTTCCTCTGCGGATTGCGATGCCATGTGCTCAGCTAAGTTCGTTGCTTGTGAACAGGAGGAGACACAATACACGGTTGGTTTGTTGGCAGGTGGTATCAAGGTAGGCATTACAATGACCGTTGTGCCATAGGCTGGCTGATGACCAGTGACAGCCTGAACAGGAATGAACATTGGACCGTGTGGGCCGTGAGCGGGGCCCCCTGATGAAAGAAGTGCAAGGACAGGATGGCACGCATGTCCGTGCACACCGTCTTCTAACCCAACACGCTTCCTGCCCGAATACTCCGTCAATGAATCAATATTCTAGGTCACGTATAAGTCGCTCACAAAAGTATCATTTGGCAGATGTCACAAGTTCGCACGCATGCTCTTTGTCACTGGCCCTGCACCCAGCCTCTACCAAGCGCCGAGGCACACGCCGGCGTCGAGTGTGCATTCAGGTGCCGAGGGCGCTACCGTCGGGCAAGTCCTGGCACAACCCGCAATACTTCATCCGTCTAGTCGCGCACACAGCATCCCGGTGGCGCATAACCCAACGCCCCGCTTGATTGCAGGCATAAAGGGATATCAAGCAGATACACCCACGAGATACACCCCAAAGCAAGGCCCATACTGTACGTACGATGAAATGCACGCAACTTCTGAACCGCCGGCTGACATAATCACTCTTCGGTGCATAGGTAAAACACTCCGGTCACTGCCGTATCACTCGGCATGGCAAAAACAACAGGAGTAATAAAGCGGTATCGCGCGCAATCAGTACGGCTAGCGCACGCACACGCAGATCCTGGCCCGGCGACAGCATGGGGCTACTGAGCATGCACCATGTCAACGGGCTTGGCGCGTGTGTTTATTGCCCACTGCGTCCCACTCCCACAACTCGTTCGTTGCTCTAGCCGTCAACCATGCCCATGGTCACAGGCTGCCTAATCCTCAGCTTCCTCCTCGTCTTCCTCCCCTTCGTCCCCTTCCTCCTGTTCGTCATCTCCTTCCGTCTCGCCTTCTCCCTCCTCGTCCTGTGCCGCCCCATCCGTGCCGCCGTCTCCGCTGCCGACCTCGTCGCCACTGCTGCCGTCCTCGTTCTCGTCGTTGTCGTCCTCGTCCTCGCCGTCGTCGTCCTCTTCCTCCCCCTGCCCTTCCTCCTCCCGGTCCTGCTCCTCCTCGATGTCGGTGCTGCTCACCAGGTCCACCACCTCGACAGAGGAACTGCCGCTGGCGCCCGCCCCATCCGCCGCCGCCGCCACCAGCTCCGGCCGCCCCACAGCCGCCACGGCAGCCTCCCACATCGGCATGCGCACACGCGCCTGGCCCGGCACGCCGCCCTCCTCCCACGGCTGGCCCGAAAGCGCGTGGCACAGCGCCGCCGCCTGGCCCCACGCCGCCAGCGGCGCCACGCTCTCGCCGGTCAGGCGGTACTCGTGCCCGCGGTCTGTGGCCACAGCCGTCATGGCTTTGCGCAGCTCCACCTCTGCCTGCTTTAGCCCCGCGCGCGGCTTCCAGTCGTCCAGCCAGGGGGACCGCTCGCTGCCGCCGTGAGGCGAGATCGCCCGCGCCGAGCCGACACCAGCAGCACCGCCAGCAGGGGTTCTGCCTGCGGCAGCGCCGCCGCCACGGGCGCCGCCAGCGCCCCGCTGCGCGTTGCCGCTGGGCAGCAGCTGGAAGAGGGCGCGGGCCACGCGCAGCCCCTCGAGGGCGTAGCTCAGAATCTCTTCGTACGACAGCAGGCCCCACACGGCGTACCCGGGATCGTCGATGGGCCCCGCCACGCTCTTGGAGGCCACCACCAGCGTGTAGTAGTCGGGGAAGGTCTGTGTGCACACACGTACGGTATGGTTGCGGCAGCGCGAAGGGATGGGGAGGGGGTCCGGGCTGTGAGTGCTAGCCCAATCCAGAGCAGACGAACCCAGGAAATCTATGCGCCTGGGGGGAAGGTGAGGGGCACAGCTAGCTGCAGCCAGGTCCCAGCTGCAGCCATGACTACGGCCAGAGCAGTGCAGCCCGCCGCAACTGCTACTGCGCCCTGCAGCAGGGTGTGGCCGGCAACTGGCAGTAGCGGGCCTTACTCACGTGCATGCGCAGCAGCTCTCGCACGGTGAAGACGCGGGTGGCGGTCGGGTGCACGTTCACATCCCCTGTCGGTCGCGACTTGGTCTCTATGACGCTGATCACGTTCTTCTTGCCGACGCGGCCGTAGAGTTGGCGCGCCTGCTTCTTCGTCTTGATCCTGTTTAGGTGCCGTACGTGTTTCGCACGTGCGTGGGAGGGTCAGTCCTCTCTACACTGCGTTCCAGCAGTGCTGTGCGTGTGCTAGGCAAGTGCACCGTGCATAAGCACAGGCATAGGCAGTTCCTACGTGCGGTTGGGGAAGACGGGGAACCCGCAGGGCAGCAGGTCCTCCCGCGGCTTGGCCGGCCCCGTGTCTGCCGCCGCCTCGCCGCCGCCTGCGGGCAGACGTGTCACACGTGCACGCGCAGGAAGTGTGACCTGAACCGGAAGTGTGAACCTGATGGAAGTCTGGTCTGCGCAGGATCCCGGGGGCGGGTGCGGTGCACAAAGCAAGCCCTCGCCGCTTGCCTACAAACAGACGTAACTTGCAGCTGCCCTGCCAGTGCCCAAGCACGGACCGCCTACCGGGGAACAGGTCGTCGAACAGGTAGGTGTTGGCAGCGCCGCGCGCCGGCGGGATGCACTGTATGCGTTGCATCTCCGGCACACTCAGCAGCTGGGAGTGGTGGTTCGCCACCTGCACACCCAGGCGCGCCAGCAGCTCACGGACCCGCGCCGTGGGGTCTGCGCCGCGCGGCGCAGCCCCGGCCGCTGCTGCGGCGTCCGCCGGCGGCGCGGCCACGGCCGTTCCACCTGCGCTGCCCGCAGCTGAGGGCGCCTCATCAGGCGATGCCGGCCGCAGCCGCGCAGGCGGCACCTGTGGCGCTAAGTCTCCGGTGGCCTCCGCCTTCTCGTGCTCCAGTAGTGCGCGGAACGCGTCGTCCACCTGTTGGAACTCGCTGCGGGCGGCGTCCAGCTTTCCCAGCAGCTGCGAGGAAGTTGGCAGCAGCAGGAATGAACTGAAGCCGATGTATCCGCATCAGCGTGTGTGTATGTGGATTGAAAACAGAACATAGAACGCCTGTCGTGGTTTACGCCGCACAGCAGGTGATGTCGTGGCAGGTGCTTGCACGCACCTGGCGAGCCACGTTGCGCATGTGGCGCATGTGGCTCTCCTGAATGTACTTGAGCTTCATGGCCTGCAGGACAGCAGCAAGTGAGGAATGAAGGAACGCATGGAACATATAGCCATGCTGCGCAGCACTTAGAAGCCATCGCTAGTGTGCAGCAGGCACCCGGACACACCGTCTTCTGTGCCTCGGACAACGTCGCTTCCTTGCTAGTCCGCCACGTGAGTATCGCCTCGCCCAGCCGTTCCTGCAGCGGCGGGCATGTTCTGCGTGTTCGAGCACGTCGTTCTGCCTGTTGCTACAGCACCGTCCCTGAACCAAGTGCATGCCTGAACCCAGCCAAACCACCCAGACCACTCACCATCACGCGCTCCTCCACCGCACGGAGCCCCGCCGCCTGTTTCCGCCGCTTGCACAGCCGCGCCTCCTCCTGCTCCAGCAGCGCCCTCAGGTGGCTCAGCGTGCGCCACAGCAGGGAGATGTGCGGCACCGAGAACGCAAACGCGATCGCGAGTCGCACCTCCCGGCTGGTGGTGCCGGGCGGCGGCTCAGCCCTCGACAGCACGTGCGCCAAAAGCGGGTTGGCCGCCGCCGCCCCATCCTCTCCGTCATCCTCCGCCTCGTCTGCCGCACTGGGCCCGGCAGCGCCTGCCGCGGCGGCTCCATCATGGCCGGGCGCCTGCGGCCCCCTGCGGCCGAGCGTGGAGGTCGTGTAGCCATCAACGGGGCCGAGGCCGAGCACGGCGTCAGCCGAGGTGTGGCCCGGCAGCAGCAGCTCGCCCTCGGGCGCCTGCGGGCGGCAGTCCCTGACGTGCCTACGGGGGCGGGGAGGTGCAGATCAGTAGAACCGGCGAGGTTAGCCACAAGCAACGGGGCGTTCGCGCCCAACAAACGCCGCTTGACCTTCTTGTGTTCGCAAGCGAGCGCAAGCGCAGCGATGCTGCTGCATGCTGCGGCCCCCACTCACAGGAGCTTGAGCGTGTGCTTGTACTTGTGCGTGGGCCATGGCGCCGGCGGCAGCAGCGAGTGCATGTCGGACGCGACCATGAACAGGCGCTGCCGGCTTTCAGCAGCGCCGTACGCACCTGCACGCGTACGTACGTATACACAGCACTTGACATGTAGAGGATGTTATGCGGCCTTCGCCTGCTTGTGCCTTCAGACACATGCCCGCCCCGCACACACTGTCTAACGAGCAGCATGGATGAAGGAAAGCATGGCGCATCACACTCTGCTACGTCGACTCCAGCGGCGGCCCAGGAGACCTGCTCTGCCCTTCACTCACAACCGCCCGCGCCCGCGCCCGCACGCACCTGCCGCCACGTCCTGCAGCAGATGGTTGTAGCCCATCATCTCGAGTATGCCCTCCGTGGTGCGCACCCACATGGCGTCTTCCCGCTTGACCGCCCCCATCACCTGGCGTGGCGTGCAATGGAGTGGAGTGACAAAGAACCGCCGGTGGCATGGGCGTGAGTCGCTGTGGCGTGAATGCATGTGCGACCAAGCGCAGCTGTTGCAGCTAAACGGGATGTGGAAGCCATGACACCACGCACGCACGCACGCACGCACGCACGCACGCACGCACCTGCTCCAGGTAAACGTAGCTGGGCCGCAGGAGACGCACCAGCTCCAGCACCTGAACAGCCCCCGGGGCCGGGGCGCGGAGGGCCGTGGGCGCCCGTAACCCGTGACCGCGTGCGTGTCGTGTGCGCAAACATGGTTTGGCACGTTTTAAAGGCACGCCGCGCACTCGCATGCACCACCACTTTAGCATTCGCATTTAGACGCCGCCGCCATGCAAGCGCCTGCAGCAGCAACTTACCGGCATGACCAGGCGGTTTTTGACGCTGTCCATTATGTCCTCCCCCGGGGCGGTGAGGTTGCGATCGGACATCTATGAGTTTGCGAAAGGGCGATGGCAACTCAGCTAATAGTGCTTGATGATATGCAAGGCGTCACGATGGTCCTTAACCCACGCAAAGCAAGCGCCCAGCGCGCTTACGTGTTGGCAGGGTGTGCCGGCGAGGACGACGAATACGTTGCCGGGCATGGGTATCAGGTCCTCCTCCTGTGTACGGTACGGCAAACACGAACACATAAACACGCGTGGCCAGCAGCATGACGCGTACAACGGCACAACGCACATGCTGGTGTGGAGGAGAGGCTGCCGGCAGGTCAGCTTGGCCCACAGCGTCAAAAGGATTCTGCCCCTCCCAGGCGACATCTGTTTCACCCAGACGCACCCGAATGCGGTCCACGAAAAGGCGCAGCAGCTGCAGGTGCTGCGGCAGTGCGTGCCGGCCGCGCAGCAGCGCCTGCACCGGCACCAGGAGCGGCTTCTCCAGTGGCGCCGCCTCCGGGCCGGCGGCTTCTGAGGAGCCGTCCTCCAGCACGACGTCGTCCTCCCTGTCCGCGCCCTCCGCCTCCTCAACCTCCTCCGCCTCCTTGGCCTCCTGCGACTCCTCGGCCTCCTCGCTGCTGCCCCCGCCCTGCGCCTCCTTTTCCGCTGTCGCTGCATCCGGCTTGTCGCCCCACCTCGCCTTCAGGTCCTGCCAGCCCTCGCTGTCCTCTTGGCCAGGCGCGCTGCCAGCACGGAATGAAGGGCGCTGGTTGATGACGCTGTCGCTCACGCAGCCCCAGACAGCAACCCCACCCAAGCAAGTTGCACTTGCCCCGCACCAAATGCAGCTAGCCCCACCAGTTGCCTTCCCCCGCCCCGCGGCTCGCCGCACTCACCACGTGACCCACAGCGCCAGCCACGTGTTGTCTGGGGTCAGCTCGTCCAGAAGCTGGTGCGTGCCCTTGTCGTACCGCGACCGATGCTTCAGCACCGCCCCAAGGATGTCGTGGATGTAGCCCCCACACCCGCTGCTGGGCCTGCCGGCCCCGCCGGCGGGCTGTCCGCGCTGTGCGGCCGCAGTGCTTCCGCCACCGCATTGCTGCTGCAGCGGCTGCTGCAGCGGTTGGCCGCCTTCCAATTCGCTCGCCCCGCCGGTCGAGTCTGGTGCGCCGCTGCCGAGTGTCTCGCCAACGGACTGCTCCGGGTCGCTGGGCGGGCCACTGGCACAGCGCGGCTCGCGCGCTGCTGCACTGCTGCCGCCAGCAGCTCCAGCATCCGGCTGCCTGCCGCCCTCTGCTGCCGCGCCACCGTGGAGCTCGCCGCCGCCGCTGGTGGCGTCCAGGCCCTGCTGCTGCGCCCGCTCCTGACCTTCTGCTGGCGGCGATTTGGCCCGCTGCCGCTGCTCCCACTCCTGCAGCTCCGCCTCGTGCCTAGCCAGGTCCCGCAGGTACTCGCTCAGCGCGATCCACCTGCAGGCACACAAACAGCCACGCAGCGGGCGTCATTTGTTGTCAGACACTTATGCACACATTAATGGGTTTTGTTTGGGCGGGTCGCACGGCGTGCACAAGGCTGACTGGGGGAGGCTGTGTTCATTGCGGTGCGGGATTCAGGGGCTCAGGGGGCTTGGGCATCAGGTTGGGCAGTCGGTCGTCAAGCAAAGGAGTTTCAGCGGATGGCAAGGGTCCCACAAGCAGCGCCAGCTCGCATGTCCAGCACAACGTCCTGGCCTCCGCGGCGCGTTAGACCGAACCCAGCTTACCGGCGCACCAGCTCCAAGACCTCGTCCACCCAGGAGCGGTACACGACGGCGCCGCGCTGGTTGGCCTTGAATGTAAACGTGGCGTGCGGGTCCTTGTCCACCTGGTATAAGGACCACAAGGGCTTAGGCAGGTTCGGACACGCTTGGGTAGGATCGCCGGCGCCCGGCCCAAATGAAGGCATGCACCCACCGCCCATGCTTCCACCAGCTCGAGGGCGCTCTGTAGCCCCACTAGGACAACCAGCTGCGACAGCAGCCACTGCCTGCCATGCAGCCGGAGCGCGCGCGAGCCGTCTGCCCCGCCTGGCCCCGCCGCGCCGCCCACCGCCGCGCCATCAGCTGCGCAGCTGGACCCTGCGGCTGCCCCAGCTGCCCCAGCAGTCGCGGCCTCCCTGGCACCTGCTCCTGCTGTGCGCCCGCCCTTGCCAGGGCTGCTGCCGGTGGCCTGCGCCCCTGAGGCGCCGGCGTCGGAGTCCCTGCTGCCGGCCGCGCCTTCGCCCGCCCGCGCCGGCCCACCCGGCGCATCACCCGACATGTGCATGCAGAAGCCGCCGGGGCCGCAGCACAGGTGCAGCAGCTTGCGGTGACCCGGCGGCCGGTGCCGCAGGCTGGGGTGGTCTGCGCGGCAGCCGACGTTGTGTCCCTCCTGCTCGCAGTTCTTAAAGCCCAGGGCTGTGTAGTACGGCACAACGCGGCACTCGCCGGGGCCCTCCACTGCCTCCTCCTTGCCGCCCGTTTCCGCCGCCGCCGAACCCGGCCGCGGCAGCCGGGGCTCGGGGTAGCGCAGCGTGTCCGGCAGGCGCGGGCGCACAGGGCGCGGGTCCGCCTCCTCGCTCTCGCTGTCATTGCCATCCTCGTCCTCGACGACAATCGCGTCCGCCCCTTGTCCAGCCGCGGGCGCCGGCGGCGCGCGGGCTGCGCGCGCACGCGGCGCGGGCTTGGCCGCCGCCGCCGCCACCCGAGTACCCGCAGCAGCTTTGCGGGCGCGCTTCGCAGGGCGGGCCAGCTCCGCGTCGGCGGCGCAGGGCGGCGGCTGGTCACCGAGCGGGTCCGGCGGCAGCTGGTCCGGCGGCGTGTCACGCAGCGGCCCGTGCACACAGCCCACCTCAGTCGGCCCCACGTAGACATACCGCTGTGTTTTGGGGAGGCGACAGGGAACAGCCGAAGGGACTCGTCATTGGCGCGGTGGCGGACGCAGGGCCTACCGGCAACGCGACACATGTGTGCCTATACGGGCAGCACCCACACGCACGACTTGCGTTGAACTGGTAGTCGAAGGACTTCTTGTAGTAGAACACGTCCTTCTCGGGCGGTTGGGGAACAGGCACATCCGGCGGCAGCCACACCACCTTAATGCGCCTGCGCAACAGTCAGGCCGCCCGGTGTTGGAGCACATGAGTTGGAAAGCCGCTGTGGCTGTTAACGCCATTTTGAAAGAACCTTTCAACACAAAGCAGTTCGGCCTCGGCGCCACACCTGTTCAGCTTGGCCGCGTTTACATGGCGGCCTTGCGCCTCGCCCTTGCCCGGCGCCAGCTCAAAGTAGATTTGCGACAGCCACAGCTCGTTCACCGGCAACCGCACGCCCTCCGGGAAGGGCAGGAACTCGCGAGTGTCGTCCCGATGTGACTCCTTGCCGGTGCTGCACGGCAGCACACAGTACCATGCATACAGCGGGGCGCGTGCGCGGTGCCGCGCGGTCGGGCATGGGCAGGGCCGCACCGGGCATGGGCAAGGGCACGGGCATAGCTGGAAGCGCTGTGGCGCAGGGGCCGCCTGCAGTCAACCTGCGGTGACACCAGCGCGACCGCCAGCTGAGTCTCGGCGCTGCACGGCGGGAGGCGGGGAACCGACATGCCGCAGGACACGCACCTGGGGTTGGACTTCAGCACCTGGGCGATGGACAAGTCCTTGCGGCGCAGGAACCAGACGTACGACAGCTCGCCGTGCGTGTCCATGTGGGCCATGCGCTCCGCCGCGCTCTTCTTCGCAAAGCCCTGCTTGGTAGGTTGGCAGGGTCGGCATCATCCGGCGGCGGCACAGGTGCGTGGGGACAGCCATGGCCTTGCGTACTCACTCGGCACAAAGCGCCAAGCGTCAGCGACAATGGCGGGCACATTGGACGGAGCGCGTGGATTGGCGGGTTACCTTCGGATACGTCTCTGGCGGGTGCTTTGCAATGATCTGCAGCAGGCAAGAAGGCCGCGCGTTGAGGGCACGGCTGCACCCTGTCGGGGCCCCTTCCCCGAAAGGCAACCCATACCTCACCTTGATTATGCCTTCGGAGTACACCTCGCCACTCGACGCGGTGTGGATGGTGTAGCAGCCGCCCACCTCGACTTCATCCTGTACGCAAGGGAGAGCGTGGAGCGTGCGCGGAGCGGAGCACAAGATGGAGTGGGATCGTGTCCTGAATGCTTGGTGGTGCGGGCAATGCATGGCACAATCTTTCCTCCAGATGTTGGTTGGTTGAAGTGCGCGGCAGCAGCTTCCCCGCGAGGTGCTGCGGTCCGCATTAAGCACGCGGGTGCACTCTTCCGAGAGAATCGCCCATGATCCCGCCCCGTTGGATTAGCGGGTCCGTTGTGGGGTCGGTGGCACGGGGCACCCAACTCACCCAGCTCGGCTTGACGTCCACCACCTGTCGCATGCAGGCAGGCACGTCCAGGCAGGCAGAAGGTCCTGGGCAGGTTTGGGCAACACGAAGGCCGCCATGTACAGACAGGCCGGCAGGCAAGGGGGGGCAGCGTGGGCGGCAGGCAGGTAGGAAACCAGGCGCCAGGGCGCAGCAAGGGGTTCACCTCGTCGTCGGTCTCATAGTCGGGTGGGCGCAAGGGGGGGCGCAGCGTGGGCTGGGCGGACACAACAGCGTGCTGTGCTCCCGCCGGAGCCGGCGAGGCCCGTGTGGTTGCCATGCCACTCTTGATGGAATTATTGCAACCGGTTTGGGTGATGCGGCGCTCGCGCTGTGCCCTCTCAGCGCGCGTGGCGCCATTTGCCGAGGCAGCTTTTAAAGGCGATCATCGTTGTTACTTGCTCATGCGCATGAAATGTGCTACAGGTTATCAACAGAGAACCGCAGCGCAGTCTGCACGCGAAACATTCACACGCGAGTTGTCGCCTCCGATTCCGTTTAATGCCTATTGCATCTATCGTATAATGCTGTGTACTTAAGGACTATGAGATGCCGCCGGCTTATATTTGAAGCGTAATCGCGCGTGCTGGGCGTGCGGGCCAAGACAACAATGGCAAATGCCCAGACGCAAGCCAGTCGATAGCTATTGCTAAGTTTGCAAACTGTGAGCTTTGATATTCTCCACAGGGACCTTAAGGAGACTACGCGGTGTTGGGAACTGTCAATTGCTGTTTGCCCCGGCTGGACTTCCCCACCTCAAATTTATAATTTATTGTATTGATACAGCGTCGGGCAGGGGGCGGGGGCCCAATCCCTCGCCATTGTCGCGCACGGCGCGCAGAAGATGCGTTGGCTGCGCTTGCAGGACTGCTTGGGCGGAACCGGGCGCACACCGGCCCGCCGAGTATCTATGTTTTCCAGTCTGCTGGGGGGGGGCGCGGTGTGGGGCGCATCCGCGCATAGGACGCGGGGCCTGGGGGCCTGGTAGGGGGCCTGTTGTGGGCAGCTTGGTGTCCCTGCGACCCTGTGATCCAACCTGGTACTTGGGTATCAACTGTCAACTGCAGTGGCTGCAGAGGTAGCTGGCGGCCGGAAGTTCAGTGGCGACAGGACCAGACAGGACGCTGCCATGAAACGCGCTGCCAAACCCACAATTATCCGGGCGCTGTGTTGCGCACGGGTTGCCGAGTCAGTTTCGAGCAGTTCTCTGTGCGTTCTGATATGCAGGTAACATGGCATGCCAATGATGAGGCCATCAAGCGCGACAACTGCTTGAACCAGTGTGGAAGCGTGTGCTAATGTTTAACATCCCGGCTCAGGATGCCCCAACCTGTTCCTGGCCCAGCCTACTTTCTCGTGTACTACTAATCAAGATCCGTCTACTAGTGAGCGCTAGTGCGTTCTACGTTCTCTGCAACCTGGCTGCAGTAGAGTCAAGGACAGGACAGGGGGACTGTCGGGATTGGGGGTCGCGCCGAGGTTGCGCGGCTGCCTTGTTTCAGCATACAAATGTAGCGGCTCGCGCCGCTGTGCCAAGTGGAGGTGGGATGGCAGCCCGAAAGGCTTGGACTGAACCAACAGGGCGCGAAAGACGTACCCCGTCGGGGCTGCTCAGGCCTAGTCGGGGCTGCTCGGGCGCGCACCGGGTCAGTGTGTGGTCTTTGCCGCAGGAATGTGGCAGGTTGAATATGGGATTACAGTGCACGAAGTTTTAAGTATCTGCTTCTGAACGCCAATAAATTAAGAGCTGAGCCAAATCCAGTCACCTATAGACTCTCAACTGCTAGCCCCAGGCTGAAAGCGCACTTCTGACTCTTTATATTGCCCAATTCTGATAATAAAATGGTATAGCATGCTACATATTGCAGCACTCTGCGTGCGGAGCCTGGTTTTCAGCCCAGCGCTTTCGCCTCGAGTAGGAACCCTGAGCCCTGTGCTGCAATTTGTGCAGCCTTAGGTATCAGCGTCGCAGTGTCGAAAGCCACATGTGCCAGCATGAGTAGCGGTCCCGGCTCCGAGGTGGAGAGTGGGAACCCTTCTTTTGCATCGTGGGCCGGTCAACGCGGCGAAGCTGCACGCGAGGCCCCCGCGGCCGCAGGCAGGACTTTCATGGTCGGCAGTAAGCGCGGAGCGGCGGAATGGGCTCCATCTGCAGCGGCGGCGGCCGGCAGCCACAGTCCGGGGGGTGGCGCAGTCCATCAGCCAGCCAAGCGCCCACGGCCGCCGCCGGCAGACTCCCAGCGTTACAACGTCAGCTTGGCTTTCAACGGCCATGTAATGCCCGAGGATGACGAGGCGGCGGAGTTCCTGCAAGCTATCTACGTGGAGCTGGGCGGCACACTGGCGGGCGACACCAGCGCCGGGAGTGTTCGGGCTGCCGACGGTGGCGAGGCCGCCAACGACGGTGAAACAACGGCAGAAAAGAGCGTCGTGGTGCGCCTCGCCGTCGGTGCCGTAGGCGCAGCCGGACCAGCCGAGTCGGATGGCAAGATTGGTCCTCTCTCGGGTTGGCGGATCTACACGCCCGACTGGGTGTGGGAAGGGACGGGGCTGCTGTTTCCGGACGGCATGCGGATTCAGCTGCAGGCCTGGCGCGAGGAGAATGCCACGGGGGGCGGCGGACTGCGCGTGCGGCTGGCGTGGCAGCTGGATGAGCTTAGCTTGGCCTGGCCCAAGCGCGCAGCTTCCGGAGAGGGCCTGGCCTGGGACCAAGGTGACAAGGTGGTGGATCACATTGTCGTGCCGCTGAACAAGGAGTACCTGTCCAAGCGCGGTGTGAAGGGTGCGGGCGAGGCGCTGCCCCAGGGGCTGCCACTCCTCACCAATTTTGCCGAGCTCGTGCTGAAGCTGCCCCGACTAGCTGGCAAAAGCCACCGCAGCGCCGTGCAGCTTCCGGCGGTGTTGCAAGTGCCGGCGGATGGCGTGACTGGCGCGGCGTCATCGCAGCAGCAGCAGCCCTGCACCGAGGTGCAAACAGTTGAAGTGCGGAAGTTCAAGGGCAGAAACCCCTTTCAGCTGTTCGGCCTGGTGGAATGGCTAGACAGGGCTGCTGCAGGCGGCGCCGCGGCGACGTCTGCCGTGGATATTGAGCTGGTGCAGCGGCCGGTCACAGCAACGGCACAGGACGCAGGCGGCGGTGCGGGGGGTGGCGGTGGCGCAGGCAGTGGCGCAGCCGTGGAGTACCATTTGCGGGCTCGCGTGGTGGACCGCCCGCGGGATGTGCGGGCCGCCCAAGATGACGACACCAGCGGCGCGCACGACGGAAGGCGCGAGCAGTAACCGCACACAGTAACTGCTGCAAGGTCCTTTGCGAAACTGATGGTGAGCTAACGAAGTGTGCGCACATGGTCCCGATGGTTACATCGGGTGGATGCGCAGGGCTGACCACCATTGTGCCGTCCGTGGGCCATCTTCAGCAAGGTCGTTGCAATCCCGCTCTACCATAACTTTACGTGCTCCGTGCCGCCATTCTGCCGTGCAGTGAAGAACTGCACCGTGGCCATCTTGAAGGAGATGCGTGACCCCGAGCGCGGCGGCGTCATGGCGGACCTGTTTAACCCGCAACAACGGCATCCTGTGAGCGTGACGCTCCTGGTCGTCGCCGCACCGCCAGACCCGGCCGCGGCAGGTCCTTCCTCGCCTGCTGCCAGGCGCTTTGTGGTAAGTCACAGGTCTACTCTAGACAGCGACTCAAGGGCCTCACGGACCTCAATGTATGTTGGGCATGATGCAATGTGCGTAGCTGCTGGTGGGCCATGTGACGTGTTACACACTAAATCAGCAAGTTGTGGTGTGACGCACTGAGGCCAGCGCTGGGTTCGTTCGCGTTAGGGCCTTCTTGACTGCGGCATCTTGCTCACGGCTTTGTGCGTGCACGGGTCGCGCATCGATGCGTGGATCGCATGAGTTCCGAGGACAGCGAGCGGAAGATGCTTTGTTCGGACCCGCTGTTGCACGGCACCCAACGCATCCTTCTGCCTGCCCCACAACTGTTTGCCCCTGCCCGGGCCTGCCGTGCAGGTCCAGACCAAACAACTCCCGCGCAACCAGTACGAGCTGGGGGGGGGGGTCGGCGATGCGGCAGGTGTACAGTTACCTTCAATACCTGGGCGGCGGGGTCGAGGTGAAGAGCGCAGACCGGCTTTACTTCCGCCCGAATCCGGACGAGGCCGGCTTCTGCTTCTTTGCCCGGCTGGAACGCGGCGGGGCGGCGGCGGCTGATGCAGCGGCTGCAGGCGGCGCAGATCTGCTGGCAGCGGGCCCGGCCACGCCGGAGCGGGAGGCGCCGGCTGACGCACTGGGTCTGGAGGACAATGGGCCCGAGCCTGATTTTGCGGACGCCGAGCTGCCGCCGCCGGCGGCGGCGGCTGCAGCCGCACGCGGTGGTGCAGGTGCTCCAGCGGTCGCTGAGGCTGCGGCTGGCGTTCAGCCTACAGGGGGGCCGCCATGCGTGCTGCGACCTCGGCAGCTGGATCGCCGGCGCCGCGGGTGCGGGCCATGGACCCGGCTGCGCAGATGCAAGCGGCGGCCAGGCACGCAGCTGCCAATCGGGCGGGTGTGGGGGCGGGCGGGGCTTCGGCGAGCGCTGCTGGCGGTGCCCCAAGGCCTGCTGGCAGTGTCTCGATGGCCGCGCGCGCCTCCGCAGAGGCCACAGCTCGAGGGCGGAAGCTCGCAGGCGGCGCAGCTGCTGCAGCTGGCCTGAGGCGCCGCGCCGTATCGCAGCACACGGTGCAGTTGCCGGCTGGTGCACAGCAGCCCGCGCCATCTGCGGGCGTTGCGCCGCAGGCCAGCGGTTCAGGGCGGGCCGCTGGGCCCGACAGCACGGGCCGCCTGAGCGGTGGCAGCGCACCTGTCGCTCGTGTGCATGCGGCGGCAGGCGGGCCGGCAGCTGCAGCAGCAGCCGTGGCGGCCGATGGGGCCTCGGCACCTGCGGCTGGCGGCTCTGCACCGGGTCATGCCGGACCCCAGGGAGCGGAGGACATCCCGCCACCGCTGCCGCCGCGGCAGCCGAGGCTATCACAGTCGCCGCTGCCGTCAAATGGACCGCCATCGGGGCCGCCGCCAGCTCGGCAGCCGAAGCCAGCTCAACAGCCGAAGGCGCAGCAGCAATCAGCAGAGGCCGCCGCGCCCCCGAGTGCGGCCAACAGGCACGCAGTGGAGCAGCAGCAGGCGGGGTCTGGGCAGCAGCCCGCTGTGCGCGGCACCAGCCCACGCGGAGCAGAAGGGGGAGCGGCTAGGACGGCCGTGGGCCATGCAGCGACGGCGAGCGCGGGTTCGGGCGCCGCACCCGCCGCTGCTGGGCAGCAGCCGCATGGCGCGCGCACAGGGCAAGGGCAAGGCAGGGCGCCGACAGAGCAGCAGCTGCCGCCGCTGGCCTGGGACGGCTTGCCGGCCCGCAACCTCCGGCCGCGCCTGGGCACCTACCAGCTGCCGCCAAATAGCGACGCCGCAGCGGCGGCGGCGGTGGCGGATCAGAGGTCCGGCGGCCTCCTGCCTCCGGCGCAGCCTGGCGAGCTGCGGTTGCTCGGGCTTACCTTCCACCCCAGCGCTACGCCGCTCGTGCAGCAGGACATGCAGGCGTGGCCGCCGGGGCGCAGCCCTGGCCTGCCACTGCAGGAGGTGCTGGAGGTGCTGGAGCCAGCAAAGCAGTTTGACGTCCGGACCAGCGACGAGGAGCTGGCTTTGTACGGCTTTGACAGGGACGGAATCGTGTTGGAGGTGGAGAATCTGCTGTTTCCGGACTGCAACTTCACAGCGCCCCTGCAGGAGGCGCTGCCTGTGGCCCACAAACGGGTGGCCGTGGCCTGGGACCCGGGCCTGCAGCATCATGTGCTGGTCGCGACCAGGCAGCTGCCCAATGGCAGTGCGCTGGGTGTGAAGGGCGGCTACGTGCTGCCTGCACCGGAGGCCCGGGCGTACGCAGTCAGGGGCTACGGCCAGTGCAGCGCAGACGTCCGTGCGGAGCTGCAGCGGCGCCTGGAGCCCAAGTATGGCGATGAGAGCGGGGCCATGCTGTCCGATGCTTGGCGGCTGGTGGAGAGCTCGCTCCGCATGCCCTACCCTGCACCCGCTGCGGCTGCGGCTGGCGGTGCGGCTGCGGCTGCGGCTGCGGCTGGCGGCGGGTTGGGAGGCAGCGCCGGGGCGGCCCGAGGCGCAGGCGGCTGGCAGCTGTCGGAGCTGGGCTATGGCGGCGTGCTGACGGCGCTGGTGACGGACGCGCGGGTGCAGGACCAGCAGTTCGACCCGGACCGGACGGCCGACGACTGGTGCAGCGATGACACGGCGCGGGACGCGGCCAATTGCGCGGTAAGTGGCAGGGTGCGGTCTGGCCGGGTACTATTTGGAACGAGGTTGGGCCGGCACCCCAAGTTGAATGTGTAGTATCGTACTGTGTCGACGTGGCTGACATGCGGCAAGTGCATTCGCATGCAAATTATCTAATGACTCGGCCTCCTTCTCTCTCTCACCGCCGTTGGGCCCGCAGGTTGTGCACGTGGCGGTGCGGGGGCTGGTGCTGCCCGTGCTCTTCACCACCAAGGCGATGAAGCAGAACGATAGGCTGCTCGGCTTCCACGGGCCGGAATGGCGCAAGCAGCTGGACGTTGCTGCGGGGCCTGCCACGCCAACGGGGCTCCGCGAGCTGGGCAGCCAGTTCGACCGGGAGTGGGTGTGGAGGCGTGCCCGACACAACGGGATGCGGCTGCACCAGGTCATGTTCGGCAGCAGCGGACACGGCGGCGGTGAGGGTGGTGCGCAGTAGCCGGCCGCCGCCCCGAGAGTATGTGCGCGTGCAGTTCAGGCGGGGGATTCGGCAGCCTTCGAGTATAGGCGTTGTTGCAAGTGTTTGAAAGCATGAGGCCCGTGAGACATCAGTTTAGCAAATTTGTTGGCGTGGCAGGACGGTCTTGACTGCCGCGGTATCAGGCTGTCGCGCAATGGAATGGCGGGTGAACGGACGCCGCACGTACCGTGCCGGCACGACAACTCAACTGCCAGACGGGTCGTGTTTGCTAGGGCTGTTTCGCCTGGTCTTCAGGCGCGGGGTCATGGCGTTTGTACTGCCTATGTCTCCGTGGTTTGGCGGCATTTAGGGTCGCATTGCCGTTGCGGTTTGAGCGGTTTTGGGAGGCAGCGCCAGGGGGGTTTAGTTCCGCCTGAAACTGACCCCATGATCCAAATGGAAAGAGCTTGACGAGAGCGTTCAGAATCTGCTTTCAGAGTTTCAATCAGGGTAGTAATTGCAAAGATATGGGCCCCCAAAGTTCACGGTCGGTCCTCGGTCCCTGGGGTCCCCAAGGTTTCGTCCAGCGGCCCGTCCAGGGGCTGCTAAATTTCGTCCACACGCCTCAAACACGATCAAACGCGCTCAGAATCTATCCCACAGTAGCTTTGCAAGGTATTAAAGGTCAGCGAAGGGTAATGGAGCCACCCGGCAGAGCCCTGCGTGTGCATGTCAGCTTTCCATGGACATGTGGGTCTGACATGTGTCTTGCATACCACACCAAAACACTCGCGGAACTGCTGCGAAACACGACGCGCCCCACAGCATACATGTACAACAGCTGTGAACAACAATTGTGGCCATTGGTGGGTATGTATGATAAGGGTGTAGCACGGCACCCCTGGTCCAAACGCATTGACACATTGGAATCCCGCGTAGGGTGCCGCTTCGGGAGATGACACAGGCCTATAGAGCTCGCCAAGAGGAGTGCATTGGCACTATTTTGGACGAAAATGGGTGGGGTTACAGGCCTGTTTGACACGGTCAAAGTACGGTCAGGGTCGATCGGTCGGTCCGTGGGGGGGTCGGGAGGTTTTGGGTCATGGGGTCTGGAGATTTAGTTTGTCCCCCCCCCCCCCTGGCAGCGCTTCCAATACATGTGACGGGAGTCCAGCAGCGCGAGGGCACTCGGCCAGCGGTTTAAGCGACTAGCTTGAGTCTAGGCTGTCTAGCAGCCTCTCACCATGACCATAAAGTGAGGAAGCGCGCAGGTTCAATTGTGTAAGCCATTACATGCGCTTCAAAGGAGCAAAGCCCATCCCGAAGCTCACGACCAGATGCAGGGTACGTCAGAGTATGCCATCACGTGCAGTGGCGCGCGTAGACAACACGTGGAGTCGTGGACCAAAACCATCAAGCGCAATTGTTGAGCGCTCCCGTCCTCTCTCCATCATCCCGCAGCCTCGCACTGACACCTGACACCCGCCGCCCCCACCCGCCAGTCAGCCTGCTTTCGACGATAGCCCGTGCCTTACCGGGCTTATTGCTTGCCACAGAAGCAGTCAGGCAAGCCTACTCAATCCCTGCATCTTCGAAAGCATTGCCAAAGTCCAAAGACATTGCTCTTCGGTCCTTCACCAGCAAATCACCATGCAGTCCTTGATAGCCCACACGCCCACATGCTTCGCGGCCATTCCCAAGCGACCAGGTGCACTGCCAGCTCACCCCCTACCGTAGCTTCTTTATTCGCAGCGCTCTTGCAGTGCTCACCCACCAACCACCAAGTCCAGAAATACCCTCATGTCACCGCATTCATCTTTGGAAGTCCCCACTCGTCCCGTCGCAACCCCCAACCCCGTGCGCACACCTGTCGCCCGCCAGCCAAGCCGCGCAACCCAACGCAAGAACATCAGCGTTGATTTATGGGCACTGCAAGCTCTACGGACAAAGTCTGGGTATCACTTCGATGTATTGAGCGGTCACGCTGGCGCTCACTCAAAGGCACACACCATTTAAGGGCGTCAAGGCCCGCCGTCAGGGCGACGCGCCGCGATGATGCGCCCCGGGGGCCCCAGTAATACGATACAGTACAATCAGCCAGTGTACACACAACCGCAACACGCAACACGGCACAGGTGACGAGCACGCCAGGCCTGGCGCCGGGAAGGCGCGGTGCTGATAGCCCGTCCCACTCTCAGAGCACTCAACGACGATGAAGAAACCAATGCGCGCACATGTTTCGGTGCGCTAGCCGCGGAAAGCCAAATTCAAGTAGGTAAGGAGTAAGGAGTGTCCGCGGCCCGCGCATGGCGTGCCTATGTAGTGTGCAAGTGAGCGCGTGGTTGGCGACCTCGCGGGCGACCCCAGCAGCCCCAGCACACCGAATCATCACGTGCACAACGCTACTTCACAGTGTGTTCCATGTCCAACCCACGACAGGTGCCGGACACCTTATGTTGCACGGCCCTGAAGGCAGGCAGTATCACGCTCTAGCTACCACGAGGCGCTGCTCGAACCGCTGTGGCGAGGCGCAGCGTGAGGAGCGCCCCTACAGCTCCGACACCTGCGGCAGCGGCACCTGGCTGGCCATAGGCGGCAGCAGAGACTCTGGCAGCACTGCCCCTGACAGGAACGTCCGCATCAGGCCTGCAGGCAGCGCAAACGGAATGAACAAAGGGCGACACGTGTGACCAGGTAGCGCCCCCATCCCGATGGCCCCGAGTGTCCCCTCGCGTGTGACTGTCCCTTGTGTACAACTGTCCCCCGGCCCATAACGTCACTATGAAAGTGACATCCAGACGTTGAGCGGCGTCCTTGGCGACCTCTAGAGGCCGTCCCTCGGCTCAACATGCCAGCGAGGCAGCACAGGGATTAAAGCTCCCACTGACCTTTGCCCTTGACCGGGATCTCGCCGCGAGCCTCGAAGTCTTCCACGGTGGCGGCCCCCGGCAGCGGGCAGGCCGCCATCAGCCCGTAGGTCACCTCAGACACCTGCAGCGCAACAGCGGCCGCCATGATATGGAACATCATCACACAAGTGTTGCATACACAAATGGGCCAAGACAGGACGCAGCGCGGCACACCCAGGGGCGCACTGCGAGTGCGGCAACAGTCGGCACATGCAGCTCCTGACACGTGTCGTGCACACAGCGCGCATGCACACCTGGATGCGCCCGGGCATGCCCGTGGATTCCATCTGCAGCAGCAGCCGTGGTAATGAGCGGGAGGGTTGTTGGCATGAATGAACGGCTGAGGAGGAAGTGTAAGCTGTATGGAAGCCGAGGAGGAAGTGTAAGCTGTATGGAAGCCGAGGACTTTGCTTGGTATCGTAGCTATGCAATGCCGCTGCAAGGGTACTGCGCGTGGGTACTGCGCAAGTTAGTGCGATATTGGCACGCTAGCTGGCGCCAAGCTCACCCGACTGGCGGTGTTGACTGTTGCATCCGGCAAGATGGCGCGGGGCCGTCGGCAGACGCGCGGCATGCCACGGCCGCAACATTGAGCGAAGGGCGGAGGTGTCAGCACGGGGATGCAAGACGACGGCACTCTTGAAGCAAGCCTGGCCACCTGGCCACCTCGCCAGCACAGTTGCGCGCTACAGTAATGCTGCGACCCCACTGCCTGACGCACCTGTGTCGCCGAAGAGGCAGTACCGCGCCCGGTGCCGGCCCACGATGCCGCTCATCACGCGGCCGCTGTGGACCCCCACCCGGATCTGCGTGGGTGTGGGTGAGCGTGGAGCAAATTGTGAAGGAACCAATGCCCAGGGGTAAGGGGGCGGCGGCGGCAGCAGGCAGGTAGGCAGGGGCATAGCCCCGTCAGCCGTACATGCCCAGGCATGCTTGCACGGGGCTGCGGACTGAGGACGCCGCGATCCCTGCCGCTTCCCGCCTCGCTCTCCCTGTCACCGCCAGCTGCATGCACCTCCTGCCCGCGGCCCGCACCACCGCCGCACTGCCGCCGTACCTGCACCCCGCCGCCAGTCTTTGGGTTGTACACGCTGGCGGCCGCGTGGATGATGGCCTTGCCGAACGCCACCAGCTGTGCCGCGTGCGCCGGGTCCTCAGCCAGAAGCCCCGTGGCCGCCTGTGCACGTGTGTGACAGATGTGTGTTGAAAACAGAAACGGAACAAAGCCGCCAAACACGCGCGCGCACTTACCCACAAATACCCACACCAGAAACCAGTAGGGTGACACACAGAAAACATGGGCGACAGGCGGGCCGCCCAACGCCCCTGGTCGCCCGCTGGCCCGGCGCCGTTTCCCAAAGCACCGCCCACCCCACCCACCCAGCCACCCGCCCACCCACCATGTAGCAGTCGCCGATGGTCTCGACTGCGGGGGCATGGGAGTGGACAACGTGCAGGGGCAGGCGCGTTCGGTCACCATCAGTCCGAACACGCACCGGGCGCGTCGCACCGACACTAGGACGCAGAAAACGCCCACCAACACACCAGGCCTCGCCCTTACCGCCCTTACCGCCCCACCTTTGTAAACGCCCATCTCATCGGCAATCGCGTCATACTTGCAGAAGAGCTCTGCGGTGGCGAGGACGACGAAGGGGTGTGAAAGTGTTAGCTATTTGGGGGTGGCGGCACAGACACCCACCGTTCCAACCGCGCCGTTTCCCGCTCCTGCCCCCGCTGCAGTGCCCCCACCCGACCCTGTACGCGCTGTACACCCTGTACACGCTGTACACGCCGTACACGCTGTACACGCTGGTTCACATTCAATAAGAATAACTCCGCCCCCCTTCCGCCCCCCTCCGCTCCCCTCCGCCCCCCTCCGCCCGCCCGCACCGTGCAGCAGCATCATGACCTCCTCCGCCTCCACCTCCTGCGCCAGGCTGGTCCAGCCCACAATGTCCGCGAACAGCACCGACACGCCGCCGTGCCACTGCCTGCACAGCAGCAGCAGCAGCAGCGGCAGCGGCAGCGGGCGCCGCAGAACACCCGACCACGGCTCAGGTCAGGCCCCTGGTTCTCACACCGTTGGGAGGTCGCCGGGCCAGCCACCAGCCCACCGGCTCTGGAGTCCACTCCGATGTGCCCCTAGGTGTGCCACGGCCCGGCAGCCCGGCGCCGGGTGTCCATCCCCAGCCCCTGCCTCCAGTCCACCACTGAAGACGCCCCCCAGCAGCCCCCGCCCACGCGCGCCCCCGGCACGGAGCACTCACTTGTAGACGATGTCGCCGGTGCTGCCTATGGCGCCGAGGTAGGCCCCGGAGTTGCCGATGGGCGGCGAGCCAGTGCTGCTGCCGTTGACGCTGCCCGCAGCCGCAGCCGCAACCCGCGCCAGGGCACCAGCCGACGCCTTGGGGACCGCAACGGCCGCTGACTGTGCCCCGAAGGGCCTCGTGTCCCCACGGCCGTGGGCGGCGGGCTCCTCCGCCCCGCCTGCCTCCCCACCAGCACCACCCGCGCCCGCGCCTTCCGAGACGCGGCCCAGCACAAGCTGACCGCTCGATGTTCCGTTGCCGCCGCCCGGGGACCCCGGCGTCGGCAGGGAAGCCGAAGCGTCCTCAAGCCGGGCGCGGCTGTGCGCGCCGAGCCCGTTCGCCGCGCCGCCCCCGCCTCCCGACCCCAGCGCTGCAGCGGCATGGCCCTGGCTCGGCCCTGCTGCAGCCGTGACGCTGCCGTTGACCTCGGTCGAGCCCGCCACCGACAGTCCGCGGAAGGATGCGGTCAGGCCGCTGCTGAAGGCCCCACTGCCGCCGCCGCCGCCGCCTGCAAGGCCGGACGGTGGCGCGCCGGAGCCGGAGACCAGCATGCTGCTGCCGGTGGCGCCGCCGGCGCCGGCGTTGGGCGTGTTGGGGTGCGACAGGCGGCTGAGGCGCGGAGCCATCTTCTTGGACATGAGCGCGTCCGCCACATTGGAGGGCAGCACGTCCTGCACACCGTGTCAGATGAGACATGTTTGGGACGTGTTTTGGACACGTGTTTGACACCTTTGGTTAGGGTCAACGGGTTCACTCGCATGGGCGCGTGTACTCAGCCGGGTCTGCCGCCGCAGGCTCACAGCCTGACTCCTTCGCCCCGGCCCCTGCCCGCCCCCTGCCCGCTCCCAGGCCCCCAGCAGCCCCACTCACATACAGGATCTCCTCTCCTGCGCGGTACTCTGCCAGCATGTGGCGCAGGTGCAGCGCGCCGCCCAGCGCGTGCGCCACGTCAGCGCTCAGCGACAGTAGCCCGCAGTCCACCTCCCCGTGCACCGGGCTCAGCACCAGCAGCGCGCCCACCACCGAGCTGGCGCCGCCGGTGCTGCCGTTGCCGCCGTTGGCGTTGGCGCCGGGCCCGCCGAAGCCGACGGAGGAGGTGGTGGCGGCGGCCGCGGCGGTGCCGAGGCCGGCCACGGGCACCACGGCCACGTTGCTCGCGGAGGTGGCGGCCAGAAGCCAGTCCAGCGGCGGGCAGCCCGTCCTGCGTGGCGGAGAGCGTGTTGTGGAACGCATTGTGATGCGTCGCCGTCCATAAAACATTCTGCCCACCGGCCGGGTCCTTGGATTGCGAGCTTGCGGTCCTGTCAGTTGCCGACGTCAGCAACCAGCAAACCACACTGCAGGCCTGCACCCACCATCTCCCCGCGGCCGGCCCCGCGTCCGTGGCCACCACCAGCTCCTGCGGCCGGCTCAGCGCCGTCACCACCGCGGTGGCGCACTGCCACGCGCCCGCCGCGCCGCCGCTGCACGCCACCAGCGAGCGCAGGCAGCCCTGCTCGTGGATGGGCACCAGCAGCGTGGCGGGCGCAAGCCCGGCGGCGGCGCCGGAGTCGCACCTGCGCGACGGGAATGCACGGCGGGCTCGTTACGTTACGGTTGTGGTCACTTCGCAACACAGCGAATGGCTTCAAAGGCGCCGGGGCGCGCATGGCACCCGAGGAAAGGCACGGCAAGGGCGCGAGCAGAAACATCATTGCTCGGAGCAACAGCACTGTGCCCCGCAGTGACCGGCGGCGGCGCGCCGCACTCACCACCAGCCGCCGGCGCCGGCGCCGTCCTCGCCGGCCGCCGCGGCCGCCGCATACTCGGGCGGGGCGCACCAGGCGAAGGCGCTGCTGCCCATGAGGCGCGCGTACTGCGGCAGCACCGCCAGGTACACCGAGCAGCCTGTGACGGGGGGCATGAGTGGGCATGAGCAGGCATGAGCAGGGGTCGGGGGCGCGGGGTGGTTCGGAGGGCGTGGGCGTGGGAATGGCGGTGCCGGTGCGGGCCGTGCCGAGCGGTGAAGGCTGCTGGCGCATGGTTTATTCCCGCTGAGCACAGCTGCAGAGGTTCAGTACACAGGTGTTGTTTCTGATGCCCCCGGCAGCCCTCCCTCCCACCCAGCCGCCGCCGCCGCTGCCGCTGCCGCCCCTACCCAGCACTCACGGCTGTACATGTCGCGCGTCTCGGCCTCCAGTGTGCCCAGCAGCTCGTCCACGTCCGTCTCGCGCGCCGCCACGTCGTGCAGCACCGCCAGCGCCGCGCCGTGCTGCCGGTACCTGCGGGGTACGGTACACACACCCGGCGCGCGAACACGTGTTTATGGGTATGCGCCCCGCCACACAGGTTCGGCCAGGCGCCAGACTCCAGACCTCCTGGCCCACTAGGCCCTACGAGCTAGCCATAATCACACCCGCCACTCCAGTGGCAACAGCTCGGCCCCAGGGCAACTGCAGCAGCAGTTGCAGCCTGCCCAGCACGCCCCCACAACACCCCCAGGGGGTTTGGGTTGGCAATGGTTTGGGAATTGGAAAAAACTACCCCCGCTCCTCACCACTCCCTGTCGCGGCCCTGGCTCTCGTGGCTGACCAGGTACACGGCGCGCAGCACCGCCACCAGCACCGCCGCGCTGAGGCCGCCCACCAGGCTGTAGCTCACGGCGGGCGGCAGCGGCTCGCCGTGGCGGAAGTAGCCCTGGCTGCTGCTCACCACCGCGTCCTGGCGGGCGCAGGGCGGTATGTGTTAAGAAGCACAAGGGCGCGGAGGTGAGCGTGTTAAGACGACAATCAGATGAGAAACAAAAGTCCCCAAACACAACAACAGACTGCACAACTTGCACGTGTCTGTTGCCACCTGGCCGCGTCCGGGCCCCTGGCGGCAGCAGCGCACCAGCAAGGCACGGCCGCCG
This sequence comes from Chlamydomonas incerta, assembly GCA_016834605.1. Taxonomy (NCBI): domain Eukaryota; kingdom Viridiplantae; phylum Chlorophyta; class Chlorophyceae; order Chlamydomonadales; family Chlamydomonadaceae; genus Chlamydomonas; species Chlamydomonas incerta. The sequence goes on from JAEHOC010000012.1 coordinate 1,165,768, forward strand.
CCGCCCATGCACGCGGCGCATGCCCTCACCGCCCGCCCGCCCGCCCACCTGCAGCACGCCGACCAGGTCCGTCACCAGCGCCACCTCGCCGGCGCGCCAGCGGTCCAGATCCACCATGCCGCTGCGGAGTGGGGTCGTGCGGTGCAGCGCGGCGGGTGAATCAGGCCACGCGGGTTAGGGGCTTCCATGCATGACAAATCTGACGAGGGGGTGGTGACAGGGGCGGGGGCCCGGAGACAGCGGCACACACATACACACAGCGGGCTGTCGCACCTGGTGGCGGCGTGCAGCAGTCCGAGCGCGGCCAGCCCCAGCGCCACAGCGCCGTCCGCAGTGGACAGGCAGCGCAGCAGCCAGCGCCGGGGCGCGGGCAGCCGCCGGCCCGAGGCATGCGCCGCGGCGGTGGCGATGTTGGCGGCCGGGATAGCCTGAAGCGGTGGCGGTGGCGGCAGATGGATGTAAGGCCGTGCGACGCAGGACCGGGGGTTATCCGCGCAGGAGCTTGTGATGCCTCCCCTCTCCGCCTCCCGTTCTCCACTCCTCCCTCACCTCCCCGCCCCCGTGTGTCTGCCCCCACCCCACCCCCCTGACTGAAGACTGATCTGCTGCAAGAACCTGTCATCATCTTCTCGTCTGTATTAATCATGCATGGAACCGCCTCACCCGGCTCATGAACACGTGCGCCGCCACGTAGCCGCCCACCGACAGCACCGCCACGCGGATGAGCGGGTGCAGGTGGCCCGCGTACGACACTGCGGGGGGCCGGGCGCCCCGGGGCGCGATGGGGTGCGGTGGGTGGGTGTGGGCACGCGAGTCATGTGCACAGCGATACATAGCGGTGAATCCTATTACAGCTACCCCGTGCAGCAAACAAATCTGAAACCCCTAGCAGCCAAGCAAGCTGTTGATGGCAGCCAAGCAGACTGGAAGCGCTGCTGTTGGAGTCGTTGTCATGGCCAGCTTACCCGCCGCGTTGGCGGACTCGGTGTCGTACAGCATGGCAGCGTGGTGCACCTGCGGGGGGTTGAGGGGTTGAGGGGGTTGCAATGATGTTTAGATGGTACATAGAAGCGACGGCGCAACGGTGGGGCGACGGTGACAGCGCGCGTGCGGGCGGTCAGCGCAGTGCGGTGCTGCCTGCTGCATACTTGCCGCACACCCACTGGCGCAACGAATGAGTAATTGATCCGTCACGCACGCACCAGCGTCGCCAGCCGCAGCGCCATGGCCCATGTGAACACGGCCGGCGGCAGCTCCAGCAGCCGCCACAGCGCCGCCGCCAGGAACAGCGCGTACAGCGGGCGGCCGGGGGTGCCCAGGCACACGCCCAGGCCCTCCAGCACGAACTGCAGCGGGTGCGGTGGTGGTGGCCAGGGCAGCGGAGGGTGGCAGTCAGCTCAGGTTGTCAGGTGTGCCATGGGGATGCGGTGCCGCACTACCGGTACCATATGTGACATAAGGACCCCGCCCGATTGAAACAATTGCGTGCCTGCCACAAGAGCCACCCCCACGCCTGCTGTCTACCCTGCTGCACATCTTTGCAACCTCCCTGGCTCAACCAGCCAGCGTCGGCGCGCTCACCAGGCGGACCTCCTCGCACACGATGAGCATGAAGGGCCACAGCACGTGCCGCCACGCCCGGAACGCGCGCGGCGCCAGGAAGGGCAGCGCCGCCAGCGCCAGGTCCAGCGCCGTGAGGCCGTCGTGCAGAAGCATCACGCGGCCCAGGGCGGTGAGGCCACCGCCGGCGCCCGGCGAGTGGCGCAGCGCGGGGACGGCGGACAGGCCCGAGGGAGCCCAGAGCAGCCCGCTGCGCGCCACGAAGCCGCAGGCGTCGCTGGCGAGGTCGGCGGCCGTCCTGAAGCGGGGGCGGGGTGGGCGGCAAAGCGGGCAAGACCATGAGTGGTGGGCGTGGACAGCGGTAGCAAGGGCGTCGCAAGAGTGCAGGGTTTGGTATAAAGGAGCTTGAGCAAGTGAGGGAGGACGGCGGCTGCGGCGCTGCAGAACAAAGCAAGGGTCGACTCACTTGCAGCGCGGCCGAAGGATGTCGAGCGCGAGCGAGTAGATGGGCAACGCGCTGTGCACAACGACCACCAGGCGCAGCAGCGCAGCAGCGCGGTCGCGGAACCCGAACTTCGTTACACAGCCCGCGGCCGAGACCCCCACAGCGCCGCCCTGCTGCTGCAGCTGCAGCTCCCGCTCGCGCTCGCGCTCCGCGGCGCGGGCGCGCGCCGCCACTGCGGCGGTTGAGTTCGAGTCGCCGAGCAGGCGGCGCCGGCTGTCCGAGGTCTTGAAGGCGGAGTGCCGCTGCGACGGACAAGTTACACATGCATGTTTATTGCGAGCGAGCGCTGCGCAACCGATGTGCACCAGCCGATCAAATGGCCGTGACCACACCAAGCAATAGACGCTGCCACGCGCCCATTCGTACGACACCCAGCCGCCATGTGCTCGTTGCCGCCTTGATACCTCACCTGAATGAAGGGCGCCAGGGTCCGCTGGGCCTCCGCCGGATCCCAGCCGGACACCATCTCCGCAGGCAGCGGCGGTAGCGGCGGCGGCACGCCCTGTCCGCCGCGCAGCCACGCCAGCCATGCTGACAGCGACAGCCAACGCCAGGCCCCCGCCTCCGCCGCATCCCCAGACGCCTCAGCCGTCTCGTCCACAACTGGTGTGGAACTGTCAGCGCCGGCGGCAGTGGTGTCAGCGGCAGCACTTGCACAGGGAGCCTCGCCGCCTTCATTGGCTATCGGCTGCGCATCCTCCTGCCATGTTGGCGCCACCGCCGGCTTGCAAGCAATGACCAGCTTGGGGGAGGCAGGGGCGGCGCCGCCGACGTCCACAGCACCTCGCTCTGCGCCGGAAACGCCTGACGGGCCTTGCTCTCTTAAGGCTGCATTCGCCGCGGCCGGCACGGCGTCTTCGGCCGTGGCGTCCGTACGCTGCTCCCGCCCGTGTGCAAACCTGCCTCGCCCCTTGTCCACCACCTCCTCCGACGCCGCAGGCCCCGACTCCGACCCTTGCCCGAAGCTCAGCTCTCCTCGCCTGTCGCCACCAAAGGCCGCGGCCGCCGCGGCCGCCGCGACCTTGCCGGGCACCCCAGCCGCGTCCTGGCGGCCCTGTGGCCGCATCATGTCCAGCTCACCCTCCATGGACCCCAGGACCGCCAGCGTCTGCGTGCTACCCACCAGGCCGCCCGACGGCGCCGACGCCAGCGGCCGCGCGCCGTCGCCGGCGTCGTCAGCCTCGGGCGTGGGCGGCCGCAGCAGCAGCGAGCCACCCGTGCCCTCGCCGCGGCTGAGGTGGCGCTCCTGGTCCTGCTCCTGCTGCGTCTGCTGGCCCTGCTCGTCCTCGGTGCGCGGCTCCGGCTCCAGCGCGCGCGGCAGCTGGAGTGGGTCCGGCACCAGCGGCTGGGCCAATCTTTCGCTGCCGGAAGAGGCCACCAGCGCGGATATGGTCATGGAGCTACCCATCGCCTCCTCCCCGGACGGCGGCGCCGGGCCCCTGCCAACGGATGCCACAGAGCTTACTGCGGCAGCAGCCGAGGGCACCAGCTCCGCCGAGCTTTTTGCCTCGTCCGCCGCAGCTCGGGCCGGCCCCAACGCAACACGAGGGCGCGACCCCGACGCCACCCGGGACTGAGGGGCGCTGGCGGACGCCAAGGTGCCGCTGACGGCCGGCAGCGGGCCGCTGCCGTCCCCCGCACGCACGAGCGGCTCCAGTCCGGATGACGTGCCCGTGCCGGTGCGCGAGAAGGGACTCCGCGCCGTGGGCGTCGGCCCCGCGCGCGAGCTTGGCGAGGCGGGTGGGGATCCCGTGAGGTTGGAGGCGCGGCGGCTGAGCGAGTTGCTGCCCGAGTGCAAGGCCGCGGCGGCGGCGGCGGCGGCGGCAGCGCCGCCTCCGCTCGTGGTGGGTGTACGTGATCGCGGTGAGAGCCCGCCGGCGGCGCCATCAACGGGGGCGGCACCGGCGGCAGGGAGCGGCGCGCGTTTGCTGTCAGCGGGCTCGCCGTCGCATGCAGCCGCGGCGGCTGCGGCGGCTGCCATTGAGAATACGGTCTTGCCGGTCCCTGAGGGCGAGGCCAGCTCTGTCGCCAGCGGCGGCACAGGCGGGGCCGCGCTGGCTCCGGATGCTGCTGGGGGTTCTGTGGTGTGGCTAGGTGTGGCAGCCGCCACTGAGGCCGCAGCACCCGACGCAGCCACGGCTGTGGTCGCCCCAGCTGCTGGCAGCACCCGGTCGGTGCTGTGCCTGCTGTCTTTTGGAAAGGCTCGGGCCAGCTTCGACCCCGCTGGCTGCAGCGGCGAGTAGGAGGCCAGTGTGAAGGCGGAGGGCAGCAGGCCGCCGCCGCCCGCATACGCCAGGTGCGACGCCGGCAGTGGCTGCACCGGTCCCTTGGGCGAGTTTGGCAGCAGCGATGCGTGCTGCGCCATGAGCGGCGCTGTGGCCGGCGGCACACGCAGCTGGCGGTGCGAGTGCGAACGTAGCCCGGCGGCGGCCGCCACCGCAGCCGCGCCAGCGCTGTGGCCGCCGGCGCCGCCACCGGCGCCGCCGCCGTAGCCGGCCGGAAAGACGGCGCTGCCGAACATTTGGCTGCTCCCGAAGTGACTGCTGCCGTGGTGGTGGACGGCGCCGTCGTCGGCGTTCCCAAAGCTGAACCCCGCCACGCTCCCGCCCGCAGCCGCCAGGCCCAGGCTGCTGCCGCCGGCGCCCGCCAGCCCGCTGCCGATGCCGCCGCCGCCGCCGCGCGCCATCGCCGCCGCCCGTGCGTGCGTGCCGTAGCGCTTCCGCACCATGGCCCAGTGCCGCCTCAGGTCCATCTCAGCGCCCAGCCCCAGTCCTGCCCCGCCGCCGCTCGGCATACCCGACAGCCGGTTCAGCGCGCCGCTGCTGGTGCTCGCCAGGCCGCCACGGCCGCCCGTGGCCCCAACCCCGCCGCCGGCACCGCCGCCTCCAGCCCCAGCCGGCGCCGCCTTGCCGCCCAGCATGGGATGCACGGCACCGCTCATCCACGCCGCCACTGCGGCGGCGCCATATGCGGCGCCGCCGTCGATCGACGCCGCCCTGCCCGCGCCGTCGCCACCACCAGCGCCGCCGCCACCGCCGCCGCCGCCCACCACGACGTACCGCGGCACCCGGCTGACCAGGTGAAGCAGCACACTGCCCACCCACCCCAGCGGATAGATCCCCAGCGGCCGCAGCAGCTGCAGCAGCGACGACGCCCTCTCTGGCCCGCTCCCGCCCGCCGCGCCGCCCCCATCTGCTTCCCCCGCCGCCGCCGCTTGCGGCATGCCGCGCGTGAACAGGATGTACGCGTGCATGAGCGCCCACGCGGCCGTCATGGCGCCGGTGGAGCGCACGTGCAGCGCCGTGGGCGCGTCGGCGGCCAGCGCGTTGACGCAGTTGAACACGAAGGAGCGCTCCACGTGCATATCGTGCATGCCCGGCGGCTCCAGCAGCAGCGCCGATGCGCGCACCGTCAGCGTCAGCGCCCTGCGGTGAGCGAGCAGCGGAGCGCGCCGCAGCCCAGACGTAGCGGGTCAGGGGGCGCGGGCCAGATAGGGCGCGGGCTCCGCCCGCAGCCCGCGCTGCGTGCGCAGGGCATCCACCCGGCTCGCGCTCCCGCGCCGCCCACAGCATTCCAGGCCCAATACCGCGTGCGCCGCCGACATGCGGTGCCTCGACCGAGAAGCTACCGTACTTGCCGTCAACATACTATAGGTATATAGCCCATCCCATCACATCTGTCGACCCGCGGCCCACCCCACCCCATCCCTGCCGACCCGCAGCCCACCCCGGCCCCCACCAGTTGAAGGTGTTCATGGCGTCGCCCCAGCGCGCGTACACCGCCGGCGCACACAGCGCCACCAGCGGCGCCACGCCGTACAGCACCGCGCCCAGCGTGGTGAGGTGCACTGAGCCCCAGTACCGCCACACTGACTCGCCGCGGCGCCGGCAGTCCCGCACCACCTGCGGCGCGGCGGCAGCAGCGGCAGTGGCAGTGGGTGTCACACACTGGCCACGCCGCAGCGGCGGCGCCGCCGCAGCCAACCCAGCACTCCCCCATTGAAGCGCATGAAGTAACCCACCACCCGCCACCGCGCAAGCCCACCAACCCCGGGGCCCTCAGGCCCTCCCACACCCACCGCACCCAGCCCAGCCCAGCCGACCCACCTGCGCCGCGTGTGCCGCAAGGTAGGCGAAGGCAAAGGCCCGTATCACGCACAGCTTCACCAAGTGCACGTGGTGGATGCGCACCGCATCACCTCCCGTAGCCGCCGCGCCCCACCAGCCCCGGACGCCACCGCCTCCGCCCAGAGCTGCCGCCAGCGCCTGCTGCTCCAGCCCCAGCCCCGCGCCCGTGCAGCCCCCCGCCGTCATGGCGAAGTCCGACGGCAGCGGGCCGCCCGCCAGGCCGACGGTGGGCGCGCGCGTGAGCGGCTGCGACAGCGACATCGCCTGCACGTGCACCCCATCCGCAGACATGCGGTACGGCGTGCCCAGCGCGGACGCGCCGGGGCTGGGCATGGCGCCCCCCATCCCGCCGGTCGTGCTGGCGCCCACAGCGGCCCCGCCGGCTCCGGCTCCGGCTGCGGCCCCCGCCCTGTTGCCGATGCCGTCCCATTCCGAAGCGTCCTGCTGGGACTGGGAGGCGTGCTGCGGCAGGCCGCCACCGGGCATTGCCGCCTCATCCTCCGCGACCGTGGGCAGGTCCGTGGAGCGGCCTGCACCGAGGCAGGCGGCGGCGTGCATGCATTGAGTTACAGAGAGGTGCACCTATTTAGCGACGTGCTTGCAGTGCAAGCTCTCGTATTGATTGATGGACAATGCGCGGGATCCATGCGGTGTGGCACGGCACGCACCTAGCGGCCGGGCTCCGGCCCACGTTGGCGCCGGCCCCATCAGCGCGAGATACCTGCGCGTGCACAAAATGCGTTGTGTTGGGCGTGCACACGAGGTCACGCGAGCGGGCCGCGTTGTGGGCGACACACCCCCTTGCTTTGTACCACTGTAAGTCCTACCACGCCCGCTTTGCACTGGGTCTATGCCAGTGCTGCAGCGCGCCCCCAACCCCCCAGCCCCCCAGCCCCGAGCGCTCACAGGCTGTTGAGCGCCAGCAGGCACACGAAAGTGGCCATGAACTTGAGCGTCTCTGTGGGCAGGTCCACATCTGGCGCCAGGCCTTGCAGGTGGCCGCTGAGGCACACCAGCGCGATCAGCCCCATGTGCGCCAGGAAGTCCTTGGGCGAGTCCTGTTGGCGGTCAGGCCCCGTGGCGCGGCGTGGCGTGGCGCGGCGTGGCGTGGCGTGAGGGGCACAGGCGGGGTGCATACGCGCACAAGAGACGGAATGTCACGAGCCACCAGCTGCCCGCTCCTGGCCCCAGCCGCCCAGTAGTGCCGACCCCCCTGCTTGGGCTGGTATTCACAACCCCTCCCTTCCCCCCACATACGCACACGCTCGGGCCTCGTTCCGTTTGTTTCTCCCAAACACTCCCAAGCCCCAATCACCTGCTGCACCACGAGCCCCAGGCCCATGAGCAGGAACTCCTGTTTGAAGGCCTTGGTGCGCACCGTGGCGCACTCGCTGGTGGCCTGGCGCGGCAACAACACAGAGCCACAGCCACAGCCACACACAGCCACACACAGCCACACAGCCACACACACACACACACACACACACACACACACACACACACACACACACACGAGCAAGCGTCGGGTCGGCGCGGGGTGGGGGTGCGCGCAGTCAGTCCTCCAGCGCCCGTTTGCGCCCGTCCCGCCTCTCAGCCTGAATGCTGCCGAGCCCCCCCCCCTTCCCACCCACCACCCGCTGCACACACACACACACCTGCATGATCAACCCCAGCAGCCTCAGCAGCAGTGACACGTGGTGCACGCGGCTGCGGTCCGCCAGGTAGGTCCGCGGCGCGGCCATGCCCAGCCACTGCAGCCCCAGGTTGGCGAGCAGCGGCACCAGCAGCCCCGCGAAGGCAAGCAGGTGGCCGGGCAGCGGGTGGCGGCCGGTGCCCGCGCCTGCACGCGCGCGGTGGTGAAGCGGTGGTGTGTGGCCGTGCAAGAGGAATGGAAGGAAGCATGCAACAGGACGGCGGCAGGCGGGCCGGAGAAGTCACTTACGGTATCCCTCCCACAGGCGGTATACGAAAAGGAGGTTGAAAGACTGCAAGACGAAGGCGAGGGCCCTGTGACAACGTGGCAAGAGAACCGCAGATGTCGTAGTGAGAATGTGCGCTACACACAGGCGTCCACCAAGCCGCCAGCCTCACCGCATGCAGACAATGCGCTTCAGCAGGGCCCCTTGCGACTCCGCGTCGACGTCATGCCCTGGCGGCGGTGTGGGCTGCGTGGGCAGTTGCGGGAAAGGTCAATATTAGGTACCAGCGGCTCGCAACAGCATGCGCATCATTGGGGGGGGGGGGGGGTTCGGAAACGAAGCGCCCCGTGCATCGGTGGTACGCGGGCGGGCGGGCGCACGCCGGGCGCCCGAGCCGAGGCCAGGGCCGCCCAGGCCGGAACACCTTTTGCACGTCCGGTTTGGGACAGATTGGGCAACTGACCTTTCTTCCGGGTATTGCTGCCCAGTTCACTGGAGGCCTGTCACATGGCAGGGTTCTGCACGGAGTCAGGCAGTGAGTTTGGGTGCGGTCGTCGCCCGCATGGAAGGTCCCCCCGCGAAATTTCGACTGGCGCCGCGTGCTGTGACGCGCCGATGTGTTGCTGAATTTCTCAGACTTTCACCTTTCTGCGCCGGCGTTTGACCATATCGCCCAGGATAGGGTCAGCCCAGCTTGGAAGGCCGACACTCCAAGCCAAATGCATTCCAATTCCCTGAACCTTTCCATCACGAGCTATGGTATAATCTTGTCAATTCATTTCTGACGTGCCCCTGCCTGAGACCGACTCGAGCGACGTCTCACTAACCAGTCTCTCAGCTAATACCTCATTTTACAAAGTCTCTGTGCTTTGTATGTCTACTTATCTTATACTTTATTACAGCGTAGAGTTGGCTTGGAAGAGTAGTCATGCAACGCGTGTCACGGCTCGGGGTCAGGGGTCACGGTCAGGGTGGTGGCTGGCGAGCCCTCGGAGGCCACTGCAAAACTGCGAGCGCCACCTCAGCCTCAGCCCGCCGCGCGACCGCAGCAGCCGCAAAACAAACCGCTGGGGCCGCTAAAGCCGGGTACCTTCAAGGTGGCGGGGCTGCGGTCAGCGCCAGGGTGGGGTGGACTTGGCCGGCCCCTGCAGCTCGCGCAGCCTGGGGCAGCGATGGGGGGCCGAGGGATGGTTGGGTACGCTGTTTGGTTCCGTCTGACCAAGTTTACAGGTTACGATTGCAGTTCATGCCTTGCGCCAGCCACGGCGCCGGCCTGACCTTTCTTGTCTCCAATGCCTGGCACCACCTCCGCTGGCACTTGCAGGTACTTGTAGAGTTGCCGTCCACTGTGGCGCTGCCGCACCCAGACGTGTGCTTCCGAGTTCAGACGTTCAGTGCTTGCATTGCATGCTCGGAATGCCCTTCCTGTAAGCTCGCATGTTTATTATGGGGGCGCATGAGGGTTGACCAACAAACAAGACGGCAGTTTCTTGCCGTGCCAATGCTGCGGGATGCAGCCCATGGCTAGCGTACCACGCCCAAACGCCGGCAAGGCCGCAAGGCCACGCCGCCAACAATCGCCGTGTGTGTCCAGATGCACATGAACACGCCTTGCTCAGTCCAACTCCTAAGCCTGGTATTTCATCATCAGCTGCCTTCTTCAACCCGCGCCATTGTCAAGTTATTTGCTGTGCAGTGAACAGGTCAATGGTTGTCCGCATTCCACACATGCGCGGCAAGTGTCAGTCATGTCCAGATGCACGAGCATAAATCAGGGGTGGCATGAATGTCAGTGGCGAAGGTAACCCGGTTCACATAATTTCATGTGACCTAGCATCTTCCCCGATCAGCACATGAAGCCCACACCACATGCACGCACACCACGAGATTGCCTAAACTTCTTGCACGAGTACTTGACGGCCCATTCAATGCCGCGTGCAGGCACGCCCCGGCCCCCCGCGCAAAGAATCACTGGCATGCTTATATGGGATGACGCACGCTCCATTAAGCTATTGTAACTTATTACTAACACGCGCACTATGAATCAGATTCAAAGGTCTGCTTTGCGGCCATGCGACGGCCAAAGCAGCTCGCCCACCAGGTCGTACACGCCGCTAATGTACTTGATCGTGAGGCCGGCGACCCTGTAAAGGCACGCAGAAGGCGCGGCACCAAGGGCAATGGCGCGCGCGTCAGCTTCCTTTGGAGCAAGCTGTGTGACTACCGTACGACCCGCCCATCCCATGGCTCCTGGTGCGCCTTTATAGCCCGCAAATCAAAACGGGCTGTGATGCAAGCACCCCCGCCCCGCCTCACTTTGTGGACTTTAAGAAGCGCGCGCTGAGGTGCATGGTGACGGCGGTGGACCACCGCTCCATGGCCTTGTCCGGCAGCACACCCTTGGTCAGGTTCAGGGGCGCCTCATACAGGTGCTGCGGCGTCAGAATCTCGCCAAAGTACCTGCGCGGGGCAAGGACGATTGTGGTCGTGCAACAGTGCCAGCTGCTGTGTGAGCCGTCACGGCGCGCATGAATGCGTTGTGCGGAGCCTGCACCTGCGTGATTGCAACTCGCGCTCCCTGCCCAGCGCGGAAGCATGGCGCCTGCCCGGGCCCTACCTGCCGAGGGGCGTGTAGCCGGGATCGGTGACGGGGAACCCCAGACGCCACAGGCAGCGGGCCATGTAGGCGTCGCCGCCTTCCGGAAAGGACATGCAAGTCTCTTCGGGCGCGTTGATGCATTTCTGCAGGGCAGGCAGGGCAGTGCTTTTCAGCTTGTGCCAAGGTGTGTGAAGGAGTAACACGCACGCAAGCCCAGCCTGTCTTCCAGCGGGCAATGTCGCAGCCGCTTCCTGCTAGCAGCATGTTCTCCAAACCTCCCCCAGCAGGGGCCCACCTCAAAGGCGTGCAGACCGTCGCCGTTTTGCACAGCCGCGAGCCGCTTCAGCAACCCGATGGACAGGATGAAACCCACGCCGCCGTACGGTACAGGCCCCTCCCATTCGGTTTGGCAACGCGTCTCGTTGCCTGGAAAGCGCTTCTTGCAAAGGGCCTGTCAGCAAGCGGACCGAGCAGCACTGTCAGCAAGTGATCAACTGATAATCCTTGCAGTCATTTTGTGACGATGGCCGGCTTTGCGTCATGTGGTAGACGGACACCCCCATTGCGTGCGACGGCGCACCTCGGCACTGCAGCCGCATCCCTCGCCCGACTCCGCCGCCGCCTCCTTCTGCCCCGCCATCAGCCGGCGAGAGCCCGCGCGACGCCAGCGGCCCCAGGGCAGGTGGCAGGGGTAGCAGCGCATCTCCCACACGCCCGGCTGCGGGCTGCGGCTGCCGACGTACATGCTGTCGCTGATAAAGTAGGGCAACTGCGGGTCATAGTCGCGCAGCAGCGCCTTCACGCCACGCATAAAGAACAGCGTGTCGTCGTCTCCCAGCAGCATCCACTGGAACGGGTCCTTGGATTCGGGCACCGCAGCCGGCGCCTGCGACTCGCCTTCCTTCAATTTTGCGGCAACGGCCGCCGCAGCCTGCTCCACCGACGCCACAAGCGCGGGCGTGCTGACGCCCATGGCTGACAGGGCTGCAGCGCTGCGCGCCGCGATGATCTCCGACAGCGTAATCCCGCCCACGTTCGAGCGCGCCATGGCGGCGGGCGCCACCGCTGAAGGCCCCGTGCTGGAGGGCCCAGCCGAGGCGGTGCCTGCTGCCGCAGGCACGTTTGTGTACGGCGCCAAGAGGGTGGGGCTGGCCAGCACCGAGTAGGCGAGTGCCGGCGCCATGGCGGCGCGGCGGTCGCCTTCCGTGTAGTGGTCCCGCTTGCCGTTGGGCATTTGGCGAAAGTTCGGGTACCTGCGTGCGGAACAGCAGCATTGGTCAGGCCGGCTTGCCCAGCTGTTCCCAGGATTCTGCCGCCGCTGCCGCCGACCCTGACCTAATTATATCTTCGGTACTGCTTGCTTGGACAAGGCGGGTTCAAAGCATTCAGTCTCTTTACCTCACCATGCCCATACTTCACGATGCGCCGCGGAGTTGGCCAGAAGCTCCAGCGGCAGCTTTTCTGACGGGACGTCAGTGACGAAGACCGCGCGCATCCCTGCACGCAACGCGAGTGCGGGGATCACATGGCGGTTTGAGGCATGCGGCGTGTGATGCGCACGAGGCAGCACCCTGGGCACCCGACACTGTGCATTCCCGCTTTGGCGCTTTCCATTCCTCCACCCAGCAACCCACCTTTCCTCCAGTACCGACTGGCTTGCGCGACGGGTAGGCGATAGGGATGCGTCGGCGCCACATACACAAAGTCATCATTCCGCTGCGGGATAATAGAAGGATGATGGGCCGTTAAAATCGCAACCTAATGTCCAGTTTCCCCCCGCATCTAAAGAGGGAGGCCGACGACGCCCATCATCCGACACACTGGGAGTGCACACTGCCGCACTCACCAGCGGTTTGCGGCCAGTTGCACTTGGCACGGGATCTGGGTCTGGGTCAGATTCCTCCTCGCCGTTGTGGAACATCAATGCCCGCTGGCTACTTCGGGAGCCCGGAGCAGCTAAACCGAAATCGGAGGGCGTCCACAGGGGCGGCAGCAGAGGAGCTGGGAGCTCCTCCTTGAGGGGTGGCAAGAGGCCCTCCGGAATGGCTTGGCCCCCGGGTGATTGGGTTGTGAGGGTAGCTGGTTCGCTGGAACCCAGCAATCTCAACACCCGCCGCAGGGGGAACTGCTCCGCTGCGGTCCCGGCCACCAGTAATAGCAGACACAGCCATGCTCCAGCGCTCCGTCGCCTGCTCCCGTCGGCAGGCGTCCTTGTCACGCGCCGCATCATCCGGGCCGCCCACATCTGGGCCTATGAGTGTCAAACAGGTACCCGGAGTAAATACGACACTCAAGGCTGTGTTGGGGGCCAACCTGCGAGGGAATTGCGACCGCATGTAGACTCACCTCTCCGCGCGCCTTCCCCGGCGGGAAGGCCCGACACGTATCTTTGAAGCTGCGAGACGTCCTCTGCAGCAACTGAGGAGCAAAATCGACGAGCTAAGTAGGAGCCGCTCAATTGTGCAGCCAGCTTTGGGAACGGGACGGGAGCGTGTAGATTTGTTCGGCAAGTATAGAAAGTATAAGCAGTGAGGCAATGGTGCAGTAAGCAGCATGTTTGAGTCAGTTCAGGACTTCTCCCGAGTCGGGAAGAAGTCATGTACCGGCAAAGTATAATCGCTTCGGAACTTCCGCCGACCCGCAAAACTCTTTAAACATACAAGTTCACTCAAGGTTCAATGTGCACACGTCACGGCGGATAACCAAGCGACGACGACGGAAAGACCGAGCAGATTCAGTTAGGTCCGTTACGAGACGCGGACGAATTGACAGCTTTCCAAGCCGAGCTTCGCTGTGGTGCTGGCGGTTTCCATTGGTATAGCGGTATGACGTGTAGCCTGGGGCCATCGGGTGGAAGGTCACACGCCATGGCTCGGACATGGGCGCGGGGATCGGCCTCCGGCCCCGACGGGGCCTTTCAGTGCCTAGGCCACCTTGAAATGGAGACTTGCAGGGTGTCCCAGTGTCGTCTTTTGCTGCAAAATTCCTGGTCGTGGCTGCGTATCAGGGGAGGAGCACAGGCCAGTACGAAACCACCAGTGTAACACACCCGCCATGCACGATCCGTGTCCCCATTCGACAATCCATCTCAACAACCGTGCTGGTGCCCGGCTCGGACCTTTCCGGGTCTGGGGCACGCCATACAACACCAAGCCTGCAGACTACGCGCATTGGCGCTTCACAACCTCCATCCCTGCGCAAGGCCACACGTTGCTGCACAATCACACACGGCATGCAGCGATCTCCACATTTGTCCCTCTTCCTCCTTAACTATATGGTACTGTTCCCTCAATATCATCATCGCACTAAGAGTTAGGAGGCGCCTGCATTGCAAATGCGGCCTAAACCCATTCCTCATCTCAAAGGTGCCTCGGCGCCCTACTGCAAGCCTTGCATGGCCAAAAGCATGAATGGACAACACTATAAAAGTAGTAAGGGTATACCACGACAAGCTAGAACAGACGTCAAGCTAGCTCTGAACCCTGACTCCCAAGCCTGACTCTGAAACCTGATTCCCAAGCCTGACTCCCAAACCTGACTAGATAAAGCTACACGCGTTGGACCCAACTGCAACTGGTACCTGCACTCGGACCCACACCAAACGGATGACAGATGTCCCAGGACAACGGGGTCGTCACACTTGCACCCTGCAAGGCAACCATGCACAATTAAGCACACCTGCCGCTGTCGTTCCGCCTGCTTATTTGCTACATCTAGTTCTCAACTCATCTCTAACCAAAATCAACGCGTCATCACGTGCTCGAAAGGCCGCCCCCAGCCGCGTCTTCCCAAGCGCCAGCTGCGTTCCCAAGCACCATCAGCCCCACAGCGAAGATGTCATGGAGTCAGGGGCGAGCATGTTCCGCAGCCATACCGAATCGCCCTCCAGCTCCGCGAGCGCGCTGTCACCCCAGCCTGCCGGGCTGGTCATGCCAAGCCCCGGTGTTCCAAAGCCGCCGGCGCCCGCGGCCAGTAGCGTCTGGTTCCGCGGCGTCACCCCAGGAAGTGCCATGCCTGAGCCACTTGTCCCATGGCCCTGCACCACCGGGGCGGCGTCGCCGAACACACCGCCGGCGCCAGTGTTCGCGCCGGGCGTCTCACTCGCCGGTGCAGACAGGGTGCGCATGAGCGGGGGCCGCGTGCCGGTGCCCGTGGTCACCACGTGACGCCCCATTGCGGGCGTCTGTCCGTCACTGGTGCTGCTGCCGTGCGCCTGCAGATTGGCCTTGGAGTTGGCCATGGACGTGCGGATGTCCGGCAGCACACAGGGCAGGCTGTTCGACGGGGGCAGCAACAGTGGTTGCGCGTGCTGGACCTGTTGCGCTTGTTGCTGCACCTGCTGGTGCTGTTGCATCTGCTGCGGCTGCGCCTGCAGCTGTTCCTGCATGGAGTGCCGGTGCTGCTGCAAGAATGCCAGGCGCGCATGCTCGTCTGGGCCGGGCTGGCTGAAGCGGCGGACGCGCACAGGCGAGCTGGTGACGGGTGCTGCGGGCGCCTGCTGCTGCGCGGAGGCAGCTGGGTGCTGCTGCGCAAAGCCGCTGCTGGGACACCCAGGCATGGTGTCTGAGGTCGGCGGGAATGCCTGATGCTGCGCCTGCTGTGGCGGCTGGGACAAGCTGGGTACCTTTGGATGCTGCAGCGGCTGCGAGATCGCCGAGACGTCAAAGGGCCTGGGCAGGCTGGCCGGGTCGCAGGCCTGGCTGGTTTCCGGGGTGCCGGACCAGGAGTTGACGCGTACGGCGCTCATGTTGAAGGGCCCCGAAGCTGCGGAGCCAGGCACAGAGGGCGGCACCGGTAGCGGCTGCTGGACGGACGCCGGGGCTGAAGGCACGGACTGCCAACTGGAGCACGAGGATGAGGTGCTCAACGGCCGGCCCACCTGGCCCATCTGGTGGTTGCCCCATGCAGGCGTCATCATGCCGGAGTTGCTGCTCGACGAGCGCAGGTGCTGGACAGGCAGCTGCGAGGGCTGTGGCGTGGGCCCTGACTGCTGCTGGTGCTGCTGCTGGCTTCGGGGAGGGAAGGGCGGCAGTGGCGGCAGCGGCGGCACCGGCGCCATGGGCGGCTGCTGCGGCTGTTGTACCGCAGGCATGCTCGGCGAGTGCGCAGGCTGCCCAGCACTCGGACCAGACACACTGGGAGGACCGGTCGGCGTGGGCAGGGGCGAAGGCCCTGCGGATCCAGCGCCGCCCGCGCTCTGCAACTGCAGCAGGCGCTGCTGGAGTGCTGCATCGTGCGGCTGGCTGGGCTGCTGCTGCTGCTGCGTGTGCGGAGTGTACCAGGTCGGCGTGTTGTGCGGCACCTGCAGTGCCGGCACGCCCGACGCCACCATCTCCGTATCACCGCCCTGCTCGCTGGCCCACAAACTGTGAACCGCAGCGGTCGCAGGAGCGGGTTGAGAGGGCTGCGACACGGGTGGCTCCACGTGCTCAACGGGAGCGCTGCCGGCCATCGCCTGAGGCTCCGGCTGCAGACATGAGCAGGGCGGCAGGGCACCATAAACATGCAGGTCAGCAGGTGCGAAGCTTGGGCATGCGAACATCAGCCACCCCCTGTCAACGCATGGCTTCCCGGCGCCTGCACTGCCACCAGACACTCACCGAAAGCCCAGCAGCGCTGGAACACCCTGAGCGCCCCACCGGCCCGTTGTTCGCCTGCTTGTTGTGTTCCTGCGGCTCTGGCTTCAGCTGCAGCGCGCTCAGTCCGTTGTTGAAGCTGCCGGCGGCAGAGCCCAGGAGCAGGGCCGCCGGCAAGGGAGGCGCTGCGTCGCGCGTCCAGCCCTCCGCATCCTGCTGACAAGACACGCCGTCCATGGGCGTCGCTGCGGACCCGTTCAGGGAGATGCGTGCCTGCTGCGCCTGCTGCTCCAGCGGAGGCAGGCCCCAGCCGCTGGGAAAAGGGGGCAGCGCAGGCGGCGGCAGCGAGTTCTGCTGCATGTGCTGCTGCGACGGTCCCGGCTGCGCGCTTTGAATGCAGTTGGCGTGCTGCATCATGCCGGCGCTTTGCGGCGCGTAGGGCTGCGGTGCCACAGGCATCGGCCGCGCGGACAGCAACGGGGACCACAGCACCCGGCCTGGCTTGCCGCCGTCCTGTTGCATCTGCTGCATGTGCATCAGCTGCATGTGCTGGTGGTGCATGTGCTGGTGTTGGTTTGACATGATCTGCTGATGCTGGTGCCGCGCGTCGAAGATGCCAGTGCCCGGCTGCTCCGACTGGGTGGACTCCTTCTTGGGCTCCGGTTTGATGTTCGGGCGCGGCAGCAGCGTGAGCTGCGCATAGATGGCGGGCTCAGCGGAACCGTCAAGCTCATCCCAGATGGAGCCAAGATCGCCGATATTCGCGGGGCCACGCTGCGGCAGCGGCGGCAGCTGCTGTAACTGTTGTTGCCCCTGCTGCGTTTGTTGCTGGTGCTGCTGGTGCTGGTGCTGCGGTGGCTGCTGCTGCTGGGGCTGGTGGTACTGGGCATGATGCGCGTGGCCATAGTGGGGCTGCGATGGGTGCACCGATGGGTACGCCTGGTGGTGCTGCAGCTGCGGGTTGGGGTGCATGCCGGGGCGGGGCACGTTGTTCGTAAGCCCGGGCAAAGTGGGCGCCGCATGCCGCTGCTGCATGACCTGCTTGAGGTTGATGCCTTCTGGGCCGCGGCTGCTGCCGCCGCGGCTGCCGGCAGGCGGCGCGCCGTTGGCATTGGCGGCGCTGCCGTGGGCCTGGGGGCCGGCGCCCTGCTGCTGCAGGCCCATAGCAGCGCAGTAGGCAGCGTCGTCCTGCAGCGCCATGTCGTTCTCGTCGTGCAGGCGCAGCAGGTCGTCCAGCGAGGCGGTACTCACGCTGCTGCACGGCGCCTCCACGGTGTTGTATGCCATGTCGCCCGCCTGCGAAAAAGGACAGTGCACCGCAGGGTCAAAAGATGCCGAACTATGAGGCACAGAAACCAGAGCAGATGCCCGTGACGCAGGGCCACTGAGTCAGAGACACTAAAAGCCCACATGGCACAGAATTCGTGAGCTTTTGCGTCCCCACCTGCACGTCGGGGCGGCCCTCCTTGCCATCCACGCCACCCTGATCGGGGGGCGAGTGCGGCAACTGCGTCGTGTTTTGCATTTGGAGCTGCTGCTGGTACTGGTGCTGCTGCAGATGGTGCTGCTGCAGATGGTGCTGCTGCAGATGGTGCTGCAGCAGCGGTGGGTGCCGCGGGAGCCCCATGGGGCCGGGCTGGCTCGCGCCCGTGAAGGCCCCGCTGGACACCCCGGCGCTGCCGCTGCCGGCGCTGGGCTGGCGAATATGGATGCGCACCCGGTGCTGCTGCGACGGCAGCGACAGCGGCGGGTGCTGCAGGGGCATGTGGGCTCCCGGCTGCTGCTCGTAGGAGCCGGTCATGTGCGTCATGTTGGTCTGGTCCAGCGAGTGCTGCTGCTGCCACGTGCTGTCCGTGCCGGTCGTGTACTCCTCGGTCCCGTACTGGCTGCTGCCCGCACGGCCGCCCAGGCTGCGGGAGCTGCGCCCGCTGCCTCCCACGAGTTTGCTCACGCCACTCTTGTGCGTGCCGTTCTTGCTGGTGGGGCCCGGCCTGCGGCTACCGCCCCGCGGCGCCGGCACGTCCGGGTCCCCATCATCGCCGCAGTCACGCCCGTTGTCCCGGCCATGCACGGCATCCGCCTGCACATGTTCAAGAACGGTGTCGTTAGTTCTGCTTCGTTTACTAAACAACGCTGATAAGCCTGATACTTCCTGTGCGCGCGTCATCCTACGCCGCGGCCTCACCCTGCGCTGCGCCCGGTAGGCTCGGAAGTAGTTCCTCACTTCATCGACACTGCAGATCGGGCGTTTGTAACATACGAAGCATGGATGCAAAGCTGGGACATTCCAACAGGTCGGGCATGCACCCATCCCAACGCCAGCAGCATGGAAGTGCACGGTATCTGCTTGCCCGAACAAGCTTCAAGCCCACCTCCGCAGGCACTTGGCGTGCACACGCGTCTCGAGGACCGTAGGCATCTCGTGCGGCGCCCATGTGTCTGTAGCGTTCTCCTCATACCACCTGTGTGAACGGGGCGTAGGGAGTCGTGGTGAGCGGGCAGAGCCCACAGGACACTGCGCACAGGACACTGCGAGACTGTCGCTCACTTATTGATAGCTGCTGCCTCCGGGCGTCGTCCAGTCTCGTCAAGTACAGCTCGCCACCTGCACCATCGGAAGGTTAAGAATTGCTGGCTCGCCGACGTTTCTCCCGCGACCGCGACAGGGGGATGCGTTGCTGGCCCGCGCAAGCAGCCGCGGTTTCACTTGCTAGTCTCACCAGTCGTTGAATTTGCTCCAATAGTTCACTGGGCGTCGCGCCTGGCTCTTTGCGGACGACTTGCCCATTTTGCGCCAAAGAATGCTTTCAAAATTACCCGCGCGGCGCCCGGGCAAGCCGGATGCGGGGCTGCTTCAGCAGCTACAGCAAGTCATTTACGACTAGTCAGGGGGGCAAGAGGCTCCGCGCAACAGGAGCGGCCAGCCCTGTCTGTCGCCCTACTAAAGTGTAGGTCGACGCCTTGCACAAAGGCGGTCGGCAGAATTGAAATTATGCAACGTATCAAAGCCCTGTGTGGACTAAACGGGTGCCTGCAAGCCGAGCTGGGCGCGGCGGAGTAATGGATTCAGTGCGACGATTGCGAGTGCCGGGTTCGGGCGCAACCCTTCACCGTTGTTGCTGGCTGTTTTGCAGTCATTGTGTATGTTTGTGTAGATAGACCGCCACCTTTGTTGTGTCGCGAAAACGCTCAGAAGTCCACAATAAGGAACTTAGTAACTTCGCGGCCGTGCTCAGCATCCAATTCGCGCCTTATAAGCGAAGCGTAATCATCATGTCGATCCTTGGCCCTACCGACCGGCGCCCGGAGCTTGCGCTAACGGGAACCACGGTCGCGCACCTGAAGACCTGGCGGACCGAGTATCTTGATGAATACTCTGACGTGAAGGTGATTGTTGGGATAAGAGCGCGCCTGGAACGCTCCGTTGCCGGGCTGCATGTGATGTCAGGGTTTGCAGCCGATGTCCAGACCCCGACTCGTGCATGGCTCCACCCTGCCGTGTAGCTGGCATCGGGCGTCCCAGAGAAGCGCATGGAGATGGCAGGTATCATGGCTCACATCGGCACCATCACCGGCCGCCACACGCACATGCACAAGGAGACGACGCGCCTGCCCACAGGGCACCCGCCCAGCTCAACATACCGTGCGCCAGGTAAGCTGCACACGTTCCCGCTTGGAGCCCCGCATTCTTCCACGCTTTGAAGCATGGCTTTGAGGAAGGTTGGCACATATGAGGGCTCACAGGTCTGGGATGGTTCCGGGGCGACAAATTATGGGCGAAGGTGTCTCCACCTCACTGCAGCCTTGGCACTTCCAGCGGAGCTGCGGCTGACTGTGAATGCATACCGCATACGGTATGCTCCAGCTTGCGACAAGAGGGGATAGTAAGTCCAAGCGGTGCTGATGGGCCTCACCAAGTCCTGGTGCAACTCTTTGCCTCCTGCAGATGCTGCCCCCATCGGCACCATGTCGCGAGGCACGGGAACGATATCCAAGCTTGGCGATTCGTGCCTCTATGACAAGGAGCAGACATGGGCGCACTGGCGCGTGGCGGTGGATGGCAAGCCTGCAGACACTCGCCGCAAGTACCGTGGCGTGAGCTAGTGGAGTGGCAGTGGAGTTGGGAAAAAGGGGCTTCACGTTAAGCCGACTGAACTATGCGTGACCTTGACCATGACTACGTACCGTGTGTAGACTCACATCGCCAACGTGTACGCAAGCGTGTGGGGCTAGCGGCTGTGGCATACTTGGCGGACCCCAACGCGGTGACCGAGTGACATAGACGTGGCCGGATGCTGAGGACAGCTTCAACAGAAGGAAGCTCCAGTAAGGACTAGGCAGGATTAGGTTGTATGGCTGGATGAGGGGCGGGCTTTCGTGGCGGGCTTTGGTGGTGAGCATGCTGCCAGGCTGCAGGATTCAAAGGTAGCTCTGTCGCGTGAATGCGATAACGAGGCCGTAGAGGCGTTGTGAGTACCGGTACATTCATTTGAAAGTGTCGACTGCAGAATCCATAGGCAACATTTGTGGAGGTTGAACCGTGGACAAGCAGGGTGATCGCACTGATGGGCAGGTGCCACTGATGGGCAGGGCGAAGTCACGGGAGTACGTTCCCCTGGTGTCATCACGTTATGATTGCGAGGTTACAAGAAGGGGACAGTGCAAACACCATCACGTTATGGAAGAGAGCGTTTGGCTGCATGGCTTGCCCGTAATGGCGCGTAAAGGCGCGGGCCTGGTTTGACGCTCGCGACGCGTCGCAGCACTGGGTTGCCGTCGCCACGGATCCCTCTGCCGTCCGGCGGGCGCGTTCAGCGGCACGGCGTCTAGGTTGAGGCGGGTCAGCGGCGACGCGGCGGCTGAAGCTGAGGGCCCCCCACGGCGCAGCGACGCACGCTGCAGTAAAGACACAATAGGAGGTGAGCGTGTTACGGTACGAGGGAGGAGGCAAGCCATGGGCGGTGGGGAGGCACAAGGAGGGGCCAACCGCAAAGTGCATTAACTCTCGCATACCATGTAACATTCATCCTAACAATTTTTGAAACGTTTAGCACGCCAGGGCGAAAGTATTTGGTCCCCGTTTTTACGTCGCCGCTCTTTCATTGGCAGTCCCGGTTTACTCAACGTTATAGCACCTGATATAGGCATTTGATGCGAAGAGAGTCGCAATGGCAAGTGCAGGAGAAGCTCGCCATCTTGGCGCGGGCGGCAAGGGCGGCAAAAAGCGGGCCGTGTCCTCGAAGTATGATGTGCACAAGGTAAGGGCGAAGACGCGATGGCCGCGTGGCTCACGGTGCCGACGGTGCCTGACTGCCGCGGGTGCCCCTTGACGCTCAAAGGTCAAGGTGTGGCTTGGCGACAACAACGACCACTACTACATCCTGTCGCGGTTCCTCATCAGTCGGAGCCTGACCATCACCAAAATTCCCAGCACCAAGGTCCGGGCCGTCCGGGCTTGGGGGTTTCATGAAGTGGTGCATACCGCAACGCTGCGTGTCCAGGGTTTGGCACGCAGCGTTTCCCAGAGCGAAGCAGTCCCAAGGGCACACGCACGGCGCCCTGCACGCCTTTGGGCCGGCCGGTGAGCGACAGGAGAACCACCATGGCAACACACTTCACTGCCTGCTGCGCTGTCACAGGCGGTCAAGATCGCGCTGGAGCTGAAGAAGTACTTGGTGGACCGCGATAAAACCACCATCAGCCAGGTGAGGACTGAGGAGGGCTCCGGCGGATCGCCGGTCTCGCCGAAAGGCCAGGGCTTGCGATGGCCTGAGTGAATGGATGCATCCAGGATGCCAGAAACCCTCAGGCTACTTCTCTGACAGCTCACCCGCAGCCGCAAGCGGCGCGCGCTTCTTTGCCGCATGCCGCGCACCGGCCCACCCCGACCCACATCGATGCGCCCTCGGCCCTGCCTTCCCGGCGGACGCAGGGCGAGCTGGAGGAGATTCTGTTCGGCTTGATGCGCGCCAAGGGCTTTGGCCAGCCCTACATCGACTGCTACCGCACCGTGTCGGCTTTCTACACCATGCGGCAGCCGCTGGTCATCATCCTGTGCGGCGCGCCCTGCACGGGTGAGCCCGCCTACGCGCCCGTGCTGCGTACGGCCATCTGTGAACACGAACGGCCCGCCATCTTAGACCTCATGTTCTGGGTCTTCCCCCATCTCGTCATAAATCATCATGCATGATGGAAGCATCCTGGGCATCCTACGACTCCTTGTGACCCCCGAAAACAAACACGCAGGCAAGTCCACAATGGCGCAGCAGCTGGCGGCGCGGCTCAACATGCCCAACGTCATGCAGACCGACGTCATCTGCGAGGTGGGGGCCGGGTCGGGCGGGATATCATGGCGGTATGAGAGGTTGCATGCGGTCGAGGCGGCATGACGCCAGGAGAGCGCGATGCAGTGCCTGACTACTCAATGCGCCTCTGTCGACGACACGGCCGGCATGTGACACTTTGCGTTTGCGACTGTCGCTGCCCCCTGCCCGCGGCACGCCCGCCCCACTGCATGCCATGCGCACATGCAGCTGCTGCGGCGGGCGACCTCGGGCGCGCTGCCGCCGCAGCCGCCTTGGGCGCGCACGCTGCCGCCCGACCAGCTACATCAGATGCTCGGCAGCGGCGACGCGGGCACGGCGCACGGCAGCGACGGTGGCTCCCTCCTGGCGTCGGCGCCTGGGTCGGGCGTGGTGCTGACGCCGTCTGGGGCGTATGCGCGCGGTGTGGCGGGAGGCGGAGCCGCGGCAGCAGGGGTTGCGGCGGGAGGGCTTGGGCTGGAGTCGCGGCACGCGACGCGCGACAGCCTATCAGGTGGGTGCAGCGCAGCGGCCGCCCTGTGTTGATGCATACTGCAGCTGTTGGGAGGCAAGGCGGCGCATCACTTGCAGAGCGGCTGGCCGCATTGCGCATGCCACGTCGGACATTTGCCTGCTGTTGCTGCAGGGCCGCTGGGGTCCGAGGGCACGGATACGGCGAGCTGCGGCCCGTATGGCGCCGACGGTTCCATCACGATGACGGGGACGGGAACGGGGGCAGCAGATGGCGCGGTGGACGGCTGGCTGCTGTCTCAGTTCCGGGAGGAGTGCCGCGTGGTGCGCCGTGCGCTGGAAGGAGATTTCAACAAGGTAGGCGCGTGTGCCGTGTGCCGTGTGCCGTGTGTCAAAAATAACAATCTGCCGTGTGTCGTGTGTCGTGTGCCGTGTGTCTGTGCTGTGGCGCCGTGTGCCGGCCATGTTGTTGGCTGGGGCCTGTGGCTTGTGTGAAAAGCGCGGCGAACCGTCGTTGTTCCAAAGGCCTGTCATGCACATACGCGAGCAAACCAGACGTGTCTTGTCCCCAAACGCACATGCGCACGCAGGCGCTGAACGACGGCAAGCCGCTGATTGTGGAGGGCGTGCACCTGGACCCGGGGCAGCTGCTCGAGGAGCTGCAGGTGCGTGGGCGTGTGTTCGTGGGTTCGTGGGTGATCCAGGGCAGTAGGAGGGGGATGGCAAGCTAGAGTGGCAATTGACGCGCCACGCGGCATAGCAAGACTGGGCTGCCACCAGCGGGACATCCCAAAACTTACCAATCGGGTCAATAACGTGCCAAACCTGCCACAGGAGCGCGGCATCGTGCTACTGCCCTTCGAGCCGCAGCCCATGACGCCCATGGGGTGCACGCCCGGCGGCGCGGCGGCAGGCGCACGCTCGCCGCCGCCCTTCACCCCAGGGCGCCCCGGCGCGCCGGTGCCTCGGCCCTGGCCGCGCGAATCCCGCGACTCGCAGCCGTCGGGGCTATACGAGCCGGTGCCGGTGCCGGAGGAGGAGCAGGAGTGGGAACAGGGGCCGGTGTCGGCCTCGCTGGGAGGGCCGCCTGCAGCAGCAGCAGCAGCAGCAGAATTGCTGCAGCCAGTCAGCGTTGGCAGCATCGCGGCTGGCAGCCTTGGCGGAGTTGCGGGCGCCGCGGCTTCGGCGTCACCGCACCCAGCTTCGCACCCGCCGCGCGTGTCTCGCTGCGGCTCCAATGCGTCAATGGGGTCGGCGGCCTCCGGCACCTCGGCTGGCGGGCCGCACACAAACACCTCGTCGCGCGGCGGCGGTGCCGGTGCCGGTACCCGAGCCTACCAGAAACACGTGTCGTGGGGCCGCCTGGGTGCACACGAGGTCAGGGAGGTGCGGGAGGAGGAGCGGGAGGAGGAGCAGGAGGAGGAGCAGGAGCTGGAGGAGGAGGCGGCACTGTCTGCGGAACTGGGGCCCGCCACAGGCTTGTTTGGGGACCAGGGCAGCGCCAGTGGTTCGATCGCTGAGCGGGGGCCTTCGCTCGGCGAGCTGCAGCAGGGCTTTGGCGGCTCGGAGCGCCAGCAGTCGGACGCTCCGGAGGCGGTCGCGGAGGCGTCACCCGCCGGCACCAGCATCGCCGGCGAAGAGGGCGACGGCGGCAGCAGCAACTTCTTTGAGCCGCACGGCGGCAGCAGCACACGCACGTCTGTTGCGGGCGGCCACGCGGGCGACGGCGATGACGCCCGCGGCGATGAGTCCGACATCAACAACTACGGCGATGCCGACACGGAGGGCGGCAGCGGCTCCGTGTCGCCGGTGCGGCATGCGCATGGGCTGGGGCTGACGCACGCGCTGGCGAGCATGGGCGACGGCGGTGGTGGCGCGGCCGGGGGCCCCGGAGGCGCTGTGGCGGCCCGGATGCGGCGGGCGGTGTCGCACCCGGTCATGCCGCAGTCGCTGGGGAGCGGGGACCGCACCAGCAGCGGTCGCGAGGGCGAGGGCGGTGCAGAGGGCGGCGGCGGCGAGGCGTTGGGGGCGCGCGCCGGAGCTGGGCGGCAGCGGGCGAAGGCCGGGCGGCGGGCTCGCCTCGCTTGCGTTCGACGGTGTCCAGGGCAGCGGCGTTGGCGCCGCCACAGCCGGGGGCGCCATGCCCGGCGGTGGCGGGGCGGGCCCCAACGCACGGCCGTTCCTGGACAGGGCGCGCAGCCACCACACATTTGGCGGGGCGGGTGGAGCCGCCACGGGCGGCGGCGTCAACAGCAGCGCGAGCGCGCGCTTCACTGGGTATGGGGCCGGCGGGGGCGGCGGCGGGAGCGGGCCGCTCGTTGGCGGCGGCATGTTCCGCTGCGGCAGCCTGGCGGGGCCGCTGTCGGCTTTGGACCTGTCCGTCGTCAAGAACAGGTGCGTGCAGCTCGGGGGCAGCTCGAGGGGTTGCGTCATTTGCATGCGCCGGCCAGCGCGTGACCCGGGACCCAGCGCCGTGCATGATGTGTTCACTACCGAACGTCCGCACGGCGCAAGCGTGCTTTGGCCGCTGCTGACACGTGTGCACCTACGCCCGCTGGCTCTTGCCCTACCCCGCCCTGCAGCCTGGCGGGTATCCTGCGCATCGGCAGTGCGGTGTACGGCCAGCGCCACACGCCCTCGCCAGGCATGCCGCGCCGGAGGACCGCGCTGGCAGGTGGGTGGGGGGCAAAGGGCCGCACTCCGTGCGACGAGCTGGCGCGCTGCGCGTTGGTGTGCGCGCTTTGATGATGTAGTTATGCTTTTTGTTGTTCACACATGTGCACAGGCGACCGCGCGGCCGGGGACAGGCTGGGCAGCGGTGACGGCGCCTCGCCCCAGGGCGGCGGCGGCGGCGGCGGCCACTCCGCCAGCCCCGCCCACATGCGTGCCTCCAGCCCGCGCCTCACATCCTTTTCTCCGGAGCGCGCGGGGCCTGCTGGCACCCGGGCAGCCAGTAGCGGCGGCGGCGGCGGGCGGCTTGTTGGCGGCGGCAGGGGCCGTCGGAGCTCCCCTGGCATGGTGTCCTTATCAGGCGACCTGGCGGCGGCAGGGGGAGCAGCTGGTGCCAGCGCGCAGGCGGCGGCTGCAGTGGTGCCGGGCCTGCCCCTGGCCGCTCGCTCGGATGAAGTGGGTGGCGCAGGCGGCGCGGCATCGCTGTCGAGCCCCAGCCAGCGCGCCAGCAGGCCTGAATGCCATACAGACGAGCCATGCACTCCGACTGCTGCTGACGTGGTCGGCGCGACCTCCAGTGTGGAGGCGGCCGCCGCAGTCCCTGAGCGGATACCGGCAGGAGATGCGGGCGCACTAGCGGAGAGTGCGGAAGCTGAGGGGACGCCGAGCCAGACTATGACTGCGGCAGAGGAAGGCCCGGAGGCGGCGCAGGAGGAGGAGCCTCCCCCTGTAACGCCGCTGCCAGCGACCCGTCCTGCCGCGGAGGGAGCTGCGGCAGCGCTGCCGCCGCTTTTTGTGCCAGTCGTTCTGTGCATGTCCGAGGTACGCGCACCAAATTCTCCGTGATTTGGGCGCCGTTTTTGTTTGTGACCGCTCGCTGCCCGGGCCCCCAATGCGCAGGCCGACCACCGCCTGGCTCTGGAGGACAATCTGGCGGTCCACGTCAAGGACGCGGCGGGCGGCCCGGCGGCGGCCGCGGCACGCGCCGCCGCAGCGGTCGCAGCCGTCGGCGCGGGGGCCGCCGCAGGCGGCGGCGACGGCGCACCAAGGCCGCCGGGGGCGGCTGGCAGCGGAGGCGGGGGCGGCGGAGGTGGAGGAGGCGGCGGGGGCGGTGGCGCGGGTCTGCTGGGCGGGGATGCGGAGGCGCCGGACGCGGAGGAGGTGCTGCGGCGGGCTCAGGCCATCCAGGCCTACCTGTGTGGCTATGAGGCGCAGGTGCGGAGGGCGGCCGGCGCAGCGGTGCTGCTGGCTGCGTTGCAGCCGGGTTGTGGCGGAGCTGGTGTGTGTGTCATGTGTCCGCAGTGCGGGCTGCCGCGGGCGCGTTGCTGGGGCTTATACCTGTGCCCCATGCTCTGCCATGCCTTCCGCTGTACACACGCACACCCTCTTCAGTGCCCGCTGCACCCCTTTTACAACCGTCCCTGCAACCCGCCCGACCCCCAACCCGGCCCGCCCCGGCCCCGGCGCCGCAGGGCCTGCCGGTCATCAACGTGCGCTACGGCAACTTCGGCGAGGCGCTGGACATCCTGCACGAGTACGTGCTCATGTGCATCCAGGTGCGGCGCGGCGGGCGTCGGGGGTCGGGAGCGGGAGTGTACAGGAGTGGGGGTGGGAGTGGGGGCGCGCGTGCAGCCCA
Organism: Chlamydomonas incerta; assembly: GCA_016834605.1. Classification (NCBI taxonomy): domain Eukaryota; kingdom Viridiplantae; phylum Chlorophyta; class Chlorophyceae; order Chlamydomonadales; family Chlamydomonadaceae; genus Chlamydomonas; species Chlamydomonas incerta. The sequence continues at coordinate 1,193,133 of JAEHOC010000012.1, forward strand.
GGGCGGCTGCGGCTGCTGAGGCACGAACGAGGCTCACTGCGCGCGCACAGAGCACCGGTCCGTTCGCAGTGGCGACTTGGGACCGAGGCTGCGAGCGGCGGCGGCCCGCCGCTGCAACGCGCTCACTTCGTTACTTTTTTGTCCCTGCGTCGATGTTTGCGTTCCTGCGGTCCGCCGCACGCCCACCGGCAGGCCGCCATGGAGCAGCTGAACGGGGGCGAGGGCGACCCGGCGGCGGCCGGGGTGGCGGCGGGCGCGGCCCTCATCTAAGCCTGGGCGGCTCGCAAGCAGGGCCGCACGGCATGTGGAATGGCAGCAGCGTGTGTGTGTGCGTGCTGGAATAGGTACGGGACGGAGGCATGCCTGGTGAACGCTGCTCAAGCACTCTGGGGGGGGGGGGGGTTGTGAACACCAGCCCAATCTAAACCCAAGCGAAACTAGACAAGGGACAGGCAGGTGCAGTTTGCGGCAATACAGGGTAACGGTATACTCTTGCGTTTCGGGGCGGAGAGTGTAGACGGGGCGAGGTCGGCGCGCCGTCGACGAACTGCCACCCAGGCTCGGCTCGCGCACAGCAGAGACGGACACGCAACCACGCAAATGCAAAACACACGACTTACCTGGCGACCAGGAAGATGACCCCGGCGCCAGGCAGCAAGCGCCGGGCCAGACGAGCGACATGCGGTTAAGGGGAAAGGCGAGGTTCGAAAGGGCGGGGCACAGTGAAAGGGCCGAGGCGTATCGGCGGAATGTAAAGGGTATGGACAGCACAAAGGATATCACGCACGAGCCCGGGTGGCAAAAGAGAAAGGTGGGGGCGTCAGAACGGGTTAAGACGCAGGCGCCGACGGCATGGGGGCGGTTAGTGGCGATAGGATGCGGCAGGCAGCGTGCGGGCCGCGTACGGCTCCCCACATCGCTGCCAGCCCGGACGCCCCTCACGCATAAGGGGGCACCCGGGAGCGGGGGCGGTGAGCGGCGACGGCGTGGGGGGTGTGTGAGCGGGGGCGTTAGCGGGGGCGCGAGGGGGCGGGAGCAGGGGTGTTAACGGGGGTGGGAGTGGGGGCGTCAGCAGGGGCGTGAGCGGGGGCGTTAGCAGGGGCGTGAGCGGGGGCGGTAGCGGGGGCGTCAGTGGGGGCGTTAGTGGGGGCGTTAGTGGGGGCGTCAGTGGGGGCGTGAGTGGGGGCGTGAGCGGGGGCATTAGCGGGGCGGTAACGGGGGGCGCGAGCGGGGGTGTGAGAGGGGGCGTTAGCGGGGGCGTTAGCGGGGGCGGCAGGGGGCGCGGAGACCAGAAGCGCAGGCCGGGCCGGAGGGAATACTCACATAGGGCGGGGCGTGGCCGGACGGACGCGCGACGGGGAGGCGGAGTAACGTTATGCTAGCAGGGTTAGGGCAGCCCCGCGGCAGGCGGCGGCGGCGGGGGCGGCGCCCCGCGCAGGTAGGAGTGAAGCCGTGCGAGGAGGTCGAGCGGCGGCTGCATCTGGGCGGGTGCGGCGGGCGGCTCCGGGTGTCCACGGCGCGCAAAGTAGAAGACATGAGGGTTGCGTCGCAGGAGGGACACGAACTGCTGGAACATGCAGGGCCGGGAATAGCCTTGCGCGCTGAGGGCGGCCACCAGTTGAGCGGTTTCGTAGGCAAAGTTCTCCGCGCACGTGATGACCCGGCGAAGGCGGTGGAATTGGCTAACGAAGATGTTGCGCTTGCACATTTCGTTAACCGAGGAATGGCGGGCGACGAAGCGGGAGAGGCGTACGCTGCCAAACGCGGGCTGCTCGCGCTTGTCGTAGAGATGAGTGACGATCCAGCAGCGGCCATGGTGGACGGTGGAGCAGAGCAGCACATCGAGGAAGGGGACGCAGGAGGGCGGAAGGTGGGGGTGGGTTTGCTCGGGGACGGCCAGGGAGGGAGGGTAGAGGCCGCGGAGTCCCTCGTACGTCTGGGAGGTGTAGAGCAGGTGTTTGAGCCAGGGGTTATTGAGGCAGAGCAGGTCGTCCAGAAACCGCCGGCTGAGGCGGAAGCGCCGCAGGATGGCGCGCTGGACGGGGCTGTGAGTGCCGACGCGGGATTGGCACAAAAACTCAAATTCGTACCAGCCAAGGAAGAGGTTAGCAATGAAAGGGGCGGCGGAGATGCCCATGGGAATGCCGCAGATCTGCCGAACCAGCGCGGGCCCAAAACGGATGAAGGTGGAGGAGAGGAGCACGTCGAGGAATACGTCGCAGAATTGAGAGACCGTAAACTCGCGGGTGACGGATTGGGCGCCGGCGTGGAAGCGGGTAGGGGTGCCCACGCTGGGTTTGAAGGTGACGACATGCTTCGGTTTGGAGGCGGGTTTGGTAGGGTCAGGAGGGAAGGATAGGACGTGGATGAGGGGGTAGGCGGCCAGGCTACGGTGGAGGAGGCGGGAGAGGGTTGCACGGAGGTCGGCGTGCGGCAGATTGGTGTAGAGGCGGCTGAAGTCGCGGGCGGCGTGGGGGAAGGCGCGGCCGGGCGGAAACTGGGCGGCATTGTGCTGCTGGACCAAGGACATGACGGCGCCGGAGGAGAGGCACAGCCACGGGTCCGTGCCAGGGAGGGCACAGCGCCACAGGTCATGAAATTGGACGGCAGCGGCGCGGAGGACGGCGGTGGCCATGTCGCTGAGCTCGGTGACGGGGCAGCGTTGGGAACAGGCGAGGTACCGCATGGAGGGCGGCTGCTTATGCATCTTGAGGGTGCCGGCATAGTAAGCAGGGGATAAGGTGGTGTTGAGGGCGAGGTGCCACGGGGCGAGGCGGGCGTTTTGGGCAGCGTAGAAGGCGTCACGGGCGGCGGCAGTGGTCGGCTCGTAGTAGGCGGGGGCGGCGGGGGGCGCGGGCGGTACGAACTCGGGGGCAAATGCGGCGATGGTGGCAGCGTCGTGGCAGGCCGCAGTGTCGCGGCTGGTGAAGGTGGTGTCGGCATTGGAGAGGGCCGCCAGCTCCAGGGCGGTAGCGTGGTCATGGACAGTGGCGAGGGATCGGGTGCGGCGAGCGAGTGGGGAGATGAGGATGGAGGGGAGGAAGGGGGCGTCGGGTGCGGCAGGGCCGGCGGGGGCGCCAGCAGCGGGTGCCAGCGGCGCGGCAGGTGCAATCGGGGCGGCGGCGGCGGTGGCGGCGAAGGTGTCGTGGCATCCGAGGTCGCGCATGCATTGCTCCGCGTAGAACTTTTTGCAGACCAGCTGGAAGGTGGAGCTGCTCTTGTCGGTGACGGTGATGATGAAGTCAGAGCATTGGGTGCGGAGTTGTGCGAGGGCGTCGTGTGAGAGGACGGGCCAGAAAAACTGGTGCGGAGGGGACGCTGCAATATGCGACTGGAGCGCGTCAGTAAACTCGTGGGCCCATCGGGAAGTTTGCGCGCCGTTGGCGCCTTGCTGCCGGGCCAGCTGCTGGGTGTAGCGGAGGGCGCTGCCGCGGACTGCCTCCAAAACGGCGTGTGGGTCGTCCACAGGGCGATGGGGCCGGTATCGCCCGCCATGGTTCCAGAACTCGTGGATGCCAGCGGGGAGGGCTGTGTACGGGCTGGTAGACATGACGTGGGGGATACCAGGCGGACACAATCCAGGGAATTTGGAACAGGCGCAGGGGGTGGCGGGATCAACCAGTCGGGCGTACTGGGCAGCGGTGAGGCGGCGCGCGAAGCGGGCGTAATCGCAGAAAAGCTGGTGCAGCGGCGGATCGGGTGACCAGTGGATGGGCGGGCGCTGGCAGCCGGCTGGGAGGGCGATGGAGTCGAGGATGCGGTAGAGGTCAGGCGTGGCGATAAGCTGCCGCAACCCCGGGGGGAGCCAGAGGCGGTGGTTGAAGGAAGGACGTCCCACGCCCGGTGCGGCCGCGAGGATGGAATCGGCAAGTGGGGTGAGGAGCCATTCGTGGAAGTCGGGGTCGACGCCGAGGGCAGCTGGAGGGTGGTAGGTGAGGGAAGAGTGGAGAAGGTGGAGTGTGCGGCGGCTGTATGACGTGAAGTGGGCGGCGGAAAAGGGGCCGTGGGTGCGGTACTGGTGTTGGAGGTGGAGGAGGCGTCGGCGTACGTCACGGGCGGCGAACCAGCGCCGCCGCTGGGGGCCGCCGGCAGGGAGCGGGTCTTGCGCATAGACTGGCGGGCCTGGATTGACGCCCAGAGAGTGCGACTCGAAATGGTCGTTGAGGCCGTCGGGGTGTAGGCGGTGGTGGGAGCGGAGGCGTTGGACCCAGACCATTTCGAGGTCCTTGGCGCGGCGGAGCCAGTGGTTGGCGGCAGGCAGTTTGATAAGTTCAAGGGGAAGTACGCAGAGGCGGCCGACGCCGTGGGTGTAGAGGTGGCTGTGGAAGAGGCAGTGCTGGCCGGGTGGGGTGGACGCGGCTTCGCGCACGTGCTGCTGCAGGCGGACCAAGCACGTTTTGGTGGTGTGTCCAACGTAGATGGGGATGGCGGGCCGGCGTCCATGGCGGACGGGACGGGGGAGGGTGACGACCGCATAGATAACGCCGCTGACGTGGAGAGGGTTGAGCCGGAGCGTGCCAAGCTCGGCTGGGGCAATGAACCGGGCCCGTGTCGCTTCGATACGTGCCAACGCTGCATTGCGCCCGTCAAGCTGCGTAGGATTGACCAAGCTGTGAATACGGTTAGAAACCAGATTCCAGCCAGCCACGCTAGCAGCGTCAACCAAACGCTGAGTGAGGAAATCGTCATTGGCAGCCGCCAGTGTGAAACGTCGACGGAAGGCAGGAAGGCTTTCGAGAAACGCAGTAGTGTATGTATGTAGTGTGGTAGGTAGGTCGGTAGGAAACGTGTGTGTAGGTTCGGGGCGACCAGTGAGAAATGGCAGTAAGGCTTGTGAACGCAGTAAAGTACTGTAGGTAGGTAGTAAGCGCGTTGAGCGTCTGTAGTTGCTACCTAGTATTTCCCACGCACGCGAGAGAAAATAACCAAGTCCAGAAGGGTACGGAGGTCGAGTTGGCAACCCGCATGCGCGTAGCGACCAACTCGGTGGTCTCCGTACAAGGGGACAAAGCATCTGCGCGGAAGAGTAGAAAGGCTGGGAGCGAGGGGGGAAAGTGAAAAGCGAGAGGCGATGCCCAGCCCGGCGCCCTAATTTCCGGCTCCAGCCCCGCTGGCGCTCTGACGACCTATCTTGGCTCTCCTGGTGAGAGTGACATCAACCGGGGGGTCGGGTGTCTCCTTTCGGGGGGGGTGTTGTGAACACCAGCCCAATCTAAACCCAAGCGAAACTAGACAAGGGACAGGCAGGTGCAGTTTGCGGCAATACAGGGTAACGGTATACTCTTGCGTTTCGGGGCGGAGAGTGTAGACGGGGCGAGGTCGGCGCGCCGTCGACGAACTGCCACCCAGGCTCGGCTCGCGCACAGCAGAGACGGACACGCAACCACGCAAATGCAAAACACACGACTTACCTGGCGACCAGGAAGATGACCCCGGCGCCAGGCAGCAAGCGCCGGGCCAGACGAGCGACATGCGGTTAAGGGGAAAGGCGAGGTTCGAAAGGGCGGGGCACAGTGAAAGGGCCGAGGCGTATCGGCGGAATGTAAAGGGTATGGACAGCACAAAGGATATCACGCACGAGCCCGGGTGGCAAAAGAGAAAGGTGGGGGCGTCAGAACGGGTTAAGACGCAGGCGCCGACGGCATGGGGGCGGTTAGGATGCGGCAGGCAGCGTGCGGGCCGCGTACGGCTCCCCACATCGGGGGTAATGAGTACTGCGGGGGCCATTGGGCAGCTGTGTGTCGATGCATTTTGTGGACCAGCAAAGTGGAGATGACTTTGCCCAACCAAGATCACTGCATTTGCTGCCGCGCCTGGTCGACTGTAGGGAAGTCGCATTTGTACACTCAGCAACTAGCATCATGGCAGGATGGTGTGTGGCGGGCGCATGTCGACATGGGCTGCGCATGCGTTCGGCATAAGACATGCATCGGTGCAGCAGTAGGGCGCAGCGGCGGTAGGAGCGGCCGCAACCTTGCTATGCAACCGCTTACACGGACTGGCTTCCACTTCATTTTTTGGGCTTGACGGTGAAATGGGGCCTTGCTGAGGCCGTGCCCAGGCCGAGCGCAGGGTGTATAGCACATCGCTCAACTTGTCGGCCCATTAGTGCTCATCGAGTGTTCCACAGTCCCACTCCACGGCAGTCTGTAACATGTACTTGATGCAAATCGTCACGGCTGCCTGCCGCTACCGTCCGATGGTCCGACCCACGTTGCGCAGGCACCACTCAAATCCGAATGTCCAGCATGCAAGGGAGCCGTGTGTGTACCATGCCGCGCAGCAACACACAATCAAAATGGTTGCCGCGCGGGGTCATTGCGAATGGGTATAACGATAGCTTGTCGCTGCCGCCAACCTGCCTGCGCCTTAACCCCAGGCCTCTGCGGAATACAGTCTCGCTGTGTGTTTCCCGCACATTTGCTCCACCCAGTACACACATACAACTTTACCCGAGCCGCTCCATTCCAGGCGGCGACAGCTCTCCACTACCTGGCCCCTTGCAGGCCGATGCTCCACCTCTGTGCGCCCGGTGCATTGCAGCCCATCTCAATGTTGCTTTGTCGCCATTCTCAAAACTACTCAGCCCTGTATGATATTCAGAACGCGCTCTGGAACCCGCTGCCCTTGCACTGGCTGCACAGCACCAGGCCCGCGCCACGGCACACCTGAGGTTGAGGACGCGCGAGGGGCAGAAAGTTTCAAGTGGAAAGGTTTGGAGGCACAAGGGTGGGCCAAGGCAAGAGGGGAGGCCGGCGCGCAAGGGTCACCCCGGCCCGGGCCTCCGGTTCATACGAATGCAGTAAGGCACGCAACGAACGTGCGCACCACCCTGTAACCACACACACGAGACCGGTGCGTGTGGCGC